>JAPEVB010000002.1:4800000-6000000 GCA_027946515.1 Gnomoniopsis smithogilvyi
CTTTGAAAGAGGCAGATTCATTGGATGGTAGTAAGAAAGGCCTTCTAGATGCCCTTCCCATCTACCCAGCATCGCGAGTCGAGACACCACCACCATCGGATCAGGATGACTTCACCTTCCCATCACCACCTGAACGTGGGCGGAAACCATCGGCAAAACTGCCCCAGCTTCAACTCACCCCAGAGCCGTCTCCCGATATAATTCCACAACGCGACTCCACACTGAGCGAACCGAAATCCAGCACTGAGATCAACAGTGAAGCGTTATCTACAGCTCCTTCGAGGCGTGGCACAACATCAAGTGTGCCATTACTGGATGACGATTGGAGAGATTCTTACATCCAAGTTCCCGAGAATATTGTCAGCTCCAAGTCGAAGACTGTCTTTGAAGAGCCTGCCCTTGAGGACTTTCTCAGTATGACCGACGAGGATCTCGCCGAGATCAAGGTCGTGCACCCCTCTAAGCCTCCATCAAAGCGCGCACCCCCACCGCCCGTCCTCTCGCCAACCTTTCGCTCAGGTTCAGGCTCTTGCTCATTCGCTTCGCCGCTGCGCAGCCCGACCCCAGTCTCACCTGCCATTGCGTCCAGCCAGGTTGCCGCCTGGGAAGCTGCGCGCATTGCCAAGAAGTACGACTTTGACGTCGTTTACGTCGCCAGCTTTGGCCCTAGCCGAGCAAGCCATTTGCACACTCCACCCGAGGTAGCTACCTGTCAGCCAGCTTTTATGCCTATTTCTGGATTTTCGTCCGCGCCCAGTTCATTCTCCCAGTCGATGCCGGTTTCGCTGGTCTCCTCACCCGTCTCCGACAAACCCACTACTATGACCCACAACTCAACACCGCGCAACTCCTTCCATAGCTCCGGCGCATCCTCACCCCACAAACCACCTTCCGACATCTTTGCTAGCCCAAAAACCCCGACAGTCGCGCCCGCACGGGAGTGCTGTCCAAATGCCAGCCTGGCCACAAACGCTGGAGGTTTCTGCGGTTCCCTACTTGCCGCCTACGGCCTGGAGACGATCCAAGCACCATTCCGCCTCAGCAGCACCATCCACAAAAAGATTCTACGCCACGAGGGCTGGATCGAGCACAGAAATAGCGCCGCGGCAGACAACGAGTTTGCTCGTGGTTATGCGCTGTCATTCTACACCAGTAGCTCTATGCCCTCTCATGCAACGTCGCAGCGCAGGTCGTCGGCTCCTGATGTCTCGAGACGGGTCTCGGCGGCTACAACCACGACGTGCGTCGCAGGCGGCAAGAAGAACCCCGGTGCGGCGCGCAGGAAGAAGATCAATCGTGGCATTGTGTTTGTTGCTTACCGCCGCCCAAGAGGCCCTGATGGTGCCGTGAATTCCAGCACGGCGGAGTTGAATGCGTTAGAGAAGGAGGCAGCTACACTGGTGGACTTGATCCTTGACTTCCACCAGGAGAGGCGTCGCTGGGAGACGTTGCAGGAGATACAACAAAGGAGGCGGGGTAGTGAGAGCGCTGCGCTGTCACCCTTATAAAAGGGCCAGGACTCCTTCCATGCTCGAAATAGATTTTCTTGGAAGCGGACGAATTGGGGCCCGAGGGATACGAAGTCCATCATCATGTCCTTTTTGACGTCGTGGTAGGTGAGGTAGATCCCAGTGGAGTGCGTTGGTTGCGTTGGTTTTTCTTATGTGGCTAAAGGGCTGTTACATGAAGGACACTGGGTTTGCGTTTGAAGAACAACCAAGCAGTCAATCACCACCACCCTTCGCAAGGCGAGGGCGAGGAAGCATGGTTGGGACACATGTAGATCCAGGGACAGACATCTCACGATGAGGCATGAGATGACTGCTAGATGGCCCTATGGGGAACAGCGAAAGTCGGCTACAGTAGCTGACGGGGCCATCTCTTTCCTTCACACCCTTTCTCCTAGCTACGATATGAGTAATGAACCATGGGCTTGGAGTCTGCGGGGACATCAAATAATCTCATGAATTCCATCCTTCTTTAAAACGCTCAGTTCTACGTGCATCTCACATTGTTTCACATTCAATGTTGCCTAGTATAATGTCGTATTCAAATTGACGGCTGAGCAATGAGCAATTTCTTCCCTCTGTCTGGGTTTGATTTGAATCTGCCCACATTCGACAGCGACTGACGCAAGATTTGTCATGAGGTTGGCTATCAACGCGTGTGACAATCCGACATTGTAGCGCCCACATGATGCGCGTGGTGTCTATGTGGAGCAGCTGAGTGACGGTACTGGCTGGCTGAATCTGACTTGAGCAAGTTCATCCAGACTTTGGCAGTCATGCGAAAGGAATGCCAGGTGGAATCGGTGAGGCTGAATGTGTGGGGCGCAGGCGTGTAAGTCTATTGGCTGAAAGGCCACTTGACTCCGGCCCGATCTGGACTCTTCTTAATTGTCCGTACGCGACTAATATTCATTCACCACTGAAGGGGATCTCTTATAGTTCGAGAAAGTGTCAAACAGCTGTTCGATTCGTTGCTTAGTGTCATGTTCAAGTGATGCGGTCGACGTACATCAAAGGCATACAAGCCGCATCCTTCCATCCACCCGCGTCGACGCCGCGAAGACCCTTGTGGGAGTGCTTGAGAAGGTAGAGACTGTGTGACGCCAAGAAATCGATTCCGTTGAATATTGAGGTTCTAAACAGCTACTAAAGTACGACAACTGCGATGTGCATGATCTACCAGTTCTGAAGATGGAGAGGGGTGTGAGAGGTGTGGAGCATTGCCAGGTTGGGAAGAGACGTTGTACAACAGGGGGTTTGCTTAATCATCAGCATGGGTTGGTGTGGGCTAGTCACAGGTACGGAGTACTTGTACCTAGGCAAGTAAGCGATTCTGCACCATATCAACCAGTAACGCTGGGTAAAAAAGAGAAAAAAGCAAAACAAATAAACAAGTGAAGTTCATCCCATACTGTGCCAAGGTAATAATGAGAAAGCTGTTTTTGTGAAAGAGATTCTATAGAGAAAAGCTAAATTCACTGGTGGTCTCTGCTTGGGCATAGTGGTATCGGGAGTGGCGCCGCTATGGTGTTATCGCTAACATGCTCTCGGACCATTGAAACGACAAAGGCATGCTGGGACCCTTTCCTTCCACTTCTGGGCTTGAATGGGGCCATTGACCTCGGACAATTGACTCGACTCTTAACGTTTCCGACCGCACTTCCTCCTTTTGCCATTGAGTAGGTAGGGAAACCATCCTTTTCCGCACCGACCACTTGCTTGGACCGTCAATTCATCGCCAAGTTGGCCAAGCTTTCAGCTGAGGAAAGTCGACGATCGTTGCGACAGGATGCAGTTTCACCACTCATGAAAAGAGCACCGGCACCGACTCGATTCCGACCTAGAGCTATATCCACTACGGACCCCCCTCCTTTCCCACCACCGATGATGGCTTCCTCTGATAAAGGGCCGCTCATCGATGCCGTCGATAACGTCGATGCCTCCGACCTTCCCAGAATGTCCCACGAGTCCGACTCGTCGGTCTCTACCACCAGCATCGTCTTCGAACGCATAAGCGAGCGTCTTTCTAGCCAGAACCGATCTTCCTCCAAACGACGCACCTCTCCTCCTGCTTCGCGCCGACCTAACAATGTCCCCTACGCCGACCATGATGACCTATCTGACTTTGACGAGCAAGATCCGCTCAAGGAGGAGACAGCCAGCGACCTCGAGACCGGTCCCTTTCTTGCCAATGGCGCCGCCGTCAAAAGTTCGAAGCGCATGGATCCATCCCTCAAGCGAATAGCCCTCCTCCTCTCAGGCGTCTTTGTCGCTGCCTGGGTTGTCGCCCTCGTCATCTACGTGTCCTCAAAGTCATACCTGCACAGCTCCGACTTCGAGCACGACCCACAAGCTACTGTCTCGCGAGGGAGTGGTAAGAAGCTCACCCTGGACACGATCATGAGTGGCCAATGGCAGCCCACTACACATACTATGCGGTGGGTGGCGGGGCCGAATGGCGAGGACGGGTTGTTGTTGGAACAGAATGACTCCAATGAGGGCTTCTTGGTGGTAGAGGACGTGAGGAACAAAGACCCTGACATGAGTCCTGGTGCTGTGACCGCGGATACCAAAGTCCTGATGAAGAACGGCTGGTTCCTCTATAATGGCCGGCAGCATGTCACCTCGACCGCAACTCCTTCTGCAGATATGCTCAACGTGCTTATAAGCACCGACGACGAGCGCGTCTTCCGCCACTCGTCCACGGCCAAGTATTGGATCTTCAACGTGGCGCAACAGAATGTGGAGCCCCTGGTCCCTGACGACCCCGACGCGGTCATTCAACTTGCAATATGGAACCCCACAAGCAGTGCGGTCGCATTCGTGCGAGAGAATAACTTGTACGTCCGCTTCATTGGGTCGAAAGAGCTGCGGCAAATCACCAATGATGGTGGAGAGAACTACTTCTATGGTCGTCCGGATTGGGTGTACGAGGAGGAGGTTCTCGCTGGTGACACTGCCACATGGTGGTCCCAGGACGGGAAGTTTCTAGCATTCTTCCGAACGAACGATACTGCAGTACCCGAGTACCCGCTCCAATATTTCGTTTCGAAACCAAAGGGTGGACAGGCCGGGAAATTAGAGAACTATCCAACAGTGCTTCCTGAGAAGTACCCGAAGGCTGGCGCGCCTAATCCTGTGGTCGACCTGCTCTTCTATGACCTTGATCGCGGTGACCAGTTCGAGGTCAACATCGATGGAGGTTTCGCAGACGATGATCGCTTGATTACAGAAGTGGTCTGGGCTGGCCAGAATGTCATTATCAAAGAGACCAATCGTGTCTCGGATGTCATGCGTGTGGTTCTTGTCGACGTGACGTCGCGCACAGGCAAGACGGTTCGGACCGTTGACGTTGGCAAGTTAGACGGCGGCTGGTTTGAAATCTCGCAAAAGACACATTACATTCCTGCTGATCCCGCCAACCAGCGGCCACAAGATGGCTACATTGATACTGTCATCTACGATGATGGCGACCACCTCGCTTACTTCACGCCGCTCGACACCTCTGATCCCATTATGTTGACCAAGGGAGGTTGGGAGGTTCAGGATGCCCCGTCGGCCGTGGATCTAGCACAAAATCTGGTATACTTCATTGCAACGAGGGAATCTTCGATCCAGCGACACGCGTATAGTGTCAAGCTCGACGGGACCGACCTGAAAGCTGTGACAGATACCAGTCAGGAAGGTTACTACTCCCTGTCATTCTCATCGGGAGCCGGATACGCATTGGTCAACTACCAGGGACCCAAAGTTCCCTGGCAAAAGGTCATCAGCACTCCTACCAATCCTCTGAACTACGAGCACGTTGTTGAGGAAAACAAGGCCCTCGCGGATCTCGCAAAGAAGTACGAGTTGCCCATCAAGATCTATGGCACCATCAATGTTGACGGGGTCGAGCTAAACTATGTGGAGCGACGACCTCCACACTTCAACCCAAAGAAGAGGTACCCAGTCCTCTTCTTCCAGTACAGCGGTCCTGGCTCGCAGTCAGTTACGAAAAAATTCGCCGTCGACTTCCAGATGAATATTGCCAGCCTAGGATACATCTGCGTTACTGTGGACGGACGCGGTACAGGCTTTATCGGGCGCAAGAACCGCGTTCTCATCCGTGAACATCTCGGTCACTGGGAATCGCACGATCAGATCGCAGCCGCGCAGCATTGGGCGTCCTTGGCTTATGTCGATTCCGCGCGCCTCGCCATCTGGGGCTGGTCGTACGGTGGTTACAACACGCTCAAAACGCTAGAACAGGACGCAGGACAAACCTTCAGCTACGGAATGGCAGTGGCGCCTGTGACCGACTGGCGGTTCTACGACTCCATATACACGGAGCGATACATGAAGACGCCGCAGGAGAACCAGGACGGGTACGATGGTACGGCCATCTCCAATGCCACGGCGCTGGCACAGAACAAGCGATTCTTGATTATGCACGGCACTGCAGATGACAACGTGCACGTGCAGAACACACTGACGCTGCTCGACAAACTGGATCTTGCTGGCGTAGAGAATTACGACGTGCATGTCTTCCCGGACAGTGATCATAGTATTTATTTCCACAATGCCAACAAAATCGTGTACGAGAGTAAGTTGCCATCCGTATTTCGAATGTAGGGATCAGAAGAATCGATGTACTAATCAAACCCCAGAACTCCAGAATTGGCTTATCAATGCTTTCAATGGCGAGTGGCTCAAGGTCACCAACCCGGTGCCCATCGATAAGAGAGCGAAAAAAAACATCCCGGGTAATCTGATCAAGTGAGACTGTGGAAACTCGCTTGTTTCTTGGAACTTTGGCGTTTAGGAAATTGGGTCCGTGGCATCGGGATGGAGTTGAAATGGTTTTTTCTCCTTCAACTTACTCAGTAGAAACATTTGGTATCCTGGTACCCCATACTTCTAGACAATACCCTAGGCCGTTCTTTGTTTATTGTCCCTGCCGGACCTGGCTGCTCAAAGTATCCTTTTCTCCTTTCCACGCCCCACGCTTTACACTGCTCAAGGTGGATGAACAGCGATGGCTTAATCAAAGATTGGCTGGCAGGGTGTGCGACATGTCTTGTTCTCGTTCAAGAAATTCAACGACGGTTGGCGCGGTGCCTGTATGGTTTAGACGTCGCAATCGATACTTCTCTCACTCCTAAAAGTGAGGCCGTATTGGCTTTTCTGGAGCATGAACAATTTGTATTGGTACAACATGCAAAGCCTCAAGGCAGGCTACTCTTTTAGCACCGGTGCCTCTTGGCCATGTATTGCATTTCTCGCTAAAGCACCTGTACTCGATCCCTTTCATCTCTGAATTAAAGCTTGAGAGGATGGGGCGTATCTAAAAGGCATGAATTGTGGGGCCACAGGTTATTCAGTAGCATGCTTTTATTAGGGAACGCGCCCGGAGTACAGCAGCTCTCCGCTGGGTCTAGAGCGAGGTGCTGACCCAGGAGTTTGGCTACGACTCGTGAATTGACGGCCACGAGTCGAAGTTCGGAATGTCCGGCTTGCTAGCTTTGCGCCGCTCTAGAAAGAATTATCATGTCGCAATGAAGGCCAGCACAGGCGCCGCGTTGTAGGATACGGTTTAACCTTTTTATTGTATTTTATTGCCAACCAAAGAACCTAGATCTGCGCAAGGTTGCAATATCATATCGACATTAGCCGCTGAACCGACGATCTTCCAGAATATGTCTTCCCCAGAAGGCTAATAAAGGGAAACCCTTGGCTTGGATTCTCCAAAGTTATGTTGTGTCGTGCTTCGTCGGCCCACGCGGCCGAGAGAGCCTCATTAATTAAACTTTGACCACAGTTATTCCAAGGGGCTTTCCTCCATGCTAGAACCCCTCCGGTTCCCAGCATTTGGCGCTGCTACGGCCTACAATTCTGGATGGGAATGACTCGCCGGCCAAGCATGAATCCGTTTCGAAACAAACAATATGGGCCAGGAACAATAGCATTCCCCTTTTGTTTCCTCGGAGGATGCTTTCCTTTTCCACCCCTGCCAAGTGAACGAACGCTATTCCCCCGCCCCCTTGCCATGTTACTCTTCCATATTCAACCGGCCCTCATTTCCGTGGGGGCCAATATCGAACTCTTCTTCACATAGACAGACGACCATGGCAAAATACATAATAATCAAGGGCGCCGCTTTTGTGTGGTAGAAGAGAGCCGCTTGTTACGACGTCCCTTCAAGTTCTCTTCTCCCGTTCTCTTCAGACCATAGTCACTCGTTGCTATCAATCCCACTTCCAGGCAGAGCCGGATATTATTCACCTTCCTTTTCTCTCTACCTTTCCCTTCTTCCCCAAAGAAGAAACAGAAAAACAAAATGTTCACCACTAGCAGCCTTCTCGTTGCCCTCGGCGCAACAGCCGCGTCCGCCGCGTGCATCACCCGCGCCCCATCCGCCGGCGCCATCAGCTGCCCCGTCGTCCTCGACGGCCGCGTGCCTGCCAACCTGTCCCTCGCCCAGCTCGACACGTCCAACGGGCTGTTCAAC
Organism: Gnomoniopsis smithogilvyi; assembly: GCA_027946515.1. Lineage (NCBI taxonomy): Eukaryota > Fungi > Ascomycota > Sordariomycetes > Diaporthales > Gnomoniaceae > Gnomoniopsis > Gnomoniopsis smithogilvyi. The sequence continues at coordinate 4,807,999 of JAPEVB010000002.1, forward strand.
CCGGACTACGTCAAGGGCAACAACGTCTCGTGGAGCGATGCCATTCTGTTCCCTGCGGGCGCCAACTCGCGCTTCGACTCGGCCGAGTACAAGAGCCTCGAGGTGACCATCAACAACGCCTCCATCTTCCAGCAGCAGTACGGCTTCCGCCGCGCGGGTCTGCAGTTTGCCGCCGACACCAATGAGAACAGCACTGGCTATGTTGGCGTCAAGACGCTGCACTGGAGCATCAAGACAGATGCGCAGCGCGCGCTGAACCTCAGCCACGAGTACCTGAATGTGTGGCATGAGGCTGCCGACTACAGCGCGGATCAGATCATGTTCCAGACGGGCAAGATGATTGACCAGCCGGATCTGGACGCGAATGCGTGGAAGATCTTTGATCGCACCAACACGCTGCTGTGGAGCACGCCCGTCGAGGCGGAGACGTGGCAGAACTTTGCTGTCAAGATGGACATTGATGCCAAGTAAGTCGACTTAAAAAGACTCTTGTGGAGAAGAAAGGGGAGAAAGAAACAAAATATACAAATTGGCTCTTTACTGACTTGCGATCCTAGCACTGTGCAAATCTACTACTCCAGTGGTACCGACGCTTTGGTGGCTGCGACCGATGCTCTCGATGCTGATCTGTCTGGCATGGGCCAGTACCAGATTGGAATCCTCAAGAAGCCCACTGGAACCTCGGACGTTGCAAACTCTGGATACCAGGAGGCTCCCTTCGAGGAGGGTCTGATCTACGGCGGTATCTTCGTCGAGGACAGCGCCGACGGCTGCATCTCGTTGTAAGGAGCAGAATATGCATTTCCTCCAAAAGGAAGCGCCTTTGCATTCTAGGACATATGAGCGAGAAAAGTCTGTAAATATCATAGATGAGCAGTTGAACATAGCATAATTGGTCCATGTGGACTTCCTGGGCTTTGGGCAGTCGCCAGTCAATTAGATCGACTTTTCCAAATGTAAGTCCTGCAAAGATATATATATATATACTGGGTTCTTCCCGGGGAAAGGGCGCCAGCTCTTGGGAAAAGTACTATATTCTCAGCTTCCTCGCGTATAGCAGAGCCATATAAGCCATCGTTCGATATGCCACTCCAAGAGCTAGCAAAACTGCCAGGTTCCTCGCTGTCGAATTGAGATTGAGCCCCATCGCCTCAGCCGCAAGTTCCGTCTGATACAAATAGCCAGCTGGCCTGACTAACTCTCCAAAGTACAATTCTGTGAGCCACACACCAGGACTCATCCGCCAGAGCCAGACCAACTTCCACTTGGCCACTTGGGCGAGGTTGGGCGCTGCACCACACAGGATACCAAGGATCAGGCTGACCATCGTGGCAAGAAGGGGAGCGTCCTCGCGCCTCGCCAGCATCGAGATGAGTCCAGCCACACCATGTATACACCAAAAGTATGAGAGATTCGCCGCAAATGCCAAACCCCACGGTACAACTAGGCGCCCTAAGAACAACAGGACGACAGAAAAATGCAGGCACGCGCACAGCATTCGCGGCATTGTTGCAAGGATTTTCGCCACAAAGTAGGCCACCTGAGAGTGTCCCGCGTCAGCCTCCCTTCGCTGCATGAGGATCTCCTCGCTAAAGACACGGACGCCTGGCGCTGAGGAGATGAGGCCCACGGCGACCCCGGTCAGCATGGAAAGCTGTGGTGCGGAGGCAACGTCGACAGCGGGCGACAGGATGGAAAAGCCGCCTCTGTAGAGACCGCGAAACATCATGCCGTTGCGGCTTTGCACCGACAACCCCAGGATCAAGGCGGGAACACACGCGAGAAGCATCTCGGACGCAAAGGAGCTCTTGTAGCGCCACTGCTGGAGAATGGCGCGGCAGAGACAAAGCCATGTCTGCTTGAGGCGGGATGCACCGCGCTGTCGGAGGGCTGCGAGGATTTCTGGATCATGAAGGCTCTGCTGTGTACTTCTTTTGCGGATTATTTGCAAAAATGACCGGGGAAGCAGCCGCAGCTTGCTTCTTTTCGTAATGGGGTTTGTATGTATGGTGGTGGGTGTTGCCCTGTCCTCTGTGTATATCCGTGAGCATGCTGAGTTGGCAACTAGCCATTCTACCGAAATGCTTCCAGTAGTCTTGTAGGGACGACCGTTCCCTGTAATGATATCTGTAATTACATCGCCGGAGTTGGCGGATGCGGGAATCTCAAACCCCAGTTTGTGAAAATGTTGCCGAACGAAGCTTTCCGACCCATGGCAAGCGACCTGCCCATCTGCAAGCAAAACCAGCTCGTCCACCATGCTCATGATCTCTGCACGTGGCTGATGAATGGTTACTACAACCGAGATGCCGAGGCGAGCGATAGACTGCAAGGTGCGTACGAGAGAAGAGGCGGCAGTAGCGTCGAGGCCAGACGTCGGCTCGTCCAGAAATATGGCCATCGGGGCAGCGGCTAGTTCCATTCCTATGCTCGCTCGCTTGCGCTGGCCACCAGATATGAAAGGCTTTCCAACTGTGCCGACCAGCGAATGCTGAACATGAGCGAGCTCGAGGCAGTTGATCACGGCGTCGACGTGTGATTGAATCTGGACATCGTTCCAATCGCGCGGAAGTCGAATACGGGCAGAGTGTATGATGTTTTCCCTGATGCTCAGCTCGGGGAGGATAATGTCGTCTTGTGGGACGTATCCAATAAGCTTGCTATAACTATGCATGTTGACCGGGACGTTGTTGACCTTGACAGAGCCATTGGTACCTGTCAATTTGCCCATCAGGACGTTGATGAAAGTGCTCTTTCCTGCACCTGACCCGCCCATGACGGCTGTAAGACTTCCACGCTCAATTGACCCTGTGACGTTGTGCAGGGTCGCTTTCGGTGCGCCTTGAGGATGGTAGCTCAGATTTGTGTATTGAAATGAGAGACCAGAGTGGGCTGCCTCTGTTACCTCACGCATAGACTCGATGAAAGACTGAAGGTGTGATGCAAGGTCATCGCCGGTATGAAGATTCTCATTCGACGTGGCCTCGACGTCTGTGGTGCTCCCAGACAGAGTTGGCGAGCTTTGCGTGTTCATTCCAATGATTCTCGATTGCGAAAGTGCCTTGAGCGCATCGGCATGTGCTGATTGCCTCTTCAACCGCCTGCGAAGTGGTAGAAGTAGCACGCCGAGAACCAGGCACATGTCCAATACACACAGGATCAGCAACGGTACGTATGAGGCCTGCGACTTGGAGCCTACAGGACATATGCTCCCTACCGAGCAAGCTGTCGGCTGAGGAGCTCCCACCTGGCAGTAATAACCAGCCGGACACTCGATCTTCTTGGTGCCTCCTTCAGGACAATAATATCCGCTTTGGCAGACGACTGGTTCAAATGGCCCCATTCCTATGTTGAGGTGTTGATTCTGACATACAAACCCCGCCGCCCTGCCAGACAAGCATTTCTCGATGGGCGGACAGTATTGAGGCAATGAGTTGACCGTGTTGTTTTCGCACAGGAACCCTTCGTTGCAGCCAGTCCGCGACCACTCATCCAGCCCCATGATCTGCATTGGTACAGCAGACGGGCCCCGCCAGCAGGGCATCGCATCTACCGGTGGTAGACCAGCTTCGACCTCGTCCACCGTCCTATAGAATGCCGTTGAAAAAGTGGTCTGGTTCGATCCTGTACAAGCGCCATTATAGACGGTCATTTTGTCGGGATCAAAAGGTACCAAAGCATCTCGGCCGACATCGTACATCAGCGGGTCTTCAACATCCGGCCCATTTGAGGCGTCCCATATTGGGAGGGTAGGGTTGACAATGGTCTCGTTGTAAATCGTTCTGAACCATTTCCCCTGCTTCGTGACCGTGACTCTATCCGTTTGGTCACCAATGCACTCCCAAGCAGCCTCGTGACTATTCGTCACGGGCGTCTGTCGATATGCGCAAAGGCAAGCTTGTGTGTCTAGAAAAGCAGGCCCAGTAGGTATCTCGACTGGGAAAAAGGGATCTTGTGGTGTATCGCTTGGCAAGGATAGTGTGACTTGGTCCGGGTGAGAGAATGACATCCTGTATTGATGAGAGGGCGATCGGAGACGACAATCCAAGAATCATAGTTGTCTCTCGTATCAGTATGTCCTAAAGAAAAGCACAGGATAGAAAGGGCGCCACGAATGACACATTCTCGAGCCTCTTTCCCTTCTCAAACGCCAGATAATTAAGTGCTGAAGCCTCCGTTTACAAGACTGACTTGACCGCTTTCAAGCCCGCACGCAGGTTGATTATCTGCGCTGCCTGTCTCGCACGCGATAGCCCGGACTCCACTTGCACCGCCATTCGTACCGCAGGCTGCGACGTTTCTGAAAGGAGTAAGCAACAAGGTCCGTGACAAGAGGACGTGTTCGGCCGGCAAGGTAAGCAAGTGATTTGATTTGGTGGGCATCAAACTCATCATCCATTGAGGAATTTGCGTGCCACGACGGTCGAGAAGTGGGGCCGAGCTGTCGAATAACAAAGCACATGGCCGGCCTCTTTGGAATGCGACATAGTTGTTATTAGAGCGTGTTTGCAGACGTTGCTGGAGATCAGATAAATCCCTGGATGACCCTGTTCATGGGCCTGTTGCCTGAAAGCCACAGGTAGCAGAAGGATCTCACATCTCACGCATCGAGGCTGAGAAACGCAGATCCGTAAGCAATGCGGTCATTGTCACAAATTGAGTGTGAGTTTCTGGCGTCGAGTGGGACAAAGGTGTCCGAGTGGTGAAACTCAAAAGTTGCATGTTCGTAGGTATGTGACTTAGGTAATAAATATCCTCTACTGTACTACATCACTGCTAAAATCCATGCTTGTAAACGTTAGCAAACCTTACATTGTCACTGCCAGATAAGAAATAGCGACACTCCAGATCAGGAGTCTACGACCCTAGCCAAAGAACCCTTTCATAGGAAATGTTCTCGCAAGACCCTTGATTTGTAAGGTGGTAGACTGCTTGTCCAAGTGCATACTGGCCTCACGGTCCGCATCAAGAAGGACGCAGCTGATCTAATAAGGATTTCATCAAAGTGCACTATGGTACAGCCAATTATCTCCACAAAGCTTTTTCCTGCCCATGTTCGTTGGCTCATCTCCCGGCCATATTCATCTGCCAAATTTCACGCCACATATGGATGCCTCCCAGTCGCTAAGTCAACCGAACCAATCACTCAAGACGGAAATGGAAGGCTTTTGCTGCAACAGCATTGCTCCACCTAGCATGCCAAGTTACGAACTTAATTAGAGAGCGAAACATTTTGCCAATTTCTTTTACTGCACCTCTTACGTCGATCGACCTTCATCTGAGCACCGGTGGTGAGTCCATGACCCCTTTTCTCTCAGAAATGAAGACAGTAGCCTCAGCATTGAGTTTTCTCTTGGCACTCCGGGCCAGTCGAGATTGGAAGCCCTCCGCAGAAGGATTTTCAAGACAACTTCGAAGGCTAGCTGCCACACGTGGGGCGGCAGGTACAAAAGGAACTGCCTTGGCTGCACGGTTCGCGAAAGAGGAGTGTTGGGGTTGAGCGGGGCCCTCAGGCACGAAGGGCGGCGCGATGGCGCTCACCGGATGAAAAGAACTCATCGGAAGGATCGAGCTAATTGCAAAGTACGGCACTCGAGGCTGATGTTGAGGGTTGATGACCGCAGGGTGCGCCTAGAAGCCTGAGTAGCCGGTGGGCTGGGGGGCGAAACCATTAGGTGCGCCAAAGCCAGTATTCGAGGTGGGACCTTGAGTAAGCATGAGTCGGTTGCCAAGGATAGGCGTGTTGTCCTCGACCGTCTCCTTCTCCTTCTCCTTAAGCTTTCTTGCCTCATTGTCCGCCTTCAGCTGAGCAAGCTCTTTGGTCTGCTGGCACAACATGTTGATCATGTACGGCATGCTGAAGTCGGTCAAGCCGTTGCGCCAAGACAACTCGAGGACGAGATCGGGACGAAGCAGATCGTAGCATGCATACAACATGCCGACGTAGCATTCCCGGTTGCCAACATCAACGAACTGGGTGATATGTCAGTAAGATAATGAGAAATGGGGGGATTTTAACAGGTAACTCACGTATCGAATCAGGTCTTCAACAACCTCAGCCTTGCCAGACAAGGCAGCAGTCTCAATAGCGTCCTTCCAGAGCTTGTCTTGCTTGGATAAAGCGATCGACTTCTCCCACCGCTTGTTCTTGCGGTAAATGCTGGCCGCGATCTGGCGGAAAAATACCAGCTCGTGCTTCTCAAGACGGGACGCAAGATCCACGGCATCATAATTGTCGTAGTTCTCGACAGAGTCACGGAGTGTCTTGTAATCCTCCTCCTCAATCAACAGGTCGTTGATGGCGTCGTTGACTGTGCGCTTGTTCTGTGTCTGAACGTTAAGCAGGAAAGGCTTGATGAGTGGCAGATTGTCGGACTTCTGGAAAAGGCGAACAACACGGTTGACGTCAATGCGAGGGGCCAGAGCCTGCAATAGGTCGGTCAACAGCGAAGGGTGCTGCTCCAGATAGAAGTTGATGGCCTTGTAGTAGATCTCAAGATTGGCAACCTTGACAGCCATCTCCTTGAACTGTTGGTGCTCCCATGAGTTCTCCGGGCGCTCCATAACGGCCAGAGCAGCATTGTCAAACTCGTCATAGTGGTAGTAGCAAAAGACGAGCTCAGGCCAGAGGTTAGCCTCCTCACATGCGCGAATCATCTTCGGCATATTCATACGGCTCCAGAATAGCTTCAGGTGCTCCATGAGCTTCTCCGGATGGTACTTGGACAGAGCGATTCCAAGCTCGGTGAACATTCCCATATGAGCACGCTCCAAGCCCAGACCTTGCTCTAAAAGGTTGATCAGCTCATCGAAGTAGCCATTGTACTCGTACTGCTTGACCAGGGCTTGCAGCTCCTCAGCATCGACAACCAGGTTCAAGCCGCAGATCTGGGCCAGACGGAACTCCTTCTTTTCCACACAGGCACCGTGGACTTGCTTCCACACCCGAATGTTGTTGGCCTTGCGGGCACACTCAACAGCCGCTTGGTAGTCCTCGAGGTGAACGAGGGTCGTGGCAAGTTTAGCCCAGTTTGAGATGCTAGAATAGAAGATCTTCGCAGCTTGGTAGAAGCCCTCCTCGTAGGCTTTGTCTCCGGACTCCTCAATGTTGGCAACATTGGTACCACGCAAGAAGTCTTCCAATTCACCAAGTTGATCCAAGCGAGCATAGCAAAACGCGAGAGCAGTGTCGATCTCTGGCTCGCGAAGAGTCTTGCGTGCCATGCGCAAATATTTGACGAGCTCCTCGTTCTTTCCTGCGTGCACGCCGATCTCAATCACTTCTGAGTAGTTCTTGGGATCCTCGGCCTTGATGTAAGAGTCAATTGCATCACTCACTCGAAGACCATCGAGCTGAGCCTTGGCGACCCTGGACCAAACCTCGGGCAGATCGACGTCCTCAGCGTATGCTTGTGCGCGGTCGATGCTGACAACGTGTTCAACAAGAACGTTGACAGCACTAGCCTTGTCGCCAATCTTCTTGAAAATCTCGAAGGCCTCCTCGTACAAGCCGACATTGATGCATGCTGACGAGATCTCCTCAGCGTCAAAGGCGTCTAAGCGGTGGACATAGTCCATGACACGGGCCTTGTCCGCCTTGGCAGCAGTGAACATGAGTAGATTCTGCAGGTTTTGGTTGTCGCTGAAGGGGCTCGGTTCCAAGACAATCTTCTCCAACAGCTCGATGAGCTCACCTGGGAGATCAGCTTTTAGGAAGCAAGCGACTGCTTGTGAAACCTTCGCCGGGTCGGTCGACTCGGGCACAGCGGTGGAGATGACCTGGTCGATCACTGATCGGCGGTGCAGATTGTTCTCGCTGAGGACGAACGTCCAAAGCTCGTCATCCGCCCTCTTCAGCAGGTACCGTGCCTGGGCGCGGTACATGGCATTCTCATTGGTGATATTTACCAGTTCCAGATCATTCTGGCCCTTGCTGTATGCGATGTATGCAAGGTTGGGATCGCGCTTTTCGCAGTACTTGCCCACAACCAGTGTGTCGTACTGGTCGTTCTCTTTGAGAAATTTCTCCGGGTTGTTGTTTGAGTCAATGTAAATCTTGGCCAGAGCGTTGTAAACCGCCTGTTGCTGGTTGCCGGAAGCCAGTGTGGCCTCGAGGAAAGGCAAGAGAAGCTTAAGACGATTGCGTGACTCGACCTCAGCTACGAGCTCATCAATAGGCACCGCAGCAGCGCTCACGCTGCCGAGCAGACCCGTAATAATCTTTTCGTCGCAATCAACATCCAGCAGACCACCGATCACAGCTGGTGTCCGTGCGGGGTTAACGCGCTGAACATAGGTCTCGATGGATGCGAATTGCTGGTTCTGATAGAGATACAGAATGAGATCGTGGACAAAGTTGTGGCGATCGCAGACGATAATCAAAGGCATGAGCTCATTGAGACGAGCCTCCTTTAGGAAGTTCTTGACCTTCTCGGGGTTGTAGTAATTGCTGTCGCGGCAGATTCGCTCAACCTCATTGAATTGGCCCGTCTTGGCCGCTGCCTCAATATACTTGAAGTGCACGTCTGGGTTCTCCGAGAGGTTCACAATACTGCCCAGGTAATAGAACAGACCTTCAGCAGTCTTGTATTTCTCGAACAGGTCAATCAGACGCTCCGGCCCAAGAAGGTCAGAGTACTTGGTGGCGATCTGAATGACGGACTGCAAGTTGTTGCGAATGTTGTGCTTCAACATGGCATCAAGACAGTCCAGGGATTGCTCGACAGAAAGCTTGCCAAAGAAGTTGACCAGCCAATCAGGGTTGAAATTTGGAGAAGTCGTAATGTTGACCACAACTCGCTTGACAGCATCTGGGTCCTCATAGAGCTCCAAGGCTTTTTGCATCAAGCCAGCTTGTTCACAAAGCGTTGCAATACGGGTCTTGTCGAAGTGCGAGAACATGTCGTTGCCAAGAATGGCGTCTGCCACCTGAGGAGCCTGCATCAGGTTCATCTCCAACAAGCGCGTCTGGAGCTGACCCTGTTCAGGATTGTTGTCCTTCAGAGCGTCAAGAAGGAAAGCAGTCGCTTGCTGGACCATGCCTTGCGACTGGAAGACGTCCACGACCCGCGAGATATCAACCAAAGAGCCTTGGGGCTGGTTGACCAGGGCAGTCGCAAATTCCGCACCCTTTTCTGGGCTGCTTCGGACAATGTGCTGCAACAAGCTAACCCAGTCAGGCTGATAGCCGGTCTGCTGGACGTAGGGAAGGATCTTGTCGAACTGGCCAGTTTCGGCAAGGCCTGCTACAACCTTGTGGGACACATTGGCTTTCAGGTAGACGGTGAGCGCCATATTGAGATCGTGAGGTCGAATCATGTCTCCAAGGTTCTCAGAGCAGTCGAGCTTGCCTTCCTTCAGCCACTTCTCAAGCAGGTTCTTCCTATTTTGCGCAAGAACGGGCTGGGCGAGCTCCAGAGTTTCGTGCTGGTTGAGAGTTCCCTTGTCCAGCAACATTCCAAAATACTGCAGAATAAAGGACATTTGACCAGGCTGGGTGCCAAGCCGCTTGAATTTTTCGATTGTGGCAGGTGTGCGCAGGAAGCCGCGTGGTGAGCCTGCAGCAACCTTGGCAGCGTTCTGGTAATCACCTGCGGCGAAGAGTTGATCGAATTGCTGGGCATACAAGTTGTCCGCGCCGGGCAAACCAGCCCGAGATGCCATCTTGATCGCCATATCAGTGTTCGCAGGGTTCTGGAGCAGATACTGAATGATGGTATCGTCATCGACAGAGACGAACAAAACCTGGCCCTTGCGGTTGATACCCACGATACCGCAAGACTCATTGTCTGCGCAAGAAGTGAAGATAGTCTCGCTCGAGATGCGGTTCATGAAGATGCATTGGCCAGTCTCGAGGTCGTAGAGGTGAATAAAGCCGTACTTCGTGACGAGGTAGATTACGCCGTACTTCTGTGAAACCTGCATAGCGACAGGGAAATCGTTAACAGCCTCGGGTGGGAAGAAGACATCCACAGCCTTCTTTGGAAAGACGGGATTGCCCTCGGCGTGGTCAACCTCAACGATGTGAAGCTTCGCACCATTGGCTGAGCGCACGGAGAAAGTGAAGAGCTTGGTGTCCTGGGCAGCACCCTCCAAGCGCAGAGTTCCGAAAGACGCAGCGTGCCCCTCAATAGCTTGGCTGATGCCCCTGTCTTTCGAGTAGAGCTGCATTTGACCAACGACGCGACCCTGGTCCTGCTTGATGCCCACGACAACCATCCATTTTCCGTCGCTATTAACGCGGTAATTGATGATTTGACACGCCTAGGTCTCTATTAGTGAAGAACATACTACGACGACCTCGACAAAGCTAAACTCACGGTCAGATTGGCGTGCCGGTCGGTGATCTTGACAGGGGTCAGTTGGTTCTCATCAAAGACATCCCAGTGATAAACTGCAGCGTCTGTGACGAGGCCCAAAGAATCCTCGCTGATCCATTTCCAGAAGACTACGTCCTCATTCATGGTCGCCGACTTCAGCTTCTTCTTGTTGTCGAGGTCGAAAATCTGGACTGTCCTCGATTGAGCCTTCAGGGCAATAATGTTGAGATGCCAGTGCATAATAGCACTGTCGGCCTTGATGGGCCTTCGCGTGACATTGTTGCCATTCTTCAGGTCGATGATGACGACTTCTGGGGATGCAGCTTCGTTCTTCTTTTCGCGTATGCAGATGTAATGATCTGACTCTAGGGTCTAGATGGCAGAGGGTGGGCAGGTCAGTGGATTGTGATTCCTTCTCGCTGTAGGTAAGAGTGGAAGGGCAGAACTCACGCAGGAGTTGAAGCCGATGGCAGAGGTATCGACGCCGGTGCTCGTGAGCTGAAGCACCTCTGTGAACTTGATTGGTAGAGGCGCCATCTCGATATGCGCCAGCTCGCGCGGAGCGAAACCGTTTCCAGGACCAGATCAGGGGAGCTGGCTGCGTAGTCGAGCAGTGCGGTAGCGACAGACCAGAGGCGTATTTCAGGTCAGCGCGTAAGGTTTGTACGAGAGATGGATGTCGTTGACGTGATGCAGCACGGTTTCCGAGGAGTTGCGCTTGGTAGAAGACGTTGGAGATGTTTGTCTGATAGATGCCCAGCTCGGTTGCTACTCTTGGGCGCACGTAAAGGGGGTCGGAGTTCTAGAGAGGAGGAGGAATCGCGCCTGAAACAGAAAAGCAGTTACGTTATCAATTAAATCCAAGTGTGCGGTTGCCCCTTCCCGTCTGATACGAGCTCAATGGGATGTCGGTAAATAGGTCGAGGGAGATGGAGGATTACGGTGATTGTGCTGGTTTCGAGCAATGGCTGGATCTGGCTTACTTGTCACTCGCTGTCCCTGACGCACCTGGGGCAAGCTACCAGGGCCGCACAGACCACAAAGGACAGGGCTCCACTCGTCTGTGAAGCTTCCATCTCACAGACACAGACCAAAACTGGGATTGCGCGTCTGAGTGCTGAGATTACAAAGCTATTCATTCTAAGACGCTAAGCCTAAATCAGCTCCCAGTGGACTGATATCCCTTTTCGAACGAACCAGTGATTACCGTTTCCAGTTCTCCATGCCGTTTTCACATCGGTTCCTCGTTTCTGGATGCCGTGTATCATACGGATATTATTGCTATCGCGCAGGCGGATTCCTCATCCGTTCTTCGCCATGTACGCCAGAGAGGTTATCCGAGAACTGCGACTTAGAACGGCGATGTGCGGCCGGTCGTCCGGAAGGATGTGGGTGCAGTCTCTCGAAGGTTACAGTACCGACCCAGCAATAACAAGTTTGTCTTCGATAGCAACATTAAAAAATATATATTCGATTCGGGTTGTCTATGTCAAGTCCGCCTTTTTTCCGACTGAGCTGGTGCTAACCCTGTTGCCCGACCCATGACACGAGCATGGTTTGCTGACATCGTCTTCGGCTTGTCCTCTTGGGGCCGGGCCAGATTCTTGAGGCAAGGGGCATAGAAGAGCTTGCCAGTCCAGGCTCCTTTAGCCGTACCGGCGGCTACTACACACCACAGCATGATCACTGCGACACTGAACATAGTGCCCAGCACTTTGAAGAACATGCTTGGCATCTCGACCCCAAATGTAATGGTACTGATCGCAAACACGCCCAGCGGAAATGTGAAGCCCCACCATCCCATATTGAAGGGGAATGGCCTCGATGACCAGATCGTTGCGAGGGCGAGGATCATCCAGACGATGCCAAACCCCCACATGATTAAAGCCACCAACATCCCCATGACATACAGCATATCCCCCGCTACCGAAACGTCGCTCAAGAATTCAACCTGGGGGAGCAGCTCCCTCGCCACCTTGCCGGCGTAGAAGATCGTGTAGCCTCCCATTCCCAGTGGGCCTAGCGGCAGAAAGCTGCTCACAATGATCTCTCGCGGGGGCAACTTATGTAGCGCCAGCCTCTGATAGTACAGCACCAGAACGGTCATGGCGAATGGCGTCGACATGCCCCACATAACGTAACTGGTAACCAGCGTGCCCAAAGCATGATCAAGGTACCCAATATGCATGAGCAACTCTGCTACCTCTGCACCTGCACCAGAAGCCACAATTGTTGCCGCAATGGGCAGCAGCTGCGCGGCTGTGATTCGGTCCAGCTGGTTCTGGTGGCTCTCTGAAATGAGTAGAAACATGAGACCAACGGTCACAGCGAATGCGGCCACGCTATCGATCATCCAGGCGACCCAAGCAAAGATCACCGACCAGTGCCCCCAGTACGGGCAGCACAAAAAGTACCAGCTCTCAACCAGTGTTGCAAATCCCATCGGAATAGTCCCCAGGAAGAGAGAATTGGTCGGGTCTCGTATCATCACGGACCATATCTCCGGGTACAGGCCGTAACGCAACACGGAGACAGTGAAGGCGCTTGTAAAGAGAATGGTGTTGAGTACGAAGAAAACAACAGACAACCAGTAAAGCCAGTCGGCCTTGAATGGAATTGTGATCAAAAGAAGGGAGACAACGCCTGTACCCATTGTGGTGGAGAACCAACTTGGTGAGAAATTACGAACAACACGCCGCCAGCCATGTTCATATTTCGAGTCGATGTCGCTGTTGGTGGAAGCGCCATGTTGTTCAACAACTCCAACATCCCCGGTTGGATTCGAAACGGTAAGGCGTTCTTTATGCTCCTGGCATGTGTTGTTGCTACTCGTGCTGGTGGCACTGTTGCTGGTCTCGAAATGGTCTTGCGCCGGGCCTGGCGCCGGGCCTGCTTGCCGAGTCTGAGACCTGTGATGTGCATCGTAATTTAGGGGAAGTCCAGAACTCGCGGGTACGGTCACGGCTGGATTATCCGCGCCAATTGCTTCTAATTTTCTATCATCGTCCTCCATCTTGATGATGCGTTTATCAGTTGACAAGGCTGGGCATAACGCCGGGACCTATTGGTGGTGGGCCCGACTTCTCCAACGACAAGTCTAGAGCCGCGGTCCAGCCGGGTGTTTCCAACTACCTTTGCAGCTAACCACTTAAAGCCAGATGAAGACCTAATTACCATTTTCTACTATCCCGCTATCCGGGCATCTATCAAGAGCGTTACATGCTCTCGCACTATTTTGCTTCATACCTTGAATTTACATCTCTATCGCCCACGGCCGAGAGCTCGCAAGAGCAAGACGTCAGCAGGACAAAAACTGTGCTCTCACGCAATCAGAATTGCTCCCGCTTGGTTGTCGCCTTGATATGGTACTTTAGCCAAGATGGCAGTCTTGAGGAAGCAGTTTACGTTTCCAAACTCCGTGAGGTTCGCGCCAAATGTCATTCCTTGGCAAGTTGTGTCGGAACTGTTTGTATTATGCGTTGCACAAGCGTCGATACAGTCGTTGACGCTCGGTTGCAGCGACTGGGCAATGTTCTTTGTACTGGTCTTGAAGTCCACGAGGCAATATATGTAAAATGACTGGCCGTCTGTTGTATATTGAGTACCGTTGATGGCTGGACAGTTTAACGGGAGCACGTTATTGGTCGGGCTCGGGAACGCGGACGAAGTGCTTGTTGTGCTTGTTGTGCTTGCTGAACTCGCTGATGAGGTCGCCAAAGTGCTTGTTGGACTTGCTGAAGGGGTCGCCGAAGCACTTGCTGTAGTAGCAGTAGAAGATCCTCCACTGTGGTTCCTTGACAGCAGACCACCGACTAGTCCGCCTACCAAGCCACCAACAAGTATCAAAACGGCGATAATGCCAATCGCCAGAGCCACCCGAGGTCGAAGACCGCACCACCGTCTGGTCGTTTGCGGAGCCGAATACTGAACAAAAGAGTGCTCAGGTGCTTTCACATAGGTAAGGTCTGGATTCTGTCAGAACTGTGTACGATTGGCTCGTTGGTTGCAATAGACTGGACATTACCTTGATGTAATACTTCTGGTGCTTGATCATCATGCTGCACGCGGTACACCTCCGGGGCATTCATCGCTCGATCTACCTCAGGCGCTTCATATACAGAGGTAGGCATAATCTGATTTGCTGAGTATTGCGGTGAGTCAAGGCCTGAAAGTTTTGACATGCCCGCTAACAGCTGGTGCCTGTGTAAGGGAAGTAGGCCCAAGAGATCTGAAATATCGGATCCTTCGCAGGCATCTGTCTCAAGTAGGAAGACTATGGAAACTCTTCGCAGAGGTGCAGCTGGGTATGTGCAAGTGCTCAGGAGTCAAACGTAGTGCTACTCTCTTCACTGAAACTGTATTTCCTTAGGATCGACTGATCAACTGCTTCAGCGAGAACGGTAAATACGGCTTTTAATGTAAGCGCTAGAGATGCTGACATGGCTTTATGCAAGCTTGGATTAAGGCAGATTTGGGGCTGGAAATCACGTAGGGGGGGGGTTCACGAAACTGCAGTAAAATGTGCCAGGCTGATTGCATTGGCTGACACACACCCATCAGCGAAGATGACCGTTCTCTAAATAGCTAGGTACACATTGGTGGCCTAATGATTGGATTACCGAGAGAATACCGGTCTGCCACGACGACCAGCATTCTATCAGCTTTTTGTATTTGTCGAAAGGGCCATCTGGGAAAAAGGATTGCGGAAAAAAGTACTTCATTGACACGATAAACTGTTCAAGGGAAATCAAACATCACAGATGCTGAGCCATCGGCAGCGCAGCTGCGTGGTCAAGGTACGAGAGGATTACATGCATTCTCCAGCCATCTACACAGGATCCGTCGGTTGAGTAGGTTTGTATGAAGCCAAATGTTTGGAGAAACCACACAATGTTTCTTGTCACCAACAGACAGAACGAATGCTAACCCAATGAGCTCAATTATTCGATGTGTCGTACTCATTCTTCACCAGTCTCTGGCAAGTCTTTCCTTGACACCATTAACATGCCATACACCGCCCCCTCCAACAATCCACAGCTCATGCTCACCAAACGCCAGATTCACCGCCGTGGTCTGCCCTCCTCCAACATGGATGGCTCCCAAGGTGAGACCCGTGACGGGATCCATCACGTCTACACCTTGCCCAATGCCTGAAAATACATAGCCGTTGCGTGAGACCCGGACGCCATCATGACTGAAGTAAATCGGATTGTTGAAGAGCCTCGGATTCGTCAGGAATGGTCCTCTTGCATCATAAGCTGATAGTTCACGTCTATTAAAGTTGTCGAATGGCGCATTAAGCTTTGGTGGAGAAGTTCCAGTGTCCGCGATGTACACTGTGCGACTGCCGTCTGGTTGCTTAGCGGTGACAGCGATTCCGTTGGCCTCGCCCGAGGTCCTCGTAATCGCGCGAGGCCGCATCGTTTTGCCATCGACAAAATAAGCGCCTGGGCTGGTTTGAGGGTAGTGGGAGATGACACCGAAGCCCTTTCAGATTTCAACGTCAGTGGCTACATCCGTTGTACATCCATGAATTGTGGGGAATTGCTTCGCAGTCTACAAAGTCTAGAAAGGCTTACCCATCCATATCTGTCATCAGTGATCCAGTAATTACCATCCTCATCAATGTCAATGTCATTGAGTCCAATGAATGGCTGCTGATAATAGTTGTTGAGCAGCGGCGTACTTGTGAGCGTTCCAGGATCGATCTTTGTCAATAAGCCAGTGTTGTTCGGCCCACCATCTGTGACGACGTGGTATGCACCCTTATAGAACACACAGCCGTGTGCGTTCCAAGTTGGTGGGTTTGTAGTGATGTTGCGAAGCGTATTCGTGTCAGTATCCAGGAGATATTGCCAACTGTGACTTCCGTTAATTCCACCTGGTGGGCCCCATTCCGAGAAGAACAATTGCCTGGTCTCTGGATTGAAACATGAGGCCTCATGGACTTGGAAAGGGAGCTCCTGGACCCGTTCAATTGTAGCATTGGGACCGATGAGATCGAAGAATTTTGGATCATACGCAATGAAGTCAGTGCCATTCAAAACTTGATTCCTATGTTGCTCATTGTCAGTGATTTTGTACAAGTTAAGTAGGATCCGATAATGCCCATTTACGCCTGTTGTACCGCCGAGTTAGATGTCCGGCCTGTCCATGGAGCCTGTGATATCGTCCTGTTGAATGTTCCGCTAATGACTGCGACTGAGGGATTCGTGTAGAAGACTGCAGCCCACGAGGCCGGGGCAGTTGCAAACTCATTGGGTAATGGAGATAAATACTCGTCTTCCCCAGCGGCCAGCATGGCCCAGGCCAGAATGGCGAACAATGTGTGCATGTTACAAGTATGCGAGGCTCGTACTACTATCTCAGAGTCAATTGAAACCAAGATTTCATCTCTGGGGTTCTTTCCAGTACACGACAGCGAAGCTTTCCAGTATACGAAGCGGAGAAGTGATACATTTTTTAACATATACACATATATACTACACAAGTCTAAGAAATGGCCAATATGAGGTTCGATACAACCTCATACGACATGTATTTCGTTATGGCGGGGCTGACCAGGACTAAGAAACATGGTTGACTGCAGAATCAAAGCCTATAAAATGGATAACCATAGCCATAACGGCAGTTACATAGGCGACGAACGACCTTGGGGCCAAGAGAGCAACTAGTCACGAATGGACAAGTCGGAGGATTGCATGTTGCATGTCGAAGCGACACTTTCGTTAGAGTTCATCATGTCGTGGTGAAAGCGGAGAGGACCACGAGATCTACACTGAAGTAGTCCCCTAAAGGAGGCTACCCCGATTTCTTATGTCTTGGCAATTCCTCATACGAAAGGGGTACGTTAGTCATGTTAGAACGAGATCCACGCATACCTGGAGAGCAAGATCCTCCAAACATTGATTGATAATACGCTAAGAGGATGTGAAATGTTCTCGTATGCAAAAATGCTTGGCTTAATCCTGTGGCCTGGCGACCTCGGGAAGGACGACGGGCAAGGGCTGCAGAAAGCTTTGGTCCAGACTATGACTGTGCATTTCGGTTGCACGCTCTCGACAGGAATTCTTGTGCAACGCTGTACGTTGAATTTAAAGATGAATCGCTCATGCCCCAGAACCCTCTGCCAGAAACACACCTAGTTCACTACGCGTGCTAAGGTTGTGCTGTCTCAACGCCTTCAGAGATTTCAGATTCGTCTGGACCATTTTCGTCCCTCTGATCTTGGCGCAACGGCTTGTAGCTCGTCTGCTTGAAGAGGTCCGGAAGTCTTGCCAATTTCCCGCGATAAAAGTAGACGGGAATAGAGGCCAAGGCTAGTACGATGAGTGATATAAGGAAGATTCGTTCATTGGATACGTGGTGACTGTGCGTAGTCTGTCAATATAAACTGTGCGTTGTGTATTGGGCTTGCGGCATAGGACACCAGGGCCATCTCTGGGATACTCGGTAGAGCAAAAGGGCTTAGAAGGGAATACTGACAGCTTGCTCTGCTTCCAGAGAACAAAACTCGGCTCCTTATCTACGTGAACCCACGCCCTAAATCTGGTTAGCATGCCGGTGTTGACGTCTCGATCGATAATCATGACGCGCTGATCCCGCGAGAGGACGACAGCCACCATGGTCCCGTCATTGTTGTAGGAGAAATGTCGCGGAACCATGCCACCAGCTGGAAACTCCTGGATCTTGGTCAGGTTTCCAGTCTCGTGGTCAATTCTGAAGTTTACGATAGGATCCGAGTCCATCAGCGTCTTGTTTTGGGGGTTGAGGTTTGGGATGGTGAATGATATGTTCATCTTGTCTGGGAAGATGATGCCAGTTCGGGTGGTGACAAGAAGGAAGTTGCCATCGGGCTTGAAGGTAGGAAGACTTCATATCAGTAGGCATTCAAATTTCACAGGGCATAGGAGACTGTTCGCCTTGGGGTATTGTCTCACCGAAAGGCCAATCTCGCCCCCAAGGACGTCCTTGCCGTTGGGCATCCATCCCCCTGTCTCATGAATTGTGGTATAGTACACTTGTGTGAGCTCGATGCTGCTATAACCCGGGTATGATACCAAGTATCCCGTAATAGAGTTACCCATCTCGCTCAAGAGGTAGAAATAAGTTGGGGCATCGTCAGTCTTTACAAAAACCCCATGGCGAGGTCCGCTCCCAGCCGGCACGACAATTGGGGCCAGGCGCAGTAGCCCTCGGCTTCCATCATTGGTGACGAGATATCTCTGAATGAGATCCGTCCCTAGATCGGGTACGAGGACGAATTGGCCATCTGGGTCGAGAATAGCATCATGCGGGTGGGGATGCTCTTGACGTAGATCATTGGGCCCTTCGACGGCCATGGTATATACTTCAGTATCAATCGGTGTGATGGAAGTACCGCCGGATGTGTCCACATCGAAGGTGGTGAAGCCAGCACCAATACTGAAGCGAAGTTGACTTTTTAGCTATGCTTTTTGCACGAGGGTAGGCTGGAGCCAGGATACAAAGTGCATGGGGGAGCATGAGGCTCGAACTCACAAATGAGCAACAGCAAGACCTTTCCCATCTTCATAGAGAGTGCTGGCCACCGGGCCGGCTATGGTCTCGACACTCGCCTGTCGGGAGAGCGTACCATTGTCCTTTACTTCAAAAGAAACGATGGTTCCCTTCCTTGGGTTCTCGTCCAGGCAGAATAGCCGATTATTAGCGAAGTCTGGCGTAAGATATTGAGATTCGTCGCCACAGCCGGGTGTTGTCGCTTTCACTTTCAACTTGGTGTTTGTGAGCTCGAGAGTGACGATATTCTCCGAGTAATTTGTGACGTAGAGTAGGGTGGCCACCGAGAACTCGCAGAGAAACAGCGTAGTGATCTCTAATGCTTGTAAAAGGAGCATGTTGTTCAGGGATTGATCTTGTAGGACCGTACAAGCTGACAGCCGGGGAACTGCTTATCCACAAGATGAAGTAGAGAAAAGGTGAGGCAAGGCTTGTATGTCAATCATCAACGTGAGGCAATAGGAGTTGTGACAATTGAGACAGTCTTTCGCGGTCGACGCACTTAGCTACCGAAAATAGAGCTCTGGGCAGATTCGGACGCACAGTCTTGAAGACCAGGCCTGGAAAGTCCAAGCTGTCCATGTCTTTGCCCGCATAGGAACGAAAGGGGGTTTGAATAAGACAGTCTTCACCAAGAAACTTTGGTTACAGAACAAAGGCCCATATACTGTATGCCTGCACAAAAATAATGGCGTATGTCGACCAAACATTAATAAATATTAGTTCGCCCACATGGACATCAACGAAACTTCATCGTTCAGTCCACTATTTCATTGATTTTCTCAGGCTTCATCTGCTCCCAAGTCCAAATGAACATCGCAGAGGTCCACTAGAGTGGTATGCATTTGCAGATTGAAAAGACTCTGGACAAAGTAGACCTGCATTTACAGCAATGTCTTCACATAATTCCTGGTCGTCGACGACCGCAAGCGGCTGTGTGTTGAGCCTTTGCAAGATGTTGAAGTCCAGGAAGGATGTCGTCGGCAAAGACGTGACCCAGACGCGGCTCGGACCGCGTAGGAAAATTCGTCCCCTTTCCCAAGGCCCTCCAAAGCTTGACAACCTCGTCGCGTTTCTCTCATCGACCCTTGCTACAGCAGGTAATTCTCTAACCTGAAATGATGAGTTCGCAAAAGAGCCATAAATCCACCCAATGGGGACGATAGCAGGGCCCTTGCAATAAGATAGCGACGGTAGTGGGAGGGAGTGTGCCTGGCACAACGAGGGCCAAGGCACAGGCTCTTAATATTGCATTTAAAGCACGTTATAGTGGAAAACAACAGATCAAGAGTGTTACGTCGACCCCATGGCGAAGCAAGATCGCAGGATGCTTTCGGTCGCGCAAGCATACTGGTCGCGCACAACCAAGATTGCTCGGTCGTGTGCACCACACCCTTCCCTCCACTACTGCCTCAACCCTGTGTCTGTCGCCTCCTGATACATGTCTTCAATATCGACTACGGTTGTGATCGACTGGCGATATAAGGTGATGTATGTACGTTCAATCATTGCGGCCCATCTCATACCTCGAAGGCGAGAGAAGCACCGCACCCAAGATTGTCCGCTGGATGTCTAATCTCCATTCTGTCCGAAAACTTCAACAGTCCTGGGCACGTCCAACACCGAGAAGGCGAAGGAGTACCTCGGGTCGAAATACTGTCTCGAGAATGTGGTTTGTTTGCGTTGTTCAATTATTTGAATGAAGAAGAAAAAAAAGAGAAACGGAAGCAAATTTTCGCAGAGAGCCGCTTGGTTTTATGGTTGCGCACAGTGGGGCTCGCCTGGCCAATCCGTGCCGGCCATCATGACAGGGGTCAGCCTGGCCATGGGCAGCACATGAACGTCGCGTCATCTGGACACACTTCAACCCGCAACACCAGAACACATCACCACGACGCAGCACCCCCGACAACTCTCGTCCGACCAAGCACGCATCTGTTGAATGATGGCAAACACACTTCAGACTCTACCAAAGTTCCTTCTGCCCCGGTTGAGCTGGTCTGCGCCGGTGGGGCAGCATTTGGCAAGGGCATCCGTTGCAACGACCCAAGCAAGCAGCCAGCGGCCATGGCAGCCACCGACGAAGTCTATGCACACGGAGAGACCGATAGCAAAGACAATATCGACTAGTATGACCCGTCCTTACAAGTCGCCTCTCCAACAGCCCGAACTCCGGAGAGCTTTCCACGCTTCAGCTCCCCGGCGGAGAGATCACCACTTCGACACGCTGAAGTTTGTCCAACGGCTACAGAGCGAGGGTTTCACCGAAGAACAATCCGTGGCCATCATGAAGGTCCTAAATGATGTTATTGAAGAAAGGTTAGCGCATCAATTATGTTCCAGTCTCCTATGGCGGGTGGACTGAAAGCCTTCCTCCCCCCCTTAAACTGCCTGGGCATGTTGCCCAAGACGCTGTAAATTAACCTTGTTCTTCCCCGAATAGTATTCAAAACCTCACCCGCACAATGGTACTCCGCGAAGACGCCGCGCGCGCCACCTATACACAAAAGGTCGATTTCGCCAAGTTGCGCTCCGAGCTGCTCTCCGCCGATAGCACCGAGTCCAACGCAACACGGGCCGCGCATGAACGGCTCGCCAATGATATTGCGAAGCTGAACAATCGCCTCAAGGACGAGATTGGCCGGACCCAAGCGAGTGTGCGTCTAGACCTGAACCTGGAGAAGGGACGCATTCGGGAAGAGGCTGTGTCGCAGGAGCTGCGCATCAAGGAAACCGAAACCAAGATCGAGCAGGAGGCCGGAGGTTTGCGCCAGCAGCTCGAACAGGTCAAGTTCCAGACTCTGCAGTGGTTGATGGGTGTATGTACCGGTTTCGCGGCTCTGATGCTTGGTGCTTGGCGGTTGTTGATGTGAGGCGGGTACATGCGAAAGCTGGTTTGAGACTGGTGCACCTTTAGAGGAAGGTTCGCCTATCCAAAGGGGTGTTTGACATGTTGGTTCAATCAATGGCCTGATGAGGACGTCGAAAGGGTCAACCCAGGAACGGAACAGAAACTATGAGATGGCGTCCTCGAGACAGCCTGAGACCATCATATTTTATGATCCTGCAACAATGTTGTTTTGAGATTGAAGCTTCCTCTTAGGACAACAAGCCTAATTCTTGGTCAAAATTTCACGATAGAAATTCTTCAGTGTCATGGTGACCCTGGTGCTTGGTTCAGATTGGCAGCCAAACACTGCTTCGAAAACAGAACCCACCCTATTGTAGGAAATAGCCTGAACACAACATCGGCAACAGTACCATTCAATCATCATATGACCTCCCGGAAGTTCCTACGTCATCCATTTTCCATACGGCTTGGGTCGCCACAGATGTGGGTACAAGTGTTCACTCGATCGCATAGATGTTGAAACCATATCTTTCCAGTAAATCTTCCTTGGTGATGCCTCGGGGCATGTTCTTGTGGCCCAGTTCGTGATTTGCAACATGAGCAATGTTCACCATCTTGAAAGCTCCACCAATCCAGCGAAGTAAGATAGGAAAATTGATGCCAAACAACCCGGCTAGCAAATCTCCTCGCTTCACTGACCCTTCTGTGACCCCAATCTGCCCATTATCGGTAAGGAAAAGAGTGCGACCAGGAGACGTGGCTGCAGCCTCATATAGACCTGAGGCATCAAATGACCGTAGTCTCTGGACTGATTCACCAGTAGACTGCTCCTTTTCCTCGGACACGAAGGCCTCAGCGCTTGTGCTGTTTCCCGCGCCCAAGAGAGCATCGCGAAGCGCGTCACTCGGAACTCCTCTCTGTTGCACCTGGTGAACGATCAGAGCTAGCTTCTCCATGCTTGCCTTGCAGCCTGGTTGGTGAAGGGACCAACTTTCATGTACTGTGCCAATATCAACTCCTCCGGCATAGAGGGTCTGATAGTCGCGCGTGAAATCCACAAAAGGGAAACAGTACCCTGCGTCCTGTATGGATCTAGTAAGAGACTGAAGGTGACACATTCGAAACAAGTCTCCCAGCTTGTCTCTCTGTGTGGAGGCATGGAAAAGGTGCCCCCTGGAGAAGTCTGGAACCCAGGAAGGTAATTGGAAGCTCGCAGCCTCCGACGATTCCATGCCCACTGGCCAGAAAGGATAGCCGTGCTCGAAGCCCGAGACCAGTATATGGGCCATGGCATGTGAGTACACGCTGCCAACGGACCGCGAGTAGTCGGGCTCAATAGCCTTACCCTCGAACTGGCACACTCCGAGAATACCATAGATTTTATCCACAGGTAAAGTTGCCTTGAGATGCGCGACACTGCTCAAAACGGAAGGGAACAGAGCTGATAGTTTGGTGCATGGCCCTGCCACCGCTTCGCCGTGGCTGTTGACTGTGATACAGCGTTTGCTAGGTTTGCTGAGAGCTTGACGAAGAGAGAGCATCCCATCCGTGATGAGCATCTTAGAAGCTATCTCTCCTTGATAGTCTTCAGCAGCTTCGAGGGGGACAGTTCCACACCAGTCAACAATGGAGCTGACCAAGTCTCGCGTGAAAGCGCTCCAGCCTTGAGTTGCGGCAACAGTCGCGGCAGATTTTGTCCCCCAGTGTATATCGAATGCAGTGTGCAAATTGCAAAGGAAGAAGTGGGCGGCACTCAAATATGTGGAGCGATTTCCACAAAGCATCTCAGGCTCCTTGCTAGCAAGTTCAAATTCTTGAACTGTCCAGACTCGAGTGAACCAGTCTCTTGAAAAGAAGCTAAGTGCAGATTCGAGAACTGCTTTGGCGTCGGTCGTTTCGGCAGTCTCGTCGACGCATTCTAGGAATACGGTGCTCTTGTTGTCGGCCGGACCCATCCATACGGTAACTTTAGACGCTATTGAATAAATAGTCCGCATCAGCTGGACTTGGAGAGACTTCTCATCATCGTTCCTTTGGTTGATACACAAGGCGTCCACCCACAAAACTCGCTCTTGACTGCCTTGTCGAAGATGACGAAGGGCAATATCCAGATTAGAGGTGATAGTGAAAGGTTCGTTGTTGATGAAGGCGGCCCGTGGGCAAATCACCGTCCCCCAAACGTAGGAGAGTGCCTCATATTCAGGAGAGGGTGTACCGGTTAGATGGACTGGTTTGAGCATCATGCGGATCTCGTCATCGAAGGAACCAGGCGCAAGGTGTATGACCCGGATTTCCTGATTCCGAGAGTCTATCGGATCGTATAGACTTATTGCGGGTGATTCAGGGCTGATTTCAGCCATGATGAAATGCAAAGGTATAATAATAAATGGTGGCACGTTCTTCTAAGGCTCACTAAGGAGCACTTGCAGGCTTATAATACAGCAATTCAGGGCGTAAGTCTTTAACGTTATGGATATGTTGTGCACGCCAACAGCACCTATCTTCGCCATTCAAAAATGGATTCATTCAATCCTGAGCGCGTCTCTGACTAGATATATGCGACATACAGCACGGCGGCTAAGCACAAATCAGCATTTGAGTGGGTAGGAACTACGCTATCCACTTTCTAGCCGCCCTGCGAGCGTTACGCTGTTAGCTGTCTATATTTACTGCTATATATGGATCCCATCCTTGATCAATACAACTCTGGGCTCCAAGCAACCTTCCACAAACTAATGTTGAAAAACAATGTATAATTACCAAGGCCGAAGCAGTACAAGCAGAAAGAGGAAAGCAATAAAGGCGCGTTGTTCTGATGTTCGTATGCTTGATGTGAAGCGCATCTGGCGATAGCTTCTATTAAAGCTGGCAATTTACACAGGCTTAGACCTATAATTATGTACGTATGCATACCTTTTAAGCGCCGGTCCCCTTACTCGTCATGATCCACCGCCGCGACTGTGCCGCTCGCGCACAGATGTCCTGGGACATGTTGGTTCAGTCGGCAACCAGGGTCCTCAGCATGCGAGGAAAAAAAATCACATTTAACGAAGAATGTCGGTATCTAGTACAGTGGAGAATCTCTGGCTGTTGGATAGGACTGTAGCAGATTATAGGGGCAAAATCAGCTCATTGTGTGTATGAACCAAACATGCATAATGTGAATATTGGAATGGAGACAGTTGCAGAGTGAATGACCAGCCGGAAGCTGCTCAACTTTGATGATCATAGCGATTGGCACGGGTCCAAATCGGTTGTTGGCCCCATGCTTGAGGCGTGTATAGGCTACCAGCCCAGTGTACTATCCAAGATCCTGATTTTTATGATCCTCATGCCTGTCGTCCATTTCCTGATTCTTGTGATTCATACATTATTGACAGAAGCCTTCCGTCAATCCCAAAAGCGCAATGCTCCGTATAATATGCTCATACAGCTCCCACAGGTGTGAAGAATGTGCGAAATCCCGAATACTCATACAGGTTGGAGACCTTGAAATGAATTCTCAGCCTAGCCATGGTTCAGCTCCGTCATGACCACCTCACAAAGCACTTCGTACCGACTGGCATCAAACCGCTTCCTCCGCCATCCGCTCATTTTCAAGCGATCGATCCTCGCCTTCCTCTCCCTCGCCTTCTCGTCACTCTCTTCACCCTCCGCAAAGCCCATTGCGCTCGATCCCCGCGGCCCACTCACACTCTCGGCCCGACTCTGCCTCCCGCTGTGCAGACTCACCCGGTTCAGACTCGCCGCCATCAGCGCGCCGCCGTCGTGCAAGATTGGCGACTCGGGTCGGTTCTGCATGTCCTTCTCTAGTACCTCGTCCAGCGCCGCCAGATGGCTTGAGACCTGGACCTTGAGCGCTGATAGCGTCTCGCAGTATCGGCCTAGCGACCGCGCGGATTCCACGTCACCGGGCTGGAAGAAAGGGTACTCGCCGCCGTGGCTGTCGTCTGTAGAGGGTGATTCTGTGCCGTCGATGGGGCTGAGCTCATCGCGCTCGCTGATGGAGGGCATGAAGGGCGGCGCAGGTGAAATGATCTCGAGCTCTTGCGGCGGCGAAGACCTCTTTCCCGTTGGTATCTCGGGTAGCTCCTGGCGCATTGTGCCTGCGGTGAAGTAATCGTCGTCGAAACCCAGAGTAGGGGAGTCAGGGCGGATGACGGGCTCAGGGAGGGTGAACGACCATCGTGACTTGTCGCGGGGCAGCTCGAAGGAGACCTTTTTCTTGGTAGGCCTGGTATGGTTTGCGAGGCTTGACTTTCGGGATAGACAGCAGGTGGGTGTCGTCACGCCAATTTCCGGAGTCCATGCGCGAGATGAGACGGATCCTGATGGCGAGTGCAGGCTTGGTAGGGAGGAGGCTACTGAGTTGGACCTTGAGCGCAGGATTGCCGTGTCTTCTGCAGCTCGAATGAGAGACGCAGCCTTTTCGTAGTGTGACCGTGCCTGCTGCAGAAGACTAATCCTGTAAGCCGATGCTGGCGCTAGTGACCGGGCACACATCTCGAGTGATGCTGCAGCGTAAAAGTTGAGATATATCAGGTATGCCGGCTCGACCGAAGACTGTTGCCATGTAAATAATTAAACATCCCCCCCCCGTGGTGTGCTCACGTGCAGACTGTACTCACAAGTGTTTTTATATTAGTAAGGATCTCATTACACCTAGCCGAGCACGCGCGGTATCGTCGAGTAACGTGGTACCGTTTTATCTCGTTGATTGCCCTCTTCCACTCGGTCGAACTGTAGGGAATCTGAGGTAGAGAGGCGGGTATCTGCTGGGACTGGCGTTTCATGCTGGACCTGACGGGTGGCCTTGACAATTTAATGATGGGGGTGACATCGCTCTGGTTTCGCCGGTGTGCAGGCGAGACGGGAGGAGAGTAGGAAGCTCTGGTGGGGGATTTCGGAATGACACTCGATATCGAGTCAGGGCTGGATAACATGAGTGGTATCAAGCCTTTGGCCATGATTCTTTGTTTCTTTTTTTTTTTTTTTTTTTTTTTTTTTTTTTATGCTGCTTGCACAAAAAAGAAAAAGAGCTGATCTGAGCGTTGTTGAATGTGGAGGATAATAGTCCCGATGGTGGGGTTTGTGTTGACTGTCCGAATTATTTTCAAAAGCGCATTTGAATCACCCTTTGTCGATGGCGAAGAAACGTGGGTTGTCTGCGATTTCTGCCGATTTTTGTGATCACTTCGAAAGCTGCGGGATGTCTTTTCAGGTCCCACGTAAATGGCTTCGATAGTTCAGTTCAGGTGGGACGACGATGGCTGAGACACCGGGGAGCCGGCACGACCAGATGAAAACCCGAGTAAGCTGGGACAGGTCGGGCGGCGACAGCTGTCAATTATTGGAGACCGCGAAATTTCTTATCAGGGGGTTCGCAGACTTTCTTGTATGAGTTTCACGAGAGAAATCCGAAAAGCAAGGTAGAATCTCCAAGGAAGCATTCAAGAACCTCGGCCGCTATTAATTATGGTTATATAAAATCCGGGTAGACGGGATCGCTGCGGGGATCCAGCGTCTCAGAGTCTTAGACAAGTCAGAAACGTCGTGACAGCCGTGGGCATGAAAGTTCGGAGTTTGGTAGAGGGCGAACTGGTTCAGACAGTTGCGATCGACCAAAGGGAGAGAGGAGATTTTGTCCAAGAGGGTGGGTGAGACGAGGGAGAAGGAGTCGAAGGAAGGGAAAAAGGAAAAAGAAAAAGACGTTGCAAGAAAGGGTAAAACTTAGGTACCTTAGGTAGTCAAGGAGAAGATTGGGAACCCAAAAGATGAACGAGATATCCTTTCCCACTGCGGTCATCAGCAGCAGCAGCACAGCACACAAAAGGAGTCAGTCCCAACACGAACAGGAAAGGGCAACAGGACTTTTGACGAATAAAATGACAAGAGAGCTCGGTCATTTGCAAGACCCCAGCAGTCCTTCCAATGCACCTCAATCACGTATCGCATCCACAATCACTTTTCCCAGGGCTTGTCGATTCACGACCTCCACTCTGCACGTTTCTGCAAGGGGCAGGACAACCGGGTTCCAAACGGCTTGAGATCCGGGGAACGACTCTTTTCCTATTCCAACCATCTTCCATCCAACCATTGGGGGCCAGGGGTATTTTTTTCTGGGAATGGGGTCCTCCCAGTCACTCCCAGCCTTTTAATCTTTGCCCGCCCCAGCCTTCCGCCGATTAGGGCACCCCCCCCAAGTCAGCCAGTCAGCCTAGTTGCCCAGCACTGTGGTCCCCTTCTTCGCTAGTGTGACAGTATCAACGTTCATCACCGTACCATAGATTTGGATGAAACCGTGACAGGCGTTGCAACGGTAGAAACTTGACCCCGATCCCACCAATGTTGATGGCATGGTGGCCAAAGCTCCCTTACGGAAAGGCTATCTAGACACGTGCGCTTGGATCCGTGAACGACACCTCTTTGCATCGCATCGCATCGCCCTACTGCAGGTGTTCTGTCGTGCGCAGTTGTTTCTACGATGGTAGCTGTCAACAACTTTTGTGATTGTGGCGACCAGATCACATGCCTAGCAAGATTAGCTACCAGCTACTAGCTACGATGCAGATGTGTGACAGGAGGCGAGAGCTCCAGCTTAGCAAAGCTGAGAAATACGCCTCAACACGAACTCTATCTGAGGAATACCCTTCTAAAAATACCTGGGATGATGTACTGGTATCCAAAAGCCAATTTGGCGATGGCGTGCCCGGCCCCATCCAGTATATCCACCCACGTCCTGTCCCACAGACCTTACTCGTCTGCTCATGGTACATGTTCTCCACGACATCGGACGAACGAATCGATCTGCAGGTTTCATGAAACCAGTACTTGGAACCATCCTGCGACCTGCAGAGCTCGGAACCGGCCCACCACGAAGCAGATCATGAACTCTATCTGTCCGTTCAATCCCTCCTCATGACGATGACGGAGACGGTAACAACACGCCGCCGCCGCCGCCGCCGCCCCCAAATTAATCATGGTCGCCATCACGAAGGCTGTAGGAACCAAATCCCCACCTCCTCCGACGTATGACAGCTTGCACACCGCCAGGCGTGGTCTAGCCTGCTATGCTTAATTTCCGTGGTGATCCACCCAGGTGCGAGCCGAAAGACCTCGAGCCACCCGAAAGAGGCAATGACCTTCGACGAGGCTTATCGCTCATCAGCGGGAAGTTGCAGACGAAGCCCTGGAAGCCTTCTAGACGTTCTGATATTCATATCAAATCTCCCCAGAGATCTTCGTTCATTTTCTTTTCCGTTTTCCTTTTTCAGCCCTGTGACAGTGTCCAAACTCCTGGGGCGCCATTGCAACTTGCTTTTCGCTCTCGCCGTAGCGTGCTCTGGCTTAGCTGGCATCATCTCAATTCTAACCCACAATACCCCCCCCTCCCCATAATGAACTTTGACAGAAGATCCTCCACAACTTCCAAAGTGCACAGACATGTGTTTATCGTATTCCCAAACTCTGTACCAAGCTTCTACCTGGGAACACATTCTCATAGTCTTTTCTAGGAGGGGAAAAAAACCAGGTTGAGTTTTTCTTCTTCTATCGCTTGCGTCACCGTCTGCGCCCGCAAAGGGTGCTCCGAGCGGGCCTCATTCCCACCACGGCCGAGCCCGGTATTACTATGAGCGGGTTTCCACTGCCTAGGTCACGGAGCAGAATCTACCCACTACTTTTTGGGTTTTGACGTGTCGCTAATTGCTACTCGTCTGTGCAACATGTAGATGCGTGCGCGCACGCGCGTTTCCTGTTTCGGAAACAAAGTTGATCGCCATTCCATCGAGGTGGGAATGCCTTTTTTCCCGTGTAGGATCCTGGAGATGTGGACAAATGACAGACCACAAGGTTTGCAAAATACGTGTCTTATTGTTCGGCTAAGATGATTACTTGGATGCTCTATCCAAGCTAGTCCAGGGCTATGCCAAGTGTCTGCAAGAACACCTGTGGAATATCACGGCAGAGTGTTGCCAGGAGACGGATCACGACTCATCTGTCGTTGGGGCCGGCGCCTCTTGAACCTTGACATCCTCACCCCGCATTCCATCAACCACGCGTAGGCCTGATGCATTCACAGCCAGTTGTTCCAGGCGCTCGATCTGGTCCAACCGTCGGCGGATCTCCCCCGGAAGCTCCGTGATGGCCACAAGTACACCCTCCTTCTCGGGGTGGCTCTCGCTCAGGCCCATTTGCTTGAGTCTGACTTGTCCAGCAGCTAACTCCTCTTCACCAAGAATGACGGCGAAAGGTACCTTGTTGGCTTCAGCAGCCTTGAACTGCGCTTGCAGTTTGGGCTTGACCTTGTGCAGCATCTCGGTATTGATATCGTGCTCTCTGAGCAATTGGAATATGTCCAAGCGCTCCTCGTACATACCAGTGAAACCTTTGCCACCAAAGGCCATTACATAGACATCGGTGTCGTTGCCTCGGAGCTCCTTGGCACCGTTGGCATCAATGCGCGCTTTCATGATGGAATATATCCGGTCCACACCAAACGAGATGCCAACACATGGTATCTGGCCTTTGCCCGAGAACATGCCAACCAAGTTGTCGTACCTGCCACCAGCCGCAACACTGCCGACACCGACTGATGGATCGTCCGAACGATCGTCATCTTCTGAAGCTTTGCCCTTCTTCTTCGGTTTTGACTTGGAGGCAGCAGCACCGCTGGCAGGTGCGCTTCCCGCAGAGCCTTCGGTGATAACTACATGATCGTCAGCGTTTTTTTCGTAGAAAAACCCACTTTTGGCAAGCCATACCTTCGTAAATGATGCCGGTATAATAGTCCAATCCTCTTGCAAGGCTGAGGTCGAACGAAACAGCGCTGGTAGCCTTCCAGCGTTTCAGGTACCTGAACAGCAGAGCCATGTCTGCCATGCCTTGCTTCATCGACTCATTCGCTGCTAACGACTCATCTTTTTGCAATCTCTCAAGGAGATCTTCTCCACCCTTCAAAATAACCCATTCGCCAATTTTGTCGGCAACTTCCTCAGGGAGTCCTTTCTCCTCGACCATCTCCTTCTTGACATCCGCCCACGGCATTTTGTCGAGTTTGTCGACTGCAGATGATATGCTTCGAATCTTGTCCTCCGGCACGCCGCAGACCTGGAAGATGCCATCGAGGATCTTTCTGTGGTTCATCTTGATAGTGAAGTTGCCATCCCAGCCCAGAGCCTTGAACACCTCGACGATGGTTGCGATAATTTCGGCATCGGGTGCCATTGCGTCGAATGTGCCGGCAATATCGAAATCGCATTGGTAGAATTCCCTCATGCGACCCTTCGCAACGGCAGGTTGACTAAGAACAGCAGTATATCAGCAATTGGTATCTTGTGGTACTAATTTTGGCTTGCTTCTTGCACAGAATGCTTTGTCTTGATTTCCACAGTAACATATCGTACGTACTCTCTTCGATATACCTTGGCGATGTGGTATCGCCTGATCGATTGAATGCCATTCTGCGCGACATAGCGCGCAAAGGGGACCGTCAGATCGTATCGCAGGGAACAAAGCTCGCCACCCTGGTCGGCCAAATCGTAAATTAGCTTCGAGTCCTCACCATATTTTCCTGTGAGGATCTCCTTCAGCTCGAAAACTGGTGTATCGATCGTGACAGCGCCATGGCCTTTGAAGACTTTCTTGACTGTAGCAGCATATATTAGCAAGTCAGACTCTCTTGCCAGTAGAGCACAGAGTTGAAACAGCTGCCTCAGGTCTATAGAGGACGCACTTACTTGTTTCAAAGATTTGGTCGCGTAAAATGATGCCTTCACCATCCCAGTCCCTGGTGCCCTTGGCCGTCTTCAAGTCGATTTTGGCAGGAGCCATGGTAGGCTTCGTGGAAAGCCTGCTGCTCGAAGTAGAGAAGCTCCTCGGCGCGTGATTGCGCAGTACTACTACCGGTGAGCTCGCGAACCTCGTAGTCGTCGTCCGGTACAAATGTGGGGTGATCGTCGTCGTGCGTGGTTGCGCTCTCACAGACCTCGTGACGCTTTGCAAAGTGACGATCCGCATTCACGTCCTGCTTCAGACAGAGGCTGTGAGATCCTTCGAATCCTTGGAGAGGGAGAGAATTGGAGGAATTGCTTCAAAGAAAGTCAAGGGCCGAGAGGGGGGTTGGGTGGTCTGCCTTTTTTTTTTTTGGAGGGGTAAAATGGTGACTCAATTTGGGCGACAGAGCCTCAATGCTGCTTGCTGTGTCAAAAAAACTCCCCGCGCCTGCCCGGAGGCTTCCAATTACGTTATGGCGCCTGCCGGATGGAATTCCTACGTCCATTCATGCTCCCACCTACATATGAACTTCCAGTTTACATATGTATTGGTTCCTGTCCACACAAATTGATGAAACACGACCTTTGGGAAAGACAAGACAAAACCCCTTCAATTCAATTTGCCTGCATCTTCTCTTTGAACGCAACTGCCCTGACGCGAACAATGTTCTTGATCCAGTTCCCTAGTTCTGAGGCCTTGCCATGACCGTATGTCTGGCAGGACTACACGTAGCACATCATCACTAGCATCGAATACACAGCCGCAGATGATAGAATGTGTTCATAATTTCAACTAGAGGCTCTCTATTACACCTGTTGGCAGCCAGAACCGCGACCTGACTGCCGATGCTGCAAAGGTGCAGTGTCCCTCTGAGTCTGCCGATCCAATTTCCACACCAGACCAAAGCGCCTCCAAGCCACCCATGGCAAAACCGAGTGGCCTCGTATCAGACTAAACGCAAGAATAAAAAGAAAGGCCTCGGCTTCGGGTTCCCTGGACTTCCCTTTTTGTGTCCCCATTGCAATCCTCCATAGTGTACATTCAAAATGGTGTACATCGCCTGCTTATTAGAAGCGAATAGCCCATTCCTCTGACCCGACCACCGACCCGAGGAGGTCCAAGTCTAGAGTAGGGCCCAGCGAAGGCCCTCGTGATGTGGTTGGTACGCAGGCGAGTGTTACAGTGCAAGACTCATATCGCTTTGAGACTGGTCGAATATAGGCCAGTCGCTGCGTGATGGACCAGCTTCTTCTCCACATGTACCCAAAAGCCTTCCAAGCTCAGACATCCCACTCCTGTGCCTGCTCCTCTTCGGATCCAGCATCTTGAACGGCCAACGCATCGAAAGAATTGACGGGTTGCGCCTTTGGTCGTCCATTGGGCACCGCAGCCTTTGACTTGGAAGCTGAGCTGATCGCCGCAGCTGGGGCGACAGCAGGGGCAGGTGCTTCATTGGCGGATCCGTCCTCGCTGCTGGCTACCCCGGCAGGGGTCTTTTTAGCCTTCTTGGCCTTCTTCGTCTCAACAGACTGCCACTTGCTGTCGTCCTCAGCCTCAAACATCTTCAACTGCTGCTCCTCTGTGTAAGGGTTCTCGGCCCAGTTGCCGCTTTGCTTGACATTTTCCTTGTTCTCGTGGCCGTTGGTTGTGGCCGGAGCGCCAGCGGTCTTGGAGGGGTTTTCAAAGGTGTCCAAAGGTGCATGAACAGTATTCGCTGAAGTGCCATTGCCAGCCTTGCCAGCCCATGCGTTGGCCTTCTGGGCAGCCGCAAACCCACTGCCATCCTTGGCGGGTCGTCCCTCGGCCAGGCGAGCGGTCCGGCGCTGGGCCTCCTCCGCAACCTTGCGCAGCTTCTCCGCCTCTTCTTTCTCCGCCTTTTCCAACTCCCTCTTTTGGCGGTTCTGGCGCTGTTTCTTCGTCTCTGTGGGTTCTGGAGTCTTGGTCTTCTTTGCCTTTTTAGGCTTCTCCTCCGTGCCCGTCAAGCGAAGCACGGTTGGGCCGGTCGAGGTTTGCTCGAGCATGTCGGAAACTCCAGTAGAATCGGCGGCACCAACTGATGGGGAGGTGATAGGAGACTGATCGTCGTCGGCATCGGCACCAGCATTGGAAGAGGGCGCAGACTCCTTTCCAACTTCGTCATGCTCAGTGACCTTGTTGACCTCGTTGATCTCCTTGGCTTTGGACTGCTTCACAGACTTCTGTTTGTGCTTCTGCTCAGAGGTAGTCTTGGTCGCGAACTTGTTTTGCTTGTTATTGGCCATTTGCTGTGCAAATGCGCGGTCGTCAACCTCATCACGAGACTTTGAGGGTGCAGCCTTGGTCTCTGGAGTAGGGACAGAGGTGACAGCAGTGGCATAAGACTTGGGTTGGGCCTTATTTTGGCTAGCAAAGGATTCGACGCGCTGCTTCTTAGCTTTGTTGTCTTTCTTGGGTTGGTTGCCTTGCACCTCTCGTCCCTTTGAGCGCGCATTCTGCTTGTTGGCCTTCTTTTGTTGGTCTAGGTAGTAGCGGTAACCCCCAATGCTGGTGATGACCACAATGAGCAGCCAGCCAGCCACTGTCTTGTTGAGCAGACTGGAAATCGCGTTACCCATATTGTTGGCAGGTTTCTGGAAGTGTGGATGCTGATGAGGAGCGACGGGGCGGGTAGACTTCGATTACGTTGGGGCGTTGAGGATGTGCCCAGGTTAGGTTGGGGCTGTTACTCTGTGGCAATTGAAGGTTGGAGTGATGTTTGGCGCGCTGGAATTGGGGTGTAGCCAAGTTGCAGATAATAGCACTATCTTCTCATGTGTCAGTGGGGTTTACTGTTTGTAAGTTGGTATGTGTAGGCAGGCAGTCGAGTCAATAACAGAGGTTCTTTTGGATTGGTATTTGGGATGAGCTCAGTGGTTTGGCTGATAATCAACTGACCTTCGCGGCTGATGTACCTGGACACACTCCCTACTTGAGCCTTGTCCAGGACTGGAGCAGACAATAGGAAGGCAAAGTCTCGTGCTTGGAGGCAGTCTTGGAAGAAGTAGAAGAATGCGGTTGGTGTCTGTTGGATAACAAGCTGTACAGACACGTGAGTGTTTAAAGACGGTGAGGTTGATGAATTGACAACAGGTGGCATTTCAACAAAGCCAGCTCGGGCAGTTGCTGCTTTGGCTTCGGCGGCAGCTCGCAAAGTGGAGAGTGGCTCCACCCTAGTGGCCCAAGCTAGAGGTGGTAGCGACAGGCCACTCTACCTACCAGCAGCCTCGGGGGGTAATACTACAGTGGATTCCGACGCTAATATGGCCGAATCCCTGCCGTGAGCACAACATCCAAAAATTACTGTCTTGGAGTTTCTGCATAAGAGCATTGGCAGTCAACTAGGTACACTTTGAAAGGCAGTCGCTTCAAGTTCAGTAGGGAATTTGTATGATTATCATACGTATGGTAAATGGATCAAGAGTCAGCTGAACAACTATAAAGATCGTGTAAGGGAGTGTGAGAGAGATTTGGTACTTGTACCCAAATCAGAACACAGATCTTCACATGATTTACCTAGCTAGCGCCCATGTCACCCAGTCCATAGATTACTTACAGAAGTACCTAAGTACCAAGGTCTATCTTGAATGGACTCTGACAAACAACACATTCTTGTAGAGTCTATTCGCCCATGGAGAAATTCCTAGAGCCTTCACAGCATTCAGTTGTCTATGCCGTTGAACAGAATATTGCCCAGCAAGTCTGGCTGTCATGGGCTATATGCGCACTCCATGGACTTATTCCCTTATCGCCGAGCCCAGCAAAATTGGGGACCCTGCCTCCAATGCCAATGACCTTGTGTGTAATGGGTAATTGGTAGAATAGAGGCACAAGTCAACGCCCAGCATTCAATCTCACCCACACCTCCACGGCTAAAACGGCTTTCACTTGACCGAGGACCACGGGTTGAAACTGTCTTGACTGGACAACGCCGACTGAACCATCCCTTCTAACTTGATTGGGTCAGGAATATTGAGTAAGTATTATCTTTCTTGTTCGAGGCGAGCATTTTTCATAAGCACGTCGCTTTGGCGCTGCACGCCTCCCTCTTGGGAACATCGGAAATGCGGCTCATTGCATGCCAACAAGACCCCGGCCGATTCCTGTGAAATATTGGATGGCTTTTTTCTGAACCCTGGCTGACCGATCTATATGCAAGAGCTGAACCGTGAATATTTAAAGTCAACGGTCATGGCTCCCAAGCACCGCATCATCATTGACACCGATCCAGGCGAGCTACAGCCTCTCCCTCGGACCCCGGCTTTGCATGGGCTAACATTGAACGATGTTCAGGCGTTGACGATGTTCTCGCTCTACTCCTGGCGCTCACCGCGCGTCCAGACGAGGTAGAGGTGGTCATGTTCTCAGTCACCTATGGCAACGTGTCGCTGCACAGGTAAGTCCAGAGCGGTGCTTGCTCATGGTGTACACACCCTTCTATACCACCTTCCATGACTTTCCGGATGACACATCATACGCAAGAACCGGCAAAACGAAACATGCCCTCCCCTGGCTCAGCACATCACTGCTAATTCATATTTCATCGTCACAGCTGTCTGAGGAATGTCGTGGCCCTGTTTCATGTGCTAGAGAAGGAAAATGCCTGGCGCAAACAGTCCGGCAGGCCCGAAGGATTTGAGGCGCTGAGGACCTCCAAGCCTATTGTTGCAGTTGGCGCTGAGCATCCCCTCCAAGACGTGACTTTGCAAGCCGATCACTTCCACGGTGCGGACGGATTGCACGGGGTTCACGAGGCTGTAGGTCTCAAGGCTTGACAGAGTTCCTCTACCTATGCTAACAGACACAGCATCCGGACCTCACGCCGGCAGACACCTGGAAGTCACTATTTGACCGCGATGGCCTGCACGCTTCCACAGATTCCGTGGAGCCACCCACGTTCTCAAAATACTTCACTCCCTCTAAAGAGCCCGCGCACAAGGAGATCCTGCGTATTCTCAGAGAATCTCCCGAGAACACCGTCACAATTGTCCCTGTTGGCCCCTTGACAAACATCGCCCTGGCAGCAGCCGAAGACCCTGAGACGTTCCTCCGCGTTAAGGAGCTAGTCGTTATGGGCGGCGCCGTCCATGTGCCGGGAAACATCACGCCTGCAGCCGAATTCAACTGCTTCGCGGACCCCGTAGCTGCGGCTCGGGTCTATGCGCTGACATCGCCCACGCCGTCCTCGACCATGCCCCCCTTGGTCGAGGACAAGTCCAGCTTGGGCCCCTACCCAAAGAAACTTTCCAAGCGGCTCTTGTTGAGCCTGTTCCCCCTGGACATCACCAACCCGCATCTCCTCAACAAAGGTTTCCTGACCTCCAAGATCCAGCCGCTCATCGACGCTGGCAGCCCCCTTGCACGCTGGATCGGCACGTTCATGTTCGGTGTTTTCCGCAAAATCGAGTCGATGGTCGGCGACGGCGAGGAGCCTGGCTTGTCTTTGAACGACCCATTGTGTGTCTGGTATATGCTGACGCGCGATGATCCAGCCTGGAAGGCGGTGACTGAGGATCTGCGGGTTGAGACAACAGGCCAGTGGACTCTGGGAATGCATGTGATTGATAAACGCAACTTGAGCAAGCCTGAAGAGAGTAAGGAAGAGCCCATCAGAACAGAGCCGGAGGATCCTCTGGATGCTGTGGAATTTGATGAAGTGCCAAATCACCACAAGAGCTGGATGGATTCGAGGAAGGGCAACAGGATCAACAGGATCACAGCATCGCCCGGGGAGCTGTACTTTCAGGAGTATTTGATGCAGAGGCTCTTCGAGTAGATGATGGGGAGAACGATTGAAGGAAGAGTGCTGATGGGTTCAATGATTGGGTCATCAGACGGTCCAATTTGCAAGATCAAAGTTCCGTGTATACAGCATAAAATCAGTATATATTATGCCTCAATTTCACAGACAGGTGTAGTGGAACAAAGAAACCACCCAATCTCCAGGTAAGGCTCTTCTGAAAGTAACTCAAATTTTTCCATGTCCATTGCCTAAAACGCCAACAAATGCATTCATCCCGGGTGAAATGTCCCCAAGCCGATCCAAACGCCGAGCTGAGCATTGAAAACCCATGGCCATTCCATCGGACAGCCACATCAGGATGACAACGCCCATAAAAAGCCTGGGTATCTCTTCCTTCATCTGCACAAAGCTTCCATCAAACCCAAATGACAATCATAAGTCGAGCTCATGGGGTTTATAACACCGGCAGAAACAGAAGCCGGTGCTGTACTGCTGCTTGCACAGGGATGGTCTAGGAATGTTTGGTGGTGCCAATTACTTCCCCGCGCACTTCAGCCCAGTTGATGCTCTCATCTAGAGCTTCATCAACCAGACCAACCACACAGACATTGTCGCCTCGAATGATGTAAAGACCAAGGGGAACCTCCTGACTGGGCTCGTCATCCTCCACGGGGCGGATCACCCGCTCAATAGCGCCTTCTAGAACCTGCAAAAAAATTGTTGGTAATAGGAACATACATAGGCACGCTGGGTCTTCTTACCAAGTTTGTTTGATGATCACAGGAGAAGAGATTGCCCACAAGGGTACGTCCATCAACTGTAATGATGCACACCTTCTCTAAAGCAGCAGTCTTAGCACATGATATTGAAGCACTTTATGCATTCGGGGACTGGACATACTCTGGAGGTAGTTGTTGAGTGACATTTTTGGACGATTCCGGCTGCTCTCAATGTGAGCAATAAACAATATGGTAGACCAAGTAAGATGTGTGGCTTATTGTTGGAGGGGCAAGGAGAACTGGCTGCTGTTTTGGAAGCAGCAGATGAATTGCAAACACCGAATGCTGGGTATGGTTTTGAGGATGAGAATGAAGTTCTGGAAATTTGTTTTTGGGAATCTCAGAAGCGCAAGCCGCCGTAGCTGAAGCTCCCCTGCAGTGACAGGGGTCATGGTGCTAGAGTGATACCCCTGCAGGCGGAAACCCCGCTCACGCGGGCTTCAAAATAGGTGCTGTTGATTCTCCTGGCCTCACTTCACTTTGTTGTCTTCTTCCTCTTGCGAAATTGGTGCATGGCCTGATTTATTTGAACAGAACAGTGTACAGGATACTTGAAAACAGTAAGCTGATCCAGATGCTGATGCCATTTGATCCCCAAGCATTTTAATCCGCTCAGTCCTTGTAATATCATATCGCAGAAACAGGAAGGATGCGGGTAACCAGCAGACTCTTGCAGCAATGCAGGATCACCCTTTTCACCAGAAAGCACTGTGGGCTTTGTATTGCAGCGCGCTCTGTCCTTTCAGATGTTTGGGATGCCAGGCCCTTTGCCTTCAAAGAAGTAGATATCGTCAAGCCTGAGGCTCAGGACTGGAAAGACTTGTATGACTTTGATGTCCCTGTGGTACGTTCCTTTCTGTCCTCGTAACTATCTACCTCTCTCTGCTTGTTACCTACAAACTATTCTCTATTCTCTACAAATTGTTCTAAAGAAAGCTCGTTATTCAAAGATACATATAAGCAAAGCAAATTCCCCAGAAGAGGACCCGAAGCTTGTTTCCCAGGCTTTGAAATTGATGCACAGGTTCACACCGGAGCAAGTCAAGGAGAAAATGGACGAGGTTGAGAAGGCTTGATCCCGCAAGGCCCCAAGCATGGTTGTACAACTCTAAATACCTTGTTCAAAATCCGGATAACTATTTCGAATGCGCCACTTTACGATCCATAACCTTTTCCCTTCTCCGGGCCGGAACCCCCTTGCGCGACTGCCATCGACTGCTTCATGATGAATTCGAGAGTCGTCAAGTCAGTTCCAACGTTGATCATATCGAATCCTTGCTTTCCATATCTGTCGGCAAGTCAGTCATGTATCTTCAAGCCCAAGTTCTGAGCATAACTCTGGAAGGAAGGAAAAGAGAAGG
The DNA here is from genome assembly GCA_027946515.1 of Gnomoniopsis smithogilvyi. Lineage (NCBI taxonomy): Eukaryota > Fungi > Ascomycota > Sordariomycetes > Diaporthales > Gnomoniaceae > Gnomoniopsis > Gnomoniopsis smithogilvyi. Next base: position 4,847,379 of record JAPEVB010000002.1, read on the forward strand.
CTCACCTCGCTGCATCCTCACCGCTTGAAGCGTACATCCCGCACTTTATACCAGCGTCCTTACATGCCTTTAGGATCTTCGCAATGGCTGCTTCCAGCTCAGGCTTTACATCTCCATTGATGATGGGGTGTCCAATACTGTTGCCCAAATCAAATGGTCCAATGAACAGGACGTCTACTAGCGAGGCGATTTCGTCCACCGCCTCCAAGGCCTCCTTGGTCTCGATTTGAACCATCACCAGGATGGCATCGTTGGCTTGTTGGAGGTATTCTGTGAAGGATGGTATGGGCGAGAAATTCTGCATAGCAATGGGTGAACCGAAGCCGCGGCGACCTTGCGGTGGGAACTTGGCCGCTGCGACAACCTGCTTCACCTCATCGACACTCCTAATCAGAGGAACCAAGACCTACAATCCCTACATTAGACTTCCCGTCCATGACAGAGAAACGGAAACCTCTTACCCCGTGAGCACCACAGTCAAGCGCCCCTGACAAGTGAAGGGTCAGTACTCCTCTGTCTATACAAGGTTCCTCGGCTGGTCGACTCACTCTTGATCATCCACGGCTGGAGATCTGGAATACGGACACAAGGAGAGACCCCGCAGGCCGCGATAGCTGGCACGGCCTCATGCATAGCAGCATCGTCGATGTTGCCGTGTTCGCAGTCTACCATGATCCAGTCTGGATTGGACCTTGCTAGGGCTCTCGAGATGTTGGTATTAGGCAACATTTGCCAGATGCCATAGCTCGGGCCCTTGTTTTCCGAGAAGGCAGTGCGCAGTCTGTTGGCTGTCTGCATAGCGGTGGTGGTCATGGTTGCTGAGCTCTTGAAGAGGTTATTTGGGTTTATTGAGTGCAATCTGATGGGTCTCCTTGTTTGAAGAGAACAAAAAGTCAATTGAGATGTAGACAGTCGTGCATGCTGGAGTGATTTCATTTTGGCCGGTAGAAGGAGATCTCGGGATGAGGTAGCCCGGTCACCAGACGAACGTGGGATTCCAAGTCCAGATACTCCGAAGCAGTAATGCGTTGTTGGTCATGGGTCATACTACTACAACCTACGGCAACAATACGGGCGTAAAGTGGTTGCTCTCCAAAGCAGTCGCTCACCATCTCCGAGGGCAACAGGCAATAGAACAGGAATGATGACCCTGGTGTCTAGACCCGCGGGGTAATAGGGAGCTGCGGGGTCTCAGGCCTACGTCCTTGTCGATCTGGTGGATTCCGGCCTTGTGGATCATGTCAGACTGAACATCCTTTGGTTGAATCGTATACGGACTCTAAAATACGGAATTGTGCAACCGAGGACGCCCAGTGCCAGATCATGACCATGATCACGCCAGGACCAAGCCGGGTGCGGGCCTCAAGCGGGAATTATGAAGGCGTCCTAGTCCTACACTCTACATCCAAAGATAGGTAGGCATGGGTCATCACGGCCCTTCCCGACTTTCACTTTCACAATGAAAGGGTAACTGATTAATTTTGATTCAACTCTGTCAGACTCCCGAAAGTCTCGCCTATCCCGGAGCAAGCTTCCGGCCGCTTGCCGAAGGTCGCCGGATGGCTGAGCCCCACTTGCGGCATCGGCACGGAACAGCCCAACATCAGCACAACGTTGGAAACCTCTTATGGCGTCAATTCGCTTTGCAAAACAGCACTAGTTACATATTACACAATAGCTTTGTCGATTTGTAAAGGGTAAGCCAAAAGACTTACGATGGCGGCCTTGCTAAAAGGGGCCATTCCGACCAGAGGGTGACAGCCATCCGCGCTTGAAGATATCGAGAAAAGGGCCGAAGACCCACCTTTACGCTAGATTTTGGTAAGAAAGGCGGGTGAGTTGTCGACTCAGTCAGGCAAAATGCGTCAGAAAATGGGTTTATCGCATCTCTGTTCCACACGGGCTGAGGCCATGGACGAGATAAAGACAAGGCAGACCGCTCCTGCTTGACTTGATGTCTGCCGAGTAAAGATTCGACGGGCCTTTCAATATCACTCGAGTCCCATCAAGACTGACAATCAAATTACTGCCGTAATTCACAATGATGCGGCTGAGCACGTTGCAGCCTCTGTATATCAGGGCAAGCTTTGTGACCTCCTGCGTCGCAATGCTTTTTGGGTAAGTCGATCTGGAATTAGGGGGGAAAATAACGACGTGGTTACTAACGACTCCCAGGCTTGATACTGGTACCATAGGATCGGTAACAGACATGGACTCTTTTGCCACAACAATGGGTCCTATTTCATCCACCATCCGCGGCGTTGTCGTCTCTTCGATTCTTCTTCCAGGCGCCCTGGCAGCTTTAGGCGCAGGCATTTTGGCAGATAGGTATGGTCGAAAACACGTCATTTTGAGCGGCGCTATCTTCTACGGGGTCGGCGCGGCCATCGAGTGCGGCTCAATCGCTCTGGGCATGTTTATCGTTGGACGACTCATCAAAGGCGTGGGGCAGGGCCTGTTCCTTTCCACAGTTTATGTACAAGTCTCCGAAATCTCGCCCGCTAGAACTCGCGGAACAATGACATCCCTTCCGCAATTCTTGATCGTCTGCGGCTTAGTGACAGGATTCTTCATGTCCTACGGCACTGCGGGCCTCGATTCCTCGGCCTCATGGCGGCTCCCACTAGGCGTCGCCTCGTTCCTTGCCTTTCTATTCGCTGCCTTCAACATCTTCACTCCGCCGTCCCCTCGCTGGCTCCTCGCCAAGGGACAGACCGAACAAGCCCGTACGGTCATTGCAGCCCTAGGACTTGACGCAGAAGAGGAACGTGAGATGCTTGCCAGCTCGGCGACGGGTCTTGAGCACGCCCCGGACAAGTCGGTGTGGGACTCGCTCAAGGAGACGTTCAAGGACTTTGGCGATGCATTCTCGGCGCCTTTCCGGGCGCGCACTGCACTTGGCTGCTTTATCATGGCGTTCCAGCAATTCTGCGGCATTGATGGCGTCCTCTACTATGCACCAATATTGTTCAGCCAGGCTGGGCTATCAGGCAACAAAGCAAATTTCCTCGCTTCCGGCGTCTCTTCGCTAGTCATTCTCGCGACCACGATCGTGGGAACCATATTCGCGGATAAGTGGGGGCGGAGAACATCTTCTGTACTGGGCGGGACGCTGATCACCATCCTCATGCTGCTCATGGGCTCGATGTATGCGGCGGATCTTGTCCACGCTACGCATGGCGCGGGGCGCTGGGTTGTGATTATCAGTATCTATCTCTTTGCGATTGTGTTCAATGGAACATGGGCGCTTGCCTTTCGGACTTTCTTGGTGGAAAGCTTGCCGAGGAAGACGAGGAGCAGCGGCTCATCGCTGGGTCAGTGCTCAAACTGGATTGCAAACTACATTGTTGCGCTGACCACCCCCGTCTTCATCGATCGCACAACTTTTGGCTGCTACTACTTCTTTGCTGCCAGTGCCTTCCTCTGCACCGTCGTATGCGCTTTGTTCATGTTCGAGACGAAAGGCCACACCCTGGAGGTTATTGAACAGAGGTATTTAGATGGTACGGCGAAGTCAATGGGACGGCGTACCATGGATGGCTTTAAGCTTAGATCTGTTGCCAAAGCAAAAGAGCTTCGGGGTACGAGTACACCTGGTACACCTGGTACACCGGGGTCTTTGAGCGATGGCGAGATGAGCCCGAACGAAGCGGGTCACTGAATTAGGGCAATATATTGAACTCAAGCACCATGCGTAGGCCTCGACAGGATCGAAAGCTACCATTATACAAAATCATGATACAACGGGTAGTGACCCTTCCTACATGACTTCCACACTTGCCATGACCTACAATTACTGCGACCAGCGCATTACCAGTTCCTAGCTATTTCCACTGCCCACATATGCCCTCCTCAGCTGTCCCTAGCACAGGATCCCTCTCCGGCTTGGGCACAGCCCACACCTTCTCATACTCCTCTCCCTTGACTCTCTCTCCACCCACCGCGTAGTCCCATGGCTCGCTATCCGCAGGATACGCCCCCATCATAGTAAATCCACCATCAGCCCTCACACCCTTCGCATCCACGCGATGGCCATCCCCCGGCGTAAGCAGCGCGAAGTCGCCTGGCGTCGTATCAAACGTCTTGTGCGCCGTCCCCGCGGGAAGCACAAAGATATCGCCCGCCTTTGCGGGAACCTCGACACCACCCTCCTCGTGAGCAGCCGCCGCCGTTTCGAGGTCTGGGGAGGTGTCTGCCACGCCGAAGCGGATCGTGGCGGTTCCCGAGAGCACGGCCATTACTTCATGCGCTTGAGAGTGGTAGTGAGAGCGCTGTGTGGGTCCGTAGCGGAAGATCCATTGCGTTTGCCAGCCATTGCTGTGGAAAAGATCGTGAAACTTCTCAGAGATGTGGTCGGTGATATGTAGTTGATCTAGTAGGCCGATGTAGTGCAGTACGGGGTGAGGGGAGTTCGGAATGAGATCGGTGGGTGGGAGATGGTACTTCTTGACTTCAACCATTGTCTGAGAAGAACGAATCATTTAAAAGTCTCGTCTTGGTCATCAACCATGGAATGAGGGTGTCGTTGCAGTAGAGAGGAATGCTGACCATGGCTCCCCGCACAACATAAGCAACTCGCCAGTGACACTAGAATCATGAGTACTGAGTTAGGATTTGTTGATTGCTATCGAATTCACTATATCTAGTTCTCGAAATGCCTAAAAGACTGCAATGATTCCTTTGCATCTAAGCATCTACAGCTTGCTTGACATACTTTTACAAGCTGTTCGTACACTTACAAACCTAGGCAATTGGAAGTCTTGTGAGTATAGGCGAGAGCATGAGAACATGGTACAGGAGCAGTATCCATGGCGTAAAGACGCCTTACTTCCCCTCCCCCCTTCTTTTGTGCGTGTTTTTGTTTTCTTTTATGTTGTTGTTGCCTTTAAAAAGCTGCTGCAGTGTTCTCCTGTGGAAACAAGATCCGAATTGTAGGAAAGAATCTAGGAGTAGTAAATAATAAATTTGCCGATGGGCATATAGATGTCTAGGGGATATTTACATAGTACTATTGAGTATTGCTAGCAGGACCACCCTAACCCTGATATCGGGAGAGCTCCAAGGAGCCCCACTACCTATCCCGTAGCTACCCCACACCACCCTCCTTGCCTTTGCGCATCGGAGAGCTACTATGTAGAATCTTCTGGATCGCTGCCCTTGCCTGCCAGGGACTCTACATTAAACATTTGGACAATTGACTACGACTTTTACCACAACACCACGGAAAAAATCGCGTTTGAATTAGGATATCATATTCTCTCATAAATTGCTGCTGCATACCTCCGCCTCGGACCGTGCCTTTCCTACGATCCAGCTGTTTCGTTGAACAATTACCAAGATGGCTCAAAAGTGTGTCCATCGCGGCTGCGAGAAGACATACACGGACCCTGATGAGGTCTGCCGTTACCATCCAGGGCCGCCAGTCTTTCATGAGGGGCAGAAAGGTGAGTCTTGAGCCTGTCCTCCACTCCGGGACGCTATTTATGCCTGGAAACTCGAAAAGGGAATGTGTAATTGAACCCTCCGCGTCACAGGTTGGAAATGCTGCAAACCTCGTGTCCTCACCTTCGATGAGTTCATGGAGATCGAGCCCTGCACTCAAGGAAAGCACAGCACCACCGATCTCCCCCCCGCTGTCGAGAAGAAGGAAGTCTCCGCAGATGCCGCTGTGCTGAAAGAAGCCAGTAACGCCAGCACCGCCACAGCTGGACCAGCCATGCCCCGCGCTCCAATCAACACCGCAACACCCACTGCAACACCACCGCCCCAAGAGCCCGAGTCGGAGGATGATGATGCTGCACTGGAAATTCCTGATGGTCGCACGTGCCGGCGGCGCGCATGCGGTGCCAGCTACAAACAAGCTAGTGGACGAAGCGACAATGAGAACTGCGTACATCACCCCGGAGTGCCCATCTTCCACGAAGGGAGCAAGGGATACAGCTGCTGCAAGAGGAGGGTCCTAGAATTCGACGAGTTCATGAAGATCGAGGGCTGCAAGACGAAACCTCGGCATATGTTCGTCGGCAGTGGAAAGAAGGAAAAGAGCAAGGGCAGTGGGGCTGAGCAGGAGCTGCTCGAGACTGTACGGTGAGTGCTGGCCTATCACATGCTTTTGCGAACCGCGGAGACAACACCGTGGCCACGCGGCGGTGAGCTTTTGTTGCCAAGGATGTGATTGCGATCGTGATCAACATATTGCGGCTTTGGGAACAGAGCCTATGAGCCCGATCGGGCGTCCTTGTCTTTCGGAGCAAGAAGTCCTTCGATCCCCTGCCCGCCCGCCGGTCCCACTGGATCAGATAACAATGTATCATGGTTCAGCCAAGCTGATAAGGGGTGAAACATCTATACTAATCTTGTAATGGCCAGAACCGATTTCTACCAGACGCCAAGCAACGTTATTGCTTCGTTCTTCCTCAAAAAGATCAACAAAGATAGTGCCAAAGTCACGTTCACGCAAACGTCTATACAATTAGATTTGCCTACTACCGACAGCCCTCCAAAGCGGTTTCGCGGAGATATTCCGTTGTTTGGGCCCATCGACCCCGCGAAGACGGAATTCAAGATTCTTGGGACGAAGCTAGAAGTGACACTTGCCAAGGCAGAGGTCAGCTCTTGGCCGGTGCTTAGGGCAGATGACAAGCACACTGGTGAAATACTACAGGTCGGACGAGCAGGGAGGGCTTGAGCTTGAGTTGGAGGGACAGATGCTTGCACACACGCTCATATCAGCCGGGGCACAGTCAGCCGCGCTTAACATTCGTGGCATGTGAATGGATATCAAAACGTCTTGAATGGCGGCGATGTCTCCCTGACAGACTAGAGACAACGCCAGCTTGGCAGAAGAAGATTCCAAAAAAAAAGAAGAAAAAAAAGGAGGGTAGCCAACGAAGCCAATACAGTACAGTACAGCCTGCGCCCGACGGCTGGTCCAAGCCCCTAGCTAGGCGTACTTATACGGGCTGAATGATCAACAAAGACAATTTGATATCACATCCACTCATTTCGTCATACTCCCTCGGCATGCTCATCAGATTGGTCCAGGTATTTATTCGACTTTAACACCACCCGGTCTTTTACATATAGACTTCAAGTCCATCGGGGACTGAAGTTAATTCAGAGGAGCAACCCTTTCCCGGAAGGCGGGTCCGACTACGACCCTCTTTGAGATTGTTTTTATCAGTCTCGATCTATAGTACCACGGCTTTGGGCCAGTAAGGTGGTACTGGCATAGAGCCCCTGGTGATCCTCTCAACGTATGGCGAACAATACCACCTCATCACAAAGTGCTTGATGAATGCCATGGGTACTTTGTTGCAAGGTCCCGTAATTGGCGGCGTGACGGGAGGTCTACATGGGTACAGAACTACGATACACACTAGACGACATCATTTTCTTGCCTACCTAGGTAACCCGCCACAGTAGTGGCTGGGCGAACGCAGGTCTGGTCTGGGCATAATAAGGGGATAAATGTCGGATTGTATTTGCCGTGTTGGCAAAAGCCTTGTCAAGCATGCTGGTATACATAGGATGAGATTGCCGGGCGCGGCACGGGCGGTCCCGCTTGGCGAGATCCCCAGAGTACTTGAGTACAAGTACGTTTTTGGAGGGGGGAGGGGGGTTGGTGGGGGGGGCCCAGGCACTCACTCATCCATCACTTCACTAACGTATAACGTCCCGATTTACCGCGCTGACTACCTATTTTATGATATCTGGGCTGACTAGCGTGTCTGGTAATGATAATGCACGATGATGTCTTGATCAAGTAAGTGATTTACATCCAAGTCTTTTGTTTGGCTTGGGTCAAGACGCAAGCTTTTTTTTTTTTTTCTTCTCTCTCTCTTCGCTTCACACCGCCGTACCCTGCCTCGCCTGCCCTCGTTCACTTCAAGGCTTATCAAGTTTTGGGTTCCGAGATCCACTCTTTTTAAGACCCAAAAACAGGCCAAGTCCGAACGGGCCCTTAAGTGAAGGGGGCTTAAACAAGCCAAGGCCTGGGCATGAGTATGGGCGGATAAGAGCAAAGACGGTTTGAGACGACATGAGCGGCAGAAGCAATCCGGATCGTCGCCTTGGTTGTTTCTTGAATCTTAGATTCTTGTTCTGTGGGGGTTGATGGTGCGGGTGCGTGAGAGGTGTGTGTTGGGCCCCATGGTTTTGACTGGCGTGCGTGCCATTAAAAAAGTTGCGCACGCCTATTTTCGTCTTCAGCCGGCCGCTTTTCTGGCATGTGGAGCGAAGAGTCTTGTCCCTCGAAATACCAAGTCGGTTCGAAGCGGTGTCGGGTTACAGTGAGCAGACTACCTAGGTGCTTAAAGAAGATGCATTTGAGAAAACATGAGATGAGATATCTGGGGCGTGTCTGGGGGTGTCGAGGAATATTTGCTCCATTTCATTCAAACCATCTTGGGTGCCAGCCAGTATCCGCAGACTCAAGTTGTGTTCATCATGTTCATTGAAATTCTTCTAAAAAAGCGCTATATCTAAATTATACTGAGACTGAATGAATGCTGAATAAGGAATGCCCCACGGATTTTCATCGTGGTTTGGTATGCTTTGAACTCTAAACGCCAAAAAAACAATAATGAAAAGCCAACTTCGTAAGGTTAAGTCGTCTCAGTCTATAGCTTTCTAAGAAGGGGCCAAGCTCATGTAAAAATGCCTTTAGCTGTGCCAAGGCCCTATTCCTGCTCTTTGTCCCCGCGGGGCGCAGTTCCCGTGTTTAGATCGCCCTTCTCGGTCTGGTGTGCCAAGTTCGGGAGCCAGTCATCTAGTCGAGCCAGCCTCAACGACTCGTCGCTATGCGTCATCCTTCGGATCGACTCGCTCAAGGGAGAGACGGATCGAGTCGGTGGTAGCCGCTCCTGCGTTGGGTTGACGGGTAGTGATGTGTTCCGCGCGTCCATTTCCGCAGAATCAGTGCTGTTTTGTTGACGTTGAGCAAGCTCTATTTGCTGGATGCTGAGTTTCTCCTTGCCCTTGATGGTGACACTGGAGGACGACCGGTGCCTAGACCTCCCAATTCTTGGTGTCTCGGCTTCCTCTTCCTTCTCGTTTTGTGTCGGTGGATTCTTCCATCGCGGCTCATCCCATGTAATACTGGACTTGGGCTTGAGACCATGTAGTTCTTGTGAAAGCTCAGGCGATATGCGAATAATCACATCGCCTTCTTTTGTGTAGCCGATAATTTTGGCGTTGAACTTGTCCGACGAGTCCCCGTATATTGTCGGGGTGTCCTCATTACCACGTTGTGTGGACCTTTCGTCAGAGTCGGTGCTGTCTTCTCTGATAGTTGGCCTATCCATGACTTTACTTAGCATACAACATGTTGAGATCAAGGGAGGGGAGCGGCTTCTGTATACTCACGCCTCGCTGAGGGGCTCGTCCTTCATCCTTGTCCTGCCTCTTTGGTGGCGGCTCCGACTGCGACTATGGCTCACCACCCTCTTCGTGCCCCTTCTAATCTTTCCTTGGAAATAATGACCCAGACCTGCGACCACCAACACAGGCGTTCCGAGTGCGAGTGCCCAGGGTGGATTCTTCCGACCTCTGATCATGTGTCGCACATGCAGAGTGATGCCAAAGATGGCAACCACAGCACCCACTTGCAGAACTGTCCACACAGACCAATAGAGACTGGAGAGAGGCTCTCCGTCGCAGAACTGCAGTGTCAGGAGGACGAAGACCTCGAGCACGGCGATGATGAGGGCAACGAAACCAGCCACTAGGGTATAATAGAAACATCTGTATACGAGAGCTTGTCGCGTTGGGTTGTCGACTCTTAAACCTTCGGTGCGCTCCACCACTCTGCCAAATCTCCAAGAGGCAGCAAAAAGAAGAAAGAGAACGGCGACGAAGAAGATCCAGAACGTTGCCTCGGCCTGGGGCCTCTGAACCTCGTGCATGAAGTTTCCATAGTGCTCGCAGAGATCCTCACTTGGGACAGGCATTTTGACGTTGAATAACCAGAATAGCCCAGGTTAAATCGTAGGTTTCGGGACTGTGGGGAGGTCTCTTTTCTTTTTTTATATGGGGTGCTCAGGCGGGTCCGCACCGCCGTCTACCTTTCTAGACTGAGGCTAGAAACGGTCCTCTGCCATTCAGACACGACAGTTACGGTGACTCGATGGATGCCCAAGTGGTGATAGCGTCGGGTAGGATTGGCCAGGGAGTCTGTAGTGTCGGTGTGGATATAGGTACGTAAAGGAACAAGAGAGATAGCAAGCCGAGGAAGAAAAATGAAATCTCCAGTCGTGATTAGTAGGGGGGTTTTGGCTTGAGGAGGAAATGCAGGAAGGGGACGAGTCGGATATAATAATATCAAGAACATGTGAAGGGTACTATAGTCAGAGAGTACAGTTGAGAGGGAGTTTAGTTGAGACAAGGGTCAATGTCCAGGGTCAACCCAAAGTCGACGCTAGGTAAGGTAGTCGTTGGAAACGGAGAGGGCGCCGGGTACCCAACGTGGTTCCTGCCCATGTGCGGTATGGACGATCACTGACAAGGACTGCCGCTCGGGAAATTGGTACAAACCGTTATACTTTACCAAGCCAAACTCACTATAGTTTTACCAATCCTACCTAAGACAAACCTGCTCAGCCTCGCTGTCCTCGCCGCGCCTCCACTCAGCTTCATGCAGACAGACACGCGGGTTGACTTACCGCTTGTCGCCTCCTTTCCGGTGACGACATGGCGATTATGTAGGCGCCACATAGATCAGGCACCTCTTCACTTTTCGTCCTAGAACGGTTGTGTCGATGCATCCCGAATGAGCCTGTGACTGGTGCCAAGAAATTCGAATTACCACGCCGACATGTCGCAAGCAAATATAAGACATTGCTGCTCTTATCGTCCAACTTAACACATAGCGGCAATCTGGTCTATTCTGCAGCATCGCTGTTTGCCGTCTTCTCAATTCATTCCTTGCATCAGCTCAACACGGTCCAGTATCATGCCTTTTCGAAGTATGAATTGGCGGAGCGCTTGGAACTCGTCCCCTTTTTCCTCACCAAACCGATGAGCTTGGGAGTATCCAAATGCGCAAGCCACCTTATCAAGCGCGGCTCGCTGCTCTTCCCGTAGCCACCTCTCCCGAAGAGTCACGCCTGGGGCCCACGTCACCCGTTTCATTTGGTCGTTTTGCGTGAGTATCGACAATAGGCCCATAGACCCGGTAAAGCCAACATATGCAAGCATTCCTGCCGCAGCAACAGCGGTCGCGGTTCCCTGGTCAAAGGAGCTCTGTAGTTCAGCTATCTTCGAGGCCACAAGATACACCGCCACCGGGGCCGTAGCAGCTAACGAGGCAGGTATCAGTGCCTTTTTCAATAGCTTTTGACGTACAAATGCCTTGGTAGCATAAGTGTTTTCGATTACGCCAATGGCCGCGTCAAGGTTCTTGGCTTCGATGGAAGCATCCAGGGCTTTCTCGACTAGATCAGAGTCGAGAGCCTTCGCCGCCTGATCCGGGTTCTGAGAGACATACTCGATAGATCCGGAATTCAGCCGCGGTGTGGGCTTCGATGCATATAGGCTCAGTACATGAGGGAGAGTTTCCGCTTTGCCAAGTCGTGCTTGGATCACGATGTAAGCTTCCAACACCTGCGGCGTGACAACAACCGCTGGGTGACTAACCACCTCGAAAGCGATCTGGGATATGTGATCGGCTAAGTTCTCTGGCCTGGTGGTCTCCGAAGCCTGGGCGGTCAGGGGCTGCTCAGGATCGGCAACAGATCCATCCAAAGAAAGTAGAGATGTTGCTGCAGTATCTGACTCGATTGATTTCCTTGTGATATGGAGCATCGAATCACCCAGACTAGCGGCCCTGCTGCAGTGATGCAAAATAGCAAGCACATCGTGCTCACTCGGAACGCCACCACTGGCGAAAAGCTGATCCTTGGCCCGATCGACAGCAGTAGCGTTATCCGCTTGTTGAGCTGGGTTCTCTGTGGGGTACACGTGAGAATTCGATTTTGAGGCTCCTGCCTGGGCCTCCTTGGACCCTGATTGCTTCGATGCATTGTGTGGGCTAAACCTGGAGGAAGTCGAATGGGAGGACCTCGGTTTCGACGTCAGAGAAAGGCTAAAACCTCCTGGCGAGGGCTTGACTCTTGCCCTAACCATGCCAAGTGTAGCAGACGTAAACTTGGCGGCATGCGGAAAGGGCGCCGGGAGTTGAATGGGAACAACAGCACTAAAGTGACATGAGCCAGGACTGCGACGGGGCCATGGCCTCAAAGCCAGACGGTTGTACATTTTTGGATTCTCCAGAGGTGCGACGAAATTGAAAAGAAAGCAATCTTGGTAGTCTGAGCCTCGTGAGAATCAGCGCCGAGGAGAGAGCGCGCAGGGGCAGACTAAGGCGTGTTGAGACGAACGTGAGGGGAATGAGGCGGCGTCGAGACGCGGCCTCAGAAATTGGACTTGTGTGCTACTACACACGCAGGGCTAAGACGCTGCAGATGAGCATTGTAACAGTTCCAATGGTGGACAGCAATGCGACGTTTGAAACGAGAGTTGAAGACTTGAGGTTGCGATGTGGTCGTTGAGTCGGATGAAGTCTGTTTTTGTTTGAATTGGAGTGGCCCCCCTGCAGTCAATCGCGGCTAGGCCCAAGCCACACGAATCGGTCCGGTCTGTGTTGGGTATACACCTCCGAAGAGCCTCACTTCTTGGGGAACCTTGGGAACCCACCACGGACGACTTGGGACTGATGAGCGAAACAAAAGCTTATTGTGACGGCAGCTAAGTTTTCCAAAGAGATTACAAAATCATATCATTCTTTGCAGAGCCATACAATCCTCCAAGTGGCATTTGGAATTTTGTTTGGAAGAGCGACTTGATTCGTGTAGCACTATGAGAGTGTCTGTTGTATACAATGAAAAGGTACCTGCGAACGTTGATTCACGTTATGCTTGAGGTGCGAATTTGAGTTGACACACAGACGAAGTCTAATGAAAAGCGATGTAAGCGTGGGGGTGAAAGGAGGTGGGGGAACAAAGTATGAGGGCGATGATGGAGGATTGCTCAATCTGATAAAAATCGGCTGTTGATGCATTTTGCACTAGCCACAGTGGCTGGTCTCTCGGCCCGAGTCTTGTGGCTTGGGTGTCAGAGCTGCGCCACACCTCTGACGACACCTGGAGTCCCACGTTGGACTTCCACTTCAGCCTGACGACGTTACTGATCAGATACAGTGAATTGCTCTACATTGCTTTGCCTTGCTCCTAGTATCTCACTCCTTACTTGAAGCCTGCATTTGGGAGCATCAAGCACATCACTCTCTTTTACACTGCCCATTCAACTTCTGCTGTGCCAGTCGCAACCTGCTCAGCTGCGCGAGAGGGCAGCCCGACCCGGTACCAACCTTTACCTGACCTCATCTATGTCTTAACCGTTGCCGCGCAAAACAGACCAATTCAGTTGCATCCTTCCGCCTCCGTTGTGCCCTTGTCTGTGAATCATCCTCTGCAACTCTCAATCGCATCATTCGAGATCCACCATGCCGCCGCCACCACCACCCCCCTCCTCCTCCTCCAGGGGGCCTTGGCGGGCCACCACCACCTCCCCCTCCCCCTCCTGGAGGACTTCCAGCGCGACCACCTGGAGGCGGTGCGGGACGAGTGAGTCTACCTCCGATACCTTTCCCACCCTCTCTCTTCCTCTCTCTCTCTCTTTCTCCTCTGTGACAGTCGCGCTGACAGCCGCCACAGGGGGCTCTTCTTTCCGATATCAGCAAAGGAAAGGCCCTGAAGAAAGCCGTCACGAACGATCGATCCGCCCCATTGGTAGGGAAGGTCTCAGGTGGATCAGGACCTGCGCCTGTGGCAGGCGCTCCGCCTGTACCTGGCATGGCACGACCACCAGGGGGGCTGGCACCACCTGTGCCTGGGAACAGAGCTAGGAGCAACAGTGATCAGGGCAGTCTCAATACGCCAGCGGCCCCAGCAATGAGCGGTGCTCCACAGCTGGGTGGCCTATTTGCTGGTGGAATGCCAAAATTAAAAAAGACGGGCGGCGTTGGGGTCGATACAGGAGGTACGGTTCTGAGCTGGGCCATTCTATTAGACTGTCAGGAGATTAACATAACCAACGTTCACAGCAAACCGAGACTCCTCCTACCTTTCCGATCCCGAGTCAACACGATCTTCGGCCCCAAAGCCACCGACCATGTCCGCTCCAAGACCACCGCCTGGTGCGGCCCCTGCGATACCGGGACGCGCCGTACCATCCTTACCTACCCACCCATCACTGGCAAACCTGAAAAGGACGACTGCACCTCGCCCTGGCTCCTCTGCCTCGATGAAACCAGCACCGCCTCCCGTAGGGAAGAAACCACCCCCACCACCCGTCAACCGCAAACCCTCAGGCGCACCTCCATTACCCGGTGCCCCAGCTCCACCTCCCCCTTCCTCAGCTGCGCCATCGCTACCTCCCGCACCCCCGCCCCCGCCACCAAGCTCGGCCCCTCGACCACCCCCCGGCGCCCGCACGATCACCGGCACCTCCGCCACCGCCTCCACAAGCTGCCTCGAGCTCCAGTCTAGCCGTACAAGCCGTCATTGGTGCCGCAGCAGCAGCCGCAGCAGGCGGGACGACTTCACCAAGCTCCGCACCTCCGCCTCCACCCCCAGGCGCCACGTCACCTCGCTCAAGCGCACCTCTACCACCGCCTCCCCCATCCAATGGGCGCTCTCACTCGGGCTCTGTGTCCGGGCTGCGATCTATGCTCGATGTGAGCTCGTTTACCCTGAAGCCAAATGGAGGAGGGGCCAATAACACTAGTCCAACGAGGTCCAATTCCATGACTACGTCGAGAATGAATGGAGGAGGATCGAGGGGTCGCATAGTCATAGAGGATCCAAGGTGGAAGTGGGTAGATGAGCAAAACTTTCCAAAGCCGAGGGAGTTCATGGGGAAGCAGAGGCGATATCGAGCAGGTAGAGGGAGTAGTGTGCCGCTGGACTTGAGTGCGCTCCAGTAGAGTGCCACGAGGAGGTGGGCGCAGATAGGCAGAACGCCGAATCGTAGTGTGTACGAAAGAGTCCAATGAAATAGAATGCCAGCGTTTGCCAAGAGTCATTTTGAGACTTCTCAGCTCTGCGCATACGTTTTGACCATTTCCGTATGTTTGGTGGCCTTGCCTCTCTCTGAACTGGCAAGTATGCTCAAAGTTCATGATAGTTTCCTTATATGTAACATTATCCCACTCACCATCCACTCGCCCGGCCTCTGGTTCTTATGGTATTAAGCAGTAACATTATGCTGAATCTATGTAGCCCAGCTAGCCAGCTAGATTTTACAGTGAGGCGCCAGTATAGAATAAAATACCAAGAAACCCCTTTGCAAAGCCCGCCCATGCACACTTCCTAGCGCCCGTTGCTTACTGCAATGCATCATCATCGTCATCATCCGGGGCACTCGCCTCCTCTATGCAGACACCGCTAATGCTGGAACCGTCAACCCGTAACTCTCCGTCGAGCCCTTGCCATTGTGCTGATCAATCTCTACACGGATGCAAATATCCAGACTCCCGTCGCGCTCGCGCCCGTGCTGGCTGTCCTGCGCAGCCCGATGTCCCGTTCCACACGAGTACTCGCCTGCCGAGATAGGATTGTGCGCGTCGATCTTTCCATGTCTGGATTTCCGAGATTTGATCGACGACCGTGTGAATACCGAGGCGGCGGTCTCGTTGCCATTTGTGGTAGCGCTGACGGTACTTTGGCCGTTGGTGGCGGCCGTCACGGGGCGGAGGTATTGCTCGCTCCGAGCCTCGTGGATCTGCGGTTGAGGCTGGGTGAATGGTGGTTGTGAGGGTTGTTGGTCAGGCTGGCCTTCACGGGGTGCGTTGTTGGGAGAGTTCTCAGTGATCATGGCAAAGTTTCGGCTCGGCATGGTGACCTGGTTGTGCGCGGCTGTCTTGGTTGAGTCGCCAGGATCTTTGTTGAAGAGTTTCAAGAGGGTCTCATCGGTCTCGTGGTCGAGGTGGTGGATCTTGTTACGGCGTGCGAGTAGATTTGCAATGGCTTGGGGTGGCGGCTTGTTTACGATGGCTGATGAAACAACATTGGCCATGTAACGATGGTCATTCTCGCATGGAATATTGAGCGAGGGATTAGAGTAGAAGCGGCCCAGAGCCGCGAGATGAACATCTCCGCCTAGGATAGTGACGCGAACAGAAACTGCGGTTTGCGTCAGCACCCACCACCTCCATCGACCCTCGGCTGCGCCAGGTAGGTACTTACATTGTTTACATATTTTCTGAAACTCTAGGACCAGCCAATTGCGCTCTTTTTTGTGAGTCCGAGCAGTGTAGTGATCATCCAGGTCATCCAAAAGATCAACAGAGCCGTCAAAGTGATTAAAAAGACCACCTCCTATACATCTCGCGTTAGTCAACATAAACAAATGTAGGACGAGCCATTGCAACGTTGAGAATCATTATCGAATGCTCAACTCGTGTTTTCTCCTCGCTGAGTGGCAACTCAATGCCTGAGCGAGTACACGACGTTCGCCAGCCCTTTGATGAAGGTACCGAATGTATGAGAGCAATACAACGTACCGAGGCCAAACCTCCTATTGGCAAATTTGATAGGCCCCATGATGGGGCTTGTGAAGACATTCTCAAGCCATGTGAGACGCTAGAGAAGCACGGTCAGAACGCAACACATCACCTTGAACGACGTAGTAGACTCACCGGATACGCAATCGGTATACCCAGTAGCAATATGACATGTTTGAACGGCGTGCCCGCGGCTTGCGCATCGCCAAGTTCTTGCTTCAGACGGCTGAATATCAAATCGTAGGTCTCAGGATAGTTGACCTGGTGCCTTGTCCTCTCCGTACGCGCGTCGATGCCCAAGAGCGCAATCCTTGCACCCAATTTGGCAAAGATATTGTGAGAGTGCTCAGCCACATAGGGTCCGGGCTTGGGCCCAACTATGTAGCACGACTCCGATATGGGCGGTGCGACGTAGACGTCGACGAGCTGATTCTCGTCAACTCCAGCGAGCTGACCGTCTCCAGATTCCGTCATTGTCTGTGGGGCATCGGAGGTGTAAGTCGAGGGAGGGGGTGGCAGGTGGTGTTGGAACAGCATGTAAAACTTATGCGCACATCCACCGATCCCGCGGAAGACATCGCATTTCATAAATTCATTGACATAAGACCCGAATCCATCGATGATATCATGGTCGTCCCAAATATTCACCTAAACCATGTCGGTAAGTGTCTGCATAGAGTCCGGAAAGTCGCAAATTAAGAGAACCCTGCCTCCACACCCAACATACCTGGGGAATTTGCCCGTTGGCAGAAGCGAAAGGCTCGGTCGAGTACCAGCGAATGTAGTTCTTCAAATAATAGTCGTCGCATTCTGCGCGTAATTTTTCGGGGAAATCGTAATCTCGACGCTTCTTGGGATTTGCAATGGCTGTCCAAGTTGCTAGCGGGCCATGAACTCGAATTCCATCGTTATAGATTTGGTCACCGCCACCGAGCATCACATGGAAGGGTACCTCAGCATGGCGTCGCATCACATCGTTCCAAAGGGCCGGGCCGCTCCAGGCCTCTTCGTCGGTTCCTACTGAGAAGCCGTTGCAAGAATGGAACATGACTGGAGTTTCACGAGCAATCAGCAACACAGCCCAGAACGAGCATGGCTTATATCGCAGCAAATCAGAAACGTAGGCGCCGTACTTCTCATGGACTCTTGAAGAGCGGGTACATAGAAACTGTTCTTCTGCGGCTTCTTCTTGCTGAGATAGCGCATCTCTGCCACGGTGTATTCCCATTTGATTTCACTTTGCTCCATTTCGCAATGGAGGTCGAATCGCCAGAAGGTGTTGCGGTAGTCGGAATAGAGGCATTGGCCCCTGACTTCAGATGGCGCTGTGGCCCCATTTCTATCCCCGTTTATTTCGTCGCTGATTCCGTTGCTGGGACCGTTCGCATGGAGATGTTGCGCCGCGCCGACCCTGCGGAGCACCAACGTAGGGATGAACGCCTGCGTCTTGCCTCCCCCTTGGGTCACGACCAACACGCTACCGATCCATGTGTTGCCTTCCATTCGCTTGTAGTTGAGCAGCGGACCGCATGCAATCGTCTTGCCATCCTGAGGCTCACCATGCGCCGCATCTTCGCCGAATTGGGCCTCACCAGCGGCGGCGGCGGTGACCTTTCCGTCGAGCATGATGGGTGTGTGCTTGTTGCTAAGGGCCAAAGAATCAGAGCGGCTTCGCGACGACTCGTCGGGCTCGACCCGCGTCTTATTCAAAAAGTCGGCAAGCTCGCTAGTCCCACTCTTGACCTCGGCGCTTCTTGGCTGCAGGGAAGCACTGGCATGCTTGCGATACGAGGACGACTCCTCATGGCGCCACTTCAGCCCTCTCGTGGTCAGTGTTTTGCCAAATGGATGCGAAGTTTCAGGAGGTGTGTTCGGAAAGGTACGTACCCGCGTTGACGACGCGTAGGGGTTGTTGTGTGGGTCCAGATGCTCGCCATCGTTGTCTTCGAGGAGGTCGGCGTCCGGGTCGGGCACGCGGCCGTGGTGGTGATGGGAGGACATTGCGACCGAGCGAGGCGAGAGGGAACGGACGCTGTTGGTGGATCGCCAAAAAGGTCAGTTTGGAGGACGTGCCATTGGTGAAGGGCCGTGGGAGACCTCCAAATTGTGGGGATCCTGGGGACTTACACGATTCTCAGTGGTTGACCAGCCAGCAGAAATCAGTCTCTTAGATCCTCAAATATTGCAGGCAATCAGTCCGTCAGTCGAGGGTGAGTAGTAGCAAGACTGGGTTGATTTCGCCGAGACGCAAAGTTCAGTTGTAGGAGGAGGAAGACAAGAGGAATGTAGGTAATCAATCAACAACAACGCTGGAGCTGGGACGGGAAACTGTGTGAGCCACAATCTGCAGAAGTGCTTATTTCGCAAATCTCGGTTGGTGGCTGCTCCTGTATTGACGAGGGATTGGAAATTGAGCCAATGCGACTTGATAAGGTTCAAGGTTCCTACAGATGCCACGAGCAGGAGGTTTTCTTTTTTTTTTTTTTTTTGTTTTGTTATGTTGGCCGGACGGTAACTCAGTGGAGGGAGGTGTGAAGGTGTGACACGCTGAACATATGACCAGTTCTGTGTTGAGGTCACCTGCTTGCCACGGGCCAGGCGGTCATTGTGAATGGAAGTAGATGGGAGGTGGATAGCTACTCCGGACTTGCAGTCGCATGCACTGGCAGAGCAAGAGGGAAGCCCTGTGCTTGAGTGCCCGCCCCCCTTGGAAGTTCGAGATGAGGATGCGCGAAGCGGATGATGATGACAACGCCAAGACAAGCAGATCAAGGCACTTTGGAAGTCACCAGCCAAAATATGGCTAAGAAACCATGCAACTGAGCAGCTATACCTACACAAGTTAAGCTTGGATTGTTATGGTGCCGTACAAGGACCAGTATCTTTTATTGAGCCGCCTGATCGGAGTAATTTTCCTATCCAATATCCAGCCTGGCATTAGACAAATGCCGTGTCTTTTTGTCGCAACAAAAAAATAAAAAAGGTCGTGCATGTGTGCAGCCTTTGCTCGTTTTGGCTGGTGACATGTTCAAGTCTCGGAGCTGCCTCAGACTTATTTCGTATAATTTCGACCCCGGTCCCAAAGCCATTTAAATGTATGGTAATGTTGCTTGGTCCATCTCGATTGTGAAGTACTTACTATCTCAAACTTGCTGACCCACCGAGTGACAGCTAGGTATGGGGGTTGTCAGATTAGGTGGCAGGGTGGTAACGAGGCGTCCCCGCAACAATGCCCACTTGCGCTAAATGGGTCCACAAGGTCCACACGGCTGAATGCATGTCAACGGGACATGATACTTCTTCTAATTATTTCACGAGGTTGCTTTTTCCTTTGACATACAAGAGCTGGATAGTAGGCGCCACTTTGATCGGTTTCCTTCTATCCTTACCCTTCCAAGGGTGTCCCCCGGCCCTCAAACCCGACTGTTCGTCTCAGAACAGTAACCCATATTATTTATTCTGGCCGCCCACAACGTCGAGCTGGTCTCAAGGGATGAACCTGTGGGGGAGCTCCACCGAAATCTCCGTTGACGTAGATCCAGGATCCTCGAGTCCAGTTGACGGCGATGGCAAGCAATTGTTTCAAGGCGCTGAACATGATCATGTCTTTCTCAATACACTTTGCGTCTTGCCTTCATAGCACGGCTTCCGTTTATCACCAATCACGTCGTCTAAGCCGCACTTTTCAGCTCTTCAGCAAACTGGATTCAGTTTCATCCAACAAAGTCTTGTTGTCCAGAGTCTGATCAGACCAAGCCTTCGATCCGTCTTCATGATCGACTAATTCGGGGCTGATTGGTGTGCTGTGGTATCGGGTGCAATTGTAGGTAATTACTCTGTTGATTTGTTCGAGTCATTACTACAGTTGTAAATGTAGAAAAGACAAATGAAAACAACAACTTATTGTGTGCCCAGCCAAACCCCTCCGATCAATGCTCCGGCCTTGGACGGAGGACTGTCTGTGATTGTGCCGGTCAAAGGACGCCGGCCGGACGAGCAATCATGCTAGGCTCACAAAGAATAAAATGCTATTGGTCAATTGGCTCCAAGTGTGGAGCCTGGCCTCTCCGCATTGCGCACCCACCCTTGAGCCTCGACACGTTAAACCGTGAGAAGCCGACGACTATCTATCTCCATTGTTGAAGCTTCCAACGCTGCAAGCAAGGCCTCAACGGCGGTGTCGGAGCTCAGCATTCTCGAACAAGCTGAAAAGCAAACACATTTCCACACCCAAGATAGGCTTCTCTCTTACAACACACCAAACTCCGTCTCACACACACACACCATGGCCTCCCGAAGAGTCTCCCTTGTCTCCCTCACCGCAAGGTCAAATGCGTCCTTATCTACCAGACTGATAGGCAGGACTTCACCAAGAGGCTTCACCACCACTACAGCACGAACATCTGTACTGGCGACATTTAAGACTCCCAAGGTTCTGAATGAGCCAAACGTAAGTTGAGAAAGAGCGTTCATTCTCAAAACATGGCACAAGTCATTGACCGCTGTTTGCAGCACCACTATGCCAAGGGCTCCGCCCAACGAGACGGCCTTCTGTCCACCGTCCAGAAATTGAAGAGCAACGGCACAGTGGAGGTGCCGATAGTAGTTGGTGGCAAAGAGGTAAGCTTGCTAAGTCCCTGTAGTTGTGATTGCTTCTTGCGGAAGGGGCTCGTACTGATGCAATGATAGATCAAAACTTCATCCACTGGCAAGCAGCTCAACCCGTCTGACAATTCACAAGTCGTGGCAACATATTCCAAAGCCAGCCCCGAGGATGTCAAGAACGCAATTGAGTCCGCGCTGGCAGCCAGGGAAGCATGGGCATCTCTTCCCTTCGCAGACCGTGCAGCCGTCTTCCTCAAGGCTGCCGACCTGATCTCCACCAAGTACAGATACGATATCATGGCAGCAACAATGCTTGGCCAGGGCAAAAACGCATGGCAGGCTGAAATTGACGCCGCCGCCGAACTTTGTGACTTTTTGCGTTTCAACGTCCAGTATGCTGAAGAGCTGTACGCTCAGCAGCCCGCACTCCACTCTACCGGTGTGTGGAATCGCATAGAGTACCGACCTCTGGAAGGCTTTGTCTACGCAATTTCTCCTTTCAACTTTACAGCAATTGCCGGCAACCTCACTGGTTTACCTGCATTGCTTGGAAACGTGGTCGTGTGGAAGCCATCTGACTCTGCCATTGCTTCCAACTGGCTGGTTTATCAGATCTTCCTAGAGGCTGGCCTGCCCAAGGACGTCATTCAATTTGTGCCAGGAGACCCAGTGGAGGTCACAAAGGAGGTGCTGAGCCACAAAAGTTTTGCTGCCCTTCATTATACGGGCAGCACAGCTGTGTTCCGCAAACTGTACGGGCAGATTGGCGAGGGCATTGCGGAGGGTCGCTATGTGGGCTACCCTCGCATTGTGGGCGAAACCGGCGGCAAGAATTTCCATCTTGTCCACCCTTCCGCGGACCTCCAGAACGCAGCCATCCAGACTGTACGAGGCGCTTTCG
This sequence comes from Gnomoniopsis smithogilvyi, assembly GCA_027946515.1. NCBI lineage: Eukaryota > Fungi > Ascomycota > Sordariomycetes > Diaporthales > Gnomoniaceae > Gnomoniopsis > Gnomoniopsis smithogilvyi. The sequence goes on from JAPEVB010000002.1 coordinate 4,869,446, forward strand.
AGTATCAAGGTCAAAAGTGCAGCGCAACCTCGCGTCTGTACGTGCCTAAGAGCAAGTGGCCCGAGTTCAAAAAGATTCTGGTCACCGAGACAGAGAAGCTACAAGTCGGCGCGCCATGGGAGGCGCAAAACTTTGTGGGCCCTGTGATTCACGAGCCCTCCTTCAAGAAGCTTTCCGGCGCCATTGACGCTGCCAAGAACGATAGCGAGCTGGAACTGGTCGTGGGCGGCCAGTACGATGGCTCCAAGGGCTACTTTATTCAACCTACAATCTACGAGACAACCAACCCCGCGCACCCATACCTTAGTGCCGAATTCTTCGGGCCCATCCTTACTACGTACGTCTACGACGACAGCAAGCCTGACGCCTTTGTGAAGGCGTGCGAGTTGGTCGACTCGACGTCCGACTATGGCCTGACAGGCTCCGTGTTTGCGACGGACCGAAAGGCCGTAAGAGTGGCGGAGGATGCGCTGCGCAATGCAGCGGGCAACTTCTACATCAACTGCAAGAGCACGGGCGCCGTAGTCGGACAGCAGCCATTTGGAGGCGCCAGGGCCTCAGGTACGAATGACAAAGCGGGTAGTTCGGCGATCATGGGCAGGTTTGTCAGCATGCGGACAATGAAGGAGGAGTTTGGGGCGACAACCAAGGTTGAGTACCCTAGCAATGAGGTTTGATGTAGTGAGCGAGGAAGAAAAAGGTCTTAGGCAGTATGTAATTCTATGTGCGAGGCACGAACAACAACAAAGAAGCCACCTGGCTTATAAGAGAGCACTTGAGATTTGACATTGGGGTGACATGTGACAGACAAGGATGGAAACGACCGGCTTTCCCTTTTTGGCATTACAAAAGAAAAAAAAAGAAAGTCACGTTAAACCGGACCAAACATAACTGGGCCAGGTGGTTGTGATTTATTCCTAGATCGACGTTGCAGCACGTGAGCGATGTGACGGTTGTTGTGGATGCCCTGGGCTTGGAATGCCAAATGTGAGCACGTGGGCACCTCTTAGGTCAGAAATCTTGGTGATGCTCTGGGACTGAGGTGCTCTGATATGCACCGTCTTAAGAGTGTGTGAGAGAGAGAACGGCTTTCATGGGCGAGCCGTGCTTCAAAGTTCCTGTTTGGTTCGACCAAAGTCCTGGGCCCGGAGGGCGTTGTGAGCTTGTGATACCTAGCTGAGAACTACCTGAAGAAGGAAAGCAATGACAGGTTCTTCGAGGCATGTGACCCAGTGAAGAGACTAGCAGAACAGGAGGAACTGGTCCGTTGTCTACTTTCATCGCAAGTAGACACACAACAGTCGCAACAAGGTATCACCGAGTCAAGCATGCAACAGACTCTCCTGTCGACAACCTCTCATTCCCACCATGTGAGCAAAGAGCGTGGTAATGGTGGATGACGAGCGTGTTGATGTAGTTTCAGTGTCCCGGTGTCCCTGACCCCATCTCCCCTTGAAATTCCATTGGAGCTCCACACCCGGGATCGTCCAAAAAATAAGTACCAGAGTACTATGGGAGCTCTCCTCCCCCACGGCCTGCATGGTTCCAGGGCAAGGATCAAGGGGCTCCATTCTCAATGCCGCCTCGACAGCACGAGGCTCCACGCCGCCTCGCAATTGGCTCCGGACGTCGTTGCTCGTGTGAGCACTTACCGGGAACACACACTTTCGTCTTGTTCGCTGCTTACACCTCGATGGACGACACACACTTACTTGCAAAGATGGTCCATGTTCCGCGTAGTGTAAATGGCTGGATTTGGGCACGTTATCAGGAGCGGGATGGATTGTTATTTTCATCTTATTCTCCTCTTCTTCTCGGTAGGTCACGCAGGCAAGTTTTCCTCTACCAAGAATCCTCTGGCTTCTTGTTAGTTCGCCATCGTCAACTCTCCTTCTTTTCATATCCTCAGACACGGTTTGCCCAGACATGACTTGCTCGAGTCGGTCTTGAGACTGTTTGTGTCGTTTGGGTCCTCCACCATCAACATCATCTACGTGCCTGTTTGTTCTTGTGGCGAACAAGTGCCTCGTCCAAAGTCTTGTCCTCGTGACAATCTTGCTCTTCACAGCAAGCATCCGTAACATTTCGCAGAGCTATTGTTGTCTGATCTTCTGAACTCTATTCACCTACGACCAAGATTTGTTATCAGCAATATCCTGCTCTTCAATTGGCGAGTCCCAGGAAAAGCCAGCCCTATCATATCAGTCCTGTGTCACAAGGTTGCCGACGACCTTCCGAGCCTCCTGATAATCGGGACCCTCATCACGGTCTTCACCGAGAACAGAAATAAATACCCCGGCGCCGAGTTATTCACCTGACCCGCCCTTTCTCCGTCACTACCATGCCCCGAACGGCGTTACCTCCCACGCCCGCCTCCTCCACGGACATCCACGGGAAGGACGGCACCAAGCAGCTATCCTCCATTCAGATGTCCTTTGAGTTGCCGGAGCCTGCCATCAACAATCCAAACTCCGCCGGCTCTTCACACTCCGGAGCCACCTTCAGCCCCGACTCCCCCGTCTCCACAACATCACCAAAGGCCCCCTACCCAATACAGCCAGCTGAGGCCGTCAAATCGCGGAGACGATCTTCCGCCGCCGCTGCCGCTGCTGCTGCTGCTGCCAAGGAGAGCAACAACGCCTTCGCGCTCCCGCCGCCACCAACGAGGTCGCGCAAAATTATCCAGATGAAGCCCCGGCTGCAGCAGGAAGAGAAGAAGGCAGCAGAAGCGGCAACACCACCGGCTGCGACGACGAGCGGAAAGGCCTCAGGTAGAAGGACTGTTGCTGCTGCTGCTGCTACCGCGGCACCTGCCGCAAATGAGACGGGATCTGCATCCAAGAAAAAGCAACCGTCCGCAACGAGTGCGGCGGGCCGAAAGATTGCGAGGAAGACGGCGCACAGCTTGATTGAGCGGCGGCGGCGGTCCAAGATGAATGAAGAGTTTGCGGTGTTAAAGGGCATGATTCCTGCATGTACGGGTGAGATGCACAAGTTGGCTATTTTGCAAGTGAGTTTATCTTCAGTAATCCCCCTTTCAGCTGGTGGGAACCAAGTGACTGACCATGATGACAGGCTTCAATTGAATATGTCCGGTACCTGCAAGATTGTATCGAGAAACTCCAATCAAGGGATCCACAGACGCCGACGGAGAAGGACAGCTTGGCAAGCTCGTTCCGGCCACAATCATACCACGCTGAAGAGCAGTACCAGTCACACGAGCAAGCCTACGAGGAGGAAGGGGAGGAACAGTCCCCCGACGTCGAGATGGCCAACTCAGACATCACCCCATCACCCACGTTCACCACCCGTCCATCATCATCAACAGCCCTCACGCAGCAACAGCCCTCCTCTCACCAGGCCTCGCCATCACCCGCCCTCACAGCGCAGGACTCGGCAGCGCGACGCCACGACTCATATGCATCCATCTCCAATGCCGTCGAGCACCATCGTCACTACAGCTACAGCAGCGCCACGATGTCCCCTGCTATGGGGCCGGGCTGGAGTAGTGCAGGGGGTTATGCGCCCAGCAACCCCGGCTCAACCCTGACGAGTCCCGCTCTAGGGCCGCTGAGGGAGCGAGATCTGGATCAGGAGGCTACGGCTGCTCTGTTGATGTTGAACAGTGACCGCAGAGGAACAGTAGGGAATGTGGCCGACAGGGGAGGGTCGAGTGCCAACGGTAGGGGAATGAGTGTCAGAGATCTACTCAGTGCATGAGCAGGCTAGACGCCTCTCAACTGTCTTTATCTTCCCTTCGTGGGCGTTTCATTTTTTGGGGGGGTGGTGGTTTCGTTTGTGTTGCAATCACTGGCATTGGCCGTGTAGGCTTTTACGGGTGTGTTTGGCGCTGCACACAGATACCAACTGGCTTTACGCTATGGGTTCTCATCATTGCTTTTTTTTTTTTATCTGGTCTTTTAGGGCTCACCCTCTGCATTTGTTGGCATGGTTCATGAACAAATTATTAATAAGTTCGCGCGGCATGAAGACTTTCATTACTTCAAGCAGGGACTGGTGGCGACCTAAGAGTGTGAGCGGATCTCGGTAGGGCCTCTAGGAAAAGATGGCTTTCAGGTTTATAGAATGAATCTTGTAAGTATGGCAGTTCTAAAAGATGAAACAAGAATGGCAAGTCTTGATAAGAGTCCGACTCGCTGTCATTTCTGATTTGTACTTGACCAGACTTGAACCAGAATATATGATCTAGCTCAATGTATCGTGAAAATACCCGGCTTGCAGACCACTTCAGCTGCCTAGTAGTGTGATGGCCTCGTTCTGACAATCAGTCTCCGATGTGACAGGACATTGCGATCCATTACAATTATCTGACCCTTTGACCTATCTCGTGTGAGAATGTACTCACACCGAGCCCGTGATGAAGCGCTGTTATCAAAGAGACCTTGGATGATAGCCAAGACCATTGCCTGTGCTCGTGTCTCCTATGTTGCCCAACCCAAGAAATTCTATGTCCTGCATTTTCTGGCTAGGTATCTGCTATTCCAAAATTCCTCACACGCAGCCCCAAGGCCCACGCCTCTATGATCCCACCCCAGCAGCTCCCACGTCCACACGAACGTCCACTGCCTCAGCCTGAATGCACTGGAGTTGCTGCACAATACTGAATCTGGCAGCTCAGTAATATACAACACTATAGTATAATGTCTCAATACGGCAAGTGGCGTTCAGGGCCCCTCTGTTCTCTTCACTACCTCCTGGCTCGGCTCCTCTGCCTCACAATGATGTCCTCCCTCCAGCCGGCCCATGGGACACTTAACCGAAGGTGAGAGACGCTTCGATCAAAGACATCTCTGTAGGCAAGACTCAGTTTTTGTTCCAGACGGACAAGCAACGACATGATACCGAGCAGGAGTAGCTGTCAGCATTTTCAGCATTGAATCCTCACGTATGCAGGGTCAGTTGCGATCAAATTGTGCGTCAAGTACAAAATCTCAGAGCATCAAATCACTTCTACTCCTCCGTGAAAACACAAATCAATAGCAATGCTGGGGAATAATATAATGGGCCCGCACACTTGTGGTGCAAATGTCGAAGACCCCCAAAAGGAACCCAGGCTCGAGGATTTGCTTACGTTGCTAAGATCCCTTCACTGTCTGAAAGAAAAGCTGAGAGAACTCTGCACCCGTTAGTTCCAGCCTAGTTCCTTGATCACGCAGACTTCACAGACGGCGCTTGCGTCTCGTCACTCCGAGGATTTTGATAGCATCAACATAAGGTATTCTCGCGCAACGTCTTCGCTTCGAGATTGGGCTTCTCATCCCAATGACGAGACAAGTCAGCACATATTTGACTATGCCGCCATGCAACAGTGTCAGCACCATGTATCTATCTGAGACGGGAAACATGGGCTTAATTTTTTCTTCTTTTCTTCTCTCTCCTTCAGCTCTTCGGGCACCGAATTTTTTCCCCCTCAAGGTTAAACATCGTGAGGAGTAGCTGGAGGCCGGTCACGCAGCGGACGCCGAGAGCACGTTTCAGGTAGAACAGCTCGGCGTGCCTGCCATGGTGTTGGGAAGGAATGTTCGCTGCTGACACGGCTGCCATCCTTGAAGTGTGCTATATGAGTTGGAACCTAATGTGGAGTTGTGGCACAGCTGGGCGGATACGGCGTCTCCAGCGTCTCCAGTCGATACCCGGGGGCTACGTCTTCCTTAGTCCGTGGCGCTGGAGTTTCGACACGACTAGCTGTCATCGCCTCATCAAAGTCGATTCCCCCCCCCCTCCGACCTGCTATTGTCCGGATACGAAGACCCTGGGGATGACGAACCTGGCGGTCTGTGTGTGATCTTTTCTGCTATTTTCCCGAAGGCAGGCGGACCCGGCGAATTGGTTTGAGGATCTCGCGAATCTTGGCGATCATCGGGAAACCCTCAGCCACTTTCTTGGGGGGGACGCTTGGCGAAGCTTACGGGCCCCATGTTGAGAATTACCGTTTTCAGCCATTCTCCGTGTTTGGATGTGATGAATTTCGCGCCTCACGCAGGACCGGTGCCTGCCGCTGACCTTTGCGGATGCCATGATGCAACAAACCCTTGCCCTTAGTCAATTCATATGGGTGCCAGACCATGATTCAGGGACCTGCTTAGAAAGGAACGAAGGCTTGGTACGCGAGCAGACGCCGTCCAGAGGCATGTTGAACAACAATAATGGTAGGCTATTCCCACCCCATGCCATGCCAAATTCTGGCGGCCCGAAAAAGACCAAAGACGGCTTGAATAATTTTATGGGACTTTTTCACCTAGCGTTGGGCAATCAGACTGCATCCACTGCAAGAAAAGGGACCATCGTATTCCATCAACCTCCAATTAGACGAATACACCAATAGTATAAGTGATGACCCAGCCAGGTGCTATTTTATTGAAGGGACAGTTGTTGTACTGACATGTTCTGCTGAGGCCCCGAGGCGTTAGTGGATCGTACCTGCATCATTTTCGGCCTTTGAATAGCTGCAGGTCATGCGTTAGCGAAGCTGACTGAAGGATCACCCTCAGGTCGGGCCTAACACGTGATGTACTAGAAGAGACCTGCATGAGGTAAGAAGGTAGTGGAAGTAGTTGTCCGGCACCATCATTGGCCATATACTGAAGATAGCGTATGTATATGATCTGGGGACTCATTCCTTGGTTTCTCGACCAGTCGAATCAGATCGTGCATTAGTCTCAAGCTCGAACAACCAAGGCCGTGCAAGGCCATCCAAACTGTGTCAGTTTCCTGTCACCTGGTGAATTTTGTCTCGATGCAAGGATCTATTTACAGATTATCCAGTAGCAAAACTTGAATCGCTGGCCTTGTTTGAATCAAGCGGTGTATATTAGCATGATAGGTCGTCAGAGGAATGGCGATAAGCTCTTGCTAAGTCTTGCTAAGAGGGAATGGGTCGCACATCCTGCAAGTGAGCTAGCCACTTAGTAAGTTCCCCAATCTCAGGGTGCCGGCCGGCGTTGTTCCTGACGCTAGCTGTGCGTCTGTTTCGAGCCTGCATTGGTGTGTATGCAACCTGGATGATCACGAACGGAGGCCGCCACTGGAGAATGCTACTGGCCTGCTGGCTCAGTGGCTATCGAGTTGGACCACTAGAAAGTCCGGTGCAACCTCGATCCAGCTGTCGTGTAACCTGCACAGAATCAGAGAATCACAAGTAAATACAGGCCTCCTAGCGCGCCACCACAGCAAAGGATCTCTGTCTGTGCTCGCTCGTGGGGTGGGATGCGCTTCGATTTGGCTTGTAAGCGCGTGAACGTTCAAAAAGACTGCGTGTGGCGTAAGCGGACAAGACGTGTTTTGTTAACTGCACGCAAATTCGCATAGAGTTGCCAGAAAGAACGGTTGATCGCTCGAGGGGACTTTGGCCGAAACTGTATCTTGCTTTCCCACCACCAACAGCCTCCAGGGCAGCCGCGTGGCAGCCTTGCTCATCCTGTCATTTCAGACGCATAAATGAGTAAACCCGCCGTTGGACTCTCCAGGATGTCGCCATGAATTGCCACCAGATGCTCGGCATGCAGCAAGAGACGGGAATTTTTAATCGCGGCAGATGCGGCCGGTAGACCGATCGATCTTTCGGCAATATCGGACAGTCGCCGCACCGTGGCCTTGATTGTCGATAGCCGTGGAGCAATTGGCCCCCTCTTCCCGAGACGCGGCCGCGTGTTTCAACTCGGTGGACTGCATCTTTGCCCTCTTGCCGCATGTCGACAAATTGGTGGTATCTCAAGACACACCGCATCTCCTAAAGGAAGGATGGACCTGACAGGACGAGCAGAAGCAACAAGTCAATATATGCGGATGGATGACTTGAAGGACCGTGCTGCTACTTTCCCCAACCGTGCCACGCGTGGCTAGCCCCTGGTCGCATGCCGCGAGGCATTTGAGCTGAACGGGCTGGACGGAGTGATAAAGGACGTTGAATGTGGAGTCTTTCATCTTTGAAAAAAAGAAAAGCCTGGGCCATCGTGTCCAGCCGAGTGAGCGGACAGGCGGGACCGCCCAGGACCCCTGACCTTGCCTATATCCCCGCTTGCAAGGGTGTGATCCTTTAGGCTTTTGAAGCTGGCTCGTGCGGAGCTTGTCACCAACTTTGGCACCACTTGCATCAAGACTTCCACTAACCCATTTTTCAACACAGCAAACCACACTGCCGTATTCGCTCACATCTGTATTGACGTAGCCTTCACCCTCGAACAAAATACTAGGCCCCTCCGGAAGATCGTCGGGACTGGAAACAGGCTCAATCCTGATACGAACTTTTCTTAGCTCCACTGACTGCTACCGGTAGATTCTAACGGTTGAGTTTGGATTGCTTCACCGAAAGATGACCGCTGCATGAGGATTCTTTTCCTGACCATGTCCCGACGTTGTGCCTAGCGATCACACTTCCGTGATCCGAGAAGATGCAAGCTTGATACAGCATCTGTGCTGACCATGTTGACCGTGTTAACCGTGCTAATCGTAATCGGGAATCTGACTGGAGATTGTGCCTGGCAGATATGTAGATTGCGATCTCCCAGCGTCGCAGCAAAAAGCCTCATGTGATGAACGCCCAGCCTACCACAATTCCACGAGCCGGATACCACCAGTAATAAGTCGACAGTCTCTTTTACGCATCATAATGGCCCCACACTTACTATCGCCAGGCTCTAGAATCTAGAATCAAGGTACAGCAGCCATCCGACTGATCCAGAATCTTGATTTCCGGCAAATCACCAACCCTCCGTTCCATCTTGGCTGCACCTCTTTCGTGTAAGGACTGCATGGAAGCAGAAGGTGACCCCATCATTGATCCAATCCCCCACATGGTCCTAGTGAGACACTTGTCCTCGGGTGGACAACTTTTTGGGCAATACAAAAGAAGGGAGGCCATCTCTTGTGAGACGATGAACTTGGCCGGATAGCCTGATAGCCTGCCAAGAGCAACCGACCTATGTGAACGGAATATCATCAATCGCTACAGGCTGACAAGTTACAGTACCATGTAACACAGACTATAGTAGAGCTGGTATGCGACCAGTACCGTGGTATAAGATTCTCGGACTCGACATATCAATTCCTATCTGGGCCTGACCCGCATTGGAGCCGAGCCGTGCCGTGGGGCACCCAATAATTTCTGTACACGTTCAATTCTTTCTTTGATGTTCGACCGTAGAAGTCAGCAAAGGCTGTATTCCTTGACGCCACTAGCCAAGGCATTCTCAACGCTCTTGCGACGGGCTCTTACAACTCAGTCTGACAGTCAGTCAATTAAGCTACTACTACGACGTCGTGCGGAGAAACAGCTTTGGCTGGACCGGGGTTAATCCTTTTTGTACATCCCTGATCATCAGGGGGAACCCTTACAGAAGCTTCAAGAAGGTCCCGAAGCTCCTCGGGAGATCGCTGCTTAAGCGATTCACTTCCACTTGCGCCGCACGCGGTGTCGTGACCGCCATTGTCCGTGCACTGATCTTTGTACTTTATTCCTTACGACCAAGAAAAAGTCTCATTCGCGGCATTGAGGGAAATGGACAACTCCGTGGCTAAACCCGGATGAGGCTGATTTTCTGCAGCATGCAGAGAATGGTGACAAAGGCAAACTGTGCCGTTGCCGCAACTGTCGCGGCCGTTCACTCTTACTATGTAATCCTACGAACTGGGGACTGTGTTGAAGCTTGTCAATGTTCGCTGCTACAGCGGCAACTGGCTTCTTATTTGCAACACAGCGGATGCAGCTGTGGACAGTTTGATTTTCCCACATGCAGGGTCGACGGCATCCGGCCAAAAGATCGGACCAAAGTCAACGACAGACCCGCCTTCGGAGCCAAGATGGGTCCCACTGCTCAGGCTTGAGGCTGAAAAGGTTCGTGAAGATACCGGATGCCGACCTTTTGACATGGCACCTTTCATTTCCTTTCATTCTTCATTATTGTTATTATCTTCTCATTCTTCCTTGAGCCTGTTTTTTTTTTTTCCTGTATTCTTTACTAACAACGTCCCAGCTGACTGACAGCTCTGGTACCACACGGTGGTTATCGGGCCCTTGCATCACAAATCGGAAGAATGACTTGGGGTGGTGTGGAGGCTGCAGCAGCTGCAGGAGCCTCTCCGGGCCTTTGTGGACTGCCATTGGCCCTACTATGTATGCAATATACCTGCAAGCACTTTGTAACCTGCCTTAGCTACCACACTCCACCATTGCCACCTGGCACCGCCTGTGCCTGGTCCCTCGGTGGTGCCTGACAGAAGCAGCTTAGTTGACGGACTGCGACCCCTGGAGGAAAACTTGACTCTGGACAGACATTGGCCCCAGATACACCAGCTAGCGAAGCTTGTTGGGCTCGGGCTGGGCTGCGTTTAAAGCCTTGGTGACGGGGCGAATACGCTAGTGAAGGCCTCCAGAATGAACGGTGTCGTCGAATGCTTGAGCGTCGTTCAGTGTATCGGAACCCAAAATGCTATGCCAGTGTTGCCATCCACCACGGACACCGAATATTCGTCCCTCTCAGGTCTGCCACGAGCTTGGAAGAAGCAAGCCTATCCTTGTCGCCACGCCCTGTACTCCATCCCCACTCAAAGATGCATTTCTGCCCGGATCCAAGCGAATGTACAGCATATACGTAGTACATAACCCATCATTACACCAGGAAAATCCAATCAAACCTCAAGAAGATCTCTGACGCAGCTGTCATAGACAAGCTCTGGCGTAAATGACTACCAAAGCTTTGCTTGGAACGGTCGAGAGAAACGTCAATTGTTGACCCCCTGTCCTCGCTGCTAGCACGGAAAGGAAGATTTTATACGACGTCCCACTCACAGATAGCCTCCCCCACCACTATCTTATGATCTCACCCTCCATTGAAACAGCTAAAATCCCCGGCTGACAAGTCTGCCCCTCTTTCTCGTCATATACAAATACTTTACTACTGCCCAAACACACCGACTCGACTTCCACACCACACCGTCTTGCTGCGGCAGGCTTGGACGTGCGGAATTGTTCATTCCCGTCCTCGACGTCTTACTTGGGTGGACCTTGTCAGACTTGTACGTGACTTACACTGGCGTTCGAGGCTACACAGCTGCGCAGGTATAACACTGCTCGGCTCGCTCGCCGGCGGCTGGCTGGCTGTTCCTGAGCTTCTGCTGGACACGGCCTTCCGTCGAGATTCACATAAGCTGAATTGACTGTGTTTTTGGCAGCTTCAATCGCATACATTCGTTGTCATCATCGTTCTTTTTCCTTTCTTCTTTTCCCTCCAGACGCCGAAATCCATTGTGCGGTAAGGAAACCTTGAGACAAGCCTTTATCAAGCTGGTAAGTACATAAATTCTGTTTCTTCATCTTGCTTTCATGCCCTTTGGCCATATCTTCTTCCCTTGTATGTGGTGTTCTCTTCCATATTTGTATCAACCGAGTCGACTTTGGCGATCATACTTCACCAAACATGATGTGAGCAGTACTCATCGCTGTTCTCATGCTTCCCATCCACGACAAATTAAGCGTACTTATAGCTAACGGACCTGACCAGTCTGATTTCCAGGACCACATCTCTGATGGGTTCTTGGACATCCAGCTCTACGAGACAACACGAAGAGGGACATTGGAACCCATGAACAAGCATCTTGATTGCGCTCTCTAGAGCAGCGCCAAAGTATCCACGATGAGCTATCAAGATGAGCTCTCGTCCATTGCTGTGGACGAGCAGCTATCCGAAGCATTGTCTGATCTAGATGTCACACCAACCCCCGCTATGGGCACACAAGCACTTACGGTCTACAGCCCTACTGTAGTGTCAACTGTCTTTGTTCCTGAGAACTCTGTGCAAGCGACTGCAATAAGTTCGAGTGCCCCGCTGAGTATCTCGTCCAGCACCAGCTCCGCTTCCAACTCCAGCAACAGTGGCAGCAACAGCAACTCGAACCAGTCCAGCGGCGGAGACCGACCAACGGTCATCGTTCTCGCCACAGTCATGTCGGTTGTTGGATGCTTGCTTATTGCTTTGGGTATTTGGGCGCTTGTGCGATGCCGCCGCAGGCGATCAAAGCTGTTCACACGTGGCATCACACCAATTGATGACGATGAGATTGAGACATGGAAGGGCCAGCGAACGGAGAAAGGACACGACATGGAAGACGGGCCACACTCATCACCACAAGAAAGGCGGATGGAGGACAAGGGCCACCAAAAGAGCGAGTCTACCACCTCTATCAAAAAACCGCCCAGTGTGATTGTCTACGCCCGAAAGTCCGAGGAATGGTCACCGAGATCGCCCACCATGCCAGATTATCCCTTCTCGAAGATGAGTTTGGACGGTGGGAAGAGGAGCTTTGAAAAGGAGCTTCCCATGTCTCCCATCCAAGCCCGGGCCCCGAATGCCAGAGAAGGCCTCACGGACGAAGCTATCCCGGGCGACGAGCCTTTCGTCTCCAGCCCCAAACGTCGAGGGTCTCGCCTGTCCAAAGGGCCTCGCTATTCACATCAGACACACTCCCGGACCAAGAGCAACAGGTCAAGCTCCAGCCTGCATAGGCTGGGTGACAGGTTCTTTGGGTACGAATCGGATGACTACCGACCGTCCCATGAGTATTACCCGGGTCACTCGCGAGTCTCCTCGTCACAAGAACCTCCTCGCCTCTCGCTCTCGGAGGACTGGCCTGCTGGCTACGGTGGTTTATCCCCTCGGCCTGTTCTCGTTCGAGCAGAGGATATTGGACGGGCCATCGGTTGAGCGGTCGATATTTTTTAAGGACCGAGTACTAATAACACAGCGAATTCAACTCTTGAGATGAGTTGTCTCTCGCTTGAGTGGATTTCATATCTTCACGTGGTCGCTCTGGCAAAGGACACCAGTAGGACCGCCACATTGGACGAGACTTCTAAAATGTGTCCCTGCCGTTCTTACCCCGCGAAGTTTGCATCAAGCTCTTGTCGTCACAAGTCATGGGGAAGTTTGCAGACTTCATCGAAACAACCGAGAAGGGACGAAAACGCGCGGCGCCGCCCGTCAAATCGCTGTTGGGACAGGCATCAGGCAACGATTTAAGCTTTCGCAAAATGGCCGGCTGGCATCGACGGTGGCTGGCCTTTCCCAGACGTCTGGAACCAATAACCATCTTCTGGGAATGGATTCCCCGAACCTCCCTCGTCTTGGCATTGTGCGCAGAAATGCCATTCGACAGCATGCTTCGGGAGCATGTAACTATAACCGTCAGCGCTCAAACCTTGACCACCTCTGTTGGGCGATCTGCCACTCTATCAGCAGCACGATCGGTCGCGACATGAGTCGATCCGAGACAGCCAATACGCAAGCAGACAGCGTATTGTCTCTGTTCTCTGGATATCTTCGAACTTTTTTTTTTCTTGTGTGTGGGTGTGTGCGTGTCTTCTCATGTGGCTACGAATATCATGAAGAAAGGAGTGGAGGATATACCCAATGCTTGCTGGGCCAGAACTCAAAGAGCAAGCGGGACTATGTTCGAACAATGAGGAATTCAGGTGGCCTCCATTTCGGTATATTTGTCTGCCTGGCCTTGCTTCTGTCGCGGATTTACTTCAACCATCATGGCCTTCTCTAGACCGAAGCCTTCCCTTTCATGGACATATATTTATGCAAATCAGTTGCGTCGTTGTCGAGAACACGTAAAATTGACTAGATCAAACTTCATATCGTCCTGCGTTGCGTGAATACCATAGTACAAGCCGAAGGCGCTCCCTGGCTCTCCAGCTTTGAAGACTTTTTACGATTGCATGCACTACCGCAACCATTATCCCAGCATGCATGTTGTTTCCCTCGATGGCAAGGTAACAGGAGCTCAATTCTTCTTGAACGGCGCCGTTACAGCCCTGATGGTATATGTCCGAGGGGCTATTGAAACATTTCTAGGTCGCAACGTAGTGTGTGACTTTCGTTCTTGACCATCCATCGTCTTGTGCAGGCAGGCAGCCTGTAGATCGGCCTGTCAGAAACCAATATGACCTATGCCACGGCGCCTGTAAGATCGCCAAGGGTCTGTGCTGGAGAGCCTTTTTTTTTCTTATTCTTCTGGAGATCCCGTGAGCTGGATATTGGGTATCTCTGATCTCTCCGGAAGTGAGGAGGCAAAAAGTCCTTGTGCGCAAAAACAAACGCAGGCAGTGCACCAGAATGTGGAATCGTCGGTCTGAAGATACATTGTCATCTCCTCTCTCAGGGCATTTCTTCGCGAGAGCCATATCATCATCCAGAAGAGTAGTTTTGCTTTTCTTTTCCTTTCATTGCTCTTTCTATCACAAATCCGTATTCGTCTGCCGATGTAGGGCAACATCCGTGCAACTGCCATTGCTTCATACTCTGTCAGCTGTCGTCTTGCCGAATATGTGTATGACCGATGGAACAGACATGCGACTGCATGTGACTGGCAGCTCGCACTCCCCCATTCCTGGCCGATGTCCGCAAGTTATTGGGACGAAAAGTCACCACAAGACAGAAAAGATGCAACGTCATAGTCGAGTAGTCTGAAAGCACACGCGCCTGGAATGATTCCTCAATGACAGTACGCACGGGTGTTTTCGGTCTGTTCTGTCACATCGGTCCTCTCGATTCGCATGGCGTTACGATATCGGGCAGCGAGCATCTCGACTCAGGTGGCTGCATTGTACTTGTACAATTGTAGAAAGTCTATTGGACACGAGGTTCAATGTGTGTAACTGATGGTCGAATATGATGAACGGTACGATATAGGATGGCGAGTCATAGCAAAGGTATGACCACCGCTCCGGGGAAATGATATAGACACCGATACTCTGGTGGCCTATTCCATTTGGAGTACTCGAGAAATTTCCAAGTAAAACCATGGGTTCATATTACTCTTTGCGAACATTAGGAACTATGTACCAATTCTCCCGGAGCGAAGAAATGAAGGTCTGGAGAACGCCTACCTACCTACTCAGTGACAATTGCATGTTCTCTCAGATTTGGCTGGCTGTGACCAATTTCTTGCGCGGGGATAGATTCTGATCCATTTTCATGCCTTTTTCTAGTGCAGGCAGTATAACAGTCTTTGAAGGACCTAACAGATGGCATATATGTTATATTTTTGATTGTACAGAGGATTCTCACCTAATTCCATGTCATTTACTTGGTGTTTGCCCGGGAGAGGGCGCGGGCGAGAAGATGCTAAGAGAAGGTCTGCCTAGATGTACAGCACTATCCTTGTCGAGTCACTACCTAAACAAGAAGTGCCGTCACCCCTGCTCTTCCCGCGCAAGAGGCACTTAGAGAGCTGGAGCCTCTAAGCGACCTGAGCTGCACCAAACAAGGCCTCTCTACGCGTGAAGCGCGTCTTGCGAGTTTCCCCTAGCACAATTTGGCCCCACTAAAAATGCTCGACGACAACCGTGACCTTGATGAAAATGGGCCTTTGTCAACAAGCACCACCGCCGCCAGGTCTGACTTACATTCTCCCCGCTCTGCCTTGCAACACTCCCAATTGATCAAAATACAACTTCAATCCCACCCACGTTCGCGTCAATCACTACGTTTCAGGACAAAGGCCTTCCTAAGCTCCTCCGTAGGCAGCGAACGGTGCCTACCAGGCCCGCGCTCCCCCTCCCCCCACCCGGGTCCAAGGAATAAACAATTAGGAAGACAAAGGCAAAAAAGGGAAAAAGACCGCAATTGACGCACCATGCCGCCGCGAAAGTCTGATTCTCAACGTCGAAGCGACACATCAGCCACCACTGCCAGGTTCGCGCCCATAGAAGACCACCCGCCCGCGCCAACTGGGCCCTCCCTCGCCATGCAAGCTCCCACATTCGCCTCTGGAGGCCCAGCATTGGGCACCTTTGCGTCGCCTGCCCTGGCTCTCCCGACCATGGACCCGACTTCCATGCCTCCCCCCAGCTTACCGCCTCCTGGCGCCGCCCAGACCCCAGATGCCGTGGCCTTTGCGCCTCGGTCAGGCTCGGTGGCCGCGCCGGCGCCAATAGGACGCGGTAGCAGTGCGCCTTCGCAGACGACGCCCTCCGAAAAGGGCAAGGAAAAGGAGGAGGGGAAGACGGGTCCTGGTGGTCACCCAAAGGAGGCGATCACCATTCCCATCGAGGTATGAAAAGAGAGCTACCGCGAGGAGTAGGGATACTGGCGCATTTTGCTGATCACAAATCCTAAATCTAGGAGTTGCAACTACCGAAATCCATCATCACACGTCTTGCAAAGGGTGTCCTTCCTCCCAATACACAGATTCAAGCCAATGCGATTCTTGCCATGACCAAGAGTGCAACGGTATTTATCAATCATCTAGCCAATGCGTACGAAATTTGCCAAATCTCATATACAGTGCCTTATCGAAGGCTGACGGTAATTTATTCAGGGCCAACGAAGTCACCACGCTACAAAACAAAAAGACCATCATGCCAGCCGATGTGTTCCGGGCACTCGATGATATAGAGTATGGCTTCATGCGCGAGCGTGTGGAAGCCGAGTTTGCCAGTGCGCGACCCCCCTCCCCCCTCCCCTCCCCCCCACAATTCCCCTTCATCGTGCTCGTCTTTTTTTGTGAGAATAATTTTGATTGATAATACCCGACGCAGAATTCAACGAGACGCAAACTAACAAGCGCTCGGCCTACCGTAAAAAGGTCGCCGTGTCCAGGAAAGGTAAAGGATCCGGGGATGGCGCCGATGCATCCATGGCCGAGACGGACGGTGACACAACCATGGGCGGCGCCGACACGACAGCCAACTCTGCGGCTTCCACAACGGGAGCCGACCAGCATCGCACGAAAAAGGCCAGAACGGACGGCACTGGCGAGGGTATGGACGTTGATGAAGAGGAACAAGACGCATCAGACCCCGAGTCCGTGCCCAACGAAGATGACGACGACGAAGAGGCGCAGGAAGAGGAAGAGGAAGCAGAGGACGATCAGGAGGGCGGGCAGGACGAAGTGGACCAGGATGCGCTCGAGGAACGTGAGGACAGGGTGGATGAGGATGAAGCGCTCGACGACGGTAATCATAGTGATTAAAGGTGTTGTTGATCAGCAAATTCAATAAAATGTTTAGCCGATGTCACCAGCGCAGCAAGTCTTTGGTAGGCACAAGTGAGACATATTGGACACGAAAATGAGGAAATGGGCAACATTCATGGAATCAGTCTGACCCAAAAATCTTGTCGACCACGCGGCAGCGGAGTACGTAGTCTAGCGGTTGAGAAAGAAAAGTCATTCCGCGTGTCAGTGAAGATGGGATTTCTTTTTTTTTCTCGCGGTCACTCGAATCTATATACACAGCTTCTAAGCGCGTTGGCCAATCGCCTTCACCCTTCCTTAATCATAGACATCGATTCGTCTTCGCTACTGCAGTAAACGTGGGCTCGTTCTGCTATGCTCCCTGCTAAAATGTGATTCTCTCATTTGTGCAGCAAGTGTAGGTACTTTATATACATATATCTCTGGGACCAGATGCAATAGAATCCGTGGCGGGAAGTTACCAGGCCTGCTGAAGGTACTAGTGAGTTCAGGTTCCATCCAAGGCGAGCCAGGGAATGAGATGCAGCCAAAACAACACAAGTCAGTAAGTAGTAGCGAAGGGATGTTAGCAACAGATTTTGTATATATTTGAAGCTCTCAGCAGTAGTATCGCAATGATTCTCCTCGCGTGCGCGAGATCCAACACAAAGGCTAGATCTTTCACAACTACCCGGATCGAACGTTGCCTCCTACGTGGCCATACACAAAAGCCACAGTATCATGAGCTAGATTACTAAGTAAAAGAATGCCACAGAACGGAGGCCAAGGCAGACGAGGCTGGTTGACAAAAGAAAAATGAGAACAGGTGTGTTAACACAACAGCATCAAGGGAGAACCGACAAAAGAGGATGACAAATGAACTCCTTCAATGCTAAAGTGTGTAACCCGTCCGCACCCCATCCTCTTCCCGAATGCGCAGAGCAGGTGCTGTGTCCAAGACGGCATTGAACAAGAAACATCCAAGTCGAACAAGTGTAAAAACTTTAAACATAGAATGACCCTCTGCAGCCTAGCGAACTATAAGGATATTTGCTGGGGGAATCAACCATAAACCCAGGGATATCGAAAACAGAAGAAAAAACCAAAGAAACCTGCCAAGCAAAGAAGGAAAAGACGGCGAAACCATGTATTCCACCTGCCGAAAATGCCGAGGCAACCGAGAAACAGCTGCAACAAGGGTATAAAGATCACAAGACGCAACCAAATCATCTCGAGGCCTCCCAATCTCCAGTACCATCCAAAAATGCAGGTGAGCCCCACCGAATATGCAAAGGCAACCAGCGTGACGTCGTTGGATCGTGTGATAGGTGATGAGGTGAAATTACCCGAGGAGTACGAGACCAGATGTATCTCGTTGACATTGGGAAGTGAAGATAAGAAAGTGCGTTGCGTGAGGGACGCGAAGGCATCGCCGGCTTGTGTTTGTCTGGATCCGGCAACGAGATCTTTGGGTGAGTAATCGGTGCAGGCGCATCTCTAAAATTCGAACCGCTCAGAGATGGATGAACCAAATTGTGTCCAATACATGGAATGATCGTGGCTCGAAATAGCTCGCTACCCGCACAACAACGGGCACTCTTTCCGATGGCTATCATCGATAGCCATCGTACCAGGCTACCTTGTAATCAGAAGCCTGGGGCATAAAAGCTCATTTCTTCATCCGGTGCAATTGTGCTCGGTATAAAGACCAGGCGCACGAAGGACGCCATCTTCCCACGGTCCACAACACTAACAGCCAACGCCGGATGATAGAAGCCACGAAACAACCTACTGAGGCTGCGGTGTCCATCCGGACCATTGTTGTTGTGGCTGCTGCGGCTGCTGACCAGACCACGCTTGAGTGACGGCAGGCAAAGTCGTGGCTCCTGGCTGCATGTACTGACGCGGCGTTTGATGGTCGTATGGGGAGGGGCCAGGGTAGCTCTGATTCATTCCCGGCATACCAGAATATGGCATTGCCCCTGGCTGTACTGGCCCAGAGCCGCTTGAGTGTCGCATCTGTGACGCCGAACTCTGCTGGGGATGAGGGGAGTGTTGTTGTTGTTGTTGCTGTTGTTGTTGCTGCTGCTGCTGTTGAGTGTGTGTGTAACCGTATTGAGGCGTCTGGGGCGTCGGCGGCCACATCTGATTCGGTGGTTGGTAGGCATAGCCCGTCTGCGGCATAGGAGCCGTCGATCCTGAAAACAACGCTGTTGGCTTTGAAGGCTTTAGGTCAGGAACGGGGTACATACCTCTCATGCTTGAAGATTGACTGATCGAGTTCTGCGCCTGTAAGGGTGCTGAGTATGGAGGTGCAGACATCATGAGCGGACTTTGACTTGGTACCATCCCAGAATGTTGCTGCGAAATTCCGGACGAGGGCGCATGGGGTGACTGTGCGGCGCGAGTGGTAGGAATGCTTGCTTCTGTCGCACCGACAGTGGCAGGTTGATGGCTGATGCTTGGAGACTCCGGCTGCTGGTGAGGCCTTCGCCACATGTTGTTCATATAGTCAGTGCGCATCTCCCGCTGTTGGTTAACCGACCGATTGAACTCGGCCGCATGATGGGCTTGCGCGTGTATCTCAGGCATGGGCGTAGGCTGGGTCCTGTCCTGGTACGGTGGGCCTGTAATCTCCTGTCGAGGCCCTGTCTTCAGAATGGATGAATAGTCGGTCCTCCGCGTATCAGGATATTCTGGCATGGTTAACGCGGGTATTCTAAGGTTCCCAAAGGATGGACCCCCGAGCATACCTGGTTGAAGAAGCTGAGGATGCGGAGCTCCAGCAAATTGTCCGGGAGTGTTGCTATAAACGATCTCGCCTTGCGGTCCACCGAGAAGAGACGCGTTTTGTTCCGCCGCCGCCGCAGCCTCGCGAGCCTTAGATGCGCCTGGTCTCTTTTCTCCAGCTAGGTCGGCCTCTGTAAATCCCTGTTTACGAGCTTTCGTCTCCCAGTAGTCATCCCGAACTCGTCTTCCATTCACAATCACCCGGCTGCCGAATTGACGGAACATACTTCTGGCCGTGACGATGGCTATTTGTCTCGACCTGTAAGAAAAAGGAAGAATTTCCTGGCTAACGAGATCATCCTTTTCGGTCTGGTTGGCAATGATCTTGAACAAAGATCGGTTCTTGTTGAACAATAGGTACGAGTCCCTGTATCCGAGGACCCGTGCACACTCGGTTGCTAGCATAAACAATTTGTCCCCTCGGTTTGGCACAAGGAATGTCCTGCAGCGATATTCGCGACCCCCACATAGCGCTCCATTGGGCATCACCTTCTTCTCTCCAGCGTCATCGATCTCCCTGGGCAGGTACTCGTCTCCTCCCGGGCCAAGCTGGTCTGTCGTGTGGTCGCGGACGGTGGGTAAGGCCTTCAAGGTCGACTTGGTTGGTGTAGGTTTGGGTGGTGACGATGCCGACGCCTGGGACGGGGTGTAGGCCGGCTGCGGTCCTGGAAGAGGTGCATTTTGGGATTGGGGAGTCTGAGGGGGGATGGATGGCTGCATCGGAACGGGCGCCTGAATAGGACTTTCTGAGATAGCTCCGGGGCGGGCTAAGAACAATGGTTTTCCGCGTTTCCTAGGGGTTTGGTCTACTTTTCGCGCGACAGCGCCATCAGCCCAAATTCGTCGCCTGGTCGCACTGCCCTGAACATGTAACTGAGACACAGCTACACAAGATTGAATCACAACATACCGTCATCCCCAGGCGGCGGCGCTTGATAGGTGTCTGGCGACCGCTCCCTCTTGACACCTCGGGAGTTGTGGTTGAGTAGATCTGCCACAGGCAGCGCATTAGCATCAAGTCATGGTCGGTAGACGACCAGCTGCTGGCCGTGTTGCGCGACGCGAAGGGAGGTGGAGGTGAGCGCGTCCTGAGGAGCAAGAGACGTGACGGCGGATTGACGCGATGCCGCGATGCGTCGATGCAATGCGGCGCAGATTAGAAGGCGCGTCGTGGTGGTGGTGGTGGTGGTGGTGGTGGAGTGTGGTGAAGGAGGTGGTGGTGGAGGTGCGGGAGCGGGTGCAGAATAGGGCAGCGCAGCAGAGCGCGGCACGCCCGGGCCCAGACGCAGACCCAGCGCAGCGGAGGGGTCGCGATGGTTCATGTATGACATTCTCAGGGGTGGCGGCAAACTTACCAGGCGATGCGAGAGCAGCAGGATTGATTGTAGCACTATCAACACTGTTGGGTTGTGCGGTGTACATCGAGCGCAGCTGCGACTATGTCAACGAGGGCGACCCAACAGATCTGCGAAACGACGTGTCTTGATATAGTTGGAGGGCTTGTTCAAGGTGGATGGGGATGCAGTAGCTGCTGCTGGAACCCTTCATGGAATGTGCGGCGAGTGGTGCAGGCGATGCGTGCGAGCGTGCCTGTGGTTGGCGCAGATCCCAGGACCTATTCCAGTGCCTGGTAAAGGCGTATCGAGTAATAAGTAGGAGGGAATACCAGATAAAAAAGAATGATGGCAATCGACGCCTCTTGTTGGCATCGCCTTGTTGCTGGGACGGGGGTCTGGACTGTCCGTTGTTGTAAGGGACCGTTCGCTTCGCTTCCCGCCGTACTGGGTCTAAGTACAGTAATGGACTGGTACTGCCTGCTCGGTACGCTATTTGAACCAGGATTACCAAGGGTCGAATGATGATGTCGTATATGGTTGGTCAGTGGCGACTACTTGTAGTTGCAGTAACAGTGGAGAGGGCACGGGGGTAACCAGCTCCACGTAAAATAGCGGAAACCTCCAAGGACGGGGGCCGACTGCACTCCAAGGCGTGAATAGATCACGAGCTGTGTATGATGCGAGAAAGGATCTCCGAGGCTGGTTGTAGATGTCGATTTATTGGTCAGAGACGGGACACTTTTTTGCTCGGATGCTGTCGTTATACGGCTCTATTCCGTCATAATTCGAATATATCTAACCTGCTTCGACGAAGACGAAGCGCTGAAAGTTGTCAAGAATGCAGCGGCCGGGAAGGTTATCCTCGTGCAGTTCAGCCGGCTCGATCATTGGCAGCCACTTTGTGGGCCTGTCTTGCTTGCTGATGCGCGAGTACCGTTCCTTGTAGTATCTAGGCGCGATTTGCAGTGCATTGAAAATTTAGTTTGTGAAGCTCCTAACAAGACGACTCTTGGCATCTGCTCAAGTGTCCTTGTAAGTTGCGGCGAAAGGGCCTGGCAGGACGTGGTGATGGGACCGCTATGCAGAGTGTTTGACAAGAACTTTAGGCAAGCCCTGTCCGTCCGGAGCTGTTACTGCGATGATCCTTGCTACAATGAAGAGACAGGTGGGGGGTAGATGTACTAAAATCGACGATGGAGGAGTGGAGCTCCGATGAGCAAGGTTTAGAAGAAGCAATCCGATGGTGCGTGTCGAGATCAGTACGGTACATCAGCGAAGTGCTTCCTCAAGCTGGATCCTGCTGCCGAGCAAAAAGTCGTATTTGTCAGTAGCAAAGTCCAGCGCGTCTCCGCGAAGTGATCCGGATGGTGTCGTTGAGCAGCGTGGTAGGCGAGCAGGCATTTCACGCTATCAGGCATAATGGGAAAAAAAAAGAGCAGCGACCGTTGAGGTCTTTTGATTGTTGGCGCGCCCGGCGCTCTGGGTAAAGAAGAGGAAGGGTACAGGCGTGATCCGTGTTCAGTATAGCCAGCGAGTCGCAGACTTTGGCCGCGGCCCTGGCCCCAGCGACGGGCGATAGGGGCCCCATAGTGCTATGTAGATCCTGCAAATAATCTGCACGTACCTCCCAGGTATGTACTACTATGACATGTATATAGAAAACACACTTGCAGAGTACCTACTTGCAGGTAGACAGACAGACACGCAGGCAGGCAGGCAGGCAGGCAAACAGGCAGGCAGGGGCAATGCATGAGCTGCACGCCGCTGGGATGCTGGGATCTTGTCGTGCTCTCTCGGTATTCTGTTGTCGCTTGTTGCTTTATAGCAGATCAACCTCGACAGAAGCGATGACAAGATGACAAGTCTCGTTTCAACTCTGGGAGAGAAAAGGAAAAAGGGACAAACCTTCCTGGATGCTTGAACCCTCGCAGTAGTGCGTGTCGCAACAATCTCATGTGGACAATAACAGAAAGAGAACCACCAATGACGATGCTGGCGCTGCGACAATGCTTGTCATGCACTACCTTTCTGGGTTAGACCAATATCGAGAGCGCTCGATATTACCTACGGGCCCGTTGACTAGTAGATCAATGCTCCTGTACGTGACAAGATTTTAAGCGATATGAAGTATTCCGGGCGGCAAGCAGTGTTTGACAGGGCATCTGATAAAGAAAGGTCTTGGGCGTGACTAAATTCCAAGCAGGGGCTGACAATTTGCAACGTACTACAGGACAAGTCATGGGATGCGAGCTAAAAAGTTGACTTCAAGGAGCCCTCTCCGAAAAGACCCATCTACGATGACTCAGGGTATTTTTGTTTTTGGATTTTTGGATCTTTGAACCCCCCCCCCGGAGATCTGAGTTCGTCCTTTTTTTGGGTACACACACATCCCACTGCGTACATGCCTTGGGATGGTAGGCAAGTACCACCTACTGCGGTAGGTCCTGCATGCGCACAGCATTAGTTGCATGTGCAAAGTGCCCCGATGTCGTCCACCGGTGACAGGGCGGCGGAGAAATATTGAAGTGATGGTTTCGGACCATGATACCCACAAGGGTGTACTATTTCGAGGCTCATCTTATTACAAGCACAAGTAGATCTTGACATGACAGACTCGGTCCGTGGTTTCGTTCCCCACGGGTCTGGAAGATCAAGGTGCCCAGGCAGGCACACTTATGCCGGTAGTGACCTGTGCCTGCCCACAATTTGTCCCGTATCCGTATTGGGAGTGCCTTCCTTATTGAGTGACTTGCACTCGCATCCTCGCGTCTCCGTGAGAATCCTGATTCCTGATGTGCAGGCCGCTTGCAGACGACGTTTCAAGATTGTAATCTTGAATCGGCTAATGCACTCATCTCCATTTCGTCTCGTCACGGGCTTTGCATAGTCAGAGAACACCGTCGAAGCCCCGCCATGCCCACCTCTACGGGACAGGACATGGGATTGGACATGGGCATGGAACGGCAGACGCCATGGCCATCACGCGTATCGCGTGGCATTGATGAAGATGGATGTCCAGTCTGAATCACGGGTGGTCTGTGCATTCCCGACTTCAAACCCGTCATCTCGGCCATTGACGCCGTCGATTTTGCGTCACATATTCCTCGGTTTCCGGCTGGTGGCGTGAAACCCGCTCGCCATCTACGCAGGTCAAGCCAGTATTCGCGATTGGTAATGAAACAAAGATCATGTTGAGAGCCTGAAAGACGTACTCACCCATTGCGTTACGAGTTCGTCAGCACCTTCGGCGCACCGACCCGGGACGTCACTTCGAGCGCCTCTATAAGGCCAGGAGGTTCCCAGTAGGTCAGCTTTGCTATTTGGGTATAGCTTTGGGGAATCTCGGTCCGCTGCCACTACTCCCGAGACGCCATCCTGTTATAGTACTACAGTACATGCTCAGGCCACTGCCTTCTAAAACGAAAAACCCACAACAGGCACATCACCTTTCCCTCCGTCCGACGGTTCATCCCGCATATACTTCCACTTAATTAAAAGTATATTCACCACAAAAGACAGGTTTCTACCTCAGGTCCAGCAATCGCCATCTCGAAACACCGACATCTCCGTGTTCCCGACTTTATAATCGCGTCGAACACGGTATAGATTACACAGCCGGATCCACCCAACCATCATCACGCACATTGGTGCTGTGAGACATATGTATGAGATGATGAGATCAACCTGCAGGCACTCAGAACCATCCGCGAATTCCACGACATTTGCTGGCTCGGCCGCACAGCATCCTGTCTCTGCATGCCGCAATACCCAGTCACAAGCTCATGCTAGCTGCGTAAACCGCATAGGGTCCACGCCAGCTAATTAGGCCAGGCCAGCTAAAAAGATTACAGCGCTAGGCCTCTCCACTACAGGCTATCTGCTTTCCATCGCGCCGTTTCCTTCACGACTTTTCGCAGGGCTTTCCACTTTGGGACGAGATCGATTCAACGACAGCCAATGAGAGACTGGCTTGCGCACAATAAGAGGAGCTGTCTGTCGCGTTGAGTAGTAGCGCTTGGCTCAGAAGATTGTCCTGAATAATTTGAGCGCCATTGACGAGGCGCCAGAAATGCCATTCACTAAGACTATTTTCGGTTTTTCGACTTTCGCGGCAGGAATTTAAACGCCTGTATCAAAGCTTCTCTTGTCTAGCCGGATGGAGTAGGCAAGACCGTGAGCCTTGACGAGGCTGCATGGAAGGCAAAGCCACAGTTTAATCCCTGACGGCGGGACGGTAGAGATGCTCAGACTTGAGGCCTTTCCGGGGTTCAAGCTCGTCACGAGGGTTCTTCTCGAGGGGGTATCCATGCGACAGTTCTACATTGCTACATAGCAGAACATTGGCGTAAACGACACCACAGTGCTGTGAATTCTACCACGGTCCGCTAGGATTGACATGCTTACGATTATGGCCCTCTAGATATCTTCATCAAGCCGATGCAGACGCTCCTCACTAGTAGACAATCAGCCCGGCGGATCATGAAGCAGCTGGTAGCCACAAGCCTTGGAGGACAGCGCGCCTCGGATTCATCAACTTTTTCATCACGCACAATGCCCATTTCGACAAGACCCGGACCGCGTCAGCATCAAGGAAGCAATTGCCAGGCATGAGTGTCGTAACATGTTGCTGACTAGTTCAATAGTCAGGATCTGCTCCTATCTGACCTCAGCTATTGGCCAGAGCGCCCTCGGGCTGGGCTCCAAAGACAGGGAGAGAAGCGCCACAGCTGAAGCCTGTTCGAGTACAGCCGATGTCTCCCTGTACTAGATCCGTCCAGAAACCCGGACACTTGCGATCGATAGTTTGTTCCTTGGTCAAAGCCCATCCGGAGTGAAGGGGTCATGAGCAGACTCCCGTTTTCAATAATGCCAGCAGACATCGTTTCAAGAACACCGGCCAGATGATCTCATTGTTTGGGCCATCTGAGATAGGCAGGGGGAGCTTTTGGCAGGAGTCTAGCCAACGGCTTGGACATACCCACTTGTAGTGGCTGACAAAATGTGTTTCTGACAGACACCGGCGTATGAAGAAACGCCATCATTTCGAGAGACATTATAGCTTTGCGGGATTTTGTGCTTGCAAAGCTTCCGTTCAACTCTGGCCAAGGTGGCCAGCAGCCAGCATGAAAGTATCGGCAACATGACGAGGTGCCTGAAACTATCGCTGGACGTGTTCACACTGCTTAGCCCTGCAAGAACAAAACTTGGTGTTCCAGAACATCCAGAGCAAAAATTGGAAAAGCAGCTACAGGTCCCCTAGAAACGGCACTGGAAGAGGGTGTGAACGGAGACAGTTTGAGTCAGGATTAACTGAAGGAGGGTGTGATGGACACCGGGATCAGGCCTGGCGCGTCCACCAGACAATTGGAAGACAAGGGCACAAGCGGCCAAGGCTCCGGGCCGAAAGGACGGCTTTCAATTGGGTCCGCAGCGTCGCAACGAAGAACCCAGCTGACATCCAGTGATCACCCGGGCTGTTCTTTTGCTATAGCTGGAACCTTTTGGCCCGAACTTGAAAGATAGCTTCCTCCGATGGTCTGAAGGAAAAGACCAACGGTGGAAGCAGTGCACAAACGCCGCCTGAGCGCGCCCTGTGTCCTAGAAGTTGCTTCTAGGGTTCTTCTATTAACAAAGTAACACCCATGCTTTTCTACTTTTAGTATGCGCCAGGCTGGAGAGCCCTCGCGTCACCCAAGGTTGATAAGCGATAAGTTGCCGATGGGGGAGGGGGGGAGAGAGGATCCCTCACTTCACTGACATGGACGATAGCCTGGGCGACGACCTGGCCGACAGCCAGAAGTCAGAGCCGAGAGGGGCCCAGAAGGGGATGGGATGGGTGTGAGAGCACGGACATGATGGCACATGGGAGGGAGAAGGATGTTACTGTAGCACAGTAAGAAAGGGATCCACATCTGCAACGTATTTCTGGGTGCCTGGCTGGCCTGAGCGCACTACTCCTACGACCCCACAAGTGCCCAAGTATCCACCGACAACGACGTCCCGTCTTCTCACGGCGGCTGATGGGGTGATACATAGCAATCATGTAGGTACGTACTACATTGGCCTCCATTCAACTTGGGACATGTACTTCGTACCTCCTGCAACGTGCATCAAAGCCTGACCTCGTGGGCCTGTGATGAAAGAAGCTTGTTCAGCGTGCAGAGCGGCGAGCGAGCAAGCAAGCAAGTAGGCAAGCAAGCCACTGCCGGCGCGAGACCTGCTCGTTGCTATTCCCGTCAAACCCGCTGTCGGCATGACCAAATAACTGCACCGTTGACATCATCGGGAACGACATATGGCGAGGTTTTGAATCGAGGTCTCGGATAGCAGCATTTGCATGCACGGGGGAGCAGATGCGAAGTGAAGCCTTGCGCGACAGGAATAATTGACTTCCAAATTACAAAGCCGGTGGTGAACTTCCCGGAACGGAAAGCAGCTCACCACGACCAGGGGGGACCGGTGGGATCCACATACGTGCGGTGCTGCAGGCTGCCTGGCTCACTTGCAGGACATCTGACATCTGACCATCCGCCTTTTCTTCCTTTGCGTCAGCTTTTGCCATGCGCCCATCGTTTTTGGCACAGGCACCCTGGCGGCGGATGCCACACTTCTCGTTTGCGATGGATTGCCACTTTCACGCTGTTCCTCCTTGTAGGTTTGCCTTGTTGCTCGTTGCTTGTTGCTGGCTGGCCGGTGTGTCAAGGGCTTGCCCTGGGTGCCGAATGTCCCACACCTTCGTCAGCTGCAGCGCAAGATGGTTGGTGGGTCCGCTTCATGGCCGCAAATCCCCTTTTGACAGAGAGGTTCGGGGTTGCAGCGCAGATTGCCTGGCCGTTTCTCCCTTATGCGAACAGGGCCACGGGGTGCAGTTCATAGTCATCGTCGGGCTCAAGCATGTGTTTTGACGTTCTCACGAGGTAAGCAAAGCCCGATCGAAGTCCTGGATCGCATAGGAGGAACGATAATACACACCGGCCTCTGCTACGCATTTATCAATTGTCCCGAGGCAAGCGGGCGGTAATCAAAAGTCCCCCACAGATCAATCATCAGCCTTCATCCTGGGCTTCTAGTCGTTCCGACATGCCTTCCATGGTTTACCTCCAAGATTGAAATCAGCCGCTAAATTAGCCCGGCCCGTGGTATTGGTACGCTGCAGCGAGTCTAGTCCGCCTAGCCGTGTCAACGCATGCTGTCGCCCTTCGTGGCACGGCCGACGGGAAGGACGGGCACTTTCTTAGCTGTGCCACCCCAAAGCTAAACAAAGAAAAAAATCGCCCAGGCGTTCCCTGCTGTGTGGTCTTCCGTGCGCGACCTCGTACCGCAGACGGGGCGGAGAGAGGGATCAGGGCCAAGAGGAGACAGTCCAATTCAGCCAAATTCAGCCATGCCGACGAATCGCAACCATGGAAAATCACCGATGCTGCCAATTCGGCGCCACGGCAAGAAGGCGTACATGGGTGCATCGGTGCTCGGTGTGATACGTTGGTGTTCATTGGACGGGGATTCCTTTTCTTTGTTCTTTCTTTCTGGCCAACAAGAGCCACAGGGACTTTTGATGGTAGCACGAATCCAAAACTGGCGCTGCCTTGTCAGCATGTCAGGCTAGAGCAAGTGTCTGGACCGCTTTCGAACAATCTCGGTTTTTTTGTGCACTCTTGCCGGATGAATTTGAGGTTGAATTATGCCGCGGCGATGCATAACGCCCATAGCAAGATATATATTGAAGAAAAGCCCGGGGAAAAGCAAGTCGAGGCTCATGACGTGGGTCGATAGCACGTCACCATCGCAAAGGAAGTAGGAAAGTACAGTGTACACATTTGAGATCTTGTCAACGATGGATGCGCTCCACCACACGATCTTCGCGGAAAAAGTAAGGTTAAACGTGGTGGAAGGAATGAATCGAGCATCTGTGCGCCGCACTTCAAGGGCCCCCTTTCCTCTCAGTAGAACTGCACGACGGGTAGCAAGGGTTCTCCCGCTGGAGTGGCCTGTCATGCACCCAGCGAACAGGACTCCCATGCTCTGGCACTCGTGGTGGATGTGCGCCTCCCTAGATCGCCCGTGTGGGTTGGTGGGCAGTAGGGTGTGGTCCCCAGTTTTCGGCCAAGCCAACCTTCTGTTCACCTTCTTGGCATTACTTTCTTTTCTTTCTTTTCTTCCATTCATCCTTTGATATTTGATTAGTGCCACGTTTGGGAAGAATAAAAAAGAAGATTACTGATGATCCTAACATGGCTCGTCTATTTGTCTGTTTCCAAACGCACTCGGTCAGTCTGTGGCGGTCATCATCAGCACTGATTCGAAATATTGGCTAGAGAACGCTCCTGGGGGCTCCGAAGCCACACTGCCGATGTTGCTTCCGAATCCAGCCTGTATCACTCGTCCACCCGGTCAAAACGAAAAGTCCAGGTTGGCATTTTGCTCGATGATTCGGCAGGATCCAGATATCGGACTCCCAGCCTCACCTCACCAGACCATGAAGAAGAGAATGGTATGGCACGCCACCATGGAGCGGCCACTCTACATTCGAACCAATCATCCGAAGCATTCATATATTGGAGAGTGACTCGCAGAGAAGTTTCGACAGGGTACTCGCCATTACAGAAGGTTGATAATGCGAGACTTCCAAAGGAGAAGCCTATTTGGCACTCAGGTAAGGAAAGCCAGCCAAGCGACGGAGGAGGTCCATGGTAGGTCAGATGGGCACCAAAGTGCCATGAAGGAAGAGGAGGGTATGGACAAGGGATTCAGTCCTGCGCGCATTACCGATTCTGCCTCGCGCACCCAGGCTTGAGATTTGTGAAAAGACGTACGTGGACAGTTTGACTCTGGGCTCTGATATTCACAGCCGCATTCACCAACAGATGCTTCGGCTTAGCAGCTCCATTCCCAAAAGAGAGCGTCGTCCCCTTTTCCTCTCACGCTGTCGAACGTAGACCTGCAAACCCGCTTAAATGTTCTGTGTACGACAAGGTCTCCCCGGACCAAAATGGACCTTACTTGTATATCGCATTGAGAAGTACCATTGAAGTAGCATGCTTGGTGCTTGCCATGTATCACCAGCATTTCCTGTTCTCTCTGGCTTAGAAAGTGGGCTTTCATGCGCCGGCTAGGGCGCAAGGCGTTGGTGAAGGCAGAGGCAGCAACCTGAAAAGCCGCATCATTGAGGTGAGGTTAGGACCTGACCAGATTTCGAGGGCGTTGGCAAGATTTGTCTGGCCCAAAGCACCAAGTAGCACAGTCTCGTTAAGGCGCTCGGAGATGTCAGTCACGTTGAGGGGAATGTACAGCACATCGTCAATCTTGTGGACAGTGAGGCTCTCAACTATCAGGTCCAGTCAGGCTTAATACCAGTTTCAGCATTGGCGGTCATGATGTCGTAACTGGGCTGGAGCTCACGACGGGATGGCCTGAAAATTGGAGCCGTTCCGAAAGAGGCCACATTCTGTCTTTTCCCAGCACGTTCTTCAAAGGAGCTGTCAAAGATGATAGACCTGCTGTTGAAGACGGTCGGGTGATCACTGGAGCCTCAGAGGAATCCAGAAAACAGGCAGCTGTCACGCAGGACGTGGCGTGCAGTGAGATCGAATATTCCGTTGAAGTTTCTCGGTCCAATGGCCAAGCCTTTGGCAGTCATCAGGCGGGATGGCTTTGACAGCACTGTCAACCGGGGGTGAAGATGTTGATGTTCTCGGTGCTGTCAAGATTGTTTGCCAGCGCGGGGAGCGATGCTGAGAATGTCGGCAAGGCTGAGAATCCAAGGCCTTCTAAGAGTTGACGAAGTCAGTCACTGCATCTTCAACGGCAGCGAGCAGGCTAGCAAAGAGATTTGCGGAACGATTTGATAATGACAAATCTATTTCAGGTTGGTAGTGGCTTGTGAGTTTATTTAGACCTTGATTTATACCGGCTACGCAGGAGAGCGCTGGCTACTTGTACAGAATGATAAAGCGCATGCTTGTCTGGTGGTCCGCCAATACATCTTGGCCATAGTCTACGGTTCATCTTGGCCTTGACCCGTCATGGCTTGAATCTATCTTGGCTTCACTGATCGACTCACGTCTATGACCTTGCTCCATCTGTGAGAACATGAGGCTGGTGCATGGATCCATGAGCTCACAAAGTTGGTTTCAAGCCAACGGTAATCTAGGCTGTCAACCAAGGACCTGGCGATACCTTTCAAGGGGCGAGAAAAGGCAATAGATGTTGTGCTCTCTACTTCCTGTGCATCAATGGTCTCAGTCGAGACGACGTACTTTGGTACGGTTTTTGGCAACTCTACCAGATCTTATACCGCTGATTCCAGTGAAAACCCAACTTGAGCCTATTATTCCTCAGACCCCAATCAACCGCGCAGAGGCATAGACAATGCCGGTGCTCAGAGCCAAGTGGGCAGGGCTGGCAGGCCGGTAGAGCGATATACGAAGCATGACGACGAGGAGTCAATGCAAGCCGCGACTATAAGCTAGCAGCACTCTAGTAGACCAATCGGTCGACTGAGAGTATTCAGGCAGGTCCTTACCTATCGATGAAGCGTCGTTTCGGGAGTCGGAACACACGAGCCTTCCATACTACGAATTATGAGGCTCGGATAACGACATAGAATAGCACTTTCCCAGCACATTTTGCCATAGCACCGGTGGATATCTGCTAGGGAGTCGGGATCGTAGCAATGTGACGTGATGCGGGTCCCACGGGCACAGTTGGATCGCACGGTACCACTGGGCTGTTGCGGGCTTTGCAAGCTCGGGCCCAGCTAAC
Organism: Gnomoniopsis smithogilvyi; assembly: GCA_027946515.1. Lineage (NCBI taxonomy): Eukaryota > Fungi > Ascomycota > Sordariomycetes > Diaporthales > Gnomoniaceae > Gnomoniopsis > Gnomoniopsis smithogilvyi. The sequence goes on from JAPEVB010000002.1 coordinate 4,901,311, forward strand.
GTTACCTGAGGTGAAAAATGGGGGGAGGGGGGGATTGGTTGAAATAGAGAAATTACAATACCACGGTGCCCTGGCTGACCTGGCTACATGGGCCACCTCAAGACCCCGGGCTTGAGGGCACGCGCATCTGATCTCCCGCGTGCTTGCATGGGCAGGGATATGATATGCTTTCCGGAAGAAAGCAGTTGCATCGTGACCGTGGTTGTGAAGAGGGTGTAAAGATCCCACTTCGAAGGTACATGCATAGCCACGATTTGATCTCCAAGAAGATGTACTTTGTTTGCTATACAAAGCAAAGAAATTAGAGCGTTCACTGCAACGGGCTGTCGCGGAACAAGTCTCTTCCTTCGACAGCCGCTTTTCCCTATGTCCCTGGGACATATATTGGAAGCACACCGCGGTGCAATCAATTTTCCCGAGTCGGCCCTTCAATAGATGATCACTGCTACATTACACGACGTCGTAAAGGTTTGTAACCACACTCTCTTATGCTGACCGAAGGCAGAGATTATAGGCGTTTCCGTACACCCGGAAGGCTTACTTACTTGGCAGTTCACTCTGCTCGATGTTGCCCAGTCGTCCTTGAGCAGAGTCAGCCACCACCAACCACAGAGGCGCACCTTCTTGGTTATATTGTCCGATTTTGTGCAGATGTCAAAGGTCTTGTGATGGGATGCGTCCTGGGGTCTAGTCCAAAGCTGTCTTGTGTGTGGCCCATGCCCGGGCGTGGGTTTGCTGAAAATGTTCGGATGTCAGTGGTCGGGCGGCAACAGGTAGTGATAACCTCGAGACCGACCCTCGAGGAGGAGAGATAGACGTCAGACGAACGTCAGCCCGGCATTCTCCCGACAGCACCACAATGGGCTCTCCTTAGAGAAAGGCGAAGTGATGCCCAGTACTGAACCTCACAAGCCAAGTGTCAAGGACAATGACCGCAGAGTGCCTACCCATTGTGGTATTCGGCCCATATTATAGTGTGCTCTCTTCAGGAAATGAGAACAACGCGAAGATCACAGTCATATGGATCATAGAACTTAAAATATTATTTGTCTGTTGTAGTACGTTCTGCCGCAAGCGCACCAGAGTTTCACGGTGATGCGCTTAGTAAGCTAGAAGAATCTGAAATTGTTACCTCATCAACAGCCACTTCAAACCACTTCACATCGCAAACAAGCAGCAACAGTAAGATAACGCAAAGATGGCCAGCCTCAAGAGAACAGCAGGTTCGGATCCTTTGGCCTCAAATATCTCAAGCAAAGTCTACGTGCGCTCAACAAAGAGTGGCAAGGTCCAGAAGATCGTACGCGAAGTATATCTGAGGCAGGACATCCCCTGCTCATCCAATTTGTGCTCCAGCTGTCTGAAAACCGCGCCCCGAGATGCTGCTGGGAAAGGTGAGCTATTACTTCATAATCCCTCATTGAAACACTCACTAAAACCTCATTATAGTTCCCCCTTTCGTGCTCTCAAAGGAGCCAGCAGGCACCAAAGCCTATCCAAAGGGTCACTACCTGGCGCCTGACACAAACGCCTTCCTGACCGCCATGGACCTTTTTGAGCAGGCATCCGCGTTCTACGACGTTATCGTGCTGCAGGTGGTGTTGGAGGAGTTGCGGGGCCGCTCGCTGCCCCTGTACAACCGACTGATCGCCCTCACCAAGAGCGATGAGAAGCGCTTTTATGTATTCTTCAACGAGTTCCGCCTGGAGACTTACGTGACGCGGGAAACCGGCGAGACTGTCAACGACCGAAATGACCGTGCCGTGCGAAAGGCGGTGAAGTGGTACGCGGAGCATCTGAGCCACACAGCCAAGAAGGCGAAGAATGTGCCCACGGTGGTCATGTTGAGTAATGATCGCGACAACCTGAGGAAGGCGAAGGAGGATGGCATTGCGGCAGCTTCTCTTGCAGAGTACGTCAAGGGTTTGGAGAATGCCGATGAGTTGATGGACATGATACCCGACACTCAAGTGGAAGTCACCAGGCTCAGACAGCCTGGTGAACACTTGTACCCAGAGTACTATTCCATGTCGAAAATGTTGACTGGTGTCAAGAGTGGGCTGCTGCATCAGGGAATATTCAGTGTTTCGCCGTACAACTATCTGGAAGGCTCGATCAGGGTACCAGCTTTCCCAAAGGCGCTACTCATCCTGGGGAGAGAAAACATAAATCGCGCGGTGGACGGTGATGTCGTGGTTGTGGAAGTTCTGCCAAAGGATCAGTGGAAAGAACCATCCACTCAAATCATCGAAGAGGAAACTATCACAAAGAACGAGAATGCAGACGCAGAAGAGGGCGAGGATCTCATATCAGAGAAGGAAAGGAAAGCTCTGCAGGAAGAGGTGAAGAGAACTCAAGGCAAAACAGGAGAGGGTCACCTCCAGCCTACAGCAAAGGTCGTGGGTGTGATTAAGCGAAATTGGCGTCAATATGTCGGCCACATTGACCAATCTTCAGTCAGCCAATCTTCGGCCCAAGGGAGGAAGCAAGAAACCGTCTTCCTCATTCCCATGGACAAGAAGATTCCCAAGATCCGACTGCGAACAAGGCAGGTTGGTGAACTGCTGGGAAAGAGGATACTGGTTACAATGGATGCTTGGGATCGCGATTCCAGGCATCCTGTGGGACACCTGGTTCGTTCATTGGGTGAGATGGAGACCAAGGCTGCGGAGACGGAGGCTTTGTTGCTGGAGTACGATGTGCAGTACCGACCCTTCCCAAAGACGGTTTTGGACTGTCTGCCAAAGGAAGGACACGACTGGACTGTCCCAGCCAGCATGGACGACCCAGGCTGGAGGGACAGACAGGACCTCCGTGACCTGTTGATCTGCAGTATCGACCCCATCGGTTGCCAGGATATTGACGATGCACTCCACGCCAGAGCACTGCCAAACGGCAATTTCGAGGTCGGAGTACATATTGCTGATGTGTCTCACTTTGTTAAGCCAAATAATGCCATGGACACAGAAGCGAGTATCCGCGGTACGACAGTCTACTTGGTAGACAAGCGTATCGACATGTTGCCCATGCTCCTCGGTACGGATCTTTGCTCGTTGAAGCCATACGTGGAGCGATACGCATTTTCAGCAATCTGGGAGATGACTCCTGATGCCGACATCGTCAATGTACGATTTACGAAATCTGTCATCAAGTCACGAGAAGCTTTCAGCTATGAGGATGCTCAGCTCCGAGTCGAGGACGCTTCTCATCAAGACGATCTTACCAAGGGAATACGGACCTTGCTCGAGCTATCCAAGAAGCTCAAACAGAAGCGTATGGACGCAGGAGCACTTAGCCTGTCCTCGCCCGAGGTCAAAGTACAGATGGAATCAGAAACGTCCGATCCGATCGACATTAAAACCAAGAAGCACCTTGAAACAATGTCTCTTGTCGAAGAATTCATGTTGCTGGCCAACGTATCCGTTGCCCGACGGATTTATGAAGCATTCCCACAGACCGCTATCCTGCGTCGCCACGCCGCGCCGCCGAAAACCAACTTCGACGAGCTTGCAAATCAGCTCAAGGTCAAGAAGGGTCTCGAGCTGCGTGTTGACTCCTCACGAGCGCTGGCTGACAGCTTGGATGCCTGTACCGATCCCTCCGAACCCTTCTTCAATACGCTGGTGCGTATCATGGCAACCCGGTGCATGATGTCTGCCGAATATTTCTGCTCTGGTACACAGTCCGAGCCAGAGTTCCGACACTACGGTCTCGCATCAGAGATCTACACGCACTTTACCTCGCCGATCCGTCGGTACGCCGACCTGATGGCCCACAGACAGCTTGCCGCCGCCATTGAATACGAGCCCGTCGCACCCTCTGTGCGCAGCCGCGGCCGTCTCGAGGCAGTGTGCAAGAACATCAACGTGAGGCACCGTAATGCGCAGCTGGCAGGACGTGCGAGCATCGCCTACTACGTGGGTCAGGCTGTGCGTGGTAAGATCACCGAGGAGGATGGTTTTGTAATGAAGATCTTCAGCAACGGCTTCGTTGTGCTGGTGCCACGGTTCGGCATTGAGAGCGTCATTCGTCTTCGGGACCTTGCAGAGCCTGAGCCCACGGCCACATTCGATGCTGAGACATACACGTTGGTCACGACCGGAAGCAGGGAACTACATGTAGAGCTTTTCCAGAAGGTCAGGGTCAGGATCAGTGATCAGAAGGACGAGACGACGGGCAAGAGGGGCGTCAAGATGGAGCTGGTTCCGTCGGCTTAGGCGATCTGCGGCGCTAAGAGTAGCACGAGGACGAATTATATTGCGTCTGGCGGAACTTTGGTCCACACAGATGTACTCCAGAGTGCTGGTGCTGAATTCCAAGCGACCCTGGCTGCACGTCTAGTGTCCAGGGCTAGTGCACGATGAGCAAAAAGTACGCAGGCAGTAGCCACGCTTGGATCTACTGCACAATGTCGGTGATCATCATGCGCCAGTGCTTCGGCAGTCTTTCTAGGCTTCAGTGCGGAGAGGAAGAAAATTTTGGTATTCGGATTTCGTATTGACGCTCCGCGTCCCGGTTCCCCCTTGAAAGCTAGGGGTGTATATATATGGCTTACCTACGATAGAATGAAAGGGCAGTTTGCCGCTTTTCCCCTCGCCCTCGTCCCCGAGAGGCGCCACAAAAAAAACCATGCATACTAATTGCCCTGGACTTTGTTGAATGAGAGGAATAGTAAGCTTCTAAAGTCTTGGTGTTAGTACTGAGGTGGTCTGACACGCACCGACGAGTGCCTAATCAGGCTTGCGAGTTGCGAAATGGTGTTATAAACACTACAACGTATACACAACCAGGACTGCCTAGCATGGCCTTGAGTTCAGAGGGCTATGATTGATACAAAGGAAAGAGGGTTGGGTCGTCTTCCTGGGCGTAATGCAGCTTCATGTCATTGCAGCTTGGCATATAGACTATATAATGGGAGGAGAGTGTTGACCTGCCATGACCAGATCATTATAGAGCGCGGGTTATCTCATTGTGTTGCAACCATTACTCAAAATGTACCGTGAGCGTCCATAACACTAACATTGCACATGCGAAAGCGTAACATAAATAAGCGGTAAGCAGCATATTTGGATGCGTGCGAATAAATCATAGCACCACGATCTGCTGCACGTGGAAGCACAGCTGTCTCTTTAGTGATACAAAAGAAGAAAACGTCTTTGTGACAATTGTTTCTCTAACCTAAGGCAAAGGTAGACTGGCCTTTTGAACGCCTGACGCCTTAGCATTACAAAGAGATATCCATTTGAGGGGAAGCAGTATCACTCCTTCATTTCAACTTCCTTGGTCTCCGGCTCATCGCCCCACAAGCCCTCAATTTTGAATTCCGCTGCCCACTCCGTTACTATCTGTTTCTGATCCGCAGCGGTCTCACCGTCAGGCACGGCAGAAACAGTCTTGATACCAGCAACCGCCGGAGTACCCTCAGCGGCCGGCGCAGCTGCTGGGGTAGCTGCCCAAGCTGGTACGTCAACCCAACCCTGAATCCGGCCATCGCGCCAGTCCGTGACAACGGTCATGGCAGCAGCCTGAAGATTGGGTACACCGCCCCTGCCTAGGCGGCCACGCTTGCGAGCCACCTGCACAAGGAAATCCGTCGTCGAGTCCGTGCTGTCGGGGTTCTTTAGCAGCGGGGGGAGGTCGTATACATTCGTCAGGCGTTCCATCAGCTGCGGCGAGGTTGACAGGCGCTTGAGCAGCAGCTGCACGGCGGGGACTGGGTCGTCGATCATCTTTGGAGGGACGGCATTGAGCAAGACAAGGTGTGCCTTGGCCTCGGTGGCATTCTTCGGGACGAACGTCGCCGACGCGGCGTCGGTTGTCGAGGGGAAGACGATACCAGGCGAGTCAAGCAACGTCAGCTTGCTGTCAATCTTGACAGCGCGGATGGACGTCGTTACGCCAGCCTCGGCACCTGCAGGGCACGCTGAGCGCTGGCTACCACCACGGCCGCTGAGACGGGAAAGCAGTGCGTTGATAACGGAGGACTTTCCAACGTTGGGGTAGCCGATGACGCCGACGGAGATGGCGCGCTTGAGGCCCCGGCCTGCGGCAAAAGTCTTGAGGGCGCGGAAGAGCGTTGTGCTGGTGCTCTGGACGGTCAGATCCCGGTGGTTGAAAGTGTGGGCATTGGCGGCAGCGTTGGATGCACGGAGAGGGAGAGTTGGGAAGTAGTTGCGGAGGTGGGCAAGCCAGGCTTTCAGGACGGGTGGGGGGATCAGATCGATCTTGTTGAGAATGAGAATGAGACGCTTGCCGCCAGAGGCTGCTTGCATGACTGCACGCTCCACGTCTCTTGACCGTGTGCCTTCTGGATCCCTGGCGTCCAGGACGTATAGCACCACATCTGCTTGCTCGACAACCTGCTTGAACACCTTATCGTATGCTTTTCGTGAGGTTGCATCGCGTCCAACAGGCACCGCGCCAGACTCGTTGTCGTCGTCGTCGTCTTCCGAATCATCATCGTCATCCATGTCATCGCCGCTGCCCAGATCTCGTTCGTAGTCTTCGGCAGCACGCCGTGCGCTCGCCAACAGTGCAGCCATGGGGTTCGACTCGTCGACGTCGTCGTCATCGTCCATCACATCATCGTCATCGAGATCGTCTCCCTCAACATCGTCCATAGCATCCTCGGCATCGTCGCCCTGTTCCACCTGGCCGATCCTCGCAGCCTTGGCGGCTTCCTTGCGCTTGCGCGCCTCTTCCTCTTTGCGCAGACGCTTCTCTTCGATCTCGGCAAGAAGCCTCTCCTTGTACGGGAACAGATTAGGGATACCGGGGTCCTTCTTTAGTTTGGAGCGCCATTCGGGGTTCTTCTTGGCTTGCTTCCTGTCTTTTCTCTGCTTGGCGGCCGATTTCTTCTCGATCTTGTGTCGAAGGCGGGTGGTGCCCCGCTTGGACTTGGGCTCTGCCGATAAAAAAAGAATGTTTAGAGCAAGCTCAAAAGGAATAGACTGGAGAGTTCTGACTTACTGCCTGGTTTGTTGATTCCACCCATCTTGTCTCGAACAGTCCAGGTTTGTTGGACAGTTCAAGGAAAATTGACTGGTTGGTTGGTTGTGAAGCAAAGAATCGAGGCGAGAGGAGAGCCCTGGTCCAAAAAGTCGAAAAGATGGCAGAACGGGAAAAAAAGGCGGTTACGATAACAGATAAGGACCCATAATTTTGTGCATAGTCGAACTGCTAAGCAATATACAGAATTTCCTACAAGGCAATTCAAATTCCCCCATTCCCAAATAGTATTCACTGCAATCTTACTAGATATGGTATTAGTTGAATAAAGTATATTAATTAGGTGGTAGTGGAACATTCAATCCAATTTATGTGACTTCCACTCTGTTTCTTGCTATTTATTGTACACAATCTCAGAGTCCAACTTTCCTTGCGCAGAGGCAGGGCTGTTGCAGGCTAACCGCATCGCGTAGTTCCGATGACTCGAACTGCCTTTCTACCTGTGCTTTGTAAAGATCTCTGGCAATTCCGGGTCACCTACCACGCTTCTTCATAGACAAATAGACACAAATAGACTGACAGCAGCTGAGTTCTCTTTCGTCTTCTTGAGGCTTCAAGAACAATAATCTTTTTCACTACATCATTGGCTGCTCTTTTCCTACTTACGATGTCTTTCTCTTCACCGCCTGTGCAGGCGTCGTTCCATGGCTTCTTATTCGACATGGACGGCACTATCATCGACTCGACAAGTGCAATAGAAAAGCACTGGTTCACGTAAGATTTGTACCTCTGTAAACCCCTCCAGTTCATACACTTCTTCTAACATGAGATGTTAAATTGCAAAGCATTGGCAAGGAAATCGGTGTTGATCCACAAGTCATCTTGGAGACTTCACATGGACGACGAAGCATAGACACTTTGAAAATTCTAGCACCCGAAAAGGCAAACTGGGAATGTGAGACTCTCAAAACCTCTCAAAAAACCCCCTATATTATGTCCCAATCCTACCCTTCCACTCAAAAGCTACCCATCTTTGATGTAGTATCATGTTTGGGGAGCCGGAAGACTGCCTGTGCATCTGATATTGACTTACTCTTTCAGACGTATCGTACATGGAGGGGCTTCTTCCCTTGCACCACGGCGATGATGCAGTGGAGATCCCCGGAGCTCGCACTCTACTCAACGAAATCGGCACCCGCAACCTTCCGTGGGCCATAGTCACCAGCGGCACAGTGCCTCTGGTCTCAGGCTGGCTAAAGAGGATGGGTCTGCCCACTCCCGAGCATCTCATCACAGCTGAGTCGGTGGAGATTGGCAAGCCAGACCCAGCTTGCTACCGTATGGGACGCGAACGCATCAACCTCTCAGGCAACGACAAGAGTGTGCTGGTGTTGGAGGATTCTCCCGCGGGCATCCGCGCCGGAAAAGCTGCAGGATGCAAGGTTCTAGGACTAGTGACGAGTCACACAGCGGAACAGGTCAAAAGCGCAGAGCCGGATTGGATTGTGAAAGATTTGGACTCGGTGAAAGTTGTGGAGTGCAAAGATGGTTTACTTACGCTGGAATTTTGTCATTGCTTGGCGTGATTTACCAACAGCAGATGGAGCAGCTAGCCATGATGAGAATCAATCACAAATCATATTGGGCTAAATGCAGGAAAAGTGCCAACTTAGATCATCTAGCACGTCACGTACAGTCTCCTCTCACGGACAAAAAGCCTCTTAGCTCGCCTTACAGCTTTTACTTTTAATTACGTTGCAATAAACTCCATTGGTTTATTATGTGCGCATTGACTAAATAGATAATGGTTGCGATGGCGTTATGCTTGGCCTATGTGTTGACTCTTATAGGAATAACCTTTGCTTGACTGTGTTGACGCATAGCTATCATGAACCCGTCTCTACCAAATTTTACGTACGAAAAATTGGGAATTTCACAAGCTTGTAGTCTTTTCTTCCGTGGTTCGAAGCCTTTTCAGGAGGTACCGAGTCTCTCATACTCGAGTGAGGCAAGGATGTATGCTGCCGATCCAAGCACACTGTTGAATTTGAGAGGCTGCTCGACGTAATACTAATTATGGGGTCAGTCTGGTTTCTTTCAAGCTACGTTCACATACCACTTACCTCGTATGTCGCAGTTGAGTTCAGGCTGCAAACTGACACGGTTCCGTTCCATCCGAGCGTTCCATCTGCCTCATACACCACGAATGTATCGGTCAAGTACTCGTAGGCCTTCTCCGCAAGTTTCTGAGCAGATATTGATTCATTTCTGGGTAGGTAGCCAAGTCTCGACCCTTTGAACAGTGCATAGGTGAACATAGCGCTGACACTGGACTCAATATAATTCCCTGCGCGATCAGGCTGATCCACAACCTGCCACCAAGCACCGGTATTTGGGTCTACTGCTTGAATGACAGCGGTAGCTAAAGACTGGAACTTTTCCAGCAGTTGATCCACATAACTCTGCGTTGCAGAAGTAGTTGACAAGATCTCGATTGTGTCCACTAATCCCATGAGATACCACCCCAGAGATCGCCCCCATACAACAGGACTGGCTCCTGTCACGGCATTAGCCCACACAGCAGTTAAACTCGCATCGTAGCCATGAACAAGGAGTCCTGACGAGCTATTTCGGCAGTGTTTCCATAACAGTTCAAACTGGTAGGCCATGTCATCCAAAGCGGTAGTGTCCAAACCGCTGCTGGCATTGACCCCGCCAGGTACGGAGAGCGTGTATAGGGAGTAGAATGGTGCGAGAGAGTACATCCCATCGAGATATGACCAATTTGGGTAAGTGTAATACCACAGTCCGCCATAAGAGTTCCGCGGCTGCACATCGATGCTCAAGCGCAACGCTTCGAAGCCGGCGTCTAAGGCCGCGGTCTCATTGCCGTGGGCGTACGCTCCATGACTGGACAGTGAGATCTCAGCATTTCCGTTGGAGAGTCTATCCAAAGGGTATAACAGCACGTTTGTTGTTGCGTTGAGAAAGTAAGGCAGGACGGAATTGACGCTGGCCCAGAGATGGTCTTGTTCGACACTTCGGTTAGGGTATTGGTGGAGGAGAGCTGTAAACGCCTTTTGGGTGAATCCAGCCTGGAGCGGCAAGCTGGCTGAAGACTCGTTCATGATACCATCGCTGCGGGATACGAGGCTGTTCGCCATCCACAGCGAGTAAGCTTGCTCTCCAGATCCCAATGCTTGAGTGAATGTGGCGAGGGCAAGGATGCCAGCAGTAGGACGACCAAAATGCATGGTGAAATGTTGCATTCAGACGTAGTGTAACAAAATGAGTGACAAATTTCTATGCGTGGGTCTGACAATGTTCCAGCATTCAATTCAGGATATTCCAGGCAACAATGAGAGAGATAGAGTATCTTAGGTAGGTATACAAGCGTAAAAGACTGCAGGCACAGCAGCCCGAGAAGTTGATACCACCCACCAACTACGCCAGCCAGCCACGTTTTGCAGGTCTGCTCCGGGAATTGTCAAGACTGTACTTGTGCAGACGAGAAGCACGCCAGCGGAATTATTGTGGGGATATTCGACGTACTCCGGAAGACCTGCCCGCAGATGCGTGAGAATTGACAAAGACTCAAGAGGGCAGGGGCTTGTGTCACGCGAATCGAAAGGGAAAGGATCATGCATTGTCCTTTTGATAATTTGCATATATTACAGCAGAGGTAAACCGTTCATGCAAGCTATGCGCCACCGCTGGTGGAATGATGCCTGGGCATGTCGTTTGCGTCGAAGAGACCCACCATCCTCTTCCGACCTCTCAGCTGGCTCGACGATCTTTACAGCCGCACGCCATTTTCGAGGGTTGTCAAAATCCAAGCCTTACTTTTAGAGGGGTCGCGTTGCACCTGGGCTCGGGTAGACGCAGTATGGAGAAATCTCGCCAAAAGCGCCCATTTGGGTTTTCAGCTGACATCTATGCACAACGACTTGCAGCTGCAAGCATTTGGGATTGGCCCAGAATGTCGATAGTGTTGACTAGGCGTTGACTAGAAAGTGAGTGATTCCCTGATTACTCGGTTCGGGGTTGTCACACCAAGAATCTCTTTCGGGAGCGATGTCCTGGGGACGGCAGAGGAATTGAATATCTCTTCTCGGAGCGCATGTTTTCCGGTGCTTCCCTGCAGACGTGCATTGCAGATATCTTTGCAGGGCGAATCGCCTCAGCTCTTGGCTATCCAAACAGACCTAGATGGATTATCAATTTGGCCATGGCTGTGTCGCTACGATCACTTGCAGCATTTTGCCACGACATTCAGCGATCATGCGAGGAAACTTCGCAGTGATAGTAGCCTTGAGCTCGTGCCCTGGTGTGTGTTACACTGCTTGAGGCTGCCCTCAACTTGTTGATGCAGTGAGTCCCGAGTTGGATTTGCGTAATGCATGTCATCGGCGGGTTCTTCATATTTGACCTGGACGTCAGCAGTTCCTCGAAATGGGGGCATTTGGCATCCTCATGCCTCAAGCTCTATTTGGGCCCCAAAAGTCAGCGCCAACATGACGACATATCGAGAGAGCTTGATCGTAGCCATGGCTCTATTCCTCCTCTTAGATACGATTGTCATTGGAGCTCGGCTGTATGTCCGGACGAGGATTCTCAGCCGGGCTTTTGGACGGGATGACTTCGTTCTGTGTCTTACATACGTAAGGGTTCTTTCCTTACAAGCTCTGTACTTGGATCTTTAGACCCAGAAGGTTACCTTTTAAACTGATGTTGGAACTTCTAGATAGGATATGTGATCCATTGTGGCTTCGAGGTAGCTAGTATACATTACGGGTACGCTGCCCCGGAAGGCGAGCATCGTCCATACTATGATATGACGAGAGCAACTAAGGTGGGCCCAGTCCCGAGGCCTTATTTCAATCCAGAAATTTTGCGTCCATATTTTCAAGAGTATCAGTGCTCATACAACGTATAAAGCTCCTCTTTGGAAACCAACTCGCCATCTACATTTGTGCAGGCACGGTCAAGCTTGGCGTGGCGTTCGTCCTCCTTCGTCTGGTCACGAAACGCGGCATACGCATTCTTCTCTACGGATCCATGGTGGTAGTCATCGCTTGGACTATTGTCATGACACTATATGCCTCGTATCTCTGCGTCCAGAGCGGATCAAGCAACTGGGCCGGGTCGAAGACGTGCGAGGCGGTGGGATACTTTCGCACAAGTTCCAATATAGTCATTGACTACTTTTGCAAGTTCACCAGTCTCTTGATATCATCTGAGTCTTGGAACTTTGGGGCTAATACTTGATAGATGCATTTCTTCCCATCTATATCCTTTGGGATGTGCAGATGAGCCTGAAGCTGAAGCTCAGCGTGCTTCTGCTTCTCGGACTGGGAGCCTTGTGAGTATCATGCTTGAGCTTGTCTACACGAAATTTGCAATTGCTGATTACAGTCACTGTTTCCTAATAAACAGCGCAAGTGCGGCTACAATTGTGAAACTCGTCATTATAGTACGGTTGCAAACGGCCAAGGGGTCAGCGGCAAGTGCGCTTCATTATGAGCTTCTTTTGTGGGCCGACATCGAGCTCGGAATAGCATTGTTTGCGGCGGCGTCTGCTGCACTACGGCCACTTGTGAAAAGTGTCCCCAGCGCTTGGAATTCTTATTTCTCTACGAGGACAAAAGTGACCAAGTACTTCAGCAAGCCCAGCATCCAGAGCACTCGCCACACCAGTAGCAGTGCGTCCCATCTTCAGGGGACCGGTGCCTATGTAGAGGTCGGTGCCGGTGGGGTGAGTGACGAAGATTTTCAGATGAATCATTTGAGTCTCATGGAGAGGGAGAGTGCATTGGAAGGATCCATTGTTAAAACTACGACGGTGGCTGTCAAGACAGAGTGTCGATGTCATCAGAGAGCATCTAGTGCGCCTGTCGACGTAGGGGCAATGGTCTAATCATCGAGAAGCCTCTGCTCTCTTTTCCTTAATGGTCAGAAAGTCTGGATTCCTTACACTGTCAAGCACTGGCGTTCCAAAAGCTGGGCGTCATCGGTTGATTCATGTAGGCTTTAATACTTCGTGATAAATCGTACCTGTTTGCCCTGCCTCGATAGTTGGCGAATTCCCCTGCGAAATTCATGCGTCTCATGTAACTCACGACTACAATTAAAGGACTACCGGATGCTTTGGTTTCAATGGATGCTGAGAGTAGCTTCAACAAGGTCCATAAGAGACCTTCCCCTCTCGGGCGCCCATGTTAAATGCTCAATGCAACCATGGTCTGGTGCATACCTTTTGCCACACATCCATCACTTCGACAGGTCGAGGAGGTTTCGCCATGGGCACAATGCCATTCCTCTTTTTCGGCCTCTGTCCAATCTGGTTTACTATACTTTGCAATGGATCTCAATGATACGTTAGCCACAGCGTATTCGGAAGAAGACAAATTCTTGAATTTTTTTTTTCTTACTTCAATCAATCGCCTTACAACTTTCTTGTTCACCCAGATGAACTTGCGTAATCCAACTCTGATTGCTCCTGGTCGACCGCTCTATCCTGAAGGTTCTTAAGTAGCTTTCTGGCTTGCCACTTGGCCATGTTTTCAAAATCCTCATTGCTTGAGTCTTTGAGCGAATTAATGGAATGACAATGTGTATTACCAATGTGCTCACCGTTACAATACATCATTGGCCCCCGTTTCATTGACACACTTAATATATCGTTCCTACATTGTCGTTCTTACCAAGACCTTTAGTAGGACTTATGTAGTTGGTTTGCCCAATCATCCTCTTGTCCGAGCCTTCCGGTAACTTTGATCTTCGAGAACCTTGCGTAACATAGAGCCAAAAATTGACCTCCACAAGATCAATAACACCCCACCGTTGTTAAGCACTTGCAACATAGGCACGGTGGCCTTTTGATACCACTACCAACCACTGCCATTTCCAGGACTCTTGGAGTAAGCTGCTCAATGATAGGTTGGGGCAATTTGTATTTCTAGGCCATGCCGTCTACGGCACAGCGAACATGGCCAAGTCGACATCCCTGAGCGTCGCGAGCCCCCCACCACTCGACTACTACCTCTACTCACGGCGGGGCATCCGAGAATCGTCGACCGCCGACGTTGTGGCTAGGATGAACGCAGGCATGCACGGATTTGGGACAATGTGGGTGTAGACAGCCGATGTCACGAGTCGTCCGAGCGAGCGTGACAGAGTCAATACGTATCTCCCCTCAAGATCCATCTCTCCCCCGGTATCGGTAGTATCGACAACCTTCACTCCCACTAGGACAGGTCTTAGTGGCCCTTGTGATCCTGAAAGAAGCACAACTGCCGTGCGACCAACAAAGCGTCATTGCCCTCCCACAACTGTTTCTAGGACCTCCATCCTCCACAGGCCCCGCAGCAGCAGACAGAATCCACGTGGTCGACTACCGGAATGAGAGGGTCTTTTCTGTCTTTGCAATCCTGTTTTATTCGGCGACAGTCGTACTCCCTTGCAGTTCCCAAGGCGCACATACAGCAAACACTACTCTGTCCAAAAGCCGCCCCGCAGCATTGTAACGATACCAACTCCCCTCGTCCACGCCATGTAACTCCAAACCCGGACACACGCGCGGGCACCGAGCGGTGCCGGATGTCCATTATTCGACAAAACTACATCCACTCATGGACAGGCTATTTTGACGCAACGTACATATTCCACGTTACAACCCGGTATGCGCCGCAGAAGTCGGTCCCAAACAACAGTCACACAGATACACTGCAAAGTATGTATGCAGCTGCGCTGGGTAGATCTACTTAGCATGCTGCTGCGAGAGGGACGCGCGGATTTGGAACATCACTGACTCGAGATGTGATACCGCTAAAAAAAAAAAAATCACAAAGACAATAACGCGTGATCTTGGGGAGTCTTCGCTCCTCTTGCGTCAGCTGTGCGGTTGAGTCGTGAGGAGAAACTGAAGAATGTTCAACCTCATCCACTCAATGCTCGTAGGGCAGGGTAGTGTTGCGTTCACAATACAATGCTACAGGCTCCTGCTACGTAGGAAAGACGAGCTATTCGTTCGGTCGTCTCTTCCTTGACCCCTCAGATGGGACGTGGTACCGAGATCAAGTGCATCAACAACGACGGCAACAATGAGTAGCCACTGACTCGAGGAGAACTCATGACAAAGTCGGCCAAGAAACATTTTCGGACCCCACCCAGTGCATGATACTCCGTCCTGAGGCGTGGTTGGAGTGTGAAAGAACGACAAGGCTTCTGTGTGTACGACGAAGCAAGGGGGCATTAGAACAAGATCACTGAACGACAGGCAATCTCCAAGGTCTCGGAGCACAACTCGCGTACGGAATAGAGGTCATGGACTCCAAGATCCGAAATGATACTTTCATGCTTCCAAATCATGAAGAGGCAATTTTCTTTTTCCTGAATGACCTGCACTGCGCAACGTCCGCCCATCAGTCACCCCACGGGCCATTGTGCATCCGACCCGCCATGAGCCCCAATGCACGTATCACAGTTGTCGACGGCGCTGCCCGTGCGACATACGCCAATCCAAGGTTCTTTCTTCTTCCTGCCTTCTTGCCCTTCCGGCATTCTTCTTCCGTCCCAGCTCCCTGGGACTGTGGCTCCAGGATGCGGACCT
The DNA here is from genome assembly GCA_027946515.1 of Gnomoniopsis smithogilvyi. Taxonomy (NCBI): domain Eukaryota; kingdom Fungi; phylum Ascomycota; class Sordariomycetes; order Diaporthales; family Gnomoniaceae; genus Gnomoniopsis; species Gnomoniopsis smithogilvyi. The sequence goes on from JAPEVB010000002.1 coordinate 4,916,870, forward strand.
TTTTACGAGACTTGTGTTTTAGACGCTCGGAGGCGGGCGATAAAGATGATGATCGTGCACTGACGCCCCCTCCCCCAGCCGGCATGCCACCGTCATCACCTGCTCTTCCGCGTGATCAGCAACCGGAAGCACACCGCACGGTGCTCGACGTCGCCCACCTGCAAGGTCCCGCCGGGTGACCGCAGAAAGTGGCAGAGACACAACACCAAAAGACTTGCGAGGCCCAATGTCCGAAGCAACACAAGGCTAACCGAATCTCTGCTAGGAGAACACCAAAGGACACTTGCCTGCTTTTTCTCGGCCTGTGTAGCCGCCAGATGCAGGCCCGATGATGTCGCCATGCACCAAAGGGGACGGCGCGCCTCGGGTTAGACAAACGGCGCAGAGACATTTACGAAAGACAAGTGTCTTGTCGATGTGGTCGCCGAGTTGTGCAACCCTAGAACGTCCCCGGCTTCGATATCTAAGATCTCGCGTATACGAAGTAAATATGTGTGTGCGCAGGGGAACCCAAACAGCACAAATATTGATTGTGATGAACCCCCCCCCCAGCACTCTTCTCAAGAGATCGACAAAGCACGAAAACCCAGCCAAGCTTCCCGAGTTCGCGTACGGGCGATCAGCAAAGTACAGAAGAGTTGATCACCGTGGACACCCTTGACGCCAACGGGAGGGCTCCGCAAACAGACCCACTGGACAGTCGATCCAGGAACAAGCCAAGCGCTGCCAGGCCGCCCAGGCGGGCTGCACCAGAGCCGCCAGCAAGGCGTGACGGACCAGTCACGAGTTGGTGGCGTATCTCGCAAAAGCAAAGGGGTGCGCAAAGAAAGCCTCAGCCTGCAAACGTGTACAACTGGCCAATAGCGAGTCAACGACATAGAAGAATATTTATGGCAAATTCAGCGAGATGGGGGAACACGACGGCATGCTTGCATCGTAACTTTTGCCATTTTGAGAACCGCGTCGACGAAAAGAGCAGAGGCAAAAGCGCTGCATGAGGGCGAGGCCCCAGGATCGTCTGCAGAAGATGGCAGTGCCTTATCTCACACGTCAACGGTGGTGATCACATTCTGCACTCTTCTGTAGTAGTCGGTGGTTGAGACGTGATGATGCCTGTTTTTCAAGGTCTATCGACAATAGAGTGGAACCGCGAGACGTTTAGTGACGCGGTCGCGAGGGTGGATGACCATTGTCCAGAGGCCATGTGAGAGCAAAAGACGGCCCAGAGATGCGTCTTGCAGCCCTCACGAATACGGAATAGGGTCCCGCGGCCTAGGAAAACGACCAGAAAGTTAAATGAGCCGTGTCCGTGCCCCCGGGAGCTACACTGTCTAGGCAGGGGGAGACCCTTGATCCCCGCAGAGAACCCTGCGTATGTCTGCGCGAGGACAGGGCACTCCAGGGGAAGGTACAAGTACTTGTTCTCGGAAACTCCCCTGCCCGTGCACTGAGGTATGGGAGCGGCAAAATCAACACACGTGGCAGCCCCTGGGCATGTATCCCTTTCAGATCTTCAATCCCTGAACTTCATCCAGACTTTGGGCTTGATTGGGAAGATGACGACGACACAGTACCCCGGACGAAATTTCTTGGATTGTGGGGAACCGTTTTGACCCTATTCTCACGACTTCGCCTGCCTTCCTCACAGGGTCCGGAACACCTTGCCAATGTTGAGCGAATCATGCTGGTACGGCCGCCTGAAGATCTCGTCACTTGCGGGAGGGCTGACGCTGACGCTGATCCTTTGAACAATGATCGGTAGCATTCTAGAATCGAGCCGGATCGTCGTGAAATATTTCCCCGGACAAGCTACTTAGTAAGATGTCCGGAGTGTAGCCTATCAGCCTGTCAAGCTGCGGAAGGGATTAGTCGTCCACCACCCACCCCTGTTGAGATACCCGTTTAAGTAACGCTTTTGCTGCTAGAGGAGCCTCGCGGTTATTAGTCAAGAAGTAACTGATCATGGCCAATGGGAAAAGTAATTGCTCCGACGGCTTTGTATGTCAGTTACACAGTACCAAAGTAGGTGCCTTCTTTGCCAGCACGCCGTTCACTGTAATCCTGGTATTGTCAGTGACCCGGTTTGTATCAAGGACAGACCCATCTACCGCGTAGGAGTGACAGAACCTTAAGTAATAGGCTCAAATTTTGATAGCTTAAGGTTAACCACATCCTCGCAACCACTACTATGGTTCGGACCCAGCTATCGGGGCCGTGCAATTAGAAGAAATAAGGCATGGTGCGACGTTGTGGTCCCTTGAACTGCCACGTTCTTTCCTCAGGGAGATGGACGGCGATTATGAGCTCTCAGCCAGTCATTCCGTGGTAGTAGCTCAGTGGACCAGTCACGGTTTCCCTTCTTGTATAGCGACCGGAGAAGACCAACGCTCTGTCGGGGCGTGCTTCCCTTATCTGGGTGAAAGGTAGGCTCCGCATCTAGTCCGCTCCATGCAGGGTGCCATCTCACCTTGGTATTTGCAAGTAAGGGAAGCCTGGCCGTAAGTTTGCCAAGATATCCTAAATGCAATCCCTCAAAGGAGTCTCGCGCGAACGAGTGCCTCGGTCAGAAACCCATGATTAGGACCGCGCACTTCCAAGTACTACCCACCTTGTGTAAGATGCAGTGGTACAGGCGCAGCAACAGCGATTGTCAGACATGGGTTGTGGCCCCCGTCGGGAAGATGGCGTCGTTAAGGTTGGACAACGTCGTCAAATATCCAACCAGCCGGAATAGTCGAAGTCTTGAAGGTGGTGACATCTGACTTGGTTGGTGGAAGATTCAATCGGCACTAGTGGCTGCCATCAAGCTGTCAACCGCTTCTCGGGATCCCGTTCGCATTCGCCTGTGCAGTGCCCACAATAGTTGGATATTCAGACATATTTTGAAGCAACCCGCAAAGTCGTCACGGCCGTGTATGCTCCAGGCTGAACGAGCCGTCTAATGAATTAATTCCCGGTATACTCGTATATGACATCTACAGCAAGATCTCGGATCTTTTGCCCGAGATTCTGACCGGTGATATGACTGAACCTGGTTCTCCTCGGAAGCGTGATTTTGACAAAGGGCAAGGGCGGCATTCGGTCTGGGTCCGAGAACGATTAGGCCGCGTCTGCCTTCAACCTTCTTGCTGCAAGATGCAACGGGTCAGGGGGATCCGTTGGTCTAGGCTTCGCAGCCCGTACAGTACATGTGCAGTAGCGATGGCAAGCACATCGATTGTGCAGCTGCAACGGAGAGTTCGATACCCCCGGGTTGAGTACGCCACGATGCACAATGGCAATTCCTGTAGCCCTAGAGCTTGCTGAACCCTTCGGATGGAGCGGGCAGAAATTGACATACTTGGTCTGACGACATGATTCCAAGGCGCTAATACTAGGAGAGGCCGCCGTGACAGGGCCGACTTTGAAAAGCGAGAAATATCTTCCAGCCGAAGGCGGACTGTGCCGGCCGGGTAGAGGGTGTAATCTCCGGGAGGGAAGGCCGGGGGCGTTCTTGGCCCCTCCGAAACATCTTGCACTGCGGCAGACGGAGAAACGGCGGCGCTTGAAAAATTCACACAAAGTCGCAAGAACTCCACTGATCTACAAAGTGACCTCGGCCAGTGGCGAGCGAAGATCGGGCTTAGTCGAGCAGAGACGGCCGGCTGTGGAAGTTGCCGGCGAGGTGACTAAGACGGCGAACTGTAGCGATTCGCGAGAGATAGCTTCAGCCCAGGCGCGCCTCGGCCAGTCTCGGAAACATTGAAGAAATGAAAATATCCATCAGCAGGGCCAAAAAAGAGCACTGTGCGCAATCGAGAGGCATGGGCCTCTATGACCCCCCAGTTCCTTGCAGAAGGAAATTAGAGTTGACCCATAAATAGGTCGAGGTCTAATGCGGAAGCAGTGTAACGCTGTATGACATGGATGGTAACAGAGCAAGGCAGGCCAGTGGGCTGGGGCACGAGGTGTCCAGGCTCTGGGCCGCAGGTAGGCCGACAGGGCGTGAAGACAGCCATCAGTCAGGTGGGCGGGTGGAAGTGCGGTGAGAGAAAGTTGGGCTGCACGCATGTTTGTCGTCTCTTCGTAAGCGCCCCATGGCATTTGGTTGCCGTGGTCCGTGGTCCGCGGTCCAGGGTCGTACTCGGGGCCGAGAGAGACGAGAAACAGGTAAAGACATAGACATTTCCAGAGAGAGGAAATGCAGGTGAGGTGGCAGAGTGATGGAACGCTGACTGAATATGGATTGCGGTGCGAGCATCAAGGCTGGAAGACTGGCAGAAAGGGTGTCCACTGCCCAGAGGGAGGCCAACACCTAGGCGTGAGGAAAGCAAGCCGTGGCTGCAGGAGATGCTGGTGAGCATTCGTGAACCTGCGTTAGCACAAAAGATAGTCAGGCGGCTGAAGACCACCCCATGCGGGCCACATTGATGATCATTGATGCTGTGCCGTCTGGGCTGGCGCTGATGCTTGCCTGATTGTGATTGTGGTGCTAATGGTGGTTGGTGGTGGTTACGGTGGTGGTGGTGGTGGTGCCGCCGCTGATGCTGACGAAAGTAGGATCCCCAGTCTGACCGCTTTCTGATTAACGAATGAGGTGCAAGTTCTACAACACACATGTGAGTAGTGGTGGTAGTAGTAGCAGAAGGAGCAGTAGCATCATGTACAATACATCCCGTCTCGAGTATGATGATAAATAGCAAAGAAACCAAGATTGTCTGAGTGAGAGCGATTGACAACGGGTTGGGCTGGAGACGAACCGAACCGCGCGGGGCAACTTCAGACGAGCCAAGTGTAAGCTCTATCGGTGAAAGGTGGCGACATGGGTCCTTCCTTCTGGTCTGGGAAATCTGCTATTTGGTATTACTATAGTTGTAGTTAGTATGTTGACCTACTTCGTCCCTACCCTATCTAGGCAGTGCGTGTGTCCCATGTAAAAAATAGGTACTGTACGGAAGTCATCTAGGGCTTGACAGTGCAATACCGAGTATCCCCTACTTTTATTAACAGTCATTGGCATCATCCTATCCTACTATTTACCCCCGAGAACCCAGACAGTCATCCATTCGCCGACGCTGTACAGAGTTTTTGCCTATGGAATATGCATTGCGTCGCTTCTCCTATTCTTCATGTGGCCTGTCCTGGCGTTTAATTCTTTCCTGTCGCGGCAAGAGCGACTCAGGTCAGCCGTACGAAGAATTTCGAAGCGATGTCGTCAGGTGGCTGATCCACCCGCACACTCGCTTCCCCTTTGCAATTTTGTTCCAAGTCCCTCTCATCATCGCTTACTTCAGGAAGGGCCAGAAGATTGTGTTGGCATACCACCTGCATGCAGGGCCAATGCCACTGCCATCATCAACTTGAACCACAAGCGATAAAGGCGCAGTTTCCAAAGGCCCCTCGCTTGGAGATCCAACTATTCTTATCCCACGTGTGGTTCTGGACATGGCCACGCGCGATACGATCCCTAATTTGCCGGTATAGCATCACGACACTTGAGGGAGTTGCTGACGCAATGCTCATTCCAGAAACATTGTGCCTGCATTGCATTGACGACTCGTGGCATCCTGGCCTCTGCCTCCGACCCCTTCGGTATTCTCCTGCTCGTCTGGGGGATTTCTCTCTGGCTATGGACATCCCAATCAGGCCATTGTGCCTGGTCAGTCCTCGCGGAGAGTTTTCGGGAATTACCATTTTCATCCTTGGGGAGACTGGAAGCCTCGTCAGCTCGCGTCAAGGTGCTGCCATAGTGTCCGCACAGGGCCAGCATCGGCCAAAGCAGCACATCGCCGAGATCTGGGAGGCCCACCGCATCCACCATCACTACTGATCAAGGTGAGTGCCAGGGGCCTACCACTACCAGAACGGTACGAGCATCCTGGCGTCGGGCTGCACCCGCTACACCCTGCTTATCCTAGCTTGGACTAGGCCGATCCAGGAACAGAGCCAGTCGTAACCACGCCCCCAGCTGGGATCTTCCCAGCGTCAATTACTTGCTTCCCATCCCATCCCATCCCACCCACTACTTGGCATCATACTAAGTAGTACCGCGGTACCTAGCAACAATCAGCAACTCGCCGCGCAGCTTGCGTACCATGTACCAGAAAATGTACCCTGGGAGACATGAGGTACCGCTACTCCGCATGCGCCTAGCGATGGATCAGTGTGTCTGGCGTCGTGCCGACAGTATCCAAGTCTATGCCGACCTCGTTTTCCTGCTCTCAAGGTTGGAGGCCATGCTGCTGCTGCCAACCACCAACCACTTTTTGTACATTCTCCAGCACTGACTGCGACATTGCAGCATTGAGAGTAGCATCCATCCTACAGCCCACGGCCAATACTTGGCCATTGCTACTATGTATCGCCAGCAGCAATTCTTCTCCCCCACCCCGACCCTCTTTTTGCCGCTTCTCACGATTTTTGTCGTCGCTGTTCACGGAGTATTGTGCGAAACCGAGTAGCTGAGCGAGGGCTTTGCTGTCGATGCACATCACCCTCGCCACTCGTCTCCAACCAAAAGTACTGTACACCATGACGATGTACCCCCACAGCTTGCTTCAGTGTCGCGGTCCCACCCAGCGGCCTTGCGTAGCTCTCTGTGTATGTGGCTACAACTTAGCATCGGACGTGAGCTGTCCCGGCAATACGGTCATCACTTGTCTTCGTGCAACTGTGACCGGCAAGTAGATACTAAAGAATACACACAGAGACACTGCGTGCGACGGCGGGGAACACTTTTTTGTGTTTCTGTCTCCTGTGGCCCCCTCCCCCGGTCGTCCTCCTCCTCCTTGCGCCGACTGTCTTACCCCTGCTCGGCCGAATGGACCCCAGCAATACACAACATGACTGCAGGACCGTGCCCGCGTCCACAGCCCCCAGGCCACCCAAGGGCCCACTCCACACCAGGCACAGGGCCCTCCTTGCTCCACGATCCTCTCCCGATTACGACCGTGGGAGCTGTCCAGTGTCGCCAAAGTACTTCACTTCCGCAAAGCCCCTCGCCGCATCCTCTCTTGTCACTTACTTGAACTAGTTATTGGCTGGCTTTGTCTCACCCATCCTCACCCTCACCAGCCCTTACACCACAAGCCTCTGCTCATCTTATGCGAACCATCAAGGATCTATAGGTCCACCCGTCCGCTTGCCTCCTCGTCTTGATATATCTCCTCCCTGACCCTTTTATTCAAGTTTTGCAGGCTGGTGTGGGCAGCCTCAAGTACACTCTTTTACTTTCCGAATCCCGTTTAGGCCCTCGGCTCGTCTCTTGATTTAGAATTCCCGACCGAACGAGAACTTTGGATCGCATCCTCATTCAATCTCCTAGGCTGACCACTCCTCTTCCTGAGGTTCCCATTCACACTCCTTCTCAACTGATCTTCGGGAACACCACAATCTTGAATCACGCCTTAGTTCTGCTGCTCCTGTCGCCATTTTCCCCCAGCTCTACAAGTCACTTGTCCACAGGCCTTGCTCTCCTCTGACTATCCGATTACCGTCGGGAGACGCTTTACGATCCCGTAAGCCACCATGGAGGACAATTACCAGCGGTCCTACCACGGGCTACCCACTCAAGATTTCGTTTCACGCTCTTTATCATCAACCGCGCACCCCACCCGCCAAGAGTTTCTTGATACTTCATCGGCGATGCATTATCAGGCGTCCATGTCCATGGCAGAGACTATGGCGTTGTGGCAACACATGCCTACACGGCAGTCTAACAATCCCTCCATGCCAATGATGGCGCAGGGTCAGCAACACAGCCCGGCTACTTTGATGATGCTGCAGTCGCAGGGGCTTTCCTATTACCCTGCTCCAGTGAAGATGTTCTCTCCAACAATGCAGCAGTCGCCCAACGCCCAATTCTACCATGCCTCTTTAGCAAGCAGTAAACGATTTTCGGAGGAGGAGAAACAAAAGCTCGAGAAGGTCTTCACCGACGAAACCCAAAAACCAAGTACCAGTCGGAAGCGGCAGCTAGCGGAGGAGTTGGGATGTCCTGTTCCCAAAGTCAACGTAGGCTGACGCCTCCACCTAGTGAAGTTTACTTCCTGCTAACGTATGATTGTAGAACTGGTTTCAGAATCGCAGGGCAAGAGAGAAGCAGATGCACAGGGTTCAGGCATATGAGGCAAGCCAAGCCGCAGACCGCGCAGCGTCTGAGAATGACAGAGATGGCGCCCTCGAGGACGACGAGGATGCTGCAGGCAGTGAGGTTGAGAGCATGCATAGTCCTCACCAGGCATTCCACACCTCCTCGAATCCGAACTCGGAGACGGACGCCTCGTCGCCTGGGCAAGACGATGCAACGCCAGAGTCTTCGAACGGTCGAGACAACGACTCTGTAACCGATTCCCCCGTCGTGAGTCCGGCCGAGGTGCTTGAAAAGACGGTGGGCTATCACGATGCTCAGCAGCAACTGGAGAGTGGGCACCCACACTCACCACATTCCCGATTCTCTGAATTGAATGTATCATTGAACAACAATACCTTCGACAACCATCAAGGGGTCCTGTCCGCATCCCCTGAGGCATTCGATCACTCACATGGCGAACCGTCATTCCACACACTTCAGGACCAATTTGACTATTCCTCCATCGGGGATCTATCTGGTCTGGGAGTCTTCACCAGCGCCACCAAGCACAGCGAGTACTTCCCCACAGCTGCATCATACATGACACAAAGGACGCCAACAATTACGACCAGCATCGCCGAGCATGATGATGAGATGGAAACACACCACACTGGACCGCATGACGACACTTCTGCCAGCTATACCTCACTATCTCCAGATATGATTCCTCGACCGTCGCCAGATCTGGACCAGACAGATCTGACTCGCAATCAAGACTCTTCACAAACAAGTATCGCCTCACGTAGGAAGATCCGCCCACCTCAGCGGCTGAACCAGACAGCCCTCCGTGACTTTCACAACGGACCAAAAACGGGAATTGAAGACACCAAACGGACAGAGATGTTTAGGACAATGAGGCGAGCCGCCTCAGCCAATGGGCCCTTATCGGGAAAGATATTCAAGTCGGCACCTCCATTATCACCGCGATCACCTCGAACCTTTGGTCCCGGGTTCCTCGAGCAGCTCACCAGACACTCATTGCTGTCTGCATCTACTGGGCCATTCACAGACACGTCAAACGTATCATCGGCTGGTCCGGCATTCGAGCAGCGCTACCTCTCTGCTGGCCATTCGGGAATCCAGCACCGATCCTCGATGGAGAATTTTGGCGACAAGGCGTTGCTGTCACCAAACGCGACCGAGTACAATCAGGAAGCCGCGCTAAACCGCGCCCACAACCTCACCTTGCTACACTTCCAGGATACCAAGTTTACACACGACACTGGATGTGGTAACGCGTCGCCTGACGAAGCACTCACTACCCCGAGCCTGTCTCAATTCGGGTCAGAGTTGGAGTTTTCCTCGTCCCTCTCTGCCCCCCGTTACGTAGAAAGTGAACCAACGACTCCTTCCTACGTGCCTGTGACAATGCCGGCGTCCTCTGGGGCGCCGTCACACGGTTTCTCCACGCTCAAAATCGAGGCACCACAGCAGCCTCATGTTTTCCCGTGGTCACGGTCACCAGATCATTTCTCCATGTGGAATGGAGCATCTCTCGGCCAGTTCGGCGAGTCCCAGTCCCAGACTTTCCAATTCCAGCCGAACGTCACTCCGATGAACTTCCAATCTCCTACTGGGACGTAAATAAAAAGCAGTCCATCTAGGGTGTTGTGTACAACAGTCTTCCATCTTTCCTTATCATTGATTTTGGTTTGGGCATCATCACAACTAGCACAGCGTTTTGAGGCTTTGCCCGTGTATTATCTAATATTGTTTCTTCCGTTTGATCTTATCATGGAGAGTACCAGTACTCCTGTTTGAGGCGATGTTAAGAACGAGAGAATACCCTTGAACTTTCGGACAGTCGCGCCCACGGCAGGTGGACAATTGGATAGTGGTAAAACCCAACGGACATGAAGATTGTCTAGGACATGTATTGGACAAGGCAAAGAAATACTGCAAACTTTCAGAGCATTACAAGAAGCGACTCTGTTGTAGCTGGGAAAAAATTTATCAAATGGAAACACTGTTGAAGAAGACACAATTTCAACCCGGCTTTGTCTCTCATTATTTTGCTGCAAAAAGTCGGTGCCAAGTAATATCCCGACTAAAACAAGTCCTTCAAAAACATTGGCCGTCGCAACGGGCCGAAATCAAACGGTCTTTCTCGAGCCGGGCCGCGAGCTAAGACGAACTAACCCTTATACTACGCATAACGAATGGCATTTGCCGTTTCGTTGGACTGGCCATCCCGGCCCTGTCCTCGCTTATCATAGCTCAATCTACGGACGATTGCGTGGTCGAAAACCCGAGTATTTGGTATCGAAATGAATTGCATAGCATGCCAGGCAAGAATAATTACACTAACCGGATTCAAAGCTGCCAGGACCTTTTCTTTGATAAAGACTGGGTTACCTCCAATATACCCCTAATCCTCACATTCGCTTGCTGCATCCAATAGGTTCTTTCTCTGAGATACGATCTATATGCAGGGTTTTCTTGCTTTGAAAGAAGCGATTCGGTTCTAGCGCCCAAACGATTTGGTAATAGGGGCTCGCGTTTTGTCCGGCAGCCCGGTCCCTCAAAGAAGGGGGGGGGAGAAGGAGGGTTGGTGTGTTGGCATCTCTGATACTGCTGATTTTGAGGCAGATTTGATGCTTCATAGTTTTCAAAGGGTGTTGAGCTTCAGGTTGCGACGTTGACTATTTATGCCAATGAGCAAGAGGCGAATATGTTGTTTAGTTTGATGTTTTAATCAGCTGGTGCTACCAGTCTATGGCTCGCGCTTAGTACTTCGCCAGGTTTGGAACCAAATTAACATTTAATCCTGAGCCTGATCGGAGAGATTCTATCCATACACAAGACTCTTTGTCGTCCTCGCTTCGCATATGCCCCGTAGAGATCTGAGATCGTGGCGATTTCGTGTGTCGAGTGGTTCGCAGTATGTCAAGATGGGTTGCAATCTCATCAACGGATGCGAAAGATTCACAAAAGGGACGAAGGGCCTGAAGGGCCATGGCAAGATGCATCATAATGCAGCTCCCCGTGTAATGAGATTGGTATACCAATAATATACTTTGAACTTTCGTCCTGCTCACTCGAGCCAGGCTGCAGGAAACACCATCTCCCGGTTAGATCGGAGACGATTCTCTGCGCGGTTTTTGGTAATGACTGAGGTTCCTTGGCTCCAGCTTCTCCAGAATACCTAAGGTAGTTGCGATAGAGACCTAGGGAAACATACAGTTCGCGAGATGCACCACCTGCAGTAACTGTTCATTGGGCTACGATATGGCTCATGAATCTTGGGTTTTTTTTTGGTTTTTGTTTTGGAACTTTGAGCATACTAGAGAACTTTGATGCGAATAATGACAGCGTCGAAGCCGAATCTACCATGTCTTCAACGCGGCGATCACAGGTGCCTCTGAGATGAATGTCACACGAAGAACGAGCCTGTGAAGTCTAAGATCTTGACTACCATGCAGCCGGCTCTGTCTACACTCTCCCTTGTGGCAACTAACTCGTGCAAAATGCTGTAGAATCTTTTTCTCTGGTCCAGGCGTTGCTAAATGGAAAATGTGATGGACAAGAGGCTCTTTTCTTCAACGCTACCCAGGTATCGTATTTTTTGTTGACCATGTCCTGCACACTTCCGGCGTTTGGACGCACTGGCGTTTGACCGAGAAATTTATTGCTGGGAACTTATAACAAATAATGCATTGGCGACTAGATGCGCGTTCGATCTGCTCGTAAGTCCGAATGTGGCCATTGAACTTGTGGGTCGCTGCATAAAAACAGTGTTGTATAGGTAGCTAGACTATCAATTGGATCCACCAGATATCAATGCGACCTAGAATATATCCTCTAGAAGCACCTTGATACTGACCTTGTTGCGCCGACACTGGTTCCCTGTAGGAACCATCAGTTGGACAGATTGGACCTTGAAGCAGTGGCATGACCGTGTACTGGGCTACACCACTTCATAATTTCACTGCAGACCTGAAGCTCACGAACAAGCATTTCTCCCCGAGAAAGCGTCCAGGTTTAGCATCGATGTATAGCCCACTGACGCAATGTGCAATTGGTCAGAGCCAGTAATACGGGCGTATGGCCTCAACAGGAGTCTCAAGCCCAATACGAGCTGAGAAACAAGACGAACTGGATGACGAGAGCAATTGCAATTACATGGCGCTGTCGATACTGCCGCCCCTTGGAAATCGGCTGACAAGCTCGCCACGCGCCAGATTTTCACATCTTTGCAGCCGACAAGCCTTGTGAACATCACAAAGTCTTAGCTATCCATCAATTTTCTATGCCTAACCCGCGTCAACCTGGCCGCCTCGCGCATCGTCGAAGGACCAGACACGCATGACATGCAAACTTGTCGCCGCGCACTCTCTGTGGAGACGAGTACCCTAGCCGACGACCTCGTGTCCGTACTGGCCATCACCAGCAATTCTGCGCGCGCCAATCTATTCGTTGTCTTGTCTCAGGTGACACATGTTCCTAGAAGAACACGAGCTGCCTCTGCGAATGGCCCGTTGGTGAAGCTTTGACCGAGATCTTCGCCTCTGGCAACAATTAACAGGACGAGATAACCTCATGACGGAACATCCGTATCGGCAGTTGCACATCGACTTCATCTTGGTTTCATGCAAAGCATAGAATTGTGTTTCAAACGAACTCGGAGCATGCAGTAATACAGAGGGCCTCAACCTGAGAACATCTTCCTGTTGCTTCAATGATCTCCTCGCCTCCTGATAACACCTTATATAGATGCAGTACGTGTAGCATTGCTCACACCATCTATGCATTTCCATGTTGAGGTCTGCTCTATGCTTCCTGATGAGACTATGTTAAACTGCGAATCCACATCTGTAGCGCTCGGGGCATACTTCGGGCTCTGTCACGACAGAACCTCGGGCCATTGCTAGATACGCTGGCTGCCTAGACAGCTGTGCTTAAGCAAGACCTATCTACCTAGGTACTAAGAAAATATGCGCCATGATGTGTTGCCAACCTGTAGCCCTCGGGCCTTCGCCTTCTGTGGCTTTACTAGTAGATAATAAACTTCAGGCTGAACAAACGTTTTGTATGATAGCGGACAAAGGTGTAAAATCATCCAACCAGTGAGTGGGTCATGCTGTAATGAAACATAGTACAAGTGAAATGGGCCGAATGCCATAGATTAATGAGCAGTGAAGTTCGAGGTCTAGAACTCTGTTTGAAGTGGACCGTAGACTGGATCTTACTAAAGCGGTGCCACGAGACGAGAATGGCCCGAATACTACCAAGTACAGAGTGTGGAGTTGATGCTACTTGACTAAGGTGCTCTCTGGCTAGTTTGAAGGGAAGACAAAAAAAAGAATGGGGCCTTGAATGTGCTCTCCAGTGTGTGTGGGACTCAATGTTGAGTCATTGCAACGCACAAAAAAACTCCATAATCCGGGCCTGGATGACCCCAGTATCGCCAAGACTCACAGACTAACGAAGTGTTGCCTTAATCGAGAAGTGAGCCGAGGCAACGCTCTCGGGCTTGAACTTGTTGAATCATCTCTCAAGTCAAAAGCCGAGTATAATTCCCGACGACGACTTGACTGTAAGTGCGTTCTGCCATAGGCCCCAGTCAACCAGTTTGGTTCAATTGGTCATTGCCAATTTGCAACGGAGACGCCTTGTTGGGTGGATAGTACCAAGTAGGAGAAACTTCCAGGAGATTGTATGGTGTGCATGTCATGGACGCGTTGGAGGTAGCCGGGAATAGGCTGTCTGCGGAGTGTAGCTGTCTATCTACCTGGCTACCTAAGCAGTGGCTGTACTATGGTCATTTGCTGCTACTATGGATTGTATAGTGGACACGGAACGTGGTTTAATAAAGTCGTGATAAAATTAAGCGGGGAAAATCTGGGGAAAATTGGAAAACCTGGGGTGGATGGAGCCCCTCCCCCAAGTCGTCAGGCTGTCACGGGATCAATTCTGCATATCACGATCTTCTGTCTCTTTTTTTACTCGGCTCCATACGAGCCAATTGATGCCCTGTGGTTGGCACTGCGGCAGCTAAATCAATATCCCGTGCCTACCTCCTGTCTCCACCCCTATTCTGAGGTTGTCGTCTTCTCTTCTTGCAGAGCAGTCCCGAGAAATCGCGGTGTGGTAGTCTCCTATTCCCCCCACCCACGTAAGTCGGACCGAGCTGGGGTGTTTTGGAGCACCCTAAAACCAGTCCTATGGGAACTGATAGAATGCTCAGGCACGGGGAAAATTATTCAAGGAAGAACCCCGCTTGTTGGCTGGGGGGCAGAATAATCATCTTGGGACGAACCCAGATCTTTGGGGGTGTTCTCTGCCCCGGCTGAATTGTGCAGCACCATCATAGGTATTGCGATTCGAAGAGTTTCCACGTACTATAGATCTTTCCAATTACGGCTGAATCATTGGATTGGGAGAGAAGGGGGCTTGGAGGTGGCCCAGGGAAGATGGATGATAACCAGACTCGCGGCTGTGGACGTCATGCAACCATTAGCACCGCCAGTGAGGAGACCCCGGCAGACACTACGGCACCGTCTCTTGCGGGGAAGAAATGCCCCAGCAAGTGTGGATATAGTGCTAGTCATGATGGGCTGCCGTTGTTATTGCCAGTGTCCCGGCGCGATGACGATGACGGGGAAGCGGACTTGGATATAATAGAGGATGGCGGCCGGATATGTCCCACAGCCAAGGTCCAAGTGCGCACCACTCCTCCCCACCATCAACGCCCTGCTCGTTCTCTGGTCGACAGAATGGCTTCCTCCATCAAGACCTTCCTGGCCTGCTCTTTGCTTGCCTTTGTCTCGGTTCATGCCGCTCAGAGAGGCCATAGCCGAGACACTCTGGCTCGGCAGACAACTTCCTCGCCGCCTGTGGTGACTGTGAAGAATGGCTCATATGAGGGGTTGTATAGCTCCGAATATGACCAGGATTTCTTCCTGGGAATGAGATATGCTCAGGTATGTTCGTTCCGTCTACATCCACTTTGCTGCCACACGGATACCAGACTCTCTCGAATTTGACACGCGCTTCTCATAGCCTGCAGAGAGATTTCAGCTCGCTCAGCCATTAGACACAGTCTTCAATGGTACCCAGTCAGCAAAGGCATATCCACCTTCTTGCATAGGGTACGGCTCTGATGACATTGGTTACGAGCTCTCTGAGGACTGCCTTTTCCTCAATGTGATCCGACCTTCAGGCGTGTCTGCCGATGCCAACCTCCCTGTAGCTCTGTGGATTCATGGCGGCGGGTTATATATGGGCGGTAGCTCTGACAAGAGATACAACCTGTCCTTTATCGTCCAGAATAGTGTTGATCAAGGCACACCCATGCTTGGGGTGAGCATCAATTATAGGCTGAGTGCATATGGATTTTTGATGGGGAGTGAGGCTCTTGAGGCCGGTATTGCGAACAATGGCTTCAGGGACCAGAGGCAGGCGCTCCGGTGAGTTTCTGAGAGTTTAGCATGTGTCGGCTACGCGGATGCTGATATGTAATGGCAGATGGGTCAATGAAAACATCGCGGCGTTTGGAGGTGACCCGACCAAGGTCACAATCTGGGGCGAGAGCTCTGGCGCCGAGAGTGTAAACGCACAGGTCTTGGCTTACAACGGTACGTGTCTTTGCATTCTTTCTCTCTCTCTCTCTCTCTCTCATACTTTCCTTGACATGTGCTGACTGAACCTTGGTTGCCAGGTCGGGATGATGGCCTTTTCCGCGCTGCAATCGCAGAGTCCGGGTTCGGCGGCACACTTCCTCGATACGCTGGAGGCTTCAACGCGACCGACTCCTTCCAGGCAACGTACAACACGCTGCTGAGCAATACGTCGTGTGCTTCCACCGTGAATACCTCAGCCTCACTAGATTGTTTGCGTGCCCTTCCCTTCGACGAGCTCAACGCTGCGCTCAACGGCACCTTTACCTGGGCGCCAATGTTGGATGGCGATTTCATCGCCGACTATCCCGTCAATCAGCTTGCTACTGGACGATTTCCCAAGATTCCAGTCATGATTGGCACCAACACCGACGAAGGCACTGCATTTGGGACAGGTTTGGGGCCGAACGGCACTGGGGTGGATACTGATGCTGAGATGCGATACGCCGTGGCCCAGAAAATTGGTGCGCAGGCACCAGCCTTGACGGGCAAGAGTCTGGACGAGTTGCTCGACGAGGCCTTGGCACTATATCCGAATATTCAAGCAGTGGGTATTCCTAGCATCGACAAGTTTCCTGTCATTGTTGCCGGAGATGAGGTGGCTACGGCGCTAGGGCTGCAATACAGACGAACCGGAGCGTTCTTTGGGGATTTGTGAGTGATTTCCTTCTTTGTCCTTCCTCCTTCTTCAAGATCTTGGATTCTTCGAGGCAAATGCTGACCCCGACTACCTAAGTGTGATGCAATACCTTCGTCGACGTGCAAATATTGCTTGGTCCAACTCCGGACTTCCATCTTACAGCTACCGCTTCGACGTTACGGTCAACGGTGTGCCAGACTACGTCGCGGCCACGCATTTCCAAGAGGTTGCTTTCGTCTTCGACAATACGCTCGGCACAGGCTATGCCACGAACCCTTTCGCCAATGTAACCGCCGCCTTCCCGGCGCTGGCAAAAACCATGTCGTATGCGTGGGTGAACTTCGTCGTCGGCCTCGATCCCAACGGCGCGCAGGGGTTGGGAATCTCCGGCGTAAGTGCATGGCCCGTGTACAATGCTTCTGAGGGAGGCGGTGTAGGGAAGAACATCGTGTTTGCTGTGAATGGGAGCTACACGGAGTGGGACAACTACCGCGCAGAGGGGATATCATGGATGATTGATAACTCTTTGGATCTTTTTGGAAATTAAGTGTAGCAAGGGAAGCTTGGGGTCTAGGATTCGTAATTCTATTCATAATGGACTTTGTGGTTTCACTGGAGACAATGAATTGATCATGCAAATCCGTAGACTCTGCAGATGACTTTCGTCTCCTGTCTTACACCACACCAGCCTCCAATATGCTGAACTCGTCCTTCTCGCTATCCAACCGACACAGCGCATCGTACGGAATAGTGATCATCGGGCTCGTATGCCCCAAATCCACGCCATACAACACTGGAATTTCTGGGTATTTGGCATTCTTCACCCAAGGATTCTCAATAATCACCTCCCTCACAATCCGATCCAATTCGTCTGCATGCTCCTCCCACCCGTAGAACCTCCCCAGCACCACTCCAGATACTCTATCAAACAAACCCTGTGAGACCAGATCCGCAAGCTGCTGCCTCACCTTCGTAGGCGGCGCACGGTGCCACACATCCCCCTCGGCCATGCTTGTCTCCAAAAACACAATCCGCCCGCTCCAGTCTGGAACCAGAGCCGGGATCGCCTGCAGCCGCACCACCACCGACAAACACCCTCCAAACGCCCTGCCCTCGGCCTGACCCTTGCGCAGCCACCGCCATGCAGGCGTCGGCTTATACGATGAAGCCTCAATGGAATCCTCGTCCCTAAAATAGGGCGCCAAGGTCGACCGCCACTCACCGGACGCCTGGATCCGCCCCACCGGTTGGGGCTTCGTGATCGCCGCCAGCATATGCCGCATGCTGTACTCGGCGGGCTGCGGTAGCTCCGCCAGCTCGGAGACAAGCATTGGTCCATAGAATGTGCGCAGGCCTGTCTGGCTGTAGAGCAGCCAGTGCAGGTGGCTGATGTCCGAGTATCCAACCACGACCTTCGGATTGTCCTTGAGGACCTGAAGGGCTTCTGGATCGTGCAGCAGGGAGGGTGTCAGCTCTGTGAAGGTGCTCCCGCCTACCATGCAGATGATCGCGTCAACAGCCGGGTCCGCAAAGGCCTTGAGGAGCTCTGCCTTGCGAACGGCGATGTGGCTGGCGATTGTCTTGGTGGCGGGGTCTTCGTGTGTCCAGATAGGCTTGACGGTGTAGCCAAGTGACTCAAGAACCTTGATGCCGCGTTGAGTGGCGGTGGAAAAGGTTTCGTGCATGCGCTCCGAAGGGGAGATCAGGGCGATGGTACCGCCAGGCGGTAATGCTTTGGGAAGGTTGGGGCCGGGTGCCATTGTAGGTGAAATAAAAGAGGGTGCTGCTTTTACGGTGTCAGACGGACTTGATATAGAGAGGTGAGGCTGGGATAGTGTAATGGACGAAATAATTTATATTGCTGACATCGGATGGTAATATGGAGAAGCTTGCCTGCAAGATACCTATACTGGAGCAGATTATGTCATTCTATATCGCCCGTTCTCCATTTCCAATAAGCAGTTCAAATCGGAAAGACAGTTCAATACGACAGCTCAAATTTCAGGAGCTGTGCATGAATGGTCCATAAATTTGAAAGGTACAGGATTTGAAGGACGCTTAAAGAAAATAAGCAATTTTTTGCCGAGATACATCAATTCTGGCTCTAAGGAGTCGTTTGTTTAATAGATAAATGCTACTGACGGCGTTCAAAGCATTAAATTTATTATAACACGGCCCTTCTTTTTATATTGTATTTGAATCTCTTCTTTGACTTTGAAATTAGAGTATATAGAGACTATATCTTGAGAGAAGGATCGACCTCCTTCCCGCCCGGCTCATACCTGTGCGCATGTTCGAGCATATCCGCCTTTCTAGGTATATGCGCACATTCGATAATTTGACCGGCTATTATTCCATTAGATATATAGATTGCGCATAACCTTTAAAATCTGCTTCTACGGAGTACAAATGGCGCATATACGGCTCGTATAAGTAAGGTTTGGGTGGCATGTTTATTTCACGATGTCATACTATGCACCTACTGCAGTCGTTTCTTGGAACCTATTTGGCAGTAATCATAGCCAGGGTCTCTGGACCATGTTAACTAAGCCATACGGCCGAGTGCGGAAATTGCTGAGAAGGGTATATGGTCACAAGCTGCATACAAGATATTGTGTATTATAATTTAGCGCTTCCCGCTGTAGGAATCTGAGCGTAGAACTTCTCATGTGCTGATGCTCACACCCATTCATCCTCTTCAAATCCCATTTCGAAAGACACGTATTTCTGAATGCCATGTAATCAAAAGAATTTCTAATTCGCCGTCGCCATGCCCGCATAATCCAAGAGGAAAAAATGTTGCCAGTTGGTGTTTCTCATTCGTGTCGTCGTGACGGCCGTAAAGAATCGCCTAGAAGCGAAAAAGAAAAAATGCCTATCCGCCAGGAGAAGAGCGCACGTATGCCGCGAGCACCAAAGAAAAGAAAATGAGCATGAACGCAATGCGGTATGCTTCTTGAAACAAGCGCTCTACGATGAGAAAGCCAAGTCTGAAGACTTGAAAAGCTTATGAAAGGGTACGAGCTTAGAATCTCGAAGATTATGAGTAGAAGCCATCCGCTTTTCCAGCAGAATTTGGCGTTGTCTGCGCGCTGGCGCTGCTATCACTCGGCGTCGACGGCTCGACGACCTGGTTGCGGATTGTCATAATCCACTCATGACGCAACAGCTCACCAGCGTTCGCCCTCTTGCGTGAATCGCGTATGAAACACTTCTCGAGGAAATCGATACCTTCAGGGGACAGCTGATCGGGAGTAGGCAGCTGTGGTGGATTGCCTTGGGCGATATTGTACATGATGGCCCACTCGTTATCAAGGTTGGCCCATGGGCGGCGACCAGTCGCCATCTCCAGAATGACACAGCCGAGGGACCAGACGTCCACGGCCCCGAAGTGGCCAGGGTTCTCGCCTTTGATAACCTCAGGGGACATGTACATGGGCGTACCGGTCATGGACTTGTTGGGTTTGGAGGCTGCCATGTCTCCAACGAGTGTCTTGCCTTGTCGAGCGATGACTTTGGCGGCGCCGAAGTCGACGTACTTGATGATGCCATTGTGGTCGAGTAGAATGTCTAAGGAAAATGATAAGTGATGAGTGACTAGGTGATACGCGAGGACAGGCCAAAAAAAAAAAAAAAAAAAAAAAAAAAAAAATAGAAGGGGGAGGAAAAAAGACTTACTTTCTGGTTTAATGTCGCGGTGAGCAATCTTGACCTCATGAAGGTATGCAAGACCTTCCAGAAGTTGCAGCGCGTAAACCATGATAACTTGCTCATCCTCTATCCGACCATGCTCAAGTAGGTTGGCGAGCGAGCCTCCCGAGCAGAACTCCATGAAAATATAGACCCTGTCTCTGTGGACCTCAATTCCGTAGTACGATACAACATTGGGATGGTCGACAGATTCTAGCACCCGCATCTCGTCCTTGATTTGCGTAGCAATCGTGGGAATCAACTTCGGATCCTGCAGCCTGATCTCCTTGACAGCCATCAAGTGACCTGTGTCCAAGTTCATGGCGGCATAGACATTGCCAAACGTTCCACCGCCAACAAAGTGACCTTGCTGCCATCTCATCGTAAAGTTTGTAGCAGTCGATGAGAGGTATGCAAGGGAACGATCAACCTCATTTGAAGCTTCGAGAACCCGACCGAGAGCGGATCGCTCCAGCATGATCTGTTTCCTCTGGTCGTCAATCTTAGCAAGTTCTTGCATCCTGTGATCAAGTACGAATTTTGATGCAGTCGAATCGTCGACATTTTTTCCCTTGTCCAGTCTGCGAAACTGCCCGACCAATGCTTCAAGTCTCTGCTTCTCAGCCTGGGCAGCCACAGTCGATCTCGCACCCATGATATCGAAATGAGAAATTAGTAAAGACATGGAACCAGCGACCTTCTCTCGTATCCTCGCATACTCTTCATCACCCAGTGCCAGGATGTGTCTGCCACGGGTCATGCCCATCGCAAACTCAAGAGCGACGACTGCCCAACGAAATGTTTTGCGGTCGGAAGACACACAATCATCACATATGAAGCTGACCCAGTCCAGAGCAAGTTTTGTCAGTTTGATGTTGTTCATTTGTCGGCGATTGCTGTCCATGAACAGCAGTGATCGTTGACCAAATTCTGTAGCAAAGATGAAGCATGTTTGAATCAGGTCCTGTACATCCATGCCCTTGGTCTGCAAACGAATTGTCTCCACGCTGTCCATGAAAGTGTTGGACAGCTTGTAAGCCACCCTTTTGATGTCGCCCAGCTTCTGATTGACCTTTTTGAGGTTTGAGCGTTGCTCCACTACAAGGTCGAGGTGCATGTCGATGAGATTGATAAAAGATCTCCTGGCAGCGACCAGCCGATTTTGAGTCCCACCGGCAATCAATCTCAAGTGGCCCACCTTGAGATCCAAAGGCTCTTCTCGCACATTCATGGGCACCTTTGGCCCATACCAGTGCGGTGAGTTCTCAGCGCGGATGAGTAGAACGTAGGGGTCTGTCGGATCCTCAAGCACGTGCTCGTACGAAGCTGTGCCGACAATGGATAGAATTTCTTCTGGGCGGCCATGTAGGGATGGTGAAGCGATGAGCATGACGCCCTCATGCTCAATACTTCCAGTGTAGATCTGAAAGTGACCAGATTCTACAAGCCTCGCGAACAGGTCGTGTATTCGGTCCGGCCCAAAAGCAATGCTGAAATCCGAGGCGTTTTCGTAGTTGCCGCTCAACATCCTGGAGAAACGTTGGAGCATTCTCTGGCGCACTCGAACAGAGTCCAGGGTCTGTTTGTAGCGCTTGCTCATTTCTGCGGGGGTTTCCTTGGGTTTCTTTTGGAGCTCTTTCTCGAAGGTGTCGCTCAACCGTCTGAAGGCTTTGAAGGTCAAGTTACTGAACTGTTCTGCGACTTCAATGTCACCATGATCCAGATGACTTCCGATCTCGTTGATAAACTCCCACTCCTGGAATAAGAGCTCCGCCTCCTTGAATGTGTTTTTATTGCCACTGAGTTTCCAGTTGAGCATCTTGAAGTAATACTTCAAGGCTTCCAAGACGGACTGGTCGAACGCTTCATCGATGCAAGGCGGCAGCTCCCAGCCAGGCTCCGGCTGTGATACCGCAAGGTATTCTTCTTTGATCCTGATACCCAACCTAAGCAGGACCTGGAATTGTGTGATCATCTGATCTTGAAGCATTGGGTTTTGCTGTGCCGACTCCTTCATTCTCTTGGCATAAGCCAATCGAACTTTGATAATCTCCTCAATCAGCCGTGATGGGAAGCTGATGAGAGTGAGAAGGTCCTCTATGTACGGAGGAAGGTGCCTTTTCCTGAAAGCCTCGGCGTTGATAATCAAGGTTTCTTTGGCCTTTAGTATTGTGTTCAGGATTGCTGTCAGCATGCTTTGCCGCTTGCTCTTGAAGCCACCCACGTCCTCTTCCCAGTGCTCGTGCAACGACTTGAGATTGTCCTCTTTCAGCAGCTTGTCGAGAAATGTCGACTCTTCGCCGATGCCATTGGCGATTGGTGAGCGTTCCCTTGTGCGCAAGAAGTCAAGCTCATCGTTGCCCACCCACCTCCGCAGCACCGTGAGCTCTGTGTCGATGAGCTCATTGATATTATACCAGGATATTATGGCATCGCAAGCTTCTGTGAAAAGAGCCGATCGGGCGGAAGAGTGTGCCTGAAGCATGGCCTCTCTCGTCGGGTACAAGCCCTCGAGTTTTTCGATCTTTGCGACCATATCGCGCACCTGGTCTGCCGGCGGCTTGCCAGCTTCACTCTCACCAGCAATTTGGAAGTTGGTGATTTCCTCGATGACACGATCCATGGTGCCCCGAGCATCTTCTACCATCCTTCTTTGTACCGGAAGATGTCTGCCACATACTCGCGACCGTATTCCCAACCACAACTCTGCTTTTTGCGTGTTCTTGCTCCCATCTGCCTCGGAAGCGCCAATCAACCGCTTCTTCTCTTGCCGAAACACGTCGCCAGTGAGGACTGCAGCCAGCATGCCATGCCACTCTAGCCTCTCTCGGCTGGCCGGATCAGCAATATCCTCCTCGGTCGGCTCAATGTCCTCCTCGTCATCTCCCTCGAAAAGCCTCCGCGCGTCATCGTCGCCGACTTGGTCCGCGCTATAGGGAGCTTCAGATCCCGGAGTCTCACCCTCGGAGTCGCTGTCGGCATCGCCCGCTGCAGTGAAAACCATGGGGTCGTACTCGGCAGGAAACGCAAGATCAGCCTTACGAGCGTGATTCAGTCTCTGTACGTAGGCTCTCTCTTGTCTCGCAAATGTCGAATTGGAGGGCGGGACTCGCGAGCGCGAGGCAGAGCGTGGATCGGGATAGCCAACGGGTGTGGGCTGAGGCCTTCGAACAGGATTGTAAGTATTGGAGGGCTGTCTTGTCGGGACGGTGGGGCGTTGAGGTCTGGCAGGTGCGCCGTTGCTGTGGATAGAGGACTGGAGCGCAGTACTGCTGCGATGGCGGGTAGAGACGCCGTTGGGGTTTGAGTCGGTGGGGAGGGCGGACATGGAGCCGGCGTGACCGGCAGGATCTGCGTAGCGACTCAGAGAGCCTAATGCATCTTGTTGCTCGTGGAATTCGTCGAAACCGTTGGCACCAGGATCTGGATATGTGTCGCCTGAGGAACCGGAGTCGGCAGAGTCAGTGGTGACAGGAACGGGCCTGAAAGTTGCGACGGCATCAGGTCGCGGGCTGCTATCGTCGCCATTGGAGAAGCGCACGGCTCGTGGAGAAGTGTCTGCCGACATGTTGGGAAGAAGCAAGCAAGCCACAGCTGCCTCAATGGGGCCTGGCGCTCTTGGGTCGTGATTGTCTTTTTGAGTTTGATTATTTACTGCGGGGGAGAATTTCCGATGCAGATTGCTCGACTCGTGGCACTCTTGGACGGGAATGTGAAGGTCGGCAAATGGCACCTTGACTGCATCAGGCCCAAAGGATCAGGAGAGGCGTGATTCTGCCGTGGTCGCAGCGCTCATAGGAGCCAACGAAGCCCAGCCGTACCTAAGGGCAGATTGAACAGCCTGACCGCGACCGAGGTGCAACTTCAGAAGAGGTTGTCAAGGCGACAGTCGCAGGACCCGGAGCGAGTCTGAAAAATGTCCCCTGAGCAGGGAAGATTACCATCAAGTTCTCTGATATAGCACCGTATAGCAGCTAGTAATAAGGTGGATTGGCGTTCTAGACCGCGGTAGGTGGCAGAGGCAAAGGTGGCAAAGGTAGCATCTGATGGCGGTTACTGCCGATTTGAGGCTTGTGAATTGTGGCGAAGGCCTTTCCGAAAGTCCAGGTTGAAGGATCGTCGAGGCTGCGAGGACACAGTCCGGGCTCCAGGTTTGCAGTCGTCAAGGATTGTGAGACGAACCGAGCCGAGGGAGAATGGATACGACGCTAGCTCTTGAACTTGGGACAAG
This sequence comes from Gnomoniopsis smithogilvyi, assembly GCA_027946515.1. Classification (NCBI taxonomy): domain Eukaryota; kingdom Fungi; phylum Ascomycota; class Sordariomycetes; order Diaporthales; family Gnomoniaceae; genus Gnomoniopsis; species Gnomoniopsis smithogilvyi. The sequence goes on from JAPEVB010000002.1 coordinate 4,941,160, forward strand.
ATACAAGTAAAATTCCATAGAACCCAGCGCTATCCAAATCATTCAGAGAATGACTCGTAAGGGTTTGCCGTCCTGGCGAAGAGGAAGTCAAGAGTTGGGGAGCCAAGAACAACGTGGCCAGCGCGGGAGAAGAGGGAAACGACGAGTGAATCCGGCGAGTTGGGTGCATGGATCGAGTTAGATTGACCGGATCAACTGCTACGCTGCTTATTTACAGAGCACATCCATGGTATTCCACCTGCAAAGGCCGGGGTCACCAGGCCAGGTGAGATTCAATATCGAGATCCCATATTTGCACCACCACGCGCGCGACCAGGCGACCCCTCAAGTTGTCAAATTGCAGCAGCAGTTGCGCAACTCCTGTCCAGTGAACAGGTTGTCTCATTGTTGTTGCACAAGCAATTACTCTTACTCAAGACGTACCATGTCAAGACATGCAAGTTGAGCATGACGGCAGTTTGAGTCCATCTTTTTTGCAGCTACAGAAAACAGCCCTGTAACTTGACTGTCTTAATTCCTTGGGTAATGAGGCCGCACTAGCCACAGCAACGTCAGTCCCCCCAAGCCCCAGGGCCCCTCCAACTCGACCCCCTACCCCCCTGGAAGCGCGTCTTCGTCTTGCTGTAGACGCGTTTTGACTGCCCGGCCGCGACACCACACCCAGCGTCACAGCGTTTCGGTCCCGGCCGCCCATCACTTACCAAACATATACTCTTCAATTCCATGTATACAGTCATCCATTTATTACAATTGTTTCCTCTCTCCTCTACTTTCATGGCAGCACTCTCTCCTCGCCATGTCCATCCGAGGCTCGGACGCGTCGCGTCCTCCTTCTCGGTCCACATCCATTCAGTATAAGCCTTCTCTTCATCACTCGTCAACTCCGCACAGCGCTCAGTCCAGAAATGACGATCAGCCCATCTCCTCCCACTCGAATAAGAGAGAACGTGAATCTCCCCTTCTTCCTCTTCAAGATCTACTAAGACCGGTCATCACTATCAAAGTCAGTTACCCGTCTTGTCAAGACTTAATTTGACATCGAGGACTATATTGACCCTCCGTTAGCCACAATTTGCCCTCGGTCCCAGTTCAGAAAAGCCTTTTGTGTTGAAGCCACTCATGCTGCTGCCCAGGGAGTCTCTTCCACTATCCATCTTGGATCTGTCCGCTCCATCGGGGGAATTTCCAAGTGGTCCTGGTCGCTTCTTTGAATCTCATATTCGCATCTTGGATCTCGATGGGCGACTCCGTCAAGCGCCAAGCGTTCTCCTGGCCCGTTCAGAACACACTCAAAATGTCTACGCCATCGAACGCTACCAGCTTGGTCTTTACGTAGTCTGCAAACTCGGATCATGGGTCAGCATAGAGAAACTCAGCAAGCTTGCAGAGGCCTGTTATGCGCCCAGGTGCATTGCTGTCCAGAAGTCGAGCGCTGCCAGTGGGGAAGCTGCTCTGACTTCCCACCAATTTCAAAAGGAAAATAAACGAAAGCGGCAAGCCATCGAGGAACTTCAATCTATGGTTCGGAAACGTCAAAAGTCACTCGCGCCTGAGTCGCAGGAAGAGCCAAGCCAGTCACCTGTACAATCGCAGATTACAGATCAAGTCGTTCCATCAGGCCCTCCAGCACTTCAAGCTCAAGCTCCACAACCCAGTCTTTTGGATCCAAGCGCTGACGCGCAGACATCGGCCCAGGATATCTTCCAGAATATCAGATCTCAGTACTTCGAGGCTCTTTATCACTCCAAGGGATCCCTGGCGTACTTTGCAAAAAGTACTTTATCAAAGGCTCGCGCAGCTTTCCATTTCGATTGTGACGCGAACTTGGACATGAAGGATCTCTTGGTCTTTTTGAAAAGCATTGTTGTGGCGGTTCCACAGATCGACAAAAAGTACAAGGAGACGGTTCCAAGACTTATTCAAGAGATGAAGCTACTGACAGAAAGCTCCGAAGAGAACAGCCGCAAATCCAAACGTAAAAGATCTACGAAATTGAAGCTTGGAAAGGATGGCATGTGGACTGGGGAAATTGAGCAGGTCAAGAAATGGTGGACGGCTAACAAGCCCGATGTTCGTGATGATGACGACGCTCCATCGAACCCGAAGGAGATCAAGTATCACATCTCATGTCTGCGAACGCGCGAAACGCAGCTACAGATGATCATCTTGCTCGAAGTGCTCGCCTTGGAGGCCATGGGGCTGGCACAGGACACTCCGGATACACAACTGCCTGGGCTGCCTGCAGAAGACCATCCGAAGGAAACGGTCGAGATTCCTCACAAAAAGAAGGATAAACACGATTACCATGCCCTCCTCAATCTACATGCAGATCGAATGAGCATTTGGCAGACGACGTTATTAGAAGAGATGAAAATGATAGCTGCGGAAGCGCAGGCGAAGAGTGGCCATCAGCTACAGAAGTCGGACAGGCCTGATTCAGACCCTTCCAAGGACTTCTGCATAGACATTATTGTGCCATTGTGAGTCAGTCCGCATCTTTGGTAGCTGCTTGAATTTGTCGAACTGATCATCACAGCTTTGCTGGACGGCTTCCCGAGTTGAGTGCAGATCTCAACAGAAAGCTTGGAGGACCGGTGGCTGCATCGCCACCTAAAACGAAGAAGCCTGCGGACCAGAGCATGAGGGCCCCAGGAAGACCCGCAACGGGAGTGAAGAAGCCGTCCGCGCAGAGAGCTCCCAAGTCCCTTGTCAGAGTCCTAGAAGACGACTCACAGAAATGGAAAGCATCTCGTACTAAGCCTGGTGACGTCTTAGCGAGAATGCGGTCTGCTACACCAGCTGCCATACCTGGTGTGAAGCGTGAAGGTAGCGAGCCATTGGTATTGGACCGCATCCCCCGAGGGGAACAATCTTTGAAAGAGAGGTCACGTAATGTGCTATCCAGGAGCATGTCCACTTTAAGCAATACAGATCTCAAAGCACGGAAAAAGGAGGAGGAAGCAAAACAAATCCAAGAGGCCATTTCAGGCATCAGGAAGCCGAACAGGCATTTGATTGGCCGATCTATCATAGAAGATGCAGAGAAGCGGACCGGGTCGTCGAGCTCGCCGCATCCTAAGAGTAAGTCCGACTCGTTTTCGATTCAAGTGCCAAGCTCTTGCTAATACATCCTTTAGAACAACGTAAACCAGTACGAAATGCTGCTGCCGCTGCCGCGAGCACAGTTCAGGTCAGAGCCACGCCTGCCAATTACCGCTTCAAGGACGCTGTATCTGGGGACTCTCGAAGCTATAGCAGTTTCAACTTCCTCCCCCTGAAGACAGATATCGAAACATTACCTTCGTCCAATTCCGTTATACCAAGCACGGCACCTAGAAAGAGCTTCCGCGACGACCTTCGCGACGACTTGGCCGCGTTCCACATCGCCAGCACACCTAACAAGGTACTCGAATCACCGGCGGCGCCATCCAGAGACACAACTCGACTTGCAGCGAACCATAATTCCATCCCCGAGTCTTCACCCATCATGGCGCGAAGGAACGCGCCCACGCCTCGTGACTACCTCACTACTCCTGGAGCCGCTGGTGACATTGGTCCCTCGTCTCCAGTCCTTCCTCGAATATTCGAGACGCCCATCAAACAGCGAATCGCGACACTGCCCTCGACGTTTGAGAACCAGAATATCAGCTCTACACCACCCGAACCTCGACCAGAGGTCATCTTTGCGACGCCCGCTAAGAAGACAGCACCTGTCTCTGTCCCAACCTCGGTGCCGCAGCCGATCGGGGATACTAGCAATTCCACGAGCACCCTCTATCAGCAAATGGGCTGGGAAGATGACTTCGACGCCTTGTTTTAATGACTATAAATGATGAATTGCAAAATGCTACTTGCATACACGGCGTTTGTTTGTGAGACTGGCAAACGCCTGCCAAAGAGAGTGCTTTCAGGAACAGCGACAGATTCAAAGTGCATACTGCTTTTCGCTTTTGTGAAGCACGGGAACAAACAAGTGGGGGGATCGTTTGAGGGCAACTGGAAGATGAGCTCCAGGCTGTTGAAATTGAGAACACAAACACACTTTTTGGCATTGGAATGGCGTTTTTCCTTTTGCTTAGCTTACTGCTTACTCGGTGGGTGGCGGCGTTTGCAGTGAGAGAATAGGAGCATCGATACTGAGTGCATGGCGTACCATTACATGATATACAGAATACCCCGGCCGAAGGCACAATTCACGCAAATTAGAATTCTTAAACCATTTAAACATGCGACCCAAGGTAGACGAAAGACTGGTCGTCTATCAAGGTGTCTGAATTAAGATACGGTATATTGTGTCGCCTTAAAAGCACAATGCTGAGCTGACCACTGGTGTGTAGCACAATGCAAATGACCCCTCCACGTTGCGCCGCCACGCATCTCACCTCATCCCACTACTCTCCTCAGCTCCGCTTCTTTTCAAATGTTAACTTGCAGCGCGTCCTTCCACCGCCTTCAATCTCCTCTCCTTTCAACGACCATCACAGGTAAGTCACGTACATCCACATGCTCCTGATTACCCAGATCCAGGACGCGCACACTCTCTATTCCCACGATCCCCTCCCGCAGCGCCAGGAACCGCATCTCGGTCACAAAGCACGCGTTGGGCGCGAGTGGGCCCACGCGCACGTCTGCGGACAGGCACACGACGTCGGTGGAGTCGACGAGGCTGGAGTGCTGCATCGCGTGCACGATGTTCTCGTCCAGCACAGCATCGGCGACCTCAGCAGTGCTGTCGTTGCCGTTAGAGTTTGCGACGACAGCGGCCACAGATTTGCGTCGCGCCGGGCCAGAAGTAGACGGTGGGCGTACGATGCGCTGGTCGTTGCGGCGACGCTTGGGGATGGCGAGAAGGGCGAGTTTACGTGCCGGCGGAGGCGGGACGGAGGTACTTGTGGTGCCGAGAGGGGTTACACCAGTACCGGCGACGCGGTTGACGACGAAGATGGTCCAGACAAATTCGTCGCCGGGGTAGACAGGCTTGTGATCCGCGGTGAAGGTCATGGTGATGCCGAATTCGGGGATGGAGGTCTCGATGGCGAGGGAGCGGGTTTCCGCGGCCTCGAGGCTCGGAATGGAGTCTGGTCGTGCGACGGATGGGGAGACGAAGCTGGCCCCATCGCCGATGGAGAGCTGAGTGGGCCGGTGGGAGCGTTGAAAGGGCTTGGTCACACCGGCGCCAAAACCTGGGTTCACGGGCAGAGTGAAGTCCAGGATGGTCGACCATGCCATGCGCAATTTGGGCTTGCAGTTGTCATTAATGAGCGCGGTGCACTCAATAGAAATGGAGAGCTCGCGGTTGGGCGTCTTGGAGGGTATGTCACTTTCTTTGGGAGCGAGCCGGTACATGAGAGTGATATGGTCATGCGCCACACATCGGAGAGGAAGGTCGAGGCCAGTGCTGTGGTTCAAGTCCTCGATCTGGCCATCCGGTAGAGTGAGATTGACCTTGTCCACGGAAATTTCACAGTCGAAGTACGGAGTGAAGTCGATTTCCAGCAGCGCTATTATCGCCGGGCTGGGAGGGATGGCATTTGGTCGCGAGAAGCGCACTCGTGTGTGCACAGCTGGATAGACCTTCCTCGACAGATTATGCAAGCCCTTGAGCATGGGAAAGGATTCCTTCCCAATCTGTGTGGCGGGCGCGACGCGCGACACCCGTGTTGCAGACAGTCGGGGCTTGATGCCGGCTAGTAACGGGTCTCGAGCGAAAGCGTCGAGCAAATTGAGTCCGGGCGGTACACCGCTCTCGAGATAGCCATTGCGCTGTTCTCCATAGTGTGCCGGGTCCGGCCTCAGGCTTGCGGTTGCTGTAAAGACCACGGAGGGTCCGAAGAGCCGTAGTCGTGGCCGCGTCAGGAATATGGGTGCTTTCCAGACGGTGTATGCAGTTGTCTTTTCCTCTGCGGCTTCCTCGACGCTGCTACTCCTTATTTGGAAACTTGTTAAAGGCGTTTCGACGTGCTCGAGTTCTGCGTTGTATATAACCTCGGAGGCGCCGGTGCTGTCGGCTCGGTCTGGATTGGGAGTGTTGATGACCTGCGCCTGGATCGATAGCAGGAGCCTGTCTGTGTACGGTTTGAGATTGGCGCTGGACAGCTCGTTTGTTCTGAGGATCAGAAAGACATAGACGGTTTCATCTGGCATCTATGAATGAGTATTGTGAGACACGAGAGCTCCCGGGGAGAAGGGGAAGACACGAGGGCGTACCGAAGAAGAGCCATGACCTCGTCTCTATGTCTTCGAGAGGTTTGCCCTGAGCAATGGCACTTTCTATTGTCTCCTTTATTTCCACGTCGGTGCCATAGGGTATCACATAAGTCAGGTGGGATTGCTCGAGAAACACAGCGTCTCCGGCATCTGGGGCCGCGTCTTCAGGTTGGGAGGGCACTGCCATCTTGCAGTTTCTCCAAGCAGGCACGACCTAGAGCATGATCGGATCCCCCACTCTCCGTATGAGTGACTGTAAGCTTTGAAAGCCTCCAGGCGTTGGAAATAAATTGTATGCTTTCGCAAGTATGGAACTGTTGGTGGTCGTTGTCGCAGGCTGAAGCTGTCGCAGTGCCTCTCCCTGGGTGGGCACCTGTGACGGAGGACCGTACTTAGTACCTGGGTAGTGGGGCTTCATCCCGTAGCGCTCGGAAGGAACCCCTGCCAAAATGGCAGGGTGGCTCGTGCCCAGCTCCCGTCGCTTGCCGTCCATCTCCATAGTTTGCCAGGACTACTTTTTCCCATGCCAACAGCCACCCGGCCACCTCAACACTTGCGCCAGTCTCAACGCCTGGGAGTGTCATTGGGTCATCCTGCTGCTGGAAATACAGCCTCGTACTGGTCTCTGCACTGCTCTGCATCGGCATCTGGATTGACGGATTTCGTTTTGCAGCCTTCTGCTTTGGAGCTTTTCAAGAAAGAACCAGCCGCTGAACAGGAGAGGTCGCCATGAACGGCATGCACGCGCCTTTCCCAGGCCCTGGGGCTGCCGTTTGGCAGGAGCATCGCACCCCCGACAATCGCACGTATTACTACAATACCACCACCAAGCAGACGCAATGGACAAAGCCTGAGGAGATGATGACGGGGGCCGAGGTGAGTCCAGTAGTCGAGACGCAGAAGCTACTGGAAGACAGATGCTAATTTCCTTCTTACACAGCGTGCGCTTGCCAACCAGCCCTGGAAAGAGTATACGGCTGAGGGTGGGAAAAAGTACTGGTATAATACCGAGACGAAGACGAGCTCATGGGAGATGCCTGAGGTCTATAAGAGGGCCCTGGGTGTAACCGACACTCCGACAACTCCAGCCACGCCAGGACCCTTCGCCACTGCCGGGGGGATGGGAGACCGTGGATATGATCGCTACCGTGATCGCGACCGCGAGCGTGATAATTACCGTGACCGCGACCGCGAGCGTGACCAGCGGGAAGTAATCGGCGAATCGCGACAATTGACCTTTGGAAACGACATTCGAGCTCAACAGTTTGTACCAGCCACTGAGGAACTTGAGTTTGCCAGTCCTGAAGAGGCCGAGGCTGCATTCGTCAAGCTGCTCCGCCGTAGTGGTGTTCAGCCTGACTGGACCTGGGAGCAAACGCTGCGGGCTATCGTCAAGGACCCTCAGTATCGCGCGATCAAAGACCCCCGCGAAAGGAAGGTCGCGTTCGAGAGGTACTGCAATGATGTGATCGCCCAGGACAAAGAGAAGGCCAAGGATAGACTGGCCAAGCTTCGCGCTGACTTCACGACAATGTTGAAATCCCACCCTGAGATCAAGCATTACACCAGGTGGAAAACAGCACGCCCTATGATCGAGGGCGAGACCATTTTCCGGTCGACGAACAATGATGGCGAACGTCGTCAGCTCTTTGAGGATTACATTGCGGATCTGAAAAAGGCTCACCGCGAACAGCAAGCTTCCCTTAGGAAAAGTGCCATGGACGGTCTGATTAGCTTGCTACCAAAGCTTAACCTGGAGGTGTACACGCGGTGGTCTGAGGCTCAAGAGATCATTTCCGGCACCCAGCCGTTCCAAACTGATGGGAAGTACAAATCCCTGAGCAAGTTCGATGTTCTAACCGTCTTCCAAAGTCACATGAAGGCAGTGGAGCGCACGTTCAACGATACCCGACAAGCTCAAAAAGCGAAAAAACACCGGAAAGAGCGCCAGAATCGAGACAGATTCTTGAGCCTGTTAGGAGAGCTCAAGAGTGCTGGCAAGATCAAGGCTGGCACAAAATGGAGTCAAGTTTTCCCGCTGGTTGAGAATGACGCTCGCTACACAGCTATGCTGGGCCAGAACGGGTCGACACCGCAGGAACTGTTCTGGGATATGGTTGAAGAAGAAGAGCGAGCTCTTCGAGGAACACGAAACGAGGTGATGGACGTGGTTTACGTGAGTAGTCATCTCCCCATTCGCCAATCCCTGATATTCAAAAACTGACCATCACAGGATAAACGGTTCGAAATCACTCCCAAGACCGAATTCCAGGCTTTTCTAGCGGTGATGAAAGAAGATCGACGTACTGCTAACATTGACCCCGACATTTTGAAGTTCATGTTTGAGCGGGTAAGCAATCAGAGCAAAATCTTCTAGCAAATCTTTTCAAGCTATTCTGGTTCTCTTTACTGATGTTATTACAGCTGCAAGAGAGGAAGACGAAACCTGAAGATGACCGTGCATCTGAGCGGCAGCAACGCCGAGCTATTGATGATCTAAGATCGTACATGAAGCGACTAGAGCCCCCCATCACTCTGAGTGACACTTATGAAAAGGTCAAGGCACGCCTTCAGAAGGTCCCCGAATTCCAGGCAGTTATTTCCGAGGATGCACGTCGCACGGCATTTGACAAGTACTTGCGTCGTCTGAGGGATAAGGAGGAAGAGCTTGAGAAAGAGAAAGATCGACAGCGCCGGCGCGATCGGTCGCGCGATCGTTACCGAGAGAGGGAGAAGGAACGAGACAGGGACAGAGGTGAGCGATCTCATCGTCGTGGACACACCAGATCTCGCAGCCCGGAACTCGACATGTACGAGGCGGATCGGCGCAAGGCCATTGCCGAGCGTGAACGAAACTACCGCAAAACCAGCATGGCCGAGACATTGTTGTCAGACCGTAGGTCTTCTTTTGGTCATGACGACCGTGAGCACCGGGACCGAGACAGAGGAGATCGTGATAGGGATCGCGATCGTCTCAGAGATCGCGAGCGAGATCGCAGCGACAGGGAACGAGATCGTGTTCGAGACCGTGACTATGATCGTACCCCACGGTCTCGTCGCGACGAGCCCCCGCCCCATTATGAGCGTGAGCGACGCGATCGCGAGGAGGAGCGCGAGCGTTCTTACCGCCGTCGCATTGTCGATCGAGATGTCGAGGGCCTGAATTATGGTGACGAGAAACCGAGCGTGCCTAGGAGGCGTCGCGCAGAAGACGACGAAGATCGCCGCCCGGACTCCCGGGACTCAAAAGTACGTCGTGATCACTACCGGTATTGCTTGTCAAGAACTAACGCCTCTTGCAGAGACTGAAAATAGAAACCCCCCCTCGTGAGCGCACCCCCCGCCGTGATGGTCTTCTGAGAACTAGGTCTCCCCAGCCGCCTCCCAAGGAAAAGGAGGAGCCAGCAGGAGTTCACTCCGGGAGCGAGGAGGGCGAAATCGAAGAGGACTAGATTTCGCTGCAGGTTCCTGTCCGTATCACTCTTAAAACAAATAGAGGCCTCCATCGAGTCGTTCCAGTTACTCGGCAGCAGCAGCAGCAGCATTTCAAAGTCCACGATGCCAAGACGAAGGCGAAGCGCTGGAAGTCAAGTGTAGCCAACCATCGGCTTGCAAGAGTATCAAGTGCCGCAGGGAAGAAACCTGAAAACAAGGTCCACGGTCTACTTCAATTCCTTATTTTCCTCCTTGTTCCGGACTTCGATATTCAAAATTACGTTATTCATATCGAATGGATTTTCAAAAGGGCAAATCTTGAGGCATGCCATGTCGCCATTAGTACGTTCTCCGACGAAACACTGTCGTGGTGGGCAAGATGACACACCGGACCAGCAGGCAACCTCGCAGCCTATAACGACCGCCCAAAGCTCTTTCTCTGTGGCACATTCGAGTGTTGCGTCCTTTAAATCCTTCCCTCTCTTTCTTTCCAGTGACAGCTGGCGGTGCATCATCGACCGATCTCTTCAATAACACGCAGACCACTCGAGTGCTCAGGCAGTTCGGCCTTCGAGAAGCATATAGAATCAGACATTTGGGCAGCTGATGTCTGGCTGGTTGTGTATGTGTCACCTACCTCTTTCACTGTTGCCTCTTACCCGACTTTAGCTTTCAGACTCCTGAGGCCTGAGAATGGGGACTCTTGCCGTCCTCCTTTCTTAGCGAGACTCAGCGTGTTGTGGTAGACATTAGAACATGCTTGGCAACCAAATAAGAAAGAAATGATTTGAAGCGGCAACGTTTAAAAATGTGTACAGCATACCAATTACCTATAGTGTATGTTGCGCAAAGCCTTGCATGTAAAAGGAGCACCGCCCCTTCAATGGGCAATTGTCAGATATTCTTGCGACGCCGGAAGCTGTCTGACTATTCAGATGTTCCTTTTTGTGTCAAAGAAGGCTTGGTCTGGACCATGCTCAACACTCACAAGTCAAAATCCAAGTTCAATCACCATCAAGCGTTGCAGACGCCACTCCGCACCGAAGCGGCTGATCGGCCCTGTTATGCATGCACATGGTCACAGGACAACGGTGGACATCAGTCTTGATTATAACTGATTTCCAAGCTGGTGTAGCTTTCTCTGAGCCCTTGTACTTTTGTCTCTTCAACGCGCTCATCTATATCTCTTGTGCCTTTCACACTCATGTCATGTGCCAGCCGCATCGTGCGATGTGACTCTGACGGCAGTCACCCTCTTGACCCATTGCCCCTCAATCTACGGAAGATGGATGATGTTCAGATTCTTTCCCAGCTGTTCCAACCAAGACAAAGCCCCAATCTAGATCTAAACCCACCCCAAAACCATCACATCACTCGTAGGACCAGGCAACAGGGGATAGACTGCCGTCGCCATTGTTAAATATCGGGATCATCATCATCGTTGGTGCTGCCATCCTCCAGCCCTAGCTCGCCGGAAGCCGGGCTGTGTTTACCCCTGCCTCGACCAGCACCTTTCTTTTGGACGCCTAGAACGCCGGGACCCGATGCATCATGGTAGTGTCGATTAGGTGGAGGAAACATATCCTTCCTGTTGTCCTTGTGGAAGAACAAAACGATTTCAAGCACTTGTCTTGTCGTCCTCGAGGAAGAAGTAGTTGCCACCGACCTTCTGCTCCTGGTCAAGCTGAGAGTTGGCCTTGTTGATACGCGGGCGGTAATTGACAGGGTCGCGACGGAAGGTGACGTCGAGGTTCTTGAGGAACTTGTTGCAGCCCGTGAGCAGTGACTCGGGCTGGTTGGCGTGGGAGTCGATACCGGGCTTGCCATCGAAAACAATGACCCGGTCGGCCAGGTATGTGGCCATGATGAAGTCGTGCTCGACGATGAAGGCTGTCTTCTTGGCGTGCATGATGAAACGTTTGATGACACGTGAGGCGATAATACGCTGCTCGGAGTCAAGGTAGGCGGACGGTTCGTCAATGACATAAATGTCGGCGGGCATACCCAGGGCGAGCACAATGGCCACACGCTGCAATTCACCACCGGAAAGGTTCTTGACTTCCTGGTCAATGAAATCGTCAAGCTTCAGAGGCTTCACAACATCCGTCTGGAATTGTGGTGACAGGAAAGAAGCCCTAATCTTCTTGAAAAACAACTGACGGACGGTGCCTTCGAACTTGGGCGTGATGGTCTGTGGCTTCATGCTGATCTTCATCTCAGGCACCTTCTTGTTGTTGTCGGGCTTAAGGGCTCCGGCCAGAAGACGACAGAAAGTTGTCTTTCCAGTACCGTTTTCACCCATCATGACAAGAATTCTGAGGTTTAAGGTTAGTAAGGACTGTTCGTCCACATGACCATACTAGAAAATCAGAGTGATAGCTTACTCAGAATCAGTGAAAGAGCCCTCATCGATCTTGAGGTGGAAATCGCCCATAGTCTTCTCCATAGCTGGGTAGGAGTAGTCACGCGTGATGTCGTTCTCGAATTGGTCCGAAGCCTCGGCGATCCGGAAGGTGAGGGACTCGTCACGGAAACGCAAGTTCTCTGTCGGGATGTGGCCATCGAGGAAGATGTTGATACCTTCACGAACACTGTGAGGCATGGAGACAACACCATACACGGCGGGCTGACCATAGAGGACGCAGACGTAGTCTGACAGGTAATCCAAGACGCTGAGATCGTGCTCGACAACTGGAATGAAATCAGTTGACTTTGTCCACTAGGCTGGATTGGAAAAGTGTACATACCGATGATATAATTGTTGTGCTTAGAAAGTGACCGGATCATCCTGGCGGCGGCTAAACGCTGCTTGACATCGAGATACGAAGAAGGCTCGTCAAACATGTAGACATCCTTGTTTTGGACCTACATCACACCATGTTCAGCACCAAAACGTCAAATAACGATCCGGGGTTTGTAGCTTACACAAGTCAGACCGATGGCAAAACGCTGGAGCTCACCGCCGGACAGCTTAGGCACCTCACGCTCATAGATGTGACGCAGCTCAAGCTCATCCAGGACCTCATCCAGGTTGTCGAGTTGCTTCTGCTTGTTGAGAAGGGCGCTGACGGTTTTTTCGGGGCCTTTGAGTGCTCTGGGAAGCTGATCCACGTATTGAGGCTTGACAACAGAGGTGAGATCGTCCTCCAACAACTTTGTAAAGTAATTCTGCAGCTCGGAACCTCTGAAATATTTGATGACGTCCTCCCAGTCTGGTGGATTGTCGTACCTCCCCAGGTTAGGCTTCAGCTTTCCACTGAGGATCTTGAGCGCTGTACTCTTTCCGATACCGTTCGTTCCAACGAGACCCAGGACGTTTCCTGGCCTTGGCATGGGCCTGCGTAAAGAGTCAGCCATGGCCACCAAACATCGAATGTCCTCCTGAGCTGCCACTCACAGTCTGTGGAGCTTGAAGCTGTTGGCGGAGTATCGGTGCGTAACCTGGCTCTCGAGGTTCGTGGGCAGGTTGATGATGGTAATTGCGCTGAAGGGACACTTCTTAGGGCAGATACCGCAACCGATACAGAGGGACTCCGAAAGAAAGGCCAGTCGAGATTCGGGGGTCACTTCGATGCCTGTGATCCGGAGAATTAGCAGCTGCAGACCGCGATTTGGGGATTGAAGGGGAGGAGACTGACAGAGCTTGCCACTGCGCACGACAGGGCACGACTTCTTGCACTCTTGACGACATTTCTTGTATTCCTGTCAGCTATCTCGATGCTTCGCCTGTCATGGTTTGTTGTCGGGGAGAACTCACCTTCGGCTTGCACTATTGCGCAGAACGTGAATCATAATGGTTAGCCCAAAATTCTCATAATCATATTTCGTACAGCGGGGTAGCAGGGCGGGGCAAAACAGAGGGCGGCGGACCTTGTCACTATTGACAATAGCAATACTGGCGAAACGTTGTTAGCAATCATCTCTGGGGAGGTTTCAGTCAGGGAGAGAACAGTTCCATACCGAGTGAGCTTGTCAGCCATGGCAGCGATGGGGGGGGGATGTGCTGGACAAGATGGGTGAAAAGGTGGTGGTTGTCAGAGTCAAGCTGTTGCAGTTGTCGTGGTGGCTTGAAATCCTCAGGCCAAGCAGTGATCGGCCTTGTGCAGAACCTCAATGCCGGCGCAACCTATTGTCCGTTGGTAATGAAAGAAAACCGATAGGCTGGATAGTGGAATGCTTGCACAAAGACAGGCGGGAGGTGCGAGTGGATAGCCACGGTGCGGTTTGGGTTGACGGGCAAAGTACCGTTGCTACGGGACTGGAAATTCTGCCACCGGGAACTCTGTTTGCAGCGGCCAAAGAATTCTTGTGGCCCCCGCAGTGGTGGCAGGCAGGGTGAACTGGATTACCTTGTCACTGATAGGCTGACTTTGAGCCTCCTACAACCTAACAGACAGGGTTGTTTGCAGTTTCTTGTGTCGCGCTGATGTCAGTTTGGGGGCCTGGTTCACCTGAAGATCTCGGCCCGGGTAGCAGAGAACACGGCCCACCCATCACTGGCCCACCTCTACTTTGCATTGGTATCTGGATCTACAACGACACTGGACTTTGTACTATAAAATGGCTCAGGAGGTTGTGCGCCACAATGGTTGGATGAATGATTTGCACAATCTTTTCAATGTGGAGTTTTCCTACAGGTCTGTCCCTATGCAGAGAAGATGATGATTGAAATCCTTCTCTATGCGTCCTTGATTTTATCACAACCGAAACTGTCCCATACAAGCCTAGATACATAGCCCCATTGTTGATACCTGTATAAGGTGTTGGGGTCTACCTAGAACCGGACGACTTTTGTTCCCTGAGTAAATTAACAAACTTAATCAGGATTTGGGGAACTTCAAAGACCTCTTCAACTTCTACTACACCTTGTCTGGTCTAGAATTCATACCGATACAGCACTATCTTTGGATGTCCACACAACAACAGACAGTGATTCTTGAGCCAATTCATGTAGAGCCTCATCATAATCAGTGGAACTATTCGTAACTTGCTTGCCTCGGCGCCAACCTTCAATCCTAATAAATCATCAGATTTGAATCACTTTGGATAGTCTGTGTTCTTGTCTGTGCCCTTGTCTAATATTGCTCATCCTTGAAACCTCCTCAAACCGACCTTCATCATTATTCATGCCACGTAGGTACAAGCAAAGGATGTTATTTTGGGAGTCATTACCCTATATTGAACAAGGCTCTCTCTGAAAAGGCACTTGGCATCTTTATCGTCAGAAACAATATTTGGATTGGAGCAACATGCAAGATGCAATCTGCAGGATCAGACGAAGAACTGTGGAATGAGGGTCTGCTTGCCCTGTCTGTAGTCAATCATGACAATGACAGTCTGCTCATGAATCAGACAGCCTCATATCTAACAGGTTGATGAGGTCAAAGAAGACAAGTCTGAACAAAGTTTGGCAAAAGTGAAGCATTGTCAGTTGGAAGGCTAGTAGTTTGTAGGTTTTGTCAAAAGCCCCTCAAGTTGTTGTTAGCACTGATTCCGCATGACTAGCTAGCGTTCTTGCTAAGGCAGTACATAACCTTGCAGAGGGCACTGCCTCCACTAAGTAGGTAGTTCTGCCCACCCCAAAATCCCCATGCTGACTTTCAAGGTTCCTTCCATCCACAATCGACATCGAACAGTACTGCTCCCTACCCACATCACCACCACCACCACACATCCACCCTGCCTGACTGGATACTGCGCATCAAGTTTCTCCTTTCCTCCCTGCCTGGAGCCTTGCGGCTCATGAAAGACTTGTAAGTCGCCTGACCCTTGATTCACTGCTCTGGGCGTGTGGGCGCGTCTACTGGGTGTCGGCTTCGTGTCTTGCCATCAAGTTCCCATCGAATACGGACACACGGCTTTTGATATTCAGCCATATATCTCGGGGAGATGTCTTTGAAACACTTGTAATCGATGAATCCCACGTCGCTGATGATGCAAATGCATCTGCGGCGTCGCCAGAGCTCTCCAGAGCAAAGCCCGGCCTCAATTGACTGCCATCGCCCATCAGCCTCGTCGTCATCAAGGACATCTGTGCGATGCGACAAGCTTGAAAAGTAGCTGTTCTACAGCAATTTCCAAATAGTTCAACTTTGTTCCGGGTCGCATGCGGTGGCCCTAGGGTGTCTTCTGACCGTGTCTCGCTCCATCAACAGAATCATCACTAACATCGTCGTCTCACAGCAGGCAGCCTTGCCATCCTCGGTGACTATGTCTGCCTCTCCGGTATCTAGTCCAGCCAACGGACACGTCTCCCCGGTCGCAAATACTGTCTCCGTGCAACTGCTCGATCCTGAGCTCAGTGAAAGCGACCTGTCCGATGCCCCAGCTGCCGACATCGAATCCCCATCCTCTAACTCGCGAGGCGAGCTCGACCAAGCTGGCGCCGGCGGCCGTGCCGATGATTTCGATGACCCCTTGAGTTCAAGTGACGAGGATGCTCCCAATGACGGAGATTTTGATGATGT
The DNA here is from genome assembly GCA_027946515.1 of Gnomoniopsis smithogilvyi. Lineage (NCBI taxonomy): Eukaryota > Fungi > Ascomycota > Sordariomycetes > Diaporthales > Gnomoniaceae > Gnomoniopsis > Gnomoniopsis smithogilvyi. The sequence continues at coordinate 4,957,269 of JAPEVB010000002.1, forward strand.
GGCAGAGCATGCCTCGCCCGGAAGCCACAACGGCCAGGAAGAGGCTGCTGCCTCTGCTGCTTCCTCGGACGACTCTCGGACGGCTTCGAAGCGCAAAGCGGATCCTATAGACGAAGATGACTATATCAGGGACAATCCAGAGCTGTATGGACTGAGGAGAAGCGTAGGTCAATAAATCCCTCACGCAGCGTCTGTCAAGCTAATCCATCTCGTCAGTCTCGTCCACAGCAACGCCGGAAGATTGTATGTTGTCACTGTCGCCGACTCTAACGCTCATAATCTGGGGCACTTGCTGACTTCACGTGGTTCAGGTTGATGAGGATGATTCCGATTCCGATTCCATAGTTGCCAATCGACGAGCGCCTAAGAAGCGGCGGACTGAGCGATCTCTTCCATGTAAGTCTAGGCCCGACCGCAGTACCACCTACAATTGACTGACATATCATCTATCAGCCTCCAAACGAGAAACCCCTGTTCGTCAGAGCCAACCCGAGGATTCTGACAGTGACAACGACACATACGGCGGTGCTAGGGCCAAGATCTTCCAAAAGAAGGCTCGTCGGCAAGCAGAAGCTCAGCCCGCAGTGGCGCTGGCTGAAAAGAGATGGAACAGCCGCAGGGCTGCTCGCGTGACCGCTGGCGCGTATCAGGAAAGTGAAGGCGACCTAGAAGACGAATCAGATCAGACTCCCAACTACTGGGTCGGCGCTGAGTACGAGGATACCTCCCCCTACATCGAAAAGGTCATTCGGCACGAACTTAAAGACGGCCTCGAGATTACGGCAGCGACGACGCGACACGACTTCAAGTACTACATCAAGTGGCAGGGTAAATCTCACATGCACGACACGTGGGAGACAACAGAGACACTTGCCGGCTTCCGTGGCGTTCGTCGGCTCGAGAACTACTACCGAAAAGTTGTCGAATTCGAAATCTCTGTCAAACTGGATTCAGACGGTATCTCACCAGAGCAGAAAGAGGAGTACCTTCTGGACCGTGAAAGGCAGCAAGAAGCGCTTGAAGACTACACCAAGGTCGAACGAATTGTAGCCCATCAGGAAGGTGAAGAAGGCGACGAGTACCTCGTCAAATGGAAAGGTCTTCAGTACGATGAATGTACATGGGAAGCTGCCAGTCTTGTGGCGGAACATGCACAGGACAAGATTGATATATTCCTCGATCGTCAGCAGCGATCGTGGCAGTCGAATCGGACCGAGGCCAACCCAGACACACGCAGCCGGATGGTGAAGTTGGAGGAGCAACCGTCTTACATCAAAAATGGCGAGTTGAGAGAGTTCCAACTCAAGGGCCTGAACTTCCTTGCGCTCAATTGGACTCGCTCCAACAATGTCATTCTTGCCGATGAGATGGGTCTAGGAAAGACGGTGCAGAGTGTGTCATTCCTTAGCTGGCTGCGCAACGACCGTGAACAAGAGGGTCCATTCTTGGTCGTGGCTCCGCTCAGTGTCATTCCAGCTTGGTGCGACACTTTCAATCACTGGGCCCCCGATCTTAATTATGTCGTCTATCTGGGCCCAGAAGCTGCGCGGTCTACCATTCGTGAGCATGAGCTTCTTGTCAACAACAACCCCAAGAAGCCCAAGTTCAACGTTCTTGTCACCTCCTACGACTACATCCTTCTTGATTCGGACTTCCTGCGGACTATCAAGTGGCAAGCCTTGGCTGTTGATGAAGCACACCGGCTGAAGAATCGAGAATCCCAGCTTTACGCAAAGCTCGTCAGCTTCAATGTGCCCTGCAAAGTTCTCATCACCGGCACGCCGATCCAGAACAATCTGGCAGAGCTTTCCGCCCTGTTGGACTTCCTCAATCCGGGTAAGGTCCTCATTGACGAGGAGCTTGAACATCTAGGGTCGTCTGAGAAGCAGGAGGTCCTGGACGAGGAGAAAGACGAGAAGCAACGCCGTGAAACCCAAGAAAAACTAAGCCATCTTCACGCTGCTATTGCGCCTTTCATTCTCCGTCGAACCAAAGAAACGGTCGAATCAGATTTGCCACCCAAGACAGAGAAGATCATCCGTGTGGAGCTCTCTGATGTTCAACTGGACTATTACAAAAACATCTTGACGCGCAACTACGCAGCCCTGAAAGATGCCAGTGGACAGAAACAGTCTCTATTGAACATCATGATGGAGTTGAAGAAGATCAGCAACCATCCCTACATGTTTCACGGCGCTGAAGAAAGAGTACTGAATGGAAGTGACCGTCGAGAAGACCACATCAAAGGTCTCATCACCAGCAGTGGCAAGATGATGCTTCTTGACCAACTCCTTGGCAAGCTCAAGAAGGACGGTCACCGAGTGCTCATTTTCAGTCAGATGGTCAAGATGCTCGATATTCTTGGTGACTATCTTCGTATTCGAGGCTATCAATTCCAGAGACTCGATGGCACTATTCCTGCTGGGCCTCGCCGCATGGCCATCAACCATTTCAACGCAGAAGGCAGCGATGATTTCTGCTTCTTGCTCTCAACACGAGCTGGTGGTCTGGGAATCAACCTCATGACGGCCGATACTGTGATCATCTATGATTCTGATTGGAACCCTCAAGCTGATCTTCAGGCTATGGCACGTGCGCACCGAATCGGTCAGAAGAAGCCAGTTAGTGTCTATCGGCTTGTAGCCAAGCAGACAATCGAAGAAGAGGTTGTAAAGCGAGCCCGCAACAAGCTTTTCTTGGAGTATCTGACGATTCAAGCTGGTGTGACTGACGAGGGCAAGGAACTGCAAGACCAGTTCAAGAAGAAGGGCCTCAAGGTAGACGAGGCAAAGACAGCGGATGACATCCAAATGATCCTGAAGATGCGATCCCAGAATCTTTTCGAGCAGGAAGGTAACCAGGAGAAGTTGGAGCAACTTGACATCGAGGCTATTTTGGCGCAAGCCGAAGAGACTAAGACTGCCGTGGACGACAAGCTCAATCTCAGCACTGGTGGTATTGACTGGGACAATTGGATGCAGGTCACCGATGTCAAGGTTGACGACATGAATCTTGACTGGGATCAGATCATTCCACAAGACCAGCTCGCTGCCATCAAGGCTGAGGAAGAAGACAAGAAGAACGAAGCGGTCCTAGCCAGGATCCGGGAAGAAAATGCCCCCCGCAAAGCCACAATGAAGAGCTTAAACAAAGGCACAGAGGCGGAGAGGGCAGATCGCATGGCAAAGAAGCGGGAGCGCGAGAGACAGGAACTACGCGAAATGGAAGAGCAGCGAGCCCTTCTTTCCGATCCCAGACGGCCTCTCAATGAGAAAGAGACACGCAATCTGATCCGAGCTTTCTTCCGTTACGGATCCATGGATGATCGCCGCGACGAAGTCATCCACGAAGCTCGCCTGTCTGATCGTGATGCCGATTTCCTGCATGCCATCGTGGATAAACTCATTGCCGACTGTCAAGCCGCTGTGGATGCAAGCAACGACAAGGTTCGTGAAGAGGAAGAACGGTCTGGCAAACAGCTCGCCAAGAAGGACAAGAAGGCTGTGCTTGTGGATTTTGGTGAGGTACGCAAGGTCAACGCCGAGACGGTCCTCGAGCGGCCTCCACAACTGAGACTTCTTCGCGATGTCTTGTTAGGCTACTCCAATCCGCTCACTTTCAGGCTGCCTGATGCCGCCAAAGCTGCTCACTACACTTGTGAGTGGGGTGCGCGCGAGGATGGCATGCTTCTGATTGGCATCAACAAGTATGGTTTTGGTGCATGGACACAGATTCGGGACGACGAAGAGCTGAACATGCGAGACAAGTTTTTCTTGGAAGAACATCGTGTGGACAAGAAGGAAGAACGGAAGAAGGCAGATGCAAGGACAATCCAGTCTCCTGGAGCCGTACACCTTGTACGTCGCTCGGAGTATCTTCTGTCCGTCTTGATGGCCAAGTACTCCGACGATGCAGTGTACAAAAAAGCTGTTGAAAACCACCATCGCAGCAAGAAGAACCTTGTCAACGGCCATCGCCGCCCTGACGGTAACTCAGCCTCTGCCTCCCCAGCCCCGCAGTACCTCAAGAAATCCTCGCAGCACAGAGAACGCAACCGAGAGCGCACTTTTGGTGATGGTCATAGATCTCGCAGCGTTGCGGAGGAGCGTGGAACGCCACGCCCCGCAGAGCATAAGAGGAAGCACACAGATGATCATGATGACCGCCACGGCAAGCACCGTCGGACTGACCATGGTCATGGCCATGGCAAGGAAGACAAGCCCCGTCCCAACAAGCTTGCACCCGAAGCGCTCGATCGCTTGAAGAGGAATCGTGAGGAGTCTGTGAAACGCTTCAATCGTCTGATGCAGATGGATGATGGTCTCGACCAAGAGAGCAGTGAGTATCTGATTTGGTCACTGCTGAAGCCTGTGCGGACCAACTTTAGCCGCATCGTGGATACGACGCCAGAGCACATCCCGTCGCCCAAAGAGCGAGCTAGGGTCATGGGCACTGAGTTGCGAGTAATCGGCGACCATCTCACGGGTCTCAAGGATACGGGAGTGCCCCGCGACCAACTCGATGCACTTATGCCACAATTCTGGTATGAAATACGACCCCTGGCTGCGCAATTGCTTGCTAACAATAACCTAGGGATTTCCTGTCCACCGTCTGGCCTGTTGGAGAGATCGAGGTAACCGGCAAGCGGCTTTCACGTATGTACCGCGATCTTCGCGAAAAGGATAAGAAGGCAACCGAGGAAAAGCTGCAGCAAAAGAAGCGAGAAGACCTCGAGGACGGAGAGATCGATCTCGATGAAGAGCGCCGCCGTCGAGATCGAAGGGAGGCCGAGCGAAGGGAAGCTAGGCGCGAACCGAGCGAGGACACACGCCGTGACTACCGCCGTGACGAGAGGTATCGAGCCTATGAGGGTGACCGTCTGAGCTTTCGCAGGCCTGATCGCGAGCGCGATCACCACGATCACAACCGCGAACGCGGTGGGCTGGTAGATCGACCGAGACATTCCTGGAGCCCTGGTCAACCCCGACACAGTCCTTACTAGTGACTGCTGCTGCAGTTGTCGGACACCAGGCGCTAGGCTGACATGGCGCGTTACAACATGTCACCGCTATCAATGTCTTACAATTGTTGAGAAGCAGCACGATGGCTGCTGCATCCAATAAATCTTTCAAGACTTGTCCCTACAATTTGCCGGCCAACGAATACAGCGAAGGGCTCGGACTGATGATGAGCTGCATTGTTCCGGCGCATATAAAGGTTTTTGGCGTTAGTAGGCTGTGATACACTATCATACCCGGGTTGTTGCAGAATGAGGTAGTATTTGATTTCTCTCTGGTCGTGCAGTTCCTGTACAGGCCATGGGTTTTGTCTGTAGGTTTTGATATGTCACTCACAGACAGGAAGTGACTGTTTGCTATCATTCGCCATGGCAGGGAAGGGAGGGAGAAAACAAAGTTGAACGGGGACTATGAGGCCACGAATTAATGTGGGCTGGGACCGGGGTCGAGATGTGACGCTATTGGACGCCATGGGACTGTGACTTGACGGTTGCAATCCATTCATGGCTGTTGCTGAGCTCGGCCTTGGACATGGTCAGGTCGCATTGTTCGCCTTGTGGGCCTGAGGTACAGTCCCCAAAAAATAAGTATGTTATGTGGTGGAAGACAGGCTATCAAAACCCTCAGTGGACTGGGCTTAGGAATGTCATTTGGCTTGGGAGTGTGTGTTGCTTTGACGCTACATACCCTGGTTGACTGTAGCTATCTATACCTACTCAGCATAGTCGGCCGAGTGGCCAAGGGGAAAACAAAAGCTCAAAATATGGCGAATATCTCATCATGAAGGGTGGTGATGTGGTCTTGCTAGTTGCGCAGTCCGGCAGTCCGGAACGAGGTGACTGGAGACGAGTAAAATTACAACACCTCACATGCTTCCTGAAGCAAAGTACATTCAATCGCAAGCACTGAACCATTGGAGACAGGATTCATGTACTAGAGGTAGGCAGGCATATGTATTTCTGACATGGGGATACGGGCTCCTGTTGTGAAGGCCATTTAGCACTAATGAGGCACTCAACTCTCACCCGGCCTTTTCCTCCTACAGAGTTCAGCCATGTTTTGCCGTGCCACACCATACCTCTACGTCTGCCTATGAATGATGGATGGGGACACCTGTCGTGTAGGACCTAGCTTGTTAGACCAGAATATTTGGATCTGTCGGCAGCTGCAATGCAAGTAAGGGGAAACGAGAAGACTGCCTCCTCGGACGTCGAGCTACAGTGCACTCCTTCTTCTTCTTTTCTTGGCAAGAACCCGGCGATGTATCAGAGAGCCAATACACATTGAGGGTGAAAAGGTGAAGCGACGAATGCAGGTAGCAGGCAAATATTGAAGCACATGTGTCCACCTGACCAGGCAAGCAGTCATGAACGTCCAAAAAACAAAACAAAGCACTGAGTATGTACCGTGATCTTATACAAAAACTTTGATTGTAATTATGTGCAGAAGCTCGTGCAACTGCAACAGCGGTGCGCATCCACCGCTTAGGTGTCATCAAGTCTATGACTTTCTACTCCTCCATATCTTGATTTGCCTCATCGACAAACTGAGTCGGCGAAAATCATGTCTCGTCTGCGTCCTTTCCCCCAATAGTCTCGTCGAAACCTGCAAGATTCTTCTATGTCTCTTGCCCCAACCCCCACTTCAAGGGGTATATCCGTATATGTAGCTCGCTAGACACCATGCGTCCGTGAATGTAAGTATTGAGCAAGAAGGCTACCGAGGCCAGAGGTATGAGTAATGCGCGGACGGCTTCCGATCCGCGCAAAACTCTATAATGTCGTATGTACAATTTGAAACTTCAGAGGTTGAGTATCATATCAATAGGGGTTTTCGTTGTATGTACGGATGCCGCCGACAATTTTGAGATACAGTACGAGTCCCGTATTGCTTCGTGGGGTATCGTCAACACTAAAACGTATGACTCATCTACAAAGTCCTGTCTGTTGTTGTCGAATACAGTGTCTCTGCATCAAGACCGCACGCCGCCACCAGTCGCAGAACTTCGTGCGTCGCGCCCGTCGCTGATTGGACCTCGAACGGACTAGACACGATCAGGCCAGAAGGAAGCACGCGCTTGTTGAGAAAATTCTATTCCAACAAGTGGCCCATCACTTTTGGTCGCGCCTCAGACGAGATCGTCGCGCGCCCATCCTCAAGCTCTGGCTCGCTGGGTACGGCATGGAAGCTCAAGTCGCTCTCGTCTGAGGCATCTGCTGCCTGGTAGACGAAGTTGTCTACGCCCTTATCGTGAGGTCGTAGTGAAGGCAAAGTGCCAGGCAAGCTAGGAGAGAGCGGTTCCAGTATATCGTCCTCCTTTTTGATGCGCTCGAGGGGCTCTTTGACTGCTTTCGCTCTTTCGATCGGTGCGCCCTTGGTTGCCTTAAATGTCTTGGTAATGTCATTCTTGGGCTTCGCAGCAGCCTTTTTAGGCCGTCCACGCCCTTTCTTGGCAGAACCCTTAGATGCAGTGCCGGATACTGCAGTGGCTGTAGTTGGGGCGCCAAAGCTGAGAGTGCTCTGCTTGGTCTTGCTCTTGGGCAGGGCCTTGCGAGGTAAAGGTGAACCTGGTCTAGGGCTTGCACTTGGCGTAGGAAGCGCTTCCACCTGAACCTTGTCCACAAGTTTAGATTTGAAGTCGAGGATATCGCCGGACCTCGACTCCGTTTCACTGAGCTGATCAAAGTTGCGCTTGCCGCCGTCCAGCACAATATCAATCTTATCACGGTTGAGACGTTGCTCGTATTGCTGCTCCCTCTCCTGGGAGCCGGAAACCATATAATCGGCCGGTTCAGCACCAACACCCTCCTCGTCCCAACGGGGAAGGTCCAAAAGACTGGCAATATCGTCGGATTTACCACGGACAACAAGGTCCCACAGGTCTTTCATGTCGGGCTGTTGAGGCACGGGATCAAGGTTGACCCAGGCAGTAAATCCATCTCTCTTGGAGCGTGTGGCCAGACACAACTCTCTGACGATCCTTCGCACGCCTGGGACCTTGAGACTCGTGCCCACCACAATGACGGCATCCGGTATCTTTCGTAGGTCGGCCTGAGAGACTTTTCCGATCGCATCTTCGTCTGGATTGTACTCGTTGTAGAGGACCATTCGCGGTCTGAGCCGTCCAATGCCATGGCTTCGCTTTCCAGCGTAGTTGGTACGCACAAAGTCCAGCTGTGTGCATGCATCACACGAAGGGGGCTCCGGTCCTTGGAAGAGAGAACCATCGAAATTATCGACCTGGTTGCACTTGGTGCATTGCATCTTTTCCAGTCCACCATGAAGCTGGATAGTGGTAGGCCAGGGACCCTTGGAGTCCAGTGGTATGTTCGTTGCCAACGGTTTGAGCGAAGTGTCGAGGCAGTCGACGTTCTGAGAGTAAAGGCGCATGAGGCGGCCCTCGTTGGCGATGGTGGCGAGCATGTGATGGAAAGCAGTGGGCTTAGCCTCCTTGGTCAGGCGTGACAGGTCGCGAACCATCTTATGGAATTCAGCGGTCGACTTATCGTCCTTGTATACCGAAGCATCGAAAAGCGACTTGCCGCCGCCCTTGATCTTGTGTTTTTCCTTGAGAGTCGCAAAGAGGCCCTGGCTAGAACGGAAGTCGGGGACTGGATAGCACGTCAGCGTGAATGCGCGGGGCAAAGGCGGGAAGATACTGAAAGACTATGCATAAGGGGGCACCATCGACTTACTACCAGCCGAGACGGAGATGCCAGCTCCGGCGATGACAACTATCTTCCTCTTGCGGCGCAGGACACTAAGCAGGCGGTCCAATTGGGCCTCGCCGGCATCATCGCGATTATCGAGGTCCAGTGATTCTGTAGTTCTCGGCTTGCGCTCGGCAATCTTGCGCCGCTTGGCCGGGGGCGCGTCGTCAGTGCGCACCTGTATCTCGGCGACTTGCACGCTGTCATGGGCGTTTAGAGGTGAGGCGCTGCCCGATTGAGGGATGGTAGAACTCGGGGAAGGGTATCGACTCGATGCGTCCATGGTGGAAGAGGAGTTGGCGGAGAACTGAGGCGGTAGCGAGGGCGATCTCGAGCGGAGGGACAACGGGGACGAGGAGCGAATGGAGGGCGTTGCGCTGAGATCGGAAAGAGGAGATGACGGAGGAGATGAGGAAGGATTGGTGAGCTTGGCCGGAGAGGCCATCTGGGATTGCGCGGTGTCGCGAGATGCGCGCGTCGGGGCTTCGTGGCTTCCGGATTGCGGGAAGGTGGTTCAGGTAGTTCGCTGCGCGGGTGTTACAAGGGGAAAAGGTAGGTACCTTCACCTCACACTGGGTATGCGTGCGTAGGGAAGGAAAAGGAACCTGGAGACCCGATAAAAAAGGGAGAGATTCCAGGGTCGCATCCGCTGGAATTTTGAACGCTTTTGTTTTTATATATTTATATGACCATGGTGATTGCTTGCCTGAGGAGTTCAGGGTATTGTTAAGATTGTGAGAAAGAAGTGGTGAAGAGAAAGTGAAAAAAACACAAAATAGGAGATGGATCAGTCAAATGGGTGAAGGAAATAAGCTTGCACAAGGCAGGTCAGCGCTTTGCCAGGTGCGGGTACGTACTAATCCACTATTTTTGCAAGGTAAGGAAAGTACTGACTGCCTGTGCTGTGTTTTGACCAAAAGAGCCCAAAAATAAAGGCACTTACTTGCATTATGCAAAGCCTGACCAAAAGGTCTTTGATGGCGCCAATGGGTTGGTGCATTTATGCTCTTGGTAATTGTTGTTCTCCAGCCTTCTGGAACGAACGCAGTCCCTTGGAACAGTCTTGTCTCTCTTCAAGGTCAGGCAGTCTTGAACATGCACATACAAGTAGGTACTCGGAGAGGCTGAAATAACACGCCAAGCATGTCTACTATTATTACCTCATTGTGCACTTTCACCTGCAGCACATCAGCCCGAACTAAGCTTATTGTACTACCTACTACAAGTATGAGGTACATAGTGGGAAGATTCAGTCTAGCCGAGAGGGGTAGTATTCCAGATTCAACCGCAATGCAATTTGTGACCTGCCTTTGATCTGTCTGTACTCTGTAGTTTGCTGCTCACATTGCTCTCCAACTCTGCCCAGGCTATCAAAATTTACCGTCATCTTGCTATTCCCTTGGCTGAAAAATTGTGTGGTTCAACATGAGGTACGTTTCCGAGCAACGCGAGATCCACATTTGGACACGCATGCAGGGATCGGCCGTCATGCATATTGCGACGTGGTCCCACCTCGAGCCGGCGGACGTCACTCGAGTCTGGCTCTCCTCTCGCACACACACACACACACACCCCCCCACACCTTGAAATAAAAAACAAAACTGTTTCATTGTGATAATTGATACCCTCAAGAACAAGAGAAAAACAAGTACCAGGACTATCAACGGAAAAATACGGAAAAGACCTCGACTCAATGCCATGCTCGTTCAGGCTTTGACATCTCTCAACTTCACCCGTACAGGAAACCCGCCCTTCACATGCCCCGTGATATCTCCAAACCCCATCACCTGATATGCCTTCTCCCCAAGCGCCTGTGGCGCATCCTCCTCGTAGGCCGGCTCAAACTCCAACTCGCGTAGCGTCATGGCCAAAATAGCACGCAACTCTAGCTGTGCAAGTTCCTGTCCAATACAGTTCCTCGGCCCCAATTCAAAAGGGCGGAATGCGTTCTTGCGCGGATATAGCGGCTCACCCTCCTTCGCTAGGAACCTTTCTGGAAGGAACTCGTCCGGTCGTTCCCAGTAGTCCGGATGACGGTGCGTAAGGGAGCTGGCGCTCCATACGAGGAATCCGTCTGTGGGGTATTGCTGCCCTGTGACCGGGTGCGTTAGGAGGATATCTGGCGCTCCTTTGCGGGCAGTGGCGCCGGGCGGGTAAAGTCGGAGGACTTCTTTCAAGACCGCATGGGTGTATGGCATTTGGTTGAGCAGGTTGGGGTCTTCAGTCAGACGGGCAAGGGCTTGCGTGGGATCGGAGCCCAGGACCGCGTCGTGCTCGGCGCGCGTCTTTGCGAGAATGGTGGGAGCCTGGCTGAGTTGACTGTAGATGAAGGACAGTGTGGATGCGGTGGTATCGTGGCCGGCAAAGATGAAGGCTTTGAGCTGAGAAATCGCAATGTCCATGAATTTGGGGTCAACATGCTTGTGCCCATCTTTTGCAACGACACTCTTCTCCGGCGGCGGCGGCGGCGGCTGCTGCTGCTGCTGCTGTTGCTGGATTTCGGATCGATAGGCTTTGACGGCGAGGTAGTTGATGGTTTTGGCTCCCATCACTTCGCCGTTGTCGAACGCTGCAATCCCTTCCTCGATGAGTGGAGCGAGGAAGTTCCTCATCTTACGGTTATTGTTCCACGTGAAGAACGGCCGGAGCGGGAAAGCTTCTTTCAGCCTATTGGCGAGGCTGTAATCACAAACGAGCCACCAGATCTTGAGTTGCGTATACATATCAGCATTGATTTCTCAGATAATCAGTAGGGAAATATTTCATACCTGATTCTGCAATGCCGTAACGAACGATGAGCTACGAGTCTGACTATGCAGCCGTATGCCTCTGAGTCGGGCGTTAATTTCTAGAATTGCGACTGTCTGGCTTGACCAGGTGGAAGACAGAGCGGGTTCACTCACAAAGCTGCTCGGCATATCACATCAACTGTCGCTGTTGAAACTGTCTTCTCCATGTTCAATATCTCGCCTGAATGAGCAGCCTGGATGAATCTTTCCTTGAGAACCTGGATTTCCTCCAAAAATGCGGGCAGTAAAGCTGTAAGATTCTTGGCGGAGAAACTTGGGTTAAAAACACTGCGCCAGAACTTCCACTCCATACCTTCCATCGAGATCAGATCATGTAGATCGGTAAAAGGCTGAAGCTCCCGGGAAATTTCGGCAGCTTTGGGGAGTGAATTGTCCTGCGTAAATTGGCATGCGATGTCTGGGTGGAATATGCAAAATGTCGCCCCGCCAAATGGCCAGGTGTCGAAGTAGATCACACCATGGGCGCACATCTCCGGGTAAGCTTTGTGTAAAGCGATCGGCACGGAAAGCTTGGAGCTTTTTTGAAAAGTGTGTAAGTGAATGGGCTACATTTTCTTCAACTTGACATTCACAGACGTACAAGTCTCTCGGAAAGGGTGCTAGCGCCTTTCCCACAGGAATCAGGTGGCCAAAGAGGAATGAATGAGGCAACATTGGCTACAAGTCTGTCAGGCTTGGAGCATCTTTTTGCACCGTCTGTTGGCTTTGGAATCGAAACTCACAATGTCATATTTCTTCATCGCTCTCCGAAAGCTCATCCTCGCTTGATATAGGCGGACGAAGAACATGACCAAAGTGGCCAAGATCACGCCTCCAAGCGCCTTGCCCAGAAGGGCGGCGTCTGGCTCAACTTGATGGATCCACAGCAGGGCCATTATGTTTCGTGTGAAGACGGAGGATGTTGTGCTAATATAAGATATGCATTATTCGCGTATGATCTTGTTCACGAAGTCGAGAGTGCTCCGGGTTCTACAAATGAGCGGGAGTTGAGAGAAACGAGGCAAGCTGCGACAGTCAGCTGAGACTGTGGTCTCAATTTGTGCTTGGAGAGATGAAATGCCATAGATGTGATCTCTTTTTTTATTTTTTATCAGGATGTTCATCCTTGTACGGTCTCATTTCACCTCTGTTTGCTTGTATGCACGATCGTGGATAAGCACTAACTTACATGATTGTAGTGCGGCGCAAGAGAGCCGTAGCGGGGCAACATCTGGGTCACCTCAGCTAGTCCATGCAAATGGGATCTCACGCGAGTGTGATGACAGCCACAAGCACACTATTTTTTTCAGAAAGATAATGCAAAGTACATTGGAATCAGAAACAAAAACGAGCACCGGATGACTCGGTCTTGTTAAGTTTATAAGAGATGCAGGCCCCCTCAGGCAGTGCTTCATCTAATAAGCTCCACTTTCCCGAATGGGCTGCTCAGCTTTGCTTACGTAACGACGCTTCTTGTCGACTACGACTCTCACTCTTCACTAGCCCTAATCTTGACGTCTCACGACTACTACCGAAGCTGCCTCACAATACTCAGTCAAGTAGGGATCACTGTGTATTCGCGCGCAGGACGCTACAAGCCCTTTGCCCGCCGTGTTCGGCAATGGGCTTTTTATGAGTTGAAAATTTCAACACCCGGATTTGCTTTGCTCCCCTCCTGAGCTAGCCTCAATCGCGACCGAACATATAAGGACTCTGCTGTGCCGTACGGGGGCGATCCCAGAGCCCTTGAGGCTTCAAGATGCCTATGATGATGGAAGATCATTTGGATGCCCTCGGTGGTGCTCTGCCCAGTATGGACGATGATTTGTTTGGTGACGAGGTCCTGCCACTGGCAACTCGACCCCCTAGCAAACAGCTGCAGAAGCGTGTTGACGAGTTGCGCAGCCGCGGATGCTGCCGGTATGATCAAAAGAAACCCTTTCAACCCCCCCCCCAACCCAACGCAACTCCAGACCACAGGGCTGATTGAGCATAGCACCGTTGCATACTCACGACACGGCATCATTGCATCTATATCGCCAGATGGGACTCAGGTCAACTTGCAATGCCCTCGCACCAACCCTTCCAATGGGTCATGGGAGCTGGGTGAGGCCCTTCCGTGTTCCATTTTCCCTGCGCCTCTTCAAGGTAGCCCAATTGTTCACCTCGCTTGGGCGCCTACCTCCCAACCAGAGCTGGCTGTGATAGATGCCTTCGGACGTGTTTGTTTTGTCAGCTCGGGCGTTCATGCCAACAAGGCCGCTTTTATCTCAAGGAAATGGGACGCCGATGCCCAAGATGATCTACACTCCATTGTAGGATGCTACTGGCTACCTATCCAGATGGGGCCTAACAAAATGGTGAGTGTACACTGTCTGCTCACGCACTTGAAATGCAAAGCACCTGACCTCTCCTAGCTCAACGTCGTACATGGTCCCGCGGTCCGGGAAAACGAGAAGTTTCGATTGGAAAACAGTGTTCTCCAGGCGTCAGGCCCAATGCATCCAAACGCAGCCAAAAGCTCTCTGGTCTGTGTCACTGCTGGTGGTATCCTCAAGCTATTCTTTGCCCAAAATTCAAATCAGATACAGGACATACACCTGGAGATGGAGAGCATAGCCTCATCTGACGACCTCATCACCCACGCCGCAATTTGCACTGAACGAGGTACGGTTCAACTTCCTCAAATTCCTACAGTCACAGCTAACATAGTAATCCTAGGCAAACTTGTAATTGTCCTCGCGACCGCTGCAAAGCAGCTCAAAATTGTGCATGCCGAAATAAACTGGGGAGTGGCGCAACCGCCGCAAGACAAGCAAATTCCAGGAGGGAGTCTTCCTCTCAGACCATCCTTAAAAATCGAGCACGTCACGACAACGAATTGGTTGCAACAAGGTTTGGCTGGGTCCCACCTAGACGCTTCCATGGATCAAATCTCGCATCTCGAAGCTCTACCACCTGTTGTGGACTATAAAACAAAACAAATCACGCCTGCCATGATACTCTCTGTTAGAGCACATTTGCCTACAACTGCATCCCACTTCACCATGGAGTACCAGAGCATCATAGATGGCTGGGATGTGGTCACAGATCAACCTCAAACGCTTCATCCGGCATTCGAGCAACGCGGCTCAAAGGCAGGGGCAGCAGCGAACCCTACTCCGTTAGTATTGCTTCGCAAGCGCGGCCCGATCATCATCAACAAGATCATAGTATCTATCGACACAGTCACGTATGGAAAGATTATTTGCATCGGCTTCAGCGACGGTACCGTACAACACCGTGACCGCATCACCATGGCAGAGATCTACCACGAGGAGCACCAAAGCCATATCATGACTCTACAACAGGCTGGCTTTCATTTTCCAGAAGAGAAGCCGAGCTTGCAGACGAGCTTCTCTCCTAACAATTGCGCGTTCGCTCAGATATGTGAGAACGGAAAGATCAAGTGGAACTGTCTGCAGTATCCAGTTGACCAAATTGGCTTGAATAAATCGGATCCGCTCTACGAAGCCGTGGTCTTCGGCTTGATGATGTCTTTTGCCAATGCTACTCACCAATTCACGAATTACGACGACCTACTTGCTGTGACGAGGCCATTCGTTGAGAAACGGCCTAACTTCCTGCAGGATCTGGTCTCAGCCCTGGTCTTTATGCTGCTTTGGAACGTAGACTATTCGGAGGAGACGATGCACGATCAATTAGTCAGGAGCACACATTGGCTATTCATCATGAGCATAGTCAATCACTTCGGCTTCAAGGGGGGATTTCGACCAAGATCATTCAATGGCAAGTTTGCTATGCTGGGTCTCAATGCTCGAAACTTCATCATTCTCGTCACATTGGCGAACAACTCCCCGATGGGTCCCATGGGCAAGATCAGCCCGATGGACGAACCTGGTAAGTTACCTACTCATTTCTGTGCAGCATTGTACCCGTTCATGGCGCTAACATCAGTTCAGAGGTCGTCGAACTTCTTGCCGGATGCGCCCAATGGGCAGTGGATCTATTGTCTCATGTGACAGACAGTCTATTTTGCTTGCGCGATGATTCGAAGCTGATGGACATCCTTCAGGACAATCGCAGCTTCCTAGAGATGACAAAGTATCTGAAAGAGAAAAATGAGGTTGCCCTCCACCTGATACTGTGCTCCACGACCCGTTGCTTTTTGGCCGCTATCTGTCGTCGAATCACACACTTGCAGTCAGTATGCAGCAGAGCTTCGGAGTACTGGGGAAGCGTAAGTGATCGCCCCGACAGAAATGCAACACCAGCTAGCCGCGCGCTTCAGCGGGCGTACATGAAACTGCAGCGGGCGACCGCGACCAACCTGGTCAAGATCGATGAATTCGAAAAGCTGCTCAGTGTTGTGGGCGAGGGCGTCCGACAGACTTATCAGACAACGCTAGCCACCTTGCAGCAGAAGCACCAGCAGCAGCACCAAAACCAACCACCCAGACCCGGACAGCCAACCCCGGAGCAGACTCTGAAGAAGGCACAATCCAACTGCGAGCTCAACATGCTGCTTGGTGAACAGCCGCCGCCTAGCTTTCAGCCGCTTGTCAAGAAGTTCTTCGAGACGGACCTCAAAAATATCATGACTTCGACAAACCGGTTCGATCTGTTCTTTACCGACTTTCCGCTCTTAGAAGTCGAGGATGACATCAAGAGACTGGCCGCACGTAAGGCGGACGCGAAGTATGTCGACGTTTTCAAACGGAAGGAATTCCAGGCACCTGGGCTGGTCAAGGGGCATGCAACAAATGGCGATGAATCGAAGCAGCTTCAGCAGCCTGGAGAAGAGGTTGATGCTGCAGGGTTTGGACATCCGGCTTTCCGAAGATGCGTGCGGTGTTGCGCGGTTATGGAAGAAGTTACATCACCGAAGATGAAGCCTGGATATAACTTTGTCATGGCGCAACAGAGGAAGTGTGCATGTGGGGGAAGTTGGGCGTCGTTGCCTTGATCTGAACGCAATTGTCTCGTCCTATTGGACAGTGGAAGGACAAGCTTATCGTCATGACATGGCATAGGTGTCAAAGTTGATTTGGTATCAACCCGTCTTGGAAAACGGTCCTTCTCAGACGTCGGCCCTGTGGACGAATCTACTGGCTACTGGAGTACGCTCACTCAAGCCTGTCTCAGGTCTTTCCATATGCTGAGTCTGCACACTCAGCCATGCCTTTCCCGCTTCAACTTCCTAGCCACCATCCACCCACAGGCGGGCTCTCTGGAAGTGCATGCAAGCTTCTGCTTATGGGATGTGACTATTTATTGAAGCCATGGTATACGCTGGGAATCCTGACGCGTCTTGGGACAGGCGGGGCCGCGATACAGAGAACTACCAAGAAAACAATCTGATGGACCCAGAAATAATACCTCAGCTGGGGCTGACGAATAAAGTGTATTACTGAAGTTTGATGGCGATGTAGTGTAGTGGTAACATTCCCGATGGGTGCCCTAAGTACCTGTCTAGGACGCTGCAGCTTTGACCCTTTCTTCCGTCATTTGTTTTGCCTTCTCTCATGAAGTTCGAAACGTAAGCCTTAATCCAGAAAAACAGTGCTACCAAGGAAGTGCCATTCCTTTACGGTAGGACAATGAAAAGGGGTGGAGTGGATTGAAATCTTATGATAAGAACCCAGTGCAGCCTTCATGCTCCCGCATGAAGTGGCAGGCAGATCAGGTTGCCTGTTCATTGTTTTTGGTCCTCTGCTTTGGAGTTCTGCCCAGTCGTTCTACGAGATCTTAAGAGAGTTCCAATAACATACCCTCTGCCCTTGACCGGACTTGAAGCATGTGCTACCTTGGTGATCGCTCGAGTCCTTTTAAGATGTCGCGTTCTCACGCATGGCCGGAGTTACTCCTCACCGGAAAATCTCCTTGTTTTTCGGTGCCATTTGACCCGGTACCCTCATCACCGATCACAAGGTCGGCTAAATGACTACCTCTTCACAGCAAGATGTGTTTGTGTTGCGGACTAACGCAACATCCTGTCTACCGTTCTGTCAAGAGTCAATTTCAATCCCTGCCATAAAATGAAATCAACAGCTTAGAGATGAAGCCTTCCAACTTGCTGCTGCCCGCACTGGCAACATATATTGGACCCTCTTCACAGTCTGAATGTCCAACATGTCTAAACGCTCGCCATGCGAACGCAACAGACATTCGTGATCTGCCAATTACCCGCCAAAGCTCCGGGCTTTTCCTGAATGGCATCCCATGGCGCGCCGTCGGCCACAATGTCTACTGGCTGGGTCTAGACGAAAATGTGATTCCACCTTCAGGCGAGCCCTTCTACGCCCCCTTCAAGGCAAGCTATCCCACCAAGGGTCGGGCCACCGAGATCATGGCAACGGTGAAGGCACTAGGCGGGACCATGATCCGCGCACATACGCTGGGCGTCTCGACAGGGAACCCACTGAGCATCTGGCCCGCCCAAGGTGTCACCAACGCACAGGCTTTTGATGCTATTGACTGGGCTGTTGCGCAGGCGAGGGAGTATGGTGTGAGGTTGCTCGTGCCGCTGACGGACAATTACGACTATTACCATGGAGGGAAATACGATTTCCTCCGCTGGGCAGGGTTCAACCTCACGCAGACGTCGAGCGCGAACGACCCCCTCGTGCAGCAATTCTACACCAACGCCACAATTGTCGAGGCATTCAAGGGGTATATTCGCACATTGCTGTCGCATGTGAATCCCTACACGAATTTGACGTATGCAGAGGACCCGACAATCTTTGCTTATGAAACTGGAAATGAGCTTGGTGGGCCCGTGTTTGGGGACATGGACGTGCCGGTGGAATGGCTGCGAGAGATCGCTGGGTTGGTGAAAGAGTTGGCCCCAGCGAAGTTGGTTGTGGATGGAACGTATGGCGTGAATCAGAGCCATTTTGATGTGCAAGAGGTGGATCTGTTCTCGGATCACTTTTATCCAGTCAATGTGACCAAATTGAAAGGAGACTTGGAGCTGGGTGAGTCGAAGTCTGTTTCTCCGTGGACAGCAAAACCAGGCCTTGGGACTCAGTCGGTCATTTACTGACCTTGTGACAGTTGCATCCACGAACAGGAGCTACTTCGCCGGCGAGTTCGACTGGGTGGGCTCAAATGATGGTGGTGCCACACCAAATGGTGATAGTTTGCCCGAGTGGTTCTCTATTATCGAGGAGAGTCCTGTGGCCGCCGGTGATGCTTTTTGGAGTCTCTTTGGCCATGATATCCCAAATTGTCAGGTGAGTGGGAATTTCTTACTCCCATCGATATAGGCGCAGATACTAATTACAGGACTGTATAAGCTATTTGTGAATCACTCAGATGGCTTTACTTTGCAGTATAACAACCCGCAAAACTCACCATATATCACGAGCCGTATTCAGCTAATCCACAAACATTTCACGAAAATGAGCGAAGGGCTTGACATAGGTGTCAACGCATCGCTTCCTGCAGTGCCTTGTACGTCTCCGTCAACGTAGGACCCGTCTTCCTACGAGAAAGCAACAGATAACTTTCAATGAAACTCCTTTCTTGCCTCCCTATCACAGCCAAAATTTTTCGGTTCCCACACCATAGGCCACAAATGCGTTCTCGTCTCCTCTCCCTCTACCTGCGCCGTCACCATACCCAACTCTCGGAATCCAAAACGAGGATAGACACTCCTCCCCATGGGTGCCGCCGACAGAGTAATCACGGTCCCGTCCCTTGCTGCACGGTCTTGGCCCCATTGACACAGCGCGCGAGCCAGTCCGCGGTGGGTGAACGATGGGTGCGTTCCGAGTGCCTGGAGATGGATCTGTGAAACCTTTTCATCAAAAAACTGAACTTGAAGAGACAATTGTATGCAAAGTAACTGAGTGCTGCTATACCTGGTTCGTCCCGTAAAGAGGATCGAGGAACTTTTCATGTGCCTCGTCCGCCGCGCGCGAGTGCTCGGTCATTCTCGCCGTGTCAGCGTCACGCCGGGTCGCAGCCCCAGCGGCGAGGAGGACGGCAGCAACTGTCTTACTATGAGTCCCAAACACCAGCATCGCGAGACGTTGAAACTATCTTTTACCTACCCGAGAGAGGTTGATATGCCGAGCCATGCTTCCTTCGATTCACATACGCCACATCCCACGCTGCATAGGCTCCCATCTGCCAGGTGCAAGTCGTCGCATCGTACACCTCGGCCACCATGACGATCCAGTCTTCAAACTCGGCAGCCACCCACGTCTCGACAAGCAGGCGGAAAAGCCTCCTGTGCACTTCTGGGTACTGTTCGCGGTGAAGAAATCGGTAGTCCCACCAGTCTCGGTCCGCGGGCATCGCCATTATGAGAACATCCGTCACAGCGTCGACGTCAGAGGGCTCCGCTTGGCGGACGCGCATGTCCTCTTCCTTGGCCATGCTGCTGGGCCGGGCCTGGTTTTGTTCGATTGGAGGATCGTCTCACGATAGCATTGGAACGAGAAAGATTTTCCGGGGAGCTTCTTTTTAAAGATATTTTCGCAGCACAACTATTGTAGCGATCGTGCACCCCAAGCATACCTATTGTTCTTGTTGCATAGGACTGGCTTTGTATTGATGGAAAGGGGCCAGACGCGGCGTGAGTCAACTGAGGGGCTCGGAGAGGGCTTCTCAAAGGGGTCGAGTATGGCACAGATGAGCGCACGTATTCACCATTTGTCAGCCAAAATCCTACACATATGTCAGACAGTATTATTAAATTCGTAGACCCGGAGGGCGTCCCGATGGAGAATGGAGCGAGTTACATAGCCGCCGATGGACGGCGATATACTAGGTCCTGAAAGAACAGGATCTCGTTCAGGATTACTGAGACATCACCGCGGTGATAGCGACCTAGGCCTCTCAGTCGATGCCAACAGTGAGTCGACTTTCGATTTGCAGGGGCCAGACCAGATGACCTCTCAGGCAGTATTTCAAGTTCGAAGACAAACGTGGCAATCGTCATCAATATTGTTGGAGAGCGTCAGGACAAAAGTGCTGTAGTGTCAGTATCTGAACGGTACAAAAGCTGCTCTAGATTGGCTCCGTGGAGTTCGGATTTTGAAGGACAACGCCCAACAGGTGGGAGGCTGGGACAGAAAGCTAACTCGATTAGCAAACATAGCTACACTTTTCCTTTTTTCCTTCTCCCCGTCCGAAGTGCCATCTCAATCTTGAGAGGCAAGCAAGGCTGATGATGATGCTCCAACGGTTCGCCGACCGCCCCAATCCAAGCTGATCACCCCCTGACCAGTACCAAAACGCATCTGTCGCGGACCACCTAGGCGGCTGTGCCCTGCTTCTTAAGCCAATCCTCATGGAGTTTCTTCTGTTTTGCCCAGTCCTTCTGCAGCTTCTTCTGCTTGCTCTTGGTGACGTCCTCACCCTTGGCATCCTTGGTGGGTATGCCGTTCTCATCCCAGGCCGAGTACTCTGCCGTCTTAAAAAGCTCACTGTGTGGAATTTTAGCCTTTTCGTCCTGCTGCCGCTTCTTCTCGGCCTCCTCAGCCTGGGCTTTGGCCTTAGCAGCCAATTTCTCCGCAGCAGCTTGCTCGCGCGACTGTCTTGCTTGCTTGGTCTGCTTGTCAATCGGCCGAACCAGAGCAGGTTGACTGTCACGATCCTCAAGGTAAATGTCCAAGTCCCAGAGGTGAGAATCTCTGAGTTGGTCGCAAAGAGCGAGTATGTCCTTTGCAGGTGCCTTATCGCTAGCCAATTTCTTGACGTCGGCTTGGAATTGCGTAAAGACATGCTCGTATTTCTGAGCAGCCTCATGAGAAGCTGGAGCAGCGGGTTTAATTCTGTCAGCTATTTGTAGCAGCTCAGCGTGGTCCAGCGCACCGGAACGACTTTTATCTCTGACTTCGTCTCTCAGTTCGGCGGTCGGGTAGATGAATGGCTGAGCATGTGAAGGAATTTCAGCGCCTGACCATGCGAGACGTGATGTGTCTGCCAAATCACCCTCCTTATCGAGTCCCAATATTGTCAGAATTCTGGTGACCCATCTTGAGATTTTCAAGGTTGCGTCATCAGGCACGTCTTCGAGCGCGTTGAAAGTTGATATGAGATCGGAAATGGCGTCCATGGCGTCCCTGGTCTTGAAAGAGTCGCGGAAGGCCGTGTCGACGTCTTTGACGGCCTTTTCCAGTGCTGTCAAGACCTGATCCCGGGCATGCTCGGCTTGTTGGCTCGCAGCCTGGGTCTTCTCGAGTTGCGAGCGTCGTGCAGCGTCGACACTCTTGTAGAAGAAGTTGTTGATTTTGTCCTCCAACGATGCAGTGCGAGTAGCAACATCGCCACCTGAGATGTCGATGCCAGTGTCCCAACCGCCGAGCAAGAAAGCAATGCGAAGACTGCGGTATGTCCATGTCCCTTTCCCCAGGGCTTCTCTGATGGTTTCGAAGTTCTTCAAAGACTTGCTCATCTTTGAGCCTGCGATTCCCAGATGGCCCATGTGTACGAAGTAGTTCACCCACTGCTCTTTACTACCATAGTGGGCCTCCGACTGAGCCAATTCATTGTCGTGGTGTGGAAATCGCAGGTCAATACCTCTGTTCTCGTTAAAAACTAGTTCACAGAATTCAGGTTGATGAGAACCCTGAAAACGGCCCAGGAACAGAAATAGATTCGTTGGTAACGACGAATGACAACTTACCCAGAATGTAGATCCAGTTTTTGGCCTAATATGTCGGATGCCATGACTGAACATTCGATGTCTGCCGAAAATTAGAACAATTGAGTGTTTGAAGTGGTCTTCCCCTGATCTTATGGAACAGATACGGTAGAAGAAAAGGAGTCACTTACGCCAGCCTGGTCGCCCATCGCCCCACGGACTGGGCCATGAAGGCTCACCAGCTTTGCTCGCCTTCCACAACGCGAAGTCGGCGTCACTTCGTTTGGAGGTTGTCTTGCTCGTGAGTGCACCCTCGCCATCTTCTTGGAGGGCTTGGTCATTCCGGCTTGAAGGTGCAAGACGCGCGTAGGGGCTGGAGACGGTCAGCAAGTCTGCTGCCCCCTGCAATTTCTCTCTGCTTTGAAGGTACACCTACTGGCCTGCTTTCTCGAAAGCGTTGATGTCGAAATATACAGATCCGTCCGGGGTGCCATATGCGAAGCCGTTGGAAATGATTGTCTCGATGTAAGTCACGATCTGAGGCACGTATTCAGTGACCCGTGTGAGGGTATCTGGTGCAAGAACATTGAGGGCGCGCATATCCTCGAAGAATCGGTCCTCAAATTTTTGCGTCAGATTTGTGAAGATGGTGTGGTCTCGAGCATCAACTGAGGAGCCGTGGAGCGAGTCCAGGTATGGAAGCAGCACATCCTCTGCATTTTCATAGAGCGGCTGTAAAGTGGTGGTGGCCTTCTGCGCGCTTTCCATGTGCATCTTGAGCTTCGCCTCCTTGTCGCCGGGCGTCTCGTTGTCTCCAGCTAGGGCTTTGCCATCCAGAACCCTCCCGTACGCTGCTTTCTTCGCTTTCTCGAAATCTTCTGGTGCGGTGTCCTCCGGTATCAGGGGCAGATTCTTATTGATATATGCCTTGAGCGCTGCACTGACGGTAGAGACAACATCTTCGTCGACCTTGGGGTGCTCCTTTCGATACTTAGCCAGTAAATATTGCTGTCGACCGCGCAAGATGATTTTGTCATCAACGTCGGTGATGTTCATGACAAACTTCACATCAAAGTTGAAGTAGTGCATCATGATGCGCCTGAGTATGTCCGTTGACACATAGTTCCTCCCGTGGCCAAGATGAGCGTCGTCGTACACAGTGGGACCGCAAGTATACCACTTGACTGTCTTTCCTTCGGGGTCTATCGGCACGAACTTGTTCTTCTCCTTGGTCAAGGAATTGTACACAGAGAGGTCGGGTATTTTCGATGGGTCGGCAAGGGGCTGGGGGGCAGCCCAAGAGGGTTGCGGTCGGGTTATTGAAGCCATCGTGGCCGCACGTATCCGCTCGTGTGTTCCCAAGGGTGCGCAGAAGGAGGAGGGGTTATGGAATGGTGCGCCTCTGCAGCTTTCCGCGACTGTCAGTCTTCGAAAAAGTGGTGTTGGAAGTAGGTGAAAGACTGTACCGAAAGTTGGTTAACGGGGAAGTAGCTGATAGGACTCTAGAGTGTGGCCATATGAGGAGGCGATTCATTCGTGCTTATAGTCTGAGTCTGAGTCACAGTATCGAGCGATGTGTTGCAATGCGAAGGAGGGCGGTCTGGTTACTTTTTAGTCGACAGTCGGAGGTGGGGTTCCTTTGAGCAGTTCAGGCACGACATCTTACCCCTGTTGTACTGTACAAGTCGGTAGCTGTCTATTTCCACCCTGGTCCCTGCTCTGATCCAGCCCACTGTAGGCGCCGAGGGACGAAGTACCGTCACCAAACCTTGTCCTAATTATCCTGAGTCGCCCAATAAATTACCTATTCAACGCCATATGCAGCAGACACAACTTTACACATTGCGTTGCTTTCGCTGAGAAATGTCTTCAATACATGCTTGACCCCCCTCCTCTCCTTCTTTTACTCTCTCTGCCTTCTTGCGAGAAGAATGGCCGGCCTAGGAGGCTTCGCTTTCGATGAGTGCCAGTTTGAGGCGGGACCTCGTGTGCTATCTGGCACATACATTTACTGTAACGCTCATCTCTATGCAGATGAATCCTGCAAAGTGTATGCATGTGGAAGAATACATCTGCGCTTTTTATGAAGAAATAAGCAGGTGTTGCATTGTGTTCGTCCGATTGAAATCAGTGGACACGCCATCTCCTGTCAGTCTTTGGGCCTGCCAAATTGCCGAATGCGGCTCCGATGGGGAGGACCCTGAAATACAGCCCCACCAAGGACCTTGCAGTAGGTACAAGGTCGCATTAATAGCGGCCAAATCGATGATGTCCATGATCTATTTCTGAAAGTTTTCAAGAGATTGTGCCAGAGAGGACCTTTCTCTTCTGACTTGCAAACAAAACGACTGAACCCTTGTGAGAATCAAGTAAAAATGTTTACTGGCATCGTCGAGGAAATCGGAGGTAGGCTTTAGTCGCATCCTCAATGGCTCATCTCTCACCTCATGGTCCATTTTCGACTCATGGTGCTAACAGCCTCACAGTCGTCGCCGAGCTCAATCCCAATGACTCAACAGGCGGAACGTCCCTGACCATCTCTCTTCCGGACTCTTCCACGCTCCTCTCTGACTGCCATGAGGGCGACAGCATCGCCATCAACGGTGTGTGTCTCACCGTTGTAACGTTCACTCCTACCAGCTTCACCGTCGGCATTGCCCCGGAAACACTCCGCCTCACCAACCTGGGCGCCCTGGCCTCTGGGTCCAAGGTGAATCTCGAGCGGGCTGTCCGCGCCGATACACGCATGGGCGGCCACTTTGTGCAGGGGCACGTGGACACCATCGCGACCATTGCCAAGATGGAGCCCGACGGCAACGCCATTACTATCAGATTTAGTCCAGCCAAGCGTGATGTGTTGCGCTATGTTGTGTACAAGGGGTACGTCGCATTGGATGGGACGAGTTTGACCGTGACCAAGGTGGATGATCAGGAGGGGTGGTGGGAGGTCATGCTCATTGCATACACGCAAGAGCGGGTCGTTGTCGCAGGAAAGAAGGTTGGGGATACTGTGAATGTAGAGGTTGATATGATGGCCAAGTATGCCGAGAAGAGCATGCTTTGGATGGGCGAGGGAGGGAGTTTTCCATTTGTGAAAGAATTGGAGAAGGCAGTGGAAAAGATGGTGGCCCAAGGGCTAGGTGGACACACTTCATAAACATTGGGCGGATCGACCGGGAAAGACGAGCATTATATCACGATTTTGTGTGGTTTAGGCGATCAAGTTGACTGTCATCTGTACAGACTGCCGATTCAGGAAAGCAAGTATCTGTATCTGCATCTCATCCTGGGGCAGCACGTTGGATAGATTTCGAGTACTATCTTCAAACTCCACCCCAGGCCTCTGCGATTTTCGTGCTCAAGGCCTTTCCAATCTGCTTGCTTTTGACCTTGTTACCCAACTGGGTGGACACAAGTTCCCGCTTCTTCTTCTTTCCATCCTCGCTCGAGCCACAATTTTCGAAAGCCTTGACAAAGTCGTAAGGTGTCTTCCAGATCTTTTGGATTTCAATCGCCTTCTCTCCCGTGACGCCCCTCGTACACATGAGCATCTTGAGGTACAGATCTCGCAAAGTAAGCATATCGGACTTGGAGGCCAGCGATGCAAATGCTGGGTAGCTGATGTAGTAGTCCGATCTGGGCTCCTGCGCCCTTAGATGGCTCAGGAATGGTAAATAATTTTGTGCCGTTATGATCCTGGTCGGGATGACTTTGAGAGGCTTGCTCTCGTACAAATTTTTGAGCATGGATGTCATGCGAGCGAGGTAGCGGATCGACTCGTCCACCCCTCGCGTCTTTTTCACAGAGAATCCATTAACAACCTGTGTAGACGCGATGGCAGACTCGACTGATTCTTCATATTTTTGAAAGAAGGATTGATCCAAAGAAATCTCTTCAATAAGGTAGGTGACGTGGCTGACGCCGGACCTCTTTAACCGGAATTTTTGTTCGCGGAAGCGGCCATCCTTGATACTTCCAATCAGGTCGTCAAGCCGTTTCCTTTCGATAATATGATCGAGCACGACCTCATCGCCCTCTGCCCCGTTCAGGCGTAAAAAGCCTGGATCGTGACATTTGGCGACCCACTGGATATCACCAAGCTCGAGGGCACGCATGATGGGTCGCACGCCCTTCTTGGCCAGCTCCTCCTTGAGATAGTCGCGGTCCGTCTTGGCCCGGACTTCTCGGACATCGAGTAATAGGTGGACCGAGAACGTGCCAGGTTTCAACACTATCGGGGTGAACACCGGGAACGACGAGTCGGCGGATAGCACAGGGCCGTCCGTGACAACGTCTGTATAATTCGGCTTCTCGACAGGCGGATCATCATCGTCAGATATCGCTCCCACGCGAGTTGAGAAAGTTGGCTGACGAGGCCTAGGCGATTGCATTTCGTCAAGAATGATAACATCATTCTTATCATCTTCCAGTTTCTTCTGACTTCTCCCATTACCAGTTGTTGCCTCAATTTTCCGGGCAACCTCCCAGCCTTCGTCCGTTAATGCGTACCTCTTCGTGGGTCTTCCACGCTCGTAGACCAGCTCTTTTGTCATCAAGGTCTTCATCGAGCTCCAAGCTGTGTAAAACTTGCCAGGATCACTTGGTGCTGTGAACGATGAATCGCTGTAGGGCTGAGCTGCGTCAATCAGGTCTTGCTTCGACATGCCGATGGCTGCATCCTCTGGCTCTTTTGACAATGCAATTACCAGAGCGTAGGCACCAGACCGATAGGTCGGAACATACTGCTTGACTTTCCTCGGCTTTTTGGCAGGAGGTGCTGATGGGCCATCATCATCATCATCCTCGCTGCCATCACCGTCGCCGGCTCCCGCCCCTGTCGCGCGCGCTCGGCCGACTCCCTTCCGTTTTCTTGAAGCCATAGGATGCTCTGGCATCTCAAGATTATTCTCATCACAGTGCTTTTGGAGCTGTACCGTCAGCCTCTCACACAACTTGGGTCCAAAACCTTTCAGTTGCTGCAGCTGCGAAGGGTGGTCGAAGGGCATGGGGCATTTTCTGAGTGCATCGTAGGCGTGTTTGTAGGTGGTCACACCTTTTGAATTGCGCTCCCTGGCCGTATCGTACCACTCCTTGACCCACGCAAGGAGAAGAGCGTTAGGGGAGTCCTCATCTTGGGGGGCCATGGTATTGCCACCACGGTTGTGGTCCGCGCTTAGAAGAAAGCAAGAGAGCAAATCAGTTCCAAGCACAATTCTTTGAGCGATATTTGGACAAAAGAACAGCAGCCGTTTTCGCCAATGAGACCGAAAAAGAGAAAGTCAATGGGTTTGGTGGTTGCCGAAGCAACTCGTCGATGAGAGACGCGTCGTGTCGCGTCGACGTCAGTGAAGCCAATTTGGTGAGCCTCAGGATTAGAGTACCTAGAGACATGGCGCTAGGGCCCGAGTAGCCTGCACTAGGAGGTAGTGCACTAACGTACCTAGGTATTTTGCTCACTGGGGAGCGACAGGGCATTGAGGTCGGTAGGTACTACCCAGGTGTGTTTATACCTACGTGCATTCAACAGAACTACTTCTTGTCAGGTGGAGAAAGCAGATCGCATATGTAACACAGAAGTGGCTGAGAATTGGAACAAACATGCTCTTGCATTTGGCTCCTTCAAGAATAGATTATTGCTACATCCGGCCCTACTTGCAGCGCAGAGTATTTTGAATGGGCATGACAACACTAATCCTGTTTTCGTCAAAGCTCGAGAAGAGTAACTCTTGTAGCCTACCTGGTTACCTGCTAAAGGTACTTACGTACTGGCTTGGAATCTTCTGTTAGGGACAGCGGGGAACCTCTCGTAAACTTCCACCGCGGGGTGCATCTTGAGCACTGCCCATCTACAGGGGTCAAGTCCACTATTCCAGGGGGCAGGTCCAAGGGGCAGGGCCAGCTAGCTGTCCAGGCCGCCCGTGGCTGAACATCGGGACCTTTGACAGCTCACCCATTTCAGTTCAGCTCTTGTTCGTATAAATACCGCTTCCGTCTTGTTGGCTGCCGAGATCATTTCTGCTTGTCGTTTGCTCTTCGTCGTTTATTCTCGCCATTCGTCTCCGCCATCAATAGTACCTTTCGTCGTCAGACCCAGGCTGCTTCAACCACCACCATGGCTTCCAACGACGACAAGATCCTCGCCGCCTCGGCCAAGCACCCCATCGTCCCACTTCCCGCTGGCAGCGTCTATAAGTATGGCACTGCCGGTTTTCGCATGGCCTCTGATTTGCTCGAGGGTGTGACCTTCCGGGTTGGCCTTCTCGCAGCTCTGCGGAGCCGCAAGCTGGGCGGCTCTACCATTGGCGTCATGGTCACGGCAAGCCACAACCCAGCCAAGGACAATGGTGTCAAGGTCGTCGACCCCATGGGCGAGATGCTTGAGCAGGAGTGGGAGTCATTTGCCACCAAACTGGTCAACAGCGCCTCAGACGAGGCATTGCTCGACAACTACAAGTCATTGGCCACACAACTCAAGATCGACCTCAACGCTCCCGCTAAGGTCGTGTACGGGCGGGACACTCGCCCCTCTGGCCACACTCTTGTCACAGCCCTCGCCGATGCACTTCAAGCCACCAACACTGAGTATGTCGACTACAAAATTCTCACAACGCCTCAGCTCCACTATCTCACAAGGGCTACAAACACTGAGGGTACCCCGGAGGCCTACGGCGAGGTCAGCGAGGCTGGATACTATAAGAAGTTCTCGGACGCTTTTGTCCACGCTTTGAAGGGCCGGAAGATCAAAGGCAGTCTAATTGTGGACTGTGCCAACGGTGTTGGTGGGCCCAAGCTGAGCGAATTCTTGAAGTACATTCCCAAGGACACGATAGATGCCAAGGTGGTCAACGACGATGTGCTGCGGCCCGAGGTGCTCAACTTGGATGTAAGTCCTATTCACCATGTGCATATAACACATGCTAAAGCTGAACTATATAGTGTGGTGCCGACTTTGTCAAGACCAAGCAGCGAGCTCCCCCACACCCCAAGCCCGAACCTGGCGCGCGATGCTGCTCGCTTGACGGTGACGCCGACCGCCTGATTTACTACTACACCGATGCCGAGACTGGCTTCTTCATGCTCGACGGTGATCGCATTGCTACGCTGGCTGCCTCGTTCATCGCCGACCTAGTGCGTTCCGCCGGCCTAGAGGAGGAGCTTCGTATCGGTGTGGTGCAGACTGCCTACGCCAATGGCGCAAGCACAAGATATATACAGGAAAATCTGCGGCTTCCCGTGGTCTGTACACCCACAGGCGTGAAGCACTTGCACCACGCCGCGTGCAAATTTGACGTGGGCGTATACTTCGAGGCAAACGGTCACGGCACGGTTCTGTTTTCCAACGACGCAATGCGGACTTTCCGAGACAAGAAGCCCCAGTCACCGGCTCAGAAGGATGCCCTCGAGACGCTCGCCGCCGTGGGCAATCTCATCAACCAAACTGTCGGTGACGCCATTTCCGACTCTCTTCTGGTTGAGGTGATCCTCGCCCACAAGGACTGGACCCTTAAGGACTGGGCCAATACATATAAGGATCTTCCCAACCGACTTGTGCGCGTGGAGGTCAGCGACAAGGATCTCTTCCAAACCACGGATGCGGAGCGGCGACTCTCGCAGCCGCCGGGCGCGCAGGACGAAATCGACGCCCTCGTGAAGAAGTACACGAATGCACGTTCGTTCGCACGTGCCAGCGGCACTGAGAACGCCTGCCGTGTGTATGCGGAGGCAGCGACGCGCGCCGAAGCGGATGAGCTTGCCAAGAAGGTTGAGAGAGTGCTGGAGAAATTTGGCAGCAGTCGTGGTGCGGCCTCGTAGAGCGGTGCCGACTCCGCGAGCGCAGTCTCGCTGTCGCAGCCGGTGACGCCTGTGGATGAAGACGACGGAGCGGATGACCGCCTCGATGCTCTACGTTTGGAACAGGAGTGGTTCGATAACATAACTGAGCCATTGATGAGAAAGTCGCCTGTTCCGCCTTCGCCACCGCCGCCGCCGCCGCCGCCTCCTCCTGCAGAGGATGAAGAAGCCGATGACTACTTTGGAGTGGCTACTCCGGCATGTTCAGACAATGGTGACGATGGTGGCATCTTCAAGTTCGAGATGGATAACTAAAAGATAGATCAGTCTTTGAATTGCGTTTCGATCCAGGTTTTTTTTAGACAAAGAAAAACGATACAAAGGGAGATCAAGGTTTGGAATGCAGTCTGAATCACCAGCAGATGCCGAATACACCTGGAAAGGTCTGTTTAACTTGATCCGTTTCAGGGCACCAAAAAGTAAGGCAACATGACTTGATAGAAATGCCGTCAACAATGAGATGGCCTACTCTTGTCACAATCAGATAGACCCATGACTGTCTGCCAGACAATCTTAGACAAGGAAGTAAATCAATATAATTTGGGAGGATCCATTCTGACCCGCAATATCAAACGAATTTGAGGCTTACAGACTGCAATACCACATGGGTCGACTCTCTGAACCGCCCACTCCTCCCTCAGAATTATCACAAGTATTCTTGTACCTTCCTGAGTCGCCTCCTTCACCGCTTGTTTCCCGTGGGCCAGTGCCATTTGAAAGCGTCAGATCCAGGTTAATTCACATGGTCCGATTGTCATCAGCAAGCAATGGGTGCTCTCTGTTCATGCATTTGATCTTTTGTGGGCTTTGATGTCTTTTTTTTCATTTCAGGTCATTTCTGCTGTGGTGGTATCTTATCGCCTGAAGTACATACACAGAAAAGCCACATGCCCTGCTAAGCTTTTAATTCCATGACTTCCCCCAATATGTAACCTGGAAGTATGCCAACAGCACGCTCAAGACTGATCTTATATCAGTGACAAAAGGAATTCAGGAACAAAACATCCTGTTTCCAGATAGCCACTCCCATCGTTGGTATTGCATTAAGCAAACCTCTATCCAGGACCACTGACGTGCTCGGTCCTCTGCCCTCAATGGCAATGTCCCACTGCAGCTGGACACCATTATGCCATGAGGTTTTCGCCTCTGCGCAATTTTGATGCTTGAGAGGCGCCGCCACTTGAGCCACTTGTATCCGACGTCGGCCCAATAATCCGGTATGTGGAACGATGACTGTTCCATCGCTAGCAAGTCGACATGAAAGTCCGCAATTTCAGCGAGCTTCAACGAAAGTCACTAGCACATCTTGTACTCGCAGACACCGGAGCCAGTCCGGTTAGGGTCTTCCGTGTCTAGCTTGTACTCAACCTTGATGTCGAGGTCGCGACGGTTCTTCTCGTTCGGACCGCAAACGAGCGAACAGTGAACCTTCTCGCCCTGCTGGACGGTGAGCATGTCCTTAAGATAGAACACCGTTTGCTTCCAGTGGGTGTACTTGGTGTGTGGGCCAGTGGAGAAAGCAATGGTCTTGTGGCACGCCGTGAACTCGATGTCGAACCACGCCACAAGAGCGTGAATGAAGTCGTCACGGCGAGCAGTAAGATCAAACGGTACGCTGTAGGCCAGATCGGCAACAGTGCACTTGTACAAATCGAGAGTGAGGACGCCGGCCGGATCGGTCACAACCGCCTTCATCTCGACGGTGTCGACGAGAGGCTCGGTAAGGGCAGTTGCCTTGAGGGGGCTGTAGTTAAAACCATATACGTTGTCCCAAACTAAAGCATAGTGTTAGCTTGCCGATTCTGTGTGAAAATCACAAGGGTACGCTACTCACATCCAATTTTCTCGTCCTTGTATTCACCATCCTCAATACCGGCCACGAAGATGGTAGCCTTGTCGGGGAAGATCAAGCCATCCTTCTCCAGGTACTTGTCGCGAGCGTACAGCACGGTGTCCAACATGGACTCGTAGAGAAGGAAATAACCCATCCACTCGGAAATGATGATATCGACCTTGGGGAAGGGAATCTCAATCTCCTCCATCTTGCCCTGGATCAGGGTGATCTTGTCCGACATGCCGTTGACTTCGACGATCTCGCGGGCCTTGAAGATGATGGTCGACATGTCAACACCGACGACATGTTTTGCGCCAGCCTTGACGGCGAACCTGAGTGGCAAATCCGGTCAGTATTGGGTGGGTGGTTGTCTCTCAAGGGTTGCGTCCGGAAGTTGCGATTGACGTAGGTGTGATCGGGGGGGACTTGTCTTACATGGAGAGAATTCCAGTACCACAGCCAACATCGAGTACAACCTTATCCTTGAAAAGGTGCTTATTCTGAACAATAGCATTCATGTAGGAGCGTGTGCGGACCTCATCTTTCTAGAAGGGGACGAACAATGGTCAGCAGCCAGCCCAATATCCCAGGATTTGCCCAATGAGCCTTGGATGTAGCATACCAGCATTTCCTCGTGGATGCCTTTTTTTTGATCAATTGGTCAGCACACTGCGCCATGCACTCAATACTCTGTCTGTATGGGGGTTTTTCTCTTTGCATACCGTGGTGGTTGTAGCTGTGTTGACCGTCAGAATCAAATACATTTTTGTTGATGTTTTGGAAGGGCATGTGACGGCGAAGTGCAGTACTTTTACATACCTGTTGAAGTAGTGTTGCTCTGAGTGAGCCATCTCCTTAAGCTTCAACTCGGCGGTCTCGACCTCCATCTTGTCTCCGTTGGACGCCATAGTTAAGAATTTTTCGCGGGGGGGGGGGGGGTTATGAAATAGAGGAGGAGACTGGCTGAATGGCCGAGTTGTGATGAGGTTTGAAGGACGACGGCGTGCAAACTTGTTGGAGGGGCAGCATTTTTTATTCCTGCTCCTGGCAGATCCCTTGCAAGCGCCGAAAACCCTTGCAAGTCTAGCAAGCGCCAAAGCCTGATCCTTACCCCTGCTTCCACTGTATGCGCAGTACCAATCGACAATTGTAATTTGTGCAAGGCATGTCTTCATTGATTTGCCTCTCTCAATCCCTTCACACCCAGCAATAAGAGATGGGTAGTCTCACAGTTACTAGATATAGTGGCGGTGCCCAAACAATCAGGTGGTTCCAATCAATGAACAATTTGTGGAATTTTCAGGCGTAGCAGCTGCGTGTGAGAATACTAGAAAGTGCTGTACCAATCAAAGGGGAAGTCTTGAATCAGATGACACAGCATTTACCCGTATTTCATATGGACCTGACTTAGAGAAAATACAAACACTTGATGTATGTCTGCGGGCTATCTGCTTTGGCCCCTGTTGAAATTGCTTGAACAAAAAAATAGCCTACACACCACCCTTCAAGCAAATGTGCGTTGAGGAGTCAGTGTGTCAGCGGAATAAGTTTGGGACTAACAACCTTGTACAAGCGCATAGATAGATACATACCTTAGTAGGTGCGTATAGGTACCCAGGCGCGCTGCTGCCTGCGGCTGAAATGCACTGCACACATATAAAAGCTCCATTTGTTGGTCATTTAATTTTTCAATTTTTTTTTCTTGTCTGTTCATGCAGATAGAACTCAGTCTTGATGGCCTCAACGCAGCGAAACTGTAGTCATGCCTCCCTAGTGGCCGATGTCTCCCCCCACGGCCACCAAACCAAATACAAGCGCATAGACTGGAAACACCGGATGGCTGCTACTACACCGTCAGGACGGATCTAAAAGGTCACATGCGGGCCGTAAGACGAACAACAAACGTTCTCCTTTGCCTATCCGGCGCCGCTTATTCTTCCTGAGGATGACCTCGCATGCGATCCGACATATCCCCCACAAAGCTTCCGCTCATGGAATCATCTCAAAAAAAGGAACAGGGTCACGAGTAACAAGAAGACGATATACGTGGCAGGGAACCCAGAACTTTGCGAGGAGCTGTCCGGTATGGCCGAGTGGAGTGGTCCATCAGGTTTCAATAAGGCCGCTGGTATGGCTCGAGTGCAACATCCCCAGCTTGACGATGTCCTCGAATACCTCCAAGCATTCTACCACGATTTTGAGGTGAAGAAGTACAATCACCCTCTGACTTTGGGGCCATGGCCTTCGGATGATAAGAACGGTGAAACGGTGTCTTTTGTCGGCCTTAAAGAAGGCCCACTCAATTCATATACGCGCATTCAGACCCGCCCCAGTCCGGACGGGCTGTTCTCCCACCAAATGAATCTGGACAATCTACTGGACTGCGCAATCAATATTCTCCCCAATGATGCATTTGCACTTATTTTTCTAATTCATTACGACTTATATGAGGACGAAGACGACGACTTTTGCTGCGGGAGAGCGTACGGTGGAAGCCGAGTGGCCGTCGTGTCTTCGGCACGGTACAATCCTCTTCTCTATCTACAGGCGGGAATCGATCCCCATCATATGTGGCCTGCTTCTCACTGCGCCCAATACGTCGCGTCACAATGCGACTTGCCAAACAAAATAAAGAAGGCGCTGACCCGACCTGACGACCTTTCTGACAGTCCGCTTCACCAAGCAGTGGCAGCATTCAAGAATACTCTGCCTATATCTTCTTCTCAGCCCGGTGTCCTGCAAGGTTTGTGGCTTTTCTGCCTGGCTCGAACCGCCAGCCATGAGCTGGGCCATTGCTTTGGAATGGATCACTGTGTGTACTACGCCTGTACAATGCAAGGTACCGCGAGTGTGGCGGAGGACCTGAGGCAGCCGCCATATTTATGTCCAGTTTGTGCGAAGAAACTTGCTCGAGCCGCCGAGGAGGCCTCTGGCAAAGGTTTCGACGAGGAAAAATATAGAAAGAATGTTATGACGAAAATGATGGCGACGTGTGAAAAGTGGAAGCATGTGGGTGTGTGGGCTGGATACAAGGCTTGGCTTGAGAACATTCGTCTCTGGTGACGAGTCTGAGCAGTAGCATGGTATTTCAAAATTGCTTCTCAGATCTAAATGTTTATGCTTGTCTCTGATTGGGACTTTTTTTGGGGTTTCTACGCATGGTCCTTTACAACAACGTGTAGCAGGCGACAGCATTGCACTGGTCTGCATCCTGTCCCCTATGGTAGGTTCACTCTCCCAACTAATGTTGGTTTGTTCAGGGTTGTTTTTTTTTTTAAAAAAAAAAACCAAAAAAAAAAAAAACATGAAGGACTTAGAACTTGAGAAAATTGCATTCCCAAGGGGTAAGTATCAGAATTTAGATGTTGAGAGTGAGAGAGAGAGCGTGTGTTTGCATGAATGGCGGATCATGTCACAGCAAAGAGCTCAAGTAATAGTCGTTCCAATCTCTGCAGAAAGACGTCTCATTTGTCAAGCTCTGGTGGTATCAGCTATGATATAGCGGACTGCTTTCAGAAGTGGTACCTGCAGATGTTCACAGCCTGGCTCTTCGGACCCGATGAATCGGCTCCGATGCATCAAAATCGCAAGGCTACCTCGTGGAGTCTGGGCTAGCTAGACGCTAATGCACGTAATCAATGACCATACAGGGGCCGCGTTCAGATGTCCTACCCGTTGACTTACACCCCGACCCATCATTTCGCACGAAGGTGATTGCGGACCCTTATTGCGATGTGTATGGGACACGTTCTTTAGGCTCTTGTCCCGCAATCCTATGGTCACACGCCTGTAATATGTATTGGCCCGCGTTCACGTTGTCTGGGCTTCCCACCCTGACCTGTGCACAGTCCGTCCGTCCCGATTAGGAAACCACTACTCTGGGCCGCAAACTTCACTTTTAAACAGATGTTCACATTCCCACCTCCAATCAACCTTGAGAACCAGCGGAAACAATATTTCATGTCCTCTTGCCTTCTCTCTACTATTAGTCATGTATGTCTCTCTGAGGAAATCTGCAGCTCACGTTTGATGCAACCTTTTTGCAATCAAGGCTCAGTACAAACGCCATTCCTTTTAGGCACCCACTGGGCCCAGCATGGACGCATCCTGTCAGCCTTCTTCCAACAAGACGATACCTGATATGCCAATCGGGGACAAAGAAGCCTTTTACAAGCAACTCGAAGAGCTTGAAGCTTACGTCAAAGAAGATGACCTTGCCTTCGACCACTATCGACAAAAGAGCCGTGCCTTCTTCGCAAAAGCCAGGCCTAGCAATACGACACAACCCGAGCAAACACATTGTGCTATCATTTTATCTTCTTCCTCATCACCAGCAACCAAATTTACAGAAATCAACAAGTTATCTGAAGAGACGCCAGCCGCTATCGAAACCACCCCTTCAGGTGCAGAAAAAGGTAACCAAACATCCCAGCAACAAATGCCAACTAGCACTTTACCCATACAATCTACACCCGAAGTACCACACCCTCTAGCTACGGTCAGATCAAGGCGAAGTGGGACAATGCCGAACCCTCTCACTCCAGGCTCAGTTCCTCCATCTACCGACCAGCAGATACGTCCAAACATGGCCAGTAATAACAATCGCAAACGCTCCTTCAAAGGAAAAGCCAATTCGACGGAATTCATACCAGAGTCTGAGCAGAAACTGAAGGGGCTGAGACTGTTCTACATTCCAAGAGAACGAATAAAATTGAGAAAGCAGCGTATGGAGCGTGCTGAGGCTCATGGGGCGGTTGTAACCAGGGAGCTTTCCGAAGCCACGCACGTGGTTGTCGACGAGAACCTAACTTACGACGACATAAAAGCCCATGTGTCCTCTGTGCTGGGCAAGGACGAGCCGGTCATTGTCACCGACCAATGGCCACTGGAGTGTATCGCGCGGAAAGTTGTGTTTCCTCCGAGTCGGAAGTATCGCCCTAAAGGTATGCCTACAGGCGAACCCGTGTCGGTGACAGCGTCAGTCTTGGCTGTTCCTGAGGCAAAAAATGGGTCTTTGGAGCTCAAGGTCCCTAGGAACAAACGAAATAGGTGGGACTACGAATCTCCGGAAACCACCCAAAGTGGCACATCGTCAGCTCGCCCGGCTGATCACATCGAATCGCCTGATGAGCTGAGCCAGCCTGGAATTCAGCAAGCTGTTGCAGCAATTGCAACCGATTTAGCATCTGGCACACGATTTGACGGAGGCGATGCCGAAGTTGAAGCACCTCAAGCCTCCCAAACCCGAAGATCAAGCTCTGGATTTGCCGATGAGCTCGCACAAATTGTACAACAAGTTCGCGAGGACTTCAAGGACGTCCCGCGCATTGGGGAAGATGATGCGAGCGACCACGGTGAAGGGGACAAAGAGCAACCGGCCGATGGTGGAACGGATGAAGAGCGCGACAAGAAGAGACGTAAAAAAGACGCAGCCAAAGGAACAGGGAAGCAGAAGAAAGTCAGCGAGAAGTTTCGATGCTTCACTGGCGGCACAAAAGACAAGGCAGCAGGGCAAGAGAACCCAAATGCCTTGGTCATCTCCGTCCTCAAGAAGATGGCAGAATATTATGCCCAAACCAATGACCGCTGGCGTCCGATTGCGTACCGCAAGGCTATCACGGAATTGGAAAGCATTACTGATCGCAAGATCAGCACAGCCGAAGAAGCCATGGAGTTGCCCTGCTTTGGTCCAAGATTGGCAGAGAAACTCGAGGAGATTGTCAACACGTGCAGCCTAGCACGATTGGATTATGCTCTCAACGACCCGATGAGCAAGATTTCAGCGTTGTTCCTCGGTATCTACGGCGTCGGGAAGTCAACAGCAGACAAGTGGATCGCTCAGGGCTTCAGGACGCTCGACGACTTGCGCCAACATGCGAAACTGACGGACAATCAGAAACTGGGCATTGAGCACTATCAAGATCTGAATACGCGCATCCCTCGCGATCAAGTGACCAAACTTGGAGAGTGTGTAAAGGCTGAGGCCGCCAAGATCGACCGCGCTGTCCATCTACTTATTGGAGGCAGCTACCGACGTGGCGCCGACACATCGGGTGACATTGACTTCATCATCACAAAGAAGGGAACGACATCCAGCCAAGATCTGCTACCCTTCTTAGACCAGCTTGTTGGTAACCTCTGGCGCCAGGGGTTCCTGACGGCCGAGTTGGCAGCCCACAGCTCCCGCAAAGACAGTAGCGGCAGCAAATGGCATGGGTGTTGTGTCCTGCCTCGCATTGCAGGATTCAACGACGACGAAAACTACCGTCCCATATGGCGCCGGATCGACCTGCTGCTGGTACCCGAAACTGAGTATGGAGCGGCGCTGATCTACTTCACCGGCAACGACATCTTCAATCGCAGCTTGCGGCTGTTGGCGTCGAAGAAGGGAATGAGGCTGAACCAGCGCGGACTGTATAAAGATGTGATGAGAGGCGCTGGCAGGGAGAAACTCACAGAGGGCGTGCTGGTTGAAGGCAAGGATGAAAAGAAAATCTTTGAGATTCTGAATGTGAAATGGAGGGCGCCTCACGAGAGATGGTGTTGAGCCTACAAGAAGCGAGATGAATTTTGATACCCCTGATGATTGGCTGATTTAGCCAACGATTGATAGATCTCCGTCAGTGTAATGGTATTTGTGCGACAGTTTACAGATCGCGAGTATGTTCTTCCGAGTCTAGGTGTGTGCGCCTCTGCTTGCGCCGTTCTTTCAGGACAGCAATGGATGCGGCCTCAGAATGTGATGCTCGTAGACGTGAGTGGGCATCTTGCTTATTTGGAGCCGAATTCTCTGGCGTTGACGGTAAGAGCGCTGCCTGACGCCAACTCTAGTCGAAGAAATCGAAGATCAATATGTATGTTCACACCGTGATTCCCAAAAGGCATATCAAGCCGTTGATGAGTAGCCGTTCATTCTGCGGAGTCACGAATCGTCCATCTCCTCGTCCTTGCTACCGTTCTCGCCGTCTTCAACATCCTCCCAGCCTTCGCCGTCCTCTTCATCTTCATCAGGTAGGTCAGCTGCCTCTTCGTTAATGGCAGATAGTAATTCCTTGGCATGCTCGCCTAGCCTCTCATCTTCATACTCTTGCGCCTCGAAGAGCAGCAAACATTGCGATAGCCACTGTTTGGCTCTCACCCAGTGTCTCTTCCAAGCATCCTCCTCCTTTTTGTCTCCATTCTCGGTCTTTGGAGCGCTCTTAAGCTTCTCGCCAAGGGTATAATGCGCAAACCCACCCAGATACCATGCCTCCACACTTTCATCATCCTCGAGCACAAGCCTCTCGCAAACTTCCGTCGCCCTCTGCTCGAGCTCACACTCCATCAGCAGCCGGGTAAGCGCCACTCGACTTGGAAAGTTTGGCACCCGTGGATCCTCAGGCTCCAAGTCCGTCCACAGCGCCAGACTCCTCTCCAGCGCAGCAACGGCATCCTCTCGCCGACTCTGACTGACCCGCACATTAGCCACCGTCTGCCACGCATCCGGCAGCTCAGGTGCCAGCATCGTCGCCTCCGTAACCAGCGTCTCGCACCGCGCCTCGGCGTCATCCTCCCAAGACAAATCTGTCATGTACACCTCCGCCACTGCGCATAGTGTCTCGGCGAGCTTCTGCTTCTTCTCGTCTATCTTGGCTTCGATTTCTTTCTCCAAAGCGCCGTGGGCGCTGCCTTTCCGCTTGGCTTCAGCAGCGGCGTCGGTGAGGACTTGTATCTGCGCACGCATGCACGTTGCGGCCTTTTCGAACCATTTTACAGAGTCCGCGCCTCCATCCTCCGATAGTTGTGCTAGCCAGTTGAACTTCTCGGGACCACCGCCCAGATCCTCGGGCAGGGCACCCTCTGTGTCTATTTGCACCGCTTCGAGGAAGTATGCGCGCGCTGCGTCGATCTCTCCCAACTCCACGTTAATTTCGCCAAGTAGATTGTAAGCTGCGCATGCGCGGGCATCGTCGGTATCGAGGGCGGTGTCGAGAGCTTGCTTTGCAAGAATTATAGCGCCCGCTGCATCGCCTTGTTCAAGACAGGCGGTTGCTTCGGCGAGGAGCTGCTTCGGTGGTTTTGTGGATTGCTTCTTGGATTGGGCACGCGCTTTGGCTTTTGCCTTTTTAGAGGGTCGTGTGGGCGCCATTCTGAGAGACTATAATGGCGTACAAAACAAAAGTGAGAAGAAAACTCGATTTATGATTGGGAGTGAGTTGCGATGGGCGCCTTGTAGGACGACCGGGTCGTGAAATTTCTTATCGATAGCACGTTGAGCTGCAGGGGGTCACCCATGCTCATGTTTGCTGACGAAGTGTTGCCCCTGCTCAGCATGGGAACTAATGTCGTCGATACTTGTTATGTAAGCATCCTGACTAAGGCGGGACTCGACCCCGCGATAGGAGCATGACATGCACGCCCCTCCAAGGAACGTAGACGTAGTCTATAGCTGCAACACCAAGCCCGGCCTAGCTCCATTCTCTACAGAAGCTCGCAATTACAACTGTACAGAGCAAAGCGCACTGCTGCCCTCCACAAACTCTTAGACCAATTCAATTTCCTTGCTTTCTCAAACAATTATAACAAC
Organism: Gnomoniopsis smithogilvyi; assembly: GCA_027946515.1. Taxonomy (NCBI): domain Eukaryota; kingdom Fungi; phylum Ascomycota; class Sordariomycetes; order Diaporthales; family Gnomoniaceae; genus Gnomoniopsis; species Gnomoniopsis smithogilvyi. Next base: position 4,997,634 of record JAPEVB010000002.1, read on the forward strand.
CATGAAGGGCCCCACTCCCGAGCAACATGACGGCTCCGGCCTGCGCATCGGTATCGTGCATGCGCGCTGGAACGCCGAGATCATCGACCCGCTGTTGGAGGGCACCAAGGCGAAGCTGCTATCATGTGGCGTGCCCGAGAGCAACATTGTCGTTGAATCAGTGCCGGGCTCATGGGAGCTTCCCATTGGGGTTCAGCGGTAAGTCATCGGGCGCCTCCTCCTCCTCCTCCCCCTTGCCCCTTGGCACCCTGTGAGCCCTTGTGATGTCTCAGCGCTCTAACAATCGACCCACAGCCTCTACGCCGCTTCCCAAATCCAGTCCTCCACGTCCAGCACATCATCCGCCGGCGACCTTCTCGGCAGCTCCACCACCGACCTGACCGCCCTCTCCTCCTCCGCCTCCTCTGCCAGCACGCAAGCTTTCGACGCCATCATCGCCGTCGGCGTGCTCATCAAGGGCGAGACCATGCACTTCGAGTACATCGCCGACAGCGTCTCGCATGGCCTGATGCGTGTGCAGCTGGATACGGGCGTGCCCGTTGTTTTTGGTGTGCTGACCGTCCTCAGCGAGGACCAGGCCAAGGCCCGCGCCGGCGTGCTAAGCGGAAGCCACAATCATGGTGAGGATTGGGGGCTTGCGGCCGTGGAGATGGGGGTCAAGAGAAAGGGTTGGGCGAGTGGGAAGGTCACCTCCTCATAGACGGGGTTTGCGCTCTGGCATTAAGTAGGCGTTGCACTGTGTTCCCTGACAGTCTTATCTAGCGGGAATAGAATTTACCGTGGCCAAAACGGAAGGAAGAGGCAGAAAACAAGGTAAAACCCAGAAGGACGGCGTTGACAGCATGAAAATACGGGAAAGGGAAAAAAAAGAGAGTATCTGCTCCTCGCGACTGCAGATGATCACATAGGCAAGTCCAGTCGATTGATCAAGGTCAGACATCCAATTAGAATTATTCCCTGTCGAGGGATATTTATCACGAAGCCGTGTCCCTGACCATTTTTCAATGCTTTAATCCATATCCGCAACGGTGTATCGCAACGCCTACCCAGAGTTATAACCCATATACTGCAATGCACAAACAATTTACTTCCGCTTTATCTGCTTCGTTCCACCGTAAATGACCGTGATATGCTCCACATATGTAATACTTTTCGATGCCCTATAAATGATGCAGAGATGATGCATGTCTGCCTAATGCTTCGTCCAGGTGGCGTTCAAGTTACACCATTCCAACTTGCATGCAGCTGTCCACGTGATGCTCCTCAGGTGATCAGAGAGCCGATGTCGACATCAGCTGGAGCAATGGTCTTTCTGATCCTCCACGAGGACTTTTTCTGGTCCCTCTTGGCCTTCATGGCCGCCCAGCCTTCGTCGTCATCGTCGTCTGCCTCCTCTTTGGTAGAGGCCATCTTGCTCGGGCTTTTATCACCAGCCCTGGGCGTCTTGTTCCCATTGAGAGGGCTCAAGGCACCAGAAATGAAAGACTTGCGGGTTTGGTCGGGTGTTGTCGAAGCTGGCGGCGGCATGTTAGAGACCGGTCTGTAGCGACCAGGGAGCCCGACATTGCTCCGCTCAGAAGGAGCAATAGACGGGGCGTACCCCTGACCTCGAATCGATCCTGCATACCCAGCTGCAGAACCTGGCGGCGGCTGCAGCCATGATGTCGAATTTGGCTGCACCATGGACATGGTCCGCCCATCGCCTCTCGCATCCATCATCGGCGGCTCAAGGAAAGACGAGCTTGCTCCCGGGTTCATGCCCATTCCCAGCGTACCATTACCGAATTGACCAAGTGACTGGCTCGACGCGTGACCTGCAGAACGAGGAGGCTCGAGTCCTGCCTTATTGTTGCTTGCCATCATTTGCATGAACTGCATTTGCATCTGCATGAACTGTGACATCTGCTGACTTAATTGTACTTGCGCCTGTTCCCCGGGCGACATCATGGTCTGCATCTGCATGTGCTGCATCTCTTGCATTTGCGCTTGCATGGCTTGAGGGTACATCATTTGATGGGGAATACCTTGCATAGGATCAAAGCCGCCTGGGCCCATGGCCTGCGAGCCTTGGAAACCATCCGACTGGTGCACCTGTGGGCTCCCACGCCTCAAAGACCGAGCCCTCTCTTCGCTGGCAATCACGCCAACAAGGCCACCATGGTTTGGAGCAGGCCCGGGGGGTGGATTGTAGCCCGCCGGCATGCCACCTCCAAGAGCAAAACTCTCTCGAACAGTAGGATTCACCAAACCGTATGGATCCGTAGGCAGGCCTCTAGCAAAAGGCGGTAGCGCACCTCCTCCGGGCGGCGCCTGACCTGCCGCTGAGCTTGGTCTTTGATAGCTTGGCTGGGCGGCTTGTCTCAGATTAGGGTTCGACATCATGTTGTTCAGCCGGGTCGGGGGCCGGTTCTTGTTGGGAAATCCATGAGCCGCCAGAATTGCCAGAGGAACCTCTTCGTCATCCTCAGCATCGGAAGTGGAGGACGATGTGTTTCTCGAGAAATCGGGCACAGTAAGATTCGGAGTACTGAAAGACGTCATCATTGGTGGACGCGGCTCCGAGTCGCCCGTGACTTTCATCATCTGCTGTCGGTACACAGACATGTGTGCCTCCTGCTTCCTTCGTTGCTTCGCGAGCTGCCTCGATTTTTCGGCCTCATCCTCATCATCTTCATAGTTGTCGTCTTCTTCGTCTTCTTCATCGTCGACAACATTATCTCGGATCTTGTCCACCGCCGCGCGTCGGGACGCTACCTCCTTGTCCTTGCGGTATTTTTCAAACTCCAATGGGGTCATGACCTTGGTCTGTGCTGGTACCTCGGGCGCCTTCCTTTGTGGCTGACGCGGCGTGTTGAGCCTGTCAGAGTTGAGAGGGATGTTGTCGAATAAATTGTCTTCTTCGTCAAAGTCGTCTTTGGTTGGTGGTGACCTGCGGGCTACAATTTTATAGCCAGTGGATGTGTCCTCATTCTTCTTCTGCCGACCACCGATTGCCTCGATCGGGGTAGTGCTTCTGCTGTTCGTATCTGACATGAATCGGCTGACTGCTAGAAGAGAGCTATTCAGATCGTCGCCTTCACCCGGAGCCTCGACCTCGTTGTCCAACATCATGGTAGACTTCCGCCGGCCACTGAACATTGCACTAGTCCTCTTGAGTAGGCTGTCAGAGGATGTAGGGTTTGGTCCACGAGGGCGGATCGGCAAGTTCTCGCCATGTTTCGGAACCGGCGGAGGCGTGTTCTCATTTGCTCCAAGCAGATCGTCGTTAGAGCGGTGGCTGGCCCACGAGTGCTGCGGTGGCTCAATATCGGCCGACCTGTCGATTTGAATGGGCGAGGGAGCATTAATCCGGCCCCCTGTAATGGCTGACGGTTGTAGAACCTGCCTCCCGTTCTCGTCTCGCACAGACATGGCGGCGCTACTTCTCTTGTCAAACCCGAGTAACAACTTACTAAAACTTCCGCCAAGGTCAAGCCCCAAGTCGGGCTCTTGGTGGGGAGGAGTGATAGTGGCGTCTGTCGAAGCCGTTGTCGCTCGAGCCCTCCCAGACTTGTATTGTTCAGGTACCGCCGGCGTGTCCGGAACGTCTGCTTCGCCAGTAGGGGCAGCAGCCTGATGCTTCTTCGAGCCGCCGAAAGACCAAGATCGACCTGATTTGAGTATAGAGGTTGGCCGAGGTGTTGTTTGGGCGAGGCCTTCAGTGTGGGATTTTCTATTCAATTTCCAGTCCTCGTGACCGTTTAAATCTGCTGAAGAGGGTGTAGTTGATGCATTGCTGTGTCGAGAAGAGTTGTCGGTCGAGTTAGTCTTTGTGGTATTGGAGGACCCACTGCCCCTAGCAGCAGAGTCAGCACCATCCCCACTCAATTGCCCCGTTGCGGACGTCAAGTCGAGACACGAGTTACCGGGGTGACCAAGATTGGCTCCCCGTGTGGGAAATTGGGAGGCCCAGACTCCCACAGCCTCAACAGACGACTGGAATGAAATTAGTACGTACCTGTTTGCGTTGGGTTTGTAGTCGGCAAAAAGGTCGTCTTCGTAAGTAAGGTCAGATACTGTGGTTCTGGGCAAAGTGTGCTGCTTGGCTGATAGTCTGACGCCACCGTCGAAAGATTTTCCATTTCCCTCGTTCACCTCTGAGCGATCAAGGACGCGAAAAGATGGAGGAGCAGCTTCATTGTCGCCCTCGGCGGTCGACCTCCGCTTGCCAAACGCGAATCTAGGCATGTGTAGTCAAGGGCTTCCGCAGTTGACACCTACGGGATCAACCACAGCCCAGAGTTGCTCAAAAATCGATCGACGGGTCGACCAGTTCGGCCAACGACACCTTGGATTGTCGTAGATCACAGGAAAGGGTTTGCAGCACCCTTGTATGTAGAGTGACGGAAGAGGCTGACCAGGGAAGCTCAAAATACGAGGCGAGGCGAGGGCGAGACGGCGTGGCGCAAATTGACAGCCGGAGGTTCACGGGCAAGGTACTGCAAGCTGGAGTTGACCCAAAAAAATCAAGTATGGGCTTCTGTCTTCGGCTTCGATTATGATGCGAAGAGACGATTACCTGCATGGTAAGGGAACTCAGAATTAGCTGTGTCCTGACCTTTGTGACGCCGGAACCTGCTTAGTTCCAAAATGGTTTGATGAGGTGCACGCTGTACAACAAAACATAGGAAAGAGCCATGTATATTGTCGTGCTCCTCAACTCCCAGCGGTGGTCTCGAGGTGAGCGTGAGGTGCTATAGGCGATGCAAAGCCCAGGGGAAGCGACCTTGTGGGGCCAACTGCACCCGGCAGCCGGAATACGAGGACCAAGTCTGCTGACCCGGGTCCGTGGGATCGCCGTAGTTCAGCAACTCGAAGTCTTCTACCATCCACCGCCCGGTCGACAGTACGTCACGCGTTTAAAAGGTCCTAGAAACGTTGGTTGCCATACAAATTGAGAAGACTACTTACGCGACAGGGAAGAATCCGACCGGACACGTTGAGAATTGAGCAGAGCTGCCACGGGCTTGCCAAATGACAACCAATTTGGATGCCTGAATGCAAGAGCAGGTGAGGCGAAGAAGAAGCACAGAGGCTAGATGCCAGAAACGAGACAAAACCCCCCAAGACACGCTGCCGAGACAAGAACGATGCTACAGAGAGCCCCGAGTCGAAACGATCGAAAAGGTTGTATGGTGGTAACACGGCAGTGCAGCGGTCGTCGTCGCTGGTAGAATTGCGTATTCTCAAATGGCGTGGAGACCGTCGAGCTAACAAAATTGGAAAGGACGTGACGTGCTCCAAAAACGAGAGTTGAGACTAGAGCACCCAGCGAGTCGGTACGGAGGCGCACGGTAGTCTAGAAAGGTGTTGTACAAGCGAGCAGCATCAAACGATTGATTAGGACTGGAAACAACCCAGACTGCGTCAAAAAAGAAACAACAAGACAGTACGGTGTAAAAATGATACGAGGAATGCCGTCGTCCTCTTGTTGCTTCGAAGAGTTGTAAGGAGTAGGAAAAGATAAAACGGCTAGCAAAGGAGGAGGGAAAAGAGGCGGTTGATTCGGCAACCTGGGATCCTGAACACGGCCAGAGCAGGCGCAGGGCGGCGGGAAGTCCCTGCACAGGTGACGGAAGTGGAAGGAATCGCCTGAGCTACATATTTTAGTGGACTTTGAGGACCTGAGCTACGGCCTCCAGCGGGCATAAGCTAGACAGGGGTACCTATAACGGTTGCAGCAAACCCACCCGCAACCGTATTCAAGGCGCCACAACCGTCCCATATTTAGACCGATGTGAAGCAAAATATTGCAGTCGGATGAGCAGCGCTCACGGGCTTGAAGTGTTGATCCTCCCCTCGACAGTCGATTCTCTCGGAAGAGCATGGTCGTCACCGGTCACTTTCAGGAAGCCATAATTGGGAGTGCCATCTTTGACAGACACACATCAGGACCGGCCACTTCTAATTACCTGGCGCGAAGCATGAGGGATTCTCAAGAGACTACCTAGTACCCAGGTAAAAGGGCAAAATTTCAGCCACTAAAGTTAAGGTACCTTGGCTGTGACTGACCACCCCTCTCTGTTTATATCTGTACTATGAGACGGTGCTACAACGGTAGGTACCTAAGGCACTTGCGTCCCGTTGGAGATGGCGGTCGTCCCACGTCAAAAAAAAGTGGCCGGGGTCCACCAACGAGCGCACCTTCCCCGTGGGCTTAGAGCTTCCAGGTAATAGGCCGGCCGCCCAGAGCAAGGTTGCTGGCGGCCCGTGAGATCCAGGGTCATGGGTGTCTTCGGCGGACACATTTTTGCAGGTTCGGCTGCCCCACTGTAGTCGACTCCTTGTCTGGCACGGGCTGCATTGCGCGACGTGATATTGAAAACCCCCCGGGGCATGCTTGGACTTTTATTATTAGCAATTTGTATCCGTAAAATACTCAAGTAGTGCCATATTCTCTTGGTCATGCTCCAGTGCTTTGTTCTGCATCGATTCTTCATGAAAGAATCCCATCATCCTTTATCGTGGAATCCGAGTTTCCCTATCAACACACCCTGAAAGATGCCTTTGAGACCAAGGATACCTACCATGCGCAGGCTTTGAAATCAAGCAGCATTCCACCTGCACTGGTTGCCCTCGTCTTGCTCAAATTGAAGCTCCTCGCGTCTCCTGCTAGCTTGTTTTAGTCCCTTGTGCTGCTCTGGATCCAATCCACCATAGTACGTGTTAAATACCTAGGTACAATTCTCTTTGCTACCAGTGTCAAGTTGTACACTGCAATCCCACAGTCAATGGGCCACTACTATGCATCGCAAATGCTTGTATCATTTCAAGAGTTCTCTTGATACCAAGTCCCTGCAGCGCGTGTTTTTCGTGCGAAGTATCTACGTAGTGTACTAAGTATGTGGGCATCAATTCGTTATGCTTGAAGGAAGATTGGTACAACAGACAGAGTGAATATTGAAGTGGCAGGTGGAGTATGGACACCCAACCACCAATATAGATGTCACTACTGATGGTGTCACTATTCCACTCTTGAATGGGCCCAAATTTTAAGCTTTGATAAATTTAGGTACCAATTTATATTGCGATTGATGTCAATGAAACAGGTTGGTCTATGACCGCTCCTTCCTGAGAGTATGGGGCTTGGCTTCCTAGCTTTGGCACACTTCTACCAAAGCACCTTGTTTTACCAAGAGTCATTCAATTCGATGAGCCTCAAGGGACCACTCTTTGTGTTGATCAAATCAAGGGAAACAAGTCAGCTAGGTCACTTTTCCCTGTTCGATCTACTTCTCGAATTTCTCCGACAGGCTTTGCATCTCGTCGACGTCGATCATAGCACCCAATCCCCATCGGACTGCAGCCACCACCGCCCTTCGCAACGCCATCGTTCTTTTGGGGGGGTTACATCAGCAGAACTCCTCCGACGACCTGTACCAAGAATTCTGACCGGCTTTCCAGTCAATCTTGGGGCCCACTGCAATCAGGCCGTGGACCCTTTCTGCACCTGGAACCCGGGCAAATGGGTGTACTTCTTGAGACACGAGTATGTATTTTGTCATGACCATACATAATACGGTGATCCTGGGAAGGCATACAAGCCGAAGCCATTGCAACATTCATTTTCCTTGGGATCGCAACTACTTGCCAGTGCTAGAGGGTGTTACCGTTTTGGCAATGTTTTGCTCGGTCCATAGCAGTCAACCCCAATCGCCGCCAGATCGTTCCGATGCCATAAACGGGCTGTTCAGTTCGTACGTTTTGGTACGAAGACGAAGGCAGCCACAATCTCGTCACAGCAGCTCCAACCACGCAAGCATGCGCTGGCCTGCGTTACATCAAGCTTCAACCTCGCCAAGCTAATGTCCAATCCAATGCTGTTATTACGCACGCATTTCACCTGTCTGGCCAGTCTGGCCAGCAGAAGAGGCTGAATCATTCTGCAGCTCCCCATGCAGCTTAACTACACGCACGGGAGATTTGAGGAGTAGACCGGGCCTTGAGGATTCACACCCTCAAAGACGCCGGTGTGTGCAGTAAGCATAGCTTGTGACAACGGTAGCAGACCTTGAAAATATTCAACTTGGATTGAGGGCTTCCTAGTCACGCCCTCTACACGCAATCACTGCAACATAGCACGGCATTGCTTGGTCTCTGTCCTGGCTGTTCGCCCACGACTGTGTCGCGAGACACAGCTTCCGAAGCCATGGGAAGTAGCCGCGGAGCAGCATGATGTTCAATTCCAAGATCTACGCGATTCGTCATGCCGTGGACGCGAACTGGAAGACGAGCCTTACGAAAACAAGGCTCGTGCCTTGTGGAGCATGCTACGGGACCCGGGGCGCGTGGACATGGAGCTCGAGTGGCATGATTGACAGGTTTCTCCAGGTTCTCCTGAAGCTTGTTACCGGTATTCTATCAAATGCGGCTGTGAGTGGGATGTGGGGACGCGTAGGCTCTGTTTTTAGAGCAAACCCAGTACGTGAGAAACCAGCTCACCAGTCAAGCAATGCACACTATCGTCCCGTGGCGGTTGAAGAAGCGACAGACTATGCATGTAATTTGTATTCCATGAATCGGACTTGCTACAGCATTCCTCATTTCTGGTCTGGAAACCCAAAAGGTCGGCAGAACTGGCAATTAGTCATGGTCTGACTGTACCCGTACGGCATTCCATTTCTCATCTGCAGTTGACGAAAGCTTGGCCGGTGCTGTACCACGATTATCAGCATGCTGTCAGCAAGATCGAGTGTGCAGTACAACCTTCCTAATTTTCCGGAATACGGAGTGCGGGAGGCGACCTCATGCACGTCCACGCAAATCGGATCCCTCCCATTGCGCGCGCTCGGCTGCCCCGTCGGCCCTCAGTCTGTTCCCTTGCGCATAACCAACAGATGGATTGAATGTCACCCAGCCAACTTTCTAACGAAATGCCACGATTGACCTGGAAAGCTAATTCATGTCTTGGAGCTGTAGAGCAGGACAAGATGCAGCTGCGCCTGTCATCGTCATTGCTCAATGCTTCACTTCAAAGATGACCAGCGTATACGAAGTGAATTGACAAAACGGCGAAATGGAAGGCTTTTGTCTCAATAGGTTGAGTGGCATCAGCCGTGAAGGTTGTTCCAAAAGCTCCTTAGGCTAATCCTGACTAGGACTAATAATCTTTAACGGCTGACTCTGTTTTAAAATGAGATCGTGGCTGCCGCAGGACGAACAATACGACCTCATTTCTCTCTGTAGCCGAAAACGAGTCCGCCCCAGCTGGACTGATGCTTCGACATGCCACGTAGGCACAGTACATAAGTTGACAGCCCTACGTCGATCTGGAGCGGCGTTCCGGCGCAACTACTAGAGAACAGGACCTTCCTCGTCTCACACACCGGCACGAAGTATCATATCTTGCTCTCCAGCTCTCCAGACCAGGCAGCTGGCAATTTCTAAGTAATGTATCCATAGATCCCGCTGAGACACAAGAACAGCCGAGCTAGCATAATGCTGTTGAGCTGTACTATACATGTACAGGACATGTCATCATTGTGCATCTCAGCAGGAAATAGGGGTCTCGCCGCACCAGATGGAGGGATGGCTGGGGTTGGTCTTATGTCCAATAGGCAAGTCCTTTCGCGTCTGTCGACCGAAAAGGGAATACGAGATTTGCTTATTGAAGAATGTGCATACCATGGTAGATCGATAGCGCGTATTGAAGCACGATTGATTGCCTAATCAATTTGCAATTTCACTCCCTCCCTTCCAAGACTGATGTTCCGTCTGAAAAGGAGGCGATCCCCGAGCCCGACATTCCCTGATGTCGAGGTCTACACATGACTACGTCCGTAAGCACCTACAGCTTGATCGCCTTCTCTGTCTCGGGACGATCCGCAGTCTCCACGGTTCAGCTGAATGACATAATGTTCCCACTGCGTCTATGAATGGTGTATCCACATCGAGATAGATCGGCGGCGATTCGGTAAGGCTGTCTCGCATTTATAGAGTACTGCAAGTATTGCTCACGATGGCAAGGCTTTGCCCAGCCATTGTGCCGATCTTTGTGGAGCACATGTCAACCTCGTATACAACGAAATGTAGTCCTGTGAATAGTTTTACGGAGCTAATCATTGCTATTGCTTGTCAATGAATCTCGAAGACCACGCGGACCCGGCTGCGTGATCCGGGCCGGACTCGGCTGCCCCGCTGTCGGGACGGGACCCGCATGCGCGTCAAACTTTGGCCTGCCGCGGGGTCCTGAATTTTTGAAAACTACCGCCTTGCGCCTTGGTGCTCGCCACGCCATTGATTGCAATCCCTCTTCCCTCGCCGAAGCTGATACGAGCCTCGATAGCATAATCACCTTCTCTTCTCGACGATACCCCACCCAAAACACCATGGCGTCTTCTTCCCCCACCGCGGCCCGTATCGTGGTGATGGCCAGCGGCAGCGGCAGCAACTTTCAAGCACTCCTCGACGGCCTTGCTTCCGACCGTATCTCCGACGCCCAAATCACCCGCCTCTTCGTAAATCGCAAGACTGCCTACGCAGTCACCCGTGCCGAGAAGGCTGGCGTGCCGTCAGAATACTTCAACATGGTCGCAGGGGGGTTCCAGCCCATAGGGGAGAAGGATCCTGAGAAGTTGAAGGAGGCCAGGACGAGGTACGACGCTGCATTGGCGGACAAAGTGCTGGCTGAGAAGCCGGACCTGGTGGTGCTTGCTGGCTGGATGCATGTCTTCACGGAGGCATTTCTAAGGCCGGTGGGGGAGAGCGGCGTGCGGGTCATCAACTTGCACCCTGCGCTGCCAGGTGAGTCTTTCTCCTCGGTCACCTAAGCTCTGAGTCTCCTCCTATTGGTCGCAGGGCGCTAATATGGTTATTTTCAGGCAAATATGATGGGGCCGGCGCCATCCACCGCGCACATCAGGACTTCCAGGCCGGTAAGCTCGAGAACAACAAGACCGGAATTATGGTACACTACGTGATTGCTCAGGTCGACCGGGGGGAACCGATCATGATCAAAGAAATTGAATGCAAGGAGGGGGAGTCGTTGGAGGACCTCGAGCAGAGAATTCATTCTCATGAGCACGAGCTTTTAGTCGCGGCCACTGCGAAGGTTGTTGCAGAAATTTTGACAGAGAAGACTAAGGCGTGAAATTCGCTGGGCGTACTACACCTTCAAACCCCGCAATCTGCCTCACGATAGTCTGTGGGAGCTATTGCACAGTGTTGAATCAGCCGGGTCGTCGATGGCGGTGCAAGTGCCAGCAGGGCCCGAACCGCCCTTGCAGACATGGCATGTTGATCTCACATGAGCCCGGCAAAAGGTTCAGCCTCTTTCAATTGGTCGATAGAGATGTCAACAGGGTCTTCGGGATCACGAAGCTGAACTTTTGGGTTTTCGATTTCGGACTCCCCCAATATGGGTCACTCCCCTGATATGGGTCACTCGGACTTTGGCGTTTGTGCCAGCCTGAAGATCATCATCAGACCGGTTGCAGTGGTCACATCTGTTCTAAGAGCCACGATGTAATATCTGCACTAAGCTGAAGTCCATTACAGCGTTTCATCGCCTCTGCAGTGGTGGAGTTTAGTAGGACTGGGCCCGCCGGGCGTGCGGGGCGGGCTTCGCTGGCGCCTCAATTATGCTCTCAAGATATTGATCAAATTCAAAGATTCTTGGCACATTTGGGTCTCGAGGCCGTGGCCGGTAGGACTTACCCACATTGGACAAAGACTCATGAAAGGCGTCGCGGGAATAAGCACCTCATTCTCAGACGACGCATATCCGAAACTACCACGTAGCTTCTAGCTTACTCTCGTGCATGCAATGGAGATGCAACTCTCGCGAGGCGGTAAGGGGCTTTCCGAACTTCTAGCTGTGTATCGGACCCGAAGATGCTGCCCCGGATCTGCAAGCATGATGGATGCCAAGGTCTCCATCGTCTGCACTGACCCATCGATTATGAGTCCGCATATTATTTCGCTCGGTCTCGGTTGAGCGTTGGCACATAGCAGAGCTCTCCGGACGATGCGTTGGGAGACGGGGTGGCCCGACCAGACGTTTTCCTAGGTCCCTATGTTTGCTGCCCCAAGCACTGAGTCCTTTAGACGCGAAAGGCCGAAGCGGAGGTGGTAGATCAAATTTTCGCTCCCATTTCAGGTGCCAAGCATAGGATTGACATCGGACTCATAAACCCAGACCGTTATTGGCTATCTTGGGAGGGTTGTAATAAGAGGCACAATATCAGTCAAATTTGCGGGGAAGGCCTATCACACACGCAACATAGCAAAACAGATCGACGCGCTTAACAAGACGCCAATGACAACAGATGTCTTTGGGTTCCTGTATTGCTTTGCTGTACCACGACCCTGAAACTGGCGCTTCCTTGATCTGAATCATCAAGGGCTTGGATTCCCTTTCATCAAAGGTTCGACCGCATATGCAGCGCGAGCGCGCGGGCGGACCGTCTGTTTGTGGAGTCCCAACTGCCGGTGGCGTCCAAACAGACCATCAGGATGTCTTACATGGAAGAACGCATCATCCAACGTTTGTGCGCCACCATATCCGGCATAACATGCCATAGGGGCCGTGAACCGTCAGTACGGACGGACGTTGAAGCAGCAAGACCTGGGATGATCCACACTGAGATATAGGGCGTGTTAAGAGATCCGTAGTTTGCTTTCTTGGCAGAAAGACCCTTGATACATCGAAATATTCTTTGGATGAATTTCGTGTGGGGTTCGATAGGCGTTGCATGTGACAGCTTTCGTGCCCTTTTGCAATTCATCACTGCATTCAAAAAGATGCATTCAAAACTTCGAGTTCTTCTAGCCCCATTCTAATAGCCAAGCCTAACTCGCCAAGCGAAGGCCGCTCGTGTTCGTTAGATCTCCCATAAGTCGCGGCTATTCCACAAGGCTGGGCAATGGGGCTGACCTAGGTACAAGCTCGACATACGCCTCCTTTGGTCTAGCGCCGTGTACACATTATTTATGGGGCAGGCCAGCGATGCGATAGCTCCCGCTTTTCACTTAATACAACTTTTCCACCTCACCCACCATTTGGCTTGACGGCCTCTTTGCTCCATTGTCATACGTGTTGCAGCACATAACGACACCAAGGTTCCCAACAATGACTTCACCGGGACACTCGCGGCGGACTTCGTCGCTTCTGTTAGAGGGAGAGACAGCTCCACTAGTACCCAAGGGTTATGGAACACTATCAACTATCATAAGAACGAGATCTCATGCCTCTTTGCAAAGCCCGCATTGGAAACCGCCCTACGACGAGGAGGCAATTGTCGGTTCTCCCGCTTACACAGATTGGTCCGCCTTCAGACGGCGCGACAGTCTTACGGCAGCATCAGTTGGTCAGCTTGACGATGGCGAGTATCCGGACCGTCGGTCTGCTGCAGACGAGCGCCGCTTAGCCGAACTTCTCAATAATCCACACATGCGCTCTATGAGGCTGATAGGCTATCCAAGCACGCGTTACCGGTGGGAGAAATATTGGAAAACCGAAGACCAGCTCAAGGAGATCAAGTCAAAGAAAATCCGAGAGTACTATGAGCGGAACAATTTCCTCATTCAGCAATACCACTATATCGATAAGCTTCTCGACTCGTCTCTACCACACGACCTGGTCAATGAGTACAACGACATGCCTGCTTCAGCTTTCCGACGCGGCGTTGAGGTGCCTAATACCATTTCAGAGGAACCCAATACGCCGTCTTCCAACGGCTTACCAATTCCTAGTCCCACCAGCGCCTCTGCTCAAGGCTCAGGCTCAGGGCCCGGCTCGGGCTCGGGCTCGGGCTCAGGCTACGGCACTAGTGGGCCCAGAAAAGTGAAGCGCACACCCAAAGACATCTATCGACCATCGGAAACGTCACCACTGGTCTCTTCTCACAGTTCTCAGAATGGAGATGCCGAGGATGGCGATGCGGACATGAAGGTCGAGATTCCCTTCCTTGAGGACGACGATGTCGACAGTGGTGCCCGGATTGTCACCATTGCCATCTACGTTAATTTTGCTGCCAATGCGATCCTTTTGTTAGGAAAGATGGCAGTCGTCCTCACGGTCCCGTCTGTGTCGGTGCTTGCAAGCTTAGTAGACGCGGCTTTGGATTTTCTATCTACGGTCATCGTCTGGACCACAACCACGCTCATTGCACGCCAAGACTCATATCGGTACCCCGTGGGTAGAAGACGTTTAGAGCCAGTGGGTGTTCTGGTGTTCTCCTGCATCATGATCACGTCCTTTGTGCAGGTTGCTATTGAGGCTATTTCGAAGCTCGCTGGGGACGATCACGAAGTGATCGAGTTGACGGGGTCGGCCATCGGTATCATGACAAGCACCATTGTCATCAAGGGACTCTGCTGGTTTTGGTGCCGGTTGATCAAGAATTCAAGCGTGCAGGCGTTGGCTGACGACGCGATGACGGACATGATCTTCAACGCAGGGTCAATTGCCTTTCCCATTGTCGGGTTCTTTACGCAAATATGGTGGCTTGATGCGCTCGGCGGCCTGTTGCTGTCCCTGGTCGTGATTTTCAACTGGTCGAGCAGTGCGAGCGAGCATATTAAAAACCTCTGTGGGTTTAGTGCGACCGCAGATCAGCGCAACGTTCTGCTGTACCTAACGATGCGTTTTGCCAAGACCATCAAGCAGATTCAGGGACTACAGGCGTACCACGCCGGCGACAAGTTGAATGTCGAGGTCGATATTGTGTTGGACGCGAGCACGTCGTTGAAGGACAGTCACGATATTAGGTGAGCCCCTTTACGTGTCCCTGTCCCATTTCCCCATGAACCCTTAGCTAATTGCCCGACATAGCGAGAGTCTCCAATATGTGCTGGAGTCCGTCCCCGTTGTAGACCGCGCGTTTGTCCACGTTGATTATGCCAGTTACAATCTGCCAACGCACATGGAACAACAGTCATGAGTTGGCTGCGGCAGTTGAAGAGTCAGTTTGCATTACTACGGAGTCTTGGATATGGGAGTCTTGGATATGGGAGTCTTGGGTATGGGAAAAGCATAGGCATCTGCTCTGGAAAGCATCGATTCTGATGCACTCACTGTACGATAGAATCAAAGACAGACAACCTTTAGGAAACTTCATGGTCGACCAGTCGACAAGACATGTCCAAGGCTCTGCTTGGAGCGTTCAGATGAGTCACATGGTCCTTCCATCATTCGTACCTTGTGAGACCCCGATCCAAGTAATTGCTTTTAAAAGGCAATCCATGTGGAAGCAAATCCTAGGATTCTCGGTTTCGGCGTGCAGTGCTGTTGCCGAGACAGGCGGTGCTTGTAGATAGTGTTGTCTCATGCGTTCCTGCCTCAATTCTGCTGTCCACGTCTCACCGCACCTTCCCAGCTGAATATTGCGCAAACCCGCTTGTGCACTCTGCAATTTTGTCATCCAGCTATTTCTTTGGTCTACTTCCAAGTGTCTTTTAGACTTATTCGATATAGGTCTTTGGGCTCAGCCTCCTTCGGCATCCGATCATCGTATGCCGTTCTCATCCACTTGTGGAATTACCCGCTGTGCTTATTCGCCCTTCTCACACACATTGCATACTAGTGGAAAATGAGCATCACAGCTCTACCGGAGAGCACGGTCCGTCTTCTGGGCTCCCACACCGTCATCACAACTCCTGCGGATCTAGTCAAGGAGCTGCTCGATAATGCCATCGATGCTGAAGCCAACTCGGTCGACATCCTGGTGTCTCCTAATTTTGTCGACAAGATTCAAGTGCGGGACAATGGCCAAGGCATTCAAACCGATGACTGCACTTATCTCGGCCGAGCAGGCTACACGAGCAAGATCACCTCTTTCGAGGACCTCCATACCCTGGGAGGCACAAGTCTCGGGTTCAGAGGCCAGGCTTTGGCGAGCGCTAATAATCTTGGGAGGGTCGTTATTACTACACGGACCGCTGAAGATCCAACTGCGATGGAACTGACATTGTCCCCTGGCGTCGGTGGAGTGGAGAGCCAACGACGAACTTCGGCTCCCATCGGCACGACCGTGAGTGTAGTTGATCTCTACACTCGCCTGCCAGTCCGCAAGCAGGCAGCTGTCAAAGATTCCTTGAGTAATCTCGTCAAGATCAGGAAATTGCTACATGCTTATGCTCTAGCCCGATCGCATGTTCGCTTGTCTTTCCGGATCTGGGGCGGCAGCGACAGGCAGGCATTCTCTTACTCCCCTCGCCCCGGAGCCGGTATTCGAGAGGCTGTGATGCAGCTTTTTGGTACAGAGGTAATGTCTCAGTGTCTGATCAGGGAAATTTGCAGTGGTGCAGCCAATGGGGATAGCAAGGTCACAGAGGATAGTAACAGGTTCTTCATTGAGGCTGTGCTACCGAAGAAAGACGCTGATCAGTCCAGGATCGCTAAGGGGCCGTTCTTCTCTGTCGATTCTCGTCCTGTATCGGCGCAGAGTGGGATGATGAAGAAGCTGCTCGCTGTGTTCAAGGCCCAGTTCTCAGTGGTTTTGCGACACATGTATGGAGAAAGGACCTTTAGGGACTCCTTCATGTGTGTCAACATCAGGTGTGCACCGGGAAGTTACGACCCCAACATCGAGCCCTCCAAGAATGTTGTCCTGTTTTTAGACGAGACACAGATGATCAAACTGTTTGAACATCTCTGTAAGGAAGTGTACTGCCTATCAGAGAGCCATGATTCATTCGCAACGGTCGGGAAAAGACAGCTTATACAGGGTCCACAACTACGGACACCACCGAGAAGCAGTGAGAGCCCCAGACGCGCAGAGAATACTAGAACGGTCCCGGACGAGGTGCCTCCAGATCGGGCTACGCTCTCGAGATGGCCGCCTCTCTCAAGCAGTTCAAGCCCTATCCGCAATTGTCCTGAGCGATCAGTCCCACGACGCCGGCCCGCCCCTATAAATATTGCAAGAGGAAGATTCGCGTTCGACATGTCAGCGGACCCTGACATGTCATCAGATGAGGAAGCCGAGTTGACAGCAGCGCGATTCCGACAACAAGAAGAGGTGCGGGCACAGGACGAGGGCGAGGAGGAAGACCCTATGGAAGCAGTGAACCCCTGGACTATAGCCAAGATGAACGCTCCGGCTCGACTTCAAGTCGATTCACATCCCCTCTCGACGGAGCAGCTTCAATTCCCTGGCCAGCTCCAAGGTCATGCAGAAACTGATGTACCGGATGAGGTTTTTGAGAACCTGCCGTTGCTACGACCTTTCGGACAGGGACCTGCTGATCCAGATTGCACTCGCACAAATCGACTTGGTATGTCATCCATGATTCATCAGAAAGACGAGCTGCCAGGCTTTCAGCATCCACTCAATCATAGCACTATGACAAATTCAACAGCCCGTGACAAGCCAAAGTCACCCTTGCAGGCGAGCGAGGCGAGCAACAGACAAACGCTACCAACATTACGGTACTCAACAGAGAACCAGCCTGCGGTAAGGTTTTCGAACGGAGGAATTGGGGAAATGGCAATTAACGATATCTTGCAGACAAAGCTGGGTTCTGGGTCGCATCCCAGGGATTTGCAGGAAACAAGTAAAGCCCTGTTGCAGCGGCACATCAACGACATCCCTTCAAAGGCGAACCCGGCGTTTCGTAAGCCAAAACGGATGCATACTAAGAACAAACACCTGGCAGCTTCCAACCAAGGAGCTGCCGATGAACACGTGGTGGACTGGGTAGACAAGCATTCCTTCATTGGGAACAGGTCTGTTCCAATGAGCACACGACACATGCTTAAACTGTCAAATTCACCTCGGCCTCTCTCTGGCAACACAGAGACTGCCGCGATTCAAGGCAGGTTGCCGTCAAGTATGCCACATGGGAACGAAACTTTGTTGGATGGAGACTCACGCAAATATCTGATAAAGAGACAACTATCAGAGGCAGAGCACCGGACAAGAGGTCGTCAACCACTGAAGAGGGCTAAAACCGACAGGCTTCCTCTGGAAACCGTGCCTCAGGGGCAAGGGATACAGCATCTTGTGCTGCCTATAGAGATTGATGCGACGAACTTCGAAGACGTTCTAGCAGATGTGGGATCTGACAAGATTTGCAACAAATACCTCATAGATATCGAAGCGACTGAGCAGATGAATCTTGATGATGTGGCAGAAGTCGAATTGAGGCTCAAAGAACTCTTGTCTGCCTGGACAGAGAAGGTTCTGGGGGAGAAGACTGAAGTCAATCTTGACCTCCGCAGTCGGACGAAGGGCAAGATGGTGGCTGCTCATGCCCTTTCCTATTAACGAGGCGATTTGCTATGTGCTGTGTTGATCTTGCTAGAATGTGTTGTCCTATGTTTATCATTGAGACGAGCTGGGTAATCTTGGGATCTTCAATAGTAAATGCATTTGCTGTTGGCTTTGAAATGTGGTCTAACTTTTTATTGACTTTATGAACTTTCATGGGACAGGTCCCACTGCATGCTTCGCGTATACCTAAGTAGAACCAAGGGTGTGTGAACACGACACAATGATCTGATGTGGTAGTATTTAGGAGCAGAGGATAATTTTCGGTTACAAGGTATCTAGGAACATGGATACATTTGTGAACGAAACCGTATGTATTTGATAGTCACAAACATGATCCGTTGCACGCATCCATCAAAAAGAAGGGAATGATTCAACCTGCTACCTTTTGCTCAAGCAGATTCCGAAGCCATTGATTATGATTACATTATCGACTTTATTAAATCCTACCGCGGCAGAAGATGATGGAGATGGGATCGATCACAATTGCAGGATGACGGGGCCTGGAGGGAAAACGACCTAGATACCCAGGAACGTTGATAAGGAGGGCGATGCGACGGAGAGGACAGCATCTTGTGCACTCTATCTAGATATCTACTTGGCTGTTTTCTCTGGAGGAGTATTTTGACTCGACAGTGTATCTGTGTTCTGGTGGTACTCTATTCTGGTACGCTGAGGTTTGTAGAAGGCCTGCTCAAATGCTACTGATATACCTGGTTCTCATGGTGGTTGTAGAGATGTGCATATCGTCACAAGTAAAGACCATTGTGAAGTGGAGTACTTGGATGCCAATGCAAAGAATGTGTGTTTGTAGCTTAAAAATACCCACCTTGCAGCATTGTACTTGAAGGTTCACTGGGCAGCACCACATTCTGGTTGCCTCTGTAACTCTCACTTTCTAAAGAAATGGATGTTGTGACAACATATTAAGAGAGCCGGAAATTCCCAACATCATGTTTGAGATTCATTTTGGAAAATGCAGCTTGGAATCTACAAGCTGTGACTGCGGCTTGAAAGGTTGGGCAGCCTGCATCAGACCCGAGGCTTGTCCTAGACATGCATATACAGAACTGTATGATTCTCATAGGCTGACAAAGATCCACATCGTACACAGAAACAGTAAGACTAGAATAAGCTACAGCAAGTACTGATATCTTCCAAGGACAGAAGAAGGCAAAGACTGGGAGATTGAAATCAATTGTACGCCCAGGACGGTCTACGGCCTCCGGGAAAGGCACTAGCTTACATTCAATATCTCACCAGAAAAGACGATAGTTCAGTGAACTGAGGATTCATCTAACGAAGCATGAGGGAGGAAAAGCGCACGTAAAGGTGGCTACACTGTAGCGGCCAGATCAAACCATAGCGCCTCTCCTCCAAGTGTGACAACGCGTACACACACAGCACCAGAATTCCGAGACGAACTCCACACCGCCCACCGTGGTGATTAGTGCCGTGCAAGTGTTCATTACGCTTCGTCAATTGTGTGTAAGCACTGCAGCAACCAAAGGAGACATCATATGCAGCATCTCAAACAGTTGAACGCGGCTATCTCATTGGACCGGAGGAAAACTCGTATTGAATGCAAAGGATGGTAGCGAGACGCTGCACCGTACTGAGCTACACCGTGAGAGGCCTGGTTAAAAGATGAGGCCTTGCTTATCGACGGCGGACGTTGAACCGTGGTCAAGAGTGGGGTGGCGTTTGGGATGAAGTAGGGCTCAGAGATCGGCAAGTGGTCTATCGTTGTCGCTTTATGGATTGGCCGGGTGACGCCATATCCAGACTTTTTTCGATTCTTGCATTTCTTTGGGATTCTGGGTTGCCTTGGAGCTATATTCGAGATGTCTAATATACCGTGTGTAATCTGATGCTCTATGAGGCTCGTCTTGACAAGATGCGATGGACAAGGCGCGTCGACTTGGCCTGCCCGGGGGGGGGGGGGGGGGTTCCCTTTTTACGTGGCGTCCTCAAAGCTCGTGGCGGATCCAGGATTTTTTCTAAAATTAGGAAGTTTATACTATGTATGTACGATACGGCATTATGTAGACTCAAGCAAGTCATGGGTGCGTATCGGTGGAAATGATCTGCAGTGTTGGACCCGAAGCAGCCAAAGAAGCAAGAAAAACAACCCGAGAAAACAATGCGTGGCCGGCGAGTTGTGAGTGGAAGCTTGCTGCACGTACCTAGGCGGCACCTGGTCCCATCCTATGACATTGCCGGATAACCTCAGGGTTGCACGATCGAAGACGCATTTTGAGATCCAATTTCGAGTCGACTGAGTGGGTCTGTTCAACGGTCGGCGCCACGTAGCATTGTGATGGTGGTCACCTACATACATAATGATCCATAGTACACAGCATTGCGTGCCTCTTGGGAGCATGTTGTCGCGATAGCAAGTCAGAAGAAGTTACATACAGCCCAAGGTTGGTTGAAATAGCCGCTAGATCGACTTCTTGGTTCAGCCTCGCAAGGCTACCTAAGTAGGGAGTGAGAAAGCAAGTCCATGTTTGATGAAGTTCATGCAGTTCGTGGTGCCAAAAGCGCGGCGAGAATGTATCTAAGCCACCTAGAGGTAATAAGCGATATGGCGGGAAGGATCTGGAAGGCTGTGCTGAACACCCGGGCCAGATGGTGGTAGGAAGTCCCAGGAGGTCCCAAGAGGTAGGTCCTCTCGTCTCAATATGCTTGCTTGGCCAGTGGGCGAGTGGACGAGTGGGCTTCAAGTTTTGGCCCCAGCAAACACGCCAGCCTGTCCGCCTGTTTCCGCTCGTGTGGATTTTCGTTCAGTGGTGTTTCCCCCCCCCTGGTGCGGTGAGCCAGTGAGCCCTGTATGCCTGGCCTTCTCCCCCCCCTGTCAGACCAGTGGAAGATTGGAAAGTGGAAGTGCGGGTACCGGGCCCCACTGGCCCGTCCAAAAGCAATTCCATTTGTACGCACTCGACTTGCATCCCTTCCCAACCCTTCATTGAGTTCACGTCATTCCAGCATCCCGCATTCCATTTCTACAAACCTCCCACGCAGATCGACCGATTTGCCGACGGCGTTTCAGCTCCCGCGAGTATCACATTACTGTTTATCAGTACTACCTACCTAGCCCAGTGTACCCCTCCCGACCTGGATTACAGCTGTTGCTCCAGCTGCATGTACACTTCCCGCCGAAACATTGCGAAGCTGTGATCTTACCGAAGAGCCAACCACCCATCCTGATTTCTTCCTGCGCTGACGGCGCAACACACCCCCCTTCCTCACTGTCAACCTACCCAAGATCGCAGGCCATTGTACCACCCAGTCTGAACCAACGCAATACTCGACGACACCCTGCTGATCCGAACGCGAAGTCTATGTCGACCACCTTTCCCAAGATGCTCACCATCTAAGCGGCCCTGTCTAATTCCATCCGTCACTCGTCTCTCCCCTAACCGCGCTGTTCAACCATGCGAATGCTGCATGCGATCGGTCCAGAGAACAAGCTTGGTCAGGCGCCGTCCTGCCTCGATCATGATGCCAATCCGGAAAGCTTAGCTACCCCACGTCCTGTCGTCTGGGACGCACCATGTCATGATGAGGTCTTCTGCGTCAACCCGATGGCGAAGATGGTGGAGCAAAGGGATACCGAAAGTGCGAAAGGATGCGACCACTCCAGACCTCAGCCCAGTGATCACCATGCCACCACGATAAGGCCTGGCAGCAGTCGATATGCTCGCCTCCCGAAGACGAGTAGCTTTGTCAGTGTGCTCATAGCTTTGACCATATTCTTGAAACCCACGGCCGCCATCCTGCTCCAGCAATGGTCGAACTGCCTCAGTGAAGATGTAACTATGAGCGACCCGAAGGCACTCCAATGGGTACCTCTTTTCGTGGCGGCTGAGTACGAGCAACTCGAAGCAGGCCGCAACCTGAGAGTCACCGTCTGGGGCAACGTGACGGGCGCCTATAACACGAGCGTGACCCTACCAGCATGGGACGATCCAATATGGGACGATGCGAATTTCACCGACGGCAAGATTGTCCGCAATCCGTTTCCTTTGACTGCTGCGCGCCTCACTACACTGCACGACAAGGTGAACGTTCTCACATACCAACCATACGCCGAGGATTTCGACTTTTGCAGCGAAGCTCTCACCAATGCGACCTGCCCACTGGGCCCCGTTTTCAACACTACTGCAGTCACCACCCCGGATGGATTACCCTCGATATCTATGACCAAGGTCTTTTATACGAGTTATGCCTTCACCTCGTTCTCGCCGCAATTTACGATCATTTACGGCGACACTGCGAAGACAGTGGTAGGGTGTGTAGCGACAACGGTCACGCCTGACCTAGGTGGTTTGGCTTGGATGTTGAAATTTCTGCCAATGATCGTCCTCCTGTCTGTCGGCTTCGCCACGCTTTTCGCCAGTATCTACAGTCCATGGGGCACGTCAGATATTTTTCACTGGAGCTCCAACTTTGGACGTCATAACGATCTGCTGCGCCTGGTAACTCCTGGGTTTGGTGACTGTCTTCAGTACATCCAATTCATTGCTCTCACAGGCGGTCTCACACTGAATTATCCTGGGTTTTACCAGCCTATTGTCAGTCAGGCATCATGGTCGGCCCTCATGTTCAACGAAAGCTTTGTTAGCAAAGACCCCGGATTTCAAGCTCTGAGAGATGGTATCTACTATACCAACGGGACATATGGTCTGCAAGAAATTGCACAATTGGTTGGGATGGGCAACGTCGAAGACATCTGGGCTGGGACAATAATCTGGCTCTTGGTCATCATCGTGGTCGTGACGGTCATCACCCAGCTGGGATTTGCCCTTCAGTGGATCTATCGATTTGTGAGAAATGACCAAGAGGAGGATCTGCGCAACAAGAACCTCCCTTTTACTGTCGGAAACGTTGTCAGGATCGTCTTCAACTTCTTCCTCCTTCCATTAGTGGCGCTGTCAATGTTCCAACTGGTGGAGGCATCTCAATCGCCTGCCTATACGGTAGCGCTTGCGGCCTTAACCATTGTCTTACTACTTATCTTTGCCGCATGGCTCCTGTACCTGATCACGACAACAAAGCCGCGATCGGTCCTGTTCGATGACCTGCCAACAGTTCTGCTCTACGGGCCGCTCTACAACACATATTCCGACGAAGCAGCTACTTTTGCACTCATTCCAGCCCTGCTGACTTTTATTCGGGGCATCGGTATTGGTGCAGTACAGCCTGCAGGTATCGCGCAGATCATCATTCTGGCCATCTGCGAGGTCGTGCAAGTTATCACTTTGAATGCCTTCAAACCTTTCTCTTCGCCGACGTCGATGAATGCGTACCACACCCTTTTCTCAGTGCTCCGATTTACGAGTATCATCCTGATGACAGCGTTCATCCCGCAGCTGGAGGTTGGCGATGGCGCTAAGGGTTGGATCGGATATGTGATACTGCTAATACATGGTGGCGTTTTGGTCCTATGCTTCATGCTCAATGCATTGCAGACTGTCATTGAGGTCATTGCTAGGTTGATGGGCGCCGGAGGAGACGACAGCAAAGGGCTGTCACAAGGACCCTTATCCCGGATCTTTGGCGCGAGGCAGCTCTCAAGACGAACCTCGCGGCGTGGCGCACCATCCCGGCAAAGCCAGTTGTCAAGTACAGCAATGCTGAGTGCTGGCGAAGCGGCGAAGGGGGGTTATATTGCTCCCGGTGGACGCCTCAGAAGTGAATCCGCCGGTAGTATCGGTATCATTATGCACAACCACCGACACCAGAGAAGCTCGTCTGCACTTGACGCCATGAGCTTCGACACGTCGATGCCACCATCTCGGCTCGATAACGCCAGTTCCTTCACGCCGACCACGCCCGGCGAGGCCAGCACCCACTCCTTCCTTCCTTCTCCGCAACTGGGACAGAATCGCCACACAATGCCACCATCTGCTCTCATGGTCGATGCGCCCGGCGACACCTTCTACAGGCCGCCGAGAAGGCGGCGACCAACATTAGAGGAACAATCGCCACACTCAAGGGCTCGTGCGTCGTGGGTTAACAGTGGGGACTGGCCGCAAAGACGGACAAGTCAAGGGGTCGCGCCCGCAAGTGATTCAGTAGATCTAGACACTGCGGACCGTGGAACGGTGGTGGGCGCGACCCCTGCCACGTACACATCCTTGAACTTCCCTACGAGGACAGACTACTCCACGCGTGAGGTAGACTTTTACTATGGAGTGCAACGCGGTTCCAAGTTGAACTCAGATGCCCCTCAGAGGAGATTGGGTACGGGCCCTGCAGACCCAACAGGCACAATGGCCACGGCCACGGGCTGGTTCAAGAACGTTTTTGGAGGCAAGAGGAAAGAAAAAGGCAAGGGCTTCGAGGTCGTGCGTAGTGCCCGTATGCCTCCAGCTATGAGGGCCGGAGGAGGCGACTACGATGATACAGATCCTCCAGAGGGAACCCCAGTTGCTATGGGCGTCCTTAGAAATGGTCCCATTGACTCCGACTCCGACGATGGAGCTAGGCAGCGTTCCAACACCGCAAGATCAAGCCCCGAAGACGCCGCGCCCACGGAGCGGCTGCTCAACGACGACGGAGTGAGCATCAGTTCAGAAGACGAGATACCTCGTGCAGCACCCGTGCTGCCCGATGTCAACGCGGCCGGGAGCTTCCATGTCCCCAGCCGCAAACCTTCCAACGTATCGAGCGTCGGACGCTCCACAGTGACCCCAGATGTTCCGCACAAGAGCTCGAGGCGTAAGTCGGACCTGATTCAGGGCCTTGCGCTTAACCTCGATACACGGTCATTACAGCCTAGTCCCGTAAGGGAGCACCCGCCGCAGCAAGAGGCATCGTCCAGATTACCGTTCGATCGCAGTAGGTCGCAGGCGCACTCGCTCTCCGAGACGGAGGAGTCGAGCGGCGCAGACACTGTGGGGGTGCATCGCTTGTCTAGTGAGGAGAACCAGCGTCCGACGAACATCGGGACTGTGCATGTGCATCAAGGCATGAACCGGTTCCCGTCCGACACGAGGGGTAGGGTGCAAGGGGTTGAGGCGGAGCTTGTTGATCGGTGATGATGGTCTAGAGCCAGGGGACATCGAGTCACCACACCGAATTATATTATATATACACAGAGAGTCAATGCACTCTCGTGCTCTTTGTAACACGACTTAATAAAAAAGCAGGAGCGGGCGTTGGGGCTTTCGGATATTGGCTAGCGCCCCCTCATTTGTTTTCTCTTGGTATATACGGCCGGCATAGATCTGATTTTCTTGGGAAACTTTCTGTTTGCTAGCGATGGCGCATTCAAAATTTTCTAGGCTTGGGTATAATCTTCTTAATGTAAGGCGGTCCGAGAATTATGTTATGAAATGTCTCGCCCTTCTGTATGCTGTAGAATGTGGCAATTGGTGAAGTGAATTGAAAAGATTGGTTTTACCATGTGGGGAGCATTTGCATTTCATATCGCTGAATTAAATTGATCAGGCATCCCTCACATATTGGAAACCGAATATTATTGCTAGGACATCTCGTGGACGTCGAATACGGAGCGAAAATTAGGATACAATACCTGGCCTTTTCCACCCGATGCAGGCTAATACGGAATGCCGTTCGTCATCAGCTGGAACTGATCGTATATCCCTGTCGAGTAGCTTGAGTAACTCTTCCGAATCAATTCCTTCATGAAATCGGCCGCCTCACGCTCGCTCTTCTCCAGCACGAAGCGCTGCTTAAAGTGGTCCACGCTCTCTGGCTTGAAGCACGGCAACCCACTGTCCATCATTAGCAGCACGATCTGCGACAGCTTCTCCACATGCACACGCGAGGCCAAAAAGGCCTTGACGCACAATTCCTCAAACCACTTGAAACTCTGATGATTCGTGTTGCCGCCCATGACAGCAACCATCTCCGAAGTCAGCTTGAAGGGGGCGCGCTCGAACTTGATACCACCAGGGGCGATGTCGAAACAGAAGCCAAAGTCGATGTGGAGAATGTGCCCGGCGTCGTCGATCATGATGTTGCCATTGTGGCGGTCCTTGAACTGTAGGAGGAACGAAATGAGACTGTATGCGGCCATGGACTTGACAAAGTTGTTGCGGGCCTGCTGGAACCGCAGCGAGTCCTCGTTGCCGTACTTGGATATGAAGTAGTCGTAGAGGCCATTGACAGCCTCGCGACCGAGCATATCACGCGAGACCGAGTTGGGGAGCACGTCGATGACGCCACAGCCTGGGGCGGTGGCGGTGACGCGATATGGGAAGACATAAACGTCTAGGCCGACGCTGTGGAAGATGCCACGGAAGGCTGCAATCATCTGCAAGGCGAGAACGTCTTGACGACAGTCGTCGCCGACCTTGAAGATAGCCGATTGCCAGACCTCGTAGGTGTTTTCAGTGCCCGGCGAGCCAGTTGCTATCGCGTCTTCATTGAAATCGCCGGTCTCATCGATGTCATCCTTCTTCTCCTTTCTGATGCGGAAAGTTGCCATGAATGGGGCCTTTGCGTGACTCTGAAGCGGTTTGCCGGACTTGCGGTCGATGCCGATGACAACACCATCTGGATTGCTCGGCAGATAGACGCCCACCTCAACCTTTATGTTGCGGAGTTCCTCCTCAATCTTTTGGGCCTTCTCTGGCTTCGATTTTTTGGCTACGACAAGGGGTTTAAGTTTGCCAGAAATGTCCGTCACCTCGTCGAAAAAGGTGAATTCGCGCTCATAGAACTCTCTGTCAGTAGCGTCCCAACTGCTGACCATACGCTCCGTGACTTTGTCTAGTACGGGTTTGATTTCATCCGGCTGTCCTTCCGTTAGCGCCAGACTATTGTGTCTTTACAGGGGGAGCTCACAATCAAGCTATCATCATCTTTGTATGAATTTGCCTTCATGTTCCATATGATTTGATGAGCAAATAGCTGGGAAAACTGAGCAGTCTCGATGATGTAGCGCTCAACGTAACCCAGGGCATCGTATCGTAAAGTCTGCACAATCTGAGGCACATAGAAGAATGTCACATCGACGGAATGGCTCTCCAGTGCCCTCATGGCGTACTGAATAAGTGAAGGATGATTCTGATACGCCGGCATGAAGTATGTGACAGCGGTGATTGGATTCACTGGCGCCCAAAATAGGAGATACTGCGGTTGTTAGTGAGGCAATGCCTGGCCGTGCTAAGGGATGACTTACCTTCAATTGTGCGGACACGTCGGCTGGCATTGCACTACCCAGCAAGATCGTCAAAGCCTCAGGCTCAGACACGCCCTTTTCAGGATGTTTCAACAGCAAAGAACGAACCTCCTTGTGTATTCGGGGGGCCTGGAACCTGGCGCAAAGTTCGATCGCGAGGGCTGGGCTTTCGGCCCATGCTGTGGGTATGAATGGGATCAGTGCATTCTGAGTGCTGTCGTCAGACATTGCGAACACATTGCGAATTCCGCGCGTTTTGGACTTGGGTCGGTTACTTACTTCAAGTGCGCCTTTGCCGGTGTGAACAAGAGTCGATGGTCGCTGTACAGGCTCGCTCAATGGGTAGACCCATACTGTAAGCCTCGATTGCTCGTTTTCCAGGAGGAGGAGAAGCAACTGTTCCTTGGATTGAAGTGCCTGTAAAGATCGGAAGGTACCAACAGAATGAGCACCAATGAAGCCAACAGCCCTTACAGAAGAAATCACATCCGTAATGAGGCGCAATTCCGTCTTGATCTGAAGAATGTTACTGCCAAATGACCATTTTGGTGCGCTACAGAACCAGCTCAGTGCCGCGGACAGCAACTTGTCTTTCAGACGCCACTGGGATACAGGTCCAATTGTGGTCGAAGTCCGGAGAACTTTGAGACCGAAAAGAATGATCTGGAGTCTGAGTTCTCGCGCCATTGGATGAGTCGTCGCGGTCTTCAATTCCTCTAAAGTCACGTCAAGAAGCCTGACAAAAACAGTCTGTGTATCAGGGCTACCTAGGCGAGTAGCATTGAAGTGGCTGCTGAGAAATTGTAACAAGCGAGTATGTGGAGAGAGGAGGTTGTGAACCACTTGTTTGCGTTTAGCGAGGGCATCGCGGTCGCTTGGGGCAAATTCCTCTTTCAGGAAGAAGGGGTCAGGAGAGGTGATCGAAGTGTTGAACAGTCCGAGTCCTTTGTGTATGCTGAATTCCCACTGTTGCGCAATCTCATTAAGGATACGAGGTTCCCAGATGGGATTCTCGTTCATCACACCCAGCCATAACGAGACACCAAGCTTCATCGAGTGCTTGGAGAAGATGGCAAATGGTATGCTGACGAGATAGTGTGCAACAGAGCATTCCTCTCCAGTCTTGCTGCGGCAGAGTAAAGCAGCGGCTCGACGTAGGATGTCGCGTATGTCGGCCATCGGCGTGTGCTTTTTGTGTAAAATGCGGTTCTCGATGTGTGCAAGAGCTGTCACCGCGTCGCCGCTTTCACTATCAGACCCTGGAAGGTAGGATGCCCTTCTGTCGATACGCATGAATGTAAGCCACTCCAAACTGTGATCTGGCAATGCTTCTGCGTAGCGATATTCCTGTCGAGTGGTGTACTGTGCAATGAAGTCTGAAGCAGTATTGACGTTGCATTCGCCAACCGGTTCGATCGAAGTCAGCCTCTGATCCGTACTGGGGATCGAAGCGCCGAGTTCCATCGCGAACGATCTTCCAAAAGAAATGTGGCCATATGCGCCTTCATCATCAAATTCAGACAAGTACGTCTGCAATAATCCCTTGACGTCTGCCGGTGAGACACTGATGGCAGCCGAAACCCATCCCCTAGCGGCCTTGTGCAGTCGATTCAGGGTGTATTTCCTGAAGGTGTAATCATCCGATAATTCGACGGTCACACTGCCACGACTCGAGGTGAATGTTGACTGTGGCTCGTAAAGGTCCGTCTCGGCTTCCAGACAACTCGCCCACATGAGGGACAGTAACTCTAATAGGGCAAAAAGTGAAGTCCGGCGACAAAGCGCCGGCGGTACCTCACGTATGATGCGGTCTGCACATGCGTAGGCAGCCTCCTGGACGCGTTCAATCCGATGACAGCAGTTGCAGAAGATCGTCGCCAGTTGCGAGGCTGCATATTGTGCAGAGAAGGTATTGCTGACGCCTTTCAAAGTTTTTCTCAGATACTTCTCCACTACGACACTTGTGATGCCTTCCATCACACTGTTGACGTCGGCTCGTTTCATGCTTGGCTCGAGGAAATACAAGAGAACCTTTGTACAGTCACCTGATTCGGCCCTCAGGCTTTCAACTAGGTAAGCCGCGCCAAGGAAGATGACCCTGCGATAGCTGAGACTCCTGATTTCCGATGCCTTGGAAGGTACGAGCTCCGCAAGATGTTTCTTTTGCATGGACTCCCTGTCAGAGCTCATGCCCCGTCGAAGGACCGTGTTCAACTCCACGTCACTCTCAGTCTGTTCGCCGCGTTGCTCCGCAACCAGAGGAGGCGAATGAATGGCTATCGCACGCAGGTCGTCCGCGTGCTTCTTCCCACGCTCGGTACCTGGCGTGAAACCATGGACAACGAGATTGAACCATGCATCACGAAGAACAGAGCGCGAATCGTCCTCTGACCAGTCTTTCATAGCGAGGTCATTAGAGGTCATGAAAACGGCCAAGGGCTGGAGCAGCTGCGAGATTTCTCTTGCCGCAAGCTCGATGTCAGATTCTTTCGCGTGGCTGGTTTGTGATACATCTCCTTTCGACACTATGCTGTCCAGCATGTGGTCCCAGTAAATGTCATACAGCGGGGAATCTTGGTGCAAATTAGCCGAAATATGGTTTCTAGCGGTGATCAACGCATCCAGGATTATAGTTTGGTTCTCAACTACCGCAAAGTGAGTGATACGCGCAAAGCTCCTCAGCAAGGACCGAAACTCGAGTTGACCAATGCTTAAAGCCAGCACGGCTGCTCCGGTGATGATCCGCGCGTCAACAGCCTGATTTATTCTGTCGTACTTTTGCAGAAGAATGGATTGGGCCAGTGCAGAAATCTTCCCATCGTCGCAAGCAGTTGCAATTCCACAGATTGCGTCGATGACGTTTGCGTAGACACTGGATGTCTCTTCTTCACCAGTCAGTTGAAGAGATATGGAGCTGCCGGTAGACTGCCTTGGGTTATACACTTGGGAGTCGCCGCTATCCTCGATACCGAAGTCATGTTTAACGCGACCATTCTGCTCAGCGGCGTTTGGGCTAAGCACATTGCCAAGCGTGTAGAGTGTAGTGATGATCGCATCAGTGGAGAGCATCTTTAGCACAAACGCAAGACATTGCGAAGCGGTGACAATAACGTGGCTTTGTGCCCCTGACTTCACGATGAATCGAGAAATGAAGCGGCTGGCCGGAGCACTGTACGCCGGCGACATTCTGCATACGAGGGCCATCGTTCGTAGGACGACAGAGGCGAGATTCTCATGCGCCATCTGATAGTGATCGGTTATGGTTTCCTCGAGCCATCCCATAAGAGTCTCCGGATCGGCTACGACTTCGTTAAGTCTTGCACAATTCAGGTAGCTAATGATGCCTGCGGCCTTGATTGCGCAGGCAATGCTTTGCTGAGAGGAAGGACCCAACTGAATGAAGTCCGCATCGGCATCTAGGTAGCTGAGCTGCTCGGTCACAATTTTAGCGTAGGTCGACACAGAACCGGTGTCTCCCTCTCCACTTCTGGCGGTCACCGGTCTTAGGAGACCTTCGCCTGTCATTAGCAAGTCGAGGATGTGGGATTTCTTCAAAGCGCTGGTCTCGGCAACGAGCAGAGATGTGGATGAGGCAACGAAGGTCATGAAGCCCTGCTGAAGCAAGATCGCTCCCAGAGGACGTCCGCTGTCAGTGTAATGGCGCAGGTGCCTCTTCCAGTCCTTAGCAGAACGGTCCTGAGAATGAGTGTTTCGAATGGTAGAGAAGGCCTGCTCCACAGCCACTAGATTATCTTCACTGAGCAGCTTTTGGAGGCGCTGTACCATTGCAAGTCGGCTTCCTGATTTCCAGAAATCTGCTTGAGCGGCGGCGGCCTCAAGAAACCCCAGCAAGGACACGACAACGGTAGCAACGCGAATCGCATCCTCAATGTCTCCATCGTCGCCATCTTCGACCCTCCCACGCGATGCATCCTGAACACTGCGCGCGCAGGAACTCAGGAAGCCAAGCATATTAGCGGCGACACTTTCATAGACGTCCACATCGTGCTTGCCTAAGCACAATAATGCACACGTTACATGGTGTGTCAGAGACTCGGTTGGGGAGGGTACGACCTTGCGAAAGAATGGTGAGGAAGCGAATTCCTGCTGATAGGCATCGAGGAGATAGGGGGTTAATTGTCGGCTTAGTCGTTGGGCGTTCTGGCCATTTTGAACCAAAGGGGCAGCTTTGCATAAGGCCAGCAGGACCTCGTACTCTCGAATGGTCTGTTGAAGGGAATGAAAATTAGTATTTCGAAGTGCAACCGCCTTCAGATGACCAAGGCCATGTTTGGGCTCTTGCTCACCATGGGAACCCGTCCAAGGGATTGCGACTTGACGGACGCTGCCCCATTGGCGCCGCCTTTGCCTTTGGCATGACTAGTACAGGCTCTGCACAGACGATCCAAATCCGACTTGTCGAATAATGCTGTAGAATTGGAGGCGGAGAGGGCGGCGATTCTTTCCAGCGCCCTGGACCGGATGTCGCGAGCCATGATAGTTGGCCGTTACACTGAGGAAAGGGGTGCGCCTAGGTCGATCGCCTCGCAGGATTCAAGTCAGGACAAAGGGCGCAGCATCAATTCTTCGAGGATAAGACAACAAAAGGTGTCGATTGAAAAGATCAAAACATTATTACAGATGATGCATGATTTGACATTACAATTGAAGTTTCCAAAACTGGCATCAAAGTGGTGAAGTTCAGGATGATCGGGGCGCGACCCTGGATGTCCGTGACGGCATGCCCCTGTCGAAGCTTACCTACCCCCCGGAAATTGGCTAGCCTTCAAAGAGTGGACCTCCCGCGGCTGTCCTCCTCCTGCTTAGTCACTGGAGCTACCCCTGCACCAACAGGCAGGCGCAAGGCTGACGCGACTGACGACGGTCCTCAATCGGCCCTCAATAGCTACTGCGATCACCACAACTGTCAAACGCCAACCACCACGACTCCTCACCGCCAACACGCAGATCTCTTCTCGCACCGATCACACGAACTATCTTGAACAACAAACATTCGACCTGACTTTTCCAGGACATCACAGTCGCAAGTATGGCTGCCATGTTCAGCCAGAACCCCCTCATGGACGGGCCTAACTACTCCTTCAACGACGCTCCCAAAACTCAGAACGATGGCTTTCGGCAACACCGCTTCGACCCGTACGTCATTGGCCAGGCTTCTGTGGCTGCTTCAGTAGTCTTCCGAAATACTGACGTTTTTATCTCCAGATATACCGACAATGGCGGCTCCATCCTCGCCATCGCAGGCGCCGACTTCACCATCATGGCGGGCGACACCCGTCACACATCCGGCTACAGTATCAATACCCGCCACTATCCCAAGGTCTTCAAGATCGGCGGCAGTACGGCAGATCAGCACGACGCCACTATCGTGCTGTCAGTGTGTGGCTTCGCTGCCGACGG
This sequence comes from Gnomoniopsis smithogilvyi, assembly GCA_027946515.1. Taxonomy (NCBI): domain Eukaryota; kingdom Fungi; phylum Ascomycota; class Sordariomycetes; order Diaporthales; family Gnomoniaceae; genus Gnomoniopsis; species Gnomoniopsis smithogilvyi. The sequence continues at coordinate 5,030,463 of JAPEVB010000002.1, forward strand.
CGAGGCCCTGAAGGAGCGTCTCGATACCGTCTGCAAGATGTACCGTTACCGCCACGGCAAGCCAATGACCGTCAATGCCTGCGCTAAGCGCCTATCCACCATCCTCTACGGCAAACGATTTTTCCCCTACTACGCCTATGCCATTCTTGGCGGCCTTGATGAGGAAGGCAAAGGTGCCGTCTACAGCTACGACCCTGTGGGCAGCTACGAACGTGAAATGTGCCGCGCCGGCGGCGCGCTGCCGCGAGTTTAATCATGCCTTTCCTGGACAACCAGGTCAACTTCAAGAATCAGTACGTGCCGGGTAGCGGAGAGGGCCATGCGCTGCAGGAGCGGGAGAAGAAGCCGTTGGCGCGGAGGGATGTGGAGATTTTGGTCAAGGATGCGTTCGATGGTGCTGTGGAGAGACACATTGAGGTTGGTGATGGTCTGCAGATGATGGTCATCACTCAAAATGGTATTGAAGAGATCTTGCTACCTCTCAAGAAGGATTAGACGGGGAATGCTGCGAGACACCCTACCACGTCAAGCTTCCAATCTGTACGATCAATCACGAGAGTCAATCGACTATGAGGCAATGCGACAAATCATAAAGAAACCAATTTTAAATCCAGCTTCGTCTTGAACTTATCGGTCGGGGCCTTTAGCCCCAGATGCTTGAACCATTGGTGAGTCTGCGGATTTGCAAATGTTTACAAGAGGACGGAAATACGTCAAGGTAGCCGTGTAACTACCGGCTTCTGGCTTCTGGCCTTTACTGACTGTTACTGACTGTGTCATCGACCCAATCTCCTTGTCTTGGGAACTGTCTCATCCTATTTTGGGGCGAGTGCGCAACTATGACTGAAGAGGCACGGTGCCCAGACGCATCTGATATAACGTGTATGCCTTATGATGCGCATGGAAGGTGCACGGAAATTGGGGCGGAAGTTATTCCCGCCTATGCACCATTGGAGACTTATTCAAAGCCTCTTCAGCACAAGCCTAGAGTCGTTGTTCGTCACGATGTCTATACACAGCCTTAGCTGGCGACAGCAGGCTGGCCAGTGATCTTGGTGAACCTCAAGAGGTCCGAGTTTCAATCGAGGAAGGCAAGAGGATATGGAGCGTATCTAACACTAGATTTGCATCTACCAGTCGACGAGAAATTTGGATCATCACCCGCCAAGACACGTGGTGAACGGACAGAGCAACTTTGGGTTCGGACGTCTAAGCCTTGGTGTGGACGGCGCAGCTCCAATGCACAAAGGTGGACACAGTCTTGGCTGTCCGGTATGAATGTACGTGGCTCCAGGAACCCTTCGCTTTTTTTTTTAGTAATAAGACTAACGTTCTGTGACCCGGTGAATAATATCTTCAGCTGTGATGAAAGCTAGGCCCTCACTCCGGGGTCTGCGCCGCCCCTGGTCATAGATGTGGCGGCGTTTCACTCCACTCGCCTTCAATTGGATAAGAGCTAAGTCAACTACTTGTGAGAGGCAACACGCGCGAAGCCCCTACAGTGCACCCTTGATGAAGCATACCCTGGAAGTTTCGGCCTGATCAAGTTCTCATACGCAGGCGACTTGGTGTACTCTTCTCGAGCAGGACGCGAGTGGGACGCGAGTTGATTCAGTCGACAAAAGAAGCGCGGTGTGGAAACTCAGTATAATATAAGGTATCCACTACGTCGACTTCATCTTGCGATGCACTGGACAATCTTTTGGGCTAAAGCGTACCAGGTTCACACTAGGACCAGGTACCTGAACATTGGTATCGCATCATCACTCGTGGAGAGCACCAATTGGGTCATCTACTGGGCGCGTAGTAAAATCTCACCACTGGAATTGTTGGAAATTGCAGCAGGGGCGACTATGAGCCGGAAGTCTTGACGTCGATATTGCAGGAAAGCCTTCAACGAATAGCTAGTCCAGCCAGGGCTGATCTAGTGGAAGACGTCGTCAGCGAGACTGGTAGGTCCTCTTGATTTTTAGAACTTGCATTCTTTCTGAGGTTTCAAGTATATCGAACACTGTGTGCCATTTGTTTCCTCTCTCCGTGTCTCGACGAATAGCCTGCACCTTGGAAATGTGCCGTCTCATTGATCCGTCTTGACCGCCTGTCCCATCATCTCACGTCTAGCCGTTTCGCTCCTCCCACCCCAGACTACCTGTTTTGATCCTGGACGATAAACCCCACTCATAAGCAACTAGGTACATGACATACCTATGTCGAATGCTGAACTAGTGTTGGGTCGTCGACTAGCCCATGCTGCCATGCTGCCATGCTGCCAGATGTCTGATCTGCGTATAGGACACACATCTGTATAGTAGAGCAATCGGACAGGTCGGAACAAGATCTCATCTGAGAGGTCCAAGAAGTTCAAGCCACCTATCCCGAAACAAAGTACCATCGCGACAGATGGCGTCTACGCTGTGTACCAGCTCCCTGCAGACCCGGGCCACCGGGTGGCCTAGAACCTCTGAATGTGACCGCCACACTAGAACGGTCTAGACGCCGTTCTTTTTCCTGCACGCAGCCCAGATAATTTCAGGCTATACGAAACATTTTCGCTGGAAACCTTATGGGTTCTGAGCTATAGGTGGCGTTGAAGTGAGCCGTTGGACTGTCTGTGCGGTTTGACAAGACCCGAGCTAAGCTCATGAGCGGTCTATTTGGCAGGTTTCGGCTGTGTCTAGTGGACGGCCAAACCCGTTGGCCGCTTGATCTTTCATCAAACTACAGAATAGCGATGAGGGACGTGGAGTATTGTTCGGCCATCAAACATCCACTCTCGCCAAGCTAGGCTATTGGAAGGGTACCACAGTCTCAGTGGATAAGGAAGTCATCAACCTCTGCTCTCGAGAAGAGATATCACTTGGGATGAGACTAGCCGAGAATACTAGGTTCTCACAAAATTGCCATGTACGGTTTAGTTGTGTAAGTTAGTTGCAATGTCTTCGGAGAATCTAGTCCGCTTTGATGATTTGACCGAGGCCGTTCGTGTTGATCACACTACAAGAGACATCGTGTCAGCGTGCCTGGCAGGTAACGAGAACTTAGAACCATATCATATCGACCCATTTATAAACCCTATAGATATCTGCAAGAGAATAAGTCGGCGAAATTCCAAATACCAGGCCCGTAGAATTTGATGATATGCATCGTCCGTTCTTTACGCTACGAATATGTTGCAGCTACGCGATAAGATCACAACGACCCATCCGTCACATTGGAATGGACTCATGTTAATCCTCGCTTATTCATTAGATGCTTTGGAAATATGAAGTCGTAATACGAACTACGTATTTTGCAACGACCTTGAGCCTGACCCCGACAAGCCCGGAAGCATTCCCGCAGCCGAGCCGGAGCAAGGCTGCCGCACGCCTCGGGACCAACATGAGTCGCCACCTTGTCGGAGGCTTCCCACTTTATTCTATTTTGACAAACTCGGTAAGATTTCAAGGCGACAAATCCAGGCCATTCAAAGGATAGCAAAAAGTTTAGCATGCCCAGACAACGACAGGCCATGCCCAGGTACCTACCTAGTCGAGAGTGGTCGGCGCACATTCGGCCAACGATTTTGGCAAGTCCTTGCGTTCCTGGCCACGACAACGCAGCACTGGAGCAAATATATCCCTCATGAGCTAGCTATATGTAGAGTTTTGCCACTGTTTGAGATAGCTGAGTGTCGGGTTAAGCCTCAATGCTGGATGTTCTTGCCCGCTGCGGTTGGCATCCATGCCCGCCATGGCCCAGATGCCGCCTTCCCCAGCGAACAGCCAAACCGTCCACTGGAGGCAGTACCATATAACCCGGAGGTTCGATGCTGGTCGGTCATGTCCACCTTGCATAAAGAGCTGATGCCGAAGTCCAGCTAATGTTGCCACTCTGCATCTGATGGTCTCCGGTAGGTCATGAGCTGACAGGTGCCGAGCACGTTACAAACATAGAATGCTGTGGTAGAGTGGACCGTTGAAGATCAACACTAACACTATCTGACTGCTTGAACTACTCAGCCACTACGTCCGTGTCTTTCACGCACACGGGCATACAAGACAGGTATACCGCCGTAGCTGATTTTGCCCTGAACGGAACAAACAGAGGCTTAGCAGCCCGGGGAGTGGCACAAGATGCTGATCAACTAAGCTGCAACGGCTTCCAGTCTGCCATTGACCAGGCTAGAGTACATCTATACAAACAAATGTTGTCGTGGTAACCCCAAAGAACTGTTAGTGACCTAGTACTCTTTTAAGCGAGCAGCAGACTACAATTACCGCTGACCAACTTTCACTTATTTCACTTTGCAAAAACCAAGAGAGATTCTGCATCTGGTGTCGATCGGCGGCCAAGGGTCCTAGGGTCCGATTGTGAGCTCTACTACATAGAGAGGGTGGCGAAGAAAAACACTATTGCACACCAAAACTATTTGTTGTGTCAAGGCATATTGTGGCATGTTCCTGCAATCGACGCTTCCAAAAATGGCATATATGATCCAGTACAACGTACCGCATACCTAAGCTTGGTCAAATTGCTACGCGTTCCCTGATGAACGTCCTAAATCAAAATATCTTAATGATCGACTCCACCATTGTCAAGGATGGGCTTGAGAGTCATTGCTATGTATGGCCAATTGACTTTATACAGTGGGCTCATCAACGACGCAGCATCCATTGATCTGCATAGAACAGACTCAGGACGGAGAGGTACATAGCGATTGGCATGGAACTGCGCTTGTACGGTATCTAATATGCCGGATTGACCCCGGTTGCTGGTCAGAGACCCCATTTATGTTTACAAAGGTCCGCAGTACCTGTGGCCCTACAATAGTACAATTACCTACAATAGTACAATTAGACCTTAACTCGTTCTCTACTGTGGTATCTCTACTGTGGTACCGGATGGCCTTACCCCGGAGCGAGGTCTCCGTTCCCCCAGAAGATGACGTCATTATGGCGACTGGGAAACCAATTCTGATTACTGATTGAAGAGGATGAATACTTGTACCAAGTAGCAGCGCCAAGGGCTCCACAACCTCCAAGGTTCAGCCTCGCATGATCAGGACCCTCTGCCGCAGCTTTGACGCAGGGCAAACAGCTGAGTACAAGGGACTCCTTTGAAGCAAAGACCCTTGGGGAACTACTATGACGCAATGCACCATCCCCGGATTCTCTCATCCTGGTTACGTCGCAACGTAGGCAAAAGTAGACGATCAAGAATATGACTTAGAACGCACTTTTGACCATTCAGGGATGATTTCAAACATTGCGTACTCGCATTATTGTCAATGCAGGAGCTTCTGGTAAACTACGTGACCCGGCAGATTTGCTGTAGAATAAGGAGCAAGACTGAGCCTTTTTTTAAACCGATAATTATCGTCAATGGTCATCGAAACCGGACGGTTTTGGACGTTGAATTACTACAAGTTCACACGGTAGAAGCTCATAGTGTTCAAATGCATCGAGTGCATGGCAAACTGAATGGACCCTGCCAAGGCTAACCGAGCCCACGGGGCTGCTATGAAGGTGGATGTTGGGATTAGCCCTGCCCTTCTTCTTCCCTCCCCCCCACAAAAAAAAGACAAAAACAAAAAGAAACGACAATAGATTTTGCGTAAAGTCTGGTAGGAATGTATCCAAAAGACAGACGCGAATGTCACCCTCTTAGTTTCTTGGCTGGGCTGATACCCAGATTGCTAGGCAATTGGCTCTGCTTGAGGCTCGCATCATGATTAGCTGCGTTGTACCGCCCTGTCGTCATCGTCTCCACAATCGGACAATTCCTATCCCAGTTCCCAATTGCACACCCTCTCTGTGTGGCCTCATCGCGGCTACTACCGACATCTCACATATGCAAGCTTTCATCATTCTTGGCGTCTCTACTCTCCATCATCCCTGTCGATCCATCACCCGCGGCTGACACAACCGCCCAAGCTACCAGGCTCAGGCATCACCATACTACCCCACTCGTGCCTGACGATGAATGATTCTCGACTTGTTCCCACGCATGGGCTGGTCAGCAGAACAAGGCCCTAGCTGATCGTCACTCTGTCGGCATCCTGACGGTACCTGGTCTACTAGTCTCGAAAGGTTCTCCAACAGCCCACAGCAGGCTCAGGCCCCAGGTTGTGGGTTGCTTGCTTGGTCGTCGAGTTCCCTGCCGGCCACGACGCCTTCACACACAATTGCAAATGGTCCACTCCACGCCGTCATGGCCGCGAATGGCCCGGCTCGCACGAGACACCAAAATAATCTCATCTCGATGCCGTCATGGTCCTGATGTCACTCACGAACAAGAGCTGCCTGGAAATCGCGATCCAAGCTGCCAAGCTATTGTACATCGTCAACGAACAACTGTGTACTTTTGAACATCGTGGGGACACTATCTCGATTTTGGCTGTCAAGAAAAGTACTTGGGCCTTCGCAAAAATGGTCGCCAGAGACATGGGGTCCACTGGGGGTCCCACGGTGGATGAGACGGGGATTCGTCTCACACTTGTGCGTGCGCTACCCGTGGGGTTATATTGAATTGTGAAAATATCAGTTACCGGCATAGACATCACGATATTGTGGCCCAGCAGCCCGGGAATCTGGTAATGTCCCTTCAGCGTCTGCGACAACCTTGCTCCAGGAGCCCCGGCCCCAGTGTGACTGGTTGGCCCGACTGAAAATTGGAGCTAGTGACGATCAAGTGAAGCTAGTAAACGGCCAGCAACGCGCTTTGGGCGCCACTTGAGGTTGTCACTTCTGCCCTCCTTGCAAACTGTATGGACGAAGCACCCATCAAGGGCCCAGTGTCGCGCCTTAACTCCGAGGGCCAACGTTACCACAGTACGAGGACAAGGCCCATGAAGATCTTTTCTTTTTTGACATCCCAAGTAAGAAGAGCTCGGGTCAGAAGCATGCCGTGGACAGGCGTGTCGCTGTTGTGCCTCGTGTCACGTTCAGAAACCTGGGAGAGCCTAGAATAATTGTGGCTCAGTAGCTGCTGGTCTTGGATCTCAACGCAACCATGAATGCTTGGGTGGCAAATCGGCCGGGGGAGTGGCTCCAGCATCAGAAGCACTCCTGTCTTCCCATCGGAGTCCTCAGACAATCCCGTCCCTTAGGGGCCCAAAACTGATCGAAGAACATCCGGGAATGAAGATTACCATCCGTGGCATCTCATTTCCCATCCGCCTGGTGTGCCGACTTAGGTCGCCTCTTCCAGGGTGCGCGCTCAATGCCTACCCCCCCACCCGAAAAAGGTACCTCCCTCATCGTTGCAATCTAGTTCCCACTGCGCGGGAGATGTGACTTATTACCCACGCGACCCTGTTCACCCGCCAGTTCCACAGTCACTCAAGGACACCTACTCGGTGATTTTCGCCCCCATATCCACATGCGCCGGCCCTCGGGGCATTTGATATACTGTGGGAAAACCACAAAGCTCTTGTTTGGAGGTTAAACCTTGTTCGAGTTTGGCCACCGAGCTTCACACCACTGTGGCCTTCATCTTCCCTGCCTCCTTCAGTACCTTGCTCTGTACTTTCTATATCCCTCCACAAAAGCGACACTCCATAAAAAGAATTGCGAATGTGTGCGTCCGCACATCAATTCTTGTCCAAGACAACGAACTGGGGTACTGATCATTGACACTAAATCGTCGAGTGTGTGTGGTTGTCAGGTATATTTGGCTAGACTCGGTTCCAGCCTGCAGGAGCCATCGACCTCGCTTGCCGTCGTTTCCCTCTTGTGGGGAGTATCTAGGGCAGCAGCACTCGATAAAGCCACATTCATCTGAGGTACCCCCCCTGCGGCCATCTCTAGCTCCAAAACTCCTCACCACCAGCACACAGACTTGTTATCTACACTCTTTCCCCAGTCTTCGACACCTGGATACGCCTCAGTGTACTTCACGGTGCCCCAAACTACGATACCTCAACTCTGTACTGGCTTTCATACTTCCAGGAGCAGATCATCATTGCCTCCTACCGTTACCAGTATAACGGACGGTCCACATACCCACCCACAGACCTGAGATTTCGGCTTTGTGGCAAAGAAGCAGACTCGCAACATCATCTCATCGCGGCAGCGTCGTGGAGAGCAACGAAGTAGCTTCTCCTCTTTCGCCCCAATTGAACGTTGCTTGCAACTTCTGTTCGTCCGTGGGCATCCAGATCTTCGCGTCGAGCTCCTCACCAACAATTCTCAACAAACGAAATCCATGTACTACGGCAGACGAAGCTAGGCTTTTAAAGCAGACTTCATCATTACCATCCGTACCAAGCTGCCGAACTTCGTACGATCTTGAGTCTGGACCCTGGCAGGTCTCTCGACCCGAAGTCGTTTAGTTCATAAAGACTAAATATTAGCTCATTCCCCAACATCTACAGCTTTGCTTTTCCAACTGTGAGTCAAGTCTCCTTCGAAAAAATTCCTTGACTTCTTCCCGAAACACTCTTTCCGCAGTGTCTCCCTTTACACCTACCTGCCGTCATTGCAGTCCTTCGACGATCCTGCTCCACCTTCGAGCTCTACAGCTCGAGATGCCCATTGTTGGCGCATCTTATGCTGACCGCCGAGCAGGGCAACGGAACTTCAAGACGTGATCCCCAATGGGAGAGGATCCAACAGCTTCAGAGAGTGCTTTGCCAATTGTCTCGAGTGCCTTCTCGGAACCGCCTCTTGACACTCAACAGTATCAGAGCCAGATCTCGCCAGACGGAAATTCGACACCAATTGCACAACTGCCCCACGGCATCCCGCAGCAAGGCTCAACCGTCCCTTTCGACATGGCGCAACCACAGGGTCCAGTCCGCCAAGGTCCATATAATATGGGGGCTCTGGCAAATGCCTTGCCGCAGGCCAACTATCGACAAGGCCATTTTAATCCCAATGCCTCGCCAATGCGATACAACAGTGTTGGTCCCCCGCCTAGCGTGGGACAAACGCAGCATGTACCTCAGTATGGCGTTGGTATGGCCCCTATGCCAAACCATTCGTACTATGCGCAGCAGCAACCGCCAATGCAGCCTTACTACGGTTCGCCGATCTCTCCTTCTCAGGCACAGTCCACCATGCCTCCGAGGTCGAACATGCAATTCTACGGCAATCAGATTCACCAACCGCACCCTTCCATGGGTTACTATTATGCCCAGATGCCTCATTTCGCCCAACAAGGGCAGACCTCTCACCAGGTTGCCTCGGGGACCTACATGACAGCCACTGGCGCCCATGATCCACGGCTCGGTCCTAATCAGATGGGAGAAATTGGAGAAAGCGGTAATTTCTCTCCGACTCATCAGGAGCTGAGGCGGTGTGAGTTCCTATATGCAGGTCTTTCAACGGTACAATTACTAATTCTATCTAGCACCAGATGATAATCAGTCGAACGTCGTCCGTGGCCCTCCTCGCAAGCCTCGACAGAGTGGTATGTTGCGAAGCTACTCTTTCATCCGACATGTGTTAATGCTGGTATAGGACACGCCATCTGGATCGGAAACCTGCCGTCTCAAACTGAGTTGATGAACTTGGTCCATCATGTTTGCAAGGAGGCTGAGGGGCTGGAATCACTATTCCTCATCTCGAAATCAAACTGTGCCTTTGCCAATTACAAAGATGAGGCCAGTTGTCTGAACGCCCAGCAGAAACTCCACGAGTCGAAGTTTCAGACGGTAAGGCTTGTCAGCCGTCTCAGAAAAAACACCGTGGAGGGTGCCTCAGGTGTGACAGCGCCGACTGGGCCAGCGGCAACTATATCGCAACAGCCTGCGCCGTCCGATGTGAAAGAGATCGCAACAACAGACTCGGCAGAGGTCAAATCAATCACCTCTGAGCCAGATACCCCTGCAGTCACGAGTCCAAACGCCAATGTGCCTGTTGTGTCGGACGCAACCGGCCGCCCTGATAAGTTCTTCATATTGAAGAGCCTGACCCTGGAGGATCTTGACTTGAGTGTCCGCACAGGTATCTGGGCCACTCAATCCCATAATGAGGAGGCTTTGAACGCTGCTTTCAAGGTATGGAGTGATTGAACTGATTATGAGGAAGAGCGCGACTGACGTAGTATTCGCAGACCGCAGAAAATGTTTATCTCGTCTTCTCAGCCAACAAATCAGGCGAATATTATGGCTACGCTCGCATGACTTCTACCATCAATGAGGATCCAGCTGCCGCAATTGAGTTTGCTCCGAAAGCACAGTCCGTCACCGACGTCGATCTCCCGCGAGAAATCCCCACAGAAGCGACAGAGACCACACCCAAGGGCCGAATAATCGATGATTCTGCGCGAGGCACAATCTTCTGGGAAGTTGTTCGAGATGATTTGCCCGAGGGGCAAGACCAAGAAGAGGTGGCATCGGCTGTCACGGATCAAGACGATGCGTCTAGCGGAATTGACAGCGGATTAGAGAATAAAACGTGGGGAAAACCCTTCAAGCTGGAGTGGTTGGGCACAAACCGACTTCCATTCTATCGATGTCGCGGCTTGCGAAATCCCTGGAACTCGAACAGAGAGGTCAAGATTGCACGGGATGGAACGGAACTGGAACCTTCAGTTGGTCAAAGATTGATTGGTTTATTCAATCGTCCGAGTCACAGCAGTCCTATTAACAGAGGGCCCATGGTTGGTATGGGTCAGATGATGCCTCCACAACAGATGGCAATGGGTTATCCACCGCTGTACTCTTAGGAAGGGCAACGATTTTTACTCCTGGCTCCATCTACGCGTCAGTCTCGACTTAGCCCGGAGATGGCACTAAAGCTTCTCCTCCCTTTGCCCGTTATTTGCTTCTGATGTTTGATCACATCAAAGTTGGGTCGGGATCAGGGGTTTGGAAGCATGCATTTTTAGAATTGCACGGCGACAAGACTGCTGCAGTATTTTGGAACTTTTAACTTTTAATGGGATGTGGAAAAGAGGTATTGAATACCCCTGGGGTGTTTACTGTATATCCAGTCTTTATCAAAAGTTGTGTGTCCAAACGTTTTTTGAGTCCTTGCCTTGGTGACATCTTCGACAATACGTGCTGTGCAGTGAATTGGAGACCGCCACAGTGTACGCCTGTGGTTCGACGGCCATTGACCGCGCCACATGTCAAGGCTGTAGCCAAACCTTATTCGTCACACCGGCCCTAGGAGGCGGCTTTCGCTCAAACTTTATTCTATTGTCGGGGGGAATTCCAGGGCAGATCATTGGGCGTCTGCTGTCGATCATTCCTGCGGGGAGGATGACTTTTGATGCCGCCTGAGGGTGTCCAAAATTTGGGGCTTCAGAAACAAGTTGGCGGTTGATTTTTTGAGTACGGTTCTTGAGTTGGCTGCATCAAGGGCTACACAAATGTGAGGCATTTCCAACTTGCGTTTATCGAATGGGAATATTGACTACCTGAGCAATCGTTGAGACGTGAGGTATCAGCCAAATATTATATCCACAGTGTGTAAGAATACTAGTGGCCCCGCGTTAAAGAACTGAAAGACCTGACCGTTCAAGCATTTTGTAGAGCATTATTTGGGGACGTGCCTATCCAGACGAGTACGAATGCTACGCGTTGGTGGCAAGATCGAAAGATGAATTCACTCCGGCCCCAAGGCAGGGAAGAGAGAAAATGGTTGCAGCGCATTCACTTACAGATCGGACCAGCGGGCCTGAGAAACATCACATCAAGCCCTGCAAGCGAGCCATGAGTACCAGCTAAAAAAGCAGTACACGTTAGCCCCATGACGGTCATTTCCCCTTCCGATTGTTGCGCCTGTGCGGAGTTCTATCGAGTGGCCTAGCAACACGAGCAAGAACTTGTCGCCCGCAGAGTGGCGAAAGTGAAGTTGGTCGTTGAAATGAGTGGCTTGAGACTGGGATCGTACGTGGCTGAAAATGCTAGTCCGGCTGTAAGGCTTGGTCCCGTGGTCCTTGTTCGCGTGGGGTGTGCTTGGGTCAGCCCTGCCAAACTTGAGTCGTTGACCTTCAAATGTGGGCGTGCAGGTTTTGGGGGCCATCCTTCGTGTATCTTTTTAATCTCACTAGGATCTTCCCCGTGCACATACAGCCGCGTGGGTCCCATTTCTTGCCCTGCCAATTGTAACCTCACTACTGTTTGTCGCGAGATGGTCTTCTGAGACTCACATCAAAATGGGAATGTCTTCAACAATGCGTAACGCCCCTTGAAATAGCTCAAATTCACAGATTAGCACTGCTGTGTGTCCAGTGACATGACTTCTTACTTCAAGTATTTGGAGTTGTCAGCGCGTGTGTTGTGTACGTTGGTTGCGACATGTGTCTTGCGTGGAACACACTAGAACCTTCCACCCGTTTCCAGCTGAGGTGGTGATGGCCTCACATCAAAGACACAGAAACATCTGGCAGCTTCTACCTGTGCATTCATCCTGCTATGCAATGCAATGGAACGCTCTAGGTTTGACGACAAGTTTCTAGGCATGATCGAAGAATTACGCATTATTGCAGCCTCGTAGTTTCGATGAGGTTCGCGAACTTCGACGAGAGGTCTCATTCTCAGATATAAATCTGTCGTGAATTCCCACGCTACCAACTTTGTAATTTTTATTCACCAGACATCACACAAGTACAACAACAAACAACTTCATGCACTCTACTACACGAACAATCTCAAAGCAAATTCCTCGAAGATTCCGCACCTGTCCACACAACATTTCTACCACAACTACTCGGCCAATCACCACAACAATACCAACCAAAATGTCTTTGTTCCCACGATCCTACTTCACTCCAGAGGCTTCCTTCACGCCTCTCTTCCGTCTCCTCGATGACTTCGACAGCTACTCCCGCGAAGTCGCCCCCAGCCGCCAGGGTAACGCCTCCCGCCGCCAGCTGCCCACCTTCTCACCACGCTTCGATGTGAAGGAGACCGAGTCTGGCTACGAATTACACGGCGAGATCCCTGGCGCTGAGAAAGACAACATCTCCATCGAATTCACCGAGCCTCAGACCATTGTGATTTCAGGACGCACCGAGCGCTCCTACACATCGGGAACTCCGCCAGCCGGTCTTGTCGAGGGCGGCAACACCATGAGCGGCGCCATCACGGACGGCAAAGACAACAACTCCCACAAGGCTACTGTTGAGGACGAGGCTTCTGAAAAGGCCAAGGAGGCGGGCACCGAGGTCGCCAAGGCAGACCAGCACAAGCAGGAGCAGCAGAAACCCAAAGAACGCTTCTGGGTGTCTGAGCGCAGCGTGGGCGAGTTCTCAAGGACGTTTAGCTTCCCTACACCAGTCGACCAGGAACACGTTTCTGCAAACCTGAAGGATGGTATTCTGAGCGTTGTCGTCCCCAAGGCTAAGAAGCAGGAGGGTAAGCGCATCGCCGTGAACTAGGATGCCCAGCTTCATTCTCGACCACCACTTGTTTGACTTGAATCTCAACACACACCAACCTACGATCATTTCTTAATAGTTCATGATATCATGATGGATCTGGAGAGTCTGGCATCGCATGTTTTGGGAGATTGCATGTTTTTCCTTTGTTCACTGGCATAGCATAGTAATTTGATACCTAATTTAATTCTCCTTAACTGCGGACTACCTAAACACTTCTAAGTGATATGCAAAGTTTTCTTGATCGAACAGCTAACACACACTCTTTCTTCCCCCCCCCCACCAAATGGATCGTTCGTGGCAAAGTCTCGACTGTGGTTAAAGATTCGAAGTACAGTTATCCCAAGTGCAGTGTGTTGACAGTAAGCGAAGTGCTAATGTCGTTTGATGGCGCAAGTTTGCACGCTGGAAGTGGCATAAGGCTGCGGAATTACAAGATACTAGATACCGGTCGCTTTGTGGCTCATTCAAGATGCGTGCATATGAGCAAGGTGAATCATCTCAGATTATGACAATTCCAGAGGATAACTGAGTTGCCTTGAGGCGTCTGAACTGAATCGATCCAGACGCAGACGTATGATTGAGTGACGTATGACCAATCTGTAATTGTAGTTTATTGTAATCTGGCGGTTGGTTCCCTCTCAATGCAACGTTTCAAGATCATTCCTTGTCTCGTTTGAAGCTCACCGGTGCTCTTCGATTTCTCGACATAGATCGTCTCTGGGGCACAACGCAGTTGAGGAGGTCGTCTTGCGAATCGTTGATTTCTTCTCTCTGTCCCGCAGTAGACTGCTCTGCAACAAAAAGCTTGTTTCGATCACTTGATTCAAGCTGAAAGCAGGCACGGCGTTGTTGGAACTCTCTTGCTATTCCTGTACAGTACCAAGGCCGGACCCGAAGCCGGGGGCCTACGCCGAAGCGGCGGGTGGAGATCCACTTTCCGGCAGGTCCGCCGGCGCGCCCTCCACACGACATCCGACTCTGTCGAAATGGTCATGAAAAGGCGATGTTGCATCAACTTTGGGCTCAACGCTCATCACCAAACAAAAGATCTAAGCATATTCGTGCAACATCTGAATCATCATGACTACTCATCAAACCCCCAGATTAGGGTGGATCGGTGTGTAATCATTGACTCTTTCACACGGCGAGAATTGAGGTCTAATGCAACATTAGGTCTCGGTTCCATGGGAATTGGTATGGCCGTAAATCTGCAAAAACACCTCTCGCGAACCGGTGCCCCGAGCTTACATTACCACAACCGCACCATGTCTCGTGGAGAGCCGCTCAAGACCATTGGTGGCGTGCCGTGCTCCAGCATAGGAGAGTTAATTACCAAGTCAGACATTGTCTTTCTATCGCTTAGTGATGACATAGCTCTAGCCTCTACGTTGGATGCCATGATACGGGAAAGTGGAGACGAGCTAGCAGGTAAGACCATCGTAGACACCTCTACCGTCCATCCATCTTCTTCGGTCAAAGCAAACACGAGGTTGGCCGATAAGAAAGCCCGTTTTGTTGCGGCCCCCGTATTTGGCGCCAGTCCGGTGGCTGCGGAAGGGAAGCTGCTCTTTATACTGGCTGGACCGACAGAGGCTATATCAGCAATCAACCCGTATCTGGTTGGGGTCATGGGCAGAGGCGTCATCAGACTAGGCGAGGATGTCAAGCAATCGAGTTTGCTAAAAACGGCAGGGTGAGCTTGGTCTCCATTTCCATCTCACCGAAGCACCTCACTAAGCAATTTTGCACACAGGAACTTCATGACGGCAGCTTTCATGGAGGTCGTCGCCGAGGCCCACATCTTTGCAGAAAAGACAGGCTTGGGTAGTGAGGCCATGGAAGCCTTGATTGAGCAACAATATGGGCCACTGCCTCTCTCCATGTCGAGACGATTGACTACTGGTGCATATATGCCGGCGATGGGTGAAAAGCCATGGTCAGATCTCAACTTGGCACTGAAGGATGTCGGGCATGGCATCCAGTGTGCAGAAGAGATGAAAATGAAACTGCCTGTGGGCGACTTAGTCCTTGGGCATTTGCAAGAAGCGAAAGCATACTCGGACGAACAGGCCAGGTCCCTCGATTCGAGTTCAATGTATGGGGTGTTGAGAAGGAAAGCCGGCTTGGACTTTGAGACACAGCTGGTGAAGGATAGAGATGCCTAAGCCCGCTTTGATCAAGTGAGTTCAGGGAGCGGTCTGGGATTTACATGTGTTAAATTTCGGGGGTTCTGTGCGAGGAGACCGTCGCCCTAGCAAAGTAACTGCAGTGGACAGAGATGGTAGATACTTGCCTCTCATTTCACTTGAATACAGAAGCATTGATTGAAAGATGAATGAGATGCAAAGCATTGAATGGACACCACAGAGGCTTCGAGGGATAGTGAAGGCACGTTCATCAATATAGCCGTACGAAGATAGCAGAAGCCTCTTCCCTCATAAACTTGTCGACACGAGATATACATGGTCACTGGCGAATACTTCGCTCAGATGAAAGAGGAACAATATAAGCCCTGACGTTCAAGGTCGCTACAAAGTTGGGGTGGCAGTGACAGACTTGAGTGGTGTGAAGACCTCTTTCATAATAACTGTCTCACTGTATATAGTATTGTGTTAAAACAAGAGTAACAACATTTGATGTTATCAGGGGTTATAGCGCAGTGGTAGCGCGTCCGCTTTGCACGATCGCATGAATTGCGGAAGGTCCAGTGTTCGATCCACTGTTTCTCCATCCTTTTTGGCGATGAGTTATAGCGTTGTGATCTTGCTTTCAATTTTGAAATTTTTGTTATATTCATTGATATTCAAGAAGCTTTGTAACGTTCGTACTGTCCCGGCGGAGTGGGACATGATATGTCTCTCTGCCCAACCGTTGAAATAGTGCAGCGGCACCGCCCATATTAGTCTTATTGTATTAGTCTTATTGTTCACGCTATTGTTCACGCTGAGTCACCTCACCTGGCCGTTGTTCACAGGTACTTGGGTTGAACCCGCATTCTTTACAGCTTCAGAATTTGTTTGAAGAAATACTTTGTGGTAAATCTTAACTGAGACTACTGTTTGATTCTTAAAAGGCGGCATCCTACTCCGAGTGTTCTTCGGGGTCGGGCTGTGATCGGCGCCGATTTCTCCACATCGGCGCGAGAAGGGTATCCTTCGCCTGTCTAGCGGCAACTTGCAACTTTTTTTGACCTTTCCAATATTTTGCAACCAGATGTCACGACAGCAGTAATGGTCTTGCGTGCCCTCAGGTCACTCATGATGACTGAGGTGACTCCCAAAAAAGTACCCATCCCACCTAGGGGCGTCGATTATCGGGGCAAAGTGGTGCTGGCGCCAATGGTGCGGTCGGGCGAACTGCCATCACGACTCCTTGCGCTACACTACGGCGCCGACTTGGTTTGGGGTCAGTCTTTTGATGCGTTATCCATCTCCATACTCGGAAAACTGAACTGACACTTAGTCCATACAGGCCCCGAAACTGTCGACCGTGCCATGATAGGTGCGACCCGGCGCATCAACCCCATCACCAACACAATCGACTTCGTGCGCATCCCGTCGTACGGCCAGAAACAGCCACCACCCAACGCAAAAGAATCCATCATTTACCGAATACATCCCGAGCGTGAGGGGCGCAAGCATATTTTTCAGGTCGGCACTTCGGACCCAGATCGTGCTGTCGCTGCGGCTCGCCTGGTTGCACCGGATGTCGCAGGCATCGACGTGAACGCCGGATGTCCGAAGCCCTTTAGCACGCATGACGGCATGGGCGCCATGCTTCTGACAACTCCAGACAAATTGGTCGCGATCTTGGAGGCGTTGGTGAAGAACATCATACCCGAGTTTCAGATTGGCGTGAGTGTCAAAATACGGATTCTCGAGACCGCCGAGGAGACTGAAAGGTTGGTAAGGAGGCTGGTGGCAACAGGAATCACAGGTCTGACAGTGCACTGCCGGACAACGCCCATGCGGCCGCGCGAGAAAGCGATCAGGGGTCAGCTGCGGATGATCGCGGACATTTGTCGCGAGGCGGGCGTGGCGTGCTTGATGAATGGCGACGTAGAGGACCGAGATTCTTCGGTAAAGCTCATCGAGGAGTATGGCGTCGACGGAGCCATGATCGCAACCGCGGCAGAGAAGAATTCAAGTTGCTTCCGGACCAAGGAGCAAGGCGGCATGGCGACCTGGAACGAGATCACGGAGAAGTACATCGAACTCGCAATCGACGTGGGCAACAGATTCGGTAACACAAAGTACTTGCTCAATCAAATCATACCAGGGAAGCAGCCTGCCTACAAGATGGTCCAGTCTTGCAAGAGCTATAGTGCTGTTTGCGAAGCGCTGGGATACGAGAACCTGCTTGAGAGGGCGAAGGAGGCGGACACGGTAGCTGGACTTACGACGGGTATCAAAGTCGAGCCAAAGCCTGTGCAGGGAATTTACACCAGCAAGAAGCGAAGGAGTAGCAACGCGGCACAGACGCAAGCTGATGACCTCCCGTCGAAACGTAGCAAGGTTACCAATGGACAGACGGAAGACACCACATCACTTGAAGAATCTCAGTCTTCAGTTGCGGTCTCGGTATAATCGCACCAGTCGGATCAGACGGACCACAGCTAGGTACCTACTCTTGTCTGATCTTCCAATCACTTTTTTGCATTGCAGGCGTTCAATTAGAAGAACTTGGCTCTGAACAACGATATCCTACGAAGGGGGCATAATTTCACTGCTTTCCCCGCCGAGTTGAGAGGGGGAAAAAAATTTAAAAATGAAAAGAACTTGAAGAATTAAATCTAGTGAAGCCAGTTCGAAACACAGAGTGATGTTTTGACGGCCATGGAAAGCATGTGTATGAGATTGAACCACAAAAGTCGCGTGCACTGTAGGAGAGACTGTGTGTCAAGCCTGAAGTGCTGACAACAGGGTATTCAACGACCGCCTATACAGTACAATTAACATTCGGCACAGTGTTCTTCGACAATCCTGGCCGAGGTGTGACGTTGCTCCTATTCTCACAACACATCTCACCCTCGACTTAGTACATAACAAGCCCAGACAATCAGCCAAAGCGTCAGATACCGGCGAATTGGAAATTTCAAGACCTGGTACCTTCGTAAATTTGACTTACAAATTGCGCCCTCACAAGTCCCCTTGCGTCTAAACGAAACGAGGACCCGATGAAAGAACGCACCTGAACCAACTTTTACTAGCTCAAGATGAGCGACCTGCAGAAGGCCTGGGCAAAGAAAAAGTTGGAGCTCAGTGGTGCCGAGGCGTTTAATGAATTGGATGAGGAGGAAGAAGAGCAGGATGATGGCTACCTCCCAGAGTTGCCAGAGGGTTTCGACGACGATTCCTCGTCGGCCTCATCAGCGTCGTCCACCGGCACGGTTGTACCAACGCCCAGTCGAAACCTGTTTGCAAGACCATTAGGGTATGTGCATACTTCATCGATGATCAGAAAACGTTGCTGATAAGAATGTTTGAGCAAGAACTCCAAGGGGAGGCGGCCGGAGTCTCGAGCAAATCCCGTGGACGACGTACTTCGAGAGGGAGCTATCTTTGCCCAACCAACCGGACGAGACCGGTACTCCTCAAATCACTCACCATGCTTATCTGACCTCGCCAGTCGACAAAGGCCCGCTCTTTGTAATGCATCACGGTGCTGGATCCTCGGGCTTGTCTTTTGCTGTCTTGGGATTTGATATTCGAAAAAAACTACCCTCTGCTGGCATCCTATCACTAGACGCTCGTGGCCATGGCTCCACTGTCACGACTGGGGATGGACCCCTCGACTACAGTCTAGAGACCCTGAGAGTCGACCTGCTATCCGTCATCCAACAGACTGAGCAGCAGATGGGCTGGAAGGGGCTGCCACCCATCGTTCTCGTCGGCCATTCACTCGGCGGAGCAGTTGTCACGGACCTGGCCAAATCATACGCCCTGGGCAGCTCTCTGCTTGGCTACACGGTCTTGGACGTCGTCGAGGGCTCTGCTATGGATGCTTTGCAGAGCATGACGACGTACCTGTCCACAAGACCAACGGGCTTTGCCTCGGTGCAGGCTGGTATTGATTGGCACATCAGGTCGAGGACAATTCGAAACTCGGTCTCGGCACGAACGAGTGTGCCTGCGCTGTTGAATGAAGTACCCGGAGGCAGCAGGCCCTGGAAGTGGCGGACGGACCTTGCTGCCACAGAGCCATTCTGGTCAGATTGGTTCGTCGGGCTGAGCAAAAAATTCTTAGAGGCAAAGGGCGGCAAGATGCTCATTCTGGCTGGAACAGATCGCTTAGACAAAGAACTGACAATTGGGCAGATGCAAGGTAAGTTCCTCGCAAATTTGGGAGAGGACATCTCCGAGCTGACTCTGTCACAGGCAAATATGCTTTGCATATCTTTCCCGAGGCCGGGCATTTCGTGCACGAGGACCAGCCTGAGAATACGGCGATGGTGCTTGTTGACTTTTACAGGCGAAACGATAGAAGCGCACTGGTGCTGCCACCCAAAGTTTCGGATTTATTGGCGCAGGGGAAGAGGGTCTGATGGAGCGCGGCGTCTTGGAAGAATGGAATATGCGGCAAACTTGGCCTGGACTTGTAGCCAGCCACAATTGCTGATCGACCGCGAGCAGGTCTTTAGAAACAGCAAGATCTCGAGGAATCGTAGCAGCAGGTCAACACATGCATGATCAAGATATTGGGTGTTATGCAGTCGTCATTTCGCCTTGCCCAAATGAAAGCTTGAAAGATACCCTTTAAATCGCTAGCCGCCCAAAATGCCCCAGGCGCCTTGTCGCCTCAATTGTAATTCAATGTCTCAGCCCTCTGCTCTATCAACCTGCGCTGTGCCTCATCCTCATTTGCCTTTTTGTTCACCTCATTGTCCGTCATGGCCTTCTGCTGCCGCAGCTGCTGGCCCAACTTTCCAGCCTTGGCTTTAGCAGCTTGCTCTCGTTGCTATATCACAAAGTCATTAGTCTCATCATACGAAATCCGCCAAAAAAACTGACAGGAAGGGTTCCGTTTCTGTTCTCTCCCCCCCCCCTCTCTCTCTCTTTTTCATACCTCAGCAGCCTTGCGCGCCGCCGCACGCGGGTCCTCGCCGGCAGATGACGAGCCCTCACCTAGCGTCCGCCCCGGCCCGCTGACGACGCGCTTATTTGCCGGGAGCGGTGCAGTGGGAGGCTGCACGGGCGCAGAATCGAGAGTGCGCCCTTGGCCGGCAAAGTTGTCGTCTTTGGATAGCTTGCCGCAGAGGGCACCCATTGCAAAAACGAGTGACTTGAGTTGTTGTTGTTGTTGCTGTGGCTGTGGCTGCGGATGTGGATGTCGTGAGTGAGTGACAGACGAGACGAGGGTTGCGATAAACGTTCGGATATATGCAAACGAGAAGCCGAGGCGTTGGTCTGTGTGTGTGTGGCTGTGGTTGAGTGCGCCCAGTGCAGAAGAGATGACTGACGATCTTTAGAAGATGAGCCTGTCGATAAATGGCAGATCGGGAATTCTTGGTGAGTAGATCAATTGATGAGAAGCCGAAGTGTGTGACAGGCTTGCGTTTGTTGCTGGATATTGGAGTGAGTGTCACAGATCAAAGAGGATCGGCCTTGGCCCGTCTACCCTAAAATGCTTGGTGTAGGTGCTCAGCCACCTTCACCGTGGCCATAAACTACGCAAGTAAACACCTAAAATTACGGTGCTAATTTAAACATGATTTTGGTTGACTTCTTGTTAATTTTCCGGCACAATTTGGAAATAGTCATCATGAATGAAGCTCACGAAGCGCTTTGTTAGTCCAATGCAGGCCCGACGCACGGAGTCACTAACAGCAAGTTGAATTCTCGCTTTCTAGGCACCACAAGAATTACTCGAAAATAAATGAGACCATTTTCATCATGTATCTGAGGGAAAGGAGGGTTTCCTCCTTTTGGAATAGATGCATTAGAGCCCTGAAAGGTCAGGCATCGCATCTTGGGACCATCAAGAAAGGGCGGAGCTATCATTGATGTGACTGATTCTAGGCCCCGACTTAATCATTATGCATCATCGTGGTCATGACATGCCCACATGCTTCCAAGGATTGTGTATGGTGAACACTGGCCCTCACTCCCTTCCAGCCTCCATTTTCAACCGGGTATCTGGGTCTCATCGGACCAAAGTCTGGCCTAGCCGGCCATCAATACCTTATAACGCCTTGGCCCCACGCTCATGCGAGTGCAATCAAAACAAAGCGTGAAATCAGAACTATGTAGAAAGAAAACTTGGACGGTATATGTAGTGTAATCTACCGGCCCGGTGGAACTGCCTCCCAAGGCGATGGTGACCGCTCGCTCTCTCCCCTGAGGTGAAGATAAGCGCCCGGCGTATGTCCAAGTGACAGTCAGTCAAATGGCCTCGCACAGCATCATCTGAGTCGAACTCGCTGCAACAAGAGCGGTTCTGCCGAGTTGCTCAGTCGCGCGAGCGCCTCGAACTCTTTTGGGATCTGTGAGTGGTCAGCATACAGCTAACTGGATCTCTACTCTCATGAGTGTAATTGCCGCCTCAACATACATAATTCGTTCAATTTCTTGACAGGCTCATTGTGCATTTTTGACGCGTGTCGGATCAGTTGATCACGCCGAGCAAAAGACTCACTGCAACCCCGGGTACGACAGACCCAGGGCTTCTCATTGCTGTGGGTGGCTTTGTGCTTGCTGAAGTTGGACGAATCTTTGAAGGCCTTTCCACAAATAGGACATACGTAAGGCTTGCTTTCGCTGTGGACGTTTTGTTTATGAACCTCTGTAGCGTGAATTTTATCAGCCTTTACCGTTCAACTTCCGACCTTTGGAAGCCGCTGTATTGCATTGAGCGGGGAGGTCCACATAACCCCAGACCGCTCTGACTCTCACAAAACTTACTTAGACTGTCTGCCGTCTTGAAAGCCTTGTTGCAACCCTTCTCGTCGCATCTGTGCGGCCTCGCTTCGCTGTGCGTGACAAGGTGGGTGTTTAACGCCTGTGAACTAGAGCATACTTTGCCGCACTCTTGGCATATGTAGCTATCAACTAGACTTGAAGTCAGCATTTGTGTCATTCACTAGAACCAATAAGAGAGACATAGGATCTTTGCAACAACCAAGACGTGCACTGCTCGACCTTTCCCCCACAAGTCCTGTCGCGTCGTGGGCAGCCTCTGAAATGAAATGTGTCCCAAATCAAATCGTCCTGAAAGAGCAAAGTAGAGTCCCAAGAGTCGTCTCAGCGGACATGGTAGAAGAGACATTACAAGGCAACGCCTTGAGAATGACCTGTCCATCTCTGCCGAAATTGATGCTCGGAGATGAAGTAGAGAGTCGGGAACTTACCAGGTCCTATATGGATGTTGAGATGCCTTTTAAGCTTGGATCTTGCAGTAAAGCCACGCTTGCTCTGCAGCTTTTCGTCTGTCTGCCGAGAGCATCCAGCCCAATGACAAATGAACCCATCTTGTCCATCGGCCTGAAGGGCTTCGACATGTGTCCCTGCAATATGATCATGAAGCTCACGATTATCCTTGAACTGCTTCCCACAGACTCTCTCTCCATCTAGTATCCACTTGCATCTGTGAATATCGTGTTCCTGAGGGACAAAGGTGGCAAGTTCCGGAGCGGGTGATGGAGTAGCTGTGGCACTCAGGATAGGTGTGGACGGGGTCGGCTGTTCTTGACTGACTGGACGACAAGCGACTTCGTCGCGGGAAGAATTATTGCCATTGAGCGAATGATGCCCACATGTTGGGCCCATAGATTGGCCAGTCACGGGTGCGTTGAAGTTGAAGCCATGCAGTGGCTCTTGCACCGTAGTCCACAGATTCGAAGGCGGGCTGCCGAAATTCGCATTGACGGGTGGTGGATGGTAATTCCACGGCGTCTGCTGGGTGTGAGCTTGCCCAAAGGAATTTTCGAATGTGTGGTCAGAGTTGTATGAATCTAGGTGGAAGACAGACGGGAAAGCTTGGGAGTGCTGAAGCGGTACGGGCGTGTAGTGGGCAGAAGTTTCAAGGGACGTTCCCTGGGGAGAATGAATCCCCTGCGAAGGGTCAAACCCCTCGGAGAAATCTTCCGATGGATGACGAGCGCCACTGTGGCTCTGTTGCCCATCAGGAGCACTGCCAAACGAGTTCACTTGGTCGGCAAGATATGGGTCCGAATACTCGAACGGGAAGGGTGTTGATTGCTCCATGGACTGTGGTGTATACGGATAAGTCGAGGCCGAGATGCCCGGGCTATGGATATTCGGGTCTATGAATGCGTAAGAACAGCAGTACGTGAAATAATTAGAATATGCGGGATATAGGCTCACCTAGAAGCTGCTGGTTTGATTTTGCTCCGCTGATTTCTTGCAGGATCGTAGCGCCATGAGCTACATCATGACCGACTTGAGGCTTTGGACAATTCTCGTCTCTGCAAAAAGTATCCGGGTCTGTAGAGTTTGAATGTAAGCACCTGCACGCACACACACGCACATAGTGATTCAGGAGCAAGCGATACTACTTACCACATGTGCCAGTACTACACGCGTCTTCGTCAAGACAGCTTGAATTACAGCATTCATCGCTCAAGGAAAGCGTCATGGAGCACCCTAAAGAAGACCGATCCACTTGCGGCGCATTCAACGTTGCAAATGAGAAACTACTAGAGTCTGCGGCTCTGTCCCACGGCTCGAAGCTAAAAGGACGAGACTTGTGATTGTCCATGCCGGCGTCCAACCCAAGTCCCGGACAGCCCATTTTATCGAGACACGCATCATCGTGGCTTCTGTCGAAGTGCGTGGTAGTCTGGGCTCCGAATAAACTTGAGAAATCACTCAGATCGTGCGGGTGACCAGTGGGAATGCATTGCTCGTCACAGCTCGGATACCTCTTATCTAGGTGTTCGTGGTAGGGAACGGCACCCACGGGCAGCCAGGTGGAGTTGAAGTGATCGTCCATGAGACTGTGTTACCCCGCAAGGGCTAGAAGAGCTCATCAAGTGCTGCTTCGCATATAAGGTGACGTGGGAGGAGGAGTGAATGGTGACAGTAAGACGAATTGCACGGCCAGTCCTGAACGGGAGGATCAAGTCTCGTCAGTACATCACTGCCAAAGTCGCTGTCTGCGCGCCTAGAAATCGTCGCAACTCTATTCGAGCGGGCAGGCGGTCAACGGAACAGGTTTGGCGATTGAGTCTCTGAAGTTTTCGTGGTCCTCACTCTCAAGGGTACGCAGGTACGTGAGAACCTTGGAGGCCGGTACTAATCCTGGCTTTCCCAAGCATGTGAGATTATTTGGGGTGTGGCTGGCCCGTGCAGGGTCATCATTTAGCCTTCGTCCTAGTGGACCGAGAATGGACATTGGACATTACCCACAATTACACCGCTTTCGCTCAATTTATTGTCAATTCACCAGATGGTAACAACCGGTTCTCGGAACTACCGTTCCTCCGGGTTGTCTCAATTCAAACATCCCCCCCCTCCACCCAAACACTATCCCCGCCTCAAAACAACAAAAAAAGAGAATGATCGCGATGTGAAGTCCATGGAGCGGCTACTACAACTCGTCTCTTATGACACCAAGTAGCTCCTCAGGAAGCGAGTGCAGAAGGAGAGTGTATGGCTTTCTGTGATTGAATCAGACGACACTCATAATTGCTATTACCTGTCAATTTACGTCGACGAGTATTTGTGAGAATTTAGATCGTGATGGCTGCTGTAGGATACGCTCCAGGCCCGCCATAACTTGCAAAACGTGTGACTACAGAGTTGAGGATATCTTTCATCCATATGGCTGGCACGTGAAATTTGTCTGCTGAGGCATGGTCACGATCATTGAAAGCCAAAAACTAGACATTTGGGCCAAGTCACCTGGGTATATACCCAGGACGATGTCCTAACTTCTCCATACCTACTCAATGGTCGCCAGACAATTTTCAGGCGCTCGCTGGCAGAACCTCGTATGAGATGGCCGTTTCTAAGATCGACGTCTTGTCCCATTGTCTGGTCTGCCGTTCCTCTTACTCAGCCACCTCTTATCAAAAGTCTGGACGCGCAATGTGTTGGGTCAATTTTGCTAGATCATCGTCTGACATGTTTTTGAGACCAGCCGGTTTTGAACGGACCCTAGACGCATCTTCAACCAGTTACACAAGTCTAGAAAGGAGACCTCGACGGGCATCACAGGTAACGGGCAAAGATGGGAGCCTACACTCTGAGCCCACAAACCAACGAACACGGTCCTCGTAGGCCTAGCTAGATGAAAAGGCAGCACACACCTTTCCACATGATGATCAGTCCGGTCATGGCCTACAGGCTGGAAACTTGGACTTCCAATTCGAGTTTGAGACAGACTCTGGAAGTCAAGTGCACATCCTGCCCCAGAGGCCCCTGACTAGCACAACGAGACGACTGCGGACCTTGTTGTCATAAGCACCAGCACACAGCATACGTGAAAAGGCGGGTTGAGGGTATTGTCGTTTGTCAACCTGAGCTCTCGTTTGGAGCTATCTGCTGACTAGGTAGAGATCCATTCTCCAGGCCTTTGTTGTCATTCATCCTCATAACACCGATGACCCGAAGTTGCGGAAAACAGATTTTGTCCTGTGTGAGGAAATGCCAATTCTCCAGAATGCTTAGGTCCGGGAAATCATTTCGATTCTCTTCTCTTTTTGGTGTTCTCGAAAAAAACCACGCCAGCGAACCTGTAGCCCATTTTCGCCCCTTTGCCCTGCTCAAGAATTACCAGAAAGTCTCAATCGCCCACGCCGCTGCCCACTTTATGCGGAAGCCTGTACCACTAAGTTAGCAATTTGCATGCCAACCGAATCAGTAAGCCCTTTCGAGTGCGCAGGTCCTGGTGGCCTGGCCTCGGGCTGGACTTCTTATTTTCCACGCACCTTGATGGCGTATTTGCGCTGAGGGAAGTGCTGCTCGCGCTTCTTGGTCTTCTCCAGCTTCCTCGAAGCATCCTCGGGGGAGAGGCGGCGACGGATGGCACGGGTCTGCTTGGGGCGGAGGTCGAGGGGCATGTACTTCTTGTTCTTGTAGAACAGGCGCATGTGGTGTCGTTGCTTGGCGTTGATGATGGTCAGGACACGGGCGATCGACTTGCGGAGGTCGTGGCTATGTGGAAGATTATGTGTCAGCTTCCTATGTTCTCTCTCTCTCTGTGTGTGTGTATGTGTGTGTCCTGCCAGTCATTCACGTTGCCAGCCGATTCCTCCTCTTGCCATCATAAAACACCATGAACACCCGCCGGTGGTCGTTCTTTCATATCGTGAGAAAATCCGAGGAGTATCGCGAAAGCTTACATCTTGTTCAGCTTGGTGCCAGAGGAGGCAATCTTCTGGATGCGGAGCTGACCCAGCTCAGTCTTGAGCTCGCCGAGGGTCTTGGTCAAATCATCCTTGTTCTTCGACCACAAGTTGCCGGCCTTGATCTTGCTGGTAGACTGCGATATTGTCAGCTGTGATGGCCTCCTTCGGTCGACAGTCGTAGATGGATCGCAAGTTCGTCGATTGGCTGGGGGTGGGGCTGTGGGCTTGGTTCGTTGAAGGTGAGGTCGTGTGTGCATGCACTTTTTTCGACGCGGACCAGCAGACCCTCAACCGCAATCCCCAGCCTTTCGAGCGAACATAAATTTCAATCGGAATCGGAATCGTGACGCACCATTTTGGCGAGGATTTGACGTGTCGAAATTGTCTACTGGGTCGAAGAATCGGGGAGTTGGTTGTTCGCGACCTTCTTTCGTATCGGGGACAAGGCGATGGAGGTTTGAGGCACCAAGGGAAAATGGTGAAAATTTCTCCACGTGATCTCCGGCGGAGAATCAGGTTCGAGTTTGCAATCAATTCTTCTTGCAAGCGGGCAAGGGTGTGGCTGAGCCTTCTGGATGTCAAGCCACACTTAGCCTCTAATGGGGCTGGAGAGGCGGGAACTCGGGTCCCTCTGCTTCGAGCCTGTGACAACAATGCAGGCCGGCACGGAAGGGCTGGTGTGACGCCAGCTTTCCCATCTCATCTCTTACAACCTCATCCACACCTTGGCCGCTCTCCAAACCTACAAACTACGCGCAATATCTCGAACACATCACGAGGCGACCATCCAGAACGCAAATCCATTGGAAATACCAATTGCCGTTGCTGATCCATTACTGCAAACCGCTTTCAGCTCTCAGCTTGGGATCAACCTTGCTAGAACCACAAGTAGATCCTCTGGATTCTCCCTGTTCAAAGCATACATAGAGCTCGTGTGGACATCTAGACATACAGAGCTGTAGTCTTGGGCATCTTTCCTCAGGTCGTTTCCTGAGCGCACCCACTGAGCCCAATCAACGGGGCTACTATTACCACTATGGCATCGTCAACCGGAAACAGCGGCTGGGCGCAATTGCGGCAACAGGCTCGCACGTTGGAGTCGCAGGTCAGAGATTGCATTGGGAATGGACTGAAATTTCAACTAATGTAAATTGCAGACCGAGTCTTTGTTTCACACCTATTCGCAGTTCTCGACAGCAGTCAACATACCACCAAAGCCGTCAGAGGAGGAGCGAACCACAGAAGCGAAGCTAGAGGAGGTATTGGAGAAAGTAGGTGACTACTTCAAAGCCAAACAATTTGGATCATGTCACTAATACGACATCCAGCGCGACAATGTCATTACCCAGCTCACCCGCCTCCTCGACTCCGACGCCACTCTTACCTCTTCCGCCCTGAAGCAAAACAACCTCTCTTTACTGCGCGAGAAGCTTGCATCACACAAGAAGGACCTGGTGCGCCTGAAGTCGAACCTTGCCGACGCACGCAACCGCGCAAACCTCCTCTCTAATGTCCGCGACGACATCCAGTCCTACCGTGACCAGAATCCGGCTGACGCCGAAGCTGAATACATGTTGGACGAGCGTCGGCATATTGACAATAGCAACAGTATGGCCGACTCAGTTCTGTCCCAGGCGTATGCCGTTCAAGAGAGCTTCACCTTGCAGCGAGAGACGCTTTCCAACATCAATCGTCGAATCACGCTTGCTGCGAGCCAGGTGCCCGGGATCAATACGCTGATCGGGAGGATATCGGCGCGAAAACAGAGGGACGGCATCATCATGGGAAGCTTCATTGCGATGTGCTTTCTGCTGTTTTACTTCTTCCTCTAAAGGACAGTCAAGGCTGGAATGGGGAGAAGCGAGTAATGCGAGGGGGTGGGAAATCTCAAATGGGTTTGGAATTACGGCTACGGCATCATCAGTCATTCACGGCACGGCGTTTGGGTTTGTGGAATTTGACTGTTAGCATGGGAAGTGTACTTGTACATTGCTGGGTATCTTTGAAGTGGCGATAGTCTATACTAGCTGTCCCACCGTCCTGCCTTCTTGAACGTCTGAACTAAGAGCCCACAACTCGCTCATTTCAGATTTCCCTCGCCCCAGACGCCGTTCTTCATCTCTGTCATGAGCGTCGTCATTCCCCTGGTCAAACTCTGTACTTCCTCAGCGTTTGCATCCCCACTTCCAGCCCACCGGATCTTGCAGTCTCCATCGACAAGATAGACGTACCCGACCTTGCCATTTAAGTATCCAATGGACTCTCTGATCTCGTCGGATATGCCGGCTCTCACCATAAAATACTTGCCCCAGTTCTCCTCAAGTAAACTCTTCCTCATCCATCGCGCCATGATCCTTACAAGCCAGTATCTTAGCCGCGACTGGTCCTCAATGTTCACCCTGACCAACTGCGCATGTCCCTTATGCGCCTTCAATATCTCGTGCAAGCCAGGGTTCGCTTTCTCTGACATGAATGACAGTGCTTGATTCTCGGCCCAGACTCCGCTAAAGAGTGTAACTACCGAAGCCTTGCCCTGGAGGAGTGGAGTCGTGTCGCGCGGAAGCGAGGTCGTCTTCAGAAGCGTCCGCCCAAAGAGATTGGGAAAGTAGAGCGACTTATCATGCCTGAACAGCCGCGGCGGCGCAAGGAAGGTTTTGCCTTTATGGAGGTCGAGATTCTTCCAGTCACGGAAGTAGGGACGGATCATTTGCTCCTTGCTGTACGAATCAGGTGGTCAATAACTACGCTTACGGGGTTGGGGGCCCACGTCACGCTTTGAGAGGGTGGGGGGACTCACAGCTCCTCCCGACGCTTGAGATGCTTTTCCCAATTCACAAAGTCATCTCGCCGTTGTTTTATTGTTCGAGTGTCGATGCCTGTGTTCTGGCCAGCCTGTGGAGGTTGCTGCATGCCTATTGGCCGAAGCAGGGCAGTCGGTTCGAAGTGGTCGACGCGTCGGCCGTAGCGTCGTGGCGCATTTGCCAGTGGGTGAGCCTCAGGCGCCGGTGTCTCTTGCTCTCCAGAAGTGGCAAGGGGCGCTTTCTCCGAGGAGTCAGACGGTGATGCTTTGGCTGGTGGTTGGCCGTCCTTGGGGTTCGAGCCGGCGAGACGAGGATGTGTGGTGCTGAACGTTCGCCATTGGCAGCGAAGACATGGTGCCAATGTTTGGCGAGAGGGTCTCAGGAAAGACCGCGTCATCGCCTGCTCGAGCATCGTGGTGCTGAGAAGTGCCTGATGGTTGGCTGGCTGAGGAACTTGACGATGGCTGAACTCCGGCAGAGCTTCAATAATTTTGGCGTGCAACGCAACAGGGATCAGCGAACATTGGATGGCCCGTTGTTTTGTTCTGGAAGGTTGCTCTGGCCGGAGAGGCAATCGTCGGCTATTGACGGCGAATCTAAGCCCGGACGTCATGTCCCTCCCAAAGCCGCGAACAACCACTCACTCGGCTCAAGAGTACCAGGCAACACATCTTCGCCCGGTGGAAAGGGCTTTGACTGACTTCTCCTCCTGATATGTAGTTTTCCATAGGTATCCTCTACTGTACGGCCTTTTAAAATATATTCAAGATGTTCCTGCGGCGAGCACCTCGCTCTGTGCGGTTGCAATGGCAGTTAGCGCATCGTATTAGTCGAGCCTCCCTCGTCTCCGGAATCACAATCACTCCCACAAGATCGACCACTGAACCAACAAGATGCGCCTCTTTCCAGTTAGCAAGATGTTTTCACTCGAGCCAGAGGCTCCAAGTTGTCAAGCCAGTGTTGTTAGCAGACATAGGTGAAGGTACTTCCAGTCAATTCCTTGCTGCGTGTTTCCGTGAATGCATGCCAACCTCTTTCCCTGCAGGCATCGTCGAGTGCGAGATCATCCAATGGTTTGTCGAGCCCGGTGCGCGCGTCGAGGAGTTCTCGAAACTCTGTGAAGTCCAGTCCGACAAAGCCTCGGTTGAAATCACGTCTCGTTTCTCGGGAGTTGTCAAAAAGATTTACTACGAGGCTGGTGAGATGGCACGCGTAGGCAAGCCCTTTGTGGATATTGACATCCAGGGCGATGTGAGCCAAGAGGCCTTGGATAAGTTGACGCCATCTGCTCCGGCGGAGAACGGAGAGACCTCCGCGGCGGACCCGAGAGCGGCGGAGTCTCCACAAATCCCGACAACCCCGGCCGTTGCTAAAGATGGGGCAGTAGATACAACACCGCCGAAAGCGAAGGGAAAGCATGCTGCGCTGGCTACGCCTGCGGTGAGGCATCTTTGCAAGGAGCTGAAATTGGACATTCTGGAGGTTGATGGAACGGGGAAGGAAGGTCGTGTGTTGAAAGAGGATATATACAAATTCATCGAAGCACGGGAGAATGGAACGGCGCAACCTCCCGGTCCCGCAGTAATTACAGGAGCATCAACATCCTCTGAAGTCCAGACAGAAACTCGCCAAGCCCTCACTAAGACCCAAGAGGGCATGTTCAAGACCATGACCCGATCACTCAACATCCCTCACTTCCTCTACGCAGACGAGATCGACTTTACCGAGCTTGCCGCCCTTCGCACACGGCTGAATAAAGTCCTATCGGCTTCATCCTCGTCCTGGGCGCCCGTGGTACCTCAAAATGAGGGCGTTACAAAATTGTCATACCTGCCTTTTATTGTAAAGGCCGTGTCAATAGCATTGCAGCAATATCCCATTCTCAATGCCCGCATCGACGTGTCCTCTGACAAACCAGGCCTCATTTACCGAACTCAACATAACATAGGTGTGGCAATGGACACTCCATCAGGTCTCCTCGTCCCTGTCATAAGGAACGTCGGGGCGCACAGCATCCTAACGATTGCAGCTGAGCTGTCCAGGCTTCAAGCGCTCGCAGTGGCGGGCAAGCTCAGTCACCAAGATATGGCGGGCGGCACGATCTCTGTTAGCAACATCGGAAGTATAGGCGGAACGTACTGCAGTCCTGTGATCGTCGAAGGGCAGGTTGCGATTCTGGGCGTGGGGAGGATGCGTGATGTGCCGGATGTGGTCGAGGATCAGGCAGGAGGGTGGAGAGTGAATGGTATGAGGAAGGTATGCAATTTCAGCTGGTCAGCGGATCATAGAGTTGTTGATGGTGCGACCATGGCGAGGGCTGCCGGAGTGGTGAGGGCGTTGGTGGAAGAACCAGATGTTATGGTTATGCATTTACGGTGAGGCATGTTTCGGAATTTGAAAATAATAAGATAAGTGAGGAAAAAGGATGCCCGCGTTGATGATTTGAGTGCCTGAGATTCAAGGCCTTTTGTCATCAATTCTGTTCAGCGCAGGGATTGTTCTCTCAATGTATTGTCTTGATTAAAGGCCGGGGATGGTCACACAATGTCCTTTCAGAGGAATTGGTCTCTATTTCCGGGAGCTTTATTCTGATTGCATAGCCTCGAAGCTTCTATGACATTTTGCTTGCTAACAATTCAACAAGCACACCCTGCTACTTGTGGCCGCTCATTATTCTCCTGCACAGCAAGTTATCTAGCAATCCTCATCACTTCCCGTGTCTCAATGGCATAAGATAGGGAGAGTGGGCCCACACGGATGAGGGATTCATATGTTGGGAGACCACCACATAAAACACCTGCCTGACTGTAGCAAGTGACTCAATAGTTCCTCTTCCGAAAATTCATTTGATCCAGCAACGCAGATTCGTTTGGGTGTTCAATTGAATTTTCTTGTGGCATGGCATGTCTTGTTAATCCAATTGTCTAAGCATAGCTATCACAGTCTCATGTGTTGAACTCGTGTATATAGCCTGAGAGCTGACTGGCAGGACTGGCAGATTTTGTAGTTATACACAAGTCCTCGGTATTACGTTCTCAAATACAAGGCTTTCTTGGAAGGTGGAAGCACATCTTGCTCGAAGCTGCATCCAAAAGGGACCTCGACAGTGATACACTTGAAAGCAAAAGTTGAGCATAGACAGTGGGCTTGCACCCAAAATACTTGCGCGACTGTGACTGGAGTCCACGACGCTTCAAGGTTTGCACTAATGCCTAATCTGTAAGCAATATACTTATAGTACGTACCCTACCCATTCCGCCACCCTCCGGGACCAACAGATGATGTAAAGGGGGCATGTTGCTACCAGGCCTTCTTGAACATGATTGCTGATCCCACATTGCTCCCATGTCTCCTCTATCGTCCTTCTGTTGTAGAGCGCTGCCTTCAGCATTACACCGCTAGAGCAGTCAATGGCAATGTAGGCAGTACCAATCCTCTTCTATCATCATCTTGTGTTAAACTGATCCCCGGGTCCTACTAACGCTCTCTTCCCTTTGGGAAGAATACTTCCGGTTGATAAAAGATTAGCTCGTATGTACTCCTCACAGTTCCCCCTGTCAAGGAATGAAACCGAATCAAGATCATCTGCCAACTCGTCATGCCTTACAGGCACACACCTTATAACTAGTCTGCGTGCAAGGGCAGTTGCAACAAGACCCTTGTGCCTGGGCCCAGAACAAGCTTTTTTTAACCATCATCAAAAACCCCAAGAAATTTTTGCTACAAAATTTCCGCCCGAGACCTAAATTCACAGTACAAGTCTATACATTGGCCATCTGCGGTATTTTTAGGATTGGAAGGGGGTGTAGGGTATCATTCTTCTACTGGGGACTTTCTCTTCTTCCGATAGGTATCCTTGACACATACTTTAAGTACCTACCTACCTTTCCTCCACCTGCAAGTGAGAGATGACGGAATTTTTCCCTTGCTACATTGAAGGATCAATGCATTGGTTGAAAGCAGGGCTGCCAATGGGATAATTTGGAAAGCTTTAATTTACCAGGCTCGTTGTACAGACGTGGCTCGAATGGTCAGTCAGCAAATAGATTACTGGCAGATGACTGCATTACCCGTTTGATGGTTGAGGTTGGGAAAAGGGAGAAGGATACTCGGCGTTGATTGTGACTAGACTGCGAGACTATCAAGGCTGACGAGGGACGACCCTTAGAGGAAAAGGTCATGTGAGCCTCGGCCTGACATACTGCAAATCGCCTCTCATTGCACAACCTGACATTAGACTGCAGCAAAACCGGATCCATCGATATTGATATTGACTTTAACTACCGAGCTATCCTCGCTATAGCACTTCAGTCCCCCCCCCACCCCCTTTTTGCCTACTGACACACCTGCTTGGTCCCTGGACCATGAGACTCTTGTCGCCACAGGGGAAGTTGAAGGAAGAAGGGGTCAGCGATGCGACTCGCAGGTAAATAGCCTCTTTTCGTTCTCCGATCTGATTGTGCAGTCACCTCAACGTGTTGCCCCATCCGGCCCCGGGAGTCGGGCCGGACGCAAGGAACATATCTTCTGGGCTTTCGATTTCCGTTCTAGCATCGGGTTGCATGGAATTTTGCAGGGTCCGTGGTTGTAACGTGGTAACATTAACCCGCGCGCGAACTTTAATCAAGTGTCTTGATATTGATGTGGTAATCGGGCTCACACATCCCACTCTGCTTGCGGCTGCGCAACGCCGCTCAACCAAACGTGGTGACATCCCACCACCATACCTCCTCCCTCGCTGCCCGCAAATGCCGCCCAAATAAAAACAAAAATAAAAAAAATGGTCATATTCATCCAAACAAAGAATATGTGAGACTCCGTCTTCACCGGGAAGATATTGTGCGAATCTGTGCGATGTGCTCGCAGTCCTTGTGAACGCCTTTGACTTATTGTGAAAAGTGAGGCTGGCGAGGTTTTGCAACCATCATCGGTCCCCATGCTCCTTCTCCGTTGGTATCCCAAAAATAGGTCGTGACTCCTTGTCTCTTTTTCGCTTTGCCATGGTTTGCGCTGTGTGCTGGAGAATTTGTAAAAGAAGATGCCCCCCCCCCAAAAAGCAACGAATAAATACAACAAAAACAAGGGATAGAGAGGAACGTGAGCCCGCCACGTCGTGTATGACAGGCCAGGTCCTAGGTTGCTCGAGATTGAATCAATTGTTGTCAGAGATCGCTTGCAAGTTTGCTGACAACCCTGCTGAGTGCTTCTTCGCAAACCGTTTCCGGAGCTGGCGTAACATCCAC
Organism: Gnomoniopsis smithogilvyi; assembly: GCA_027946515.1. Taxonomy (NCBI): domain Eukaryota; kingdom Fungi; phylum Ascomycota; class Sordariomycetes; order Diaporthales; family Gnomoniaceae; genus Gnomoniopsis; species Gnomoniopsis smithogilvyi. Next base: position 5,065,130 of record JAPEVB010000002.1, read on the forward strand.
GCAGATGCAGTCGTGCTCGTCGGGCATCGGGGGCTCCAAGACTGCAAGCTGGCTGTGAACCATGCTGGCGCCCATGTAGTGGCCCTTCCGGTTCGCCACTCTTTCCTGCAGAACCGCCTCTGGTGCGTCGAGGTAGATGAAGTGAAGTTGCAAGTCCGGTGAGAAGTATTTCGCTACACGGATGACGTCCCGGTATTTGCGCTTCAATGCCGAGCAGGTCACAACAACGCCATCATGCCCGGCTGCAACCTGCGTCAGAGCCTCCTCTCGTAGGCGGGTGAGCCAGTCCCATCGGTCTGCGTCTGTGAGAGGTTGTCCTGATGCCATCTTGGCAACGTTTTCTGCGGGGTGGAACTTTGGGTTTTGTCAATATCATTAATACTCTGGGTGTTACTCAGGGCAAATGTCTGCTACTCACGTCGTCTCCTTCTATATATGGCAAGTCCAACTTGTTGGCAACGTATTGCGCAACTGTAGTCTTGCCGCACCCAGCAGGACCGGTGACGAGCCAGACATGATGATGTGCAGGCCGAAGTTGAAGCTCTGGGGTCTTTGCCGTGTTGCCGTTCATGGTCCTGTCCGCAATTTTTGATGACCTCACCGGTTTCGAAGAGACCATGGCGAGTCGATTGGTGGTGATGTTGGTCGGTGATGCTGGAGGCTGTCCGTTGATGGACACGGGGTTGTCGTAGGAAAGCATACTGGCTGATTTTATTAGGAGAGGGGAGTTGCGTGCTTTTGTTTGGCAGTCGTCAAGGGTGGTTTGTATGTTGTGTAAGAAGTAGCCTGGGTTTTGATTCAAAATGACGCTATTGTCGCATTCTTCTCCTTCCAGACCCCAACGCGTAGGTGCTTGTAGGTTATGAGTCGCAGGGCGGGCGATACACTAGGACAGTTGGCGTACACGGCAAACAGAATGTGGCTCGATATATGGTGAACAGGGTGTGAGTCCGCAAAGGCCTAAATGATTACCGCTGGATAAGAAATAATACGTGAGACAAAGGATTGAAAAAGCTGGAAGAGGACCGAGACCGTAGGCGTGGGATGAGCACCGAACGGCCTTGGTAATTATATCGTACGCCTTAGGCTGAGACAGGCCGGCCCTGTCAACCGGTTGGTCACTGCCGTCACTTGTATGGAAAACCCCAGCCTGTTCCTGGACGGATTTGGGGGCATCAGCAAGGATCGGGGAATGCCAGAAGTTTCCGCAAGTACCTACTTGTGGGGGGTGACAGTACATCATACAGAACCAAGAAACACAACCAAACAAAGGCATTGGATCCCCCGGGGTTTTCAGCTGAAGTCCCCCGTGTGCAATACCACAGTGGTGGTAACAATTGCGGATCACCAGCTGTCAGACTGCAGTTTTATGATTTGTTTGTACAAAAGTATAGTTATACATGGTAACTTTGGTATATAGATCAATGAGGGACAGGCCCGGTGTGACGGAATGAGTTGCCCACTACTATGAGGCACGTAGCCAGGAAGAAAGTGACGGCACTGCTTCGCAGCAAACAACAAAGCAGCATACAGTAAGCAAGTCTTTCCGTCTATACGGCCCTCCAAGACTACCTAGGCGTACTAAGGAAAGACGGTCAGTCCGTGCGGGAGCTCCTCCCCGTGTGAGAGCTCCTCTACTGTCACAAAATTGGTCAGGTGGGCGCTCGTGCCAACATACTTGCAAGGCTTGACCCCGGGCTGCCTCTAGGAGAAGTTCCTGTACACCAAGGTACCAGGGGCTGCCCAGGGCCGCCAGGGCGGGCCAGGGCTGCTGGCCTGACGCAATGTTGGGTCTGGAGAAGCGTGGGATGGTTGTGCATATGTGGGGACCAGCCATACCATTGCCGAGACCGAGTCCCTGCCATTCCCGCAATGCGCAAAATGGAAGTTTGACCAAAAGTCTGCACTTGATTGGCAGCAAAGAGGTGCACAGTTGCTACAGGAAATTGAGGGAAGCGTGACCCTTGACTGCAGCATCGAAGAGAATGAAAAGAAAGGAATAGTGTCAATTCTTAGCACACGGGCATGCAGACCACAAAGCAAAGATGCGAGGCTAAGAACGGCGAAAATTTCTGAGCTGGGATGTCGGTGGGTGCGGGAATTGAAATTGGGGTGGTAATGTCGCGTGGGGGTCATGCACCCCCCCCCCCAGTGGAGTCTGGGGATCCAGCGTTCCAAAAGCTTCCAGAATCCACAATCCTCCAGCTTTCTCTCCGGGCTGAAATCCAGGGGCAAGTCACCCAACGAGCGAGGGCCACCGAAGACCCGAGTCTTCGGCAACAGCGAGGATTGGTGGGACTCGGACTGGCCTCATCAAAAGGCAAGTCTAAAAAGTGAACGATGCGTAAAATCCCTTAAGGGCATAGTGTCGAAGCTGTTCTCTTTCAGGGCCATGGAAAACTCGGCCATCGAACACGTCCTTGACTGCGGCAAGACATGGCCGGGTTGAGGCACACCGTGGGCGGAGCCCGAAGGCATGCGAGGTCCGGCAGTGCCTTGTTGGTGATGATTTGGCCGGGCAGCCATTATTTCGAACAGCTTGGGCTTACCGGAGAGCGGGGCCGCGTCTCTGTGAGGTGTCGCGGGTCACCAGGGCCGTCGTTGATCCCCGACACGTCGCTTTGTCATGAATCAGCCTCAGCTTGTCGCAGGAACATGCAAAGCTGCCATTGAGTTTGGCATTTTCGATATGGTTTGCGATGGACTGTGTCAAACTGTGCAGTCTTTTGATGGTCCAGGATGGATTTTTTTTTTAACGCTGCGACCTGACTCTATCAAAGCGATGGCTGCTTCGATACCCAACTACCATAGCATTTCATATTGTATGGCAAGCAAGGCTGTGAAGGGGACGATGATTGTGCCCCCACCCCCACGCGTGCCCCGAGTCGACGGGACAGGGACAGACCTTTCCATCGACTTGCAAAACAAACCCGATGCATTGGCGTTATTACATATGCAAATCTGAACTAATTCCCAATCCGGTCATTTTCGGCAAAGACTGCTGGTCCGGGAGGCTGTGCTTCGTACAAGAAACCTGTTGCTTCTAGCTTCATTGACCTCTTGTCGCATTCGTCTGCGACTTAGGACTGGCATTGAAGATAATAAGCTCGTAATCCTTGCCGATCAAGTGAAACGCACTTCTTGGACCGGTGAGTCTGCACAGGGTGAGATTATGGGGTAAACCATATAAAGTAGGTGGTAGTCCAGTGCAGTCTCGTCATCGATGATTTTAGAATGAGAATATTCGGCCGAGCACCATTGTGATCCGGACCCGGACCAGGACCAGGACCCTGGAAATGCGTTGACTTTGGGAAGCAATTACTTTGTATTATTCTGCAGCTTTTGGATTCCAGCGCGAATCTCATACCAAATACAGTTAGTACACAAGGCACAAGTATGGGCGCCTGGAGAATGGACACAATACCTATCATCGATTTCGTAGGTTCAAAGGCAGCTTGAGCAGCTTTTATAAGCACCTTCCCGATGCTAGCCGACCCCTGCATTGAACTTTGTGAGAGTTAAGCTAGGTGGAACGAGCAACTTGGTCTCCTATGACGACTTGCCAACCTCGAGGTACCATGCGTGTATCACGCCTCATACAAACCGCTGGCTCCCCCCTCTCACTCGACCAATTAATCCTGCGAGAATAAGTTCCCAGGTATGCTCTCGCAAGTATCCACTGGGGCTTCGCGGGCTTTCTTGTCCTCGCGACTATACTTGTCCGCCTCGAAATCAGCCAGACTCGTTCGGCAGTCGTCAAGGCCGAACGCCAATCAACAGCGCAGTCTCTGTTCGAGATGCCGCCTTCTTGCACACGCGACGACCTTTGGGATACAAGCAACGGGACCCATTCGATCCTCGGCCAGTCGGGGATTGCGCAGCTATGCTACGATAGCTGAACTGGCAGGCGTTGAAGCCAAACAGCCTAAAGATGTCGCCATTCTTGGAGGTGGCCTGACCGGACTGACCACTGCCTATTACCTCATGCGCTTCAACCCAGACGCCAACATCACCCTCTACGAGGCCGCCGACCGGCTGGGAGGCTGGGTTGACACAGAGCGGGTCGATGTCAAAACCCAAGATGGCGAGCATGCAACTATTAGCTTTGAACGTGGTGCGCGCACCATCGCCCCACAGACTTCGATGAGTCGATGGGAGGATTTCGTTTTCTTCGACCTGGTACGATGGCTCGTTTCTTGCCTCGCCGAACAATGGAACTCCCTGCTGATGCCGTCCTGCACAGGTCGATCAACTGGGTCTCCTACGTCGCCCGGACACCGCCCCATACGCCATCCCCAAGCACCACCCGGTCCTATCGAAGCGCTACATCTACTACCCAGACCATCTGGTAGAGGCACCAGGTGCTCCTCCGGCAAACGTTTCCCTGGTATCCAAGATAATCTGGGGGCTCCGTACGATGAAGAGACTGCTGACGGAGCCTGTATTCAAGGGGCTCTTTCCGACAGTTCATCTCGTATGGACCAGAGAAAAGACAGCACAGAAGAAATTCTTGATGACCCAGGCTGAAAAAGGGAGCGGTTTTATAGGTCCCGCGAGATACGCAATTGCCGACCATACAGATGTCTCAGTCGGCGAGTTCTTCGCGCGCCATACCGCCAACCCCGACTTGGTCACTAACATGCTGTCGGCTCTGTTCCATGGCATCTGGGGCGGCGACGTTTGGAAATTGAGCGCGGCTGAAACCAATATGCAAAATTTCTTTTTACAGTCGCAACACTTTGGGACAGAACTTGCCCTGGTCAAGGAACATGACTACCACTCTGGCAAAGACATTGTCACAAGGAACCCCGCGGTGGTTGATGTTATGGAACAGTATGGCCCTAAATGTTCGTACATCGGCTTCCACAATGGCTTCAGTGCTCTGTCGGAGGCCTTGGCCGGTGCTTTGAAGTCCAATCCGAAGGTGACTATCAAAACGGGCCACCCCGTGACTGCCATTCGATATGAGGGCGAGGAGGAAAAGGCTGTAGTAGAGTCATCAAACGGGACACACAAATACGACAAGGTCATATCAAGTCTGTACAGCGGCACCCTCGCCAAATTAACAGGCGACTCTCTGCCCGCTCTGAAGAGAAGCACAGCTGTCACTATACAAATTGTGAATCTGTGGTATCCGAACCCAGACCTCACAGCTCATACCCCAGGCTTCGGCTACCTCATTCCACAGTCCGTTCCGGCAGAGAAGAATCCACATGCTGCGCTTGGCGTCATCTTTGACTCTGACCGGGAGGCAGCGGCCGGATCCCCGGAGTACACTGCCGCACCAGGGACAAAACTGACAGTCATGCTCGGCGGCCACTACTGGGACTACCTTGATCCCGAGTCCTGGCCCAACGCAGAAGAGGCCACTGCAATGGCCATCGACACCGTCGAGCGACAACTCGGTATCCCGTCCACGGAGCCTGTGTATACCTCCACCAAGGTCTGCCGAGAGTGCATCCCACAACATTTAGTTGGCCACCGCGCACGCATGGCTCAAGCACATACAGAGCTGTACGATGCTTTCCGCGGCACCTTAGCTGTGGTGGGTGGCTCGTACACCTCACCCGGCGTCCTGCCTACTCTCAAGGCAGCGCGTGACATGGCCCTCATGGTTTCTGGGTATGGTTATAAGGACGAGCATAGGGGTTTCGACCGTCGCCTGACGCATGTGGGTGAGACGGGTTTGGCAAAGTTTCATGGGAAGAACGAGAAGTTCCGATTCGTGCCACATTCCATACTGCCTTTCCGGGGCAAAATGACACACAGAGCTTTCAACTGGAAAACATAAGGACTCTAGAGGCATGGTCGGTCAGTGGCCACCAAGGCCGTACATCGAGCTATGACGAACGCGAAGGTACAGCTCTGGGCGAGCCTGTCCTGTTTGTCGGGGTCACCCAGTCAGCGGTGCATTCTGCGCCTGAGGCTGAGGGAAGAGACTTATAGTGACTGTGGCCTGGACTATCAACATTCTTCCTTTTTGCGTGGCGGGACTTCAAAAACCGATCATAGATTCATCTGCCGCAAGAGTAGCCGCCACACGTACGGCATCTTCGGAAGGGTTTCTCCATGCAGAAAGGCTTCAGGACCATGAAGTGTCGTCCGCGCATAGCACCATTGTATGATTAGAGACGATAGACCAAACAGAGAATGTCTTCATGGCGCATCTACAACAACTTCAAGACCATCTTTTCGAGTCTACCCAGCTTTGCACACGAGAAAGCGTCTAACAAAACATGACCACCTAAAACATGAGGGCAGTCTTCATCAGCTCCGCTATAGACTACACATTTTAACGTAACCTCTATAGTTACTTCGTAGGCTAATGCTGTAGAGGGGATGAGAGATTGAGAGTATATTTCCCCGTTACCACCCTGAATGCCCGCTTTGAGGACCACGAACCCTTCCAACTCCCTCTTTCTTTTTTTTTTTTCCTTCCCTTTTTGGCACCCTTCAATGGAACTGAAATTTTTATTTTTTTATCACCACACAGAACGGTTCCCACCTGAAAATCCAAAAAAGACAAAGAAGTAAAAAAAGGACATCTTTACCTTCAATCACTATAAGATTGATATACAATTGTTTCCTGCCGAACGCTGAATGGTCGGCCGACTGAGACACAGTAACATCCATTCCACATCGAGATCGAGCTTAATCGTCATGTTGACTAGTGCAGGTGGCACCAGTCCTTGCGATGGGGACTACTACTGCGAGTAGAAGACAAGACTCGCCTAGGCAACATAATTTGGTGTGATCTTCGGGCCGTACTTCCCATATTTCTAGATAGGAAATTGAGTTGCATCCAAGCATAGATATACAAACGATACCCCGTAGACGTCTCGGTCTGGCTTACCAGGTCGCGGCTGATTTATCGTTGCTCCGAGTCTAGAGGTGGGGAGGATGACAAGCATAGGACTTCAATTTGAAAATGCCAGTCGGATCTTGTTGTATAGACATTTAAAATTACCTGCTTTTCCTCTAACTATGTTATCGGGGTACATGTTCAATCCTTTATACCCCAGAGTACCCGAACATGCTGTGTAAGGAGCCATCTTCGCAGCGCGACATGTAGTCTTGTACCTTGCTTCCGTGTTTTACACGTACTAGTAGCACCAATGTTATGAAGGATAGTTGAGAAGGAAGGACTGGTATGTATAAGTAGACGACTTTCTGTGAAGGTAGGGTGTGTGAGAGAGGAAAAGATGTCACAGCTCATCGTCATTAAGGCTCGATCTCAGGCCTTCCCTGCTCAAACGGCGAGCCAAGTTTGACCTCAACCTGCATACCGACCCTGCGGTACTTCTCAAATGGGGTTCCTTGCGACCTGTTGTCGTCGCGTCTTTCATACAGCATTTGCGACGTCTCATCCGGCTCGTCTTTTGGGTTTCCATTAGATCCCTGTTTTTGTTCGCGCGGCTCAGTATATGCAGGGCCTTCAAAGATAGCAGCATCACGAGCTCCTGTCACCGGATCAGGAATCCGCGGAGAACTGATCTTGCTAGTTCTGTTGTCCTCGGGTGGTGCATCGACTCCATTTGGCTGATGGGCATGATAGTGATGCCGGTGGCCCATTTCCCTGAGGGAATCTGGCGCCTGCCTCTCAGAGCTTGCCGTTGTTGGTATGGCAAGCAAGCCTGACTCTCTCCCAATGCTAGTAGTGGCACTACCATTTGTTGCTGCGATCACGCTACTACCCAACATCGATGTAGCTGATCTTGGCGTTGTGGATGGCACGATAACGTTGAGCACGCAGTCATCGAGGTGCTCGTAAAACTCCTGGGCTGTGGCAAAATGACAATGGCAGATTGAACATTTGGCGCTGGGACCTCCCTGCGAGCACTCTCCTTGTTCTCGTGAGGCTGTTGATGTTGCACTATTTGGACCGGTCTGCTTCCGACTGTTGGGCGGCGTCTGCTCAACATTGTGCACGGCCGTCAAGTGCCTCTTGAAGACATCCGCGCGGTTGAAAGCCTTCTCGTACGCTGTCCCTGGACCCGGACAAAAGGGGCAAACCATGGTTCCCTTGTAGTGAGTCAAAGCATGACGGTTCTTGTCATATTTTCTTGCGAAGCCCTTAATATGATACTCGCAAGACTCGATCGGACACTTTTCAGGTCTCTCCTCCATATGAGTTAGCATATGAGCTGCGAGATCTTTGAAGACGCGGCCACATTGCGGATGTGGACATCGATTTCTGTTCGAGGCGGGCGAGTCATCTGACCTGACGCTGCTCGCAATGCTGGCGTACGTAGTCATCGTATGCGGACCAGGACTAGTTTGAAAATTGATAGTAGTCGGCGTAGAATGTGTGTTAATTTCCAGATGAGGCGCAGCCAGGGCAGATGGGGGCTGCGTGATCAGTGGTTGGGGATGTATTCCGCGAGGAAGCGGATGTGGTGCTGGGGCAAGTTTGGGAACCTCTTGAAAGGGAGATTGCCGCCTGCTATGTGGGGAGAGGATATCAGGGTGTTGCTTGAAGTCCGAGTCCTCATCGCCACTATCTGTGTCTTGGTCCTGAATGTCCACGGACTGCCTAACTTCTCTCATCCAGTCCTTCAAGATAGTCATTGGCGGCCAGTCGCCGCTGGCTTTCCCGCCCCTGTGAGGGTTGAAGTGTGCTCTTCGCAAATGAGCTGCTGCATTGTAGTACGCGCCGTATCGTTTCTGAGTAACACATGCCTTGCATTTGGCGAGCGGAACGATCGGTTGTGGTGAGCTGGGACTAAAACTCTGCGGTTCCGTGCAAACCCATCTTTTGACAAGTGAAGCATGTTTGGCATCATTGTGTCGTCGCAGCTCGTGTTCACCTCTGAATCCTTCAGGATACTCATTGCATTTGGTACAATATACACGACGAAGGGGTGGACGTTGGTACGTCGGTCGCATTCTTGTCGCTGGAAGTGGCGATGCCAACCCCCTCCCTCCTCCCCGAAAAAACGGGCCCTCCGCAACTGTGTGCCTGCGCCCAGGACTCATAGCTTGAGGGGAAAGCATGAGCCGATCCGTTGGGATTCTCAAGGCAAAGGGATCGTTATCGTGAAAATTGTTCTGGTTCCAAGGATCTTCCACGGACCTCGTGCTGGGTAGGGGTCTCCGAGGCTCGTCATTCGGCCTGGACACGAGATGCCGTGCAATCAGATCGGGTCGATTAGCAGCGGTTCTCCGTCTAATGAAACAATTTGCGTAAGGTCCAGCCATGTCTCCATGTCCAAGAAGCATCAGGTAATCTTTTGTTGAGGAGATTCCATGCTCAGCCCACGAGTCCCGCCTTGTAACGATTGCCAATGAGTTGAAAAGGTTCCTGTCTTCGTCACTCAACTCAATGTGGATATCATCTAACATAGTGGGTGATATCGCCAGGAAGATGCTGACTAAAACATTGTAAATATTCGAAATGGTCGTTGCAGCTGAGTCTGCATGGGAAATAGAAGGCGGGCTAGCCCTCGAGCTGGAGAATGCCAGATCAATCAGAATGGTCTTGACAACACTCAAGACACATAGCGAGAGAAAGACGGCAAGCCAGTTCCGAGGATCGAGGGTATGACCTCTCAGCGTGATATTCTCGAATGCCAACAGGAACTCTGTCGTGCAGCTGTACAGCACTCGATAGCGCCCATAACTCGATGACTCCTCAAAAGAAGACTGTGACTGCGAGGTATTCATCTCCGCATGGATTGTTGGCTCAGGTTGTTGCAAGTCGTAGAACAGAAGTTCTCTCAACAATAGTTTCGCGTGGAACAATACAGGGAAGCTCACAGCTTCAGCATCTCGATTTGGTGATATGAACCCGCTGAGTCTGAGCAACTGCCAGAAATTGTACGCCGTACCGCTCATGTTCCAGCTTTCTGCCAGGACTGACAACAAGGGGGGTGCCCGCTCGATTGATTCTCGAATGAATGAGGACTTGGAGGAATTAGATGGTGGGAATTTGTGAAGGTCTTCGGTCCACCAAAAGCCATCGTCGAAGTCGAGTTGACGCTTTACTGTCCTTGCCGTGTCCGGACTGAGTCTGTACGTTTGCTCCAAGAGCTCGTTCAAATTCCGTCGGAGAGTGAGAGGGGAAGCTAGAGGAGTCTGCCCCTGCTTCGGCGAGAGTGATGCTAAACTATGTCAGTCCAAGGCTTGATAGCAGTGTAGATACCAGGGGTGTGCACCTGGGAGCAAAACCTCGGCGAAGGAGGTGAGCTGGCCTCTGTGACAGCCAACCGTATTCCAGAAGTCGTCTGACTTGGCTGTGCTAAGATCAGAGCACGAGGAACAGGGTTCGTTCGTGTCACACTGCAAAATTAGAAGTTGTCATCTGACATACCCTGCAGATAGACTTTACTTACCGTCTTGTGAATTACCCGGCACCGAAGACATGAGCCGTCATCGCGAAGCAGTCTCAATTCCCCGATAGACTCTAATCTCGATTGTCCCACACGACTTCGTTTGAGTGGCGGTAGAAGCGGGTCCACCTCGGAGTCGATCGAGCTTCTTACATCCCTCTTGAGCCCCGAGGGCTCAGGCGCCAGTGAATAGGACCTTAAGGAATCCTTATGATCCCTAGTAAGGCCAGCTGCAGGTGGTTTCGCAAGCTGCACGCTGCCAGTGGGACGTGGCAGATACAAAGGTGGCGAAGGCTTCGAGTAGTCGCTGCTGTGATCGTGGTGGCGGGTGGATTGGTCCTGAAAAGCCACCGGCGTGGTGCGGCCAAGTGACAAGCCAGAGTCTCTTTTCGATAATGCGGAGTGTTCTTTGACGTGGTGATCTCGCTCCTCTTGATTCGGGAAACCGTATATGTAGTGAAGACAGCGGTCGTCCCAGCATTTGTGAGAGCGTGAGTTGCGGAACCTTAGTGGAAGACTATCTCTCAATCTCCAAGCCCTAGTGATTGGGTCACACTGCGACAGGTTCCGTTCGAGCCAGGCCTCGTAACCAGCTGGTGCGCCATCACGAAAATAGAGCCTGAGGTTTTCAATAACCCTGGGCTCGTTGATATCGAGACCTGTGGACACGATGGTGGGTGAGGTCAAGTCTCTCCAACACCCATAAAGTTGGTTTCAATAGGCCGGAGCTTACCTTGTTCGAAACAAGCTGTTTCAACACACTCGCACTGGTACTGAATTGCCCTTGCGTCTTCGATCTCCGAAAGAACGGGAATTTTGTCTGATAAGCCTGTGGTACAGTCGTATAAGATAAGGAAGAGCACATCACGTTAGGCCAACCCACATTTCATACCCCCCCAAACAAAACAAAAACAATCCAAAGAGAGCCGGAACAGTCATTATCATGTCCGGGCATGGCAGAGCAACCGCCTTTAGGGAAAATGGAGCGACGAGAGAATACCGAGTACTCACGGTTATCACTAGCAAAGGCGCGCAAGACTTTGAGCTTGTGGCGCAACATGTCGAGCTCGACCCTTACATTGGGCCCATATTTTCGCGGGAGTAGAGCTGCAAGCTTGGCTTCTATGTCGGCCTGTTGCTCTAGAAGAGCCCGAATGGCGGGCTCTAGGCTGGGGTCGGATGATGCACTGGTGCTGTGGCTGTGGCCGAAGCTGTAGTCGTGCAAAGTGGCCGAAAGAGGAGCAGGTCCCGGTCCGGATCCAGACGTGAGATCTGCTTGCAAATTCGCAGAAGCCGGCGCAGAAATGTCGCGATCCAGTCGTGGAGCGGTAGTGTTTGGGAAGACAGCGCCGATGTTCTCGGCCGCCATTGGGGGCCCAAAGACGGCCGGCGCTCCGGAGGCGGCACGGCAGCGCCAAGGAACGATAATCCGGGGATCGGAGGCCGAGACTGAGCCTTGGTGATCAGCCGGTTCGAGAATGTCTCAGTCCAGCCGTCGGAGAGAGACCGTGCCTGTTCTGCGTGGTTGAGTAAATCAACAAGGAGGCCGCTGGACGGAATGCTCTGGTGCAGGCGATGTCGGAGTAAACAGGTCAGGCCGGGCGGAGACAGACACTTTACTATTGCAGCTGAGAGAGAGACAGTGCCCGTGAGCTGCAGCGCATCTGCCGCTCTTCTGCTGCTCTTCTGCACCCACTTCCCGAGTGTTCACTAGCTGCTCCCGTGGTCGCACCGGACACGTTGTGTCTCGATCCTGTCCAAGTAAGAAGGGTGGTGGCCCTGATGATGTTGGGTATCTGGTTATAGGCGCTTGGTCAAGTCGTCAAGGAGATGAGAAGTCCAACATTTTTTTTTGAGATTCAGGAGGACAATTGTTGACTGGAACTTTGTGGATGTTGGCGAAGTCCATCGAGGTGTGAGAGGCCTTGAGTGGTAAGTTGGTCACTGGACACACGAGCGCTGCATGGCATGCAGGTGAGCTGAAGTCGATCCAAATATGCAGTGGAGAAGGTAGTCCCGTCCTGTCCCGTCCAGTCCAGCCTTGTATCAGGAAGACTACTCTGATGGCGAGGGCGACAGTTGACGTCTATATCTGGCGCGCAAAGGCGACTTCGTCAAGACGGGTGAGGTAGGGCAGGGCAGGGCCAAGATAGATAATAAAGGCACGACGAGACGAGACGAGACGACATGGCACGCACAGCAGAAGTTGCATGGGATGACGAGCTGTACCGGATGTGGAAGGGGATGCAACGCAGCAGGAAAGACAAGCGAAGCTATTGACAGGGTAGACATCTAAGCCCAAGGATACTACATAGTATAAACATGGTATCGTGCAAAGAGGGAAAAGGGCATTGGAAGCAGAAAGAGACAGCCCTGGACGTCTGTTCTTTTTCTTCTTTTCCCTCCTTCGTTTGCTGCTCGCGGAGAGGTGGGTAAGGTAGGTACTATGCAAGGACGGAGCACAGAGTACCTTGCAAGACAGCATGGCTAGAAGGGGTACCGCTGAAGAAAGTCCCTCGGGAGAATCAATTGTGTTGTATTCAGCCAAGGGTCAGGGATGCCTCCAGAAGGGTGGACCCTTCAACGGCTATGGCTAAGCTAGCTGCTAGTCTTGCTAGGCCCCAGGTCCTGCCAGGCGAGAAGCCTTGTTCAACTGCGTATCGTCCCTACCGTAGCATCTACATAGTACATTCTCGGACCTCCTGTCTCCTCAACGGAGGCAGCTGCAGCTGCAGCGTGCAGTGCAGGTGCATGTGCAGACTGCAGACCACACAGAGACCTCTCACACTTCAGATCTCTCCCTGATAAAACAGACATCGGCGAGTAACAGATGGAAGAGGCAGACATCATGAAGCAGGAGTGGCCTGAAAGAAATTGTGAGCAGGCAGGCACTCGGCAGGTACAGGGACCAAAGTCCCATGAAGGTGATAGGTAGTAGCGGGAGGAATAGAGGCCAGAGCAGGAACGGAGCAGGGATATGTATAAAAAAGTACAAGGATCCTGTTACAGTGTGGGGCGACCTAGACCGTTTGTTAGCCAACCGACATCTTGAACACAGTGGATATAAATCCTGTCATTGCTTTGTTGCTGGCGAGGTTGAGGGTGCGTATCAAGTTCGAGCGGCCTGCTTCTCTCACCTGAGAAGCCTCCTCCGCGCCCGCGTCCTCGCCTCACCCTGATGCTGCACTGCACTCTCATCAGTCGTATTCGTACCGTATACACCACTCCGTAACACACCGTATTACCCTATCCTTGCTGCTTCTGCCCTTTCTGCGACCAATAACCACAACCACCTCCATTAATTACTCCACCTGGTAAACAATGAGGTACCCAGAGTGTCGTGCGCATGCGCCATCTTCTTTCCCCCCCCCTCTTACTTGCTGCTTGCGCCTGCACGCACACTTCCTGCTGACCTGATACTCATCAAATGAGGCGCTATAGGCCTAGACCTAGCTCGAATTGTTGAGTTCCTCACACCCACCCTTACCCACACCTGTTTCCCCAACCCACAGCCACAACTCGACTGCGCACACCGGCCGTGGACACACTTACTATAGCCGTCATCCTCAAGCTGAAAGCTACCAAGCTGAGAGCGCAGGCATTGCGGGAGCTCTCCCCCCTTGTGTGTTCCCCCAGCTGAGAAAGCTATCTCGAGCTCCCAACCTGGTCGCTATACTCTCTATGCAATATACCGGCAATCCTCCCGACAAACCATTTTTGACATTAAGACCCTTAGAGTCTATCCAGGCTCAGCTCCTTCCCATTTTCCGGCGCACGGCCGGAGCTCAGACTCTCGATCCCCGATTCTTCCTCCCCCGGACCTCATTCAAGGTCCGTTGTCAACCGCCCTGACAACTCCACCTCAAGCTCCAATACCCAATCTACGTGGTCATGATAGTCGCCCAGACACACAGGATGTGACAGGGCTCTCCTCTCCTCTCTACCGTGTGCTACTCTGCTCATTTCTGCACGCACGGCCTCCTCTTCGTGACTATATCATCAATTAAGCCCTCGCCACAAGTCTGCCATCCACACAAGGGTCTTGCCACACGGCCGTGTCTACTATAAGCTACTTGGGTAGCTATAATGGGCCCCGCAGCTTGTGACCTTGGGTCTCGGCCATAGACATCTCAACGTGTTTCCTTCGTGTCCCAAAGAACTTTTTTTGCATTTTGAATAATAGGTAAGGTATGCGATAGACTCTTTGACGCTACCTTACTCTCACCGGCCCATTATCCCAGCTGGCCTTGGCACTAGCTCTTGTCAAAGGGTGCTTCAGCTTGTCTGGCCCATCTACCGGTTCCCGCTATCCGCTTCCCGGTGCGTACCAAGTATACCACCGATAAGATGATCCACCCAGTACTTTATTCTCGGCGTCGATCCCATCTTCCTTTGGATGCCAAGATTGACCAACTCTAAATCCACCACATCTTGACTATTACCATAGTACATCGTATGGTACTCCTTACAACACTACCGCACCAGATGCGGTGCACTCCATTGCGGCATGCGAGCGGACGATCTAGCCATCGGAATCATGTCACCTTTCGCGATGAACGATTCGCCGATCGCTCAAAAAACTTGTCGGCAAAGACTTCTGGGCACCTATAGAGACGTAGGGGTACAATCTGAGCCCCCCCCACATTGCTCCGACGGGCTCCTTGTCGCGGCTTTCGGCAGGGCTTCCTACATGCTGCAACTTCAGGAATATTGCCGGCATTCTGGCGCACTTTGTGAATGAATATACCGCGCGAGTAGCATGCAGCGTTGCTCTTCAGCCCCTCTCTCGCGGTGGACCCTGGATGCTTCTGTCCAATCACTCGTATCGCTTCTTCGATCCGACCCAGGAGGCAGGCGATATGTATGCGATCTCGACCTCGAAGCTGCCCTTGCCGAACTCTGCGCGCTGTGCGGCTAATTGTCGATTAGTGGTCGCACATGGGATTTAGGAAGTTGTGGGCTGCACAGATGTCCCGTCTGATGGTCGGAGCTTGTGTTTCTTGGCTCAAGCATTTCCAGATCGGGGCGGTGCAACCCATTCCAGCCCATCACGTCCCCGTGCTCCGTTACTTTGCTGGGAGACTCTTCCCCGGGGCTCATCCCGTCTGAAGTACCCTTGTTCGCCTTGCGATGAACCAGATAAAAGTGACTCTTGGCCCAAATCTTGACTCGGGATCTACGTGAGCTTGCTGATCTTCCCCGGAGCCCATCCCATCTCAAGTACCCTCCCTGTTCGCCTTGCGATGAACCGAGATAGAACTGACTCTAGGCCAAAATCTTGACTCATTCTCTTCTAATACCAAGCTCTGATCCTTGGGACAACTACTGATCTTTTCCCACATCCTGTGAGAACTACTATGACCATAGCCAAACAAGAAAAAGAAACCAAACCAAAAAGACGGAAAAAGGCGCAGATTATCGGTGGTCCACAGACGTCGCGGAATACGGGTAACTTCTTCCCGCGAATGAAAATCGAGGATCTACAAGTGGCCGAGGTTCCTGCTGAGGTCGGCACTCTTCGGAGACTTTTTTTTCTTAGTAGGAGTCTGTGACGGTTGCCTGGGTTCTCTATCAACTGCCCGATGCCCGTGCCGATACTATAATGTGGGGCAATGGGGAGCCGGAAGATGCCAGCTGCGTGTTGGGGTTGAAGGTTTGCGGGATTGTAGTCCCTCGAGACAAACAAGCAGAGACGACGTCATATCTAGGACTTCAAAGATCGAAAAGCTCTCGTTTTGCAGAAGGTCCATCTGAAGGTTTCACACCCAGTCGATCGATCTTGTTCGACAATGCGGCGTGTCGGTCCCAATCTTTGATAGAAACGAAGAATTGCCAAGGTACCACCCGGATGCATCGAGATACTGACGTAGATCGGCATATGTTCCGGTCTCGAAACGTCCGAAGTTTTCTTTGGCGAGAACTTTTATGTTTTTGGTACCAGAGATGTATCGAAACCAAAGAGATTTTTACTGAGTGCAATACACGCGGGCGAAATTGGCATCCAAATCCATGGATAGAACCCCGTGCAGAGTGATACCTCAACTACACGGATCGGGTCCTTGTCACTTGCCGCGGCAGGGTGGGTGTGGCATTTGATATGTGTCTACTACCCCCAGATACCTGCAGCTTGAGGTATGAGCAGCAACACAATTGGCAGCGCGGTGTCGTATCTTCAGTCAAGCACTATATGGCTTGACTGCCAAGGTTTAAATGGAAGGAAAAAAGTTGGAGAAGATGCTCACAGCATATTGCGATACACATGTCGTTGGTAAGAAAGGCAACCAGAGCGTCCAGACTGGCAATAGTTCACTAATCTACTTACTGCTTGGCTTTTCCCAAAAGAGGAAAGCGTCCTCGTTCACTTATACGCGCTGAAAACGACATTCTACCGAAGCCTCAGAAGGTGCCTGGGTCTGTTCAGCTTGACCAGCGGGCACTATTTGTGCCGAGCGAGCTATCATGCTTCAGGCACTAATAAGACGAACGTGTTCATATGTGTGCCATATAGGACGAGACAAGTTCTAATGCTGCAATAATGAAAGTGGCCCTTCTGCAATACCCGTCAGGTATCGGAACATCGGAAGTGATGGCATCTAGACACACTACTATGAATCCAAGCAGCCTCTACCACAGATGAGCAGTTGTCTAAACTATCTGTCGGCAGCATGTCGCCATGTGAAATAATACCCTTTTCGCACACGTGATAATGTCGAGCGAATCGGTGTGCCTTTTAACTTAAGGTTGTTTCCACTGCCTTCCACGATGAATGTTAATGCGCTCGCGGTGCTCCGTGCAACCATTTGTACAAGTTTCAGCAGCACCCAATCCTGTCAGTGACAGACGTGCGCTCATATATGAGTTGTGTGTGCATATCGCACCTGCAACCGGATGGAGTAACCCGGTGCGCTGCAACGTTGTCGGCTCTCACGCATTGGGGAAACGATGAGCATTGGGTCCATTCGCGGGCAATGCCAAAAAAGCCTACCTTTATTAATCTGTTCCCACACCACAATGGGCAACTCTGCAGCAGCGTCGCGATCCTGCACCTCCAACTGGTCGAACTGACAAAGCGATAACCAAGCTCGATGCAACCGCGGTCTATCTCATGCAGGTTTTTTTTTTTTGGTTTTTGTGTTCAGTCCAGCTGGGGGACCCAGAGCCACGGACAGACCAAGACGCACGATGCGAAGTCACCATCGATAGACGGCATGGTTCGAGATCGGCAGAGACCGCAACGTACCAAATGGCAATAGTACACTACTGCAGTACTGACAAGCTTTTTGGCACGGGCCCGTTAAGGCCGCATTGCTTGTTACTAGGTAGGTAGCTGGCCTACAATGATGATGAGCTGATCAAGTCCGGCATCTCTTTGACTGCCAGAAAACCCTAGCTACCGATTGGTCAGTTCCGAACTCTCTCACACTAGGCACTTTTATTCAAGGGACTTGGCTTGCGATAGTGATTGGAAGACTGAATGGCCCTTTGCATTGGCCCATCATGGAGAGAGAGAGAGAGCATACTTCTCAACCAGAGACGT
The DNA here is from genome assembly GCA_027946515.1 of Gnomoniopsis smithogilvyi. Taxonomy (NCBI): domain Eukaryota; kingdom Fungi; phylum Ascomycota; class Sordariomycetes; order Diaporthales; family Gnomoniaceae; genus Gnomoniopsis; species Gnomoniopsis smithogilvyi. The sequence goes on from JAPEVB010000002.1 coordinate 5,082,995, forward strand.
ACAACGCACAACTTGCAACAAAGGCAGACCATGCACCGGTATCCAGACCGGTGCCCGATGCCGACCTCCGTGACCCGCTCGTTGTTGGATCCCTGCCCAGCTTCATGCAGCCTCTTTGCAGGCGTTCGGGAATCGCAAAAGCTTTTGTCTACTATGGGCTGCTAAGCGAACAATATCAAAACAGGCGGGGAAAAGAGGTTGCAGGGCCATTTTCGGTTTAGCGTTCTACTTGGGCCTCGACTACATTCGCTCGCCTCAGTCTTCTCAGCTGGGCTCACCTTCTCCTTCGAGAGGTTTGGATGATCATCATCTGGCTCTCCTCACAGATCTCTCCTGCCCAGTGGACCGGATATGTTTTGAAGTCCCTTTGAATCCCCGAGCAGGGTGACTGGTCATCCCCAGTCGCGGCGGCGGAGCACTGAACCAAATGTTCCGTGGATAAAGCAAAGACCGACACTTCCACGCTACAACCACCGATCCCCGGGGGCTGTATCGTCAAGAGAGATTTCAAGGTTCCAGACACACAGTGTGACTTCAGGTATCGTGATGTTGCTGTCTTGGAACAATAATTGTCAACATGGTTTTCGCGGGTAGTTTCGGCAAGACTGAAATCCACCCACCTTCTTAGCAGCGTCTCCCGGACACTGCAGGTAGAGGAACGACATCGTCATCGATCTCTACTTGCAAAACCCCGAGTTCTTGGTCTGCTTGCCTGGAAAAGCCGAGTCATTCGAGTAACTTGCATTCCAACAGGCTTTTGGAATTGTCACAGCCTTACAAGGCTTTTGCGCTGGGCTAGCGAGCATGGAGATGAGTCGTCTTTGCTGCTCAGCACACTCTGACAGCTCTGATTCAGCTCCTTGAAGGCAGAGATACAGGCATAGAATTTCGTGGCCTTGGTGCTGGAAATCATGTCCTCACAAATTAAATTCATCATCGGCCCATGCCTATGCAAACTTTACGCTTGGGATCTCAAAGTGAGCGCAGCTCTAATGCAAGCTCTAGATGTATGGGTACATCACCGAAATAGGGTAGCCTTGCAGTTGTCTGTCCAACCTCACCGTCTGGACTGCCGATGACAGGACAAGCTCCGATAGTGTGGAACCTCTCACTCCGAGAAGGGATCGCACTCAAAAGCTGTACTTACGAGGAAGGTGATATCCCGCACTCTGAACCGTTGCAGCTCGATCTCCAAACCAAATGACGACTCACCAGCCTCTCAGGTCGTTGCTACTCCACGGTCAACGCAACCCATATGCAAGCTAATCTGATGTACGAGTCCTCTTCAGAAACCTCCTCACTTGACGTTGGAGGGAGGGTAGGTGGGGGGTGGGGGTGGGGGTGGAGAGATTTCATCAGGGCAGCAGAAGGATAACATCGGAATGCGCTCGAGGCCATCCAGTCAGGCCTGGCCAAGAAGGACCCGTCCGAGTGATTCCTCGCCAGGCAGGCGACCAGCGTCTTGTATCGACGGCCAAGAATGATCCCGTTCCCGACGACACGCAGTGTTCCAGGCCTGCGCCTTATTGTGATCCCTGGAGGCGGTCGATGGCGGCCCCTGCTTCTCGTTCATCACTTCACAAAGCACGATCGAGGAAGACGGGCTGAAAAGATGCACCCACCACCACCACCGCCACCACCACGACTTCGCTTCACGGCCACTTCAAGGCCTCGGGGGATGGGTGGGAAAGTTGCCGAGCCAGCCGCTACTGTTCGCCTGTCGCCCTGCCGATATTGTATCCTCCCCCCCTCGCAAGCGCCGCGCAGAAGCAGTCCCACCATCCCTTCTCCCGCAAAGATACTCCAAGCCCGTGTCTGTGACCAGTCAGAGAATACGTGATGGGCATCAGCAACCTTGCAAGTGCAGCTGCCTGTGCAGTTGTCTGCCTTTGGTCGCTGATGTCTATAGCTGCAGTGTCTCCCCTCGAGTGCGTGGCCCACCCTCCCTCTTTTGTTGCAGCAACAGTAGTGACTGACAAGCCCAAGAGAACCAGAAGCTGGAGGCTGGGTCGATAGATAGCATATACCCTCACTTTACCTTTGTGTATGGTCTCGCACTATCTGTGGGCTGGGCTCGCTGTGGTATGACATGTTGCGGATTGCGTATGGAAGAACATAGTGTGCCGTGGGATTTACCGCTATGGATTGACTCCATACCGTATCACATCCTATAAGCCCCCATGTGCGACAAAACCACTATTATTGCCTCTTATCGCTGCCGCGAAACAAGTCTGGGCTAGATTAACTTTGGTGTCTTTGGTGGGACGCTCCTCCCATGGTCAGCCACATTGACGGCCGTATCAGTTGGAACAAAATTTCTATCTTGTGCAAAGTCGGGGCCTTGAAACAGGCGGATACACGCGGTCTTGAGCAGGATTGGGTCAAGCTGGCTGCCAGGTACCAAGCGGTGTGCATGCCTCCTACCTGATGCTGCGCTGTGGTGCGTGAATAGGACGCAAACTTATGCTGTCGCAAAGAGCGTACGGTATGCAACATTCCCTTTTCATTACGGATTGTGGGGAGGTAGCAAGCAGTTGATCGTGCACAGAGTCTGTCGAGATGGTGACATTGGTATTGCAGCTTGCAGCGACTGACAAGAAGTCATTGGTTGAGGGCACGGCCTTCTTGACACCCTCTCAACTCTTCCCCACGTTTCGCTACCACGCTCGCACTCGGTAAGGATAAGACGCTCCTCTTCTTGGTGAGAGCGCTGGGAAAGCATTCGCCATTAGTTTGCGGGAGTCGGCGATGGACAGAGATACCTCGCCCACTTGCCCATAGCTGGTGGAAGTCTAGATTACTTCTGTCTGTCAGAGTTGTGCAGAAGTGAAGGTACGTTTTGTATTGTCCCTTTCTAATATGGTTCATTCTCCTGGACTACATTGGGGGCTAGATGGGACCGACAGGTAGGTAGGTAGGTGTGAGCCCGATAGCGTTACTCCTGCAAAACAAAATTCCCTCTCAGACAGATGCAGGTACAGTATCATTGGGATCCAGCCTCGCTTTCGCGCTTCAAGGAGGGCGATTCACGGGCAGGGCGTTCATGACATTTGGATTTGAAATGCGAATTGCGACGGGGTGTGGTGTTCTAGAGAGGACAAGCTGCCACTTGCCAATGGAGTACGTTGCATGCATGTTTTAGCACTGTCAAGCTACGCAGTCTAGGAATCATCACATTTTGGGATGTTCTTTCTTACGTGAGCTTTTCTCATAGCCTAAAATGCATGGCTGTTCGTGACGAAGTCTTGTGGGTCAAGTTGCAGGATCCCCAGGAAAGGACTGGGGTCGGGAAGGGCATAATAGTATCAAGTATTTGTTCACAGGACCGAGACACGAGTAAGTGTCAATATTGGTTGGTCCTAGGTGTTGAAAGTGCTTTTATCACCATCTCATGTCTTGGCGCATATTTTCTAGGCCTAGAAAAAGACAGACTGTAAAGACGTGAAAGGGAGCCCTCTTCACGCACATTCCTCCATTTTCTTCTACATCGTCACTAGAGATTTTCATATAGTGGGTGAAAGAAAACGCGCTATGAAGTTCTGTTCTTTTTCGCCTGCGAATGGATATCACATGTTGAATGACTTGGCGTCTTCTATCCTCCTGCCTCCTCGGATGACGAGCGAGGCTGGGTATTTCCTCCCTGGATTATTCTCTCCGCCAATTTTTTTAAGTTTCAGATTACGCAATACTTTTCCTTCTATCCAACAGCCAAGGAATGGAGCTCTTGACCGCACCTATTCAGCCCATCGTCGTTCCCGCAGCGGGAGCTCCTCGCCCTTTGCCTTCCGACTCCCGTCCACCTCAGCCTTCCAGGCCCAGTACTCGCCCAGGCGCACCTCCGCGTAGCTCGCATAATCAAAGTCAATCTCGGAGATGGTCGCCTGGATGAGCGCCCAGATGCCCCAGTAGAAGCCCGGCACACCGCGGTAAACATCAACCTCATCGGCCAGGCGGTCAACCTCGGCATCCACGTCGTGCTGGGACTTCTTGATGCCACCAGCCGGTGCCTGGCTAAAGTACGAGCATACATACTCGGCGATAAACTCGCGCCGCTGGGACCGGGTGGGCAGCACGCTGAAGTCGCAGTCGAAACCACCCCACTCGGCAAAGTGGTTGGCGAGGTCGAAGGCAGCGGGCGAGGGCACAGCGTACTCGTAGTCGATGAAGGTGACGGACTGGGCATCCGTCGAGCTGCTGGTGCCGTTGGTTTGGGTGATGCCGGAGCTGGCAGTCTCGTCCTTGGGGAGGACGATGACGTTGCCGGAGAGAAGGTCGCAATGAGCGAAGACGAGCTGACGGGCTTGTTAGATCTATGTTCAAGGACGAGGATACAGGGGAGGAGAATGCATACGCCGTCCTGGCCTAGGCCTGGCCGCTGGCTTAGTTCGGCTACCAGCTTCCTCAGCTCACTTTGCAAAAGAGCCTGCCTCTCCTTTTGGGCCGGCGTCTCAGTTGGCAGGGCAAATATCCACTTCTGCATGACGGTCCACACATTGGGGGCCTGCTTGCCCGGCGCAATTCCATCAATGGCCCCTTGTAGGGAGGTGAAGTTCCCGGATTTTCCAGACTCATTGACATTGGCCAGAATTTCAGCGCTTTTGGCTAGCATCTTATCACTCACGTGCGTCTTTCCGGGCAGACATGGCACGGTAGCATGCCACTGTGCCAGGCGTCTAGCTACGGCCAAGTATATGTCCCTCTTTCGCAAGTCCTCTGGGGAAGTCACGGAGCCCCGAATGAATTTGTACATCATGCCATTGTCAAACCTTGCAAGCAACTCGGGTGCGAGCCCGTGTTGCATAAGGAGCTCATGGTTCTGGGTCTCGCGGGCGCGGTCGATGATTAGGTCAGTGCCTTGGCCGTAGGCACGCAGGAGGACAGCCTCGCGGTCGATGTCATCTTTCGAGAGACCAGGCTGCTTGTTGACAGCTTTAAGTAAGGTGTTGGTGATACCATCGGTGAAGCGAATGAATTCGATATTGGAGGTGGACGAGGACCACCCAGGGCGCAGGGCAAGGATGAGGCGTCGTGCGGAGGCGTCTGAATCGTCGTTTGTGTAGATTTGGGGGATAGTGGGAACGGAGGGTGGGCGGGCTCGGAGGCGGAGGCGTCCGGCTGGGGCACGGGCACGGCGCCGTTGACGGAGCCGTCTTGGTGTGCCATGGTATGGTCTACTGTCCGGAGAAGCGGCTGGCTTGGAGTAGAGGGAAAGATTGACCGGCAAGTAGGGTATGTTTGGAAAAGAATTCACAGGTCTATTCACAATCTGGTGGTTAGAAACAGCTCTCAACTGTTTTGTTGTGTCCTCTACGGCCGTGCTTCTGTAGGTAGTCTCGGCACTTTGCAAAACACTGGGGGGGCATGAAGATGCACGTCATAGCAAGCTCTCACCGCGGGGAATATGGAGATGACTGGAGATGGAGATGGAGATGGAGACCGGATTGGGGGGCCAGGAGAGCTGACCGAGTATGGAGTACATACAAGCAAGTTGACGTAGAGTGAGAGTAGATCAGTACCACGAGGATCCTCTAGAACCCGTGGTAGGGGATGAGGAACGAGGCACTGATATAGGAGGTTGAAGAGAGAGAAAAAAAAGAAAAAAAGGAGGAATGGGCTAGAAGAACTGGAGGAGCGAGCCCCTTGAGATGTGCCGAGGACTGCCAAGCTTGAGGCCGTTCTCTCTTTTTTTTTTTTTTTAACTTTCAAATTGGTGACCGAGAAGTAGAGAGGCACGCGACAGTTGTTTCCCTGGAAGAAGGGGAAAAGATGCAAATGAGGAGAGAAAGGCACGCACTTACGTAGGAGGTACCTCCATTGGTGAAAGCAAAAGGGTTTGCCCCTGGTGAAGTGTGCAGGTGGGGTCCGCCCACATTTACTTTCGTAGATTGTCAAGGGTCCAAGTAATATCTGCCTGCGCTTTGCTGCGATCGTCCTTACTGTGTGGCCTAGGAAGTACTGTGGTACATGTGTTGCATGTGCATGTACCCGCTTAGATAAGATAATGATCCTGGTCAGCAACATTCCATTGCTATTATCGCGGTTGCTGACCACTCAAATCAAGACATCCTGCTTCTACCGTACATTTATGTAAATAGGTAGGTACCTAGGCAGGCTGGCTTGAACACTTCTCAAACATTCTGATACTCTCAAAAGGTCTTGAGAAGGAAAGGAGATCCCATCATCCGAAATCCAAGAATCCGCCATGCAGCATATCATCGCACCTCTGCAGAGTCATCCGGACCAATCGATTGGACGACTAACTCACATGTCTTGACGATCTATTTCATTTCCCATTCATCAACCCACCCAAACTCGACATGGCTCTCCCAGTCCTGCCCAACTCGTCCAACTTCCTGGGTGTGGCCCTCGTTATAAACAGGAATCGTGATGGACCCAGATTCGTCTTTCACTACCCTCCGCATATCGTTCCTGTCGCCGACCGGCGCAACGAGGAAACGGATCTTGACGCCGAAGAGGATGACGCCCTCCTCGACAAGGATGCCGGCCCCACCGATGGATTGACACCTTACAACGTCAACATCTCCGACTTCATGTCATGGGATCAGGACGACCATATCATCACCGATAGTGGCACTCAGATCGTGCCATGGGAGCACGTTGCTGGGTTCCCCACAAAAGACCTCGAGAGCATCTTGACCCCAGCAAGGGCCTACCACAAGACGTTGTTCCAGATCTCACTGGACCCGCTCTATTTTGTTTCCTATCCAATTCACAAGCCCGCGAACGGCATTTGGAAAAAGAGGAAGAGCAAGAACAAGCAGCAGCAACAACAGCAGCAACAGCAGCAACAGCAGCAGCAGCAAGATAAAGCCAAGCACGAAAACGCCGACGCCCCAAATTTGTCAAACGAAAATGGTGATGAGACTGTGGACCAAGATGGGGAGGCTCATGTGGCCTCCGAGGCCGACAACGTCCAGGTCAAGGACATGGCCGAGAAAGCAGCGACAGACAAGCATCCCACAGCTCCAGACGAGACAGAGGACAAGATCAGTAATATGACCATGTTCAATCTCGTCTTCATCCTCAACCCCACGAAGCACGAGGCCAAAGATCTGATTGATACGATGTATATTAACATCATTCGCAAAGTCAACAAGGCTTACAAATACGTCCAGCAGCACAGTGACTTCGTGTGGAAGGAATCCAAGAAAATATTGCAACTCAAAGACAAGGCACGCGAGGACAAGAGGAAAATGAGCCTGTTGTGGGAACAGATCCTACAAAACTCATCACTGGCCGCATCGATGCAAGATCTGTACGATGCCATCTCACGCAACAAGATCGCTGCTCTGCAGCTCGAGACGGGGGAGGGCACAATCACCCACTCTGTTCAGATTCCAGTACCCTTCCACATCGCCGATTTCCCACCCCAGGACCGTGAGGAGGACAGTCGCGGGCTATGGATCACAACGGCAAACACTTTCGTTGGCGACAACGATCCCCTTGAAGAGCCTCACCACTTAGACAAGAACTTTGCCCTGCTGCTCATGGATGACGACAAGAAGATCATCTCCGAGCTGTCCTCAGACCCAGACGACACGACGCAAATGATGGTCGAGTTTGTCCGGCACTCAAAGCCCACCATGTCCCTCCACCAAGTCGCCCAACAGACCAACAATATTCTCACCCTAAGCCAGGTGCGCAAGTATGCCCAGCACTTCATCTTCTGGCGCCGCGCCATCGCCATCCCGCCACTCCATGCCCGCGACGTCTACATTCTCTCTCCGAATGCGGACATCTCGACACTGCCACGAGCCTCAGCCGTCTGGGCGCGCCAGTTCCCCTTCGCACCTGCCCTGCCCAATTTCCTCTCCGATTTGTCAGCTGCACCCAAGCCGTACAAGTGGTTTTGCCCTTCGAAAAGCTTCCGGCCCGACTACCTGGCCATGCTAGCATGGCTCATGCGCGGCGGCTGGGTCACGCAGCTGTGCACCTTCGCCTACGTGATTGTATGGCCCGAAATTCTGTACGAAGTCGATTACGCTCTCGAGGCTGAAGAGGTTTCGCGCGCCAAGCAGGCGCAGGTTGCCGCGGTCGATGACCTGGAGCACGGTGGGCCCGAGAAGGAGGCCAGCGCGCTAAGCAAAGAGCGCAAGCGGCGCGGGAGCAATCTCTCGGGTACCGTCTCGGATAACCTCTCAGCCTCAACGAGCACGCTACAGCGCACCGCCAGCGTCGCAGGGGGGTTGGATCGGAGCATCTCGGACTTGAGTACCGTCTCTGTCACGGACCCTCACGACAACATCAACAACAATGAGGAGCAGCCCGCCACATCGCCACCAAACTCGCCGCCGCTGTCTCTCCTCCGCGAGTCCACGTATGACGACCTGCCCTCGGCTCCCATGTCGCCCACCGCCTCCCGCCCGCATTCGCAGCCCACCCTTGCCGAGCAGGTGGCCGAGAAAGCCCGTCTGGAGCGCATTGCCGACAAGGCCGCCCGCGAGCTTGCCGAGAAGGCTACTGCGCACGCGCGCAAAGCCGTGCCGAAAGCCACGAGTCGCCCGAGCACCAACAATGCCCCGCACCTGGCGGGCTTGGACCCGCACATCATCCTCGATGCTAAGAAAGCCACAGGCAAGGAAAGTCTATACTTGAGCGCGATCCAGAAGCGTCTTCGGGAGAAGAGGACCGAGGGTCCTGCTTTGAAGAGCAAGAAGGCGGCAGGCAAATTGGATCCTGGCGGAAAGGAATGGTCCGAGAGGGTGGCTGGCTATTGGCCTGTGTTTTGGAAGTATTTTAATGGGCGGTGTGCGTTGGAGAGAATTGCATTGATGGAAGAGATGAAGCGAAAGGAGGTGTGGAATCTGTTGACTGCCATGAGCGAGTATTTGCTTTGTGTGAGGCATTGGTAGAGGCCGAAACGATTATTCCGGATGGGTATATTGGTCTTCTATCACCCGTGAATTGTTCCTCGCAGTATGAGTCTTCTTGACTGATAGTCGATATTTTTGAAGGTTCATGGAGTAAGGATCCGTATGGGAGCCAGCCCAAGGAAATTGATCTCAGCGAGGATTGAGCACTTCGATATGATGGATCATGTTGACTTGACACGCACAACCGTGCTCGTTGAAGAAATTGAGATGGTCAAGGGCCTTGGGAGCTGTCATCACCGTCTGCGTAGGGCCTATTTCGGGTCACCCCTCTTAGGTAGCGTTCGTTCACTGCATCACCCCAAAGCGAGCGACGCAAGCAAGGCTTCACCAATGTTGAAATGCGCAGCGTCTGGTCCGGAAACATCTTCTTACTACTGAGTGCGAGTCCACATCACAGGCACAAATCACGGCGATGGTCAGTCGAGTAAAGATGATTATGATGTAATTCCAAATTATCGAGAGCCGATGCCACAAGTAAGTGTCTGATACGATACATACTGTGATAAAAGAGAAACAAGAAATAAACCCCATGTCCGCTTCTGTCCTTCCATAGGACTCCGCTCAGGTATCATTGTGCACTGAATACAAAGGAAAGCCTTGAGTGATGCAAAAAGAAGGGAAAAAATAACAAGAGATAGGATACAATGCCCCGTAGATCCGAGCCCTCCCTGATAATACTGAAATAAAGATGTCGAACGCGCCACTGTAAACTCCCGGAGGCCGATTCCAACCGTATACTGTAAAATCGTGATCTCCTCTGAGTAGGGATGAGGTATCTCTCGGGGGCCAAAACCAAAATGGCACAGAACGCCAATGTGTTGTCGCCCGACCCACAACCTTCCGATTATGCAGCGAGAGTTTAAAGAAAGGTAAAACAAGAACAAACACAAAACCCGTGAAACCAGTAAGGAAAATGCACCTGTCAAGCCTTGTAGCAATGAACCCGGAACAGTGTCCGCATGTTATACTCCAATGGTCCTCAATGACTATGAACTCCGAGCCCTTTGATCAATCAAGCATTGGGCGTATGCGGATCGCGAGCGTGGGCCAAGAGGCGACTAGGACAGCTCCATGAACTCATCCTCTTCATCAACATCGAAAGTCTCACGACTGAACTTGATATCTTCCTCTTCCCAGAACTGAGGATCATTGTTGAAGTGACCATTCGCGTCACCCTCGGGGCTGATTGAGTTCATCTCAGAGTTGACATTCACACCGTTGAGAGGCTCACCCTTGTAGTCGGTATGGTGTGGCACCCTCAAGCCAGTGCCGGCGGTCCGTGAGTAAGTGAAATCTTCAGTCTCGTTCTTCGCCATAGCTTCAAGCAGCTCAGTCTGCATCCGCTTCTCATCCTCGGTGGTTTCGAAGGGTGCGTGACCGCCTAGATCTGCAATAATGCTAAGAAGCTCCTCCTGTTGTTGGATCTTGGCCTGCAGCATCCACATGAGGTCACGGGTCCAACTGACTGCACCGTTCAGGATATCACCCTTATTGGGGCCCTTGTCCTTGTCCTCGATCGGAAGACCTGTTGTGATGTTGCCTGCTGCACCACTTGTGGCCCGTCTTGCACCAGGTCCTGCTAATCCAGAGGTCGCCGGTGAATTCCCAGCTAAGGTGGGTGACATGGGCGTGCCGTTGGAGATCATTTTTCGGATCTTCTCGTCCTCCAGTCTGTGCGCGGGGACTAGTTTGCTAAGATCCTGGATTCTCTCGTTGATGTTGTCACGTCTCCGCCTCTCCACCAGGTTGTGAGACTCTCTCCGTCGCTTCTTCTTAGCTTCTTGCTGTGTGGAGAGAGCATTCCCCTGCGTGAGCTTCGCGGGCATAGAGGCACCCTTCATCAAGAAGTCGTTTATTTGAGCATTGTGGAGCTCTGTCTGCAATGGCGAGGAGAGGCCGGAGCCAGGGAACGAGGTCATGCTACTAGGTGTATGTGCCCATTGCCCGGATGGTGCCTTTGCATGGTGAGGACCCCCAGCCCGTATGGGTTGTGCGCCAAAGCCACCGTCTTGCGAACCCATGGACAAACCCAAAGCACCCATTTTAGGAGTGAGCGGGCTTCGTGCGTTGGAGGCTTTGCGTTGCATGGCCTGCGCCTGAAGTCTCTGTCTGGCTTGCAGAAAGGTCGGGTCGTTGGCGTCTTTATGCACGCCCTCAGCTAGAGGCGAACCACCATATGACATCGGCGTCTGGAATTGTTGGTTGTGTAAGGATTGATACTGCTGCAGGTTCGACATGAAAGGACTCTGAATGGGGTCTCCATCTGGCGTGTTTGAGTATCCTGGCATATGCGACTGGTCGACTGGTATGCTCTGGCGGTGATTTTGGAGTGCCTGGTTGTAGTTCATGTTGACGTCGTTCATGCCAGGGAATTCGTGACCTTGCAAGGCCGTGTGCGGGGATGGGCTACCGAGGCCTTCCAACAGCTCGTCGTCTCCAAATACCGCTGAGCCACTGGAAAATGCACTGTTCTGGTTATTGGAGTTTCCTCCGAAGTTATTCTGAAAGCCTTGGTTGCCAAAGTTGAGTTCGTTAGGGTTGACGCTCGCAGTGGCGTGGTGACCACCGCCAAATTGGCCGAAGCCCTGTTGGGCCATCGTTGATGTTGATAAAACTCTGTCGAGTTTGAGTGTAGGCTTGTGTGAATGTAGATTCAAGTCGAGTTTGGACGTCCTCGAACGGGAATGAGTCAGAAGGAGGATACCCTTCGGACGGAGCGCCGCTTTGTCTTTGGTCTATAGAAAGTGGAAGGAAATAATCGCGAAACTTGATGAAAGCGATTTGTCAGTTCAAATCTGCACAAAGTTGGTGATTGAAGATGCGACGATAGAATATCGAGTTCACTGAGTTGCGGCGCAGTGCTGCAAAGGTGAAGAGGGGTCAAATTAACCCAAATGAGGGCGGTCGGCGCAACTTGCGGTCAGTGCAACCAGGGGAGCCACAGTCGGCTCGCCCGATGTGTTTTCTTGACGCCGGTGAAATGAAGTTGGTCCTTGGAAAAATGGACTTCTGAGGGAAAAAAAAAGGCGAGTAAAGGAGCGAGAAGGTCTTACCCTCGAATCTTAGAGAGAAGCTGAGAGGAGAGTTGACGGCGATGAGACAACTCAACAGTGCAGCATAAGGATGTGTCGATGTCCTTAGGCAGAGTCTTGGCAGCACTACGCGCGCTATAAGTCGATTGAGTTCGGAGCAGTCGGTCTGAAGAGGCAGACCAGATGCGACCCAGTAGCGACTTGGTGCGACCTGGAGTGTGGCGATGGTGCGATGTCGGACGAGGATGGGATGACGGAGAGCCTAATACTGTGTCGGAAATCGTGGAGTCTTTTTAAAGTCAATAGGGTGTGATGTGGCGGTTGACGGTTTGGTTTGGGCTGAGGAGGAGAAGAAAGAAGCAGAGCGGAAAAAATCTAGGTAAAGGCGGTCTTGGTGGAAGTCTCCGGTTTCTTGCGGCGCACTTCAAACCAGGGCTCCCGCTTTGCTGGGATGGGCGGGTTGCGAGTGGGCACTGAGTGAGGCAGCGGGAACTCTCTCGGCGGCTCAAATCCAGTAGCGTCAAGCCAAGGGTAGGCAATATTGAGAGAGCGAAGGTGGGTGGAAAACGGTGAGCACAATAAATGCGGTGGGAAAGTTGGCTAGGCAAATGTCTCGCTCGACGTGGGAGTTGCCCGAGGTTGCGGGTGAAGCGGGTCGCTTTAAGTCGAGTCTGGAGAAGGTGAGATGAAAATGCTGGGGTTTTCCTGGAGATGTGGTCAGTGCTCCATGGCGATTTGTCTGGGGGAAGCAATGGAGCAGGTGGGTCTTACTGCCTAGAGCGATCTAGCGCCGGAGTCCTTCCCGAGCACCACGGCGGGCACGGCGGGTCGGGTCAAAATGTCACTGATTTCTCCCAACTTCTAGTAAACGAGCCCCGCTTTGCTTTTCTTTCCCTGTCTTTCCTAGATACCGAGGAGATTTGGGATCAACAACTCCACCGAAAAAAAGAGGGAAGCAAAGTTGGGCAGATCAGGCGATGATCTGGCTGACTGTGTTGCTCTAGGGAGGTAATGGGTATGTTGCTGGTAAGGTGCAGGTAGGTGATTGGTTGACCGAGGTGTGAAGTCACCCGTCCTCAAGTGAGACCGAACGATACCTAGTAATAAGGTAGCTAAATAGTGGTGGGGCAATCAGATGCTGGTACTGGGACTGCCATTAGCAGGTTGTACCGTCGACTTTGGAACAGCCACCACCCACCCGGCTGGCTAACCTTGATCAGATATGACGATTTTCCGAGACTTGTGCCGAATGCACCCTGTCTGACGAACCTTCCTCCTCTGCTGCTTCTGTCTAGAACTCTTGGCTTCTTCCTGGTTTCTTTGCTCGGCTGGAGCGGATATCTTCGGTCAGTTGGTGGTGGTTGGCGAGAATTCTAATGTGCACCACCACGGGCGGTTATTCTTTCGCCCTCTCTCTCCTTTGGTCTTGCCCTTCTCGAGTCTGAACAGTGACCGCCTTCTCGTCTTGATGTTTTCTGTGCGCCCCGCTTGTCAGTATTGCTTCTCGGGCACTCAATCTGAACACCCGGCTCGTCTTGCTCTCTGCGACAACTGCCCAGGATCCCACTTGTTCCTCGGCTGAAGGACGGTGAAGGCGTACCAATTCGCAACTGAGCAAATTTAGCTTGTTAAAATTTCCGGCTCAACCTCGGACAAGCTGGCCACGGTGTGCCTGTAGGACAGAATGAATGCAACTTGTGTGGTGCACAAGTCGAAATGCACGTTTGGCGTACTATCGCAAAGAGCTAACCAGACCTGTAAACTTGGTATGGTCTGGCCCGTCGGGTAGTCTGTCGATCTGCCACCTGCCTTCTCCGCTCCGTAACGAATCAGAGGGCGTCGTCTGCTTTGGCCTGTAGTCGTGCGGATCCCTTGACCGCATGTATATTGTTTGGACTTCGTTTTGCGAGGTTTGTGATTCGTAGACGGCGGTTGGTATCGTCCATGGGTCTTTGTCGATGGCGTTGATGGCTGGAAAAGTATCGTTGGCTATGTCAATATCTTTCCTTCAGTCGGTTGCTGATTCGGTCTGAGGATCAAGTAAGCCAACTTGGTATGCCCACAGCCGCAGGACTGCGCGACAGTGTGAATTAGGGAAATAGTATATTTCGTACCATGTGTTGGTGCTGAAGCGGGCTTCGATTTGGCAGGAAACAATCCAAGATCAAGAGATGCAGGTAGGCTTGGGTGTTTCTTGGGGTGTGTCCTATTTATACAGTATCTCGAGAAGCCGCCAGATCTAAAGCTGCAGCTCGAATGCAGTAGGTGCCAATGTGCGAGTCAGAAGGCGCAGAGATGGGACCATACAGGAAGTAGAAGGCAGGACTAAATGGATGTATCTAGTGGGGTCGCCACTTTATATACTCTGCACTTGGACTAAACAATTCATCCTTGGAAAAGGTCTTGTATTTCTGTACTTTTTTGGTTCATGATCAAATATGCAGGTCTCCTGACTTGGGCAGAGAGATAAGATGGTGTGCAATAAGAGAGACATCTATTTGTGACACAGCCCCAGTCTCCCTGATAAGTGACAGCCTTGGTGACGAGGCGGCCTAAGACCGCTCACCGGAGCATTTTCGTGTGAACTATGAAAAGGGAGAGAGAAACGGTATGGACAATTCCGGATGGTGGTGGCAGGAGGGTGGGCGGCACACATCCAACGTGACTCGTGTAGTCATCCAAACTAAGACATCGAGGCACACCAAAAAAAAAAAAGTGATGAGAGTGAATTCATGGCAACAACCTCTAAGCCCGCCTACACCAGCCTGTCTGCGTAATCACGTCCCATGGGAATTTTGCCAGCGGCAATGACGGCTATCAGGTCGCTGTGTATAATGCATATCTCAGCCACTCTCGCTTTGCTGGTTACACAGGGCCTATACCTGATATAGTGATAGGTCCCCTACATTGCGGAAAGGACTACATAACACCATGATATCAGCCATCGCCGTCGCCGAGGCCTGAAGGCTCCGTCCGATCGCGCGAGGCTCCAGCCGCTTTTGCGGACCGTCGTCGCCACTGGCATGCTACGCCGCGGCGGCCGTACTGGGAGACGAGGCCACGAATCGAGTGCCCAACCGATTCGTGTATAGACCATTGATACGACCCCCACGAAGGAAGACTAATTGTCTGCCTGCCCTTGGTCAATCCCCGGCCGGCAAGACAATTGTTACATTGATGCTGCAAAGACTCCTCGTGGATACCCTGTCGAGACGGTCGCTTTTGAAGGTGGTGGGCGGGAGATCGAGCGGTACGTGGAACCATGGGATTTCGCACGTCGATTTTCAAAATACGATCCTCTTCGGAGAACGAACAAGCGCCTGGTAGTGTGGCAATTAGGAACGGTCATCATACCATGTTCGTAACAACGCACAAGCTGAACTGGCGAAGCTATGTGCCTGCTATCGCGAGTTTAACAGCTGGAGTGTGGGTGGCGATCCTTGCTATGATGTGCTCCATAGATGTAAGCTCTGGGAAACACCCAGTCGGAGCTCAGCTAGAGCTCTCCAAGTGCCGCTGCGAGAGAGCACGGGGCACCTTGCGACCCTTTCACCTGCAGGCAAGACGTGCGTCCCCCGGATCCACTACAACCTGGTGCAAGCAACGATGAGCCCAGACCCGAACTTGCAACCAACGACGCCCTCGTCACTATTTTGTTTGATTTCTACAGAACATCCCTCCCAACACACACACACTCACACTGACCACCCACATGTGCATGCATACTCTCTACCTGTGCTTTGCAATCTTTGACCCTGAAATTTGTCACATCTGTGAGCTAGGATCCCCTCGCGCAACCTGACGTCGCTCGTCATTCAGACTCCGTCGCCATCGTCATAGCTACTCCCTCGTACGCGTCGTCTTCTAGGCATCTAAACTGCCACTTCACTTGAATCCAGCCATCGCGCTGAATACACAATCCCGAGTCCGATCCTACGCACCTGGATTCGAGCTATCCAATCTTTCTCCCGCCCTATTTTCGATCGCCCGGACAAAGCGTAGCATAGAGACGTGTCCGGTCCCCTGAATTCGGTCGATGCTGGTGTGCGCCTCGCCGTACCTGCCACACCAAACCGGGCCCACCTATAATTGCAGCAGACAAGGTGGTCACTTTGCAGTCCCAGCCTTGTTTATGCTGTTCCACTAGCCCACACTAGCGGCTGTTCACTCCATCCTGCTGCCCTCCTTCGATTGCGAAACCGACCAATAGTGTTGCTCGACGCCAGCACCCTCCACCTCTTGCTCGACTCCAGATATCACAAGCCAATTTCTCCATAATCAATACCTGGGGGCAAGGTCACCCGGCACGCCTCTGCGACGCTATACTCACTATCCCCGGAGCTGTCGGTCCTGCTGTTGTTAAAATACAGACATTCGACGACCACCAGAGCAAGAACATAGACAAGAAGCGCCGGAAGACTCGGAAGAATTAGGAGTCAAGAGACACACAGCCAGGATGGCTTCAGCATCTTTCCGAGAGCAGATGAACTCGCTGGGATGGTCGCGCCGGGCAGACGATGAGCCCGTCAATACTTCCCAGCAGAGCGGCCTGCTTTCCTCTTTACAATCATTCAACCCATTCGGCGACCGTGGCTACGTCCGCCTACCTACGACCGAGGGCGCGGGCGCACCGCTCCCAGCTCCTTCACGTAGGGAAGAGGAAGATGGATGGTTCACCTGTAAGTCGGCGGTCATCTTCTAATAAACACAATACCCCAGAGTCTCGGTTGTTCTTGCAGTAGCCAGCCCGACTAGGCGAGGCCATGTCACAGTTCTGGTCGTAGATATGGGCCTTCTGTTCTAGCTTTCCTTGTGAACATCTCGTGCGAAATTCAACTGCTTACCATGGTGCCTCGCCATAGTGAGTAGATGGGACCGGTTGTTGGTGTTTGGTGCTTGCAATGTGGGCGCCCTTGTCTGCTTCGTCATCTGCTTCTTCCTCTTTCCGGTTCTGGCAATTCGGCCAAGAAAGTTCGTTATCCTGTAAGTTGTAACATTTTCCTTGTCGTCCATTTCTGGTGTGGGAGGGCCGTATCGCGCCCCAGCCGCTCTGTGCAAAGTGCCCCGCGAGGGTACGCCCCGTGGTACATCCCGCGCACGGGGTCGTCCCATCGGGCCTGTTCTTCTTGAAGGGAAACAAGCTTGATGTCCTGCATTTACCCGTCTTGCATGCGTTGTCGATCTCGCATGATATGCCGAACGGGTCAGTTCCTCGACCGGTGACTGGCGAAGGTGACCCGCTGCAAGGCACAAGCGCCGTTCCCTTATTTTCATCCTCTCTACTTTCCCTTCCCGAACGGGATCCCCCGATCTAATTATACCTCCCTGAGAATGCTTGACTCACCCTCTCCTTTGCAGATGGACCTTGGGATCGGCACTGTTCCTCGCCTCCTTTGCGGCTGTGATGGGTCCCATGGCCTACGTTCAACACCTACTATCTGGTCCGAGGTTGCCCTTCACGGGCGCTTATTTTGGATCGATCATCATGACATTTATCTTCGCACTAAAGGTGAGTCAACTGCCTGTCTACTGCTTTCACCTGTGTCCAGAGTACTCGCTGCAGGTGCTATTCTCATCTTCCCAATGTGTGTCTTTGCCAAGAGTTCAGACTGACACATATGTTCGCTCGAGTAGCTACACAGCACATTCCTCACCCTCATCTCGGCCGTTATACAGATAGCCTGCCTTTTGTGGTACTTAGTCAGCTACTTTCCCATGGGCTCCAGCGGTTTGCGGATAGCCACGACCTTTGGCGCCAGGAGGGCAGCCGCTTGGATGACCGGGTGAGGCTGAGATCTTGTCAGCCACACCCACCAGGGAAGGGAAATGGACCCTGCGTAGAAACCCCAGGACCCGGATTCCAGCGAGGCGATACAAGGCGGGCAAGCGCATCACCTGCTGCTGGCCAAGTTGTCGCACCCATTGTTGGCGTTCAAAATAAGTTGTGCATCGAGATCGTGGATCAAAGGCACAGGGCGTATGGAGCAAAAAAAAGCGGGTTCAGCTGGGGCGAAATGCGCACGCAGATACGAAAGTGTAGTAATGATTGCGGAGCAAGCGTTGCTTTGTATATTCATCATGAAGCAAGATAGAGCTTTGAGGAATACATGTACATTAGCGGAAACACAAGCTAATGCTCAGAAGACGTGATGACCTGCATAAGTAGCTGTGAACGTTGTGCCGAGGAGGAGGAGCGGCGTGATAGGATCACGCAAGTGTCAATCAGTCAAATGTAACACACCTAAACATTCGACCTCCTACAGGCGTGATGTTCAGTACTTGGTCGTTTCCTCCACTCTAGTGCCTAGGAGGGCCAGTCACTCCGACTACCAAGGCAGGAAGCGTGCCGAGGAGCCAAACCCCAGATAACTATTGTACCTAGGCACCTTGGTAGATTGAACCAAAATTCCAATACGAATCTACAAAATACACGGAAGAGCAGTTTTGAACGTCTCGAGGACAACGTATTTGGAATTCCTTATCAACTTGACAGTTTGAGGTACATCACCTTATCGACGCTACCCGGGGGGACGAAGGGATGCACGACATGTTGAACCGGCCGTCTTGCATGCATACTACTTACTAGACGATATGCGCTTTTGGTTGACTAGGCGCACGAGAGACCAGAGAGCGCAAAGCGCGGCTTTGGAGAAAATGGACATAAATTCAAGCTTAGACCTCGAAACCCCTCCCCCCTCCCCCCTCCTCAGGAGCTTTTTCGTTTCTGCCACGATTTTTTTTCTTTTTTCTTTTGGGTGCGACTGCTTGCAAAAAGAGATAATGGATAACCAGATGAGTGTCAAAGTCCGCTACACCTGGGGGAGGAAAAAAAAAGGGAGGGTGAGGGAGGTATCACGTGGAGATGGTCTCGTGACGGCAGTGTTGCCCTCCCTTTTCTTGCCTGCCCAAACAACAAAAGCCTAAGTGTGAAGGTCGGGATCAGGTACATCGTACGGTGAGGTTTGTAATGACTCATTTCTAAATTTAAGCGTATTTCCATCGGTGACGCCAGAGAAATCAGTGGTATGCTGCAGAAACGTTACGTTGGCAAGGTGAAGTAGTTTGAATGATGACTTGGAGATATCCATTAGCCTGATCTTCACGATACCTATCTATGTACCCTCTCTGATAATCCAACTCAGTGTTCGCGCACCCATTTCGTCCAGCACGTAAATGTATCCACATTCGTCTCTTCGTCTCTTCGAAGGGCGTTCTCCGCGTGCATCAGAGATATCTTGTTGGTAGATCAGACGGAAAACGCGCAACGACGCGATTCCATATAGGACGAACGTGTAAAGTGCTTCCAGTGTGTAGTGCAGTCTTCCAATAGAAACTCGCAACGGCCTGCGGCCACACACACACGCGCGCGCCCTGGGATCTCTCCGCTTCGATCGGGAGACGGGAGAGGCGGGTATGCAGGCCGGATCGGCCAACGCACCAGCCCACCAGGAGATGAAACAGTGGCTACAATCTTGTCCCTCATATTTTACATGTAACTGGGTGAGGTCATTCTTGGGGCCAGCTGCAGTGGTGGTTGGAGCAGCTGGTTTGGAGCCGATGCACGCCATCACCTACCTACCTGTATATGTGCCTGGACCAATCGATAATGGAAGGGACCAAGTTTGTATATATGTGCATGGCCAAGCTGGCCAGCCAGAAATTAGCTGTTATGTACTGTGCCTGGCGATCAACCGTTGAGGGTTTCGTTTCACGTTGTGGATGGTCTATTTCACCGTGTAACGACGAGGCTGTTGGCTGTACCAGGCAGACTGAAACGTCCCCATCAGGCTGCCAATCTGCCTCAGTGGCAACGCCTGGGTGTATCAATGATAATTTACCTTATATGAAAACTACTTTATACGGCAATTTAACTTTTAGCGGCAGTGGATCTTGATCGGCAGTCTCTTGGTCTCTGCTGATGGACCGCAGACGAATCGCAGCTGGAAATATGAATGTTTGACGGACGTCCTCGTCGCCGCATCCAACCACCCTGGGCGCGACCGTGTTCGCAGCGCTTGTTTGTATTTGCATGCGTCAACTGGTGTTTGACAGCTCAACATAAAGTTCGGCGAAATCGAGGCAGGCTCGTTGTCGTCTGCCTATCGAAAGCACTTTAAGATGCTGCCGGGGGCCGAGGCAAAAACGAGGGTCTAGGGTTCTCGGGCCACGGATGCAAGCGAAGGTGGTAGTTGAAAAAGCCACAAAAACGCCGCAAGCCACTTTGCCTGTTGACAGGCACAGAGGGCAGGGCTGGCAAGGATCCAGCCGGGTTGGTCCGCTCCCTCCATCAATTTCCAGATGGATCGCCGGGGAGCGATCGAAGATTGAGTAGCAACTCTACCAAACCTACCGATGCAGAATCGGTACTGTTTGACGGGTCTGTGCACCGGATAGCGTGAGCTTGAGATAGACTTAGACTCCTTATTAATGTTCACCAGCAAGCTGTAGGGGTAAGAAGGAAGAGGCATGAGGTCGTCGTGTCTTTCACGGCGTCGCTGATTGAATGAGGCCCACAAGGTTGGGGCCGCCGCTCAGAGCGCCCGCCAAGCGCACAAAATGGCGTGTCTGTACCTGGGTAGGACATGACCGTAATCTTGTTGGTGGCTGGTCTTTCACACAATACATAGACACATACAAGAGTTGAAAAGGGGACAAGCGCCCGACTTCCGTCAGCAATTTTTCTTCCGACGCATGAAAGCTGTAGACGGGCTGGCGGGGTTCACAGCCCTTGATGACCCCGAAGCACCCGGCCAGGGCATTGCTCGGCTTAATGTGCAGACATGAACGAATCTTCCGAGGCTAAGAGGAGCAGCTCGCCTAATCAGTACACAAAGCATACACACGTTCGACGCTGATGGATGCCTACCTGCACGTCCGCTACCACTGGACATCACTCAGACAGGGCACAGTCAGCTCGCACTCTCATCAGCTTTGTGTGCCAGGACTCGTTCCTGTTTCTTCCTCTCTTTCCTTTCTTTTCCGACGCAGTTTTGAATAGACAGCATAGACAGGACGGAAGGGCGACTCCGAGCAGCAAGAGTTGAGGTACCACTATGTGGGTTGGATATATCCCGCGGTAACCTTGGGGAACTTTCCGAAAAGGACGGAAGGTAGACGGCATGGGCACGGAGCAGCATTGGTCCTGTGTCACATCCGTCTTCGAGAAAAGAAACGTAAAGAGCATGTAACAATGAACCAATTCTCCACGACAGGTCGTTGACCCCGCCGCAAGAACCCTGGGGGCTGCAGTGTGTATTTGAAGCAGATCGGGTCATCATGTATGTACCAGACAAGCGCACTACATGGACAATTTTACAAGAACCGTATATATCCTGAGACTATGAGGCGAACAGATTGATGAGTGCTTGGATCGGAGTGCAAAGATGTTTGAATGCGTTTCCCACAGAAACTTCAAGGCCCATGGTTATCCACTCAGAGGGGGTCATTAGGGTGGCTTTCATTGGGGGCACTGCTGGGCATCAACAAGCACGCATTCTTCACATGCCTGTTCGTGTAAGTATTTGGGGGGACGTTCCTCTATTCTTGTACTGTGTAGTCCCGTCTTTTGCAGGCAAAATCTCCATCCAGTCGCCATAACTGCTGGAATTGGTGGCATTGACACTGGAATCCCTTCACCAATCTAAATATAGGTCCCCATCCAAGCAGTGGCTGTTGGGGCTTAATGAGAGGGTGGTGCTTGGTATTTGAATGCGAAATGGTTTTGGAAGTTACTGGCACCGAACCCGAGCCGGCGTAGCTTCCACTTTATTACTCACTTTATTACAGCCGCTACACCGGGCCTGGAATGCCTGCGCCAGGCGACTGGGCTTTCCCACTCACCCAGCACGGTAGATTTTTCATGGTCCCACTTTGACTTCACACCAAAATTCAACGACATCAGTTTCTCGTCCACAATTTCCACTCCACCCTCGCAGCAATTGTCCCCATCACCCGGCCTTTTCCTTTGCACACGCACAAACTGCAACATCGTCTTGGTCTTACTTGACGGAATCTATTCTGACTTCTTGACAGAAGTAAAGGGCCCTTCTCCTTGGTATCAGGTATTGATTTGCAGCATTCTTTCCGAGCCCTGACACCTCCAAACACCCGTTGTCGAGGTCTGCCATTTCTCTTACCCTACTCTGGTATTCCCGGCGGTGCCCCAGACCCAGCCAATTTCCCCCGACTTTACTTTTTTTTTCTGCCTTCACCACCACTACAGCAGCCATTCTATTGCGACTACTGTTCCTCGATTGCAGTGGCAAGCAAACCCTCCTCCTGATTGTCACAGGCAGCTCGCTTGGTAGCCCCGCCGAAATTCCGCCTTGTTTTTCTTCTTCTTCTACGTTATTTGCAGGCACCCCGCGTAACCCAAGGCGTTAGACTAACGGGTCAGTACCGAGTACATTTTTTTTTTTTCAAACCCGCCCAAAACCCACTGTTCCCGGTCATTCACCACATCTTCATCAATTCGCAGTCTGCCAACTCGCCTCTAAGCTCACACGCCCCAAATCCAGATTATCCCGCGTCTATCATTTCGGAATCCGCGCGACGCCCCCAACACGTGCCGCCCCGCGCCCTCCAGTCTCACGATTTTCCTCGATTTTGCGCGGTGGGGTGCCCCGAACCTCCGTCCACGACACTCGTGTGCTCCTCTCCTCTTCGAGGCGTACCTGGGTGCGTGGAACACAACCTGTCACGACGCCCAACTCATTGGGCTCTCTGCAACTGCACGTTGCCTTTGCAGATCGATAGTACCGAGCCTGAGGTGCCCGTACAGTGACATCATCAACTTGTCGCGAGACAAATTGCAAAATGTCTGCAACTACCTTTTCTTATGCACAAGCCGCAAAGGGCCGCGCCCCAGCCCAAGCGAGCTCACCGGCCCCGGCTGCCGATTCTCAAACAAAGGATGACGCGAGCTCCGTCACGACGGCTCCTGACGCGTCTGCGAAAACTTTCTCCACAACTTCCGAAGTCTCTGAATCTGTCAAGAGCTCCCAGATCGACGCAGATTTGGGTTCCAAGAAGGGTGGAGATGAGCCCATGTCCGTCCCTCTCAAGGACGACACAACCATGTCAAGAGATACTACCAAGGCAAATAGTCAAACTACAAACGACAAGCCAGCTCGCCAGTCGGGTCGCTCATCTGAAGCTACTGATTCTAAGAAGAGTCGCAAGGGCAAGAAGGGCAGAAATTCCGACAAGGATGTCGAGAGCGAGCAGACTGCGCCCGAACCAGAGAAAGAGGTTGTGCCCGTCAAGCTGACTGAGGCAACGCCCCCATCCGTCAATATTTGGGAGCAACGTGCCGCTGCGGCAAAAGCCAAACAGCCAAGCTCAGCTTCGAGTAATGCTGCTGCTGAATCAAGGAGCAAGCCTGCCATAGAGGTGTCAACCAAGGCAGCTCAGAATGCTGACATTCAGGCTGCCGAGACTCTGCGTAGCTCGACTAAGTCCAGTGAGGCACCTCGCACATCCGCCGATCAGTCTGGCCGAAAGCCTCGTGGTCACCGCGTGAACGAGAAGGGTGAGCAGGCCCCCATTCCGTCCTCTGCTGTTGAGGATGCGTCATCGTGGCCCACGCCAGACACTGTCGCGGCTGAGGACGGCAAGCGAAAGACGACTGTCGAGCCAGAAGTAAAAGACAAGAAAGACGACGGAGTCAAGACAGCCCGTCCGAAGGGGTGGCAAAAGATGGAGATCAACCCGACCGTCGTTTTCAGCACTCCATTGCCTCCGCGCAATGGTCCTAAGCCTCCCCGCGCGGGTGGACAAGCCGGCCGAGGTTCTGGCCGAGGTCACGCATCGAGCGTCAGCATCTCGAGTGAGAAAGTACAAGCTGCAGCCGGCGACGCTCCCGCAAGCAAGGAGGGAGGAGCCGAATCCCAGGGCAAGTCACGGGAGGAATTGCGGGCGCCTTTTGCCCCGTCCGAGAAGAGCAAGAAATTCTCCGCCGATCAGACCGCCCAGCGAAAGCAATCGGTCGCCTCAGGAGCTCGGGGCTCTGGCGATTTCCCTGCAGCCAAAAATGAGGGCTCCAAGCCATCTGCTGGAAACGAGTCTACGAAAAAGGATGGTTTTGCAAACCACAGAGAGCCCAAGCCCCGACGTGGAGGTGCTCATACGAACGGCCGAGGCGCACACAACGGACAGCAGCCCTTCATGTCCAATGGCAACGGCGCTGCACGTGGCAGCACGCACAGCCCTCCGTCATTTGGATCTGGATTTTCTCAAAATCAATACGGTGGTCCCGCGCCTCGTGGCCGTGGTGGTCGCCCAGCTTCCCTGAGCAATGGGTATAAGGGACCACTGAACGGCATGGGCAAGATGCATCCCCAGCAACCCCACCAAGCTGCTCCGGAGTTCAATCAATTTGCCAACTTTGGTCCAGCAAACTTCCCTCCCCAGCCTGTTCAGAGCCACGACTATGTTCTATTGCGTCACCAAGCTCTTGGGAGACAACTCGAATACTACTTCTCTGATGAGAACCTGGGAACAGATGTATTTTTGAGGCGCCAGATGGACGCGGAAGGCTTTGTTGCGTTTGATGTCGTGGCGAACTTCAACAGGATACGCCACATATCTAATGGTGACGAGAACGCTGTGAGAGCCGCGATCCACGATTGCCCATCTATTGAGTTTATCATTGGAGATGGTAAAGAGCTCATGCGTCGCCGGGGAGACTGGCAAAAATTCATCATTGATGGAGAATCGACTACCCGCAACCCGGGACCCACAAAGTCTGTCCCACATCCTAGGAACGCCCCCGGAAACGCGTTTTACCAGCCGATGCCATATCCTCCATATAACCCAATCTCACCGCAGTTCGGGCAAGCTTACCCTGGTGACATGCACCCGGGCTATATGAATCGACACCAGTTCTCTGGCAATGGACCACATATCAATGGCCATGGAGCTTTCGACAACTCTTCTTTGAACGTTGCTGCACCAGAATTTTCTCCCGTGACCGCCATTCCAAATGGATTCCCTGGCGCCTTTGCTCATTCGGAGTGGACAGAGCAGGCGATGGAGGATATATTGATGGCCGCACAGACAGTCACCGACCAACAATGTGCCAGCCTGCACGTGGTTGCTCAGGGCCAGGACACAAAGAAGGCGCCCAATGGTACCACCGCTGAAGATGCGTCTGAGGCAAAGACGAATGGTGTTCACGTTGAGCCCGAGCCCTCAATTCCGTAAGCCTTCATATTTTCCTGTCTGCGATTTGGGTGAACGGGGATGTTCTATCCAACTTTGAGAAGTTGAGGACTAACAGATAGCCTAGGGATGAGGATATCAGGTCTCCTGCCTACCGCGCAAAGAACGGTCACTCTTCCCAGGTCTCTGACACTAACAATAACGAGACATATGTGGAATTGCGTGAGCGTGCCATTGCGCAGCGCCAAGCAGCAAACCCAGGAGATTCGCCAGCTAGCATGAAGGTGCTTTACAAGTTCTGGTCACACTATCTCACGGAAAACTTCAACGTTTCCATGTACAAGGAGTTCAAACAAATTGCCTTGGAAGATGCGACTGCCAAGATCCCCAGCAAGTTTGGGCATGCCAATCTTGTCCAGTGCTACAAGAGCTTGCTTTCGATGAACAGCAAAGTCGGCGAAATCTGGGGTCTTGGCCATCCAGTCTATGGCGTTCTCGAGTCTCATTACAGGACTGTTCAGGAGACTGTTAATGGCAATGAAGCGCAGGTCTAATCAAAACCTGGAGCAGGGTGGCCATGTCTCCTACCATTTTGCAGGTATTGGAAAAGCTGGATTTGATACCCTTAATTTCATTGCTGAAATTCCGGAGAAGATGGCTTAATTTTTGGGGGGCCATAACCTGGGGGAAAAGAGCAGTTTGGAAACCTTACAATGAGGTGCCTTGAGCCTCATCGAAGAGCTTTTGAGCTTGACATTGTCTTATATTGTCACCAATGTTGTTTGGCATTTCCTGCGATGATTGTTCACCAACTGGGCGGCGGGTTGCACCAAATGGAGTTGGGACAGTAGTCAGTGGTCAGTGGTCTGCATCAAGCTTTCGGCTGCAATCATCAAACTCAACACAGCTCACCACAGGCTCCTGCTGATGGACAGCAACGAAGAGTGCCTAGCTCAAGATGACATGTCTTCCTGGGCCAGCTGCGATCTTCGACATTGACATTCACGACTCTTACGCAACACAAAACTTGAAATCAGCACAGGGCTTGCGAAATATCAGGCCTTCCTGTTGGATTGGCAACCCTCCATCCACATTTTTGAGAAGTCCTGCCCTGAGACAAATAAGCTCAGAGAAGAAGCAAAAGAAAGTGACTTTTTTTTTTTCAGCGGGCCTGTCCAGAGATGTGGACAAGGCTAGAGATGGGATCTGCATTGCATCAAGCTGCTGCCCCCTGGGGTAACGGGCTCAATGGTTGATTGATTTTCTTGTTTGGTAGTCTGCTCTGATCACAAAAGCACAGGTTCATTCGCCAAATCTCCCAAGATTTGATGTCAAGACAGCATAAAGGAAAAGTCAAACAAAAGCATGGCCGAATTCTGTCCCAATTCTACAACAAGCGGATATTGGCCTTCACTGCCAGGGGCAAGCAACAGAATGACACTGGGAAAGTTCTGACTTGAGTTTAGTAGGGATAAAAGAGGCAAGGAGAGAGACAGGGCCAGGACAATGAATGTGGACAGCCTTGAAGTTCCCACTATTCGGTTCACAAAACGGACATGTTTAGATCTCTCCCACTTTTTTTTAAGGCAAGGGTCTGTGGTATGGCAAGACAAAAGAAAAGACTATTTTTATGCTTCTGCTTTCCGTTGATCAAATTTGGTGTTGTACGGTACTGATGGGATAGGATGTATTCTCAAGCAAGGAGCAGTGCAGCTGCTGTGATGCAACAAGCGACATCTTGCAGCGAAGAACACCATTAGCTGAACGCCAGGACTATTCTTGAATGAAATAATGTGAAAACCACTTGGTCATGGGTGCAAGAAGGAAAGAAAGCAAAAGATCTTATGTGTTGGGCAAGCACGGGTCTGCGCTCAAAACAATGCACACGATTAATGAATTGTGGGTTGAGATTCTCGAACCCAGAATATTACTTTGTTTTGAGGTGATCTGAGGGCCTAGATCGAACTCCATCAGATACGCGGCATCACCCCTTGATCATTGAGGAGAAGTTGCTTGAGCAAGCAAGACAATAGATAGCATTCAGGCGACGCCGTCCCGGAAATGGCCAAGTACGAAAGTCTTGGACGCAGACGTCCATGATCGTCGAGGTCGGCCCGAGCCGAATTTAAGCCAGCATTCAGACGTCTACGCATATTGGAAAGGCTTTGACAACTGGTCGGCATTGTCTTTCGATACTCATGCTTACACAAGCAAACCCTTTTCATTAACGAATGGCCACATTCAGCAGTGAGCGAGAAGAAGAGGGCTGGTGTGTGCACTGCTGTTCGGACCACAGGTTCTCTACGTCATTGTGGGGTTCGGTAGGTGTGGCTAGAGAGACAGGGGACCCAGGCTGAGGATTGGGCTGAAATGCTTCAGAGAGTTGCAAAGTACTCCGTACTGAGTCGTGACCAGCCAGCCAGTCAGCCAGCTTCACGCAGCGCATCCGATACTGAGCGAACGCATGCGCCACGGGCCTGCCTGTTCGACCCCTCAGTAGGGTGGCGGATGAGACGGACAAAAGGTGCATGCCTGTCCCGGACACAAGCAAGGGACTTGTGACTTTGCGCAGCCCCGTTCTCCCCACGCTTTCTTCCGCGCCCTCGACGACATGACAGGAGGGTGAGGCCTCGGAGGGCAGTTTGCTGCTGTACTCTTCTTGTGCCATGGTCGTGGGAGAGTAGTTAGAATGATGAGGGAGGCAAGGAGTAAGCCGTTGGCAGCAGCTGAGAAGTAGACTATATTATTCTTTGTGCACCCAGTAGCACATTGTAATCTCATCGGGCTGCATGGGTCATCCTTCATCAAAGAACGACCATTTGGGTTGTTTGCCCCACCGCAAATGACAGAGCCAGTTTTGGTGGACGAGGCGAAGCGACGTGACGAGACCGCCCTGCCAGTCAAAAGACGCAGTGTCCCTTTGAATCTTCTCAGAAGGGGGCCTGCGTCAACGTGCATGTCTTTTGGATGTGCTCTGAGAAGGGCTGGGCCTGGGGCCGGTCAGACAGGTAACAGGATAGGACAGGACTTGTTTCTCGTTGGGCCCGAAACATGCTGTCGGCCCAACTTGGAGGCCAACACCATGGGATGGCGGGTAATATTCAACCTGCCACCCAAATGGCTTGTTCCGTCCCCGGGATGAGACTCACTGCCTCAGCCAGCCCTGTGCTGGAGGACCATTTTCAATTCGTCTTGAAATAGATAGATAGATAGATACCCAGGATTGCAAGTGCAAAAGTACACAATAATTCAGCATGCTCAACGCCTATTCAGTCCACGTCCCCACCTCTCTTGGGTTCCAAGGAAACATCCACAAAAACAAAAAGGGGAAACAGAAAACGAAAAAAGGAAAAAGTAGTAAATCAACTAGAGTAATACGTCGATGGGTGCATAAGCGGCACCGGGACTCAAGCAATCACGTTAGCAATTCTGCTGCGGCGTCGAGTGGCCTCGCCCTCCCTGGCCCAGTCTGCCCACTCTTTTCCTCTTATTTTAGTTGCGCCGACCACATCCGCAGCCACCCCTTGCAACTTACAAACTCATTCTCACTCACATACAGTACAAGCCACTTCCCCCTCATCCGAGTAATTCCTCCGCCCAGCTGATCCCTCCCACCAAACACACTCCCCAAAAAACACCCACGAGCTTTTCTGTTATTCCTCAACCCTCTACAACATTTACAGCAAATCTAACACACCCGATAACGAGAGTGTGAGCAGAACGCGTCTGGTCTCTCGAGTCTTTCTTCTAAATCCTCGCTCGAGACCTTTTTCTCGGTTCGCCTGTGACGTCACCCGCTCGCTATCCACAAGCTAAAGCCATGTCGGGCTACGACGACTACCCGCCCCGTCGGGAGCGCGGTGGTGCTACTAGACAACAACAATACTACCGTGAAGAGTATGTTGAGCCCAACGACCCATATCTGAGGGTCCAGTCATCCCACGACCTTGTACCCAGAGGCCGCGAGGAGAGTATCGAGGAGATCCACAGGGACTTCCCACCACCAGGCTACCGGCGCGGCGACGTCCTACGCGCCCGGTCCGCAGAGCCTTACGATGACTACGATGATGCTCGCTCCGCTTACTCCCGTCGGAGCAGAGGGTACGACGACTACGATGACTATCCGCGCAGGCCACGCACCAAAAAGGCCGAGAGCGTCTACATTGAGGAGGAGGAGCGCAAAAAGAAGCGCATGCTGAGTCAACAAGAAAAGATCATTGCTGCTGTGGCTGGTGCCGCTGTTGCGCTTGGCGGAAAGGAGCTATTTGACCGAAAGGAAGCCACCGAGCACCGTGACGATGTCCACCGCAACGTTCTGTCTTCGGCTGCACTGGGTGCTGCTGGTGCCTTTGCCGCTTACCAGGGCGCCGAGTTCTACAACAAGCGCGCCGACAAGAACGAGAAGAAGTCGACCCACATCGTCCATCGGGGCCGTGATGGACGCGTGACCGAGTACTACTCCGATGATGAAGACGAGAAGCAGAAGAAAGGACACAAGAACTTTCTTGAAAGCGCCCTCGCGGCTGCCGGTCTCGGTGGAGCACTGAAAACTATCATGGGCGGTGGTGGTGACAAGGAGAAAGACCACCACGGGGGAGGTCGTGACCGGAGCCGCGACGGGCGAGGCGATACCCGAAGTCGTGCCGGTTCTCCTGGAAGAGACAAGAGCGGCAGTGGCGGCGGTGGCAGCAAGATCCAAAAGGCCGCCATGGCCTCGCTCATCGCTGGAGCAACTGAGGCGTTCCGCGTCTCCAAAGAGCCTGGTGGTTGGAAGGGCGAGAAGGCTAAGCGCGTCCTCACTGCAGCTGCTGGTGCTGCTACTATTGATGCGGCTCAGAAGCCTGGCAAGGATGGCAGCAAGCTTGGCCTGGCCGAGTCCGTCATTGGTGGTCTCATCGGTAATCGCATGATTAACGGTTCCAAGAAGGAAATCATCGAGGACGAGAAGACGGGCCGCAGCCGGTCGCGCTCCCGCGCCAGGTCTGAAAGTCGCGGTGGAAAGAGCGGCGGCATGGGTCTTGCGGCGCTAGCCACGGCCGGTCTGGGTGCCATTGGTGCCAAGAAGGCTGTCGATAACATACGCGAAGACCGCTCTCGCTCTCGCCGCCGCAGCATGTCCCGCGACTCCTACGACAGTCGCGACGAGTCACCACGCAGGCGTCAACGCAGCCGCAGCCGTAGTGTGGTGGACACGGCGCGCCGTGGACTGGCCAAGATTGGCTTTGGCAAGAAGGATGACGACAGTGATGTGGACTCACGTCGAAGCGGAAGAGGCGGGCGCTACAGCGACGATGATGACTACTCGCGGGACGGAAGGAGTGCGCGGGGTGCAGGAAAGCGCTATGACTCGTACGACGACGATCGGTCGGTCGCTCGAGGGGGCCGCAACCGCTCGCGAGGTACTGCGCCCAGGAGTCGAGCGTCTTCCCGGGGGTCGATCTCGAGCTCGGATCTGGGTGACTCGGACGAGGATGAGAAGAGGGCGAAGAAAATGCGAGGTAAGCAACTTTTGACCACAGGCCTGGCGGCCGTGGCCACCATTCACGCGGCGCACAATGTGTATCAAAGCATGGAGAAGCGAAACGCGCGGCACAAGGCCGTGAAGGCGGGAAAGCTCAGTTCGGAAGAGGCAAAGAAGCTCAAGTCCAAGGCGCTGCTGCAGGATGCCGCATCGGTGGGCATTGCAGCAATGGGCATCAAGGGGGCCATCTCTGAGATGAAGGAGGCCCGTGAGATGTCCCACGAGCTGGCGGAATGGCGTGAAGAGAAGGAGGAGCGGCACAAAAAGAGAATTGCGCGTCTTGAGAGGCAGCGCAAGAAGCTCGATCATCCGTCGGATGACGACCACTACGACGCGGGTTATGCCAGCGACTACGATGACGGCAGATACGGCGACACCAGAAGATCTAGGGCTACTAGCCGTGTTCCGGTAGGTCCTCCGCGCAGGTATGCGGATGAAGGGCCCCATTATCAAGATGGGAATCCCTACGCCGCTGCCTTGCCTGCTCCTCCTGTTGGGTATTCCGACAGGAGGTAGAGGACTTTGGATGCACGTACCGACAACGTGTACACACACCCTGCCTTGATCAGATCTGCGCCTAACCAAACCTTTCTGCATCTGACGCTTTCCGTCGTCACACCACGATTTGCCGCACAAGCGGCTGCACAACACCACCTCAGATTATGTGCCTGCTTTTCTTCTTCCACGCTTATGTTATACGACCTGATGATGAGACCAAGACAAATCAAAGTTCAGCGAGCACAAGGCGTATTACAGACGGAGTGATCTTGAATGCTTTGGGGGTTTCTGAATGACTGAAGGACTTTCCTGCTGGGCTGGGCTGGGCTTCTCATGACTTTGATGACGATTCCTTCAATTATTGCGCTTGGTGATGGTCCACGTGCCTCGCATCAACACCCAAACACATACACGACACCTTTCCTCACACACACACTTTTCACTATTTATCAAAGCATCAGCGGACATACTGTATGGCGCGGCAAGGGGAAAAAAAAACCTTGCTTGCTCTTTATGCAGGTCCCAACAGATAGATTCAGGCACTTGCTTTTCAAAATCTTTCATCCCTTTTCTTCACCAAAACATTTTTATCTCACTGGCTCGTTCCCTCCCTTGAAAGCAAAATAATAAAATACTGATGGTTCCCATTTTCTGTGCAGATCGGCGGTCCCGCCGCTAAAGACAAACCAAACAAGATCGATCGGATCGGCCAGCCTCGCATGTTTCAGAAGGTTATACGATGCACCGGAATTCAAGCTGCATGTGCCTGAAAACCACTGGCCAGCCCGAACAGCCCGACTCACCGCTGCGTGACAGACTATTATTCAGCCCACTCTCTGGTGGAGCATGCGCACTTTGAGGCGATCGATCGCGGCTTGCTGCATTGGGCGAAGCTTATAACTGGGTCTGATTTGACGATGATGTGGTTTTTAGAGGGGGGGGGGGTTTGGCAGGTGGTTGTTGGAGCAGATTTTACCTAGGCTATGGGGGAAAATAGGGACTTCTGCAGGTGCCACGCAAGTCTCGATGTTGGTTGGCGGCATGGATTCGTTAGTGTGTGCTGGTATGGTAAGGTGGGATGGGATTGTTCTGGACCCAAACGACTTTACACGGGGCCCTTTTTTTTTCCTTTTCATTACTCCCTCTGTTCTTTCTGGGTTCAATGCGGTTTCCGGTTTGTTCCTGCGGCAATATGTCGAATGATTTATGACTATACGTTCCCCAAATATACCACCCACCCCCACCAAACTTGGCCTATAGAGAACAAAATGAAATGCACCATAATCTTATTCCCACAATTTGCCTTGTGTGGTGGTGTGTGTGTGTGTGTATGTATGCGTGTGTGCGTGTGGCTCTGGATAAGACGGCACGGCTAGTCTAAGATTTTGACCAGCCACCGGGAAAACGCAAACGAGACGCGGGCATGGCCGGTCTCTTTTCTCCGGCACAAAGCGGTGTGGGCCCCCTGTGTGGAGGGAGGGAAGGCGAACGTCGTGAAAGATCATGACGATCGGGCAATTCTTCTTGCATCTAACGCAAAACGTGGGTAAGGTTAGGATAAGGTAAGGTAAGGTAACAACAAAGTAAAAAACTCCTTTATTTTTGAGTTTATTTTCCCCCTGCTTTTCACGAACTTCACAAGTTACATCGTCCCTGGCATGGCAGCATTTCGGCCCCTGATTATTGATGAACGAACCTATATAGTATAGTATACACGATACTATAGTATTCACCAGCAGAGATAAATCTCCTGATCCCCGAAAAAAAACTTCAACGTCCCGGCTTTGTCCTCTTTTGTCCTGCATTGGCTTACACGGCCAGTATATAGCCACTGTAGCGTTTTGTCCTTCCTGCGAGCTTGTGCCTTGCCTTGATCATACGCAAAGTATGAAGAGGTGCGTCGCTACACCATAGACCCGAGTCCCGGATATTCCGAGAGCGTTTAGATGTCTTAGGCATGCTGGTGGGGGGCGCTCTTGTGTCACGCACGCTCTGCCCCAGCCAGAGAGAGAAATCCACCACAAGGCGCGGATGATGTCACTGTGCAGTTGAGGTGTTTTTCTTGTGTTATACCCTGAGCAGGTTCCTCACGTGTGACTACCTGCTGTTTGGTGTCTCTGGATAGGTAGAAACCCACCTTGCCAATGGTGAAGAAGAAGAAGAAGAAGGAGGAGGAGGAGGAGGAGGATTGTTCTATGGCTTGACGTCGTCCGCATAGAATCCTGAGGGAGCCAGTTTCGGTGTGTCAATATATCACCGGATGTTCTGCTCGTGTTTTGCGAAAGAAACCAATATTCACAAATGGTGGGAGGCTACAGAAGGTGACACACCTTCGCTGTGAGCAATTCAAGAATCTGCGTAGTTCCTTTGATACGAGATCACTCTCAGAAACCATCCCAAGTGTTCGGGAATAGTGGATTTGGATGATCGGACTCAAATCTCTGGCTTCGAGGAACAGTCACGGAGATGTGCCCCCATAGGAGGTCCTCAAGTTTCATAGTCAGCTGGGAGGGTCCTCAAGACAAAACCTCCATTCCGAGGGCGAGGTGGCGAGTTGCAATGGGAGCCAGCGGTGGCAGTCAGCTGCAATCTGTTGCTGTTGTAGAAATAACAGTCAACGCTCATCTTGGATCTTGCATCAGTTATGTGTGTGCTGATCGGTGATATTTACGGGCACACTCTCATGAAGTCTTTGCAAGACGATCCGGCGGATCGTAACGAGGCACGTCTGGACATTCGTTGGCAGAGACAAAACTACACGTCGCCAGCCAAAGGAAAACGAACTCCTTTCTTGACGATCTCTCCATGTAAAATGCGCCCGAACTATTATTACCCGCAATACACACCCAAAGGAAGTAAAGCAGTTGGCCTGACGGTCCCCTCCCAACCTGGATCAAGCTACCGAACTCTGTAATTGAAGTTCCACGAAGAAGCACTGGGGTCGTGAGTTCGTGTCGAGTAACTTGATCGATAAAAACAAGTTTCATTCGACTTCCCGCAACATTCCGCAGGCTGCCACCAGAATTGTCGTGTAAGTAAGTTTCTGCAGGTGTCGTTGGCAGTCATCCTGGGGAATGCGCGTAGGCCCAGGGCGTAGTAGGAAGTGGGCACATGTGATGAGTAGTCCTCTCTCTTGTTGCTCGGAATTTTTTTTTAATTTTTTTTTATTTTATTTTTTGTTGTTGTGTTATGTTCGGTGCGATGAGAGGCATGCAGCGATCAGAGTATCTGAGAAAAGTGGCTGGCCGAGCCTGTGCAACCCTTAACTGATACGATAGGCTCACTGCTGGAAGGATGAGCAGCTTTCTTTTGCAGTACATGATCCATTGCGCTTGATTCCACCAGAAAGAGCCCACGATGCTTGACCATATCAATACGCTTGTGCCATGCAGTGGCTGCCATGGGACCGCTATGCTCATGAGCTCACACTGTTCAGACATGACAAACTTCGATTCCGTCTTCATGAGGGAACCTTGGGTTGATGACACGGATGGTTTGGAAGAATAAAAATTGTGTCATTGGAATGTGACTCAGTAGGTATTCATGGCACCGTCTGCTGTCTACTTCTGCTTCCAAGCCTGCGCCATAGCCAAGAAGTTCGAGATATCCGCCGTCTGCTGCTCGTCCACGGGGAAGACATAGTCGACATATTCCTCCCATTCGCCTTCTTCATTCTTTCTGCGTTTGCGCACCTTGCGTGGCATCTGCTTCTCGACTTTCTCCACATCCTCTGTCGTGCCCTGTTCCCTTTCGAATGCCAGCCAAGCGTTCAGCAGCGTCACCCGCTCCGCCTTCCTCTCTTTCATGCTCGTGAGCGCACGCTCAAAGACCTTGCGTGCGCGCGCCTTGGCCTCTTCTGAGACTGGCTGCTCCTCGTCCTCACCTTCTGGCTCTTCCTCGTTGTCATCGGGTACGTTGATCTCGAATTGCGCGTAGCTGATCCAGACCTTAGGGTGATCGGCCTTCTCCAGTAGGCGCTCGTAAAGAGCGCGTGCCCGTTCGTATTCAGCTTCCTCCTCCTCAAAGTCGATATACTTCTTCCACACCATCTCAGGCATGTCGAGGACGGGCTGATCTATGCCGAGCTCGAAGATGGCCCGAGCACGCTCCTCATCGCCAAGACCTCGCTCTAGTTGCGCCCAGTCGATCCATGTCTGGCAGTTGGCCGCGTTGTATTCAATGTGCTTCTCGTAGAGTGTCCGGCATCGTTGGAATTCATAAAGCTTCTGTTCCAGTGCGATATATCCTTTGAACAAGGAGTCCTTCGGACACATGCCAATGGCGCGACCGAGAGTTTTGCGCGCGGTAGTCAGGTTCCCTTGGCGTATCTCAAATTGAGCTTTCAGCAGCCAGACCTTGGAAAACGTGAACTTCTTGTGTGGTATCAACTTGAGACATTCGTCATAGACCTGTCGCGCTCGCTCAATATCTTTGGCATCCATCTCCTCGAATATAGCGTAGAAGACCCAGAGGTAGATATACCGCCTCCATAGTCGCTTTTCTTGAGCCGGGGGCACCTGTGCGACAGCCTTTTCAAAAACTTCTCGCACTCTGTCGATGTCTCCAGATGTCTGCTCGAGGTTGGCGTAATCGATCCATGTGTCGTAATTCTTTGTATTTTCTTTGATCTGCTCCTCGTAGTGCCTCCGCCTCTTGGACAACACCACGTCCTCAACCCCGACTGCGTCCCCAAACTGCTTCTCAAACACAGTATATGCCGCATGAAGCTTCATGGATTTGGACCGAGGCAGGTTGTCCAGAGCAATTTTGAAGATTGCCCGAGCCCGCTCGTACTGCTTGAGTTTGGACTCATACCGTGCAAAAGCGATGAATACACGCTCATCTGCATATTCATCTCCCAGAGACTCGATGGCCAAGTTGAAAACATCCCTCACCATGTCGGTCGTCCCGAACTCCTCCTCAAACTTGGTCCACTTCAACCAGTTGCGCGGCTCAGGGTGTACCGTGACGAATCGATGGAAGATATTTCGTGCATTGTCGAATTCCTGGTACCGCCGCTCGAAGTGGATATAGGCGCTCCAAGCCCGCTCATCGGGCTGCCAGTCCATCCATCTCTCAAAAACTTGCCGACACCCTGGGATGTCCCCGAGACCTTCCTGGACGTAGACGTACTTGTACCACATCTTGTCCACACGGGGCAGCAGGGTGACAGCCCGGTCCAGCAGGTTGCGCGCATGCTGGATGTTCCGCTCCTTGATCTCAAAATCAATGTACCGCATCCATAATGCCGGATTGGTAGGGAGAGCATCCAGAGCTCGCTCGAAAACTGAACGCGCTCGTGCAAATTCCTTGTACTCGATCTCAAAGTCGGTGTACTGGGTCCAGTTCTTCAGAGATGAGGCATTGCGCCGTATATAGTCCTCGTACTCGCGCCGTTTGCGGCCCTGGAACTCTTTCAACTCCTCGAGATCGGCAAAGCGCTGCTCGGGCTTCTGCAGTGAGTCCTCCTGTCTGTCAACCGCTTCACGCAGTAGCTGCTCGGCACTGATTTGGATGGGCGCCGCAGCCTTGTTTTTGACCCTTGGAGGCCCGCGTGAGGACTCCATGGTGAGCGAGCTGATCTGCAGCGACAGTGACCTGATGGCTGCAACACGGAATTTGGCAGTCCAGGGACAGGAGACCTCGCGTGTGTTGTGGCCTCACTGAAAAAGTAATCCCAGGATTGAGTTGAGCAAGATGAAAGTTGGAGGTTGAATAAAACGGCAGGCATCTGCGCAGCAGCCTTGAACGCGCTAAGGCTGTGGACCTGCAGCTTCCCTGTCGGTTCGGACCCACCTCTGCTCGCAAATCATCCAAGGCCGCCAAACGTCAACTCTCAGCCTTCTACTCAACAACACCACAAGTCTTTCCACGACCATATTCCTAAATCGGCTCCCGAAAACGCTGGGCCACAATTCAGGATGTCGACACTTGTGGACGAGCTACTCCAGGACTTTGAAGACTCGGGGTCCGAGCAGGGCGATGAGCGCAACGAAGATGACTTCCTCGGTGGCGACAATGTCGAGGCCGCCAACGACGCGCCTGGCGAGGACGATATGGATCTCGACGGCGGCGCAGTACAAGACGATGATGAAGAGATGGGTGGCGTGCCAAGCGGTAGCAAACAAGCACCAGAGGATCCTGAAGAGGTCAAGGCGCGGATAGAGAAGATGCAGCTGAAGGGCGTCGACGACGTGAGCAGTGTCGCTAGACTCATGAAGTCGCTCGAGCCAGTCCTCAAGGTTAGTCGGCCCCAACCCAATCTCACGCTCTCCTCTGGTCAAAATATCGTAAAGTGTTTACATCTTTATCCTTGGACATTAGCCCTGACTATGAGCGTCCGACACTGCAGAAAATCGCACATTACCAAGCACAACCACCAGAGGCGCGAGACAACTTGATCGGTAACATCGAAGATCACCCCGAGTACGAGCTGTTGACCGAGTCAAACCAACTTTCCACCTCAATCGACAGCGAGATCGTGCTGGTGCACAAATACATTCGCGATCATTACTCCGTACGATTTCCCGAGCTTGAGACGCTCATCCAGAACCCTCTGGAGTACGCAAAGGTCGTTGCTATTCTTGGAAATGGCCCATTCGATGAGGCAAACATCAAGAGGCTACAGACATCAACGGACAACATCCTCGAGGCCAGTATGAAGACATTACTAGATGGACCCAATCTTATGATTGTCACACTGGAGGCCACGAGATCAAACGGGCAGCCGATGTCGCCGAACGAGCTCAACAGAGTCGTGCGAGCATGCAAGATGGTTGTGGACTTGGACAAGGCTAAGAAGACTCTTACTGAATACGTGCAATCACGCATGAACATCTTTGCGCCAAACCTTACTGCCATGGTTGGATCGCTCACAGCAGCGCAACTTCTCAACGCAGCAGGTGGACTCACCGGTCTGTCAAAGACTCCATCGTGCAATATCGGCGCTTGGGGCTCGAAGAAACAGCAAAGTGGCGCTCTCGCCACAAACATCGGCATCCGACAACAGGGTTTCCTTTATCACTCGCCCATCATCCGCAGCGTGTCTAACGACTTAAAAAAACAAGCCCTGAGGATAGTCTCTGCAAAGGTTGTTCTCGCTGCACGAGTTGATTGCGCCCACTCGAGTCCCGATGGCTCGTTTGGCGAGGACTTTAGGCAGAACTGCTTGGAACGCCTGGATAAGCTGCAGGAGAAGCCGCTG
Organism: Gnomoniopsis smithogilvyi; assembly: GCA_027946515.1. Taxonomy (NCBI): domain Eukaryota; kingdom Fungi; phylum Ascomycota; class Sordariomycetes; order Diaporthales; family Gnomoniaceae; genus Gnomoniopsis; species Gnomoniopsis smithogilvyi. Next base: position 5,121,305 of record JAPEVB010000002.1, read on the forward strand.
AACAAGGGTCAACGCGCCCTGCCAGTACCCGATGACAAACCTGCGCGAAAGCGTGGTGGTCGTCGGGCAAGAAAGGCAAAGGAAGCGGTTGCAATGACAGATCTCCGCAAAGCCCAAAATCGCATGGCCTTTGGCAAGGAAGAGAAGGAGGCAGGCTACGGTACGGGCGATTCCACTATCGGTATGGGCATGATCGGAGCAACCGACACGGGACGTGTGCGCGGGACACAAATCGACAATCGCACGCGGGCCAAACTTTCGCAAAAGAACAAAGGCTGGGGCGGCATTGGCGGTCTTTCCTCATCAATCAACGCTGGTGCCGCATCTTCACTCAAGGGCTTTGGGCAGAGTGCCGCCGGCAACCTCGACCTGCGCGGAAAGGGCCTTCGGACAAGCGGTGTTGGTACGACGCTTGGTGGAGGCGGTACCATGTCGACCCTGAACTTCACACCCGTCCAGGGTCTGGAGTTGGTGGATCCAAAGGTGCAGGCTGAGTTGAAGAGGAAGAGGGAGGAAGAGAAGGACCGATGGTTCAAAGGAGGCACATTCACCCAGGTTGGCGGTAGTGGAGCCAAGGCCAGTGGTGATGGCGTTTTCAAGAAACCGGACCTACCACCAAGCAAGAGACAAAACACGGGTACGGCTAATAACTCTTAGGAAGGCAATTCGAAAGAATCGGCCGCCGCTCTCGCTAAAAGCGCTTGAGGGCGAGACCGCACAATCAGTGGATACTGTGGAGAGGCCGGGGCGTTGCGGCAAGAAAGGTTCATGGTCAGTGAAGATCTTGTCTGACGAGTCAGTGGGAAATTTTACAGATAGTCATATTCTTAGAATCCGCGGATGTCCCGGTTGAGGATGGGTCTCGGTAGCTCAATCAAATCAAAGATCAAGATATATCGAGCCAGACCCTCTTGATAGAATAGCCAGAAGGAAAGGTAAGTTGATTCGTAGGTTGTAGTGTCGCCAATTGCTTGCTCGGCCCTTAACTTGGTTCTGAGAAGCAGGATTTTTTTCAACTTGTTTTTTCTTTTTGTACGGGGAGGGGAAAGGGGAGGGGGGTAAAAAATTATTCGCAGAGCACATTCGGTGATCGCCGTCAATCAGCCCGTATCCGTCAACTGAGAACTGTTGAACCGCATAAGAAGATACTTAGTTGTAAAGCTTGGCCATTTTCTCGGTCCTGGACCAGCTACCCAGCTCAGCTGCATACTGAATAGGGGCAGCCTCGTCGAAAAGCGCTTGGCAACACTGCGATCAGCAGTTTAATTGGATTGCCGGAAACACCGGTCAAGTTGGCTGGTTTGCTTGCAGCATGGGGGCTTGGTCGACTACACTAGAGAGCGTTTGAATACTTTCAGTCACAAATTGAATTCGTTTCCAGCGGAAATGGTTGCTTGGAATGATTTTGGTATTTCGAGCCATCTCATACTCAATCTACACTAAATCACCCTGTTGCTTGCCAGTCCAACTCAGTCCAGCGGGTGACGATGCATCCAAAGGGCATCTTTCCATCTCTTCTCCTCCATGGGTATCAAACCGTTTCTCGGCCGTAGCAGATTCCGTCCACACTATTCCACCAAGTTGTGCCCCGGGGCCGATTCGTGTATATACAAAAATCCAGTTACACAAGCCCGCCTCACTTTCCAGTCCAAAGTCGGCGTAGTTTCCCACCTCTTTCCAGCGTGTGCTGCTCTTGACTTGTCGTGATTTTCTATCTTCCCGGCCATGATGAACGTTGTCGTTGCTTCAAGGTTAGGTAGCAAAAAATATTGCAACCTCACACCCGGTCATGCACAGGACATATAAAGAAAATGTTTAGGGACTAAGATCCCTACCCAAGACCACCTCGCAGTGGTTTTTTTCCGATCGTGCAACTTCGTATTCTATGCCTCAAAGAGCAAACCCGACCCGACCCAAAAATAATGTGCGCCATTGACCTTGCCGACCGGGGGAAAAAAGAGTGGGTATAATTTGTTGCCTGGCCCGACCCAACGTTCAGAAAGAGGCAAAAAAAACTAAAAAAATATAACCCAAGACAGATAAAAACTTAAACGATGAGAAGAGCGCGCTTATGTGATGAGGATAATGTAACGTGCGCATTTTCTTCGCGAGAAAAACAAGCCGAAGAGATTTTATCCATCGTTGGTGAAAGTGAGGGCAATTCAAAACCTCAGCGGCAGCTGCGCGTGTTGTGGCCAGTAGGGATGGGGCCTCTGTGAGCTCTGTGGCTCTGCCGTGGACTGCTCAGTAGCAGCAACCATGGCGAGGGTGTCCAGCCCGCTGGGGGTTCTCGAGGCCAGGTTCGGTCGGGTCCAAGGTGACAGACCCGGCGACATGGAGGCCGCAGACGGCAGCCCAGGTGACAGCAGCGGCGGTGACTCACGGGGCGTGGAAAAGCGGCTCACGCTGCCCCTGCTCGATGCCATAGACGCCCGGCGCTGGGCCAAAGACGGGCGCTCACGCCTAGTTGTGCGCGCGGCAGCTGTGCTACGCGTCTTCTCGCGACGGTGCGTCTCAAGGTGCTGTTTCATATTGTCCTGGCGGGTGAATCGCTTTGGGCAGCCTGGGAAGGTGCACGAGATTGGCTTGTTGCCCTCGTGAATCTTGGCATGACGGGAGGCGTGGCCTGAGGTGGTGAAAGTCCTGTCACAGCTAGGGTCCTTGCATGGGTAGCGCTTCTGGCTGCCATCCTTTGATTTGGAGGCCTTCCTATTGGTAACGGCCTTATCATCCTCATTGCGGACTTGGCTTGAGCTGGCCTGTTGAATTGCGTCTGCTGAAGCCTGCTCCGAATAGCTACCGTCGTCAGAGTGCTCGATGCTGTGGTGTACTGTAGGCTCTGGCTGTGTGGGAGCGGCTCTCCTGTGAGAGTAGTGGAAATCCTCGGGGTCTGTGGAAGGCATGGGTGCACCTTGCATAGCACCGTACGGGTGGGAATTCTTTCTGCGGACGAGACCTGGGCTCTTGGGCTCCATGGTACCAGCGAGTCTGTGCAGAGATGAGATGGGCGGCAGAGTTGTGTGAACCTCGCCGTTATACATGTGGGCGGATTGCTCCTTAGCTCCTATCCTGGGTCCAAACGAGCTTTGCTCGGGGTGCATGGCGTTGAGGAAGAGGGGGTCGGGATAGGCACTGTTTGAAGGCGTTACAGGGCTCTCATGGCCGCTGACTTGAGAATCGTATGAGTGTGATCGTTCCAGGTCCGGAGTATTGGGGTATGAAGCCCATTGAGCCAACTCGGGACGTCTTGAGTAAGACGACCGCGACTCTTGGGTAGGCATCTCGTTTGTGTCCTGGAGGAGGGAGATGGTACGCCCTGAGGCGGATTTGTAGTGGGACATATTACCTGAGAGGATTTCATTAGGACAATAATTTCTTTTTTTGATTATTTGATTAGGCCCCCGATGAAATCACTCGCAGGCTGCCCAAGGATTTGACCCGCTTGAGAAACTACTCTGAAAGAGAATGCCATGGCTGCAGAGGGAGAATAGCTGGTGGGCTTGAGATAGTCCCACGGCAATGGTGGCAATACATACAAAAGCTGCTACACAAATCAAGAGAAGAAACACGGTTCCAACTCTCGAGTGAATCGAGGGTTCTTAGAGCCAAATGAAAGGCACATGTAAACTGTGAGGTCTCTTCGTGGTGCGCTCACCAAAGGGCCAGAGCCAAGCCAGCCGGGTGCGCGAGGACAACGGGGTCTGAATGGAGGATGATGCAGGTGAGGTCTAGAGACTCGAGCTGCTGGAGTCACTCTGGTGGGTGGAAGGTCGTTGTCGTCAAGCAGGTATGTGTAGAAGGTGTCGAGGACAAAGACGTCGAATTGGGCCAGATTGTACGACGTATGGGATTGTGGTGAAAGATGCAAAAGTAGGAAATACGTCTAGGTAAATAGGTAGGAGGAAAGGGGCATTACTCAAAATGTATGCGTAGGGTGTGGCAGGAGGGCACCTCTTGTCTGTTTAAAGGGCCGCAGGTGAGGGCAGGGTTCCACTGCAAAAAAAGCAGAAGGAAACAAACCCAAGCCCACTTGCATGGACAGGTCCTTGTACGTCGTAGACCGGGTCTGCGTCGAGTCCCAGCGCGCTAAAAGGTGGGGATTTGCAGATGGGGGAAGTTCGAATCTCCATGCGCTATCCATGTACTGCGTCTAGGATATTTGTATGGCAGGATACCTTCCAAACTTTACCATTCTTCCGCGCGACCCCCGGGCAGCGCTCGGGAGGGGTAGAACCTTGGCGTGTTGGCGTGGTGCCTGGCGGATGCGCCGGTACGTACAGTACTTGGACGCGAGCTTCCAGAAGTACCTCGACGAGGTGACCAGGGGCCCACGGCTTCCTGGACCCGTGGGATCACTAATCGATTGTGTTCCCTCCTTATCCCCCATCTCCCCATCCCACTGCCTGGGAAAAGCGAGCACAATGCACGCCCGATTCTTCGATCCCTTTCGCTGATCGATGCGACCAAAACACACGACTCGAAAATCAAGTTTATCCCACGTCCATTCCGGACCATTCTGTCCGGTGTGGGCTTTGTTTTCTTTTATTTCTTGTAATGCACACACACCGGTCTGTATGCGTCCTTTGCATGCACAAATCTCGTGCGCGCCCTGGATTTTGCCCGGGCCGAGGCACAAACTCGCAGCTGATCATTATATGCACATTCTTGTAAACCTTGGAGAACTGTTACGTTCATGGCAAATTTTATTCAAGGGTATCAATAGATCGGTACACGGATAGCAACAGATGGTTCAGACTGGAAGAGTCTATATCGGAGCTCGCACAGCTAGCTTGTGCCGAGCTTGTTGCGCCTCTCCAAACCGAAAAGAGCGCTACAGCCACAGTAGTCCTTTATTGGAATCTTCCCGTTCTTTTTAGACATTTCGGAAGACCCTGGGCGCATCAATCGCGGAAATTTCCTGTGTCCAATCGGGCAGCCAGCAGCAGAGAGACCCAAGTGCTGAGACACAGTACTCTCCGTGGTGAAGGGCCCAGTACTCAAACAGTGGCTTATTGGCAATCGGTACGACTGGGGACTCGGCCGATATCATTTTTGGGAAAGTGGGCCAGGGACTTGCTGCATCCTTAAGTCCATGTGCCTGAATCCGGGGCACGAAATTGGGTGACGATGACGTAGAAGGCGTCTAGGGTATGGGAGGCGTCAAGCGCAGGGACTTTTGGTCCAAGAGTCTTCTCTTCCGAACGCCGCATATTTTGGCACGTTTCTAGAAGAGATCCTCTTTAAGGGACTTGGTGTTATGCATGAGGCCGCCATACCCGATTTCGACCTTTATCAGCTTGCGCAATAATGAGCAAGGCTGAGAGGCTTCGATTCTTGTGCACACCACAAACCGTCGCGGGCCATTGCCGACCTCTTTTGGACGGACTAGATAGCAGCACGAAACCAGAGCCTGCCTGTTTGGGAAAGATTCTGCTCGACTTGGGCGCTTGAAACGGTTTGCAATATATCCACGACTCGTACGGCCACACAGCATTTGTTCGGCAGGACCGTCGCGTGATTGTCGTGCTGCCTGAAGACAAGTCGATAATTGATATAGCAAATCGACTTGCCCAAGTTGCACCTACTGATGCGGACAGCCGTGAAGCTTGCCTTTATCATTCTCTCTCCTCTGTGGCTTGTCAATTCGGCAATATTATTGTGGTGGTGCACAATTCACAGCGGTACTTGTTAAAAGTTCGAGGAAATTCCGCCTCATCAGAAGAAACCCACAGAAGCCTCATTTCTCGCGTTTGCGCGGGCGGCCGGCTGGCGCGGAGGTATCATGTGGGCTCTGTGGACCGTTGCGACAAGTTTGTGGTTGAGAAGTGGGAAAAAGCTGTCAGCCAATAATCGGTGTTTCTGAGCTTTTGATGCCAATCCATCACCGATCCCGTCAACGTGGAGCTGGAGACAGCTGGGTATAAGACCCTGGTTCCCAGCTCCCTTGCCCGGGAGCGACACTAGCTAGTAGTACTAAGTACCGCAGTACTTTCTCACTTGTACTGTACATTCGTTCCTAAAGTGGCCGGGGCCCGGCACCTTTCGCTGCTCCTTGTTACATAGTAACATGAAATGGCTATGCCATTGTCAGCAGATGACATGGCGTTTGCTCCCCTGAACTATAACAGTACGCGCGCTCTTATCGGAGAAAGGAAAAGTCGAAGACATACGATGTGAAAAAAGAAAGGTGGTGACCGGAAGATGGTGGTCTGAGTTGGCTACAAACTTCGGGTGGTGATAAACTCGGGCGGCCCATCAAATGCCTTCGTTCGATGATGGGTATTCGGCAACTTTCCCATCATGCCCTCCACCGTTCATCATTCATTTTGGAGAATTCCCCGTCTGGCTAATTCTACATTATTCTTAAATTTACTCCCGGATGGCGGGATGGGCAGACAGATGATCGGCATCGCCTGTTCTGATCAAAGTCAAAGACATCATATCCGAAAAGGAGCACCGCTTTCACGCGTCTTTGGACGGCAGCTTGCGACTACTTTGCAATGTTGTCCAGGGCCCGTGGCTGATTAGTGGGTTTTAAAACCTGTTCAGGCAGTTTCTTTGGACAGGATTTGCATGGCTGCAATTGCCAACCTGTCACCCAGCTAAAAGCGAGATCGCGATCGTGATCGGACTTTATACATGATAGTGCCTTGTCGCCGAGTCGATGGTGCAGCACAGCTTGTACTGCCAATGTTTCTTGAGGGACACGGTGACGAGAGTGATTGGATCAGTCACTGGAGCACAACGACCACGTACTGTGTAATGCATCGTTCTGAAGGATGAAGACGCGGCTCACTTTGAATCTGGCGCGCGCCTTGAGTCATGACCGCCAGTCTCAACGGGGGGAGGTGAAGGCCTGGACCATATTCCGAATGGCTGGATATGGGTGAACGGGTAGCAAGCGGCTCCCCAAGGGATGCAACATCGTAGACCCTGGATTCCACGTCCAGCTGCTTGGGTCGACTTCCTTGGATATCGAGGTATGAGGGCAACGCTTGCAATACGTTGGGGGGAAGGGGGGTCTGCAGATGGTAGGGGGCTTGTTTAGGACTCTCCAGGAAGAGTCAGGCAGTAGAGGAGGTAGCCATTGCGCTGAAAAAAGTGATATGGCTGGCAAGGAGAGGGAGAAGAAGGCCCGGAGCGTGTGCGAGAAACTTTCATCAAACAAGCCCAGGATAAGCGCAAATCTGGAGATCGGGAACGCGCTGCTGGATCGTTAAAAAGACAGCGGACACTAACGCAGGACAGGCACAGGGGTCCTTTTTGGCCCCGGCTGGGGACAACTGGTCCCTCTCGTGCCACGCAGGGGAGCAGCTGACAGGACATGGCGATCCCTTCCTTGGACACTTCTGGGCTACTCGACTACGTAGCTCTAGAACCCAAAGCATTCTTCTATTTTTGATGTGCGATACGGGCGCGGTGAGTGCCGCTCTCGACTCTCGATTTCCTTGAACAAGCAGGAATTATTCAGTGGACATCCTGAGCAGACTTGAATCAAGTCCATCCATCTTGCCCGTGGGCCCTGTTTTTTATTTTATTTCTTTCAAGTGTGGAGGGGTAACTGTGTAGGTAAATGGAGAAGACCCTTTGAAACGTCAAGATGATATCACGGCAACGAAATCTGTACGTGACTGTTTGAAGGGTTCAAAAGGACCCGGTTTAAAAAAAAAATGCAGCTGGGGGAGTGTGTCAGCCCGTGGCTAGTGCCTGAGCCTGTCCACCGCCTGAAAGAGAAGCCCAAAGGGGCCTGAGGAATGCCCGAAGAGCCACAGAAGAGGGGCCCAAAAAAAAAATGGTACAGTGGAGCAATTTATTAGGGGACCCTCGACTGGGGGAAGGATAATTATGGAGACTAATGGAATGTGCAAGAAGACCCGGACCCCGTCAATGACCCGACACCCCCAGCCGGCAGCCTCGCGATCATTTTAAAACATTCGTCTTGGCGCGGCTGAGCCTCATCGTCAAAGATCTCGATCACAGAGTTGCAACCTAGGACAGACCGCTCCGGCCGAGCCTAGCAAGGCTCCATCTCTCCCTACCACCATACTACTGCGGATAGTGCTATTCCTAGGCCAACCAAATAATTCGACTGCCAACTCACTCAAAACCCACGCCCTTGGTGCTCGGTCCGCATGCCCAACCAATCTTGCGTGTCAGGGTTTGTTGATGAATGTTTATACCGGTACTAATTTTGCATCGCTGATGACGTATACGGCCATTCTTGCATGATATTTCCGAGAAACACGAAAAAAATTCTTCAAACTTGTTGACACACGATCTTTGATCAATCCAAAACGGGATCTACCTACTGGTCTTTGTCAACGACTCGGATTTACAACTCAAACTTCAGGATGCTCATGCTTGTGCTCGTGCCATTCTTTTGTCTTCTCTCTGTCCCTTTCTTCGACATACTGCATGCGGCATCGGGACATCATTGTCCGCCACATGAACATCACCATCACAACACAACCCTCCACATCACAATTGGCCCATTCGAGATCCTTCTCGCAGACCCCCCCCCTATACGTTCCCGAGTCTCTCTTGTTACTACAGTGTAATCCAGGATTGGGCGAGATGGGAAACCAATCATGGCTTTTTCACACAATTGGGTTCGTAGACAATAACAAACTTCGTGAATCTAGGATCACTGATTAACCTCAAACGCTTTGTTGCCCTCCATCTCGCTCTTGTTCGCGATGCGGCTCATCCGGCTGGGAAGGGGAAAGGCGGGGAAGCTCCCGCAATAAGCTTTGGCTGACGAGTCTTCGCCGCAACCACGCCTTTTTCTCATGTTTAACTTTCCGCCTCTTGTTGCCAATTTTTGTTTGAATTGCTACAATCCCGGTTGGTTGGTCCAGCTGAGATGCCTGAGCCCTATCAGCATCCTATCATCACATCCAGTCAGCCTGCGAGGTTTCATCAATTCTACGAAGATTCGGTCACCTGCGCCGTGACCCCAGTAGTACGTGCTATAGAGAAACGTCGAGATTCTGGAAGAAGCGAAACTACGCGAGACGAAGGCACATCCGTCCAGCCCAAGATTTCCTTCGGAATTAAGCCTGGACCAAACAAAGACCCAAGTTGGGACGGCTGAGGCTTGTTGTCAACACTGCAACACTGCAGTCCTCCACAATTCAGGGTTCACCACTACGTCAAAGTCGAGTCAGCCCTCGGTGGGTTGCAGACGCTTTGGCCCGCTGGGCACTGGCTAACGGGCGGAGCATCATCCATTACCAACGATCGACACCAACTAAAAGCTGAAAGCTTCCTCTGATTGAGCCCAGGACAATTCAGGTTTGGGATATAGTTGAAGATCGTGCTCTGGGCAGGGAGATGCCATTCATGCCGGGAATTGGTGTTCCTGCTATTCCCACCTTCTCGCATACGGTGTCTGTTTGATCAATAGCAGCTAAGACATAAGCTTGGAGCTGTTTGAGAACATCAACCAGCTGACCATGCTCTTTTCTGGCTTCCCAAGTTTGATCGCCCCCCTTCCCGTTGTCTAAACACCACACTTTTTTTTTGGAGTATCTGTATACGAGATCATCAGTCAGCATACGAGCCTTTATCGGCCGGAAGCCTGCGCTGTAGACCGTCGGGGCCGGATATTGAACGGCCTTGAATTTTATTTGGGCTGTTGTGGCTCAAAAGTGGCTGCTGACGGGCCAAAATGGTTCAGCCCGTAACCTCGTCATACATGCAATTCCGATTGATTAAGGGTCCCTTTTCCGCTTCAAAGACTAAGCCGTTGTTAAAAATGTGTGGAGAAACCTGCATTCGAATGGCGCTCAAGCTAATTGCACGCCTGCGCGGAATGCCCACTGGTCATTCAAAAGGTGGGTGTGTTACCGGTTTCCCCAAAAAGAAGCAAATTACTCCATGCCAAAGCCCTCACTTGCATTAGTTACAAGCCACAGATTCTCATCTGCGGAAGAGAACCTAGATGTTCCAAATTTTTAGGTTGATTTTGGGGTTTTGAAATTTCTTGCATACCGAAAAGCAAAAAAAAGTAATGTTGCAGGCAAACATCGAAATGTCACAAATTTTAAGTTCCACATAAGAAGAAGACCATCGTTTCCAATCACCTCGCCGGTTTTTACCAATTCCAAAAGAGGACCCCAAATTTGCCAACAGATCATCTACTCTCTGGACTATGCCAGCGTGTCGAAGTAAATCTTCCAAAACATTCAGCCCCCCAAGAAAGTGGTGTCACATCTGGGTGGCGAATCAAGGCAAGGGCCGTGGAGAAAGAGAAAATCAGAAACATGGGAATTGTCAAGAATGCCATAGTTTGTCAGCAGGATTCCCATCATCCGATAGTCATACAAAGGCCTATGCAGTAAACAAGGTAAGAAAAAGAAAGGCATGGACCCTTGCTTATCCTTGCGGCCACCCGCCTGTTGTTGGCATAGTTACTGCATAGCTGCGGGGTTATGCTGCCGAAGGGTCCAAGTTAACTATTATCCTGCAGCGCTGTGTCAGGCCCTGTCTGGGCTGGTTTGTTGGTGCCTTGTTTTTTGCCCTTTTGCCTCCTGCAAACTCATTGGATGCGCAGGTCTCTGTTGGCCATGGCACACACTTCATTTCCGCAAGGTCGTACGGGAAGATGGTGAGAACAGGTTTATTCGTAAGGTCTAGACCCTTCTCTTTTCTTCCCCCTTTGGCCCATGTTCTTACGGCTGGCAACGATATTTCGCGCATTCGCCATCCCCTTCCCCCGGCTATAGTGTCCTAATTGTCTTGTGCCCGTGTGTGTGCTTTGTGCTTAGGACGCACATTACACACAGTTGAGCTCATCATCCTCGTCATGGTTCCACAAAGAAAGCTGACCGGTTCACACACTTACACACACACACACACACACACAACCCCGCCCTTCCAAGTTTGCAGCTCGGTCTCGCTTTTGTTGGAGTACTTGCAGCCCCAAGGCTCATATGTGGGAACCCTTCCTTACAAATTTTGATCGCATTTGTGGCCTGTTGGTCGGGTTTTGTTGGTTTGCGAATGGCAATGTGCAAATCCCGTCTCTCGTCGAGCTTCACTAGGCGGGGTCTGTTGCACCGGGCGGAGGATCGTACTCGCAAGCAGTTGTCGCCCCACCCCCCAAACAAACGGCAAATGCAAAATAGCATTCTTCTTTGCCCCCCCTCAGATATAGAGAACTTTCTCAAGAGTAAGTAGGCAGGTCGTGCATTGGCCCGCGTATTTCCCGCGGTTTTTTCTTTGGTTTTCTTTTTAGTTAACGTTTGCAATTGGGAACGCAGAGTGTGGGATCATCTGCTCATGTGTGTTGTTGTTGGGCCCCGCCCCGGTGTGGACGGCGTGGAAGGGCATTGGCTTATTGCTTTGCTTTGTTTCCCAAACTCCAACGCGCACTTTCGATGCTACCCAAGGATCTATTGTGAGCCTTTTTCTTGTGTGTATGTATGTATGTATGTATGTGTGTGTGTGTGTGTGTGTGTGTGTGTGTGTGTGTGTGTGTGTGTGTGTCTCCTCACGCTGTCTCTGGCCGAACCCAAGCGCACGCAGGTGCGGTGGCATGCTTTTTTGTCTGTATCATGTAGAAAAGCTGGCTGGCCGGGACAAAGCTTACGCAGCCTCGAAAACGGGCAGCTGCATGCTTTTGTGCATAGAGAGGTAGGTACTTTGCGAACTTTTTCCTGATGTACCGTAACCATCCATCCGACGCGCCTAGGTAGAAATGGCTATTTTTTCTTCTTCTTTTTCTTGCTTTGGCGTAGACTTTTTGGAGATCGAGTTTTGACCCTCTTCCGAGTCAAGAAGCTCATGGCGACCCTGAAGTCCATAGGCCGAAATCCAATTCCCAAACGTTGTGGAAATCCCATAGCAGTCAGAATTCGGTCCGTAATCAGTCAGAGGGACAACTTTTATACTTTCCCGTCCTGCTTGAAGTATACGAGTGCCTGGTTGCTTTGCGGCGCAGAGTGGTGTCATTATCGTCATGTTACTTTGTGTACATCACACCCGACACGAGATTGGGATGGGGGCCAATGTGCTGCATAAGGTTATCTCTTTGCCAGGAAGAAGCTTTCAAAGCTTCGAGAGGGGTCTACAGGTAGGTGGAAGCTTCTCTGCAATGGTGCTTAGCATAAACCCATGCAAGTCGTTGCGCGAGTGTGTTCCTGTTCCTATTACTCAGAGGAGGGTGTGGACTGTGAGAACCGCATTTCACGATTCCCGCCCAGTGACGAATTTTCCCATCCCCTTCTTCTCACACTGTATGTTTGCGATCCAGCATCTACATCAAGTCGTTATACCCGTCACTGCTGTAAGTGGGCTGGGAAAAGGCAGCAAGCCACAAAAGTGCCCATGGCGGACTCAATCACCTCCCGCAACGCTATGTCCTATCAGATCCACCAGTCTATCGTCAGTGTGCTCCGCCTTGTTCGAAACCCTGGACGGTGGCTTATGGCTCATCGACCCCGCCATCCAGTCGATGCGGAGATCTGGCTGCGGCAGCAGCCCCCACGGTAGTGGTGAGCATGTTTTTGCTTCGAAAATGGAATGGAGTCTTGTGGAAGCAAGGCTGATGGCGTGCTCTGCGGTCGGTGTTAGACGACTGGTCGAGGAAAGGGGGGCTTGTTGGATGCAGAGACGAGCTCAAGATATCTGTCTACGTGAGGTTCCTTGGGTACCTACATCATGTCCCGTGGGGGAAAATTCCAGAGCTACCAGGCACCCGACAGTTGCAATTCGCTGCGGACGGTGTCTGGATAGTTTGCTAGATAGGTATCAATCTGCATGGCGGGATTCACTTCGAGGTCAGGGCTTGCCAGCTGTCAGATACCCCATGTAAGATAAATCATACGCAATAACAGTTGCTTATTAAAACCGGTTTTTGAAGAAGAGACGGTCTTGTTTCTACCTTGATACTCTAACTATCGTGATCCTCCTTCTGCATAGCTTGCTTTGATTCTTCAGGGGCACTTGAGTGATGCAATTGCACTTGAACAAGAACAAAGCGAGCCGGAGCAATGCCGGCTGGAACAAATACTGCTCCTATTTGGCCCATTGAAAGCCAATACATAGTCCCATTTGTGCGTATTCGACCTTGCCACCGCAATCGCTCTTCGATTTTCACTCAAAAGTATCCCAATTCCCCATCACTGACCCATCCCATCCCCCTACAACATTCTCATTTTCGTGGATCCAATCTTCAAGCGCCTCGTTGTAGTCGAGGTGGGAAAGGCGTGTAGAGGGGAGGGTAATGGCAGCGATTTGAGAAACCATCGTGAGACTGGAAAAGGAGACAATCGATGATATTCAGGGTGTTGAACATCATTTCGGAGAAGGAGAGACCTTCGATGAATACGGTAGCGGTGCAGAAAGATATGGATATTTGAAGCCGTAATCTAGAGGACTGTATAGATTAGGTACTAAATTATATATCGCCGCACGCAATGCCTTTACCGCAGAGGTGGCTTTCGAGTCCGGCTTGACCGTAAAGTCAATTGCCGCTCTTCTTCATTAGCTGGAAAATCCCACTGTCTCAATAATGCCTCTTAAACTCTGCAACGCCAGAAATACCTAGGTACTTCCATCATGGTTCATGAGTTAGGATCATGTAGACCACGCTCCGGTCGTCATGGGGTTCGCACTTGGCAACTTGACCTCCCACACTTGTTGCCAGACAGGAAGACGGCACTTGGAAAGCCCCAGCTGGTCGTTGCCAATGCAAATCCTCGTAGTCCGCATATATCGCCATAGTTGTAATGAGAACCAAGAAAGCCTTAAACTCTCAAGGTCTTTACTGTCCTTTGGGCCTGTGCCATTGGTCATACAGCTCGATTGCAATTCGACGACTTCATGATCATGCTGAGGCCGGGTAACTGGATCACAATAAAGTCCCCTTGAATGACTGATTCACAGGCTTCCGTGTGTTCGTTGCTACCTCGCTGTCAGGACCGAAGGAGGATAGGCAGATTGGCTTAACATAAACAACGCCCTTTCCATAAAGATGTTTCCTGCGAACGGATGACCCATGACACCGAGTCCTTGTTCAAAGGATCTCAAATCTATCTCGAGAGCCTGTCATACTATGCAGTCATAGCTCTCTACCCGCATTCATTGTGAAAACAGCTGACTCCAGCTCTAAATTGGCACGTATCTGGGACAGCCATTACCTACAACAGCACTTTACGCAAAACTTGACTTGGCGTTGCGGCTTCAATGGCACATTGGTCTTGCTCCAAGGTGACACAATGCAAAGGGCGTATAAATATCAAGCAATTCCCATTGTGAATTCAAGAAACACACCACGATGAGTGCATTGGTTCGATGGCCTTCTTTGCTCGACATGAAATATGTTCTCTTATCTGATGGTTGGCCGTGGCACCTAGTCCCAGACCTTTGAAACGGGGTCATATTCGATGCTGCCTGACTTATTCGGCTCTCAAACGCGCCTTCCCAGCGCAAAAAGTCGCAAAGATGAAGAGACGAGCCCGGATATCACGATCAATGCGAAATGCCCATTGCCTCCAGCTCAGACCGATGGGAGCCTGGTGCCGCGCACCCAGGCATGGCTTTGTTAGAAGCGAGAGAAGTGGGCAAGCACTAAAACTACGACTTCAATATGTCGCCAAAGTGTGGCAATATGGGAGAGTGGAGTTTGGTCCAAAGTTTTGTTTTGAGGACTGATACGCTCTCACTGCGAAAAGTAGCCGCCCTCAGCTTGCCGCTTTGTTATCTACAGAAAACGTCAGCTTTACTTTGATTTTTAATCATCGGCTGTAAAACAGCAATACGACTCACCCATTCTTTCTTGCACTCGCGGTACGCCCTGTGGATTCAGTCAGTCCCACCCAGGCCGGTCCAGCACACCCACCTTTCACCCGTAACAAAAGATACTTACGAGAAGTATTCCTGGCACATGGCCCTATCACCTCCATTTCGATTCAGGCACTTAATGCTCATCGACGCGGCCTCCTGGCAGGGGTCCAGCCACTTGCTCTTGCTCTTGCTGAGGGGACAGGTGGTCAGCTTTGGGGCGCAAGATGGAGATGCTCGCAAGGGCTGCCGTACCCTTTGAATTTCTCTTTGGTCTCCTTGTTCCAAGGCTCTTCCACTTTGTCAACTGGAGCAGCCATTCTGTATTTTGTGGTGGTGCATTTGCAAGTCGTGGTAGCAATTTAAATGGAGATGAATGTTGCGGACGGAATTCCATGACGTTGAAAGAGGCGTCGGAGATAAGGAAATTGGATTATGTCAGCCAGCTCGTCACTATCGAACTTCAATCATCGCTTCGTGGGGAGATTCCATTCTCATATTGCTACTTCATTCATTAATTACAATACAGTACAGTATACACGGCCATCTTGGCCCCGGAAGTGACTTTTGTCAATCCCTCATTTCGTAATAGTTAACAAATTTGCATTAATCATACTCATGTTCATTCATTGCTTTGTCCCTTTGGCCGCAAGTGTATGCTTTCGCTTGAGTTGCTTGCAAATACCTGGCTGATCCTTTCGTCGCCACTTCTTTTTCCGTTGGTTGTCCTTGCTCTTGCGCCGCTTGTTTTTCTTTTGATCCTTCTTGCGCTGCTGGTTGCAGGTATCCTCCTTCAATGCCTGCGCCGGGACTGCTGTCATTTCCTTAGGTGACGGAGCCGGGGAACGGACTTTATGCTGGATAACTTCATCTTTATCTTCGTCCTCGTAGTCAGCGGACTCTTGTGCTTGGGCATTCTCAGTTGAGTTGTGGGACATGGCTTTCTGGCGCTTGTCAATTGTCTCGGGCTGTGATTCCACCCGCTCTTTTGCGCTGGCATCATCTACCACGTGTTTTGAGGCTGCACTGTCGTCACGGTCCTGTGCGCTGTGCGGTATCTGGCCTTGCAGATTGGCAAATACCATCTTCATGTGGATCTTATTGTGTATCTGCAGTGGTGAATAAGAGGATGCACCCATCATAGTCTCCATAAAAGTCCAGTCTTCGAAGGCTTTGTGCTGGACCTGTTTGCTGATCTCAGCGGTACGGCCGAGCGCCTGGGAGATCTTGGCTCCACGATCAGCCAACTCGGCATTGGCAGGCTCAACTCTAGTGGCTCCAGCCATGTCGGTCATGGGCGAGACAGTGGCACCATCGGCTCGATCATCCTTAAAACTAGATGAAGGCGAAGCAGAAAAGTGTTTCTTGCTGAGTTGACGCCACGACTGACTCTCCTCAGACTCCTTGCTGTCGAGGGAGTCATCGCTTGTCTCAAACACAGGAGGCACAGCTGTGTCCACTGGAGGGGAGGACCCGAGCTCGCTTTCCTGGTAGCTGTCGGACGCGTCAGAGAGGTCCAGACCCATCTCAGCCGCCTTGGACGGCGAAGAGACGACGATTTCCAGCTCGCGGGCGCGGCGGTACGCCTTCTCCATTGCAAGTCGCTTACGCTCCTCCTGGAGCCGAGCCTCGTGGTTTCTCTGCCGTTCTTCTTCTTGTGCCTTCTTCTCCTCACGGAGTTGTTTTCTTTCCGCCTTTGTCGCGGCGCGTGCTTCACGTTTGGCTCTCTTCTGCATCCTGCGATCTTCCTCAGAGTCCGGGTTCTCGTTGACTTCGCGTTTCCTCTTGCAGATCTGCCCGGAAGGTGGAGTCTTTTCAATGGCGTCGTCGGACTTGGGATCGGTTTCGGAAATGCGGGTAAGTTGGAGCGGCTTTTCTTTGGGTTGTTTGTCGGCTTCGAAAGGCGTGGGAGGCAGAGCGTGAAGCTCGTCAACAACGGGTGGGCAAGCCTCGTTGTCATCAAGCAAACCTGGTCCGTCATCTTGTGGGTGAATCTTGCGGGGCTCAAGGAGTCCTCCGTCACCAAATAACGCGTCGGTCAAAACATCAGCCATGAACCCACGTGCCTCATCTTTGTCCTCTACCACATCTTGCCTGCTCGCGCCCTGATTGACCACTGTGTCGTCAAATTCGACTGGCGATATCAGCTTGGTGTGATTCAGTGAGTCATCGTCGTATCCAATCTCCTCAACTCCCTGTTCACTCGACGAGCTTCCATGGACAAGGAGCAGTGGAGGTTTCTGGAAAGGTGCTTCTGATGACGGTCTCACAGGACTATTCGCAGGCGACTTGCAGGTGGGCTCTTGCAAGGCTCGCTTTGTCTGATCTTCCACCGGCGAGCCCAAGTTGAACGAAGAGATGGCACTTGTAGACAGCGTTTGTGGCTTCAAAGAGTCGCGGGTTAAGGTTGGCGCGACAGACGGCCGAGTGACATTCAATGCCATGTTTCTCTTGACCCCCGTATCTGCTGCTTCGTCCAAATCACTCATGCGGCCATTCGAAGTGCGACGCCCAGTTGTCCGCAAAGTCCAAAATGGATCCTCTCCAGCCATTCGCAAGGGAGGAGCAGACCAAGGTAGCGAAGCCTCCAATGACTTTGATTCCCGGCGCGAGGTCAAGGTCTGGTCCCGTGTGTCAAACAGTACCTCGGCATATGACTCAACGTCGGAATCCTCAATTACAACACAATCAGGCTGCGGCCGTCGACCAACTTGAGCGCGATCTCTTGCAAGGGCGGCCGCGACATGGTTGGTGGGGGATGAGAGCAATGGGCCTTGTGCGGACGATGGCTCTGCCTTTGTTGGGTTGCTGTATTGCGTGCGTACAATTGGTGTGGCAGGAACTGTGATATCCTCTTGAGCAGGAGCTACGGACTTAGTGCGTACTGGAGACTTCATGTGCTCTTCCTTTGCTAGCGGTTTCTTAGCTAGCAGAAGGGAGTTGCGCGGTACTGATACTGATCGAGGCGCAGTAGGCTTGGGAGCGCTACCGAGCTTCCGGATGGACGACGACATAATAGCTTTGCTTTGACGGGGCGAATAATATTCATCGTCGGATAGCACAGCACTAATGTCGTAAGGATCAGGCTTACCAAGAAGGAACTCTGGCTTCTTCTGCTGGATGGCCTTTTGCGTGTCAACGAGTGACTGAGCTCTGATAGCTTTGGATTGCGTTACAGAGCGCGGCGGGGCCTCGGAGGGTGATCTCAGCGCGTTGATAGGCGTCCAGCTGCTGGCCAGTGGGTAATCTCGGGACGTGGCATCGATAGTTGGGGATTGTGGACTCTGGGAATCTGGAATCACGCACTCGTCCTGAGTCGAGGGACCTGCAGCCTTGGATACGGCGCGTTGCGAGGCGATCGCTGTAACCAGGGTGTGCGGGTCTTCCTTTTCTGCCGGCTGGCTGGTGGAGGTGCGTCTTATTGTCTGGTCTGTGGCATATGGCGCGTCCCCGACCTGGGCTGCAGACGCGTGGTCTTGCTTCGTTGGCATGGTAGTCGAATTTGGCCTCTTCACCACTTTTGCTGGGGAAGATATGTCTTCCGTGACATCAATGCCGCTTTTGGACGCGTCGACGTCCTCTGGAAGCTGCCTAGCGGAGTGACGCCGCCTCTCTAACGTCGTCACCGGTGGTGACTCCTCAATCGACTTGACCAGTGGCTCAGGCAAGTCTTGCTCCTGCTGTGACTCTGGCGACACCGCCTTCGGTGTGGGAGGAGAGGTCTGATCTTCTAACTCCAGCGGCGCCATCGACAGAGTCCTCCGCTTGGGCTCAGATCTCACAACCCAGCTCGCCTGCGGACCTCTCGAGGGTGTCTTTCTGGGCTCCGTCCTCACCATCCGTCCGCCCTGCTCCGCGATCTCCAGGTTCCGCTGACTCGGCGTCTTCCTTGGCTCCTTCAGTTTCTTCGCTTTGGGCGTGCGGGCACCGTTCTCCTTGGCGTCCAAATTTCGCAGAAAAGCCTTCCTCGCCTCGTCGACATCAAGCGCCTCCTCGATTAGGTACAAGACCCCTCCCTTGCCCAGCTCCTGCCCAACTGCCTCCTTCCCATCAAAGACGTAGCCATTGTCGTCGCGCGCTTCGAGTCGAGCGCCGTCGACAAACTTATTGAAGTGCATGTCGATGTACTGGGCTGCATGGGTGCAGGCTTCGCGAATGGGCGTATCCGGTAAGAGTTTCAGAGTGAAGGCGTGGTTAGGTTCAATGGAGCCGTATGGGTGATGATGTCGGTCCGTGAGGGCAAGGACGCGGACACTGAGTAGAATTGGCGGGATGGGGACTTTTCGCGGCGCCATTCTTCTTGCTTTTCCCTTTGGCGATTGTGAAACGAATTGAATAGCTTTCTTCTCTGGAGAAACAGGTTCACTTTGATCTTCTTTTGCTTGGGGAGGCGTGGAGGGAATTGGTGTTGGGAAGGATTGTGGTTGCTGAGAGACCTCAGTTGATTGTGTTTTTGAAGCTCCAGGCACAAGACTGTTGTCATCACGACGTAAATGTGCTGGTGAGATGAACGTGGGAATGAAATTGGTTTCATGTGAGGTAGTCTCTTCCAGCTCTTGCGCATTTCTGCACAATGGTGAGTGCGATGTGAGCAGAGGTTGAGTGTTGGTTATAGTATCCTCTCCAAGCTCTGGGGATGAAAGGTTATGGATACTGGGATTTCCATGTGGGGCACTCATCTCCTCTCCGTCCTCATGGCATCTGCTGATTGATGTGCTTGGCGACAAAAGGCCATGGCAGTGTTGATCGTGAGGGTTCCCAGCACTAACTTTTGTATTTTGGGTGAGGATATTGCCCATGAGGGATGGTTTGGCGCTTTGAGCAGCCATTGACAAAGATACAGTGGACAAAAACAACTACTATCACAGAGACATGCAAGAAGAGGAGCGATGGAAAGCCCGTCAATGAATGAGGATGGGGGAGCAGGAAATAACAACACCGTTACATGTAATTCTTGTAATCTTGGACTGCAGTATTGCGCTGTTGCCCGGGGGGGGGAAGAGACCCGCGCAGAAGCAATATATCGTTCGCGCGCTCTTATCGCGTGCGCGTTCGGATAAATTGCTGACTTGCTTCTGATGCATCTACGCGATGCGGATACTACTACGACGATCCGTTCTCTCTTTCTCTCCCCCTGAATGTGACATCTGTTACTCGTGGGTCGAGCGTTTCTCCATTTGCAAGGTGTGGCTCGGACATGCATGCATGCGCGCCTGGGTGAGGTTTCGTTGAGCAAACGGATGCTTCGCGTACCTACAGGCCGCAATCTCTGGTCAAACAGCGGTCACTTCCAAACCCTGCCGTGCCCTATACTCTCTTCAGGGAAGATTGTTTCCGAAAGGTAGACAATGTTGGGGGGGGGGGAGGTATTCGGCCTTGTTCGTATCGGTCTATGTAATACTTTGTGGTTCATCACTGTTTCATACCATGTTCATGGCCTGGATCGAAAAGCACACCAGATTCCTCGAGTTGTCATATTGCTGTAATGCCACACGCCCTCCGTCTGTTTGATTTATCGATATCGGCCTTACTCCTTGACAAGCTCCCCATTCAGATCCCATTCCTCAGCCTCTGAAACCAGATCCGGGATATCTTCAACCTTGTGCCTGCCTTCCAGGATATCAATCACCGCTGTGAACAGAGGATACTCGTGAGTCAGGCCTCTCGCCTTGAGGAAGCTGTTCACCTCCTTGGCAGTGGATGTACCCTGGAGCATCTGGCCATTGAGTTCAGTGCGCTCAATTTCCTCAACACTAACACCCTTCTCAGCCGCCGTCTTCGCACAGCGAAAGTTGCGACCACTCGAGCAAGACGTGACCAGATCCGCCATGCCTGCTGACTCAACCGTGAATGTGGCGGTGCTGATGGTCTCACCAAAGAATTCCTTGCCAAATTTGATCATCTCGACGATGCCCAACCGACAAATTTCGGACTTTGCGTTGTCACCCCAGCCCTTGCCCACCACGAAGCCAGCCGCTAGCGCAACGACGTTCTTCAACGCACCACCCAATGATGTACCTGCCACGTCCGAAACCATGCGCACATGGAAGTACGGTCTCCGAAAGAGCGCCCGGAATGTCTTGTGATCCAGCGGCGGGAATTCATGCGGGACAGCCGTTAGCTTGACCTTGCTCTTGCGCCCCCTTGCGTCCTTGTGTTCCAATTGATTCGCGTTCACTGGAGTGATACTCAAGTCGAATTTGGTCTGGTTGGCGGCAGGGCTCTGTGTTCTCGGCGTGGGGTTACGGCTCGCGTCCATGGGCGGTGGGTCATAGGCGATTGTTGTGGCGCACCACTTTTCCGCGGCAATCTCACTGGCAATGTTCGCCCCCGATAGCGCGCCGCAATAAATTCCGAGTCCGTCGCCGATCCACTCGCTGAAGAGCGAGACGCCATCATCGGAGACGTGCACGCCCTTGATGCAGCTAATGGCGCGGGCGTAGGGAACAATACGTCCACGTAGCTGGTCGCAGACTTTGGCGATAAACTGGTGGGGCAGGTTGAAGACGAGGATGGTGGAATCTTTGGCGGCGTCGACGAGATCCGGGTTGGCGATGACGTTCGAGGGGAGTCGGATGCCTGGCAGGTATTTCACGTTCTCGTGGTAGGTATTGATGATGTGGGTAAGCTTCTGCTTGGCGTCGCCGATGGATGCATCGTAATGTGGTGAGTCGCTGGGAATGGAGACTTCTTCCTCGTATACCCACATCTGGACGTCCGGCTCAAAGATATCCGGATGTTGTTTTGTATTTTCGGCGACGATCTTGGCGATAGTCGAGCCCCAGTTGCCGGAGCCAACGACCGTCACCTTGTGGCGCCTTTCATAGGCGCTTCCTAGCGAAGCCATATTGCGAATTGGTGTAGTAGTGCCCGTAGACCTTCGAGAGCTGCTGTAGGAGGAGACTGCTGTCTTAGACGCCTGTGATATAGCGAGGCTCGACTTTTTAGTGGTAGAGATAGCAGTGGTAGAGATAGCAAAGGTTCGATCAGAGAAGGTTCTGGAAACGTGAGGTCTACGAAACAGTGTGGTGGTCAAGGAAGAAAGTTGTCTGTTATCTCCAGCGGCTGCTCGAGATATAACGGGGTTGGAAGGAAATGAAGTTCGACCTATGCGTAGGACATGCATTAAATACTACAGTTGTAGTTGCAGTGGGCACGCGAGCAGTTCTCAGGCCGAGGATGGTCAGTTGAGGGAGGGAAAAAAGTTCCGCGGTACTGTGTCAGGGAGTCGTAGGAGAGAGATCTTCCCTTCAGGCCCCGTGGCTTTGCACGCGCCCCTGAGCTCGGAAAGCTTGAATATGGGTACTCGTCGACGGAAAAAAAAGTGACGCAAAAGCGGCAGAAAGCAGACCGCCTGCCTGTCTTGAGGACAGCAACCGAGGGGCATCTGATAGTGGAGTACCCAATGTTGTGCCGGATGCTGAGCAATAACCAGGTGTAGCGCATTATCCCCCCCATCAAACATTATCTTTTGGTGGGGCCTCAACGAGATATGCTCCAAAGTCAATCTTTTTTTGGTCCCCAGATTCCCTAGGTACTCAAGCCGAGGCCAAAATGAAATTGACTTTGCTCGGCGTGGCCAATCTCGCGTGGCGCAGTATGGCCTGCCATCCGTGATAAACAATAAGGAAATTGTGGATTGCTATCCTTCATCCGTTCTTGAGCACCGCGAGGCATGTGAAAGTCCCCATAATTCCCGTCATCTTTGTTTGTCACATGTCAACAAAAGCCTGACATGGTGTCGATGGGAAAACAAGCCCACGGCCCATGAGACCAAGAATTCAGCCTTGTATCTGATGTTTACTTATGTACAATCGGCAGCAGTCTGGCTCGAGCCACGAACATGGCTCGAGGCGTCGTATGATCCGTGCAGTCGAGTGCTTCTCGCAAGTCCGTGGTACATACCTAGGTAGACTGCGCCATCCCTCCAAGAACATCCTTGGCGCGACATTCTGTCAACCAGCAGCGAAATAATGAGCACCAGATACAAAAGATGAACCAAGAGTCCCATAGCATCAGTTGGCCAACAAGGCCAGGCAAGGTCATCACTGCCGACTACATTGATGGTAAAGCTGTTTAACGATGTTATGCTTTATTTTATTGACAGTCCAATACCTTTGAAGGAGAACGAACTACATTTTCGTGAATGACAAAGGCACCAGAGTCTCCAGCAGTGATCTTGATGTTATGCATGCTCTGGTACTCGGCTTCTCTTCCCGGAGAAGAGCAGGAGATCAGAACGGGTCTAATATTCCATTAGAGTCATTTTTTGGAGGCACGTCAAAGGGAAGCACGCGGCAGTGCCGGACGGAAGAGGCAATGTACACGCTGATCAAGACATGTCACGGTGGTCGGCGAGCCCAAAGCGGAAAATTTGAGGCTGACGTGAGAGCTGCTTTGTTAGCCAGGCCTACACAATAGTACAACGGACACTTCAAACATGGGCACCCTATTTCCCAAGCTTTCTTGCTCCACACCCTCCACACTTATGGGATCCCCTTTGGCAAGTGGAATGTGATCAGAATTGAGTAAAATCTCAATGTGTCAATTCGGTACATACCAATGGCTGCAAGACTCGATATGTTGTGAGGGTTGATAGTATGGTGTCAAGGCTTACATCGTTGTGTCCGTTGTACCAGAACGTCAGCCCCATTATCAGCCTCATCTACGGCCAATTCATGTGACGCGGCACACTGATACTTGTTAGATACCAAGCAGACGGTGTGCCCAATAAAGAATAGTCATCAGCCACCAGACCACGCCCCTAGAAAATTCCGAACTCATAAGATCCAAGATCAGGAAGGGGTGTAACACGGGATGTCGAAGTATTTATACCGCTCTGTCCAGGTTTGGGTGTCACCTCACATGTTGCCAACAACAACTGCAGGAATCTCCAATCATGCCGTCAAACTGGAGAAATAAAACACGTCGGCCGCATACCAAGTCGAGAAAGGGGTGTGTGAGGTGTAAACGACAGCGAAGGAAGGTTAGTCAAAGTATCAACATCAGGTTTTTGGGCGGTACCGAATTGTTTATTGACGACGCGCAAAGTGTGATGAGCGGTCACCTAGCTGCACCAGGTGTGCTAGCCTAAACATAGAGTGCCAATATTTGGCAGCCAGGATCGACACAGAGTCACCGGTCCTTCACGGTTCCTCTATACCGGACGACATTGATGCGAGTCTTGTGGAGAGAATAGATAGCATGCTCAGCCCGAGCACTTCGACCACGCTGAACGATGAAGTATTATCTATCAGCCCACTTCACTTTGAGGCGCATACATCCGATCCGAAACCTTGGTCTCCGTCTGAATCACGAGCGACACACCGGAACGGAGCCTTGCAGGAAGCGAACCTTCCACCTCTTGATGCACAAGACCTTGAACTCCTCACACACTACCTTTCACACACAAGCCAGACAATCCCCTTCGATAAAATCGATCTCTATGCGCTGCAAATTGGCATCCCAAACCTCGCCTTCGGCAGCAAGCCCCTTATGAGCTCTGTGTTAGCACTCGCGGCGGTATGCCAATGCCATGACTTGCTTCCCACGCCAGATGACCTGTCCAATCTGCCTCTGCCTCTGCCTCGAATCCAGAGCCTACTCGAACTCGCAGAGAGACACCATAGAAACTCATTGCACCAGATACAAAAGGCCATCGGCACAGAGCGTTACGATACTGTGTTAGCAAATGCGACGCTCATGACGCTATACGGGAGTGCGGTGCACTGCGTCCGGATACGTCTCATCAATCTGCACCAAGAGGGCAGACTTGGGGCACCACTACCGAGCGAATTTGTCCCGGCCCAGAGCCAGTGGATCAGTCTCATCCGCGCTGTGCACTGTGCCTTCATCGGGCTCCGTGCTGACGTAGAACTTGAGGGTCCCCAGAATAGTGCAAGTCCGTCGAGTGTTGAGGGTTCAGATGGAGAGCTTGGCTTTGATGATGAGGTTGGCGAGGTCAAGTGCTCCCAAGACGGACCCACGAAGACAACGCTGCATTTATTTCTCCCGATTGTGACCGCAACGATTGGGGCCGCCTTGGAGACCCTGCGAACAAGGATTTGGCGAAGCCGAGAGAGTAACAGCTCCGCAGAAAGCGACTTTGAAGCATGCACAGGAGCGCTGGAGATCTTAGAGTCGATTGTGGTGGAGAGTCTGTCGGGCATCAAGAAGGGCAGCGCAACAGTCACTCCTGAGGACTCACATGACGGCTTCATCGGTCGTCTGTCACTTGTCACTCCTTGGCTACGTGCTTACACTGCGCGCGTGACCTCCAACAGTGATCTTGAAAGTATCTCGGGATCCGCCACCCCAAGTCCACTGCGGCGGAAAATCACGGCCTTCCTCAACCGCGTCGATGCTGGATTCCTGAGCCTTGTGCAGGATAAGCTTGAGCTTATGACTTTACCGAGTCCCGGGGAAAGAGGACGATGTTTTGAAGATGAAAATGACGCAAGTCGATGTGCCATGGACATATTTGCTCATTGGCTTGTGCTTATGTGCTTATTGGATGGTGTCTGGTGGATAGGGGGCATCGGAATGTGGGAGTTGGGACGGGTAGTCAATTATATGAAGAGGCCTCACGGTAGGGAGGTCGGACAAAACATAGATGCATGGTGGCCTGCGAGCATGTACGCAATCAGGACGGAGTTGGCGAATCAACGGGTATGACTTGAGTTCCGTACAGCGTCCTGAAACACATAGAGAATCTTTTCCTTGCAAACGAAATAGACGCTTCTTCGTTCTTCCCATGAGGCCGTTTGACGCTATTTGGAGACGAAGAATTAACAAATGCCGGTGCTCACTTTCCCGAAGGACCGAAAATTCTGGGTAATGTGAAAATACAACAGTCGAAAAAGCTTCGAGGCCCCCCTGGATGTGAGGCATCATCGACGAAAGACTAGTGGCTTCGAATGTGTAGAGGTCATCGCGACGAGTCGGAAGTTTGTCCAACACATCGCTGGAGATGGGGCGAATAAATGATCTAAAGCTCGACCTGAGTGAAATGAAATTGTAGAGATAGAGCGAACATCATACCGATTCGTTGAAGCACCTTCATTCAGTGAGCAGGTTCGCCTTCTCTTCGTCAACGCGTGCCTCTTTGCGAGTCTTTTTCCTCAATCTACATCCCCGCGTGACTCCTTCGCCATCATCGTCCTCGACCGTCCTCTCACCATCGCCGAAAATGGGCTTAAACCACCGGTCATACACTCCCCAAGAAAGATGGAAGTACGTCTCCATCAGCAGCCCAAACCAAACTGGCGTTTGTCCATTCTCGTCCGCCAACAAGCTTCCTATAGCCAGGTACAAAAGCATTACCGGCATAACAAATGCCAAGAATAGGTATTGCCCGATAGCCTGGAGACGAGAGGTGATGGTGTAGGGTTGCAATTTGCTGAGCCAGCGTTGATACTCGACGGGCAGATCGTGTTCAGCCGCGCCGTCCGCAATCAGCTTCAAGTACCGCGCGGATGGCTGCGCATATTCCGGATCTGGCCGTATAGGCGAAAGTAACAGCTTCTTCCACCAGTCCTTCAACTTATCGATGGGGCATTTATCGTCGTCGTCACCATTACCGTCGTCTCCGTCGTCGCCCTTCCGGAATACTCCACGGTTTGCCTCATCATCCCCATCTCCGTCATCCGGATTCGTCGGGATACGCGGCGCATAGAGTGTATGCGCCCAGAACGGCTTTGGCAGCCCGGGAACAGGCGGTTTCTCCGGTATTCCTGGCGGCCTCGATGGAATAGCGATGCACGGCACCAGAATATCTTTGTACGATGCGCCGCCGCCCTCCGTCCTCACGATCGTCGCATAATCCTCAGGCGTAACCTCATATACCACGCCGATCAGACCGTTGTTCCATTGTGGGTCCCAATGTGCAACCCGTCCCGTGATTTCGTCTTCTTGTGCCATGCGAGGAGGGAATGTGTAGCCAGGGGGCGGCTGTGGGATCTCAGGCGGATCCGGAAGGCCCGGGGGCAGCTTCGGCGGCTCAGGAATCTTGCGCGGCGCAACATTTGCAAAACACGGCTCTTTGTACGCTATGCCTGGCAGATCAAAGGTGAGGCGCAGCGTGGGGACGGACACGTTGACTGCGGAGATGGGGCGGATGCCCCGCTGGCCGAGAAAGGTCTGCGCGCAGAGGTTGGAGCCGTAGGCGAGGTAAAGGACGGTGTCAGTGGCCAGATACGGCGCAGCCGTGGGTGATGAGGAAGGAATGATGGATTGGTCATGAGAAAATTTAGCTGTCGCGGCGTCGAGTCGCTCTTGGGACGTTCGGGGGATCGAGGATATGGATGGATACTCCTGCGATGGAGGTCTGCGTGTGAAGTCGAGGGAGCGGATGTTCTGCAGAACAGCCTGAACGCAAGTGCTCCTCGGCGGTGAGGCTGGAAATGCCATCTTTGAAATGTAGAGCTACTATTGAGTTGGATGTTGAAGAAGTTCCAAAGCCTCAAGATATTGATTGAAGGCACATGAGACACGCGGCCTAGGCGCTTGTCGTCACTCCGGAACCCCGGCTTGCCCCGAGCACCAATCCTGGTAAAAGCGGCTCGTTCCGAGGCAAACAAGGATCACGAATCTAACCTTATTTGGACCCACTGAGTTCCGTCCCCCACAACACATGCAGGTATCCTTCACCACAAGACACTTCTCGTACACTCAAACCTCGAGGTGGGATTCGATACTGTATTCTCATTGATAAAGTATCGTAATATGGAACAGATCCCAGCATCAATACAATATGTTATGCTAAGAAATATTGAATCAGCTTTACAACCTCACCTGTTCCCTGTGACCTCTGGCCTATGCAACGTATCACTTCATGGAATATAACACTGTCATCGCCGTCATCCATACGAATGACCTGGTGGAGATAAATTACTCGACAGAATACGGCGTGATGCTTCTGGAAAAAATGTCATGTGTGTTTTTCGGGACTGGTTCTTGCTACTTTGGACCGTAGCTTATTTGCTAACCTTCATCATATGCTTTTCTTCTGACCATGAAGAGGGCTTACCGTGGAACTTGGCAGGACCGGACAGCCAGTCTAATAGATAAATTCCATGATATAAGCTCCATTAACCGCCCAAGGACCAGCCAGGACCACAGCAGCCAACCAGAGAAGGCTGTACTTGAGGCCACCGAGAGCTAGGTGCAAGGCTAGAGGACTAGGCTGGTGAAGGCATTTGAATATGCCATCGTGGAGTAATAGAACATGAACTCATGTGTCTGATGCAAGGTTTGTCTATGAATATTGCTTTCAAGCCTTTCAACGTGAAGTCAACGTTTCTCTGACTTAACACCATCGGTACCGACAACAACCGGACCCCCCCAGGCAAGGCATCTCGACTACAAGTCTCATTCTTGTGTGAATGATCTGAACTTTTGAATGAACTCTTGGATTTCTCATATGAAAATTTAGAACTATAATCCTCGATAAGCTTCTGGCGGTCTCTAAGATCATAAACAACACTATCGCAATAGAACCGCCTCTTTCGGATTGGTCTGCCTCCAAGGATGCGTGAAAACCCAACTTTGATATGCCTCGCGAACGAAACAGGCAGTCTCAAACGCCTTTGCCGCCCACATTATCAAATAGACCTCCCCACATCGTTACACTACCGTCGCTGAGGCCCTTCCTACAAGAGATCGACCGCGAGCTCCCAAATTTTCCCCCGAGAACCAGACATCGTTCCAACCTTCTCGAAGAAGGTAGACCTCTACCCGCAGAAAGGCCAGCGAGAAATATCTTGAACACAGGAGCTTCTATTGATCCACGCTATATCGACACTGCCCACGGTAGACGCTTTCTACTCCCTGCACCCGACGCCAGGAGATCACACCGATCAAGCACGAGACCCGCCCAAAGATCATCCCGCCCCAAATACCTGGAAGACAGTGAAACGAAATTCAGGATCTCCCGGCAGAAGAGGTATCAGCAGCCAGGGAGACGCCATAATCGTCCTGATGGGTTCACCGCCGGGCACCAGTTACCGCCAGCCAGTTCTATCGATCGCCGGGACCAGTTGGGAAACCCCGTGCCAGTATTGACGCTCACTACACCTGCAGAGGCAGGAAAACCCTGGTCTGGAGAAACTTCGTATCTTCGCGACGAGAATCAGTGGCCCATTTCTCCTAGCCACGGTGATTGGGAGGAACGGCGGCCGGGCTCAAACAGAAGGGGTATTGTGAGTCGCAGAGATTATGAGCATCGGGGAGTGCAGCTTGAGGCAGCAAGGTTTCGGGAGGCCTATGCAAGGGTTCCAATTGCTAATTTCAGACCACGGCGTGAGAACACCTAAATTGGGTGGTGCTGTTTGTGGGGCATCTACTGGTTGTGGGAGAACTGTTGAACACCTTCCTCAAGCTATTCGGGCCTACCTACGCTTGAAGTTATTAATGTTCTCCCAGGCCTTTATATCGGAAATTTAATACAGGCCATCAGTGATAAACAACGCAGCGTATTTGGCTCAACGTTGAGATGAAATGCACTAATTTGCATACTATGACTCTCTAAATTCTCAAATCTGCTTACTGCATGTACGGACTTTATCAGCATGCTGAAAACTATCAGGACACGAGTGCTAATTGTTGTAGATGTCTACCTCATTGCTCAAACCCCATTCCATAACCCGATATGTTGATACAACTGTCAAGCCCAGCGGCCTCCTATGTTCTCTTATATGAAGTTCGGAGTTTAACAAGATCCTTCACAAGTTTACCCTTCCATTTCGATCTCCTTTTCCTTCTCCGCCGCCCTCTTCTCAAGAAACAATCTCCCCAATACATCAGCGGGTTTATACCGAATGTCCTGATGCCATCCCGGATCCACCACCAGCCGCAGCCCGCCCACCATCGCTGCTGTCGTTGCCGCGACGCCCACATCCAGATGCATGTCCTTCTCAAAGCTGACTGCATAGACAGGCACCTTGCACGGGTTGCTGGAAAGCATCTCATAATTGTAGGGGCATTCCCACACGTAATCAGCCAGAATCTCCGCCGCGCCTTTAAGATCAATCAGCTCCTCGTGTGTGTCATAGTGGAACCGGCAGTATGTGTTTGCAGTGAAGTAGATCGGCATGTCGGCGGGCGTCTCCGCTGGGTCAGGATAGGTTCCATCATCATTAAGACGTAGATATTCGTATCCCTCGAGGAATTTAGCCACGCGCTCCGCAGCCCAGCATGTCTTGCCCCCGCTGCACCAGGTCTGCTCGAGGAGGATAGGATATAGGGGTCTTTCGTCAACGTGTAGGATGCTTTCGAATTGAGCGATTGTGTCCACGCTGAGCTTGCGAATGTGCTCAAGGTCGTACTTGATGCGCTGCAGTAGACTATGGACTTCCGGAAAGCCCACTTTGGAGCCGAATTGCCGACCAAGGGTTAGTAATTTCTGTCCGTTCAAATAGCCCCGACCGGTCATCTTTATGTTTTTGGGACCAATGGTCTTGATGAGGTTCAGGATGCTCCTCACAAGAGTATTAGCATCGGGATACGTGGTGTAAAATCTCTTGTTTTGTTCGACAATGTCTGCATACTCGATGCGGAAATATTCGTCGATGTCCATGCCGCACGGTGGCAGTCCCCCAGTAATGAACACCTCCTTCAAACCTTCCGGAAACATGGAAAGATAAGTGAGGCTGATATATCCGCCATAAGATTGACCGAGTATCGTCCATTGTATCGGGAACCCCCCAGCCGCGACCCGTTCGCTCGAGAGACACTGACGGATAGCCTCGAGATCGCGGACAATGTTGATCTGGCAGAAATGTGTTATGTACGTGGCCATCTCCCGGTCTCCCTTTCTATTCAGACCATACAAGAGGACGTCGGCGTAAATGGGGCTGCTCTCTCCACACCCACGGTAATCCAGGTACAGGATCGAGTATCCATGTTCCAGTAGCCATTTGTTCATTCCAGGGTTGCGGTTTGGGGGTTATCTGCCCCAGGTCCCCCACAAAGGTATATGATTATGGGTAGGTCTCGTAAGCTGTTGATATTCTCTCGTATGTGGGTCACCCAGTCCTCATTGGACCCTGTGGCGATACTGGCTCGGGTTTCGTTGTAAACCATATGCGCAGCCAGTATGACATAGTCATCATTAGAATGGTTGCGGTCATATTCGAGTGGAACCTTGAAATGCAGCCTGCTCACAGCATATTGTGACGAGGGCATGCAGCACTCGCTTTGTAGAAGCTGGGCTGGTTGAACGGGGTAGACAGCTGGAGCCATAACTTGTAATTTGGGGCTTCTTCAGAGGCTTTGTGAGAGCCTGAAAATTTGGTATAGTCATGATCTCGCGGCCTCATATTCCAAGGTGAAACCACTGGCTGTCAAGCCCTATTAATACCTGTCTTGTCGGACGGTCATCTGTGTAAAGTCATCAGGTCCCACTTGTTTACATGATCGAAGGTCCATCGGCTGTCGATCTTTCGCTCCACTTTCGATACCGGGGCAGACCGTTGAGCCTTGTGCAGAAGCGAGGCCGGGGAAGATGGAGACGCCAAATTGAGGTGTGGATTCACGTGCACTGTGGCAACGACGCCATGCGGATAGAATGCAGGCCAATGATTTGGGAAAGGGAGACGGTCAGGTTGTCAAAGTCGTGCGAGGCAAGAAGAAGAAGCATAATGCATCGATTGGTACGCAAGTAAGTCCAGCTTTGAAAGTACAGATCAACTGCATGAGTCCTTCCTGCCTTCCACACCACAAGACGAGGCTGCCGTGCGATCTTGTAAGTTCCCAATTAGGAGATTCGCCACAGGGATCGTGTATGCATTGTAAATCATCCCTGCTTTGCATCCACCTGTGCGCATACTATCACAACTACACCGGAAAGACCTGGTGGAAGGTATTGAAGCTGGAACATGTCGAAGGCATGTCGAACGAATGAGAAAGATCAGACATATGTACATGGAAAATCTGGTATGCTCATGTTCGGCGGGAAGACCCTGAACAATGAGTTTTGTCGGGGAATTTGTTGCAATTTACAGTGGATCGTTTGGAAACACTAGTGTGTAGAGCAACAAGAGGCTTCGTTTCGCGAAGACTTGGATATCATACCAATATCTAGTTCGCAGCTACAGAAAACCCTTTACAACTCACGTCCAATGCCTTGGTTCTCGTGACGAAAGCTGTGGCTGTCTATTCGCCCAGATACGACGTTGAAGGTTATCTACCTTGGTATGGTCGGCGTAAAGAAGTGCTTGGTACCTAGGTATGCAGCCAGACTCCTCCACATTCCGATGTAGGTAGATACTTGCAAAAGCAAGCTTATTTCAGGTGCTTTGCCAGGTACCGACTTAGTAGCTAGGCACCCGCCTAGGTAACTCCCGCCAGCGTGCATACCCGCGTCCCCTACCCGCTGTCCTATCATCCTATCAGCAAATTTAGAACATCTGCGGGGACACGTTCGATTTACTGCCTAAGGTACTATTTAGCCCAACCTCGGAATCATACCCATTCCACATCGACTACTTGACCTGACTTGACAAGAATGCAAGGCCAGCTCACGAGCGACACCCTTCGCCTTTCTAAGGACCAATCCCGGACACCGATCTGATCAGCTGTTTCGTTTTTTTTTTCTCGTCATGCTGCCATCATTCAGGAACATTGGCTACCATGTCGTCATTGTCTGCCCGACCTCCCCAAGTACACGCTTTGAAGCACACACTGCGGTCAACATCCGGGCCATCATTCACCGAGCTCGACGACATCATCAACTGGCCAAACTAATTCCCACATTGTTGTGCCACATCGAATGGTCCGTCATCTCGGGTAGGGTATCCGCGCATGAATAGGATGCTGATCAATTTTGGCGTCACCAATCTCAAGCAGAGCCGCTGCCCCGCGCCGTCCGTCACTCGAAGCACATGAACATAAAGTGTGGCCCTACCCAGCAGCCAAACATCAATCCATAAAGCCCCCAGAATCATCGCTATGCCGTGCTATCGGCTCGAGGACTTCTTTTCATTGACAAAGTTTGTTGCAACCCAATAATAGCACCCATATCACCGAAAAGATGCCGAGCTTGCCCGCTCTGGCCCTATTGTCTTCACGGTCTCCCTTTGAACCTGTCTACAAGTCCAGCCAGTGGAAGCTAAGCAAGATCCAGTTTCGCACCTTACCGAATACCTATCCTTGCTGCATAGCCTACCAAAGGATTGTTATTAGTGCTTGTCATGTGGTACTGATCCGACCGGGCATGATAATCACAGCCATCATCGACTTCTCATTGGCGGACTGATCCTGCGTCGACTGCACAATTCCGAAATGACTAGATTTTACTTCAGTAGATTCAGCCCTCGCTGATCCTTGCCTGCTGACCGAAGTGTTGGTAAAGCCATGCTTCCTCAGCACCGCGCCCGTTGCAACCTGTGACAAGGTCCTGAGCCCTGGCCCGAGCCTGGTAAACGTGGAGAATATATGGGGCAAAGCTGGGGAAGACATGGATTTAGTGCATCCTACGGGCATTAAACAGATCGCCGTCCTGGCTTCCTTGCTTACGTTCTTCATTCTTAGTAGAAGAATGTTAGGAGCCCCCGTAACATGGTCAAAAACACAAGCTTTCTGCAAGCTTTCGCTCCCGCAACCTTCCCGTCCATCCATAATCTTGGCTTCTCTTGGGTCGTCCTTGGCAGCATTCGGTGGCCTTAGCACTCACATTGTGCACAACGGCCGAACAATATTGTAACTCCTGTTTATATCTGATGAACGGCTGTTGCGACGAATCCATCTCTTCAACTTCGTGTCGTGACGTCTCACAGAAACAGCCCGAGACAAGATGGCGAACCCTACGATGGCTAACGTGGACAATGTCCTGGCCTACTCCCCTCAGCAGGCCATCGAGCTGGTTTCCCGCGCAGGTGTCAAGAAGGCAAACATGAGGCCCGACAAAATATTCCTGTCAGCTTGTAGTGCTGGTGCGCTGCTGGGATTCGCCGGAGCATGCACTCTCAGCATCAACGCGTCACCGTGGTACGCAGATAACGCACCAGGTCTCCTCCGCATGATCGGCGCAATCGTATTTCCACTTGGCCTCGTGATGATTGTGTTGACAGGAGCAGACCTCTTCACGGGAACGAATATGGTGGGAACCCCGCTTGACAAACATGGGTGAACAGCCCAGCACCAGCAGGCACTGACTTCATGTGTTCCTAGTATACGGCCGTGGCGGCGCTGGACAGACGAATCTCAATTTGGAAAATGCTAATACACTGGGTCTTGTGCTTTTGGGGCAATCTGGCCGGCGCATTGTTCCTCATGGCCATTATCTTCGGATGTATGTACAAACCATTTCGTTCAGGCAACTGCCTTTTTGCTGACCTTTTGTTCAACTGCAGACGGAGGTGTTTTCGAGGCCGACCCCTTCCTCTCTGCCGTCCAGACTTTTGTCCACAAGAAGCAAGCCGTTCCAGCTTTCTACCAGATCTTTCTCAAGGCCATCGGTTGTAATTGGTTGGTCTGTTTGGCATGCTATCTCGGAATGCAGGGGCGAGATCTTGCCTCGAAAGTCATAGGCCTCTGGTGGCCAATCTTTGCTTTTGTGTCGCTTGGACTAGACCATGTCGTTGCCAACATGTTTATTATCCCAATGGGAATCTGGTTAGACACACCAGACGTTACTGTGGGCCTTTACATTTGGAAAGGTATGGTGCCTGCCTGTTACTTCCCTTCCACTGAATGCCGCAATTGACATTGCTCTTTTTCTAGGTATAATACCTGCCGCACTCGGTAACATGCTTGGTGGCGCCCTGTTCTGTGGCATGTACTACTGGTGGATGTACAGCTTCGGAGAACAACCCATTGCTGTGGACGGTGTGTACTATGATTCACACATTGCTATGCCCACTATTCCGGACCATCGCCGGCGCTCGAAGGACCTGGAGCATGGGCAAGTTGGGTCGGAGTCCGAAAATAGGATAAGTCCAATGTGATCGCAGGGGAATATGCGGGTACACTCTTGTATATTGCGATCTTTTCCGTAGACAATATCCAAAGTTCTTCAAAGTTGTTGAAAAGAGCAGTTTTGAATCTCACTGACACCGCCGAAATTGGTACTTCAACATTTCCTTGTCCACCTCAAACGAGCCTTCTCCTGTCACCACCACTCGGAAATTCACATTCAAAATTCCCGGGTTTCCACTCGCGCCAATGCATTGCGACCAGAGTGGTTCCGTGACGTTCGCCTTGACCAACGAAGTGCCAGCTGGATTTTCAATGGCGCCCGAGAGGGTAAGCTACATCCAAAATCGTCAGCCACCTTATTTTTTCTCTGACACCTCGCTATTACCCAAGTAAAAATAAGAAACAAACATACCGTATCAGCTGCATCATCACTCCAATATGCCTGCCAAAACCACCATACTGCGCTTACCGCCCCCTTCGCGCTCCCCACCGCGTCGAATTCTGTCAGGCTAACCTGCCATCCGGCGCTCAACCCGCTGCCTTGGAAGTGTAGCTCGCAGTTCTGCGTATCACTCGTTGTGAATTCATCAAATGTGTACACCTGGACCGTGTACCCGGTCGACGTCGATGAGACGGCCACCGAGTTGGAGCCCTGTGTGCAGCCTGAGCCGGAGTAGACGAATTGTGTCACGGCACCGAGAGAGGTGGCGCGGGCAGTATGGAGAGGATTGGCTAGGACGAGGGGGAGGAGGAGTGTTGGTAGGAGTGAAGACAACATGTTGTGTATAAAGGCTAAGTAGAAGGGCTTGTGCGGCTTGAGAGTTCGGGAGCTGGCTTCGAGCGTTCTGAGACGCAGTTAAGGGTTTACAACTCGATAGTCTTCTGCGGCTCATTGATATCTTTATAGACTTGATTCTCAGCCCTTTTTCATTTTTTTGCTGACTACGTTTTACGATATCCCTTTTCGTTCTTTTACCTAGAATTCCGTATCTGGAACTAGAGCAAGCTGCATTGTCACCTCAACTCAACCAGCCGCCACTCCAGCCTTGGCACCAAGCCACAATTTATACATCTCTTCATGTATCTGCCAACCAAATTGGAGACCACTCATCTAGCTCAATACCTTCAAAGTGAAATTAAGGTTAAAACCAGCGCAGTGCACTACATCAGAATCCGGGGGAATCGGATGAACAGGCTCCTCATGCAGGCAATAGCGCAAGATTCTAGGTTGCACTTGTGGCGGCTCCGCGCTAGACTCAGTGGCCTGGAACCATCTTGTAATTTGGATAAATACATTAGCTGAATACCAGCGCAGACTTATTTCATGTGTGTTGCAGACGGGACTACCGGGACATAAAATTGAACTGAGGCAGAAGATCCACATCGATGGTGGCGATGGTGATTATTCACATGCAGTGCGCTAATAAGTTTTGATCAGGTATTTGTGCTGGACCAAAATTGACCCAGGATTGGAAGTTTGGAATGTCGTGTCTACAGCTTCTATAACATACAGCCATCGATGAGGACTTTGGCAATCGACTTTATTCAAGCAAGGCGTCTTGATAGCCAATGTATGTCGATTACGCTTAGATAGAAAGCCAGCCTACCTAGGTAGTTTATGGCTTTCTACACAGTTGACCACTATTGATCCTTCCCATCACCCTTCATTGTGCAAATCATCAGGTAAGTTAATAAGGTGAACCCCAATTTGAAGGCCATCTTCTTATATCGCAGCTCCTGAACAACAACATTATAGGGCAACTTGAGTCCATGTGCTGCGTTGAATGATGCATATGCAATCGTTCAGCCGTGTTAAAACGGCTTGTGACCAAATTGGCTGAAAGAATTGGCTCTCGACAGAGCACTGAAGTATGATCGATCAATATAATCTCTCGAAAGAGAATATTAAATAAAATTTCCGTTGTAATGTTCAACAGAGTGTTCGAAAAGAAAGCGCCACGATATGTCTATAATGCGTCATCTATGCTCAAATATTCCCCCTCAGCCCGATGGTCAGAGCGAACTCAGATCATAAGTCTTGGGATTGCAGCAGTTGAGTTTCCAAACCCTCCTCTCGATGCTGCTGCATCATATAGACCCTGAATGTCAGCTTGCCACTGCGGCACATTGGGCCTTTCGATTCTCCTGTCGTATGTCAAGAGTCCGTTTACCTCTCCCTCGACGTCCGTCGTTTGCGTCCAGACGCCACCACTGCAAGCGAAAAGCTCAATTTGGTCTCGCAGCTCAATGAAAAGTTGGTGGGAGCGGTAGTTGTAGGACTCAAGATTCTCGTTGATCTCATAAGTCTGGTTGATCGTGTCAATCGCCGCCTGAACATTCCACAAACTGCAATGAAGTCACACCTGATTAGCATCTATATAGCTGCGAAGGGGACTTTTCTTTGGTAAGCAAGACTCACTGGTCAATAGAAACATTATGGCCGAGACCCGCAAACTCGCCTTGGAATCCAATTCGTGTTGGATCGTACGGCCTTGACTGGATAGAATAAAATGGTGTCCCGCATTGTGGATTTGCGTAGTGGTGATTGTCCGAATAGTCTCCGGTGCCGCTGTCGTCATACCAGCCCGTGGTCGCATCTATCAGTCTCGTGCCGTCTATTTCCCTGATGCGCTGCGCAATGCCGACTTCTGGGTACGGCTGTGTGCGCAACTGGCCCCAGCCTTCATTATAGATGACCTGTTCGGTTTGTCAGTTTCGTACGATCTTTGTGGTTGGTTAACCAAAACGGTTTTAAAGGCAATTCATTTAGCTTACCCATGTCACAATGCTTGTGTAACTCAAATGCTCATTAATGAGAATGTCGAACTGTCTCTCAAACTCGGCCTGCTGAGCCGCATCTGGGGCCGGCACACGTGGTGACATGCTCGGCATGTCCTGTATTACCATAAGACCGAGATTGTCACAAGCCCAATAAAACAAATCAGGCTCGACTTTGATCTGAAAACGCAATAGAGCGGTCAATATCAGGTACCCATGACGGGAATTTTTCTCGAGGCGTTGTTGTTGTTGGCTGTACTCACATGCTTTCGTACGGTGTTGAACCCAAGCTTCTTCAACTCCTGGAGGTCGAAGACCATCGCCTCGTACGTGGGAGGTGTATAAATACCGTCTGGCCAATATCCCTGATCAAGGGTCGCCCACTGGAACACAAACTCGCCGTTCAACAATGGGCGGACGGCACCACCAACTTCAGCCTTTGATACAGTTCGAAAACCTGTGTAGCTCGAAACCTTATCATTGCCCATGGTAACCGTCAAATTGTACAAAGACGGTGAGCTGGGGCTCCATGCCTCGACTCCGTTGACTTGGAAATTGAACGTCTCTCCACTTCTCCCCGACCCGGTCGCCAAAACGTCGCCATCCTGACCGAGTACTTCAATGGTCACCGGGGTACCAGTCTGGTTGTTCGAGCTG
This sequence comes from Gnomoniopsis smithogilvyi, assembly GCA_027946515.1. NCBI lineage: Eukaryota > Fungi > Ascomycota > Sordariomycetes > Diaporthales > Gnomoniaceae > Gnomoniopsis > Gnomoniopsis smithogilvyi. Next base: position 5,159,441 of record JAPEVB010000002.1, read on the forward strand.
TGTACCTTCACAGTCGTGGAACCGTCTGCAGCAGCTTTTACATCCAGCTGTGAAATGTGAGTTGCAGGTGCACTCTCGAGCCACACCGTCTGCCAGATGCCGCTGCAGGGCCGATAGAAGATGTGTTCGGGATTCTTGGTCTGCTTGCCTATGGGGATGACGAAATTGACAAGGTCGGTTGGATCGAAGACGAAAACCTTAAGTTCATGCCTCCCGCCCGTTCCGTTTGATTGCCTTAGATACTGAGTTATGTCAAGCGTATGTCGGAAATAGCCACCCCGGAAAAACCCCGCTTGTTGGCCATCAATGTACACGGTGTGCTCATAATCGACGGCTTCAAAGTTCAGAAGAACGTTTTGGCCTGTCCAGCTCGTGGGTACCTCGAATGACTTCTCATACCACATTTGAGTTGTATTGAGGTCCTGAAGTCCGGAAATAGCACTCTCGATGCAGCTCGGAACGAGAATCTCTGTGCCTAGGGGGCCAACAGGAGGACTGCCGACTCCGCTCGTGTCGTTTGTCGTCCCCACTGACTCCCATGTCCAGATGCCATTGAGAGATAGCCAATTTTCTCGCTTCAGCTGTGGTCTTGGATGTTCCGGCCATGGATTCAAACCGACCTTGTCTGTCCACGGGGTATCCAAGGGCGGAACCTGAAGCTGATAGGGCACAGCATTTGTAGCTGTTGGTGTGCTTCCGGAGGTAGCTGTGGCATTTCCTGACTTGGGAATGGTAGAATGAGTTGGGCGTGAGGCCGGGGTCTCTGTAGCCATTTCTGACCAGAGAGTAGCGGCAAAGCTGTTGTAGCTATAGGTACGCCTATCTTTCTCACAAAGCGCCGTCAGGGCCAAAGGCCACAACAACGCTAGCTCCCCTCTCATATTGGCTGAAGCGGTGATATGCGTGGAGTCAGTGTCTGAACGAGCCCTGGGGATTCCACAGGGTCTTCCCAAATATACGCGGGCTCCGTCTTGCTCTGAATCTCACCCAGGACGGACAACTCAAAAGTGACGAAGGCGGGGGAAGGTGACCTAGGTAAGGCGGAAGAGAAGACGGAATGAGGACCGAGAAGGAGAAGAGGTGTAAGGTGTGAAGCACAAAGCATATAAAATGATCAACGCAGGAGATAGAATTCATTTAAAAGCGAGCCTATTCCAGGGACCAAATACTATAGTCTAGGCATTATAATTGCCGATGCGTGGTAAGCAACGAGGCTGGCCCGCCATGGCCTCGAGCATCTCACCGTGCGCAAAGTCCAGGGACGCTGTTCTTGTTTACATAGCACGGCGCAGTACCCAGAAAACCTTCCAACTGCATGCTCCAATCCTGGTACACGCAGTCCAAGGTCGTAGTCATAGACCTCTGCGTATTATGGGGGCTGGTTGCACTTCCCGCCTCGAAGCAGGGATGAACCGTACGCAGTCCATATAAGATCACCCACAACAACAATATTGAGCACGCCCAGGCACGACCCGCAGGGTCGTATGACATGCCTGCGCGGGCGCATTGTCGATCTGGAATTTTTCACGAGCTCAACATGACGGAATGGATGGAAATTTCCCTGTAGTCCTAGTCTTGACTTTTTCTGGGTTAGTTCAGTCAAATCTGCGCACGGTTGGAGGGTGCTCCATGCATGAGTAGTCAAGAGTCAAATGCGGAGTGCACGTCGACCGCCTGGCAACTCCTCAAGCTACCGCATGCAAACTACCAACGGACGTAACGGTGTGGCTTCAGTCCAAGATCATGAGGTGAAGTCACGATGGGCTTGGCAGAACTTTTGATGAGCTGCAGGATCATACATGCTCAATATGATCGGTGCAAAAGGTCCCATGATGCACAATAATTCGTGCTTCGTACCACGGCTTGCCCAGCTCGAAGACTTATGTGCAGTGTGACACTGCCGAGTGTCGTGCTGCTGCAGACAGAGAATACGAACACCCGCAGAAGTTTTTGTGCATTGCGTCCTATGGTATGATGTATCTGAGTCTTTTGGCTTCTGAGAAACAAGACAAATGGACCGGGGCACCCAGATTCTTGAACATGAACTGGTAGTATTTCAAGGTACATGATGCCGACGATATAGTGTTCAACTAAGGTTGTACCAGCCGAATATTCCAGCCTCTCCACATGTGACCAGGGTAACCCTCCTAAAGATCCATCAGCCCTGAACTCTTTGCTTACGTCGACAAACATGGCATTGTGTCGCGTAAATCACTATAAGTAGATGTCCGCAGTTGCCGTGGCCGTGGCCGAGGAAGAGGTAGGTAGGTAAGTAGGTACATGTGGAATATCAGACGATCGTTGATGCACTGCATGATGTCAGCAAATACAAGACCGAGCTAATAAGTTAAGGCAGTCAGCTTTTTCTAATTAGTGGATGGAATGAAGGTAAAATGAGAGGAGACAACCCCGCGTTCCCAGCCAAGAGAACCGGCGTCTGGTCCTCAGTGCGGAGATTGATTTACTTCCTTGTCAGACGATGTGAATGCCAAGCATCGGTTGTGGCTGGACCAGTGGATGATGCGAGTTACCTATTGAATTAATGGGCCCCGCCAAGGCCTTGACTGTGAACGTGCCTTCATAAAAACAAGGAGGCACTCTACGCACATTGCGACCACAGATTCTTTTGTGTGTGGTAGAAACCTAAGTATTAAATAGTATGGGAAATATGTTGATCACAATTGTCTCGTAATTGGCATATAGGTTTGTGCTGGACACGGGAGCTAAATATAGTGCCAGCATTGGTCAAGCTACTTTTGGTATGGCTCTTCGGCAGTTATATGATGCCAATTATATACCTACCCTTAAGCGGGTATAATCTCCTGAGAGACGGCGATGGAGCTGCCTTCCCTGCAAATTGGCTGGTGGCCAGCAAACGTCTCAAATAGGATGTGCTGGCTGTCACTAGCCTTTCATGTTTGTCGGGTTATATTTACAAGGAGACGCCACGTCCGGGTGTTGTGGAAGAAGTGAGATTGACGAGATCCGATCATTGTCTTTCGGCCTGTTTGGCCAAAGTAAGCAGCATACAAAGGGAAATGGGGGGTTGCATTTGACGTGAACATAGTATTCATTTTCTCGTTCATGGTGAACGGTCATGACCGGATAGTTCCTATTACACAGTACCCTAGTCTGCTCTACCTACAATGGACGAGACGCTACTCATGAAGAAAGTACAAAGAGATCAAATGCTCAAAGGGGTTTACAGCAACTTTAGAGTCAAGAAGTCAAGTGTGAAGGGGTTTTTACTTTAGTCCTCATTTCCTCGTTCAAGAGCACGGTTCGTAGCCTAGTATGTAATGTATTCGAGCTTGGGCCCAGGTGTAAAGTTTAACCATCTTGGATAAGAAACGTACTCTACGCTACCCAAATCAGACCTCTTCGATATTTCACATTGTGCCAAAGGATAGCAAGCTATCAACTTATCAGCTCTTATATAGGGAAGCCAGCCAGTTTCAGGATCACTGAAGTCTCCTGAGGCTCAACGAAAGGCCTACTGCGGTTTGCTGGATCAGGGCTGTCATCCGGACGTCGTGGTATCGCGAGGTGATAGTTAGGTCGGTCAACCGGGACGACATTCTGCTGCTGTAATTTTGCATCTCAGTTGATGTGTCCGTCTGAATATGAACGGAAAGAACTTACGGGCCAATGCGTGGTGGACTTCCTGGCCTGGAAGATCTCCCGTTTCCTAGCCAAGTCTTCTTCATTCATCAAAGATCGTGGGCAGTAACAGGCATAGGTCGCAAATCGAGTCTGCTTACCCACGGGACTAACGTTCCAGTGGATGGTCCGGGAGTCCCACACTGTGATCAATCAAAGTTAGAGACCTTCTATTATCCTTCCACTAGGACTCTTGGATGAGTAGTCTCAACACAAACTCACAAATCAGATCTCCTTCGCCTGCACAGACTTTGACTTCTTCGCAACCCTTGGTTCTATACCAGTCCGCATCTTCAGGGATGTACAGGTATCCATTCTCCTTTTCGCCCATATCTTGCTCAGGCCGGAAGCCCCCAAGTTCCGCGAAGTGCTCTTCATGATGGCGGTGCGAGCCTTTTAGGACGACCAGGCCTCCATCCTCGGGTCCATTGGGTGCCAAATTCGCAATACCCTGGTACAATTCGAAGCGGTCATACCTGCGCGGATTCTGATCAATGTCTAGGTCTTGATGTCAGTAGTCGCACTCCCTCTTATATCTTTGATTCGATTTCGAAATAATCTTACGCGGCCACGCGTCCACTGGCTTGATGTCCGTCCTTCCCGCCATGTCGTTGATAGGCTGCGAAATGTTGATTCCATCGAAGGAGGCTATGAGGTCGTCGGTACCCCAGACCTGACTAAAGACGTCAAGAATCTTTGGCTGTCTGCAAAGCATGTCAGATAGTAGTTTCCCAAGCCACAACATGATCTCGACTCACGCTCTGATCTTCCATACAAAGTCCTCATGTCCAACAGCGTAGCGGTTGTACAACCCGGCCCTGTCAAATCATGCCAGTCAGTCTCTGCAGAACCAGTCTTCAAAGCTCTGTCTCACTTGACACTGTAGGGCAGATGATCAGCTGTCCAGGTCGACCTGTCGTCACGCTTGAATCCGTGTGGGAATTTCTCCAGCCATCGGAGGGCTTCTTCCCGAAAATCGGCGCAGTCCTCGGCAGACACAACGCCGGGCACGACGACGAAGCCATCTTCCTCTAACTTAATTTGCCAGTCTGGTTTTGTAACGGCCATGCTGAGTCTGATCTTGAATAATGCGGCAAAGGAATGTATTGATTACTTATCCAAGTTGAGAGTTGTTCCTCGAAATGCCTCTATTTGAGAAGACGCCGGTCGCTTTGTCTTAGCTCAGACGACCTTTGAATGGGTCCCATTCCTTGGAGGCTGTTGTGAGAGGTAGCCCGACGGCCCTTTTGTCAAGGACGGGCCGTTCAAGTGCTATACTATCTGGTCTCCACTGAGACTTGGCAGCTGGAGGCTTATCGACTTTCGCTTGGCCGAGGATTATCCGCGACTCCACACAGAACTAGGTTCGCAACTGTTAGTGGAGCCCGCGAATATACGTGCTTCACTGAATTGTTTTCGTGATCTAATCATTGGCGGCTCTTAGTGTCTCGATCCGGCGGGATGACAGCAGTCCAGACGACAACACGTCGTAATCAGCGGTCTAGGTAGTCCCTCTGCCTGAATGTCTAGGGTAGCCTGCTTGATTCCTCGCTAGCGAATTGGTAGAACCCTTTCGCGTGGCCATGACAGGCTGCAAGCTACGGCGCAAGTGATCGGCGTTTTCTGGGGTCGAGATGGACAGTTGGAGGCATGTTACACTGGCTTACCGGCTCCCGGGTACGTGCGATAAAGCCCGCCGATGGCTTGTTGCAAAGGACACCGAGCCACCCATGAAAAGCGTTATCAGGAGTCAGCACGAGAAGATTTGAAAGTGTGGAGAAGGGAGATACAGGTGAAAGTCACGAATGGCTGTCTACACTAAATCATATCAGCGGGCATGCCAAGACAATTCACAGGTGAATATCTACTTTGATGTTTTTCTTTTTTTCTCTTTCGAAATTGCAGATGTTCTGAGCTCATCACACCGTATTGTGCACTCCCAGCCAAACATTGAGTACTACTTCGGCTCGCATATGTGAACATGGCGACCATCAAGTCTCCCGAGGAAAGAGTCACGACGCACGAGCAGCAAGAGGATCTGGACAATCTCAAGCCCATTCCCGACGTTAGGGAAGTACAAGGCGATGCTCACTTCCATGAGACAGTGACAGCGGCTCCTTTGGACCCATGGTCAAGAGCGAGTATACAGCTCTATCTAATACTACTCGTCGCGGCGTTGAACGCCACCACTTCAGGCTTCGATGGGGTGAGTACAGCCATTAGATATGAGGGAACAATGCAGGTGTTTGGGCATAGCTTACGCATCTGCAGTCTATATTCAGTTCCATCAATGCCATGACGCAGTACAAGGACTATTTTCATCATACGGAACTCGGCTCCTCCACCGGCATGTGAGTCAACTTGTGAACAATCGAGGCTACTGCTGTCTGACTGGAATGGCCCACGGACAGCATATTTATGATCTACACTATTGGAAATATGGTCGGTAGTCTATTCACCGGACCGATATGCGACTCCCTTGGGAGGCGAGCTGGAATGGCTATCGGATCTGCTATGATCATGATTGGAGCCGCTGTACAGACCGCAGCTCAAAATGACAGCTATCTTCTAGGAGGCCGCTTCGTCCTTGGCTTTGGCGTATCCATTGGGACAAGCGCTGCTCCTACATACGCGCTGGAACTTGCACCTCCCCAATGGAGAGCGAGGGTCGTGGGATACTATAACACTTGTGAGCTGCTATCATACTGGGGGTGGCGAGCGAAACAAGGCGAGCGTCTGACATTACTTTTTCTTTCTTCTCAAACAAACAGTCTTTTACACGGGTTCCATCTTGGCCACTGGTGTTGCATACGCCTGCAACAAGGCCGAAGGAGAGCTGGCCTTCCGACTTCCGCTGGCTCTTCAGCTAGTCCCGCCACTGTTCATCATGACCGGGGCCTTTTTGATACCAGAGTCACCTCGATGGCTCATGATGCGAGGAAAAGACAAGGATGCTGCGCGGATTCTAACAAAGTATCATGGAGGAGGTGACGAGAACCATCCAGTGGTGCAATTGGAACTACGCGAATTTGAAGAGAGCATCGAGTTACAGAAGTCGGGCGACATTTTCAACTTTTGGCCGCTGTGCGTTTCTCGCCTGCATACCCCATCCATTTTGGTTGCATCTGTGGTCACTGACGCTCAAATGCAGGGTAAACACACACAACGCCCGCTGGCGCTTTGCTATGATGGCCCTCATGTCTGTCTGCGCGCAACTATCCGGTAACTCGGTCCTGACCTACTACCTACCCTCAATGTACACTCGGGTCGGCATTACATCTACAGAACGCAGACTCCTACTCACATTCATGAACTCCATCGTGTCCTGTGCAGGAGCTGTGGCAGGCTCAGCGTCCAACGACATGATTGGCCGCCGCACAAAGCTCTGGGTAGGCAGCATTGTGCTCGCAGGGCTTTTTGCGGGCGTGACAGGCTTTTCGAGCCGATTCGAGAACGACGCTCACCCGGGAATTACCGTTAGCAATGCTGGGGTAGCTTTCATCTTCCTCTTTGGATGCGCATATTCCTTCGTATACACGCCGTTAACGCCGACCTACTGTGCGGAGGTATTGAGCAACCCAATGCGGGCTAAGGGCATGGGAATTGTGAGTACATGCTTGCTTTCCAGAAAAACTTCCGCGTATCTGATACAAGACATAGCACGTTATCATTGGAAACTGTGCCAATTTTTACAATACTTATGTCACAGCTGTGGCGCTCGAAGCCGTGGATTGGAGATACTACCTCATCTTTGTGGGACTCAACTTGGTCTACGGTGCCTTTTGGTTTGTTTTTGGCGTAGAAACGCGAGGCAGGACGCTGGAAGAATTGAATGCAGTCTTCGAGGCAAAGTGGCCGCCAAAGGCCGCACTGGAGAAGACGGTGGTAAGGACAAATGTGGCTGATCTTGTGGAGGCATCGCCAGCAAACGACGAACGCTAAGATGGGACTGTCTAAGGATAGCCACATTAAATTTGAGTCTTTTGAAGTTCCCAATCAGGACTGAAGGGGCTGCCTCGACGGTAGACACATATATCTGCAACAAGCGTCCACCCCCCTCTTACCTTAAGCTCTTGACAAGGTAGAATGTTGTGTGGCACTCCCTATATCATTGACAAGTGTTGCATCTATTGTCTCATACATTACATACTAAGTTACTTCCATTTTAATTGGCTCCTTTCAGGTGCCTCCTGAACATCTAGTAATTCCTCGCCGGGTCAAACTTGTCTTGATAATGTGTATTTTGAACAACGTCAAAGTCCTCGAGCAGGGAGCCTCTCCGGGATCTCTTCATTCTGCGGAAACAGCCCATATTCTTCTTGTACAAGAACATGAAGGCAGCGCCAAGGATGGCAACGCCGCCTATTGGAGCCGCAATAGCTATGGCAGTCATCTTGGCGTGTGACGATGTATCACTGGAACTTTGCAGTCCACCACTGCTGTCAACGCTCTGGAGTCCTGGGGTGATCGCTGCCCCCGACTCCACAGCAGCAGCTGCAGCTGAAGATGTGGCGGTGAGCAACGTCGTTGATTGCGCCGCGGCCTGGCTGGACGCCGTGGTGTTTGTGCTTGCTGTAGTTGGAAGCGGTGAAGCTGGGTTGGTGGAAGTAATGAGTGAGGACACAGATTCTAGTAGTGAAGAAGATGTCGTGACTACTGTTGTCTGCTGTGTTGTCGGCGCTGGCTTGTTAACGGTTGACGACGTCGACTGTGTCTTTGTCGTAGGTGCCGCGGGGGCATCTGTGGGAGTAGTAGCCGCTGGGGTGGTGGCCGCCGGCGTAGTAGCCGCGGCTAGCGATGTCGATGGACTGCTTGAAGTGGTGGTGGCGTCTTGTGTCACCGATGTGGTAGACACTGCTGTCGTGGCAGAAGTGACGGTTTGTGTGGAGCCATCAGCACCCAAAAGACCACCAACACCATTCAACAAGCCCCCAACGACGCCACCATTGGCGGGAGGAGGAGGAGGAGGAGGAGGAGGACCGGCCATCGTGACAAAAGAAAGTTGTGATTAAAAGTCGTAAAGCGTATAGGACAGCCCAGCTGCATACAAGGCACGGCCTCGAAAGAAGAAGGAGAAGCTTTTGAAGTGATTTTCGGATTTTTTTTTTTTTTTGACAATTTGTCTAAGGTGTGAAAATGCCAATCCTTTGGCTAGATAGCGGGAAACACATCTATTAAAGTTCATCAAAGTCCCTTCCGGTCGGATCTTGTTCGCTGATCGTCTGACCACTCTCAGACAACGGACGGTTTAGCGGGTTCAAGTCTTTTGCCTGTGGCTTACCAAAACATGCATTTCAGACGAAATCCACTTGACAACTCAGTGACCCTGAAGGTAGGACGAAAAAAAAAAAAAAGGAGGATCAGCAAAGGCCTCCGGGAGCTGCCAAGATCTGTTGGCTTAGTGTTGTTTGATATTCACAGCCCCCCTGTTGCAAAGCCGATCGTCCCGTAGAGGCTGCTCCTGTGGTGCCAATTCCCACGCAGATCCCGTGCTACATCGTTGGGCTTTGATGAGCCTCTTCGCTGTGGCTTTCCAGCTGTTAGACCAGTAATAGGGAACGTCATGAATCTATTTCCGGACGGGTATGGAACACTTTCTGATACTGGCTGCCACCAAAATCAATATTGACCAGGGGATAGGAGAATTACAGGAAAAAAAAAAAAAGAAGAAGAAAAAAGAAGAAAAAGAAAACGGGTCCAGACAGAGCGAGCTGTCAAATCTGGAGCCGAGAGTTTAGAGCTGTTTTAGTTCGTCTAAAACAGAACCTGCCTCCGGTCTACTGCATGTGGGGGGCAGGGGGGTTGGACAACGTGGTATGTACATTGCGGCTCTTGTTAAGTAACAAAACCTTAAATAAATCTTGGGGCAGAGTCGGAATGTGAAACACTACATCAGATTGTGGCACAGGCCAGGGCCCAGGGCACAATGTGATCACACTCCTTTTGAGCCTCGCCTACCCTTCAGAATTTAGTGGAATTTCGACTCAAAGGGCCATTACCTCGCTGATCATGAAGATTCAGGGGCTTAAGTCGGTTTTGTTCTTTTGTTCTTTGAGGATTTCTTGTTCAGCAAAGAGTTTGAAGCGACTCTTTCTCATACTCTTGGGCTTCATGGCGCAAAGTGACACCGGAACCAGGTTAGGCTTCTTCCAGAATGACATCGCCATTCGATCCGGAACCAGACAATCATCTACCTACGTTACCCTCAAGGGAAGTTTGGATGATCTTGATCGGCACCTGCAGTGAATAGGCATCGGAAGCGTTGTATTCCCTCGTGTCAGACACCAAAGATGGGAACCGCTACGACATACTCACCTGCAGCTAACTACACAACCATTTATTTTTTTATTGTTGACTCTTTTCAGTCTTTTCAGATCGCATTCATTGCATTGGTAAACGCGATATCCATGGATGCTAAGATGATTGCGTCTGCTTGTTTGCCAAGGGGCGATGCTCACATATCGCAACTAGGGGTGCTGCAGGAATCATGGCTACCTGGGCGTGTAGCAGGGTATGGATATGCACGTTTCGGTCTTTTCTCCGTTCAAGGCAACACGTTCAAGGGTCTGCGATGGAAAGCCTCATCTTTCATCCTGTACCGATCAATTCTCTTTGGGTCTTGACCGCTTGAAAGATGCGCCCACCTTTCCGGCGGCTGATCGTCGGTGTATATTCTTTTTGCGGAATCTACACGTGCGCGTTCTTTTTCCGAGATCTTGAAAATTGCAGATTTGATTGAATCGGACATTTTATATGATGTCACACCTGCATTGTCTCTATTGCATGTTGAAGAATGAGATCCAAAAATAGGGTGGACCAGTCCCTGCTACCTACTGCTTCCTGTGCTTATTTCTGTATTCAAGGTGACCTCCATGCTATAGAAAAAGGGGTTGTGGCAAACTCATCCAAAGACGCAATCTGAAAACTACCTAGGTAGGTAGGTTGGTACCTAAGGCATATCGACACTGTGTGAATATTGCTCGATAGCATCCTGCAAAGCCACTTCATGATTTTTCAGGCAACTATGCCATTGGATGCACCAGCTTCTAAGAAGATTCGGGGAAAGCCACTTCTCTTGACATTGTTTTTCTCTTGTAGTTTTGACCAATTGAGACAACATTAGGCAATTTGATACCGAGTCACAATCTGGATTGTCTAGACTTTGAGAGTGCAGATTTCAGCAGGACCAAATTTAGTCGCAGTGGCAGCTTTTTTTGAACATCACTCAATGATGTTGCTGAAGCCACAATCTGTTTCTAGCCTTGTCCCTTCCTTTTTAAGGCTTAGAATCCAATAACAGGCATACAATGATGTGCCATAAGAAGAGTGTTCACTACAAGAATTCAGGTATTCAAGGTGCTCCTCCACGAGCTTGTGAGTCTAAATATCTGCACATTCACTGGGTTCATTGAGCTGGCTCTTGTGAAAACGTGGTGTATGCTAAATTACCATACGCAATTCTGTGCAGCATTGATAAGCATGAAAATATTATAGTCCTATTGTCACTGGTTGCATACTTGGTGACTAGTGCTATAGTTTAATCCAGCTGTCTCTTGCAAACAATTTACATTCCAAAGATGCTGGGGTTGTATTGACAAGACAGTGCTTCATGTGTAAAGTAGAGGAATTGCAATTATGTACAAGTACTTCTTCACCAAATCTCTAATTCTCAGGTGTTGTGTCTTTGACATATTTCCTTCCAGCCTCCTTGTAGTCCACTCCATAGGAAAACCCTCCTCAAAGCACCTTCCTACTTCATGACGGGCATCTTCTTCCATTGTGAGACACACTCTCTCGAGTAGTCTATTCTCCTCTTTCTAGCTGCCAAAGCTTCTGTGTCTTGGTCTTGAAATCTCTCAGTCACGCAAATTCTGTTACAAACGCTCAAAGGCGAGGAAAACGGACACAACTGTTCACTGGAAACCGTTTCAAAGAGGGACCAGCATTACTATTCAAGACCACAAAGTACACTCCCTCGGTCTTATGCAATTTCCATACTTCCAACATTTCAACTATCTCAAAACTCCAGTAAGTTCTCATTTCCTTCCATTTCAAAGCTGCACATGACACAACGTTCAGAAGAATCTTGCCCGTCCCAAGCCGCCTGCCTTCTTTCCTCATTTCCAAGCGGCCTATTCACTAGCCACTCACTTGTGACTAATACCTGGGCCAAAGCAAAGATATTGTTCCCCTGATCACCATTGGATTTGACAAAAGGGACTTTGACTGTACAAGTTGCCATTGATGGACTCCACGACGGCCTCAGGAGAACAGGATGTGTTCTCCTTAAGTCTGGCTCTGACAGCACCCTGTGCCTCCTCCCTCAAGCCAGACCCAGAACATCCCACCTTCGTGGATTTATTGCTTGCCAACAATTACAAGGCACAGGGCCATTTTTCATCTCAAGCCCCCCAGAAAGACGCTTTCTGTCACTATAATGATCTAGGGGACGACAAACCGGATGAGTACCAATGCCTGCTCAACCCTCATGTGAGTCAAATCCAGCAAATCACCACTACATCAGATGATGTTCCTCGCAGGCTGCTCCAACACAGAATCGACAACATTGATGGCTCTTCCAGTAGCCTTTGCACCAGCCCCCGCAACGAATATCCCACTGACAGCCCAATGCCCGTTCGCGAGGCGCCCTTCCCACCGGTCAGCCCCACTGGATGTGTGGTGACGATCCATAACCTACCGTGCGATATTTCGATGCGAGATGTGCTCGCTCGCGTCAGTGGTGGGGAGGTACGCACCGCGACTCTTCTCAAAGTGAAGAATGCGATTTGCGCCGTTATAAGATTCAAGGAAGCTCGTTCCGCCCAGCTTTTTGTCCATGCCAGCAAAAGCTTCAATGACAAGATCTGGGTTTTCCAGTGCTTAGGGAACAACTCAGGGTTCACGAAAGCTCAAGTAGCGTATACTCCTACTCTTGACACTAGCAGCCTCCTCAACGATCCTGCCAACATTCCCATCGAGCCGCGCTTCTCTATGGAAGCCGACCTCGCTACGCGCTGCCTTGCGATCACGAACTGCTCATTCGAGCTCATAGAAGAAGTTTGGAGGGGCCTGGGTCTGTCAGGGCACCTTTACTTCCCTCACTATACCAACCAGTTTGAAGACATTTGGCTGGACCACTTCCAGCGCGGCCGCACTGGCCGAATTGAATTCGCAACGCTACACATCTGGTTCAACAACACTGACATGGCCCTCAGCGCAAAGCAACGCTTCTCAGACAGCTACTGGTCCACTAATATGCGATTTGAGGCCGATCCATGCGATGACACCCCAGCGGTTCTGTTTTTCCGCCCGATCGACGACGCAGGCTTCGCCTGGCATAGCAACCCCAACCACAGCCTGATGAATGTGTACAGAGTCGGTCATATCAGCGAACTCTTCCAGAGCTGGCGCGAGATCACCGATGCCGTCAACAACTTCCGCAAAGCTCTACCCCGGTCTGATGATGATGATTCCGGGGTCCACCCTGCTGAAGATATGGCTGCACGCCGTGAGGCTGCGCGAACAAATGGAGGATTTGATCCTGTCACCCTTTTGTCAGTGAGTAGCGAAGACTATGATTCTGACAACGAAGGCGGCCGAGCACCACCCCGCATCGATACTCGAAGGATTGAGGCCCAACGGGTTACCACACGAAAGGTAGTGCTCCCGTCACCCACGGCGTGCCTCAATGTCCTCGAGAAGCTGGCGGCAAGCGCCCCATCAACATACGTCTATTCTCCCGGTACGTGTACTGCGATGTCGGCCGTTGAGGTTGGGCTAGATGACAAGAGTGAACAACCCGATGTCGTCCTCGGCGGACTTGCAGAAGATCCTCGCGATAAATCCTTCAAGTCTCCTCACATGCCGAGCAGAAGGGCTGATGATGATGATGATGATGATGTGAAGGATCCTACACGGAGCGAGCCAAAGACGGCGGTATCTTCTGAGGAGAAATTCGCGAGCCTGAAAAAGGCTTTCACAGAGCCGACTAGTTGGTATACAGTGTCGTTGGGGGAATACCTGGCATGCAACGAGCAACAACACAAAGCCATGGGTACAGTATTCTACGAGCCTCCTGAAGGCCACAACTCCCTCAAGAGATACATTTGGAAGAAGGACTCTTATTCGAGCTGAAGGGATAAGAACAACGAAAAGGACAAGTTTTTTTCAGAGAAGCGCAAAGAAAAGCTTTGCCCCTTGCTCCATGCCACACCGGTCTCCCACCATATTCTGCTGAGGAGGGATGCCAAATGGCGCCTTGATGACCTTGATTTGATGGTCCAGCGTTTGATTTTCTGTCCCGCGGCGGCTTTTGACCACAGAGACTGGGACGGGATTTGTGGAATTCTAAGGAGCGGATCCCTTCCCATGGTTAGCTCCTCTCTACTCCTTTATTTTGCAAGGCTTGACTGTCAATTCATCGCCCTAGAAATCTCAGATATGCCAAATTCTGGACTTTGGTGGCCGGCTTCAGCGGTGGATTAATTGAGGTTCGCAGCGGTGCGTCTCTTATGGTAACTCTGCCTCCTCACAGAACTAATGATAGACCAGGGCAGCTGCTGACAATCTTTACATATCTCCAGACACTCCATCGGCCATCTCATACTTGCTTTTCAAAGTCCCTGACGTTGGTTCCGCATGAAATGCGTCTTGAATCGATGGCACATTTCCGGTACGGCGCTTGTTTTCACAGACAATCACGGAATGTGGGTTTCCATCTCATGGGCTCACGACGGCCGCGAGAAGTTCTCTGCTCTCAGTGAAAAATCTAGCGTCCAACTTTTCGAACTGGTTTGGCATTGGCTGGTGCTTTTTCAAATTATGCTTGATACTGGGAGCTCTTGGCTGTACGGCGACTTTCAAGAGGCCATTTCTGGTAACGACCTATGGATCGAAGTTACAGGTTCTTCAATCTTGGTCAAATTGATGCTGGGGGTCCTCAAGCGATTTTGAAGATTCATAGATTGCGTAAATTAAGAAAAGCGCTGGCATTCTTACGTGACTTACGAGTGAACACATATGCATCCCATACAAAATATCATGATATGGTCAAGTGAGCTGGATTCAAATGAGGAGATTACCTTAGCTAGGATGTGATGCGGGATCCGTCGTCACGTTGCGAATGTATTTCGGTTTCGTTAAGGATGTGACCATACGAAGTCTTGATTCTCATGAGATTGATGACATGTAGACAAGTCTTAGGCCAGACTTGAACTTGCTGTGTTGGACGGTGGCCACTGAACGCTCTCATCCGACAACACTTCCTGCTCACTTCCTGAGCCAATCACTAAGGTACATATCATCTCATTAAGGCGCGAACCAGACCTATCACCTGTGTAAACGATATTCTGTTGCGTAATCCTGCGAGTTCCAAGGCCAAAGATGCCCTGCAAGTATCGCATCTCGAACCGCATACCAGACAAGCTTCAGGTAGTACTGGCAAGCAAGACACGCGGACCTGCAATTAAGCCAATGCATGCATCAGCACAACTGTACGAGGAAGTTATAGCCTTCCGGTCTAGATGGTCCTCCATTTTGTGGGCCAGAGCTGCTTTTCATTTCGCTTTTGAGACAAAGATTGCGGCTCAATCCCTACGCGGGATACGTTCGCAAGCGCTCAGAAGCCAGAAGGTCTGCCAGGTCCCACATTTGCAAATTGAGCTGCGACCTGCGAACTGAGGCTCTTCCTTCTCTCGGCTGCCGCCTTCGCGCGCTCTTCAGCCTTGCGTTTGTCTACAACAAGGAATTCGTCTGCATCCCCACCAAGCTCATCATCATCCTCGAGACCACGATCCCGATCAGTCTTTCCGTGGAGCTGATCCAGCTCTGCCTGGCCCTCGAATGCCTCAGACACGCTGCTGTAGTTCAGCTTGCTAGCCCACTCCTTCAACGTGCTCTGTTGCTTTTCTTTCGACTTTCCTTTGGAGCTTCCGGCGGTTTCTTTGCTCTTGGCTGGTGTATTCTTGACCTTCTCAGCTTTGCGCTTTAGATAGGCTTTCACGAGCTTGGCAGATATGTTTTCCCGAGGCTCCCATGTCGGATTTTGTTCGGGAGGCCAGTCACCCTCCCAACGAACTAGAAAGTACTGAATGCCATCAACTATTGAATCACCTTCGAGGCGCTTAACCACGTATTCCTGTTCAACTTGTGGCTCATTACAGGAGCCTGCTGCCAGCTCCGTGTGTGGCGAGTGTTGCAGCAACTTGGGTACTTTCTTTTTACGCTCCCTCTTCACTTTACCGGTTGACGGTGTGCCTTCGTTGCTACCACCAGCGAGAGGCGATTCATCTGCCGTTCTCTTCGGAGGACGCGGAAAGTATCCACCTACGGGTGTGAAGCTGTTGGTGGGAGTAAAGCCACCATGGTTACCGTTGGAAGTAAGAGCGGCCTTTAATGACGGTGTTTGCACTACATTTGAGTCAGGCCTGAGGGCCGCAGTTGGGGAATGCGTAGCCTTTGCCCGGCCTTGGCCGGATGATGTGCTCGTTTCTATCAAGGGGGTAGCCGGCGGACCAGCTGTCGGCGCGAAGCTGCTAGTCGGTCCGAAATTGGGACGCCGCGGCAAGGGTATAGGAGTGGTGGATATTGGCCTCTTGGTTTGAGACAGGTGATCTAGCTTGACAGAGTCGGACGATACCTGCTGCTGTGAAGAAGATGGTGTAGGCGAAACACGTCTAGACTGCGGAACTTGGATAGAGCGGTTGTCGCGCGTCTGCAGCATCCTGTCTTCAGGAGCTGCCAGCCTCTTACTGCTAGCACGAAATGAGTCCGCAACGTCAGAGGCGGCCCGAAGAAAGCCTGTATCATCCTCTTCGCGATGCAGTCTCTCCCCCTCCAGTTGCCGCCGAATCTCCTCATCCGATTCATCATCCGCATCCGTGTGATCTAGTGGCTCCATCTCCAGCTCAGCTTCAAGTTGCGCAATCCTGCTCTTCCTCTTCTGCGGTGTAGACAGCGAGGGGCCTTGCATCCTCTTCGCCAAGAGTTTCTCCTGCTCACTGTCGAGCTGCGGTGTAGGCGGTCGCGCAGCTTTTACCCGGGCTTTCTTCGGCTTCCTTCCTGGCTTCTTTTTGTTCGGCAGGCCGTCGGCACCAACATCCTCACCCTTCTCTGCTGCAATGGCTTCGGCCACCGCGTTGAGCGCAGCCTCTGTCTCTGCTTGCTCTTTGTCCGATTCCCGGCGCAGAAAATCGTCGTGTTCCCACTGTTCGATCGCGAATGGCGGGACGTAGTCGAGTGCCTTTGCACAATCAATGACAGGTCTCGCGGCGGGTAGGTCGGGCCATCCTATGATGTAGTACGCTCTCCGTTGTCGACGGTCGCCGAGCTCTGTGAACGGTTCGAGAGGCAGGATGACCTTGTCGACGATGAAGGCCGTGGAGTCATCCACTGGACGCAGGTCGACGGGCTGCGAAGGGGGGCCGCTACCAGGTCGGTACCGAGGAGACTGTGAAATTACGGGAATCTCGAAGTTGAGTTTTGGGCGTGGCCTCTGGATGACCATTTTCGACACCTTCAGGTCGCTCCTGTAAAGATCCCAATTAAGCTCGCCAGTTTGCAAGCTGATGTCGTCGTTCGACATGATCGCGACTCCTGTTGTTCCCCTGGGAATTCCAATAGTAAACGCGCCGAGGGCTGCGAGGTCGCGCTCAGCCTGCGCGCCTTTGCGGGCGCGGACTGCACGCACGGCGCGCAAACACGGCGATCGAGCTCTGAAAATAGCAAGACGGCGAAAGGCATTTACTGCCTCCTGCCTCTCAAGGGACGAGCCCTCATCAGTGGGCGTGGCTGTTATAGAAGAGGAACGGTCGCGTTCGTGTAGTCGCGACTTTTGATTACGAAAGCAGAAAGGTCGATAGATTGCCAGCCATTCATCGTATCGGGTAGCTGCCTTGGCGGCCAATCGATATGGGGCGCAGAGCTAAATTATAAATAATTAGAATTAGCTGAAACGTTATAATATAAACTAATTTTTTCTCACTAACATTCTTAATTACATAAAGGCTTAATAAATATAATTAAGCTTATTACTAAGTTGCTTAGTTTTAATATTTTATTAAAGAAAGTAAACTTTATTTCCCTTTTTAAGAATTAGTTCCTTAATTCTCTTGCAGTTTATATATTTAGCTATTTATTATTATATAAAGAAAAGGTGCTGTTAAATTTTATTTTAAATTTCCTTAATTTGCTATATTTTCTTAATTGCTATTAAAGCTTCTAGTTTAATAATTTGTTTATAATATACCTATAGTTTATATTTATAATTTGCAAAAAAAAAGTAATTTTTCTATTATAAATATATATATGCTATTATAAGCGAACTATATTAATAGTAGTAATTTAACCTAGTTATCCTGCTAATAATTAAAGTAAAATCGAAAGTACTATTTAATAATCTAGTTAATTCTCTTTATTTGTTTATTTATTTATAAATAATATAAGGTATTTATTTTTTTGCTTTAAGCTAAGTTATTATATAAGGAATATTTAAAATTTAAAAGTAAAAAGCTTTATCTTTATTACTAACAATTTCTTTAAGCATTTTATAATTGCTTAAAATTCTTTATAAAAAGATATAAGCAAATTCTTTTTATTATACTAGCCTTTTTATAAGGAATAAAGTATATATACTTTATTAGTTTATAAACTATTACTAAAATGCTATTATAAATAGTTTTAATTAAGGGTTTTTATAACGGTAGTAGCTTAATAATAAAGTTTAGGCTAATTAATTCCTAAGTAGCATTAAATATTAGTAAAGGTTTTAATAATCTATAAGGCTTATATCGTTCTGTTTTATTATATTTGCATTTATTATATTATTTAATAAAGTACTTAATTTATCGTTTAAGATTTAAAGGGTTTTAAATTTTCTTAATTTAATAGTATATTGCTATAATTCTTTAGTATTTATATGCTAGTATGCTATAGATTTCTATAATAAAGTTATTTTATTTATCTTTTATTATTATAAACAGGTTTCTTTATATTAGTTTAATTCGTTAAATAGCATTAATTTCTTATTTTTTTATATAAAGTTTCCTTTTTTTATCTTATATAAGAATTATTTAACCTTATAATTCTTTTTATTATTTATAGTTTAAGTAGCAACTAAAAGCATTTGCTTTATTATTTTCTAATCCTTTATAATAAATAATTTTAAAATTAAATTATAAAAGGAATTCTGCCTATTTAATCTATTATTTATTAAGAACCTTAATAATAGTAAACTATATTAAGTTCTTATAATTAGTATAAACCGTAATTAGGTATTTAATACTAATAAAATACTATTTTTTATTCTTTATATACTTTAATAATTGCTATAAGTTCTTTATTATATATAAGGTAATTAAGTTTAAGCCTATTTAGCTTTTTAAGAAAAGTTGCTAATAAGTTTTAAGCGTTTTTATTTATCTTATTATCTTAACTATTTACTAAGTGCAAAATCTAAGGCATTTGTTTTTTATTTTAAAAGGCTTTATTAAGTTAGCTTTTTATAAAATTAGTTCTTTTATAAACTTGCTTTTTTAATTTTTTTAAAGGCATTATCTGCTATAAAGTTCTATTTAAAGGTTTTATCTTTTTTAGTAAATTTTATAAGTAAAATAGCAATACTGCTATAGTTTTATATATATTATTAATAAAAGTTAATATAGCTAAGGAAAGCCCTAATGTCCTTAACGTTTTAAAGTATAGGCTAATTAAAAATAGCTTATACTTTGCTTTTTTATATTTTAATTTATCTTAAGGCAATAGTATAGCTTAAATAGTTAACTTCTTATATATAAAAGAAACTCTTTGCTAGTTTTATAAAGAGTTTTATATTTTTAAGCTTTTATAAAACCTTTTAAATATATTCTTTATAAATTTCGAAAGTTAAAAAGAAAATAAGAATATTATTAAAATAGGCAATAATAAAAATATTTAAATATTTATAAAAAACCTAATTAATTATTTCTTAAAATAATGCCAGGGTATTAGTAAGTCTTATAGGCATAACTGTATATTTATAATATTTATAGCAAGTTTTAAAAAGCTGTTTTCTATTTTTTTGCCTTTTTTAATTCTAATTAGATTATAGGCTCCTTTAAGATCTATAGCTATAAACTATTATGCTTTTTAAAGTTTATTTCGAAGTTCTTTAATTAAAGATAGAAGGTACTGATTTTTAATAGTAATATTATTAAGCTATTAGTAATTTATATAAAGTTTAAGTTTGCTATTTTTTTTTAAAAATAAATAAGATTAGGTATTTTGCTAATAATTATAAAGATTTAATATATTTCTTTTTAAGATTCTTATTAAGGTACTTCCTAAATGCCTTAAGTTGTTTTTTTATTAAATTTATAAATTTTATAAAATTTTAGTATTATCTCTTTTTATAAGGGTATCTTATAATTATATTAGGTATATTTTAAAAGTTTAATATTATATATTTCTTAAAAGACTTATATATATTAATAATATTCCTTAGGAATATTCTTTAGTTATTTATTAGGCATGCTTGCTTTTATATTTGCTTTAAAATATAAAAGGTATTATTAATAAAATAGAGGTTTATTTAGTAATTTACTTATGCCTTATTTCTTAAGGTTTATAAAGGTATAATTCTTCTTTATTCTTTTAAAGGTATATATAAGTTTATTTAAGCGCTTTCTTAAGCTATTTTTAATAATTAAATTACTTCCTTTTTTAGTAATTACAACTAATTTTTTAAATTATAGTATTATTTTAAAAAATCTAGCTAATAGTTTAATTAATTTAAGGGTTTATAGCTTATAGCTATAAAATTCCTAAAATTAGCTTATATTATATTATAGACTTAAAGTTTCTTCGTTACTTGGCAGTTTCCGCATATGGTAATTGCCAAGACCTTTCTCAAACCTTGTCTGCGCTATGGCGCAGTATATTAATATACCTGTGGCGTGCGCTTTGTATCATTCCTAGCGCAATCAGCAACAGGGGTTGAGAAAGCAATCATGACAGGGATTTGGAACGCTTTCACCCAGCTTACAATTTGCTCCAATACAGAATATCTGGACAACACAAGGTAGAAAACAGAGATCTTTTCATTGACTTCTAAAATCGATATCTATCAACTCAAAGATCGCCCCATTGATCGTGTTCGTCGCCCAGCTCCAACGGCAATCACCCGCCTGCGCCGCTTTACACCGGTTGTAGTCGAGACATCGGTCCCGTCATCCTCGTCTACATCAAAACACAGCTTTCGCTTTGGTCGCCCACCGGCCGCAGGTTCTGGTTCTGGCGAGGGGGTTGTGTCCTGTAGATCCTGCTGTTGATCACCCTTCTCTAGCATAGTCGTAAGCTGGCGAAATGGTATCTGGAGAAGCAGAGCCGAGGGGTGGAAATGGGGTGTTTCTTGGTCATATGGGTACAGCGCTTCCAATTCCGCCACAGTGTCATCCGCAATGAAGTCATCCAAGCTTAGAGTCAAGGTACCCTCGCGCGCTGTACCGTGACGGTCCCGGATCATCTTGTCTCTGATGATGGTGCTCGTCCCACGGTATAGACACAACGTTGCGCAGC
This sequence comes from Gnomoniopsis smithogilvyi, assembly GCA_027946515.1. Lineage (NCBI taxonomy): Eukaryota > Fungi > Ascomycota > Sordariomycetes > Diaporthales > Gnomoniaceae > Gnomoniopsis > Gnomoniopsis smithogilvyi. The sequence goes on from JAPEVB010000002.1 coordinate 5,180,651, forward strand.
GGTTGATGGATGCCTCGTCCACCTCCCCGTCCTCCTGTTCCAAGCCCTGTTCTCCATCCGCTGCGTCAGCGACACTCTCGACTATTGGCTGACGACGTGATTCCCTCTGCTTTCGCAGCAAGGCTTTACGCTTTTGTTCCCGCGTGTAGGCTGTGTCAACGGTAACAACGGTCTTAACGTCGTATGTGCCGTTGATGTAGTCCTCCGCGCTTTGCCGTAGAGAGGTCGCCTCTTCGCTATAACCGATTTCAAACACGAAATGCGGCACGCGTTTCTTATGTCGAAATTGACCGTCAGGGCATGCGGAGCCCCCGCCAGCCAGCTTCACCGTTGTATGGGACAAGTCCTCCAGCTCCCTGATAACGCGCACAGTTTCCTCCAAAGCTGCTGCGCGGGCGGGAAGATCAGACAACTGTGCGGGATCGGTTTCGGGATCGGGCGGGGGTAGGAGCGATAAGCGGATCGATGCACGTTCGTCATCGAGGCGGCGTGCGATAGAAGATAGCTGACTCTTGATCTCATCGATGAACTTGGTCTTGAGCGTCTCGTGAAGGGGCGTCACCATAAGGCGAAGCTTGAGACAGCCGCGTTGCGGGCTGTAATCGTGTCGCACGTTGTTCTCGAAATGGGCCAGCAAGTCCTCGTTTTGCCCCAGAATCTCCTTCAGGCGAGAGTACGCCTGAGAGGGTAGGCAAATCCGTTGGCATTCGAGGTCTTCGACTTCGTCTTCCCTAAGCTGGCGATAGTAGTGGCGGCGGATGAGATCTAAGGCGCGCTGAATCTCATGTCCTTCTTCTGCTTGATGTTTCCCTTTCGCCTTTGCCTCCTCTGCAAAACTTGACGAAAGCGAAGGTGCAAGTTGTGACGGCGGGGACGATGATGGCGCGTCGAGGTCGAAGTCGTCTGCGGCCAAAGACGAGGGCGTGTCGGGGTCGTCGGCGCTGGCAGCACGGCCAGCGAAAACCTGGCCCTGGTGTTTCGAGAGGTTGCGATCGCGACTGCTAGGGGAGGACGGGGAGAGTGGCGCTGGGGCTTTGCAGTCGTTCTTCGCAATCGTCTCATCGACCATATTGAGTTGTCTGGTGTGATCTGTTTTGGTGATGATCAGAGAGAGGCTGATTGTGATTGATGATACCAGATGAGTAGCCCGTGGTTGGGCGGATGAGCGGGCACAGTGCCTGGCTTACCTGAGAACCGGCAGGCTGGGGCGGCTCGTCGCATATGGCGTGGTACGACAGGGGTACCCCAGACGTAGTGTCAGTACTCCGAAGTCCATCATATTGAAACCACGAGTCATGCTACTACTATATGATTCACTGTTGTGGTGTGGATTTTTGTTTTCTATTGATCATTGCACTACATTGTATTTACTCAAGCTATTTTTGCTTTCTCCATTGCTGTGCAATGGCGCCTTCGCTCCTGTTCAGCCTTTTTCCAATGCGTGCGTCTGTCCATCCTCTCTTCTTCAATTTGCTCAGAAGACGCCGGTCTTCCGGCAGCCATAGCGCTCGCGTATTTCGCCCTGTCCCAGCTCGTCTGCTGCGTTTAGGCGAGCTTCGTTGGGAGTGAAGCGCGAATTCTTCATCCAGGTCGAAGTCAGCCGGAAAGTCGGGAGCAAAGTCGAGCAAGTCTGCCTGTACATTATCGGCCTCCTCGGCGTCGTCCTCAACATGCAATGGGCCCTGCACGGCAGGATGTCTACTAGCACCTTGTGCGCCCATTGCCTGTTCCGCAATTCCTACGGCAGCTTTGATTATAAATCGCACCAGACTGCCCCGCGAGAAAGTGATTGTATCACGAGCGGCATCGTAAGATACGGCTGATGATGTACTGCCACGAGTGTGGTGTTGTTGGGCTCGCTGAATCCGACGATCGCGGGCGGCAGGAAGTAGGCTGGTGGCGGCCCGTTTGGAGGATCTTTGTGTGCGACGAGACCTGTTCAGAGTCGAGGGAGCGCCCGCCTTACTCGATGACCCTGCATCACTATCGCCCTCGCTATGCTCATAGCTGTTGGGGCCGGTTTCTGGGTTTCCCACGTCCGAATTCTCGTCTTCAAGGCCGGACTCGTCTCCTCTCAGCTCATTATGGGGCTCATTCTGAGAGCACGGTGCGTCGTCACCGCTCGGCACAGCTGGTCGGATCACGAGGCGCAAGACATGTTCGGGGTCATGACGGATACCACAATCCATACAAATAAGGACGACGTCGAAACAATCTTCACAGTCGTACCTCTCACGAGGCAGTTTTCGTTCACAGTATAGACAGCGATCAATTTGGCTCTCCTCTGCTGTCGAAAAATCCGGAGCGTTTCCACTGCTCGCAGTGTGCTCGGTATTCACGGCCTCCACCAGCACGTGGCCTGGATGGATAAGGGAGGCGTTCAAATGGCAGTTCGAACATAATTCCACGGAGCATTCTTGACAACGATATCGTGTGCCGAGGGTGAGACCCTTGCTACAATGGTCGCAATTGCGGTGAGAACTGCCGGTCGTCCTCGGCGACTTGGCTGTCCCCGGGGCTTGGCTAGTCCTCTTATCTTGGAGCTCATACGTATTGGGCCTGGGCCAGTTTCGCACACCGTTGCTATATGTATCTTGGCAGAGTGTGGGTGCGCGAAGTTTCCCCCTGGGAGACTGTGTGCCAGCAGGAGTACGCTCGACGTTGGGGGACTTTAGGCCACCGGCGCGATTGTGGAAGCTGTCGAGGGTGGGCCATCTCCGCAGAATCTCGTCGCCGTCGGGTTTACGTCGATGCGACTGGTGTGCCGCTGTAACTCGTTCAGGTAGTCTGTCTTCGTCATCTTGATGATGCTCCAAATGTGGTCCGGTAGGTGGAGACTTGCGCTGGTCAGGCCGACGCAGACGCATTCCAGCGTCGCAGGACCTCTGCGACTTGTCCATGTCTTTCACGCGTGCTGCTGCCGGTGTGGATTGCTCGTCTAATGGCCACATTTGTACAGGCGCCATGGGACGTCCCTCGCTCCGGGCTCTAAGCGGAGAATGAGGCTGCCGACGATTCGTATCCTCTAGCTGTTGCGACCCGTACAATGAGCCTTGGGCAGAGCTACTTGCATGATCTATCTCTATTGGGCTGTCGAAGGCGTTGGGCAGGCTTCTCTGCTTCAAGCTAGCACTCCTAAGAGAGCGTGCGGATTCTCGCCGGCTATATCTTGTGAGCTGTCCGCCTGTGTTTCCGCTGGGTCTTGCCCTCTGAGGCATGCCACTGGCAGCTGGATACGGCAGAGCCCGCTTCTGCCGCACCTCTTTTGTATTTGCCTTGTTGCCCGGCTCATTGGGGATCGCATGGACCGGAGCATCTGGATGTTGGGTATTCCTTGGGGAGAGAGGCGCGGTCGTACGCGTCGAGGCATAGCTGGCTTGAAGATCGTTGGCAAGATATGTAACAGGTCGGAGAGGATCTTGACGGCTGGTGGATTGGGTGCTTGCCGAGACACTCGCTGGACTCTCGGCCAGGCTGCTCACGGTGGCATCTTTTCGTTCGCGCCGGCTACGCAGCAAGGTGGCATAGGAAGTGGGATCGAAGTTCCGGCCGATTGCGAACATCACAGATCAGGTATCATGGGCGATAGCCAGACTGATCGCACAACTGGTATGAGGTCTCCGTACACGCGAATGATGACGTAAGCGAGAAAAAGGAACCCCTTGCTAGTTCAATGTACTGAACACTGACACTTGATGATGAAAGTGCTCAGGCATCATTTCGTGAAGTGAAGTCCGAAGCAATTGGATGTAAAGCTTCGATATGGCACGCAATAGTGTACTCGTCGGTAATCAAGTGGCCCTCCTTTTTCGTGCTAAGGGTACCCACTGGTAATGCCATTCCACCGTGCTGCAAGATGGATTTTCACTAAACGACCGGTGTATCACTACCAAGGTACTTACTAGCTATCTAGGTGTTAGGGTCAAGGCGGAAGAAACCTGATCATCATGTATATTAATCATCTTCATGTGACTATCAGGCCGACATGATGCAGGTACCTGCACTCTTCCGGGCAGCCTGGCTCTTCTGGTCTCCTTGCAGCTGTGCAAGGGAAGGCGTTTGCTACTTGGCACTAGCCCACAGCTCAACACCGGACTTGCCAGCCTAATTACCTAGGTGCTGAGCGCTTTAATCATTGCATGTTGGGTTGGGTCCCTAGAGATGATGTCCTTGGGTTTAAATGGCAATGGAAGCCTTCTCTCAAACCGCTTCTACGGTGACAGATTATCAACTGCACAAACTGCACCCTGAAGTCAGGATGGGAAGAGCACGCTCGAGCCGGTCCAGCCTGTCCAGTTCCAAGCGCCCCGACTGGCTCCCCTGCCAGCGAGACCAGCCTCTACTTACACAGCCTCTCAATGTGCGATTCATCAAACTTCACAAATCGCAAGATTGGTTCCTCGCTCTAGCATATGAGCTGCACGAGCGCGACTCCACGCAGGGTCGGCTCCTAGCAAAGACATACCTGTTTCTGCGCGACTTCATACCTGGAGGCTTGTCCGGACCATATGCGCATATTTCCGGGAACGAACTTCTCCGCATTTTGATGAGCCATCCGGGGGAAATCTCCTTGTCTCGTCACAAAGTCGCCAAGGAGGCGGAATCTGCCTTCGCTGAGCTGGGAAGATGGATGCAGAAAGGAGCCAATTGGAAACAGGCTAGTAAAGTTGCCAGGAGTGAGGGCCTCGCGAGAGCACCTGGTCTTTTCTCCCCGGCGGCGATGTTAGCCCTTCTCATTATCGCATATCCCGATTCCAAATTTAAGGACAAGATTGCATCGCTGCGGATCGATTGGATGGTCGAGAGACGGTCGAGTCTGTGTGTGAAAGAGGGCTACTGGAATGGCCTCGAGGCGGCCAACCTTCAGGATGTTTTTCTGCCAGAGACTAGTCATCAGGCCGAGGAGTCCAAGCTGTCTCTTGATTATGATCGGCTCTTTGGCCAGGACTTTCAACAATATCGTGCGGACTTGCGACCGTGTCTTCCAACATGGGCGCAACATCTGTCTCTCGAGGGGTCCCCCGACCTGAGCGACATGGACGCGGTGGAAGATCTGGCCTCAGATAGCGACAACGATGCCCAGGAAGATGGCAAAAGCAATGGTACCGGTCACAGTGACCGCGCCGCCTCTACACTCGCTAGTGACGACACGCCACCAGTCGAGGAGCTGCGTCATCTCCTTCTTTCTCGCCAGAAAGCTGCGAGGTCACTTTCGCCCCTAGAAGCGTGGGTGATGGGCAAGGTGTTTGATGACAACAACCAAGGTTACGCGGCTTGGTGTAATTTCTGGGCCCAAAGGATGAACAACACCGACAGCTACGAAGAGCAGCTCCTCGTTCGCTCACTTTTCCTGCAAAGCTTGCAAAGAGTCCAGGCCATCGCCCAGTCAGAGGCGTTTCAGGGCTTCACAGAAGCCTACATGTTGCTAGATCAAGCGGGGGCGGAGTCGTTTATGGTGCCTGAGGACGTCGGGAACGACGGGGACGACCGGTCACTCCAAGACGCTGTGCCGTATACTACTTGGACGGACATATATTCCCGATTCCTGCAACTTGTTCAGGTCGTGCATGAGGAGAGTCAGACGGAGGGGACCGACCGCCTGGCAGAACGTCTTCGCAACCAACAATGCACCTTTTTCCACCAACTCAGCACCGATCCGTTGCGCTCTGACCATTTGAAGAACGTCCTTGCTCTCGACAGGCTAGCATTCCAGGTCCTTGTCGAAATGATGGAGTCTGATAAACAGGCAGCACCTGTTGATGCGTTACTCGACACCCAATGGATTGTTCGCTTGAAGCTCACCAATTGGCAGCAGCGCTCGCTCCTCGCAGGCGCAAATCGGGCCAGCGTTCTGACAGACTTCCAGCGGAAGCTCTTTCAGCAAGAACCCTTGCCCGGACAATCGGAATTCGTGGATTACTCCCAGGTCCTGCCTCTTCCTCTCCGAAGGGCCGACACGCAGTCCCTGGATGCGACGGGGAACCGTATTCTTCGACAGCTATTTGGTGAATTGGAAACCCCAGCTGACGAGAGAGGAGCACCCCTCGTCTCACCCATCGAGTCCCTTGCTATCACGCCACCACATTCGTCAACTTCCCTTGACATAGCAGAGAAAGGCAGCGGTACGCAGTCCCGTTCGCGGACGCCGGTGCCAACAAGTAGCCGCAGCAAGTCGACGGAGATTCCCATGCCTGTTGTTCAGGCGCCCAACCCGAATGGCCTGTTCACGAAAGCGGCCGGTCGAGCTTTCGTGAATAGGACCTCGGCATCTACCTCTGCACAAATCACGGCGCCCGCTCACAGTCGTGTTAGCTCCAGCGTTGCAGATGCTCGGGCTGACGGCTCGCCAACGCCAGGCTCCAAAACAGGGTTGTTCGCGAAGGCTGCCGGCCGAGTCTGCAAGCGAGCGCATAGCCCAGATCATACACAGTCAAGCAAGGTACCCCGTCTAAGTGACATGACAGAAGATGATTTCCGGTTGATGCTACGGGATGAAATCCAAATCGAGCTTGCGGCCGAAAGAGAGCAGTTCAAGGCCGACTTCAACGATGGAAAAGTGCGATTCGAGGCAAGCTTGAAATCTGACCTTGCGGCCGACAGGGCAAGTGTAGTGGCGGATCTCCGAGCGGAACATGCAGAAGCCAGTATTCGGGTGACCGCGGATCTGAAAACCGAGCTTGCGGCTGAGAGACAGTACCAGAGGACCGATGCCGCGTTGGCGGCAACGGCTGCTACGGAGCGCTTCAACGGCCTCCGCTCAGACCTGACGGAGAGGTTCGACTGGCTCCGCGCAAGCTATGATGAAATAAAGAGTTCCTCCGAGACTACCTGCAAATCTACCTCGAATCTCGACCAGCGCGTGGCTGATATGCAAGAGGAGATGATTGCGATTTCGTCACAGATTGGATTGGTCGCTGGCAAGTTGGACGAGTTCACCTCGCTCGGGCCGCCCAAAATCATTGGAGAAGATGGTTTTTGAGCCAAGCTTGCCCAGCACCAGATGGGAATAAAAAAAGTCTACGAATCGCGGCTTCTCCGTGCTGGCTATTTCTTCATGAATCAGCTGGGTGATCGGGACGGCGGCGTGGAGCTTGACGAGGCAGCGGTGCAAGCGACGGCGATCAAATTTCCAGATCTTCCCGAGGCACATCTTGAGATAGCCCTGCAACACGTCCATATGCAAGCGTATCATCAACCTTTGCGTTAGACCTGGCTGCCCGCAAGCGCTGTCGTGCGGAGCAGCAAGCCTGAAGGGTGTAGAGGGCCCTTGGGAAACGTCTCCGCCTATGGCTCAGGCCCATATAATGCACCTGACCGTTTACCTGCAGTTTACATAGCATAGAGAATCTGAATTTGATTACGTAGACCTCTTTCCCGAGCCTTGCCTCCTTGCCTGCTGCAAAGCTATCGTTGCTACGCCTGAGGTCGTAGTAGATCGCAGTCTCTGCAGAGGATGCTATCTTCTCGATTCCTCATGCTGTACTCCGTCATCCTGTGGCTGTTCTTTCACAGCCTGCCCTACCGTCAGGCCATGCTCAGCTCATTCCGTTTGTCGTCAGGACAGGGGTGAAGAACGGATCTGCTTCCTGCATCCGCGTATCCCAGGCATTTGCGCACTGCCGTCACGCCAGCAAACACCGGTGGGTTCCAGATGCGCTCAGACTTTTCGGGCTCTGTCCAATGCTGTTGATTGGTGATTGATCATGCTGGTACTATTTGCTTGGAGCAACATATAGTTTGGACTGCGCAACTCTCCAAGCTCAACGCAGGTTCCCAAGCGTCCCATCTCCCATCCCACCTCCCACGCCTTCGCAGAGAAAACACTGACCATGGTTCGTTCCAAGGGCCCCAAAAGATCACCAGAGGAAATCGCCAAAGAGAAGAAGGAGAGGAACCGAAATGCAAAACGCATTGAGTACCTTCGGCAAAAGTGCTACGAATATCATGTCCTCGCCAACGCATCTGTATTCTGTATGATCTGGGACCCTCTTACCGCTATGCACTATGTCTTTACATCAGAGCCAGACAATCCAGAGTGGCCTATGGCATATCATACAATGAAGGCAAGTGGACCACACATACTGCGTGGGCTATCGGCTAACCTTGAGACAGGAGAGAAAGCACCCAGCACCCGATGTCGAGACACCGGAGACCATCGCACCCTTCCTCGAGGCAAAGGCACGAAAGACTCAGGAAGCAGCAGCAAGACGCAGGGCGAGAGAGGCTCTTCAGCAGGCGGCAGCGGCCGCCGAGAAGTGTGACACAGAGCTCCATGAGGTGCAAAGCAGTGACCTGGAGGCGGATGGGGACAGTGACACAGAGAGTTACATGCACCCATTCGACAAGGCCGATGCTATCCTGCGGCAGCAACCTTCCCGTCAGCGTCCAGAACAACATGCTGCCCATGCGCAGACGGCTCGTTTGCAAGAAGTTATCTGCCATCAGCCTACCACGCCCACAAGACCTGCCCAGCAACATCAAAGCCTCCTAGCGTCAGCCTTCGAGCCGATAGCCTATGATGAGTCTGGCCAGTATGTGGGCGGCGTGTTCAGACTTGAAGAGGATCCGAGCATGGCCGTGCAAGAAGTCTTCCCAACACCGGATCGTAGCAGCTCACGTTCAGCCTCTTCCAACGCGCATCGCACTGCCCATCCCTGCCCGGCAACTACGCCCTCTTTCTCTCGTCATAGGACAGGACATAGCATTCGAGGTCACCAAACGCAGGCGCAGGCGCTTCAGGGAAAGAAGAATGAACCAGACGTCGATAGGACGCAGGCTTATCGTGTGCAGAAGGCATATAAGAGGTCGAGCAGTGGTCGTTTTTCTCGGCGGTGAGCAAGATAGCACACATAGCACTCATTTACTATATGCAGTATCATTCTATTTACTCACTTCTCGTCTAACTTCTGGTTGCTGTGTGTCAATGGAGATTGTCTGCTTGCATGAGTACGAGGAAGGGAGACGTTGAAGAATGAAGTCAGGACTAGGAGCACCCTGCCTGCTTCCCGCCTCAGGCCCTGCCAACGCGGCACGGCAGAAGCCGAGGATCACAAACCTATTGTTGTCAGCTAGCGCTCACTGTGCAGACTTGCGTGACGACAGATCCAAACTCCACCTGGTACATGGGCGCGCACGGATGCACCCGATCCGCACGCCATGTATACGACCGCATCGGAAGACTCGCGTGGAGGAACCGGTCCTGTTTCCTTTCACAGCTGGATATCTATCTACACGCCACTCGACCGTCGTCGGGATCGCTGGTCTCTGCTTTTTCACCAACAATGAGCCATAGGTGTTGACGAGCACTAGGCATCATGCAAGATGCGCTGCAGCAAACAATGACAAGGAACGTGAGCGGCCGAAACCAGGCCGGCTACGCATCCTACGGAGCCATGCATGCATGCCTGCAAACAACCAGCGAGTTTCTGGCTCTGACCAGACATAGAGTAGTGGATTCTGCCTAACGGACTAGGATCTCAGCAAGCCACGCGATCCGATGGACTGCTTGGTGCTTGTATAGTATGCGGAGACCATCCTACTCTTTGGCGCGTACCGTAGCCAATTTCCATCGCTGGCTAAACCGCATCGGCGATAGTCGGGGAGAGAACAATCGAACAGTAGAATCGTTGAGCAAAGATCCTAGGTCAGACGGTTCGATGGAGTTGGGCCGCTTAAGGCTACTCCGTCAGTCCTGCTCTACCCCTTTTCAGGTACGCAGCAGCAGAGTGCGTCAAACTACCTACATACACTTCTCATTAGCTTTGCTGCAAGGTGCCGGAATACGACAGTGGCCTTGTTTGATTTATGCAGCCAAGCTGGGATCGGATAGTCTGGTCGAGGCTGTCAAGTCTGGGCGCGCTTTTCCCAAGTCATGTCAAACGGTTTGGGTGCCCTGGGTGCTTGTCAAAGACTTCAACGGCGGCTCCGAGACCACCGAACGTGCATATCGTTCGCGGCAAGCTCCTTCGGATGGAAGATGGGATAGTCCCTGATCAACAAGCCTTAGGCCAAAACTTGGTGCTTGCACTCATGTAGGAGTACATTTTATGTGTATCGTAACGGGGCCTTCCGACTCGTCGTGGAATTCCTTTTGGGCTGAGCAGTTCCTTCTCCCTACACCTAAGGCGCATATCATTTGACAACCGCTGTGTCTAACTATCGCAACTTCAGTATGCCGCGACCGAGGCGTCAAGTCACTCCGCACCTGGGCCTGGACGGAGACTCGGACAGCGATATCGGCTCCGATATCGATTACCATCCAGTAGCCTCAAGTGATGAAGAGGAGGAAGACTTCGGCCTGGACGATGATGAGACGCTGATGGAAGATGATCGAGCGGTGGTCGTGGCGGCCAAAGAGGTCCAGGACGTGGCGGGTCGGATCAGGGAAGCAGAATGGGACGACACACAATTCTCGGCAGAGGATATGGAATTGCTGGGCGAAGGTCGCTACAAAGGGAATCGACTTCCTCCCGAATACTATCGCACAGGGATCATACAAATGAACGAGGAGCACTATACACGCAAGGATTACTCGAAAGGCATGCTGGATGGCATTACCAGGGTGCGGCGGCAATGGACCGAGTAGGTGCTCGTGCGTATCTCGTTGTGGCTTTTGCTGACTTCGTAGGTACTGTACGGACGTGCTTGAGAGGGACTGGAAAGAAGCATTGGCCGAAGTGAACTTCCGCGTGGTCTATAGGTGGATGGAGTGGTGTATCAACCAGACGGTCGACAAGAATGGGAACAGGAAGAGAGACGTCGGGTCCAAGAGCTCCCTCATCACCATCTGGTGCACATTTCGTCTCGTCTACAAATTCGAGATGGGCTGCAAGATCAACCATCTCATCGACAGCGAGAAGATCAGCAACGTAAGTAGAGACATTGATTCCTCTAAGTCTGCCTGGCGGCCATGGAACAAGGACACACACTGACATCACACCGCCCCCCGTCAGGGCATTGCACAATTAGCAAAGGACTTCCAACTGATCACCCAGAAACGAGTCAACCGTCCCATGACCTTAGCCGATCTCACCATGCAGCTGGACGCCATTGTTCGTACGACGGAGAAGAGTTTCAAAATGGGTGAATGTCGAATTCTCGCTGTTCTCTGCCTTCTTCTCCTGGCGCCGGCAGGCTCGCGCATACAGTCTGTGCTGGACATGCGATTTGGTGATATTGAGGTTGTTCTAGCGAGAGACCCAAAGAACGGACCTCACAAGCTGCTGATCCGATTCACCATGAGCTTTACAAAGAGATACCTCGGTCCCAAAGCTGTGTAAGTTCATGAGTGTCCTGTCCCATGGACAGCGGAGACGCGCCAGCTGATGAAGGTGCACCACAGCAAGACATTTCTCATTCCAGAAATCATATTTGATCCCACCCTCCTGTTAAGTCCACACGTCATGCTGCTCGGCATTCTGTTCCGACACAACGCGTTCAAAGCAGAGGGCTTGAATCGACATCCCGAAAAGCTAGCCGAGTTTGATATCGCTCAGGGCGAGTACGAACTGCCGCTCCCATTCCATGATGACATTAAGGAGAAATTCGTCTTTCGTCGGCCTGTGCAGACGGCGCGGGGCTGGCAGATGTCGGCGAATCAGCCGATCACGAAAGGCATGATGTTAGCATGGGTGAGGAGGATCGGTGAATTGGTGGGCTTTGAGCATAGCACCATCACATACAGTCTCCGTTATATGGCAGGAAACAATCTTGATCGGAATGGTAGGCTCTTGCTCTCGCCTCTTTTCAGGGATTCTACTGACGGTCCTTTGCAGTCAACGTCAGCGACGCCTTACGAAACTTAGTCCTCGATCATGCGCCCAATTCAGATACCTTCCAGAAGCATTACCTGAGTACGTGTCTCATTAATCCCCTATACTACTCGTCTCATGTCATTCCGTCCATCGAAACCTGACCTGTTTGGTAGATCGCCACGTCTCCTTCGACCTGTGGGCCATGCATCGAAACTTGGACATGCAACAAGATCTCGTCTACCAGAGCGCCAGCCACGGCCATTCCGTCAGTACACGTCGACCAATCAGCCTAACACCGGAGCAGTCGGCAGCATTGAATGATCATCCATTGATCCAGCGCCTCTCTCAGCAATTGGAACGGTTGCCTCGCTATGATCGTACGGAGGGACGACGGCAAATCAACAGGGTTCGGGCCAGGCTTCGCCGTGAAACAAAGGAGCAAGTGCGAAAGGAATTCACGATTCAACAAGCAGTAGACGACATTGAGAGGCAGATCAAAGGACAAAGTTTTGCAGACACTGCTCGCGCTCGAGGGGCTCGGGCAATGAACGCAGCACAGAAGTACACATATTTTCGCACACCCTTTCAGGGTTCTTACGAGATGGCTAATGTGTAGCTAGGAGACTGGTGGAAGCACTCACGGCGCCGTTGATTACTGATCTTGACGGTCAACTGCAACGAAGAACAGCGGCGATCAACGCGATCATCGCCTACTGCCCCATTGAAGAGCCCCCGTCCAGCAAAGTTCTCGAAGCAAGGCAGCCGGACCCGCCACCAGAGCTTAGCCTGGCCCCAGAGGATCGAATTGCACGTTGGCGAAAGTCGGTTTCTGTCTCTTCGCCAGGAACAGGTCAGCGCTTGAAGCGGTGCTTTATTTGTGTTGGTAAGGCTATATCATTGCCACCAGACGATCATAGTAAGTGGCCGTCCTCTAGGCTTCTGAGGAGTGATGCCAACGCAGAGTCCATCTGACATCCAGTAGATATCAGCAATTACTGCCGGGAATTCTTTTCCCACTCAGAAGCCGTGAGGCATTTCAGGTTTACACACTTGAACAAGGTACTCCCGAACGCCGAGTCCACTTGTCCAGTCTGTACACCTGTGGTAAAACTCTTCGATAAAGAGCATCTCCAAGCCCATGCTTTTCGTTATCATGGTCTTAATTCCTGATGCGTATGATCATGGTTGAGACGAATGCTACATATCGACACGACGGGCCTTCCGGGGCTCTCGCCTGGAGATTTATGGTCGTGTTTAAGCCCGGGAACTCTACGTACTAAATAGTCCTGAAAAGCACCTTAAGCATAAGGCTTGGTTACTAGAAGCAGTAGATAGAATTGTATGGGATCACTCGTTATGCTATAAGCTCTTTATAACCCCGCTTCTGTTGGGACCACTACTATGCACACCGCGAACTACGCCTTCGTTTCGTTTGCCTTGTCTCTGTCCTCGTCTCTGTCTTCGAAAGATGCATTCCGTGGCTTTTCGTAACTGCTTGTGTATCTGGAAATAACTTCATCTCGGAAAGTACATGCCCCGTAATATCCAAGCCAAATGCGCCGAAGTAATCGTGTAGGTCAGCGTTATCCATTTGCGCATGCAGATAGCAATGTGGACAGATAGCCCATGTCCGACATATTGTACAGGTCCAGGCTTCCTCAAGGAGGTCTCCCATGCAAATCTCACACCAAATAAATCGACCAAACGAAGGAATTGAGAGCTCCTCAAACTCATGATCGATCATATGCTCGAAATCCTCTGCGTCGTAACAATCTCCGCAGACACTGAATCCATGACAGATCTGGCAGTCAAACGCCGCTCCAGTCAGCTCTTCACCGCACCCGCTGCACCAAACTGGCAATTGTTTCATAGCGGCAACAATCAGAAGCTTGGATAGTGGATCTGTTTTAATGGTAAGCTGCCAGGTCTTATCCAGGCGGTGGCCAGTCCGCTTATCCTGCTCATCAACTTGATAGCAACTTAGCCGTATAACTATCTCACTTCTATTTTTGAGCTCTGCATGCCGAGCTAACGTAAGGAGCGCGAGGTCCTCGCTGCCAACGATAAACATCAAGTAACCTCCAGGGAGGGCGGAGAGCTTAATATCCCATCCCACCTCATACACCAAGAGAGGACCGATCAACACTTCCTTATAGGTTCCGATAGGTATCGAGGCATCTTCTGATCCTTTCGATTTGCCGAACGTAGGATCACATACGAGGGCGAACTTGACCTTCATTTTTTGGCTGGCAGCAAAGCAGGCTAAAAGCCACCTGGGTGGTCCACCTCCCTACGATTGGTAAGTTGACGAAAGTGTGAAAAGCAGCGGGTTGACCTTGACTAACCTTGCTGAACAGTAACGAAGCCGACTTCTCCCCGATATACTCGGACTTCTTCGCGTTTCTCCAGAGAGTTTATAGACCAAAAGCGCAATGGTCAAAGACTTCCACAGGATGAGGCCGGCGTAAAGGTGCTAAGGCGGCACCTGCGGCCACCGCAGACAGCCTAGGCAAAGAGCATCGTTAACAATAAGGATGATCCGGCTGATTGCGTATAAAGGGGCTTACCATCCGGGATCCACGCCTCCTACCAAGAAAACATAGGCCATATGGAAACCGTTGGCACGACACGCCCGGACCGTCTCTTCCAGGAACGCCTCCACTTCTTTTCGAAGACCAGGGTTGCCATAACTGCCTCCGCATAAGACAACCGCAAAGTCTCTTCGTAGCTGCGCAACTCTCTGGACCTCTTCCTTCAAGGCGGACAGTCCACGCGCGAATGCATGCATAAGAGCGCCCTGAAGGACGGCGGGCACCAGCATTGACGAATAGCGTCCGCTTAAACCCGCCAGGACTACGACATCATCTTCCGCACGATCCAAGGTGTAGTCGTAGGTCAGCTTGATCTCTTCGTACTGCCGCATCATAGCGGCCATCTCATTAGTCGGAACCTCTTGCTGCTCCTGGAAGTCTTTAATGGCCTGCCGAATACTATCATTGGACAGTTGGCTGCCGCCGCGAGAACCTATTTCGAATTAATAAGAGAAGCCTTTGGTTGCCATGATTGGAACCTTACCAGACTTCCAATCTGGCGCAGTACTGGATTGGCTCTTTTGAAGTCTGCCTTCGGCATCAAACCAACTGTTTTGTACATGGCAATTCTATACCCGGGTCAGCCATGAATGCAATGACTGCTCCCATGAGAAACAACATACAAAGGTACTGCCACCATTATCAGCAACAAGGAAACTGCACCCATTAGGGCTGGACCTATTCAGGTCATGTAAGGCGTCCCAGAATCTGGCTCGATCAAATGTGTGTTCGGGATCATAAAAACGCTCGCAAATATAAAGGGCCGCACACTGTCCTTCACTGCCCACCAGAATTTCCAATTCTGCACCCTCCGAATCTTGTCCCTGCCAGACAACACGTTGGAGTCTGACCAAACATGATACATACGCCTCGAGATGAGTGTCGTCCTCGTGGAGATAGTCAGGTATGGACAAGATCAGTGTTGCAATGCGGAGCTTTGCTTTGATAGCCGCGGCTTGCACCATTTCCCGCACAAGAGCGAAATGATCTAGTAACGAACTTCGCATCATTTCGTCTGTGATTCTATGTTCGTTCCATGCCTGTAGAAGCCGGGGTCCATCGGGTAGCTCCCTAACGACTCTATTCGGAATACCCGCAAATTTGGCACACATAGTCTTCAGCGCGAAATTCTCCTTGTGCAATGCATGCCGCCCTGTTCTCAGCTCGCCATCCTCTAGTACGGCGTAGGAAGAGAACGCATACTCTAGCTTTCCGTCCGGGGGTCTCTCAGGGTGTCCCCAACCTGCGCTGTTCGAGACCCGGAGAAGCGCCATTTCGTCACGGCCATCTGACCGTCGCCTCAAATACGCGAGGCAAGCTTTTGATGAATGTGTGCCAAAGTCGAAGCCACAGCAGGCCTCGCTTATATCCTCTGTCGAAGCTTCGTCATTGTCGGAACTCATGATGGTAATGCTATTGGGAAGCAGAGGGTCATAGAGCCTCTGAAAAGGCTTTCGCGAAGTGGCAGCGGACAGCTACGATAGATTTATGATTCAATAGCAGATCTGTCGCATCATAGCGAGATTGCAAAATGTCTGCATATGCAGGGATAGGTGATATTGATCGTGTAACCTGCATGTAGGTGGGTCTATCTTCATGTCCACCTTGCGCTCAGACCCATGTCAGTTCTATCGCAGCGGCAAGCGCTGAAAAGTAATTTCAAGATACTCTTCCCATCACCAACCGCAATCCCAATAACGCACCCTGACTATGCCTCGGCCGAGGTGGCAGCCTGGGCTCTACTTCCCAAGTTGCGAATCATCCGAAGTAGGCGATTTGCTTGGCTCAGTGCCGAACGTAAGAGGCTATTGGATGGTTGGGAGGACCATCGACTAAGATTCGAAGATTGGCGCAACGAAGCTGATGAGGCGGTTTGCTCGTTGAGAAGAAGGGATGAGCAGGCCGCAGATCGCCTAGCTACGTTGCTAATAAGTGACCCTGCTGTATTCAAATCCGGCGTCTTCAAGATCAGCATTCCCACCGGGGATAGGGAAGAGTCAATCTTGATCACGGGTGCCAACAAAGAGCAGAGAGATTCGATCACCGGCGTCCATGTGCCTGACGCCGCGCTTCATACGGCCCACTATGCTGAACCCGTCAGCGTAGGCTTCAATGCCCGCTTATGCCAGGCTTCTATCACCCGAAATGAGGCCTACCGCCAAAAACTGTGGATTCTTTGGACACAGCCAGCTTTGGAACGAGGGGGTTTCGCCTTCTGTGTATCCTGTTCTTGCCCGCAGATGATACTGGCAACGCAGTCATTGGACCCTTCAGAAGCGCACCGGCCGGTACCGCGACACTTCCATGCGAATCCACTCCAAGGTGACGCCGGGCTCCGTCACTTTAGAGCAGTACATCAAGAGGCCCTTTTAGGTGGGACAGCAGAGATGCTTACCCGTCATGGCATGGCAGGTCAGTAGATCCATCTGCACTACTTATTGGATTAGCTCGGTGAGACTTCCAAAGGGTCCAGGCTAATGGGAGCACCTTAGTGAGAAATGATGACGGGAGCGCACTCGACAAGTGGACGATAGCGGTCCACAATGTTGCGGTTCAAGGATGGTATAGCGTGGCTATGTCGGCGTGGGAAGATGTGCGAAGGCAACACCAGCCCCCAACACTCTACACAGGAAGCTGGGCCTCCGCGACAGAACCAAGGCTTGAGACAAGAACAATATCAGCTGACTCCTTAGCTAATACCAATATCGTTCCCTGGAAAGCAGGAACTCCCATCATGTGGGCTGTCGTTTGTCCGAAGCCAGACTGCGATGGATCATTCGCAGAACTCGGGCTGGAGGCCGCTGCCGATCATTTTCGATCACATGGACTGTATCTGCCAGATGCACTGGCAGTTCTCACTCTTTTTGGATTCCAAGGTTAGTTTCGATATCTCTCCAAAAAGAGCGTTGATGAATAACATGAGGCAGTGATTCAACATGAAGCCGACTCGAAGATACAAACGCGCGCCGAGTATACTAATGAGCTAGAGATCAAGCACCTTAGTCGAGCCAGTCGGAGAAAGCAGTTGCAACTAAGAAAGAAGCCAACGCCAACCAAGCCGTCGCCAACCAAGCCGTCGCCAACCAAGCCGTCGCCAACCAAGCCGTCGCCAATCAAGCCATCGCCAAGTAAAGCCGCGTCTGAAGTGGCTCCTCGCTGGACACGGGCAGCCTCTCTGAGGCCACTTTCCCGACAAGGAGAAGGGACAATCCCAAGAGCCACAAGCGCTATGCCTCATGATGCACAAGGTAGATTTATGACAGGGATGAACAAACGCCAAATAAGGGAGCTACACCAGAGAGTCCGGGATATGTGTCAAACGCACCAAGACCCGCAATGGTTCCGACAAGAATATAAGGCGAGAAACCTTCCAATAAACGACAAATGGAGCAGAGCGCAAATGGCAGAGAAACTAGTGCGGTTAGATGAGGTAGATGAATTGGCATAAACAAACAAACATAGGTACCTTGATAAGTATGAAAAGAACATTTCAAATCCAGACTGGCACATTGCTGCGCAGTGTGCAAGATACCTAGGTAGACAGGGGTTAGGAAAGGTACATTGAAGATTTGGTTGATACAAAGTGTGGCGCAGCCGTACCGCCAACGAAGCTAGATAAAGTTTGAACAGGGTTGCGGAAGTCAAACCTAAAATTTCCTGTTTCAGGTAAGCAAGGCGCGCTCTTATATTTATAATATTAAAAGAAATAAGCGTTATTTATCCTTAAATTAAAACTAAAAAATAATTAGTCTTTATATTAATTACTTTTTATTTATATTTAACTTTTATTCCTTTTATAATGCTAAGTTTATAAGGTTATTTCTTTTAATACTAAGGGATTATATCTTTATTAATAATTCCTAATAAAATATAGTTTTCTTAAGCACTGCTATTTAATAATATACTATAGCTTTTGCTATTAATTTATACTTATAATATAATATATATATATAAGTTGCTAATTATTATATATAAGGATTTATAGTTCTAGATTATTTATTATTCCTTTATAAGTATTTTTAGTCTTTTCCCTAGTTTTTTTATTAGTGCCAGGCAAAAGCCTTAGGTGCTATATATATTTTATACTTATAGTTTAAGCAGTTAGTTTACTAATTAATAGTATTATTCTAGCATTTTTTAAAGGTTCTTCTAAGATTATTATTATAAGCGCGTTACTATTTTTTTAACCTTAGCAGCTTTATAGACTTTATATAAATTGTTATTATATTAATTAAGTTAATATAGATATTTTAAACATTATAAAGGAAAGCAAAGTTTAAGCCAAAGTATCTTATAATTTAATTTATTATTAAAGTATATAATTTCTTAATTCTAAAGTTTCTAGTATTTATAAGTATATATAATAGGTCTTTTGCTAAATTATTAAAAAAAATAGGTTATTTGCTGCTTTATCTTATAAGTATATAATATAAATATATTAAATATAAAAAACTTAAAATACTTTAAAGTGCTTTAGGTATTTTAGCTATAGCCTAGGTTTATTTTTTTACTATTTATAATATTAGTAGGTTTTAAAGTTATTATACTATAATATATAAGCGGAACCTAGTAATTATAAATTTTATTAAATTTATATTAAAAGCAAAAGCAGGTGTTTTGCTAAGTTGCTATTTTAGGCATTATAAAGTAAACGCTAATAATTTAGTATTTTTTTTATTATTAAAAGTTTCTTATATAATGCCTTTATAAATGTTAAAATAGTTAAAATTACTATTTCTTATAAATATATTATATAATAGCCTATATTTGCCTATAGCTAATTATCTTTATCTTTTAGGTTCTTTTAGAAATTATTTTAAGCCTTTTTTTCTTAAAGTAATATAATATATAACTATTATTATAATAAGCAGTTTATAAAAGACCTTTATATTAATTAAAGTCTATTGCTTATATTAAAAGAGGTTAAGTGCTAAAAATAGTTTTCTTAAGTTTATTATTTATAAGGTAAATAGGGCACTTTATAAGGGTATTAGGTTTATAAATATATACTATCTTTTATAAGTATAATAAATAGTTATTATTTAGACTATAGCTGCAAAGAATAATAGAATATAGGCTACTGCTTTGCTATTTCTTTTTATTAGTTTAGAAGTTAGTATTATTAGCAAAGTATACTCTTTTTATTATATTAACTTATTATTATTTTTTTTAAAACTAGTTTCTAGGTTTATTTCTTAAAGTATTAACATTTTTAGGCAAAGTAACCTTTTTTGCTATAATTATAATATTCTTAGTTATTTTTAAAAGGTTCTTTATATTATAAAGCATTAATTTTTATAAGCCCTAGGTAAAAAGTATTATTTATTGCTATACTTTAGTAATAAAATTGCTTTTTAGAATTTCTTTTTAATATTAGCTTAATAGCAAGGCTTTTATTAAGGCAAGGGATTTTTCCTTTTCTTTTTTAATTATATTTAAATAAGCAATTGTTAATATAAACTGCTATAGCAATATACTTTATAAGTTTATTAAGTTTATTTTATTTAAATAGTTTGTCTTTAATATTATTCTTTAATTTATTATAAAACTAGAATATTAGGGGCTTATCTTTTTATTTTAAGTATATAGATATTTATTTAAATTTAGTAGTATATTTAAAGGTTAAGCAATATTATTATAATTATATAAGTTATTATTTTGCAACTCTGTTTTTTATTTAAATCTTTAAAGGTATTTTTTAATACTTTTTTAAAACATTTAAAGAAGCTAAAGATTTCTTTAGTTTGCTTACTTTTAGCTGCTTTACTACTATTTTCTAAAAGATTTTTTTAGCATAGATTTATACCAGGCAAAAGCATTTTCTTTTAAGCAATATCTTATAAATATAACTTTATTAATTTCTTTAAGGAACTAGGTTTTATAATATAAGAAATAGGCCTTATATTAGATAAGGAATCCTTAAAGCATTTCTTTTTCTTCTTTATAAATAGTTAGTTTTTTTTATTTTATATAGTATAGGAATAGAAGTAGTATAAGTAGCCTGGTTTTATAATAAAGTCTAAATATAGCTCTTTAGTTGCTAAATTCTTTTAAGCAATTAAGTAGTAATAGTAGTAAACTAATATTTAGCTAAGGATTTAATAGAAGTTTAGAAAGCTATAATATTATTAATATTATTTAAATAATATATATATAAACCGGTTTAAATAAAAGTTATTAAAATATAATAATTATATTAAATATTTATAAGTATTAGTAGTAATTAAAGGATTTATATTAGCAAATTAGTTGCAAAGGTATATATAGATAATATTAACAATATATTCTTAAGTAATAATTAAAAGCTATAAAGCTATTTAAAGGTAAATATTTAAATTAATAACTAAAGAACTATTTAATAAAGCTATTTAGTATAGTAATAACTATATCCTTATATTTAATTTTTTTTTAGTTAAGGTGCTATAGTAAAGTATATTAAATATATAAGCAATTTAATATATTTAAACTAGATTATTTAAATATATAATATATTTAATATATTTAGTAGGTCCTGCTATAACCCTAACCCTAGATTGCTAATATAACGTGTTTAATATAAAAGATATGCTGTAAAAGCATAGTAGGTAATATGCAGTGTTAGGGGATTTATTTTCTGTAATTAACTGCAGTCTGGGTTATAATATATAGCTATATTATAATTTAATTTAATAGTAAAAGCTATATAATTAATTTATATAAATAGCTTATAAATAAATTAACTGTAATTACTTTTTTTTTTTAATTTTAGAAACGAAAAAATCAAATAAGTATTAGAAAAAATAATATAATTCAAAAGTTGTTAGCAGGTCTCGATTGCTGTACAGCGGTTTTGGGTGAATTTTTTTTGGATTTGTATATGTCTGGTCTAAGTCTAACTACTGATCTGGCTGCCTTCTGGCAGCTAGATAGGTCTGCGCCAGGACCCTAACCCTTGGGCCTGGCAGGCGTACACAACAGGCTGTGTACGCTCAACCTACTGCCTTACACCCACAAGAGTGCTAATTAAGTATTATTCATCGTAACTTTACATCAGACTGTCTTAAACTATAAGTAACTGGTGATAAGAGATAAGCGGACAGCCCTGAGCTTGATATAGACCTAGGCAGACAATGAAGCGTCAGAGAAGTGGGTTCGATAATATTCGCAATATTGTAACGCTATATAATCCCAACCTTGAGGTTGCGGAAACTCGACCGTTGCTGACCATGGCTTCTCGCTGATATTGTTATATGTTCATAATCTGCAGTCAAATGTTGATCTTATTTGCGTGCTTACTCTTGAAGAGCCCGCAGGTGTAAATGACCTACTCTACCGAAGTTGTTCACCATTCTCTAGTCAACTTGAAGATGTATCTTTACTGGCCCGGCAGTACCTAGATAAAAGCAGTCCCAGGACCTCGGCTATGCGAAAATTGATAATGGAATCTAGGCAATTAAGTGCGTCAGGAGACGCGAAGACTGGGCGTGGGGGTTTCGTTGTTCAGAGTTCGTGGACTAATACAACTACTGGGAAGTGCAAGGATTGGAGCACTCTTGCGCCATTCTCCCAACATGTTCCAACATTTGTAGCTGCAGAAATTAAAAATACCCCTGTACTTAATCAATCAAGCATGATATTTTGTCTTTCAGCACCTGTCCCTAAAGTAAGCCAACGTTCGTGACAGGCTTTGCAAAACAGGCCCTCAGAAGGATCATGCCCAAATTCGTGTCTTTGAGACCGGTATAAAGCTTTTGCCAGCCTTCGCCAGACTCCTGTAGCCGGATGGCTCGGGGTCCTCGATGGAGCGTTGCAACGAGCTCAGACCTCGGAAGAGGGCGATATATAGGTCCTCCAAATTCTTATCGAGCGACGTACCCATGGTCCTGATTAGATATATCAGTATACGAGACCATGATAATCCGGGCCCACTCGTTGACTCCTGAAGCGAGCCTGAGCAAAGTGAGCTCATAGCTCCCTTGATAGACGTGATAGATACCTGCAGGTTGCAGCCACCGAGTATAGTATATTTAACAGGACGTACGTCCCTGAGACTTGACAATCATCATCAGGTGCCTGAACGTTACGAATGATAGGCTCCGCCTGCAATACATGTTCCTAATCCATTACTAGTCGCGATCACTCACCGAAACATGTCTTCCTGGCGCAGGCCTTTCCGTAGCAGCCAGATTGAAGCTGTTGAGGCTGTCGACTCCAGGCCAGACTCAGAGATCTCCGATGGAAGTCTGAAGTATACAGGTCACCGTGGAGGAAACAATGCAGCACCGACGTATCAAGAAGCCTCAGGTGCGCCTGTGGAGGCTGAGTCGCCAATGGGTTATTCAGTCAGTGCCTTGACAATAATGTTCCTGAACATCAATATGATGATCGGAACTGGAATCTTCTCTACCCGTGAGTTTCATGGATATATCGAGACCACAAACACTGTCAGTCGGGCCAGCACTTACAACTCCAAAAGCGTCTTCTATTCTTTCTGGAACTGGTTCCATTGGGCTAAGCCTAATTTATTGGACACTGTAAGTCTGTCAAGATCAGTCAAACTCAATTTATGCCCTGCTGAGATTTCTTTTGTAGGGGATTCATCTTGTGTGTTGCAGGTGGAGCAGTATATCTTGAATTTACTGCGTATTTTCCCAGTCGATCGGGAAGTGAAGTTGCTTTCCTTGAGCAGGCATATCCTCGACCAAGTTATTTTTTCCCGACAACATTTGCTATCCAGAACGTCATTTTCTCGTTCAGCAGCAGTAATGCTATTGGTATGCTATCACACTATTTTAAGACTTCAAGGACAACAGAAGACGGAGAAATGGCAAGGACTGACAAAACACCTCACAGTATTGGCCGACTACTTGTTCGCATGCGCTGGCACGACAGGTACCGATTGGCAGGTGAAAGGCGTTGCTCTCGCTGGATATACAGTGGCAAC
Organism: Gnomoniopsis smithogilvyi; assembly: GCA_027946515.1. Taxonomy (NCBI): domain Eukaryota; kingdom Fungi; phylum Ascomycota; class Sordariomycetes; order Diaporthales; family Gnomoniaceae; genus Gnomoniopsis; species Gnomoniopsis smithogilvyi. The sequence goes on from JAPEVB010000002.1 coordinate 5,203,918, forward strand.
ACTTGGTTAGACACTCAAAGATGCCTCACTTGACATCAGCTAAAGCTAACACACTTAGTGCTGATATTTCACACCAAGTTCTCATATCATCTTTCCAATGCAATCGGTCTTGTTAAAGTCGCACTGCTTCTGTTTATCATTATCACGGGATTCGTGGTGCTCGGCGGCGGTACGAGGGTCAAAGACCCCAAAGCGAATTTCAGAAACTCGTTTGAAGGAACAGCGAATGCTTCAGCCTATGGCTTGACCAACGCACTCTACAGAATCATTTTCTCATACGGTGGCTACAACAATGCTTTCAACGTCGTCAATGAGATCAAAGTAAAAACTCATCTCTCAAAGCCAGCATCTAATTACCTAATCACTAACATGTCGTCTGTAGAACCCCGTCAAGTCGCTCAAACGAAATGCAGCTCTCGCCCTTTTCATTGTCTATGTTCTCTAGTAAGTCTCCATTGCGGTTTCATTGTCCCTCCAAAATTGCCTGAATATCTTCAAGGCCTTCCCTGTTTATTCAATATCTCTACTAAAGTCTTTGACATACTGTTGGAGGCCCCCTTCACAGCCTCTCCATCTACATGTACCAGCTCAAAGAACCCCTTTCTAATTCTGCAATCCTCCATAGCATGCTCACAAACATATCGTGGTATGCCGGGGTTTCGAAGTACGACCTTGAGAACTCCAAACTCACTACCGCGAGTCTTTGGTTCAGCAATGTTCTCGGCAGCAGTACCCGTGTCCGTGGACTGAACTTCTTGATCGCACTCAGCGCGTTTGGTAACATGGTATCTGGCTCCATAGGTGCCGCGCGTATGATTAGAGAATGTGGAAGACAGGGCGTATTGCCTTGGACTAATTTCTGGGCATCGACGAGACCATTCGGTACCCCTATAGGCCCGTATTTGTTCAAATGGGCAATCACGGCGCTGATCATTCTGGCGATTCCTTCTGGAGATGCCTTCAATTTCAGTAAGTACTTATCACCTTGATCCAACTCTAATGAGTCGCAGAGCTGACGAGGCGCCAACCAGTTGCCGATCTTGCTATCTTGCCTTCTGCTGCCTTCAACCTTGCCATGGCTGTTGGCCTTTACCTCGTCCGGTGGAGACGCAAGCGAGCCAACTTACCAGAACCAGAATTTAAGGCCTGGAATATTTTGGTCATATTCAACGTTCTTGTACAGGCATACTTAGTCATCATGCCATGGTATCCACCTGTTGGCGGGAAGGGAGATGTCAGTTTTTGGTATGGTACCTACTGCGTTACTGGCGTCGCAATGTAAGTGCTTTGTCCAGAGTCCCTCAATACTCCCCTCCCTAAGACTCTCTATGGTTGTCTGACATATTAAACATAGTCTTATTGTGTGTGGGATTTACTACCTCGTCTGGGCCAAATTACTGCCGAAGTGGAAGGGTTATACACTACGTCAGGAAGTCGTTGATCTTGGCCAAGGTGCCGAAGCCCACAGAATCGCCAAGGTACCAAATGCTCAGCTTGCGGATTGGGACGCTGAACATGACGCTGTCGGTCATTTGCAGCATAGGGTTATTCAGGAATGGGGTTCTGAGGGTGAAAAGGGCACCAGCACATCGTCAAAGCCCGATTCCAAGAAGGCGATCGTCGTGGAAAGTGCTGCGTCTTTGGTTTAAGGGCGTGCTTTTGAGGGCTTGAGTGACGGAAAAGGGAGAGGCGGAGTGTATCAATGCCAAGATAAGAGTCTTATATGTGGGGCATTGTCTAGACACAAACGGAGTATAGGCGTGGATGGCTGGCCTGCACCATGAAGCTCGGTCGAAAAGCTGGTCGGTGTGGGCCAGACATACTCTAGTCCACCCAAGTGGTTCATGTTTCATATACACTGCCATTTCAGCAGATTAAAACGTATCTGGCCTGGGGGTGATTGTATATTCTCGCAATAATCTTACAGGTTGAATTTTGGAGTTCAAATATTAACACGCCATCGCTGAGCGAATTCCAGGTCGGTTTTTCTTCGTCACCACCCAGACCATTTTAAGGACGTGTTCCACTATGCGACACAACTCCCCACGCCGTGGAGCTTTGGCAGCGGGTATTAGGCAGCTTCGATTTCTTGCGCGCCTGGTATAATGTCCTTGTCCACCTTCAGACCATCAGCGTCTCGCTGTAGTTCGTCCACCAGTATAACCTTGTCGCCGAAAGCTGCTGCTATTTCTTCGAGGGTCTTTTGCTTGGTTTCCCTGGGTTTCAAAGTCAGTAATGTCTGTAAGCGAGTCATTAGGCCAAGGAAGAATATAACTCACGGGAAGAAGAAATATGCTATCACAGTAAAGCATGTTGTACAAGCAACGAAGACGTAATAGTAGTTTTGCCCAATTGTTGCGTAAGCTGTCGGTCCTGCTTCGGTGACTATCATCGATGCACTGTCAGCAAAGATGAGGGACTCTGGGAAGCAGGCCGAACAAAAATTGACTTACTCCCGACGTTCACTATAAAATGAGACGCTGCTGCTAGACCCATGACCTTGCTACGAATCGCAACAGGTAGGACTTCTGCTCCATACAGCCAAGTCGTACTATTCAGCATACCGTCTGGATGATGAATTAGCAATATGTACGAGACGATGTATGTTGTACGCCCGGGGCACTCCACGATGTTCACTTACAGTATGCTACCACAAAGAGGTAGATGCCTAGCACAGCAAACCCTTTCCCAACTGTGTTGTCGGTGTTTTGGAACTTAAGCTGCATCACCGAGGCATAGATTTCGATAACCACAATACTGCTGAGACCAGCTAAGATCATCCTGTTTCAATGTAAGTTTTCTAGGCCTGCCCGAGCCACAGCCGTGCAACTGGAAACTCACTTTCGGCGGCCCCATTGGTCGGTAAGGAACAGCGTCGTGAGCAGGTTGGAAAAGAACGCGATTGTTCCATACACACCCGAGAGCGCAAGTATTGTCGTAGTGCCAATGCCCAGTTCCTTATAAAGAATTGCTACAGGCGATGTTAGCAGTCTATACTCAATAGGAGCGATGATTCCACTGACTTTGGTAATACTGCAACGAGTTTGCGTTAGATAGGTACATTCTCAATATCACTCAACATATGAGCTCAATTTCGGTCTCAGAACTCACCTGTATGACGTTGACACCAGTCAAACTCGTCATCGTTTGTACTGCGATCGATCTGGCGGACACTCTTAGTCAACCTGCAAAAAGACATGGTGATAGGCTCCCATTTTTGTCGTCTTCAGCCCGAAAAACTCACACAAAAGCACGCCGTCTGAAGAGTCTGAATATCTCCTTGTAGGACTTGACCTCTCGCTCCATCTCAAACTCGATTTGCGATCTCATGAGAAGAAACTCATCCTGCACATCATCGGCCAACAGGTCACGGCGGACCTGGACGAATGCTTTGCGGGCCGCTTCGATCTTGCCGTGGCGGATGAGCTGGCGAGGTGAGTTGGGCATGAAGGTAGACAGACCAATGAAGAGAACAACGCCCCATGGAACCTGTAGGCCCAAGGGCAGACGCCATTGTACTGGGCCGTAGGACGCTTGACCGCATGCCATGCCCACCCAGTTGCTCATCATCGTCCCGAAGCTGATGCCACATCCAGATATCCCACCAATAAGCCCACGGTGCTGAGGTGCTGAGATCTCGCTGAGATAGATTGGTACGGTCGCAACAAGGCCGCTATTGCGTTGGTCAGATACTTTGTGAAGCGAATATGTACCTAGGTACGGTAGTCAACAGGTACCAACTCACCCAACCGCCAATCCTGCCAGCGCTCGACCGGCCAGGAACATGGCGATATTGACTGAGGCGGTTTGAATCACCGTGCCTGCAGTCACTATCACGCACATCACCTGCATGAAATGCAGCCTTCCCAGCTTGTCTGCGATGGCTGTCTGGGTCAAGGCACCAATAGCCTCTCCGGCAATGTAAACGGCAACCACCTGTGTGCCTTGTCAGTCAAACTGGAGCTCGAAACACGACCCTGTGGAAAGGCTCCCGTACTGCACCCGTCAGGGCATTTGATGGATGGTCCATGTAGTCCATCCAGCTCTCATGAGCAATGGCTGTAATATGAAGCATCAGTCATTGAGCCCGGTCCAGATACTTCAGTCTAGAACATGGACATACTCGTCGTTGCAATGCCCGTATCAAAGCCCTAGAATCGTGTTAGTCCTCTGGATCACTCCGCCGGCTCATGAGTTCGTGAACCACTTACGAACAAGAAAGTTCCAATCGCTGCGAACAGCGCAATCCCAAAGGTGTAAAAGTCCTTCATGGTGAAGGCAGTGTGCTGAAACTCTTCGTTGAACAAATGTGATTCGAACTAGCCATCAAGCTTCAAGTACAGGTTTGCGAAACCTAGTGTCTGGGTCTCAGAAGCCATCTACTTGTTTTCTTGCATTTTGCGGGGCCCGTCTCGAGGTTTCTGTGGAACTCTGGGTCTGGGTATCTTTAGAGGCTAAGTGCCAGGGAAAAGGGATCAACTGACAGAATGTGGGGGGGGGATCACCAAAGCGGGACAGTGGGCCAACCTGCACACCCCGCGAAATACCCCGGATTTGATGGCACAGGTGGGGAATCATATGTTCTGTGCCGCGTGGATGGTCTTTGTTGATGCTGACTACATACCATTCTACTGCGTAGCGGACCACCCTAGTGTATCATTGGAAAAGGGGGCCTGTCCGGCGGCTCGACCCTGCGGAAATTTACTTTGCCGGGCAGCTTGGGTTGGACCAGGTTCCAATTACCTGATCACACCCTCTATTTGGCTCGTTTATCGACAGCTTATTCGATCTATATCACACGACGAAATACTTTTTTGGGACAGAGTGGGCGCACGCGCCATCCAAAGTAGTTCCACAAACCACTCTATTAGATGTGCAAATTGAGGCTGGGCCCCTTCGACTCGCTCGCTTGGAAGATGACGCTCATGTCCAAGCCCCTGGCCGAGTTTCGGGGACAGGTTTCTGCGTCAACAGCTCCATCACAGTGGAGCTTGATGCTCAGGAACGTTGGACATGATCAATCAGCTTCTTGATGTCGCTGTGACTTGCTTTACAGCAGCCACCGACCAGGATTGTGCTCCATTTCTGTCGTCTGGACGTAGCAAGGACGATATCTCCGAGATGCTGCTCCCAAGGGATCTGATACGGTGTCAGCGATTTGTATCGAAAGAACTAGCGCCTAATTCTTTTGGGACCAGGGTGGTGAAGTCGTGGGAATGAATAAAAGAAACAGCTTGCGAGCTTACACTTTGCTTCTCGAGACCAGCCGGGAGCTCCCACTTCTGCGTGGTCGTGTTGTAGATCTCCCCGTTGGTTCCGTCGGGGTAGAGTACCAAAGCTGGCCATGAAGCGAGCCGCCCATCTTTCACGAGTTTCGTGACTGCATCCTCAAACTCCCCAATCAAGCTTTCGAGCTTATGGATTTTTGTGCAATTGATCCCAACGCCCCAAGGCTGGGCTTTTGAAGCATCGGGCAGCAACATGGCCTCCATGACCTGGTCGACACGACTTCCATCCGGCAGATTGTTGCCCTCCCCTGGAAAGACGCACGCGATCCAGCATGGCGTTGAGGTGAAATCAGCTACTGCCTTTCTTACAGCGCTGATCTCATCGAGCCGTGGAATTGTTTCGCATGCCACATATGAAATCCTATTCATGATGTTGTCTCCACTGAACAAGGACAACCGCTCAGCCCACCAAGCTTCCAACTTCACTTCCGAGTTGTGATTCTCATCGTAGGCTCCGCTGTACTCTTGGCCGGGCACCATAGTAGAACCGTATGGACCCAAGCTCATTGCTATCTTGGCATTGGGCTTTCCCCTTGCCTGGTCAGCGATGTCCACTGCGTCCTTGAGGAACTTGGGGATGCTCGCGCGGTTTATACCGTTCGGCCATTGAGCCGTTTTGGTGGCTGCGAAACCATGGATGGAAGTCTGATATGTCGCTGTCTCAATGACATCGACGGGAACCAAGCCAAAGTCCCTCTGGCAAGCGAGCAGTGTGTCAGGGGCAGTGATGACAGGGTCCGAGGACCACAAAGGCGTGGTTTTGTTTGAGAATTTGACGCCGTACTTATCCTCCAGAGACGTCCCTAGTCCGCCATCAAGGAAGACTACGGGGGTGTCGGACGGCATATTGAAAAGAAAGTATGGGGGGTTGTCGCCGACAGCTGAAATAACTTTCTCATCGCCTGAAGCGGAAGCGAAAGATTTGCTGTCCAGTCATGAAGTGGATCCGAGAATGCACGGGCCAGATTCGACGCCGGATCGTTGGTGGGTACTGCGGTGTTCCAGTGTGGCAATGAAGGTGAGAACAGTGGACCTCAAGGGACAGATTCGGCTCAAGTCTAGAGTAATTTCTCTTGAAGCTCGTAAATACAAGTCGTCGTATCCCGGGACGCAGGTGAATAAGTGCACCGTGACGCGTGGTTGAGCCAGCCCCCAGCTTCCCGCTGCAAGCTATGCCGCGCCACTGACCGTGTCGCCAAGCCCGCTTCACGCTCGCATGCCCATCACTACCCCTTTGGCCGACCAATGGTCTTATACGATTCAAGACCCACCTGGCGAAAACATCGCATTCAGTCCAGCCAAGTTGCTTTCTAGTGAGCCGGTGCCTTCTTTCATCAGGGTGTGCTGCTACTTCCATTCTCACCTTCTGCTGTATGTCCTCTTCGCGTTATTAGGGTACTCTCAAAGTCAATCAACTCATTATCACTCAATAGGGCGCCAGCATGGCCTGTGAAAAAGGATCCGCAACGCTCAGGGCAAGAAGTCAGAGGGTCTGCTAATGAGGAGGCACCGTAGAGAAACGAGATTCAATCCCAGAGACGCCATCAAAGCAGTATCACATTATTCTATCGGAAGCTTGGCCTCTGCTGGACAAAGAAACCGCAGAATGCGATATTCATCGCTGCATGACCCTTGGGGCATTCATATCCCGCTGACCTCTGACATTACGACCTGAGATACTCTTTGACCTTCTTGCCCCATCGCACAGCGCCTTTGTAGGTCCACATTCCTGGCGCATTTCCCTGCTTCAGGCCGTCAATGGCATCTGCCAACTGCGGGCCTAATCCTTCAGATTTGATCTCATCCAGTGTGCAGAGATGCGTTTTAAACGAAAATAGGACTGCCCTTGTCTCCGGGAGGCGGCTGAGCGTCTGCAATTCGACTCTCAATCGTGACTGTCATCTGTCAGTATTGGTTATTATGTTCTATGCAAAGGGAGGGAAACATGTTGTAACAGACCTTGCTAACATCTATGTCTTCATCTTCCGTAATATGTTCTAGGTCATCCTGTGCGTACGAGGTTTAGCATATTGCCTCGAACATGACGCAATGAGCTTCAGGACAGGACAGTCTGCTTCTCTGCATTCAGAGGCCAGACACTTGCACGCATGCTCGAACCCGCCGAAACCGTAGGAGTACCCTCCCGAAGAGAACTTACCGCGTTGACGTGATTGCTCCCACAGTTGAACAGAATAGGGGAGTCCACCACAGACCACTGTGACTACGGTGTCAGCGACGAACTTGGCCAGTAACATCGAATAGTTTCATCGTCTTTGCTTATGATAAACGCCAGACTGAACGATTCAAATGGTCACTTACGTTCATCCGCTTGACGTTCTTGCCCACTTCTACACGGCTGAAGTACTTCTCCATGCTTGGCCCAATCTTGTGATAGCTGGGAACTGGCTCATGTATTTCGTCAAGCAGCTTGTCCAACTTCTTTGAAGGGTCGAAGCCAGAGCAGTAGCAGCAAACATAAGCCACACTCCGATGGCCCTTGTCCGTCTCGTGGAGGAGAAACATATCATCTTCAATCGTCTCGGCGAGGATCTTTAGTGCCTCGACGGGATCATCCGGTGGCGTCATAGGATAGAGGGCATTGGTAACGCTGTTTCGAAAAGTTTACCGTCTTCCACGGCAGAAAACATTTTTGGGAATCTCTGGGGTAGATACTTCGACATCAGATAAGTGTATAGTTCGTGTACAGACTCTTTCCCCTGGGGGGGTCGCTCCCACGACAATGGAGGGATGCTGGGATATGAGCTGGCGCCTTTCCAGCACGCGATCCTTGTAGTTGCGATCCATAACAATGAGATCTGACGGTGCGGAGTTCTGAATTGCTGCGTAGTCATGAGCTTTCAAGATTATTTGACGGCCATGGCAACTTCTTACCCATTGTGATGTGGTATACAGGCTTGAACGGACGTATCTTGAGAGGCTCTTGGTTGTCCCACAGGAAAGCACCTGCATTAAGCGGTTCTACAGAGCTCATGGGACATGACTGAATCATGGCGGACTTGTCCGACCCAACAGGTGTGCCAGACTCCTGATATTGTCAGAACAAGACGATTTGAGACCGTAGTAGAGAGAACACTGACATGTTCTCGACGTTGCGAGATCCTCCTATGCACCAATGCAGTAAGTGCTATGGCTGCGATAAGTAGAGCCCAGGCGATCAAAGGCAACATGATGGTATTGCTTAGGGAATCTGCTTAAGATGCTTTTCTCAAGACAATCCTCAGGGCAAAGGAATACTCTCCCAGAATGGCACGCTGAAAATTCTTGATCAATTCATGTACCCAACGTACTGAAAGGCTGACTGTCATGACGAGACGTCCACGGCCAGTATCTATCGGCTCCGGGCCGGGGCTCGTGTCGGACGGGCTTCCGACATCGGTCTCCACTCCCTCAGACATTCTACAGCGCTTTCACCACCACCACCGCAATCCATGAACACCAGAATGAATGACAATGAAATTCTTGAGATTGAAATATTCGCAACAGTGATACTGTGAGATCCTATGGATAGTGAAACTCTCTACAATGGCCGTCATGTGGAGGGTAGTCATACTTGTCCCCGCTGGGGCTCGAGGCCGTGCAGCCCCAATTACAAGACTCAGCCCTGCAAGGCAGGAAGACCAGATTTTAAAACTGCTGGTACTATCACGAGCGACGCGTAAAAAACCAAGTCATTGAGGAGCTTTGTCAGGCCGACTAAAGAATTCTTACGTTTCAACGCGCGAACCTGACACAGCTTCCCGCCCTATGGCGTCTGCCAAACGCCTATATGATCGACCTGCTACTATGTTAAACTTTCAGGACGACGATCCGGAACTGTTTTGGCCAGTCTGACGGCATGGACTCACAGGTGTGAGCTGGCTGTATATATAGGGTTATCTGGGTTGTGCAAGGAGGCACATTTTCGCTGTATTTATCAAATTCTTTGATACAATAGTCGGCTGCAAGACCGGCTGAGTATTGTCCTGGCCACCGATTTGGAGGCACCTTTGGAGTTGAAAGAGCATCCGGAATGGCATCTCTGTGTGGCACAACGCGGCCGGAAGGCTTTGTGGGTTCCCTGCAAGAAGATGTACTTGTGAACTCAATCAGCTACTAATCCGGGGTTTAGGAACTTAAATCTCGAATAACCATCGGTCTCCCCACCCAATGCTTCTTCGACGTGGTTTTCGTGCCGCTTCCAACATGGATATATATATTCAACCTGATCGTTATTATGAGTGTGGTCCTTTACCGTCGCGTCACCGGCCTCACCGCAAGAGCCGCCAGGTTGCATAAGCGGCGGTCACGGGTGTCTCGAGTTCTACTTGGACCTGCGGATGCCAATGCTATCAAGAGCAAGCCTTTGGTCCGCAACACCATCATCGGGGTGTACTATCTTTTGATTGCCCTTGTGCTCGGCCTGGAGTCTGTCGAATTGGCACGCTTTGTCCAGTCCAGCATGGGAATCGGCCTCATCCCATTTGTGTATGGCGGATGCGTCATTGCGATTACGTTGCGGGCGACGAAAGGCTTCAAGAATAAAGTTCCTGGGTGGCAGACTGCATCACAGCTTTTCTGGTTGGTGAGCGCCGTCGTGACACTCATCAAGGCTGTCGCTGTTGGGCGCATGTTCAGTTTTCCTGACGGGAGGTTCGCGAGAGAGAACTCAGTGTACCCGGCGAAGCAGCAGCTTGCCGTGCAATTGGTACTTTTCATCGCGTATTTGTCCCTGCTGATTACAGAGTCTGTGGTACAATTCTTGAAGCCTGGGTACGAATCAACACTTGCAAAACTGAGGGAAATCAACACATTGGGTGAGGCAAGTGGTGGCATTGAGATGATGACTGGCTCAAAAGAATAATACATTAATATCTGGTGGGAATTTGAAGGCTGGGAGACATCCGTGAATATCATCGGGTTTAAGAAGTTTTAGAAGACGCCAATCAAGCTAATGAGACACATCGTAACACTCAAAAGACGCCATAACATCATGTAGAGATGACTGCATGTGTAAGCACCACAACGAGTCTCTACCACTTATTAAAGTGACTGATTGAGGATGATGTTAGATGTGCTTGGATCAATGCATCCGCAAACACCACCACGCACCAAGATAATTCGTGGTCTGATATGATGAACTTGAGCATGAAATCAAATTATGTGGGGCCTTAGCTGATTAGCCACTGCTCGAATATATGTTGTGCTAGTGGCTGGCTCGTGTGATCCAGCGATATGAGGCGATGTCCACGTCCATCTCGAGGTTCGATTACCAAACTAGAGCATAATCAAGCTGGGGTATAGGTGTGCTACCTATTGTCCTGGGTTCAATCCCGAGGAAGTCTCTGATTTGAATCCTTGGCCTCAGTGGCAGTCTCTCTTAAGCGACTGCTGGGCACGAGGAGCCAGGAAGATTGACCCCAATAGGCTGGATGTGAGAGAACTGCGTGGCATGTCCAAGATTCTGTATGTACGACATGTTGGAAATCCATCAACTTGGCAGGGCCAGCAGTTTGTCTAGGAGCCATTGTATTTTGTCAAAGCTACAGTAACGACTGGGTTCTGATACAGACACATCGATAGCGATGTGCTTACAAGAAAAAAGATGGGTTTGGCAGGCATGTCCGGAATGACTTGATTAGACGCTTGAATGATTACAAGCACATGTTCTGCTGCATCGCGCAAGCCTCAGCCACAAAATCTATGTAAGATATGATGTACACCATCCACCGCATTTTTAATCCGTTTCCCTACTAATGCTGTTTACAGTTCGTAACCCTGTGATATAGCGGAACTTAAGTGTTGGGACCTGTAGTGTCCTCATTAATCAAGAGGTTGATCCTGTCCTTCGTCATCTCCGGAGACCGTTGTTGCAGCGCGCACACTAGGACTGGCCCTCCTGGATTCGTCTTCCTCGTCCATAGCCTTGACACTCGCGGGCGTGATATCACGAGTACGCTTGGTACCCTTCTCACTGCCACTGCCGGGTGCGGTGGTAGATGCAGCCACTCCAGCATAAGTTCGGCCAGGAGTGGTGGCGTGATTGGTGATGTTGACACCAAACTCACCAGCTGAAGTCCGTCGACTGGAAGTCAGACCGGTGCCGGAAGAGTCGCGGTCTTGACCAATCATGCCAAAGGCATTGCTGGTCTGAGAGAACTTGCGGATCTGTGCTTCCACTGAAGGCGAAGGATTGGACGAAGGGGATCGAGCTGAGCTGGCGTTGTTCAAGTGACGATTCTCCTTTCGCGAGCGCACCTCGGCTGCAGGCAGAGTAATCTGGTGCGGCTGGACAAACTGAGATGTACCATGAAGGGGGTGTGGCTGATTCAGTAAGGAATGGGTGAGAGAATGAGCAAGCTCGCCAGAAATAGCTGGGGTTGGAAAATGGTAACCGAGTTGGGCTGGGCACGGGTCATGATCAGCTTTGCAAGAAGTCAAATTCCAATAGGCTGACAAACCTGTTGCACCAGTACTTCCATCGTTCACAGTAATTGGAGTATTGGTCGGAACCTTGAGATCATCCATCATGCCGTCTTCATCCATGCCGATGTTAGATATACCCACTTGGTCGGATTCAAGGGTATGGTCTATGGTGGAAGCAATACAGTCAGGCATTCTGTATATGTTGACATCGTGGCTAGCAGGCTTGCTGCTGTTCCGGGTGACAGCACCAGGCCAGATGGTCTTTGGCTCCACATTGGCTTGTTGCTGTTGAGCCAATCCCAGGGAGGCCACCCACTCCTGGTAAGCAGAGTCGCCAAAAGGATCCACGTACCCGGAGCTTGAGTAAGTTCCGGGAGTCTTTTGGTACGTTGACAAGGCCTGGGGAAAGGTGGCGTGACTAGAAATAGTTGTAGCATGGGGCATCGAAGTGCTCGACATATTGATCATGGCTGCACCCGAGCTGTCAGTGCTTCGACAGCCATAGGATTTGCGTCGTGGTGAGTGTATATGGGAATCGGGACCGTCATCGGGATAGTAAGTTGGAACAGGAACAGCTGAGTTGTTTTGAGGACGGCGCCACATCTGCTGATTGGGCCATGCGATGCCGTTGGTCTCAAGAATATCTTGCAGAAGTCAGCTTAGGCATTCATTCTGTCATCCACGTGCTCTTGGTTTACTTACTGAGTGGTGCATGCTGGAACGAGAAAGCTACGACGTTCTTGACTCGCTCGATGGGGTTGCTTGGAGAGTCTCTGGGGAAGCCCTCGCTGATAATTATCTTGATGCGTCCGATTTCGTCGCCAGGACTCCAATGATTTTGGTATAGCAACTCACGGCGGAAGGAAGGGAACTTGAGAGACTCCAGCTCTCCCTGCTTTGACATTTCTGCCGTTCACCACAGAGTCAGTCCGAGGTAATCAAGGGTTGTTCAGACCTTGGCAAAGCGCATACCGCAAGAAGTGGTGATCAGGTGTGGCCATTGTCCAAAGGGCTCGAAGGAGGTGGAGCTGGATGAGATAGCGAATCAGCCATCAAGCCTGGCCAACAATGCACCGGGCACAACGCATCATTGGACTGGGCTCGACGGGGCAAACTCACGCCACCATGCGGCCATCAATCAGGATGCGAGCCTCGAACTTGACTAGATTGGGATGCTTGCTATAGTTGAGGGCATACTGGCTGACCTGAGGCGTACCCCAGCAGTGGATGGAGATGTGAAAGTGAGCACCAGGGTCAAGTGAGGGGACGAAGCAAGTCATCGCTGGTACGCCAAAGGTGCCTCTGTTTTGGGCGAACTCGGTGTCTGGGATGACATGGCAGTTGACCTTGAATTCCTTCAGCGGGACACGAGCGTCGCGGCCTGAAGGGAACAGGAGGACGTCCCAATCGTCATAACGCATTGTGATGGAGGACAAGTGGTAGATATCCAAGGGATTGAGCAAAGAGAGTAGCGAGTGGACTACGCGGTGTGCGAGATCCTCATACGAAGAAGAGGGGGGGGGGTCGATTGAGGTTTGCTGTGAAAGATTGCACGCGAGAGGAAAACAAACAAAGCCCGAGGAAATGACAAGACTGTCGTGTCTTCATGGTCAAGTTCCCAGGCAATGAATGCAACTGCGTGGCTGCCGCTTTCCCTGAAAATACGCAGATAGAAGTAGTTATATACGTGAGATCCTTGACGGCTCTTTCCCGCTTGAGATTTGCTAGCGTCACGATATCGGTCTGCAAAAGCTTGGAAAACAAGAAAAAGCACCTGGAAAGCGGTCTCGCCTTTTCTTTGTAACAGAGGCTGGATGGGTCGGCTTCGTGGTGTTCCAATTCGCGCGTTCCTCAATGCGTGCTGTCCTGGCAATGAAGATAGAGTTGACGGTGTTAGATATTTGTCGTACGCCGCTTCCACGCTGCCCAAGGTCAAGTTGATCGCCCTTTCTTTCCCGTCGTCTGGATGCCCACGCAGCCTCTCTGGAACCTCGGTACGGAGACTTGTGCACTTGAGTGGCAAGGGCGCGTTGTCCTCCTGGTCCAAGTGTCAAAGAACCTCATGCCCGGGAACGAATGAAAACAGCAACGAACTCGCGCCTCATCGAAAGTCATTATACAATTGGAATTAGCGTTTTGCATTGAATCCACGAGAGTCTAACCATTCCAATTCAGGGGCTCTTTCTAAGAGTGTAAGTAAGCCCAGCTTAGTCCACATCCACCTCATCCTGGAATGGCTCAGGGTCGCCTGGTGCTCTTGCCTGCGATGTCAGTCAGTAAAATTATGTCATTCAATATCAAATCGCCAATTTCTCCATAGAATACCTACCCTGACCGCGCCTGGTCCACCAAGCTCCCTCTCCAGTCCACCCTCAAACTCCCTGGGGTACGATACCCGGTCAGGGTATGTCAACTTGACTGCATAACATACGCTCAGGAATGTGGCGATGAATGCGGCAATCTGAACAAGTCCTTTCTTTGGGGAAACCCAGGTGTATACATAGGGCGTGAACATGCCCAGCGTATCATAATCCTCATGGCATGGCTCGCCAAAGTTCCTCCTCTCCTGCTTGTCCCACCAGTCGGCATGTGGGTCGCGGAACTGTCGCTTGATAGGGGGAGGTTGAACATAGCCGCCGTTCTGCGAGAATGAAATGATCAGTGCCGGAGCTTCAACGCCGCCTTCCGCTGCTCCTCTCTGTATTTTGCAGCCAATGAACCGCTACACACCTGGTTCGGATCTTGGGCCTCGGTCAGCTCCGGGTAATCGGAGACAGGGTAGATCTCATCGACTTTGTCATTGTAGCGGGGGAGGAAAGTTCGCGTCTGGACAAGAGGAAGGCGTCGTGCTGCAACAGCAGTAGTAGCTGGTCGCGCGGCCGAAGCCCGAGCAAATCCACGAGACAGCATCTGTGAAGAGAGATTGAGGTTAGGATTGTGCAGCACTACCATGGTGGTTGAGGTCACTGGGCGTACTGTGGCTGTCGCTGGGGCCGAATGCGGTCGAATTGAGAAGCAATTGGCGTGTGGAGTATGAAGGTGCTGGTGATGGCACTCCGCAACGTCGTCGGCGACAGTTCGAGATGAGGTAACTAAGAGTGCCTCAGGCACTAGCAGGAAAAGAGAGGTGGTCTGTGCACCCAAATTTCACACTGAGGTTGCCTTTGCTGGCTGACAAAGCCTTCATCCTGCCAGGGTGGGTGTCATTGCACAGTAGGTAGGTAATCACAGGGAGCAAGGTGCGGCAGCTACTCACAAGGCAGCTGATTGATGAGAAGGGGGCCTGAACTGTTTGTTTTAGCGCATCATGGATTTCTGCCATTTTAAAAGATTCCACCACAACGATCATCGACGACACTTTTCAGCCTCTACACCGCCGCACAGGGCTCCAAACATGCGCAGACTTCTTGTGGAAACGGAATAGTTAGTCATCAACCGGCAGACATCATTTTGGGTTCCCCAGATGCCGGCTCTGCTGAGATCGCGGGCCCTTCCCTATCACCTTGACCGTTTCCCTCCCCGCGTCTCGGTCTCGCTATGACGGAGTCCACCGCGTCGGAGCCCGCCTCTGCTGTCCATGCCTCGCCGCCCGCTGCTTTGACAGAGATCCCTCATAACGCCTCGAACCCCATCAAATACGATACAAAAGAATCCTCAAAATCTCCCAAATCCCCCCTTCGACCCCCTCCCATCATCACAGAGGATCTCGCGTCTTTGCGCGGCGCTGTTGTCGACGCCGACGATTCTGCCGACTCTCCCTTGTCCGTGTTGTCCACGCCTCCCGACTCTCCTACCGATGCTTCAACCCAGACACCTGAAAAGGCCAATGGGCAGACAAATGGCCATACCAATGGTGATAGCAAGAAAGAGCAGACCAATGGTCACGCGCACGAGGTTGGCACGCCTGACGATGAACGCCCTGCCAAGCGACGTCGGGTCGGTCGCGACTCAACGCCGCCACCACCAGGCTCCAAGTCGCGTACTTTAGTCGAGTCGCCTCCTTGGAAGAAGTTCGAAGCTGCCGGACCTACAACTATCATTGAGGATGGCAAGCGCAAATCCGGCCGGTTGAACACCGTTCCTCTAGAACAGCTTAACAGCGAAAAGAGAATCACTAGGAAATCATACTCAGAGGTCAGCCCTCAATCTAAGAACAGGTCGGCCAACAGTAACGGCCACACCAATTCAACTAGTCAGGCTGGGAAGAGGGCATCTTCGGCCAGCAAGACCCTCGCCTCCAAGACCGCGTCTGGCCCCAGGCTTACTTCGCGAAAGTCGCTCGGCTCAGATGCTAAATCCACACCAAGCAGAGCACGTAAGCCCTCTCCGCCTCATACGCAACCAAGCCGATCGTCGACGAGGACGCGACGGCCATCTCGAAGTGGCCGCGACGGCGATGAGCACGATGGACATGCCCTTCAACAGACGAGAACCACTCCGCGGATTAAGTTACGCGTCAATCGAGTTCCTCTGACTGAAATACCTCTGGTCCATCCCCAACGAGTCAAACCGAAGAAGTTGGCTTCGAGTCTCGAAGAATACTTTCAGATTGCAGACACTATACCGGC
This sequence comes from Gnomoniopsis smithogilvyi, assembly GCA_027946515.1. Lineage (NCBI taxonomy): Eukaryota > Fungi > Ascomycota > Sordariomycetes > Diaporthales > Gnomoniaceae > Gnomoniopsis > Gnomoniopsis smithogilvyi. The sequence goes on from JAPEVB010000002.1 coordinate 5,220,197, forward strand.
CACTGAGGGTGGTCAGCTTGACCCTGAGGAAGAATTACCACTCACGGATGAGCAGGCTCTTGCGGAAGCAAAACTCATCCTTCGTATCGAGGATGAGGCTCGACCTGAAGGTCTGCTTGGTGAGGGTTGCTCTGTGTACCAGCCGGAACCGGCGGAAGAACCCCCACGGCAGTACGCGCACCTCGATCACGTGGTCAAGGCAGCGCTATGGCTTAGGAGATGGATGGTCAAAGAGCAGAGAGACCACCGCGACAAGGCAAAAAGACTTGCGGAGGCATGCCAGATTGCGTGGAGAGCGCGCCAACCGAAGACCGAAGAGGAACTTGAGAGAGAAGCTCGGGACCAGTGGATTGCACGCTATCGTGTTGTGATGAAGGCGATGTTTGGCACGTGGGAAAACATCAGAATCGAGGTCAATCGCCGCCGGGTCGAAGAATGGGAAGCAGAGGAGCAGAGACGAGTCAAGGCCGCCCTGCAGGAGGCCGTGTCTCGATCTGAGCAACAGCTCTTGGCACGACAGGCTCAATACGATTCTGAGATTACCGACGATGAGCTTACGGACGAGGATGACCAGGATTTAGACTCTGACGACCAGGGCAGTCAAGACTCAAGAGACAATGACTCTGATGATGCGATGGGCAGCGATGATGAGGACATGTCGTCTTCTGATGATGATGACGACGACCGTAAGTCGGTCGCTTCGGATGAGGGGTTGACGCAGGAGCAACTCATCGCGAAATACGCAAATCTTCCCAGTATCGAAAATAGTGACGACACCAAAGGTGATGGTGCAGACACACCAATGGTCGATGCAGATGCAGTCGTTGACGACGATACAAGTGATCAGTCGATAGACATGGACGACGACAGTGATGACGAGAGCGGTGACAGTGGCTCCGACGAAGGTGAAGAAAGTGAGGAAGAAGACAACCAACCTTCTGGGTTGCTTGGGCTCTTTTTCGGCAAAAAGGAACTAAAGAAGCTACAAGAAGAGAAACCGGAAGTTCCGCCGAACGATGACGACGTGGAGATGGACGATGTCGATGTTTTCAAGCCTTCAGGACTTGACGAGCCGCCAATGACTATGACAGGAAAGGAACGCGAAGCGTCCTCGCAAGCTCCTCGGATAGACCTGTCTATATCGGGGTCAAACACGCAGGCCGACGGAGATGCGAACGAGGTAGCCAATCCAGTTTCTCAGACACCCGTTCAACGCCGCGCGGCGGCATCAACTGATAAGCCATCGTTGTTGGCGCCTCCAGAAGTTGAGCGACTCACCACGGAGCCCGAGGCTGAGGTTATTACGAACCCGGCAAGCCCCGAGCGCAGCCATTCGCCCCAGACTTCGGACACAAAACCGTCAGATGTTGATACGGCGACGTCTGTTGAGCCGCTGAGTGCAATCCGAGATGGGAGTAGATCTGTGTCTCCACAGCCAATTGCACCAAGGACCGAAGTACCCTTTCTTCTACGTGGCACTTTGCGTGAGTACCAACATTACGGTCTCGACTGGCTGGCTGGCCTCTACGAGAACAACACGAATGGTATTCTGGCAGACGAAATGGGCTTGGGCAAAACGATTCAAACCATCGCACTCTTGGCCCATCTAGCATGCGTCCACGAGGTTTGGGGACCCCACCTAATCATCGTGCCGACTAGTGTCATGCTCAACTGGGAAATGGAGTTCAAGAAGTGGTGCCCCGGCTTCAAGATTCTAACCTACTACGGAACACAGGAGGAGCGCAAGAGGAAACGCCAAGGCTGGACCAACGATGATGTCTGGAATGTCTGCATCACATCATACCAAATCGTTCTACAAGACAACCAGGTCTTTCGGCGTCGCAGGTGGCACTATATGATTCTCGACGAGGCTCACAACATCAAGAATTTCAAATCACAAAGATGGCAGACACTGCTCGGGTTCAATACACACTCACGTCTACTTTTGACGGGCACACCACTGCAGAACAATCTCACCGAGTTGTGGTCCTTATTGTTCTTCCTCATGCCCAATGAAGACGGCGTTGGCGGGTTCGCGGACCTGAAGGAATTTCACGATTGGTTCGCTAGGCCGGAGTCACAGATCCTGGAGCATGGCCGTGAACAAATGGACGAAGAGGCCCGGGCCATTATATCTAAGCTTCACAAGGTGCTACGCCCATATTTGTTGCGCAGATTGAAGGCGGATGTCGAGAAACAGATGCCTGCCAAGATTGAGCACGTAGAATTCTGCCGGCTATCCAAACGGCAACGCGAGTTGTACGATGGATTCCTGGCACGTAACGAGACGCGCGATACCTTGTCATCTGGAAACTACCTCTCGATTATCAACTGCCTAATGCAACTGCGCAAGGTCTGCAATCATCCTGACCTCTTCGTCGACCGCCCGATCATGACGTCTTTGCGTATGGACAAGTCTGTGGCCAATAATTACGATGTAACGGAACGATTAGTGCGCCACAAGCTGCTCAGAGAGAATCCTATGGGCAAGGTCAACTTCGGAGTCATGAACATGCTGCCAACACTGCACGAGCATTTGTCGGTTTCGGAAACAGATCGCACGAAACAATTGAGCGCTCACGACCTTCTCTTCAGCTTGAGGGATATTCAACAGGAGCGGGCGCAGTCGTCTTTGATGAGATTCGACCCGTCCACAGTCAGATCGAACGTGGCCTCTCTCGACAGCCGCGCCAGGTGGGACCGTTACCAAGAGTTGCTTCATCTGCGCTACTTGAATGCATTAGGCCGAGAGCAGCGGCCCATATATGGGAAGCAGCTACGCGAATTCTTGACAATCGGCCTGGACAAGCGGCCTTTCAAGCCTCGACCACGTGTCCCGAAGCAGGTCATGAACTGGTTCGCTGAGGACTCGTTTGTGTTGCAGACCATGGTCCCCACCCTGGATCAGCGAGCTCGGTCTTTGGAGCAGACCATTTCCAAGTTTGCATGTGTGACTCCGGCTGTTGTCACTAGAGACATGGAGCCATTCTTGCTAGGCACCCGAGGCGTGCAGGCTTTCACCGAAGCCGATTTAAAACTCTCTGCCCCCGTCAGACGATTGCCATTCATACCGCCAGAGTCGCCAATCGATCCATGGCACGAGTCTCGTATGCGTCTTTCTATCCAATTTCCTGACAAGCGTCTTCTACAATATGACTGCGGCAAGCTGCAAGCACTCGACAAACTACTGCGCAAACTCCAAGCTGGGGGGCACCGTGCCCTTATTTTCACCCAGATGACCAAGGTCCTCGACATCCTTGAGCAATTCCTCAACATTCATGGGCACAAGTATCTCCGTCTAGATGGTTCCACCAAAGTCGAGCAACGCCAAATTCTCTGCGATCGCTTCAATGCCGACACTCGCATTCTCGCCTTCATCTTGTCCAGTCGCTCCGGTGGCTTGGGTCTCAACCTTACCGGGGCCGATACCGTCATCTTCTATGATCAGGACTGGAATCCCGCCATGGACAAACAGTGCCAGGACAGATGCCACCGCATTGGCCAGACCCGCGATGTGCACATCTACAGATTGGTCAGTGAGCACACCATCGAAGCCAACATCTTACGCAAAGCCTCTCAGAAGCAGATGCTCGACGATGTCGTCATCCAGGAAGGCGAGTTCACGACAGACTATTTCAACAACAATAGCCAGGTCACAGTACAGGACGTTGCAGGTAGATTGATGGGCGAGCATGACGAGGCTGCTAATGCCGCTATGGATCTTGTCCTTGGCGGGGTCGAGACGACCGACACACGCACGGCTACCAAGGTCTTAGAGCAGGCCGAAGACACTGAGGATGTCATCGCGGCCCGCGCTGCGGAGAAGGAGATCCAGCAAGACGATGCGGATTTCTCCGAAGTCAAGCCCAACTCTGCCGCAGCGAGCACCCGACAAGGTACACCTCGCGAAGGTTCCGCGGTACCTGGCAAAAATGGGTTGGCTCTCGGTCTAGGGGACACTCCTGCTGTCGAGGAGGTGGAGCCCGAGTACAATGCCTGGGGAGACCGCATGCGCAACATCGATGAGTTTATGCTCGGAGCCATGGCGGCGATGCTGGAAGGCACGCCGCTGGAGCTGCCAAAGGACAAGAAGAAAGGGAAGAAGAAGGGCAGGGATCATAGGAAGCGGTGATTGGTGTCTGTAAGATTGTTAGTTTTGGATTGGGCATCGCTGGCGGCAAAAGAGAGGGAGAATGGAGTCCAGGTTCAGACCGGCATGCATTTATTATTGGGATATGGACGGGGACATTAGCCGGGTAGGAAGCAGGATTATGCATTGGCATGAGTTGAGACTAGATAAGATAGATATGACTAGTTGAACGCTACTCTGCACAATTTGGGCTGCTTTCTTGCGATGTGGTGGCTGATGAACGTTGAACACTGTATCGATATTGTCCGCATTTCGTATACAGATCTGTTGACTGACCACCTTCATAACGAAGAATGCCAGAACGGCATCCACTGTCATGTTCTTGACACTTACGTGAGAGGGTGACCCTTTCTATCCGAGGTCAATTGCATGAAGGTTGGTCGCTACATTCTCCATCTCGCTGTCTCCGTCCCCCTCGCCAACGCCATCCTTGCCAACGCTGCTGTTGTCGCTAGTCTTTGTCGTGTTGCCGCCCACATCGGGATCTCGAGCAATGTCGTCCCTAATCTGCACAATTCTGGCTTGCAGCATAGCTTCCAGCTCTGCCTCTGTCCTGTCACCGGGACTCGACTCGATCAGGTCGTGAATCTGTCTCCGTGCAATCGCCTCTATGTATGCCTCGACGGCCGCCGCTCTTCGCAGCCCCAGTGTATCGAGACTGACACCTTTTACAGGCGTGTCGTGAAGATAGGCTTGAATACAGCCACAGAATGCATCTATCAGGGCTATTAAGCTGGGGCTCGTGATCCTGCCCATCTCCTGCACAGCCACTTGTCGTAGCTCTTCGTGTTCATGTCTCATTGTGTTTGCGGCCCGAACTGCGTGAGAATGCTCCCAAGATCTGTCCCAGCTATGGACGAAGCTGGGATGCAGCATGCCCTGGCATTCGTCAAGCTTGTCGATTATACTCGTGAAGCCGGCGGTCAGGCGACGGAAATCCGCGGCAGTTTCCTGTATAATGCTCATAGCTGTGTCGCCTCGTGACGTGTCATTGATACTTCTTGCGGATGCCAATAGCCACATGTTCCTGATTTGTTCTCCTGATGAATCATGCTTTTCACTGCATTCCAAACTGAGTCTCTGGTTGAGTGCAACGATGTCGGCTCTGAGATTCACGATTCTGGTACGCAATGACTCCAGGCAGGTATCATAAATGATTTGTCGGTGTGCACTGTCTTGGTGAATTAGGTGGTACGAAGCAACCAGGGACGAAGTGTATAATACATCGCGGCTTATGACTTCGAGTGCGACGAGTGAGCTTCGAACAGCAGTCTGCATGCCAAGGGAGATATTCTCGAGGCCCTGCACTATGGCTTGCATATTAATTTCGACTGACAAGTCCCAGCGCTCTTGAGGCAGAACCATCAAAGCCGTGGCATCGTGGCTCAGGAACTGCAAGTCGTTTGCTACGGCTCGCAATAGCACTGTCATCTGCTGGTACTTGGGAGCCCATGTGCGCCGTTCGTACATTATGCGGTCCCCTATATCCTTGGCCTCAGTTTTGCCGGATGCAAGCGAGCGTAAATACCTCGCAATGGCACTATGACACGTTAGTATGTCTGCTTTCTCCCTTTATCCAGAACCTCCAAGGTAGTTTCCCAGGAGAAATCTACAAGTCTGCCTGCTTGAAAAATATAAGGCAGTCGAGGTATCGATGGTTACCGCACAGCCGACCTCGTCGTCTGGGAAGATTTTCGTAACTACCAGGACCTATTCTGGAATTCATAATCATGCCAGGAGATCAATGGGTTTAGCTTACAATTGCTTGTGTGTCATGAGGTGATTGATGCCGTCGTCGAGAAATCTTGCCAGCACTCTGCTTTGAAAGCACTGCCCAAGATTCCTGTTCGAAACGTAGCCAACATCCATCTTTGCGGACATCAGATTCCGCGAACCAGGGATTACGCCGCGTCCCTCTGGCGCGAAAGGGAGGATATGTAGAGCGTGATAGTGGTATTTTGTCAGTGCCGATTCCCACCATTCTTCCCGAAGAAACTTGGCCATGTCGTCTACAGGTATGGCCCAGCCTACCTGCATGCAAGGGACAGGCACCCTGATCAACCAATTTCTGTACCCACTTGGGCCACTGAACGAGACGTTCGGCCTGTTTTGTAACCTGGGTGCCGTCAGTGATAGTTCAAGAAGAGCAAAGAGAATAGATCAGGTACGATCCCGGGTCTCTGTATGTTTCCTGACATAATTCTCGATGCTTCAAGCCCTTTATGCAGTGGAAATGGCCTACCATGGTGCTGGGTGCGCTGGTGGATAGCAAGTTATCGATTTAATTGATGGAAATGTTTCGATGCCTTGTCCGTAGTGTGGTAGTCCATCGATGCTTCCGCCCCAATATTGCGCTTCCGCGGTGATACCTTCTTCCCCATACGGTTGATCCTGGAAGCTGTCATGGTATTGCGTTAGAATACTATTTGAGAGTGAAGAATTTGCCCATGCGCTTTGGGCTCTATATACCAAGGACACGGCGTTCGATCTATAGACATCCAGCCAGGTTTGCCTTGACTTACTAATACTCGCTGGATATTGCGCATTCGAGACCGAACATCTCGTCACCTAAGGCAGTAAGCTGTAGACTCTCTTCGGGTGACACAGGGAATCCAGCAGCGACAAGCAGATCTGGTTCGACGGTCATTATCAAGTGCGAAACTTGATCCAGTCTCGCATTAGCCAGATTCCGCAAGGATCGAAGAAGTATTACATTATGTTGCGCTGAAAACGTGGAGCCTGAGGGCACTAACAATGAATTGCATGCTAAGAGAAAAACGACATTAGCCTTTCGTTGGACTCTACGAGGCAATTTCCAAATGAGGGAGAAGGGGCTTGATATGGGGATATCTAGGGGAAGCCCATGACCCCCAAAAATGGTGTTGGGGGCAAATACTCACAGCTAGTTCGTGCAAGATCACTCCTGCAAGAAAGAAGTAGTGACTTGCTTTCTCGCTCTCTGTGTACTCTGGGATAAGGAGCGGCCATATGAGCTGAGCTTCCAGGAATACTCTGGTTCCTAGTGGATGCCTGTAGCTGGTAGCACCAGAGAAGCCAGCTGGACCTGTTGCTATGACAAACTTGACACCTACATGTGTTATGTCAGGAACGAGCAAGCGGAAGCATTGACAAAGTTTTATGGTAAGGTGCATACTTTGATTGAGCATGGCCAGCGTCGCATCCTTTGCTTGGAATCCCATCCGATACAGATTGAGGGCGGAAGAATACTGTGCCACGTACATTTGATCTCAGCTTCTGTACTTGGACAAACAAGGTCATTGATTGGGTGGGGAATTGATCAGAAGGACGGGCATCGTGAAATTTTGACTGTGTTCTGCATTTGGTTCGTACCATCTCGTGATCAGGAACTTGCTCTAACCACACTGAACTGTACTTGCCAACAATCGGCCCTAGTTGCTCTGGCTTGCGCGGATCCCTTTCAGTGGGTACGGGCTTGATGTGATATAGCGAAAGTACAGCGTTCCAGTAGGGGTGGTCAGAGTCGAGGACCCGAGATGCAAGCAGCAATGCAGGCTGTATAGCCTCCCAGATAACATCGTCAAGCTAGACCACGTTCATCGTCAGCGAAGGTCGGGGTGCATATCAGATCTCACATGGAGACGCACAGCTTCATACTCGCCCTCGACAGCGGCCTGCGCGGGCACTTGTAAGCCAGCCAGGTTATAGCGCGCGCCATAGTATTCATTTGGGATGGGAAGAGCATCTTGTGACCAGTTCTGCCGTCTTAGAATCCTGTTGTATGTCAGTGAGATCATTCGGCTCCTTCAGTAGGTAGTAGCATACGAGTGTAATGCTCCTTGTAGATTGGGCGGTGCAATAATACTCCAAGGCGCATATGCGCCAGTATCCTCTAACTTTCAGTTGATCAGTCACATGTACCTAGGTATAAGCCTGAGCTTCAGCCTCTTTTGCTACCCGGGTATGCTGGTGAAGGTGTGTGAGATGACTGTGCCAGTTTAAAGATTCAAAGTACCTCTGCAGTAGTATAGCCATGAAGCGTTGCCTTTTGATAGCTCTCGTCTAAACTGATGTCTCGCGGTGGAGGCACTGGCAAGTTCGACGACGGTGGAGGAATTCGCGATGAGGTTGTCTCGATCGGGGTCATCTGCGAATATCCAACCGAGACGTCAGGCTCAGCACTAGGATGGATGCCCCATCGGCTATGGACATGGTCAACACAAAGTTCTCGCAAAGCCTCAAACCCTCGCGGAATGCTTTACCGGGCATATTGTGTTGGCAACCTGGGGGCATCGCTAGACAGTATTGCTGGCCTTGCTGTCACTGCTGCCTGTCCCCAGACAGGCCTTGTTTGGGTGGCATCTGCTGAGATCTCGAGACTGGATTGAGGATCCCATGCTGGGTCAGTCCAGTAGGGCACATGTTTTAGACGACCATCCGCCGCGGCTCGTGGAGTCCACTGTGTCAAAGATGCGACCTCAGTATCTGCTGATTCGAAAAGACTGTCTAGCCACCGGAAGTTAAATCTGCGTTCCTTCTCCGAACTTGGCGGTGGACGATGATGATTGAGTCGATTCGCTGGATTGTCTGGATCTGGTGGCGGGATTCCAGGTGATTGAGACAGCGGCTGCTGTCCCAAAGGGACAGGCTCTTTGAACATTTGCTTTTGAAGGATCTGTGGTTATGGTGATGATGCGGTTGCAATTCAGATTAGAATATTGACACCGTGTATCAGGTTCGAATACAAACTGGTCTGGTCAGCGTCTGTTAGTCCGTAGTCTGAAATACATGGGGAAGTCGTCCATACCTTGAGCTTGGTCAAAGGAATATAGATGTCTTCCGGAGCTGGTTAGACACCTAAATATTTCTGATCGTTATTATGCCTTCTTTGTATTCCCGAATCCCTATCGGGGCGATTCCAGGACAAAGGCGACGAATATGGAATTGTTGTCATTGTCAGTGAAGCCTCTACCTTGCATACTGATGTGCTCTAACCTTCAATTTCCATATGTGGATGGGACGGCATAGACGTTGGCGAGCTGCCCTCAGTTTCACGATGTTGAACAGAAACATATTTTAAAAACATTACAGTCCACGATGGAAGAACATGGGCGATGGAATATTTCGAAACTCTATATTAGCGAGGAGTATGCGCCTCGGCTAGCAGATCATTCAGAACACTGTTTCCATTGCGCCCTTGGCAAGCTTGTCCAGCCGAGCCTGTGTTGAGTCGAAGCTCTTTGGTATGCCAATCTCTTCCCAAGGAGCTCCGTGGATCAACTTTACCAGTGCAGGCGCGCAAGTGAATATTCTCGCCATGCCGTGGCCATTGAAGCCTGCGCAAACGTATTGCCCGGGAAGGCTTTCTAATTGACCCACAAAGGGGACCGAGTCCGTTGTCATGCCTGCCTCGAATGGTCAGTGGGATCTCGCGAATGTTGGGGCTGACGGATTCAAAATCATACCTATGATACCAGTCCATGAATGCTGCAGACCCTCCCCATGGCGTAAATTGGCTTTTTGGCAGAATGGGAGGCATTTCTCAAAATTTTCTACCGCATCCGCCACAATCTCTTCATTGAAGCTCGTATCATCCGTGGTAAACATGCCCTCAAAACATTCCTGGCTCAGGTTTGGACTTTTTCGCGAAGCTCCTAGAATGATGATACCATCCGCTTTCCGCTGCATCACCGAGTAAAAGTGATGCAGGCTATTTCGCAACGACATTGTGCTCCGCATCATGTTATCGCTCGACAATTTTGCAGGAGGCACAAAGACATGGGCTTGCGCTCGATTCGGTGTGACATAAGGGGCGAGCTGGGGAAGTAGATGCCCTGCAAAGGCGTTTGTGCAGTGAATGACAACCTGTGCTGTTATGTTGCCCTTAGCTGTCTCAACATCCCATAACGTCTTGGTAGACGTGCTTTCGGTTATCTTGACAGCCGGACAATGCGTATACAACAATGCTCCCTGATCGATGCACTGACCAAGCAACCATTGTGCCAATTTGGCAGGATGACTTGACCCGGCGGGCCACTCGTACGCGCTCACTGTCGCCTCGATTCCCGTTCGTTTCCTTGCCTCCTCCCCTTCGTAGACTTTGATATGACTGGTGTCTCCGCCAGCTTCCTGGTACTCCCGCAAACTACGGGCATTGAACTCCGCAAATTCGGGGGTCAGGCAAACATCCAGTGTCGTAGCTGGGTTGAAGTCGCATGGCACGTCATATTTCTTCACGAACTCGTCGATCTTGTGGAAGACCTCCCTCTCATTGGCAATGATCTGAAGCGCCTGTTCTGTGCCATGGACGCGCTTATACACCTGGAAGCCCCGAAATGCATCCGGCCGGACATGACCTGCGTTGCGCGAGGAGGCACCGGACGCGGCCTCGCGGGCCTCAAGAATGACTATGTCTTTTCCTGCTACACCCGCTGAGTGGATCAGCTCGAAGGCTGTGAGGGCACCAGAGATACCGGAGCCGATGACTAAGTATTTGGTTGATGCCGGCAGAGCCGTGTTGCTATTGGCATTCAGGTGTGGAAATGAACGGGTGGTCTGTTGCCAGAATGACAAGCATGGATTGTCAACGGGGAGTCCATGGCTATGCGCGGTCGTCGATGCTATCGTCGTAGCCGGCGTGGGAACTTTCTCCTCAATAGTCATGGTAGATTAGAAGTGCTGCCACTTAAAGGACGGATGCTCTTGTCGAACGCGGGTAGATGTAACAGTACTGCTTTCAAGTGAGACCGGTTGAAATGAATGGAATCAAATTCACTGCTTCTATGTCATCTGACACCGAATTGCATCGTGAACGCCTTCCGGCCGAACCCCGGACCATCCGCCATCCGCATCTTCACCGACGTCGGAATGCCCGAGCCGGTCTTCTTTAAAATGACGCCGGGCTCCTCAGCGCTCTGCTCCCCACAGCACAGAGGCCTTATCGCAACGGGCTGAAGGATAGAGTGCATGATTCGCCAGGTCACCGGGGGAGCCTATCTGTAGCCATTTACGTAAGCAACGCGGCAACATTGGGGTCCTGCTGTCGAATGGGGTGCATTGATGGACAATCTTTACTGCTTTCTCCAGGCCCGGTACCACGGACTTGAGTCGGCAGCATTCCCTAAATGCCCAGCAGGTAATACAGACCCCACACAAGATAAGGCTTCGAGATGTGAGAATGTCATATAACCACCAGCGCCGTTCTAGCGGCCGACGTGGAGACGAAGAGAGTGACCCTGAAACTCGAGGCTTGCTTCAAGACGCTGGTTCAGACCTTGAGGATACCGAACAACGTGCACAACCAGCCGCTTTTCAGAGCGTGATAAGCACATTCACTATGGGCTTCAAAGACTGGACGCAACGCGTGGCGTTCTTCCAGGGACACGCAGAGCGCTCGCCACTGGAGAAGGACTTAGTACGCCGCCTGGATATTTTCCTGATGACCTTTGGTTGTAGTAAGTGTGATGCCATTCTGCTTCGTCTCGGAAGCCAACCTAAGGTACTGACATCTGTTAGTCTCGCAAATCATAAAGTACTTAGACCAGACCAACATCTCCAATGCCTACGTCTCGGGAATGAAAGAGGACTTGGGCTTGTACGGGAATGAGTGAGTCTTTTGCAGCCGAGGGTCTCACTATTGGAGACCCCATTCTCTGCACTTGTGATGCTGACTATCCCCAAGACTTAATTATTTCACGACATGGTTCAGTGTGAGCTACTGCATAATGTTAATTCCGAGCCAAGTATGCAAGCCCTAATCTACATGATGAGATAATTGAACTCGAGAATACTGACAAAGCAGGTGATCATGACCTATGTAAGACCATCTTGGTGGCTTCCCGGCTTGGAAATCGGATGGGGAATTTTGACCGGCCTCATTGCTCTGTGCAAAAATGCGCAGCAAGTCTATGTGCTGCGAGTGTTTCTCGGCCTTTTCGAGAGTTCTGCATGGCCCGGAATGAGTAAGTACCAGGCTTCGAGCCCTGTTCCCTTTCCTTAGAACATATAAACACACGGCAAATCTCCAGAATGATGCTGACTTCTTATAGTGACGCTATTCAGTAAGTGTTCATTAGAGAGACTCTCCCCACGGGGAATTGATATAGCGTATTAACCCCCTACAGTGTATTGGTACACCCCCTCCGAGATTGCGAAGCGCATGGGTTTCTACCATAGTTGCCAGGCTATAGGCAGCATGATGTCTGGTGCTCTTCAGACTGCCATTCTCGAGACCGTCGATGGGGCCCACGGCATTGCTGGTTGGCGGTGGCTATTCATTATCAACTGCGGGATGACCATCGTTGTCGGACTGGCTGGCTTCTTCATGCTCCCCGACTACCCCTCCCGACCAAATCCACGCGCCTTTTGGTTCACGTCCGAGCACGCTCGGATGGCCCAGGAGCGGCTGCAGAGACATGGCCGCGCTGAGTCCAAGAAGATTACATGGGCGGCGGCAAAGAGAACCGCAAGGATGTGGGTTTCGTACTTCATCCCTTTGCTATACATCGGTACCGTGTTGGCTCAGTACGGATATAATTACTTCAGTCTGTTCTTAAAGTCCGTCAAGAACGCGGATGGCACAGCGCGCTGGTCTACCTCGCAGGTCAACGCCATTCCAATTGCAGGAGGGGCCATCAACGTGGTCTTCGTTTGGATTTGGGCGATTCTATCTGACATCCTGCAGACGAGATGGACTTTGATCATTGTCCAAGCTGTGATTGGTCTTGTGCCAGCGATTGCTATGAGTGTGTGGACGAGACATCCGACCAGCACCCCTATTGGCGCGGCATATGCAAGCTACTTCATTTCTTATTTCTCACTGGGAACAGCTCCGTTGATTATGGCTTGGTTATCGGACCTAATCCCTCAGGATCCTGAGGCAAGGACGCTTACCTTGGGATATGCGATCGCCGGAGTCTATGCTCGTGAGTTCGCCCTACTCTCTTCGGAAATTAGTTCGTAGACACTAACAACCAGATAGTCATAGCCTGGTCCCAAGTTTTAGTCTGGCCAGCTTCCGAGGCGCCGTATTGTGAGTACACAGCTTTCTGCTCTGCTAAATTATTTGATGGCCTCGGCGCCGAACTAGCTAACAAATCATGCCACAGACCGATATGCCTGGCAGGTTTCCATAGCCCTATGGATCTTTGTGGGGCTGATGGTTGCATTCTTGCGATATATGGATGTTCGATATCTTTTGTCAGTCTTCCAACCTTCACCACAGGGGCCAGCATGTTTTAAAATTTGCTAACATCCCGTTTTCGTGGTATAGACCAGCCAGGCTGGCCGCACGCTCTACAGTGATCGAAGCGCGTAAGGACGATGATGACGCTGTGGTGGACCCATCTGGGCACTCTGCGAACCCTAAGAGAACCGAGATTGAGGCTGTGGCATAGAAACGAGGACTTCCGGATTGCGCGAAGTAGTCGACGCCTGCTTTGGAGTAGTCATGTCCCCGTCTCGAGCCGCTGGATCCGTCAGACCGAAAGCTGGAAAGCCACGAAGACAGTCGGAGGCGACGCCATTGCCCAACAAGTCGAGCATCGAGGGAGGCTACGACCACGGATCCAGAGAGTCTTATGCCAGAGTGCACAGCGAGAATGAGCCGCGTGCCGATCTCCGAGCCTGAAAGCCCCTGACGCCTTCGTCGGCCCCTTTTCCGGGGAATGCAGGCGGTGAATGCAAACTCCACGATGCGCTATCGTCTGGCAACGGAAATTTACGCGTATTCGCGTTAGTGCACTTTCACGATCCTGGTTTCTAGAATGCTTCTACGACCCACTCAATTCCCACAATCCCACAAAACGTGCCTTGGCGCCCCGTCTTTGCAATAGCGCTACCGAGATGAGGCGGCGCACGTTCAAGGATCTGATCGACGCCGAGCTTGCCATCAAGATTGTATAAAGCAAACCAAATGTCAGGTCGTGCAGGCGGTAGCTCCGGCTTCGCCGTATGCTTGAGAAGTGTCGCTGTTAATTCTAATCTGTATTGCTTCAAGGCTCTTGCCGACGACCATTTTGTGTGCGACGCGACAGAACAGACTTTCGATCGTGTCAGCCTGTAAAGGACCCGCTGTGTGACCCTTGGTGACCTGTAAAACACACGCTCCCGAAGCCCCGTCAAGATGCCGATGAGATCGTCCCAGACAAGGGATGTTGAAAAGTCACAAAGTGTACGATTCGGATCCATACAATATGTCGACGACCCGAGGTCTTCCACAGATTCAGAGATAGCAGCCAGACCTCACATCCTCCTGCCCCGACGCTCATGGCGGTCGAGAATAATATCGCCGGATGTCATACCGTGGTTTTTGACCTGTGTCTTTGCAACGACAACAATCTTGTTGCTCCTTGAAAGACCGGATACGTTGCAATACGGGACATATGAGACGGCTTTCTCAACAGACCTCAGTACGTCTCTGCTTCAGCATGCTTTGCTTGAAACTTGACCTGACCCATATGAGTAGAATCATTGCGCAAAGTGCCACTTGAGATAAGGCGCTTTGGTGGAAGCCCGTTGTTCGATGGCAACGGCACCATGCATACGCCACCAGTGGACAAAATCGCGGAGTGGCCGGAGAATCTTGACTTTACGAGCCAGTCGAAAGAGACCGACAACAATTGGCTTGACCTGCTGGAAGATCGTTTCTTCTCCGTCTCTGAAGAGGAGGCGATAGAGGCTTGGGGTGAGGAGAGGCACAAGTACATCGATCAGAAGAATGGAGGCTATACGGCGGGCTTGGACGTATTTCACTCGCTTCACTGTCTGGTAGGTATCACTTGGGAAACACTTCTTATGAGCGCAAGAACTGACATATGTGCAGAATGAGATACGCATGGCTTTAACTCCGGAGAGGTACACACAGCATGGGATGCCCGTCGAGACAAGCACGGCGCATACAGCGCATTGTTTGGATGTCATCCGCCAGCACATTCAGTGCTACGGCTCCACGACTTTGATCCCAACACAATACCGAGAAGATGCGCATCGGCCGTACATTGACTCCAACCAGGAGCACGTATGCCGAGACTTCTCGTATCTACGTCACTATATGCGGAGACGAAGTGCAGAAGGCGATTTATATGTTGCCAGGGACCAAACACTCACAACCGTGGGATCATCGGCGTTAGACCAGGAGGTTGAAATTAAGGTCGTGGACAGCGAGGTACCTGCATAGATGGATTTGATGATGGTGCCGAGATGTAGGAGGTAATATCTTGACCATAATAATCACAAGTCAACTTTTTGAATTCCTGATCCTCAACCAAGGATATCATGCAAGACCGACGTGATTGGATGTATATTCTTGCTCCATCCCTTCTGATATCATGACCACACCTGTCTGCCTCGACATCCAGGAACAGTAAGCCACGGAGCCGCGACGATACCTAGTGGCGTCGATGCCCTATCGTGATTGACAAGCATCCACAATTTCTGGAATTATGAACGGATAAATTGACCGAGCAAACAGCACTGAATTTTGCTCTTCACTGGGTGATACTCTGTGCGAGGAATATCTTACGAGGCTCGCATAGGAAGAGATACAAAAACTGGTCCTCGAGAAGCCTTACAGGCCAAGAGTGCCAGACCTCCTCATTCACACTGGAGAGCACTGAATCACGATAGGAAACCGGAAAGGAGGAATGGTCTGAATCCTATTCTATGCTCAAAAATGCCCTTTGATGTATCAAACATGCTCAATTTTGTGCCCATCGTGGTCATATCCACTTGCACTTGAGTATTGTTTGAGACCAAGTTCTTCTGAAGACTGAAGTATCCTCCGCTCACTAGGCGACGACCTGGGCGGTTGCTGGAGGTCTCGACCTTCCTTTCCCATCGCTTGGAGTGGTATTGGAGTTGGCCGGGAGGAACCCGGACACCACTTCCATATCCAGAGCAGAAGTGGCCTTAGAGTCGGCAGGCATGTACATACAATGCCAATCGACTGCTCGATAGAGGACCACATGGCGGTGTCGACCGTGGTGTAGGTTGGGTCGTTCTGATTGGAATGTGCAAAGGCGACGATCCGCATGATCGAGACGAGGCAAACGCTATGTAAACAATGAGCGACCATCGCTTGATTGTTTGGGGGAAGCTTGAGACAGACGACAAGGAGATTCGATAATGTGAAGAGGGTCAGACTTACAATGTTCCCAGCCCAAATATTCCCGTCACTGCTATCTTCTGTTGTAGACCAAGATCCAGTCTCCAGACCATGGGCAGCGGCAGGCACAGAATCAGTACATCCAGAAGCATGTTCACGATGCCATTGCCGCGGAAGAATTCAACCTCGTTGATGCAATGTCCGGTTTGAGCTTTATCCCAGAAGTACGAGACTGGCACACAGCCAAATATGGAGACACACACGCAAATGATGAAGTAGGTCACTACAAGCGTGCCAGTGGCCCAAAGAATCACTGTAAAACGGTGGGAGATGCCGCTGTCAAAAGGGTCGTTAGTAAGACAAAATCATTCACAATTGCCGGCATTGTTCGGTGCAGTATGGTAGCGTTGATACCGAGCCTGAAATCACACCAACGGTGCAGATGACCTTAGGAAACCAGAAGAGATTGACGAAGGAACTCATGCGACTGACAATATACGATGATATAAAAATAGTATGGAGCATTTTGTCAGAGCGGCATTGAGAAAGTATACTTGCTGCACTGCTAGGAAGGACTTTTGGAAATCCGACACGGTCGATGTCGAAAGCTGACTGGCATGAACTCCATAGCCATCCTCAACAATTGCATTAAAGCGAATGGCTGCCATGCACCAGTTGACGACCTGGAATCCTCTCGTTCAGGTTAATTTGTGCTAATTGCACGACTCTCGAGCCTCTGAGATATGACAAGAACTCACCAGAGCTGCTAGTATGAGCCAGTCATCTGCTTGCAGGCCCGCCGGCTCCGACCCGTGAGTCCTGGCATAGAATCGTATCGGGACTACAATTGTGGCAGGAATAATGCTAAGTATTACACCTAGCCAGACATGCCAAGCAATGTTGTCCTGGTTCATTGCGATTGTCTGTAGGAAGATAGTGGTGGACTCTCTAGGGAGAACCTAAGGAGAACCACGCTTCTTGGGTAGAAGGAGTAGCCATATTTTCAATGAGCTTCTCAGTGTCTGCCCTGTAAGTTTGCGGAGCAGTATTCATTACAAATTAGCTTCTTTCAGCATCCCGGTAAACTTTATTTCAGAGGAAGAATACTCTCCCCTATCACGTATTTTAACATCATTCCAAACCAGCACGGGCTGGAAAGAATCGCTGTGAAAATCATTGTCTCAGCAAGGCTTGGCCTGTGACCTGCATATACCTTGTATAAGGACATAACGTGCGTGACGCAGGCCCTTTGACCAGATCTGGACCTGTGTCGAATGTAGCGAGGCCGGCGGTGGTCGCTTGCAGTTGGTTGTTGTCTGCTTCCTATGGGACACCGAAGCGAGTACCGAGTGCTCAGCTCCACTCCCGGGTCGTGAACCGGGTTTCCCGCCATACCGATATCTCAAATGTAGCATGGTTACTCGAGGTGATCAGCGCTCAGACGAGTGGATATACCCGCAGGTGCCATGCCCACGTACGTGCAACTGGTCAGACCCTAGGCAAGACTACGGCTTGGTAGATTCTTTTCTTAAGGGGATGTATATGCTATTCTCTCGGAAATTCAACGACGATGCCTTAAGTGTTCAGTGCAGAACATAGGCAGGTCAACCGCAAGATAATTCGCAGTAAGGCGATGCAGGCCTGGCAGACCACCATTCTGCTGGTGAATGCTTGGCTGGGGCCCTCCGACCAACTAGTGCGCGCTTTAGGTCCACAAATTGACGCACTCCAACATAGCGCAGCCAATAAGTCATGTACATGCACCTATATTCCTAAGACTTTATAGTATGTCGAGGGTTGTCTTTACACAATCCTGCGCTATTTGAAAATTTTGTTGCCCGCTGATTTATGGGTCCCCACTGATAGACACAGCATCATATCAGTATAAGCTTTCCATAGCAATGCAGCTGCATATGCTTCAGCCAGGATATCACCACTACGACCTGACATCGTGAATGACGTCGATCCGGGCCGAGGGAGACAATCCTGATTGACATGTACATTTTCTGGACATATTGCCTGATTCTCCATTCAGGTGACCTATTCGGCGCCGGTACCCGGCTCACCGTTCGATTCACCGGCAAAACATGCTGTACAGCTTCATTCATGTGTCCAGTTGGTGTGGACAAGGGGATCCACAATCCTTACCGAGATTTGTAGCCAGGGGCGTCAGCATTCCCTTAAGTTGATACCCAACCCCAGGGCACAGATGCTTTATGCAACCCTTCCTAAGATTGCAGCCCTAGCAATCCTTGGTGGTCCATTCCCTGGACTTGTCAGGAGCGATCACGTAGCACAGACATGATGTCGCCCTCATCGCTAATCGTTGCTTGGACTCGACTATTGGTGTATTTGACGGCCGTGGTGTATGTTCAGGGTCAACGTCTCCCTAGTTCGTTCTTCGGGGTACCTGGCACGGACGCTGCGTATGACTACGTTATCGTTGGCGGCGTAAGTATACTTTGATCTTCCCGTCTATTATCGCAGCAGCTTGCAATTTTGAGTTTGGGTTTCAGGCAATTTCTCCACAGAATCTCGTATGAGACTAGCTGAAGGTTCAGCTCACGAGCACAAAGTAGCGTGACTGACAAAAGCCCTAGGGTACCGCCGGGTTGACGCTCGCTACTCGCCTGGCGGAGGGAAACGCGAGTGTTGCGGTAGTAGAGGCGGGAGGTTTCTACGAAACAGACAACTCAAACCTCAGTGTTGTGCCTGGGTATGCTACGTTCTTCACTGGCAGTGATGTGAGTAACTTTCAACCATTGGTTGATTGGGGCATCGCGACCACCGAGCAACAAGCACCGATCTCTCGGAGTCTTCACTACGCACGAGGCAAAACACTGGGCGGCGGAAGTGCAAGGAATTACTTTCTCTACCAGAGACCGACTGTTAGCAGCATGCAAAAATGGGCAGACGAAGTTGGAGACGACAGTTTTACATGGGAAAATATCCTTCCATACTTCAAGAAATCGACCAACTACACCGTATTCTTGAATAGCTCCTATACGAACTCCACCAACCTTCAAGACCCCGAAGCATTCTCACCAAATGGTGGCCCGCTTCGTGTGTCATTCAGTAATGCTGTGGATCCTTTCGGCACATGGGCCCGGCTGGCTTTCATTGCAGCTGGAATGCCTCAGATCGACGGTCTGAGCAGCGGTACCTTGCTGGGGTCGGCTTACGCAGCCCTGACTATCAACCCTGACAACGGAGAGCGATCTTCTTCTGAGTCTTCTTTCCTTCAGTCCGCCATCGAGGCACAACTCCAGGGTCTGACGGTCTATAAGAACACACTTGGGACGCAGATTTTGTTCTCAAGCAATGGCACCCGTGCAACAGGTGTCTCAGCCCTTACAGCAGGCACGTTCGGAACTGGCTCCGTCAACTTCACACTGACAGCCAACAGGGAGGTGATTTTATCTGCCGGGGCTTTCCAGTCGCCCCAATTGCTAATGGTATCCGGTATTGGCGACTGCACTGAACTGGCCAGCTTCAACATCCCATGCCGAAACAATTTGACCGGTGTTGGCAAAAATCTATGGGATCACCCTATTTTCGGTTCCGCGAGACGTGTCAACGTGCAGACAGCAAGCGCGTCTGCGAATAGTGCCGCCGTCAAAGAAGCTTTGATAGAAACATATCTCACGTCGGCGGGTGGAGCTCTGAGCATCTTCGGCCCTGGATATTACGGGTGGGAGAAGCTTCCAGAACCATACCGCAGCAACCTGACCAACAGCAGTCGAGCTGCACTTGACGCTGCCTTTCCAGCTGATTGGCCAGAGATCGAGTGGCTTCCCGTCTCGGCCTACAATGGTGACAATGAAAACAAGCAGACGGCGGATCCCAAAGACGGTCACAATTACGCCACAATAAACAGCTGTCTTGTGGCTCCACTATCAAGAGGGACAGTGAAGTTGGCAGGGCCAGACATGTTGACGTTGCCTGCGGTCAACCCGGCCTGGCTTTCCGACTCTGCTGACCTGGACCTAGCAGTTCAGGCTGTGAGACGCCAACGTGCCATCTGGGATCTTCTGGCAGTGATGGGTGTAGCCGATACCGAGGAGGCCTACCCTGGCTCCAGCGTGCAGACTGACGAGGAGATCAAAGCTTGGATCGGCGAGAGCATGACTACGGTTTACCACGCAAGTGGAACATGCAAGATGGGCAAGGAGTCGGACGATTCTGCAGTCGTTGACAGCAATGGGGTCGTATTTGGTTTTGAGAATCTTCGAGTCGTCGATACTAGCGCCATGCCTTTCTTGCCTCCCGGGCATCCGCAAAGCGTTGCGTATGCCTTGGCAGAACGAGCTGCAGATCTGATATTGAGCCAGAGCTCCTAAAGTACGAATGGGGCTGGTTTTCTTTCAACAACTGGAGGATAGATTCCAACGGCCTCTCCAAATATTGCTGCAACTTCAAGGGTATTGATGTTGATCATGGATGCGTCTCTGTCGAACTTTTAGACTAATCCTCCCTAGTGTCGTTACCCTTCGAAAGCTTCCTTAGCTTCGCTGGAAATACAATTGATGACAAAGATCCTCCTTTGCTCCACCGACTACGTCTATGCTTCAGCTTGCCTTTCGGCTCCTCTATTTCGATACCGGCGTCCATGTCAAAGACGTCGTCTGGGAACATTAATGCTCTGGGACTGGCGGCTGGGAGATCGTTCAGCCTTGCAAACCGCGACTTTGGCGGGCTTAAATGTCTCGAGTAGTTGTTGGGGGACTGTGGCGGCAGCTCGAACAGATCATCGTCGTTTTCTTCCACCAGTTCTTCCATCATGGGGAATGGTTCGAGCGTCTCAAGGGTCGGGATGTCGCTCGAGTAGACGCTCGACGAGTACGTTTGTTGCCTGGTGGGTGGCTTGAAAGAGATTATTGAGACATTCTCATCGAGCGGAGAGTCTGATATTTGACTTTTGCCCCCATCAAGACTTTCGTAGCCGCTGTCTGATGTCGAAAAGCCGGCCCAGGAACCTCTGTCGCCGCTGCGAGATGAGAAGCTGCCGAAAGTGCTTCTATTTGGTGTCCTTTGACCACAGGCATGGCAGTAACCCGGTTCAAGTCCTGTGCTGGCTTCGGTCTTACTCTTCTCTTTGTCTGCTCGCAAGCCTTTCTTGAATTTTCTCATCATCTTGGCAGCAAGTAGGTGGGTAGGCTTCCGGATTGAGCAGTTTCTAGCAGGCGAGATATTGTTGTGTACGGTTCCTCGAGAGAGAGATATTATGCTAACATGCAGCGTTGTAAGATGGATGACTGCGTCTGACTGAAAGCTTTATAGACTGTGTGATCACTGCAAGTGGCTGACTTCTTTCTTATGTCAATGCTCGTGAATTAGGTGAAGATGGCGGAAACGGGGGCTGAGCTTGGGGCCGTTGATGAAACTGGTCCACATTCCGCTACCAAGCGCATCGCCTTTGACACTTGACAACAGGGGCTAAAACCAACCCGAAACCTATACTGCGTAGTACATTGTACCTCTTGGTCTTGTTGTCACAGAGTCGAATCTGATTGAAATGTTCTGGAACTTGATACTGACAATTGTCGAGCATTTCTGATGCTCTTCCATGAACTTAAGCTTAATGGTCAGCGCAAGGCAATGTTCCAAGGTTGCCATGGTCATTTTACACAAGTTTGCCCCCACAAGCCGTCCCCGTGGTTATGCGCCGCGATGGCAATCTTGAACCCACTATTTATAGCTTTTTGCATGAACAAAAAGATCTGCCAGGCAAATTTTCAAATCCGCGTATACGCGATAGACAGACAGTCTTGGGCGATGTGCGATACGGCTTGAGCCCGGCAGCAATGATCCGTCAACTTCCATCGTTTGAGCATCCGCATTTGCAGGTGAATGATGAATACTGTATTCTATCACTTTTCTTTTTTTTAAAAAAAAACCCCCCAGGTCTCCAGTACTACCTAGGTAGCTTTTCTCTTTACGGGAATGTCTTCTTGGTGTTGTCCATTCTCTCGCCAGTTCACGTGATAGAAGCAAATTCGTTCGCGGACAGTAGGACCACAAGCACAGCATCGATCTTCCAACACCATATTCAAGTCTAAGAGTCTTGATGTTTTGGACGACGATTTCCCTGCAACAGAGGGTAGACTTGGTAACGAATCACTTTGCCGTTTCTGGTTACAGAGACAGATAGCCTCAACCAGACAAGTAGACCAGATTTCAAAGATTATCTAGCCATACAGAACCGGCCTTCTTCAAACCAGGAGAATTCAGTGGCGCATGCGTACTTTCTGGTAAACCCATCGGACCGACGAGAGTCAGTGTGTCACGAGTCCGCCGTCTTCTGCTGCAAAGCTTATGAATGAGCCTCACAGCCGCAATCAAACGAAGAGAAATTGTGGGATACTGTCCTCTTGAGAATTACTGGCCCTTTTGTATGCAAAGGCGCCATTGCAAAGGCTACCATATCCTGAGCAGTGGATGTTCAAGACAGGTTCACTGAGCAGCTTCATCTATGAATTACATGTGTCATATCATTTAGTTCATTACTTATGGTCATCTTAGAACATTGCATTCCGGTGACAAGACGGCTTTTGCGAAAGCTTACGTCTCCTTTGCTGGTAAAGCTTGTTGAATTGTCTGCATTATTCAGCCGACATTTAGCCATAAAGCTCATCACCGCTGCTGATCTTCTGCAGGCCAGCAGACCACGGGCACTAAACTGTGTGCAGCCCTTCTCCACAGCGATCGCTCGGGCAACTATACGTAAACCGGTGACTCGGAAAAATTGCCAAGGAAACCGGTCAGTTCAGCGAGCATTATGACATGAGGGGCTGCTTGTGACGCTTCCACGAATGCATTGGTGGGTTGGTTTATGTGTGAGCTAAACGTGTCTATGAGGTCTCGCATCACAAAGCACAAGGTTGTTATATCATCGGCGGACTGATCAGATTGTCGCTGTGCCATCAATCAACACCAAAGATGTCAAGCACCACCATTGAGCTCCTTGAGGCTCCTGCCCATCGTCTCGACGGAACATTGCCCACCACGGGTAAAAGACCAAGCCACGACGCCGGGCCGTCCAATCCACTCCGCGCACTCGGCAGAGGCATCCCGTCAGAGGCCCCGGAGATCTCGCAGGGCAACAAGACTCATGATGTTATCTCACCGCTTCCTGCGCCCACGACAGTCTCCCAGCCCTTGGAACGCTGGAACTACCCAAGGAGCAATATACCGCGAGTCTTTGCTGCATTCTGGTCCCTCATGGTGCTGGGAATGAACGACGCAGCATACGGTGCCATCATTCCGTATATGGGCCCATATTACAATCTGTCCTACACGCTCGTCTCACTCATCTTCCTCAGTCCCTTTGTCGGATACACGCTCTCTGCGATTCTGAATAATTGGATTCATACGCATTTTGGCCAGCGTGGCATTGCCATAGTTTGTTCCAGCTGTCACTTAATTGCGTATATTGTGGCCGTCACTCATCCACCATATCCCGTGCTGGTGATTGTCTACATGCTGGCTGGGTTTGGAAATGGCATCGCCGATGCAGCATGGAATGTGAGTTTACATATCAGCCTGTTGTTCCCTCGATGAGCTTGGTTGATGTCCTACTTGAGGCTCTCGCAGAATCGCTGACGTAGGCTTCCAGGCCTGGATGGGTGCCATGGCAAATGCCAACGAAGTGCTCGGCATCATGCATGCTTTCTACGGCTTAGGTGGCACGTTAGCGCCTCTCATAGCTACGGCAATGATCACCAAGCTTGGTGTGGAGTGGTATGAGTACTACTATGTCATGATTGCTGTCGCGGCTGTGGAAGCTGTAGCACTAGTGTCTACATTTTGGAAGGCCACTGGTCAGGTGTTCAGAGACGCACATCCCAAAAGCACCGACAACCCTGGCAACTCGATAATGCACGAGGCCTTGGTCCAGATGCCAGCTGCGAGGGTCACCTGGCTCTGCGCGCTTTTCTTGTTGGGCTACGTTGGGGTTGAAGTTGCACTCGGGGGTTGGATTGTTCAATTCATGATCGATGTGCGACATGGAGAGGCCTTTGCCAGTGGTATGACCGCCACAGGCTTCTGGCTTGGGCTGACTATCGGCCGGCTGATCTTGGGCTTCATCACTCCCAGGCTGGGTGAGCGGCTGGCAATTATGGTGCTTCTGCCCAATTCAGCTTCCATATATCCAACCAGGGCTAATTAATTCACAGATTTACCTTCCGATGGCCATGGGTCTTGAGCTACTGTTTTGGCTCGTTCCCCAATTCATCGTGTCGGCAGTGGCCGTTGCACTTCAGGGCTTCTTTCTAGGACCTCTCTTCCCAGCTGCTGTTGTGGCAGCCACAAAGTCGTTGCCAAAGCATCTTCATGTCAGCACGATTGGCTTTGCAGCAGCGTTTGGAGGCGGTGGCGCCGCAGTTCTGCCTTTCGCAGTGGGCGCTATTGCTCAGAGCAGAGGTGTCAGTGTGCTGCAGCCGATCATCCTCACGCTTCTGGGCGTGCTACTTTTGCTGTGGCTAGCATTGCCAAATTTCAACAAGAAGAGAGATTGAGCGTCGAACAAATCGGCCGGATTGGGGTAGCATTGTCATGAAGGCACAGAATATTGATCAAATTATAGAAGACTATCTCGCGAGTGAACGTAAAAGCATGGCTCGCATCTCTCCCTTAGGTTGTCTTCCTTTGTGATCCATTATGAGCCCCAGAAAGCACCAGCTCAGGAAATGTGAGCGCTGGATGATTGAACAAAGTTACGTCTTCGTGCCCCAGAAGAGTCCAATTGAAGAATCCACCAACAAGTCTTTTCGTGATCTCTATCATTCGCGTCCCGCTGAGGTCTCCTATTATAACTGGGTTTATCATCTGATACAACTCTTTCCAAAACGTCGCATCAGAAAAGTCCCAGTGTCCGGTTCCCTCCACAGTGATGAAGCGCCACCAGTCACTCTGCTGCTTCGTGTAGGTGGCCCAAGTTGGGTCTAGTGTAAAATTGTGGCCCTGGTGGGCGAGCAGCAGAGACGGCCGTTTGATATCGGCAGCGGAGGAGTTCAATGCCAAAACGAACTCGCCGTCGAGGTTGATGCCACTAACGACGATGCTCGGATCCACGAGCTGGGCGACTTCTAGTGCTACAGCGCCTCCAATTGAATGACCAAAGATTCCAAAGTGTTTGGTCGCGGAGGGGAAACCCATTGTTTTGGACAAGGCCGGCCATGTGTCTATGAATGCCAAAGTGTCGTTGACCCGGTCGTAGACTACCCCGAAAATGGATGCTGCGTCCGATTCGTAATCAACGTCCTGGCCGTAGTACTCACTGCCATTCGGATACAAGACGTATCCCAGCTCATAGGGGTGTGCGAGGGCGGCCACGGTGTATCCCTGGGAGGCTAGCTCTGAAAGTATGAGAGTGTAGGCTTCAATTGACGGAGCTTGCAACGCTGGAGAGAATATGAGCGTAGGTGAGAGGTGTCCTTCTTTTTGGCTAAGGGTTTTTGCAAAAGGTGCGTCCCAGATGATTCGACTTGTAAGGTTGGCAAGCGTTCCGGCTGGGAGTTCAAAAATCACCTCCGACGTGTTCGCAGTGCCTCTGTCCATGTATCGAGCTGTGCCGGGCCTAGCAGGTGTTTCCAATGTCGGATAGAAGAAGGTTGCCAAAAAAGAGGTGCTGATATTGCCGGGTGCTAGAAAGTCTGGGTATGGGTCGACGGCAATGACTTGTTTGGTCATTCCAACATTGTATTTGCCCGTATAGGGGGGGATTTCAAGAGAAACGGAAAAAGGAACTATACCCAAGAGGGCACCAAGTGCTAGGAGAATCATGTTGGAGGTGAATTGGTTCGTTCGCTGATCACTGAAGCCGCATTTACACCGCGTTCTCTAAGGTGCAAGAAAGCTGAGGACGAATACATTCCTAATGTTAGTCTTTTA
The DNA here is from genome assembly GCA_027946515.1 of Gnomoniopsis smithogilvyi. NCBI lineage: Eukaryota > Fungi > Ascomycota > Sordariomycetes > Diaporthales > Gnomoniaceae > Gnomoniopsis > Gnomoniopsis smithogilvyi. The sequence goes on from JAPEVB010000002.1 coordinate 5,246,323, forward strand.
ACTACAAGTTATAATCCTTTGTTGAGAAGAGTAGCGTAGACCCAGATTGACCAAACTCGAGAGCCAAATGTACAGCTTGAGCGAGAATCCACGAAGAATTCCGCAAACGGAAATCTTAGTGGATTACATAAGCCAAAATATCACGAATTGACCGGCATTATGTTTTGAAGAGGCCGGGCCGCTAAGAAACCGTCACTTTTAGATTTTTCTGATCATATTAACATGTTCAATTCGCGAAAAGTAGCATATGCAGAAAGGAGCGGAGAAATCAAGGAAGAACTCTCTGGATCTACCTAGGGTAGGTAGGTAGGCAACGCTGGTATGCTCCCCTGATCTTATACGATACAATATCCTGTTAAAGGACGCCCAGAAGTCGTCAGTAATGTCACACAGACTGTACAAATAAATTAGATATAATTGATAATATTTAAATTGTCTACCAAGTTTTGCTAAGAGTTCTTGCAACCTGAAGACATCTAATTTAATCACAGACCTATGTGACTGCAATTTAAACAATAGAATCCGTCTCATAGTACGGGTTATTAGGATCATAAGGGAACTTGCGGACCACCACGTCACCCGTGTAACCCCACAAGTCCGCTTCCTGCGCCGTGTAGTCGATCTCACAGGTCCCCGAGGTCTGCTTCTGACCGAAAGTATCCACTTCGTTTGTGGTGCCATTCGAGTAGTTAATGCGCACTTGGTTGACGGTGTTGCGGGACTGGTCAATTTCAAAGTAGTTGGACGGCATGAACTGAACACCGCTGTGAGCGGTTGTGAAGACCGTGTTGGGCAGGTCACCAGTGTGAGGAACTGTAGGATACAAAGTTAGGCCTTGCGCTTAACGCTTGTGCGGTGTCTTGTAAATGAGGATCTGCTTACCATGATGCATCCCCAAATTGAACCAAACAACGAGATCCTCTTGCTGCAAATTCTCTCCATCAAAGAATTTATCAAAGTTGATTGGTGGGTCGTTGACATCTTGGCTCCCGTATGCATGTGCAGATCGGGGCTCAGTGTCCTTTTGCTGCGAGACCTGGACATCGTACTCAGCCCAGCGCGCCGCGTTCACCATGTTGCTGCTGTTCTGCACGGTCAAATGCGCGGTCCCGGACGATGGCAAGATACGGTAGCCACGGTACTCCCCGTGAGCATTCTTCTCTTCTTGGTTCACAACGATGACTTGTGTCAGCCCGTTAGAGTCCCAGTTGAAGCGGCCGTCATCCTCAGACTCAAGGAATGAGCGGGTCAGCTTCATGGTGTTGCGGGTCTTGTTGCCAGACCAGGGGTAGGAAGTGGTGACGGGCGTGTTGCTCATGAACTGGACAGAGTTGGCAGTGCCAAGAATATCAAAGTCGGCCTTGAAGTTCAGCACGTGGTCGTGCATCGATCCAGAAAGAGCATCTCGGATTTGGTAGCCGTATTCCTGATTGTTTGCGTAAAAGGCAGACTGAATGTATCCGGATGCTCGTACCTCGACGGAGATGCTTCCGTCCAGGAAGAAAGTGTAGGTGAACATGCTATTGGCATTTGTTAGAGAAAGACTTCAGGCGCTGGAGTGACGCCGTATTCACGAATTTCTCGCATAGGGCCGTCAAATACAGGCGTGTATCAGAGTGGAAGAGGTACTTACTAATCGTAATTGCCCACGGTGGAGACAGACCGTACCACAAAATACGTGTTTTTGGTGGCGGCCACATACTCCGAATTGCTGTGACGTTGAATGGGGAAATCCGCATCGTACTCGAAGAGACAAATACTGTTGATATGCGTGTGGACCGTCTCAGACACGTAGAACGAGCTGTTGAGGAACGTGCTGTAGGTAGGGCAGTCGTAGCCCGAGACGAGCTCAAAAGCGTACGGGCCAAAGCCATAGTAGCTATCAAGATAGGCGGTTCCGGACTGAACGGGATCATTGCCTGCATAGTGGGCCAAGGCCTCGTTCAACGCGAGCTCATAGATGAGCCTTTCGCCTTTGTATTTAATATCGTGAAGAGAGATGGCAGTGTCGCGAGAGAATCCGATATAGAAGCTGAAATCCATCCACTCGACGTACTTTTCCTGGGAATCGACAGAGAAGCGGTTGCCTTGGGGCGCGACGGAGGTGGGCGGGTAGAGGAGATCCATGGGCATGACTGCACCCTGCTGGTCTGTACGCGCCCAGTCACCTTCGACGTTCATGCCAAGTTTCTCAACCTGTCCACTCCAGTAGGCGGTGCGGAAGTCCTCTGTTGTCTCATAGAAAATGTCATTGTAGAGCCACCCCTCCAGCTTCCACTGGCTGGGGTCACGGCCGGTAACATCGGACTTGAAGAACAGACCAAGGGGTAGGAGAGTTTCAGCGTCGAAGTAATCAGTGGCAAAGTTCCAGAAGGTATCCCACCGGACGATGCGTCCGTCTTCTTGCCACAGTGGGTCGATGCCCCAGACGTCGATAGTGTCGTTGTCCAAACCCATAACAGTGGCGTTCCAAAGATCGAGAGTGATGTCTGCGATTGAGCTGGTGATTGGGTAGATCCAGTCTGTGTAGAGTGCATCGTCATCATCAGCACCTAGATTCCGCACCTTGCCCTCAGTTTTACGAGTGAGAGGGTAGGTTAATGGTGTCCAGGTTGTTGTGGCATTGTCGAGGGGAATAGGGCCAACCATAATGTCCTGATAGTAGGGCTCATCGGTAGCACGCATATCAAGCACGACTTTAGCCCACTTTGTTGGCACTGTTGAGTTGCCATCAAGATAAGCCAGAGCATCGGTCTTGTTTGGCTGGATGGCCTCAACCAAGATTCTGGTAACGTTGTTAGCGACGTCTCAACTCAACTTCACATAGTCAGGTTCACTTACACTGTATTGTCCCAAGCAGTCGCATCCTCTGAGACCGTGAGGTTGAATTCTGGCTGTGCAAACAGCCACGAAACAACACCGGCAGCGTCAATGTCCTCTAGTTGATCCCAGACGTTTTGCTTAGGCGCGGTGATCTCAACGGCGCCCGTGCCGGCACAAGAGGTGGAGACGGTCTCGTTCCGCGGCAAGACGGAGTTGAGTCGAGCATCTCTCTTGCCTTTCAGTACATTAGAGATGGCCTTCCGTCCATGTCCCTTGCGAACCCACGATGCCTTGGGCTCAGGAGATGGCCGAGCAGAGCCCCCTTGAGTTAACAAGGCACCTGTAGCCAGCGCCAGGACTATAGATGAGCCGGCTGGAGTTGATCCAGGGAGCTTCATGTTGGCGATGTCTTGAACCGTTGGTGTATGATGTGTAGATGAGGTTGAAGAAGCTACTGAGAACACATAGGGAGGAGAGGGAAGAGTCGAGTAGATATATTTTTTCTCCCTGCATAACATCATATGGAAATATCATGAGGCCCCTCGCCGTTCGATCCGGCGGCTGTTTTGACCTGACCAATACCATACCCATCTCATAGGGAAACGTGCGGTGCAACTCCACTCTTGACACTTTGTTTTTCCTCACACGTATGCATATGCCCAAATCTCTCCGCCTTATCGAAGACGTAGAGAAACTTTGTGGAAACCCCCGCAAAGTGAAGTCGGCTGGCCCTGCCAATCTGGTGTAGCCTCGCGTTAGTCCAGGAACACCCATTTGGGCCGTGGTCATGCTAGGTGCAGCGAGCGATTGCGGAGAGATAACAACTCATGATGCACCAAGAACTTCATAATAAAGTAAAGATAGAGCTACCGGGAAATATCTCAATTTGGGAACGAGCCGGCCGACACGGCGATGGCGGTCTAGGAAAGTTTGTGGGCTGACATGGTGCCCATGGGCTGGTAAACAAGATATAGATTACCTAGGTATACAGCTCGGAATTCGGTTGAAGCTAGCTAGGGTTGCTAAATAAGTAGTATGCCTGAGAAGGAAAAGAATGGGCTTTACTAGCTACAGTGAGAAAATCACCGGCAATTTTGTTTAGCAAGGGAGGCAAGGAACGTCCTTCTTCCAGATCCCAGCAGGATATCAAATGGGCGAGCCGTAAGACACGGATAGGTCCAGGACGCTGAGAAAAGAATTACCATATATGAAGCTGGTTCGAGAATATACTTATTATGCTAGCCCTTCATGCAGAAAGCGGGTACTTGCAACCAAAGAGACATGCTCCTGTCAGTCCAGATGCGAAGCATTTTGACAGCTTGTAGTGCATAGTGAGACATGGCATCCTCAAGCCCCACATTTGAATCTCGGGGAACCCAGAGCATCGGGTGAAAGTATACCATAGTAGCATGAGTCAATTGCCAGGGCTGCGTTGAATTGAAGCGATACCTATCTTGGTAGGCTTAACCGGCAAAGATAGGAGATGACGAGCCTCGGTCGGATATTAGAGCTGATAAGAAGCTTAACAAGAGGATGACCAGCTTCCAACATACCGGCAAGTAGCTCTGATGCCATGCCGGCTGCCGGCAGATTGTCCAGACTGAGCCTGGGGAAGGGACTCCATCGTGGTGTGGTGACAAGGGCGAGAGATATCCGGATGAACATGAGGTTGATGTCAAAGCCGTGACTGCATAGTCTCGACTGGGGCCCCATGTCAAAACATTTGTGGCTGGAGCTAGTTCAAGCCACAATTTCCAACGACGTTCTGTGCCTCTGCTTCTGATGGAATGATGCTTTTCTGGAAAACTGTCGACCAGAAGTTTGGGACAAGCAAGACACTTGGAAGCACTTCTCAGGGGCCGCATAAGACTCTACCGTTGCTTTTCCTTCTTTTTTTGTTTAAAAAATCTGGATTGCACGTTCTGTGCGCCATGATGCCCTATTCAAGGTTCATTCCACTCACGCTGATTAAAGGAGTCGTGGAAGATGATATTGTTGAATACCTGGTTGTTTACGTAAACATTTTGAGAGCACTCTTGGTACAGAAGGCGAGGGAGACTTGAGGTTTGAGGCATAGACTGATGAGATGTGTACGTATTATCGTCTTCCTGAGCGCAATGCTGAGGCGTCGATAATCTTGTCTACCGGCTTAGGAAAATCAACACCAGGAAATGTACTAAGAATTTATGAACTGGACTCTGGCCTTCAAGAGAGAGAGAGAGGCAAAAAAGGGCAGAACTAGCTGACTTGAAAGTATGAAACACTGCCAGAGCAGTCGGCCAAATAGGGTTGTCCTAAGATTACCCACGGTAGGCCAACCAGAATCCAGTACCAGCAGTCTTTGTCTTTCAATATCAGGGTGGGGAAGATTCCACTCCAATTGCTGCATTCTCATCGCGAATATCCAAGATACCACCCCTCTAATTAGTTGAAGACGCGACTGGCTGGAGCCTTGATATCTGGCTCAGGCCGAGTGAGCTGAGTTCAATCAACCATAATATCGCTTCCATCAATTCATCCAACAAGCATACATGAAGGACACAAATGTTTATGCGCTCCTTATTCAGCCCGGACATAATGCTCACCCTGGCCGAGTCCCAGGGGCGATCATCAAGGGCGCCGCTCAACAGCGGTCATTTGGGGGTCATCGCTCTGATAAGACAACCGACAAGTTCCAAGCAAGGAATGTAGTTGAAGGCAATTTTCGCACACTGGTACAAGAGTACGTGGACATAATTTGTTCAAGCTCGTTTCCCAGCCCCACGCCGCTGCCTGCATATTGCTCCCCGTTTTCGACTTAAGACCAAACAGGCAAGACGCGCTCATATATGCAACTCGGAATTTAGATAGCGTTTGCGGGGAAATGGTTGCTAAAGAGGTGTGCAAGATGAGGATGTCGTGTGGTTGCCGTTGAATGCAATGGCAGGTAGATGCGTCGCCTGGACCTTCCAGATGTGGTAATGTGACGCCGGTGATGGAGAATCCGTCTCAATTTGAGTTTGGCCTCCAATTGTGCGTTGGCATAAGGAGCGACTTTGAGATCACTAATGAACAGGAGAAGATCATATCCTCGGACGAGGGCTGATTTGTAATTTCTCTTGTCAAGCGTTCTCTTCGTGGCACTTTCTTCGATTCAGGTTGCCAAAGTCGCTAAGGATGCCTAAAATCCGATAAGCAAAGCCCGGTGCTCGAGGAAACTATGCGAGACGAACGCTGGAATCGCGTTTGACTTGACTGGCAGTCCCCTAGACAGAGCAATCTTTTGGCCACATGTACGTAATCCTTTTCTCTATGGCTTCATAGAGGAAAAGGGGGGGGGGGTTGCTGCCCGTGTACGCCCGTGGTAAAGGCACACAGTTCAAGACCAAGGAAAAGGACGGAGTCGCCACAGCCACAGCGACGGCGCCTGGACCTGGATTTAAGAGTCTCTACCATCATATCACACGTACCAGCGACGGTGAGTGAAGTCGCTGCATCTCACTGGCGTGTTGCTATGACGCCAGTGACCCCTATTGATGTCGATGACAGCCGCTTAGCCACCACCTCTCGAGTGAAGCTGCGTGCAGGTTGGAATGGAACCAGTCATCCAATCTTGATTGTCCAATCTCGTGCAAGACGATATCTTCCCCTCCCCTTCACCATCCCATCTTCACTTTTCATCATCTTCTCGTGTTATGGCCTCCCCGAGCTTCATCCTGCCTTGCCCATGACATGAGTCTGGTGTCACCTTTGCACCTACGCAGTTGTTGGGCTAGCAGTGATGGGGGTCACAAATTGGACGTCGAAAGAGACCTGTCGATAGGTACGTTGGAAGCGACGGGGTGGTTTTCTTGCGGGCTTGTTGAGTCGGGAAGGAGGAACAAGTTATTTGAATCATGGGCGATTCTTCAATAGGCCAGGCGGAGAGGTTACTGTGTACAACCGGCAGCCCGAAAGTTTTCGGCTGGTTGACTCAAGTATTGTACGAAGCCGCCGCGTGCATATTGTTGCGTTGAAGCCAAGCTTTGACTCTGTGGTCTCTTCGGAAGCATTATTGCAGATCAAGAACTTGTGCAACACCTTCAGCATCAACGCCGCGAGGGCTTCTGGGGCTTATGAATCGGCCCCTCGAAGCCGTGTTGTGAGGAGTGGTGACCGCCAGGGCAACAATTGAGCACGACTAATGCGAAGATCGACGACACGGCACACGGCACACCATCCATGACGACGGCCATGTTCCGGAAGACCTTGTCGGCACGCGAAAAATAAGCTTAAGCGAGAGGGAGCACTCTGCCTCCACAAAGCTTGTTATAGCCGCGAACAATGAATCGAAATCCGGGGAAGTGAAATCGGGATGACCTGAATATCGTGATGGTTCAGGCCATGCCGACAACTGAATAGCTACACGCGATACACAGCCTTTACAGTAACGCGTTTCCTCTGACTACCTACAGCCAATGCGATGAATCAGAATATGGCGCGATCTAGGGCTCACAATTGTGCTTCTGCCATGCTTCCGCACCAACTGACAGAAATTGTCTCTCAAATTCTGCTGCAGGAGCAAAAACAAGCACGAGAAATAACGATGGGCGTCGTTCTTGATTCAAGGATGCTTCTTCACTCTCCACTGTGAGTGAAGGAGGCAAGCGGTGAAAAAGAAAGTCGCCAATCACATCTCCACGTGCTGTTTATCTGGCCAGGCGGGAACTTAGTTCCCGGTTTTCCCGCTGCCCCAACCCCGGCATGTTGCAGGGATCCTGCGCTGAGACCCAGACGGAAACGGGAACAGTGACAGGAGCCCTCAGGCGCTGCCAGCCTGTCTAGTGCCGTGATAGCGCCCCTGTTCTATATTTATTGGCCTGTAATCTAGCCAGTCGTGCTACAGCTCCCAGTGTTGCTTGTTGATGACGCAGTTTCGGTTAAATTTCTCAATTCGCGTGGCCGCTTCCGTCTCGCATCCCCTAAAGCGGTGGAAACTTGGCCGCATCGTCAAACAATCGAGACACCTACACATTTTTTCCGCGCTCGTAACTACTCAGGTAAATAGTTTTGTGCTGTTGGTTGCTGTCCTTCTCACTCTCGCTCTCGTTCTCGACGTCTTGGGAGGCTTGCGCCGTATTGCTCAGAAAGCTGAACCACCAACAGAGCTGCAGCACCACGCTCCGTGAAGCAACGCCGACAACCACGACAGCACGGCCATGTCTGCGATGAAAGAGAACCAGCGCGACTCGGGCGAGGAGGACAGGAAGCTCGAGGGCGGTGTTCTCCGCCAGGAACCTCCTCCTCCGCCCCCGTCCAGCGGCCTTCACCCCGCCATCTACATTGCGTACGTGCTTGGGTCAACAAACGGACAAACAACACAGGCGTGGACAGATTGCTAATGATAGCGACGTAGTGCGTGGATTGCATGTTCCTCTGGAGTCATTATCTTCAACAAATGGGTCCTTGCAAGCGCCAAATTCAGTACGTGCCAGCCATTCCCGCGACGCCTCAATCTAATTCCACGTTACTTCCCTCCCCCCTTTACGTGGCTGCTGAGGAATGCGATTGCTAACTTTTCGCTGCCAACTAGACTTTCGTAAGATCTACTCTCGATGCAGCTGGCGGTTCAGCTATTCCCGCAAGACCCTCCCATTGACCGCGCTATAGCTCTCTTCTTGACAACATGGCACATGTTCTTTGCCACCACCATGACCCAGATCATGGCCAAGTTCACCACCACTCTTGATTCGCGACACAAGGTCCCCATGACCACTCAGACCTACATGTGAGTAGCTGCCGGCGACGAGGGGCGCATAGGAGCTGGGCTCCTGGAAAAGCGCAAAGGAACCATGAGACTGACGTGTGCGACTGCTCAGGCGCGCCATTGTCCCTATTGGCATCATGTTCAGCTTGAGTCTGATCTGCGGAAACGTCGCCTACTTGTATCTTTCCGTGTCTTTTATCCAGATGCTGAAGGCAACCAATGTCGTCGTCACCCTCTTCGCGACCTGGGCCTTTGGAATCGCCCCTCTAAACGTGAAGACCCTCAGCAACGTGGGCGTGATCGTCTTTGGTGTGATTATTGCGTCTTTCGGCGAGATCAAGTTCGACCTGATCGGTTTCCTGTGTACGTGCCGGTTCATCGCCAAATGCACCAATGGCCGCTCTCAGCTAACCTGAATCTAGACCAATGCAGTGGTATCGTCTTCGAAGCTCTTCGCCTTGTCATGATTCAGCGCATGCTTAGCTCTGCGGAGTTCAAGATGGATCCCCTTGTTTCTCTATACTACTACGCGCCTGCCTGCGCCGTCATCAACGGCGTTGTGACTATGGTTGTTGAAATTCCGCGCATGACCATGGGCGATATCTACAGCGTTGGTCTCTTCACGCTCCTGGCCAACGCCTTTGTTGCGTTCCTGTTGAACGTGTCTGTCGTCTTTTTAGTACGTCCAACCCCACACCTCAATCTCTTCATGCAACCCAGTTTGCTGACTTTTCCTCCCCCAACAGATCGGAAAGACCTCCGCCGTCGTCCTCACCATGTCCGGCATTCTCAAGGACATCCTCCTCGTCTGCGCTTCACTCATTATTTTCCGCGATCCCGTCACCCTGCAGCAGTACTTCGGCTACTCGATCGCCCTGGGTGGCCTCTGCTACTACAAGCTCGGCGCCGAGAAGATACAGTCTGCCTTCACCGACGCGCGTCTGCAAATGGGCACGATGCGCCAAAATCATCCGGCCCGCGCAAAGGGTGCCATGGGCGGCGCTGTGTTTGCAGGTATTCTGTTTGCTGCATACCTCTTCTGGCCGAGCTTGCACATGCCGCCAGTCATTGCCACGCCCTCGGGTTAAGTCCGGCGCGATAAAGGTAGTGAGATCGGTACGGCTTTCATTGGGCGAGTTTTGAGTTTCACAAAGAACGCTACAAACACGGCTTGGAAGTGGAAGTCGCGAAAATTCGGACTGGGTCGAAAGAGTGAAGCAGCCAGGTCCGCTGCTCACACAGATGTGCTTCAGAATTTTCTTCATGTCTTTTGATTAACGATCATTGTTGTTCAGCATCGGTAAGGCAGGTTCAGGTGTCAGGTATATGCGCAAGCTCTGTATGGCAGTCGTTCTGGGAGGCGCCGCGTCAAGACATTGTTGAATGACTTACTGTTGCCGCAGGTTGCATTGTTTGGCTTTTGGGTGGCTAGGCGGGATCTATGGTTAGGACTGGTATAGATTGGCGGTACCTATGTATGAAAATGTTGCACTAGTATAAAGAAGTGAAATTCACAGATGTACCAACGTTTCGTTCTTACTTTCTCACGAGGATACCATATACTATGTTGGCCTTTAACAGACATGAGAGCTAGTATGCTACGGTCCGATGGAGTTGCTGTCGACAGTAGGCGAATTCAAGCAGACGACAAGCGTTTGCGATTCAGATTGAGGTGATTCTCTTTCAGGTTGCTTTCAACAACAGTGAGATAAAATAGTATTTACTTGACGCAGATCGGACTGACTAGGGACATACCATGTTTGGGCACATTGGAGCAATTCTGTCTGCATCGACCGCACGTAAGACCTGTCCTGGACTAGATTTCCATGAACATACCCGAATTCCGTCGCGAGGTGATTGCATACGATCGCCGTAAAGTTGATTAGCCAAGATATTCATTCTTTACTTGCTGAACCTTGTCGTCAGTACTGAGTCCTGTAGCATGGATATAGAGATGGATCGCAATTGGACTTTGGAGCCGGCGTGGCGCTGGACGTCGCTTTGGAGGCACACTTTCGTGAGCCCAGACCAGGTTTGGAACAATCAAGACAACGAGCAGCGACCTCCGGATGATGGAAACCCTTGAATTCCATGATAGTCTCTCTCATGCTAAAATTTGGTCACGTTAACGACTCGTCCAACATATCATAAACATCCTGGACCTCATGGCCATGGTGAGTCTCTTTGGCGACACCCTCGAGAGTTTGATGAGTGCTCAGCTGAGGGACAATGCGCAATCGGTTCTCAAGCTACACTGTTGGTCACGATGGTGGAGGTATCAAAACAGAGAGTAATTTTTGTTCCCATCGTGTGTCGAAGGTAAAGAAAAGGGCGACGGAGATTTCAGTCGTAATAAGGAGCCATATGTTGCACACTTGCAGAAGCTGAGTTCTCCCCGGAAAAAGAGCGTATACGCAGTTTGTGCGTTGAATGCCTGGATCAGACTACCAAGGCTGTCTGTCAGCCTTGCGGATCGGCTTGACCTTGATATCGGTTTGTATGCCCGTCGTCGAGGGTTCTCTTAGCTCACGGCTTTCTCCACCGGCCTCCACCTCTGCGGCAAAAGTCCGGCGATCACCTAGACCTTCCAACTGACTCCACAACTGCAAGATATGAAATCATTGTTTGTCATTATTAATCCATCGAAACATATAGTCTTACTAACAGAAGTTTCTGTTGAAGCCAAATTTGTTGCACATCCGGCCCTGCCTAACTTTACTGAGGCGGATCTAAGAACGGCCCGATCTTTGAAGCACCTATCAAGCACGGCGTTGTGCCTCATAATCTCATTCTCCTATCAGCTTTAGCATTGAGCCAACAGACACGACCGCAGTCCCGTCACCAGTCTGTCCAAGAACCAAGATGACTGAACAGAACCGTCAGTGGCAGACGCGGCAGGATGGTCTAGACAAGGTCTTCCAATCCGCCGGCCCGGTACCCACTCCGGGCGACGGCGAGGTGCTTGTACGTATCAAGGCGGTATCCTTGAATTACCGTGACACTGAAGGTGAGTGTTCTACATTTGTTTGGTAAGCGCAAAATAATCTGCTAATTGGGTGTGTTAGTGGCCATGGGGCTTTACACGCATCACAAATCTATGCAGGGCGGTTCGAATGAACCTCTGGTTATTTGCTCTGATATGAGCGGCGAAATCACCGCCGTCGGCAACGGGGTTGCATCTTGGAAGAAAGGCGACCGTGTCATGGGAATTTTCAATCAAACACACTTGACGGGTCAGATCAAGGAGCACCACATGGCCCATGGGGTGGGGTTGCCGCTGGAGGGCGTGCTCCAAGACTATCGTGTATTCCCTGAGACGGGCCTCGTCCGAGTGCCGGACCATCTTAGCGATGAACAAGCTAGTTGTCTCCCGATTGCGGCGTTGACAGCTTGGATGGCCATCAACGGGACCCGACCAATTGGGCAGTCTGGTGGAAAGGGTGAAGTCGTTCTTGTTCAAGGCACGGGAGGCGTAAGTATCAGTGGGCTGCAAATCGCAAAAGCTAGTGGAGCGATGAGTGAGTCTTCTTCGTTCCGATTAATGAGTGGTTTTCTTCAGACTGACGATTTCCAACCCAAGCGATCGTGACTTCGTCCTCGGACGAGAAACTTTCACGGGCGACAGAGCTAGGTGCCGATCATGTCATCAACTACCGTACCAATCCTGACTGGGAGAGGAAAGTCATGGAGATTACAAAAGGCAACGGTGTGGATATAATCTTCGAAGTAGGCGGTGCGAGAACCCTCCGCAAGTCCTTTGACTGTGTCGCATTCGGTGGAGTGATCAACAGCATTGGATATGTCACAGGGAAGCAGGACGATCCTACGGGCGACCTCACCAACATCAACGTGCTTGCGCTCCGAAGGACGGCGACGTTGAAGGGTATCATCAATGGGCCCCGGGATAGGTTCGATGAGATGTGTCAGTTTTACGCGGATCATCACGTCCAGCCGTTAGTCGACCGGGTATTCGAGTTTGGTCAGGCCAAAGAGGCGTTGAAGTATCTGTTCGATGGGTCGCACTTTGGAAAGGTTGTCATTCGTGTGGCTCCATAAGAACCAGAAAGGAGTTGAGCAATTGAAATTTGTCCCTCATCGGTATTAAGTATGATTACTGGGCTGGAGAATAGTTTTGCCACCAGCCCAACACAATTTCAATTCTCGTCCCCCTGTAAATAAAGCATCCCAGGGTCTCGATATCGGTACCCGTATCAGGCCGTGTCCTTCAAAAACCCACAGAAATGACCAAAGGAGCTCATCATATTGTACAATAACACATTTTCTGGCAAATCTTGGAACTGCCTTCCTGAATTATTGTGAAGTGGAGTTTTGGGGTGGTGGGCGATTCTTTCCCCTGTATCTTGATATTTCTGTCTTGGAACCTCGAAGTTACTGCCTACTTAAGTGGATAAGTCTTCTCTTGCACTGATGTTCTGGGCCATCTCATCCAAACTCTCTTTCTCATCTTCTATCTTCATAAGCTGCTCTGGTGGAACTCAACCGCGTGCTCGATCCACTCCAATTGCTACCTTCTTCAGATTATCTGCGGTCAATTGAGCACTACCACACATCATGAAAACCCAGAGAAAGCTAGTAACTCTTCGTACCATCACCGATGTTTGCCGCCTCAAAGGTGCTCGCTACAAAGGATATGACGTCGTGACCATCGATGGGGGCTGGAGCGTCGTCGTCTTCCATGGCGCATTCCCCCGCGGACAGCTGGTCCTCTTCTTCGAGATCGACAGCTTCATCCCTGCGACCAACGGAAGGTTTAGCTGGGAGGACTCTCGCGATATGATTGAATTTCAAGGCATCAAGGGATTTCATGTTCGTTCTCAGATGTTTGGCAAACAAATTTCTCAAGGCCTCGTTCGGTCAGTACCCCCAAAACAATCCGCTTGCTGCCTTGCTTAATTGGTCACTGACGCGTACCAGACACATCACTGCGTGGCCCGAGGTCAAGATCGTGATGGACGATCTGGAGGAGGAGCATGGCAACCAGAAGGCGGTTCAGATTGCAAGGGGAATGTCCTTCGAGGCAATACTTGGAGTGAAGAAGTGGGGGATTCCATGTGGTGTGCAAGGAAAAGTGCTTGGTGAAGTCCCTCAATTCTTTCCCCGATCTGCCTGTGAGCGAGTCCAGAACGATCCCACGATATTCACGGCAAAGCACCTTGACACTGTCTTTCAGGTCACTGAAAACCTCGACGGAGTGTCCATGACGGCTTACTGCATCACTAAAGGCTCCAAATGGCATCATTCACTGCCCTCTCTTCCCGAGGGTTCAAAGCAAGAAACACCTACCACTCGCTTCGGCGTGGCCAGCGCCGGCCAGGATCTTGACGAACGAAGCAATGACGACTACTGGCAAGCCGCCAAAATGACTGGTATCCCAGAGAAACTGCATAAAATCGGCATCAGCAATGTCGCGGTACAGGGCGAGCTGATCGGTTCAAGGGTCAACAACAATAGCATGAACTTTCCCAGCGATGCACCTCCCATGTTCATAGTATTCCAGATTTTCGAGATCGACCGACAAGAGTATGTAAACGCAGCCGAGGTGGTAGGTATATGTGAAAAGATGGGACTACTGCATGTACCGGTCATCGGTTATGTGAGACTCGGAGAATTTGCGAGAAGCTTGAAAGAGGTATTGGTCAGTGCGGAAGGCGTAGGCGCTCACGGTCAAACAAGGGAAGGACTTGTATTCAAGAGCATGCGAGATGACTTTGCTTTCAAGATCATCTCAAATAAATGGCTTCTTGAGCAGAATCAATAGCCCATTTCGCTCTGACTTGATGAGAGGGTAATGCACTTCCTCGTCACCTAGTGAGCAGAGAGTGGTTCCATAGCTCAACACAATTCACTATTAGGACTATCAGCAGTTGTCTGCCTCCTGACGAGCCTATACTTCTCTCCGCACCACTTATGGTCTTTTCGAGGCACAGCTCCAGTACGACCAGCAACGCGACGACGATTTCGCTGTGCGCTTGACCACTCGCGTCCGTCAGTGGCGCTAATCATCCGTAATACGAGACATTCGAAGACCCTCCTGTACAAGTGGCCCGCTATCAGCATGGGTGTTACTACTGTCAATGAGCAAGACAGCGAGCGGTGTGTTACCCTGCCGCCATTCCAAAGTCCCCCGATCGTGCCTCATCCAAATTGACGATCACATTAGGTTGCCTGGAAGATGCCAATTTCTACGCTACCAGGCTTCCGAAATCCGGCGCCCAAGACGCACAGCACCATTCCCATCTTTGGCTGACGACAGCCACGAGTTGTGTTTGACTCGACGGCATGTGCACCCAGGTTGTTGCGGTAGGTAATTGAGCTTGTCACTAAGATGGAGGCGAGCACAGCCAACACTTTGAGCAATGTTGCCGACATAAGAAGAACATCAAATATCTGAAGTAGAGCTACAATAAAATCTCCAGCATCGTCAACTCTCCCTACCCAAAAACACTTCATTGAGGGCTGCAAGAGGGGTGTGCGCAGAAAATCTGTCAAGAGAAGGGGTGCAACAGTGTTCGGCCAGCATCCTCATATCAGTGACTGGAAGCATCTTTGCTATCTAATCATAGATATACCGCAGGGTAGGGTCTTGTAGATATGATAATTTGTTTTCATTTTTGTATCTTTTCCATGCAATTCTTTCATGCTATAGACCATGACCACCGGGTGCTACTCTTCACAAAGACCCAAATTCGCTAGCAAATCTCCTGCTAGTACGTCCATGCCAGCCGTTTCCTTGTCTTCAATCCCAAAAGCCAAGAAGAGCACATCGTCCGCATACCCATGGTACGTCTGGCCCTTTTCTCGCCAGCTTATCGATGTAACATAGAACATCTCCGTATCGCCATTTGGCATCAGACTCCTTCCCGAAATCCACAACGGCCGCGTGCTTACTGCCCACACTTCAAACGGTGCGCTCTGCCTAAATACCATAACGTATGGGTGGTACGTGGCGTGGAACTCGTAGTAGGTCTTGTGCTGGTAGATTGTGAATATAAAAGTATTGTCCTCGGTAGGTTTGCAACCGGGATCCGAGCGTCTGCACAGCGTGACAGAGAGTGAATTGGTCGCCTGGTGAACAGACTCAAACGTAGCACCGATTAGTCGAGGCAAGTAGCGCGCCAGGCACTTGACGTCTGTCTTTGCGCTATTCAGCGCAAGATCCTTCCCCACGCTCCCGTCTGGGTTCAGCTTCGCAAACGACCGGCTCGGTGTAAGGTCGAAATGCACGTATGGATCCCCCTTGACGTCCCAGAAAAGAAACCAGTTCTTCTCCATCACACCATAGGGCGGCTGACGCTGCAGCTCCGTGCCCGCGCGGTCCGTAAAGGCCTCTCCCGCCGGCGGCGCGCCGTCCACATCCGTCGCCCAGTCGGGCACCAGCCCGCGAAAGTCCTGGATCCACTGCCCAAAACACGTGAATTGGCTGTTGCTACCGTACACGACAAAGGGGCTGCGCGGACCGTAGAGCACGCGCGCGTCGCGCGGCCCGTAGCTGATGGTGACAAAGTCCAGCTCGTGGGGGCACTTGCTCGCGTCGGCGACGGCGGTGGTGGGCTCGATGGGTAGGGGCTCGGGCTCGCCAAAGCCGCGGCCGTCGGCGTCGATGCACATGAGGGTGTCGTTGATGAATTTGGCGTTGCAGACCAGCTCGACCGAGGGCTGGACGACGCCGCCGCGCTGGGCCACGATGATCCAGGTGTTTTCGCGGTGAGGGTGTGGGAGGATGTTGGGGTTGAAAGTCTCTTCGGTCCCGAACTTTATGCGGAAGAACTTGCGGTCTTGGGTCGTGACGGATTGCAGTTCTGTGTGTAGTGGGTGGCCACCGCCCGGGCGGAGGGTGGTTGGTGGCGCGAAGCCTATGATCTCGCCGTTGGGGCCAATGAAGGCATTCTCGGACATGGGCGGGCGGATGGCGGAAACATCGATGATGGGTTTCTGGGGCGGCGGCGGCGGTGACCTTTGTGCGTTTGTCTGAGACGTCCAGTCGAGAGGGACACCCGAGAGGATGAGTAGGGTGGCAGGGCCGGCGACTTTGAAGCACAATATGAGAAAGACGGCGACGCTGCCCAGGAGCAGCGTCAGGCGATGCCGTCTTCTCTCTCGTGTCAACATACTGGCTGCTCTTCTGCGACTCCGAGCCGGTATGGTGGACTGTAGGAGGGCATGTGTGAAGAGAATCTTCAACTGCGCGTGACCCTATCGTGAGCTTCCCGCCGTCACAAAGGATCGAAGAAGGGTGGTGGTGTTCACATTCACGACACACTCCAGATGCCCATCAATTTAATGACTTGGTTCAAAAAAGAGTTGGATTTGTTCTTTCATGCGAAGGGGGGGACTTTTTATCAGATGTTCTATATTTGTGTGCGACAAGCTTAATAAAACATCGTTTCCTCTCGACACCCTTTGGACCACCAGGTTTTGGGTGCACAGCCATGTTTCCCGTCAGTCGATCACCCGTTAATCTGAAGTTCCGATCTGCTGCACCGACACCCAAGACCTGTTAGAAAAGGTTGGATGGAACAAATTGGGGGATTTTGAGACGCTGGTTTTGGGATGGTCGAACGAAGAGTTGCCGCTTTGAGCGCGATTCAACTTTACCCAGGTTTCCGTGGTCTTGGGTGTGTGTAGGGGTACGTAGCTAACTTTACCCTGGTGCATAGAAGTTTTTGCTGTCATATCAATATCTTTAAGCTTATTATGCTGTGACAGGATCAACGTGGGAAATTGATGATGTCTGCCCATAATCACCTAAGGTTGTGCTTCCTTACTTATCTTGTCGTACACTATACGAAGCGTGGTGAAACCAATGACAAAGTGCCAGCGGGAGCCAAGTTTGATGATGAAGCTTGGAAACATGACACACACACATACACAAGGGATAAAAGTGGTAATTACATGGGACGAACAGGGACCATTGATGCGCAACCTGGCTCCAAAAATACCACTAATAAGGTTTGGAAACTTTTCAAAATCAAGCTTACTAAGGTTCCAATTTCCCCTGCTGAAGCAATGATTTGCACGTTCTCAACGTCGCTTCGAAGGGGGAACAAACAACCCCCCCCAAAAAAGGAGTACCAAAAAGTCCTCCCAGCCTCATACTCTCTGAGACTTTGCTTTGTACACCTGCTCCTCCTTTCTTCTCCACCAAAAGATTGGCAACCTGAAAAGACTGGGACCTACGACTAAACAACAACACGTCACAGATGTAACACAAAAGCCCTGACACAGCTGACAAGCGGTCCTTCACATGTCTGCGACCTCATCCGATCCGCCATCGACCGCGGCGAAATCAGCACACCTCCAAAACGCAAGATCATCGTCCCTCCCCTCTCCCCCGCCTTTCTGCGCGCTCCTCCTCCTCCGCCGCCCCCCGGAAAAAAAAGATGTGGAGCCGAGGCCTGCCCTCATTTGATGCCCCCAGACACGACTTCAAAGCTTATTATTCTGACGGACGATCCCTACGGAAAGCGGGAAGCTTTTCTCTCCTGTGAATTCCTACGGAGGGTTTTTGCTGACTTTACCCCATGTTCCCCACAATCTGGGCGGGTCTCCTGTGATGACCTGGACGGCTAAGCTGACTCCTTCTGGGAACGCTCACCCGTCCGCGGCCCGCGAGTAGCAGCAGGGGGCCCTGGTCGACCAATCGCCGAATCTCAGCTCTACATGGGGCTAGTACTACCTCACGATGTTATAGTAGCATCGGCCTAAAAGGGAGCAATTTTCTGGTGAACGCTGCAATTGCCCCCGGTGACGATGGTGTCTAATCCACCTGGGGGGGCTATTGTGAAGGTGTCGGTGAGAAGTGCTCCAGGTTTACTGGGCTGCTATGGTAATTTGATCCACTCTGGATGGCTGATTACCTGGTAGGTAGGTAGGTTGTCATGTCTAAACAAAGTTGCTGGAGCGCACGGATGTAGGCTTGAAGCACTCGAGAAACGTGCGTGCGCTACACCAAGTTTCCGCGATTTCCCCCTGGAGGATGCTGATATGTCAAGATAGGAAACTCATGCGCTGGCCGTTGCCCCAACTTTGGTATTGGGAATTGATGCCCAGGTCATTCACATAGAACGATAGATTCGCTTGGCTTTGTGCTGTATATGATTATAGCTCTCTGATTTACTCTGTTACTGACACGTTACTGACACGCAGCTGGGATGATACTGTGACTGCATCTCAAGCATCTAGTTTCTTTCCCATGCCCACTTCAATAATCGGCGCAGCCCCAAGCCCTGCTCCACCGCCCTCCGCCCCTGCAGGCGCCGGCAACGTCTTCTTCATGAGTGCCTGCGCAAACTGCACAGCCGGCTCGTCAATCCACCTGGTCACTCCCTCCGCGGCCCAGAACGTCACCGGCAACAATATGACATGCGGCAGCAGAAATGCCACCTCCATCCCCAGCGGTCCCTTCATGGGCAGCGGGAACCGATTGACCCACCATGACAAGGCCGTGAACTGATCCAGTCCATTGCTCCCCACCCAGCCTACCGCCGTGTAGAGTCTGTCGCCCAACGTCCATAATATCGGCCCGTGGACGAGGTACAGCGCGTAGGACACGCGGCCCAAGTACTGGCAGAAGCGCGTCTCGAAGAAGCGGCGCAGCCAAGGGATGCGCGGGGTGGCAGCCACGAGGAAGGTGGCCGCGACGAAGAGGTAGAACCACTTGTAGTCAAAGGCGGCCTGGGGTTTGAGGAATGACAGATAGTACCAGCCCCGGCTTCTCTGCAGGTCGGCAAAGTTGGTCGACGGCGTGGGGATGCCGCCCAGGTAGAGCGCGATGACGAGCATGTGGTAGTAGATAAAGTCTTTGTAGGGGCTCAGACGTGCCATGACTCGTGGAAGGGCATTCTTCGCGGCGAGCAGGTCGAGGTCCGCAAGAAACATGCCTGTCACAAAGAGTGTGCAGTACCACCCGTCGGCGATATACATAAAGTAAAACATCAGACCAAGTGTGCACCAGAGACGTGCCTTGGTAGTGCAACGTGAGAATGCAAGGAGCGCGGTGTAGACGACGATCGAGCCCCTCATCTCGACGGGGATGCTCCAGAGGTGGAAATTGTACGAGAGCCATGGCTCACCGCCCGAGTTGAATACGAAGCTGAAGTTTTTCAGTTCGCAGTACCACCACCACAATTCGTCGCGGAAGCTCCCTTGTTTTTTTATGCCGCCAATCCAAAGCCCACCAAATGCGTGCCAGGTGAGCATATAGAGGAAGGTCGTGGCAATGAGCGGGATGTACAACCGTAGCCAGCGGCGGAAAAGTTGGCTCGAGAGATTATCCGCAAGCTTCGCTTGCTCGCCGGCCTGTATGAGGCTTAATGGTTTGGTCGACAGCACATAGCCCGAGATCACAAAGAAAGTCGCCACTGCAAAGTGTCCGCCGTTGAAGAGCAGGCGCACACCGGGGAAGGCCGCGAAAGCATACTGGCCCCCGAAACCGAATGCGTTTTCGATAAGTTGTGTCTGTAGAGGAAAATGTGCCCATAGCCCATGGTGCTGCCAATACACCAAGAATGCAGCAAAGCCGCGAATGCCGTCAAGGTAGGCTGTCTTACGCAGCGGCTCAGCGGGCGCGTTTGTTTTTGACTTGGGCCAGATAGCTGAGAATACAGACCGCAGCCGCCTAACTGCCCAGCTCGCTCTAGGTGACCTCAACGACCGTGGCGAGAGAAGGCTGATTTCTGTGAGTGTCGGTGCCTTCCAAGACTGCTTCTCCTCCCAGTCAAGACCTTTAACATCATCCCAATCATTGCCGTCGAGTATGCCGAGGCCGTGGTGTTTGTTTGCCATTTTCTCTTCTGTGCTGGTTCGTGCGGATGTAGTAGTTGACGCTGGCGACTGGGCCCGACGGTCAAAGCCCAGGTCTTTGGTCTTGATGGCAATAGGTAGGGGCGGTGGATCTCGCCCTGACCGTCTTGTCGACAAGTTGTCGAGAAATGACTTCATGGAGCTGGTGAGCGGACGAGCCCCCCTAGCAGCCCCCAGACAAGGCTACTGACAAAAGGCTCAACAACACAAAGCCACAACACGACCTCGCTAGCCTCCTGACCACCGGACTATTCGCAAACAGGCTTCGTGTCGAGATTGAGCTACCGGACTGTCTGCTCGTTCCGATTGCGTTGACCTTTTCTCTGGGCTGCAAGCTAATGGCTTCGTGACACCAGGTGACCAAATTTCGGTCAGGGATTGATGAGGTGGAAGTCCTTCCGTTCACTTTCACAAGCCAAACACCAAGTATGGGATCGCCCAGTGTATAAAGTCAATTTCCCTCAGCGCCGAGGTCGATGAAAGGCGTAGACCTCAATCTGGTCAAGAGTCTCGAGGGGTAGGTTGCGGGGAAGACAGAAAATGCAAGACACAGGACACCACCTCCCTGGTAGCTGCAGGAACTAGTTGGTGCCAAAGAAGTAGGTACACCTTTTTTCTTTCTTTGGTGGCTTGGTGTTGTATTACTTGATGAGTGTGGTTGATCTGCATGAACTAGGAGATTCGATCTCACCCGAAGTGACATGAATTCCGCAGCCTTCTTGCCTGTCTCGCGGAATTGATGTAAGAAAAGATACGGGACAATACCGTCCGTACCTAGGTATCCTGAGCCACCTCACTAAACATTTCTTTCCACTTGACCACAGCACGGAACACGGTGGATTGTAGTCCGTCCAAAGTTTCCGATAACATTAGAATTTCAGGGGCTGAACAGGAGAATTTTCTAATCGAATCAGTAGGGATGACGTTGGGGACCGATGCATTGCATCTGGGGGCATCGTTTGTGCTAATCAGTGACGTGAGCGGCTCGGGCATCGATCCGACTGTGGAAGCTTAGGGCCACACACACCACTGTGAGATAGACAGGCTACACACCCCCATGATGATACAACCGTATTATATGTACCTTAGTAACGGTAAGCGGGATCTCGCCAGGCTCTTCCCGCCCGTCCGGTGGGGCCTCTTTTTTTTGTGGGCTCCTCCACAGTAAAAGACATCGCGTTGGGACGGACGACATAGACGATACAACATTGGTTCATTCGGGGATCGGGGACGTGGGACGCGATCACTTGCAGAAAGCGGAAGGTAGAAAATGGGCATTGGGCGACACAGCATCGCCGAATCATCAGCCGCACGCACTTAGCCACCACCAATAGAGCTGTGAAGAATGCAAGGGGCCAGATTCGCAAAGTTATTGACAAAGTTCACATGTGTGACAAAACTTTCTTGCAAACCGCGGCTTGTGTGAAGAAGATCGCAAGACGACAAGCGAGTCTGGACGTGCAATTGGTCATTAGCCCACATCAGGTGCCGATATGGGTGCAGGGGAAATCGTTGCTAGTCGGACTGCCAAACTCTTTTAGCAGCAACGTCTCTTTCTTCTCGCCGTCACGGTTGCAAAGACCAGGGACCAACTACATGGCAGCATCATAGTAGCAGGAATCGAGCCCGGCCCAAGATCCCGGTGCGGCGGGTCCGGGAGGGGGAGGCTCTCGCCCAATCGGCGCGAACCACACAGCCCGATTAGGCATGAGCTCCAGCGCGTTCCTGTTTGTGGGGTCCTCTGCCGGGACTACCGTGTATATCACACCGAACGAACCAGGGGCAGCAACGGTCCTCCGCGCAATTTGGCACTGATGTGGCCACCTACTTGATCGAATGCTCTCATGTCTGTGTAGAGCTCCACCAGGCCATGTCTCCGCCTCACGGGTGTTGTCGAAGGCGGGGTTGGCCGTGCTGATTGCCGTGCGTCTATCGCATGCTGTGGGTCGTCGGGACTCAACAGGATGACTAGGTACGCACATACGACCACCAGGTTGGGGTGACAGGCGCAATGCGCGGATGTCTTCGTATCTCTGAGCAAAAGCTTCCGCCTGTGCGATGACAGAGGTCATGCAGGCTGCCAAGAAATTTCCTGGATGATCACCATCTTTCGAGAACCTCGAGGCTGGTGTCGCGTCAGTCCGGGTGTACGGTTGCCACCCCCCCCGCGAATGGCGATAGGATTCGACTACTGCAATTTGAGAAATATATTGGTGGCCGTACGGGATGAAGTGTCGAAATATTCACCGAATGCTAGATGGTTCCGTCTTGACTCGCTTGCCGAGTCAAGTCTCCAAATTAAGGGTTGAGCAGTATGCTTGTGCACGTTGGGATGGCCCGGTATGGGAGACGCACTTTGCAATTAGATTGAGGACAAAACGTGCGTTGAGCATGGGGGCCAGGCCGCAGGAGAGCACTGGCAACAAAGCTGCTTGGCTAATTCCCCCTCGTCTGTATTTCTCCATTTGACAATATTCACACTGCTCGTACTTCGAGTTCGCCTCTACCCGAAGGGCCGTGTCTGTCGTGCGTTGGTCTCAGTGGCACCGCATCTTGCATCGGTGAAAGTGGCTGCATGTCTGTATTCTTCGGGGTGCTGAACCGAATGCCGCACCTCGGGTTGGCCTCCAGGTAGGTTGGCCTTCCGTATTCAGAAGAGTTACCGGGGAGCAATCGAGACCTTCTGGGGGGGGGGGGGTGGCGTCCGCACGAGATGATGTCTCCTCTCCATGGCACTGGGTAGCGGTGATGTTACCATAGCAGATTGATCACCGCTCTGCCAACCGCCCCTCAACCCTGTCAAATGTTACCTTGCAGCTTGATTCTCTTCAACAATGCTCTTCCCATACTTCATTTCCTGATATTCACTTGTCCGGTCAATCGGTCTGACCGTATTGCTCTCGCGTCTACTCGAATTTTGTCGCGTCCTTTGTTTCTACCAAGAGTCAACACACAATCGTTCCGATGGATGAAGAGAAGCAATCGTTCAGCTCCAGCACATCCCCAACCCGAGAGTCATCGTATAGGCAAAGCTTCGCGATGTACTCACCGGCCTCCTCTTCTTCATTTTCACCGCGGTCCTCGCTGGGTACCTGGACACCAGCCACTCCTGCATTCTCGCACAAATTCAGGAATCGCGTACCAAATCAGATGAGGCGATGCATACCCATGTACCTCACCTGTGTTATTCTCATCCTCCTCATTCTCAATGCCGATCTATTCACGATGGCGGTACCCAAAGGAAGCAGTCCAGTCTACAAGCGTGGAGGAAATGTCAAATACACATCACTTACACCAGGGTCACCCTTTGCACAAGGCTTTCCCAAGAAAATATGGCAGACATGGAAGACCGACCCATTGCAATTTGAGGAACGAGATAGCACGACTGCAAGAACGTGGATGCTGAAGAATCCCAACTTTCGGTATGAGGTCTTGACGGACGACAACGATATGGGATATGTCGAGTACCATTTCGGTCCAGGCGGTCTGAATCGGCCTGACATTGTGGAGATGTACCGAAGCATCACCGCAACTATCATCAAGGCAGATCTGCTCCGGTACATGGTGATGTACGCCGAGGGTGGTGTATATGCTGATATCGATGTGGAGGCATTGAAGCCTGTTTCTCGATTCATTCCGGACCATAGGTATGACGAGAACGATATCGATATGGTGATTGGGATTGAAATCGATCAACCCGATTTTAAGGATCACCCAATCCTAGGGAAAAAATCCATGTCCTTCTGCCAGTGGACGTTTATGGCACGGCCTGGGCTCCCTGTGATGCTGCAACTTATTGAGAACATCATGGGCTGGCTTAACGGACTCGCGAAACAGCAGAATGTTCCCATCGCTGAGGTTGTCATCGACTTTGACCAAGTCATCTCCGGCACCGGGCCATCTGCCTTCACGGAGGCCATCATAAAACAGATGAACCTGGACCGACCCGCAGGCACCCCAGAAATAACATGGGCCAATTTCCACGACTTGGATGAGTCAAAGATCGTGTCTCGCGTTCTCGTCCTCGATGTCGAAGCATTCGCAGCAGGTCAGGGCCACAGCGATAGCGGGAACCACAACTCGCGAGGCGCTCTCGTCAAGCACCACTATCATGCCAGCAACTGGCCCAGTCGCCATCCTCGATTCAATCACCCAGCATACGGTCCGGTGGAGCAGTGTAATTGGGTGCCTGCATGTGTGTCTAAGTGGGATGAAGACACGGCTGCGTTCGCTCTTCTGAGTGAAGAGGAACAGAAGAAGCTGACGGAGGACATCCAACGTGAAGCGGAGGAGCTTCGTCAGAAGCAGGAGGCTTTCCTCAATGCTTTGGCGCAGCACACGCCACAACAGAATGCTTTCCTTGATGCAATGGGTCAAAATCCAGGACAGCAGCCAATGGCATTTGCACAACCAGCAGCTGAGCAAGGTCCAGAGCCTGGAAAAGCCATCGAAGTCGCGCCACCACAGGACAAGCCGGCTGAGGCGGCAACAGAACATGTGCCTGAATCTGCAGAAGAGTCAGTGCCAGAGCCAGCACATGAACCAGTGCCAGAACAACCAGAGCAACCCAAAGAAGCACCGCAATGAACATGACACCAATTCCCTTTGTAATGAGGACCGCACATAGCAATATGGGACCTAGGCCACGGTTCTGGCACGGCGTTCCGGACACAGATTAATTATGCACAGGCGTTCGTTTTGCAGATGAATGTATGAGGAGGACTATCATTCGAAGAGGCTACCCATGCCCATCAAGTCAAGCTCAGGTCGTGGGACTCATGCCATCCTGATCTCGTCGCAACGAGTGGTCCCAGAGATCGCCTTCTGCTGGAGGAAGATGATGTCCCAGCGCAGATGGTCGCTCACGAGGAGAGTTCGGGGGCCACTGGGGCCCCGTTTCTGGGTGTTGCTCGACGCATTTACCAGAAATATGCATTGTGACGTTGGTCAAGTGTACGAGAGAGAGTCCTGAGTAAGAAGTCTGCGAAGTGATCTTGACGAACTCGACGCCGAAGCCAACGCATGTTAACGCCACATGCACCGGCCAATTTGAGAGACAGCTTAGAAAGGATTGGAAGAGGAGTTCCTGCATGTAGATAGAGGAAGGGTGGCAAGAGCGCTTCGTCAAGAGGCCGCGAAAATGGCGTAAAAGAAACAATTCACAATAAAGCACATCATCATCGTGTACAATGTTTAGACAGAGCCTTGATGAGAATGCTTCATGTAGTCATGTTAGAATCGAGCTCCTAACCTTGCTAGGCTACTGACGTAATCAGCACACACACACACGTAACTCACCTGGGTAGGAAAGTCCCGAAGAAATCCCGCTTTCCGACGACCTGTCTTCTTATTAGTGATGAGACAACCAAGTCCACTTGATAGAGTCTTGTCCTATTGAGAAGGCAGAAATCATTAGGCTTGAGAATTTACATATGAAGGACTTCCTCATTAATGATTATACCCAGTATTGATACCACTTCCCCAATTCAGTCTCGGACTCAATGTCAATAACCCCGGTTGGTGTGGCAATTGAGAAGGTCCTTATTACGAGGTCCTCATTGTCGACATATTTCAGAACTAATCCTCTGGAAATTGACCGCCCTGGATGAGCCATCCTACACACCTCTAGAGCGGTGACTCATTGCGCGTTCGCTTCAAGAGCGAACTTACAAGTACGCACACGCACAAACTAGGTGAAGGTCTGATAGGACTTGTTGCAGAATAGCGCTTGGCGACAGCGAGCGCGAATTATGTATCCTGCATCCAGCTCTTCCTAACTTCCAAGGCTATTGCAGGTGACGTTTTCATGTGGCTGAATGCGGAAGCTGGAGATCTGCCGGTAGCCAGACATGCGCGAGTTCATGTGCACTACAAACTGTACGATGAATGTTTAAGCGTTGGTCGTCTACTGAAAAGACGTAAATGTATGATGGGACCTTGACCAAGGGTATTTGATTTTTGCATTGCCATTGGCCCGCATCTCGGAAGCCAAGAGAGCAAGGGAAACCTCAGGAGTGGTGCTTGAAATGTAGTTGCTGCTCTAGTGGCCGAATGAGTCTGGCCAGATATGCGCATCGCATATGGAGGCTTGTTCCCACCAAACCGAGACGAGAGGCTAGCCCGATATAATGAAACTTAATGGGCAAGTGCGTCCGACACTTGGGATTGGGTAGCTTCTCTGGGAGTCAACAAAAGGGGCTGCATTCCATCAGCTGCCTGGATACACTCCGCCAGGTTGAGTCGACTCATGTGGCTGGTTGGTGAATATATACAAGCCAACATGATCAGCAAAGTAAGCCTCTTCACCACTCGCAAGAGGCTTTACTACGCTAGCGTTCCTTCAAGCTGGGACCAGTAGGCCTTGAGCGATGACAGCTTCACAATGTCCTGAGGTCTTGCCTTGCCATCGTGTCAGCCTCCAGGTTTTGGTTTGGTGGCCTGCTTTGTCTTCGCCTCATCTGTCTTCTTCGTAGTACCTAACGGGCTTTTACCTTGGCTTTTCCTTGTTGGCCAGTTTTGCATTCTTGTTTCCCTTCTTCACTCCATTCATTTGTTTCGAATGAACCCGCTTTAGTCCCGGTCGGTATGGCCATTGGCCATTGAGCTAGCCAGCCGCGACCATTTGTCTGAAGGGAGCACATTGTCCCAACTGCGAGGGTACTGTATATTGCCTAGGTAGATAGCATAGATGTCTTTTAGTCAACAGCAAATCAGATTTCCGATATTGTTTAATTGCTTGTCAAGCATCTCAATCTTGCAAAGATGCGAGCTACATCCAGGCTCTTCAGTCACATGCTTGCCTCATATATCTGCAGTCAATGTTTTGCATGCCAGAAGATGAGAATATGATTTATAAGCACGGAACAAAGACCAGAAAATGAGGCAGTGAAGATGATAAAGTACTAACATCATGGTGATGTAATTCTTGGACCTTGACAGTCAGAGCTGTTCCATAGTAAAAGCAACATATAACAATGAGTCGGGGATTCATCAAAGTCTAAGCTTCTGCTGCATAAGGCTTTCTGTAATATCGGAGACTGGTGCTATGTGATGAAGCTAATCTTCCAAGCTAAACTTCAAAGCATGTACAGTTGCAGCCTCAAAGTGGATGTTTTCTTGACTTTTGCCGTGAACCTCCCTACCCTAACCTAGGTAATTTCTGCCTGCTTACTCGTCAGAGCAATTAGCCCTAGTGTTGTCGAAGATACCTGTTGCAGATGAGCCAACTGAAATGATGTGGCAGATCATGCCTTTGTTGTCTGTGACTGTAATGTACCTTCGGCGTATTGCAGCCGGTGAGGCCTTTACATGCATTAGTGTTACCTAGGTAGGGTACTTATGTCGGCGCACAACGGCACACGGCACAGCGTTGAGATCCCAATCAGTGGAAGTTCGGACTTGCTTCCAAACCCGGAAGTAAAGAAATGATTCCTCCAAAGGCCCTTGGTATGTAAATTATATTCGACCGGAAGTCTAGCGACAGTACTTAACCCTCTTCACCCCCCCTCCCGGTGGGCTGGTTGCATGCCCCATTGCTGGTGAACGCAGCGAAGATGGTTCTCTCATGCTCCTTTTGTCTATTCTATATCACTTCTTTCGCTTTCGTCGGCGCTTTATTCGTCACTAACGACACGTCCATAGCTGCAAACCAGACTTTTGACTATGTGGTCGTTGGCGCTGGTCTCAGTGGCATCACTGTCGCGAACAGGTTGAGCGGGCAAGGCTACTCGACGCTTGTCATCGAGGCAGGACCGGATGCGCGATGGAATCCGGAGGTAAATATTGTTGAAGATCGTGTCTTGCATGATCCATACTGTAACTGGTTGTATACTGCGTACGATACGAACGGAACTGAGTTACCTTTGCCCATTGATGCAGGAGCTTGCATTGGTGGAAGCTCGTCGAGTGGGTAATTGGACAGAAGACTTGACAGTCGAAACAGCATTTGCTGACGGTACAACGCCTAGTCAATGGAATGGTATGGATCAGACCCACGGAAGTAGAGGTGAATAAATTGGAGGCACTGGGAAACCCAGGTTGGAATTGGGAAAGCATCGAGCCGGTTAATAGCTTCTTCTCGTGGCTTACGGGCGGGTTGAGTATGGTAACTTAACGTGCGTTCTAGTATCTTTATGCAATCGAGAGGAACCATCCCCCAAGCGATCTCCAAGTCGAACAAGGTGCCGGCCTGGATCCCAGTGTACATGGATTCAGCGGCGTCGTCAACGTCTCCTTTCCAGTGAGTCTTAGACCTGCTGCGGTAGTCCAGAGCGGTATCTTCCTCCTGGTGGCCGAACTTTGCTGACGATGGAAAGACTCCCATGCGTATACCAGAGGCAGTAGCGCTTTACAAAGAGGCACTGCCGCTGACCTTCCCCGGGCTCGTCGTTAGCAATGACATCTCAAATCGCTCAGCAGACCACACGGTCTCGGCATCCACATCCTGGACTATGTGGTACGATGCGTTGACCGGCCATAACTTACGATCATCAGCAGCAGACGCTTTACTCTGGGCTCCCGGCCAGCAGAAAGACACCTTGACTATTCTGACCAATCATAAAGTAGACAAAGTGATCTTCACTGATAACCTGACAGCCAGCGGTGTGATATTTGGCATCAAGCCTGACAGTGAAGTTTCCGGCAGTTTGTCTGGTCTGTACACTGTAAAGGCCTTCAAGGAGGTGATATTGTCGGCCGGTGCTCTTGCGAGCGCTTCTGTTCTTGAGCGATCAGGAATTGGTCGCCCGGCTGTTCTCCAGGCAGCGGGAGTTCAGCCGCTCCTGGATTTGCCGGGCGTTGGTGTCAACCTCGTAGACCAACCTGGCACGGGGGCTTCTGCACTTGTTGCTGACCAGTATCAGAACCAAACGGAGATCATCGACGACCTGGGATCAGCCATCTTTGCTCCAGTGATTAGTTTGATCAACATTGATCAAATCTGGTCGGCCGGTAAGTTCAGGAAATCCAGGATCTAGACTGTGATCCTCTGACGCAGTATAATAGATGCCAGTTCATACTACGATGAACTCACTTCGGCGAATAATACGGTGGCTCGCGCGGCCGCTCTGGTTTCGTCAGGGGCGGCTGCGAATATTGAGGGCGCCGTAGCGATTCTCAATGCAACCATCGACCTGGTTGCGAATCAAAAGTGTAGGTGACACTGCGAACAGTGAATTTACTGTTCCTCATAACTGAGACGAAAACTTCAGTTCCGGTGCTCGAGTTCGTAGGAGAGTCTTATCCGACTGTCCTCACATCTATCTTTTGGC
The DNA here is from genome assembly GCA_027946515.1 of Gnomoniopsis smithogilvyi. NCBI lineage: Eukaryota > Fungi > Ascomycota > Sordariomycetes > Diaporthales > Gnomoniaceae > Gnomoniopsis > Gnomoniopsis smithogilvyi. The sequence goes on from JAPEVB010000002.1 coordinate 5,275,963, forward strand.
CACTGTTGCCTCTCTCTCGAGGTTATGTACACATAAACTCTTCAGACCCATTTGAAAGCCAAATCATAGTCCCGAGATTTCTCACGGACAAATTTGATCGACAAGTCTCAGTAGCCGCGTCGCAACGCGCCGGAAGCTTGTTCTCATCTGCACCATTTGCAGATATTGTGGCCAGCGCGTATTACGATCCCGCTATAGGACCGAATGGAACCTACAAGGAGTACTTGGCATGGTATCTTGAAACAAGCTATGGTGCAAGCCACTGGATTGGTAGCACAGCCATGCTACCTAGGAATTTGGGAGGGGTGGTTGATCCTGAGCTACGGCAAGTTCAATAATTCCGAGATTCCATGATAAGAATCTGTGCTCTTTTCCAAGCTGACGTGGGGGCATGTCATAGTGTGTACGGGACGAAGAAGCTGCGTGTAGTTGATGCGGGAATTCTGCCGATTGAGGCTAGTTGCCATCTCATGTCGATTCTTTATGCAGTCGCCCAGAAAGCTGCTACTATTATCATCGAAGATTCTTGAACATTGAAAAGACTAGGGAGGCCTGGAGATTAAACTTTTCTTCCTTATTTTTTATTTTTATTTTTTTGGAAACATACCCAGGTATATTTGGACCTGACCTCATGGACGGGCAATGGGTGCATTGATTTGGAATAAATCGGGAACTACTTCTTGCTCTCCTATATGGTAGGTATATGCCGCTTTTCTAAGTAAGCCATGCCCTGGCACTTGTAGGCTTGTGATATGATATACAGCGTCTCCCATTCACCGCACCGACAGGCCAACGACCGACGATCCCCGACCATTTCTCCCCTACTTGCACAGGCGAGACCGGATAGCTTTGGTGCGACTCATGCGATCTTAGGGTATGGAACTCCCACATTCGCTAGGGTAAGAAAAATCTAGCCTGATGGGTGCGAGAAACCTGCATTTATATGATATATCAATTTTCAGGTGGTCAGCACACGGATTACCAAGACAAAGAGACGCTCTATGTCAGGTATGTCTGGGATATTGTAGCTCTGGACATGTCCTTTCCCACAAGCCGAAGACCCACAATACACATCGGGTTGTGGACTGGAAGCCCGATACATGTTACACAAGCCCGAAGTTGCAGATACCGTAGTATGTGGTTGCACTTGGCTTGATAGGTATGTTTCTCCGGGAATTGTGGGAACTACACGACTAATAAGCCTGCATTTCGTCTCACAATCATGGTCATTGAGCCAAGTCAGGTACGGTCGGGCTGGCTACTTGCATCATCCAAGCTCGGCACGTGGAAAGGGTGTGTGGAACACATGTCAATTATTAGGTTTGCAAGATCTTACAGTGATTACCTGTGAGTAGATCGACTGAAATCGTCCCGGACCGCTGCAGCGGCCCGAAACACTACACCCACTTTGTCAGATGCCATCAGCCAATATTCAAGGTCTGGGGGTCAAAGATGAAGCCCTGTCGAGTGCCTCGAGACAACAGACGCTTATCTATATACAGATGCAGCGTACCACTGATTCTGGAGAAGATTCACAAGCGTGCAAGCGTGACGACGTGGGTGAATAATGTCAGGGAAAGTGAAAGTAAAAGTAGATGGTGACGGCAAGTCATGTTCCCAGCGCTCAGACCATGCTGTCCGGAGATATATCAGTTGCCGGTCGAGACACCGCATAGAAGGGTATAGAGTCTCCATAACTGTAACACAGAAGGCCACGCGAATGCAGGGGACCAAAAGATTGTCGAGATGACACTGGGTGATCGGCATTCACGATGGGGCCAGTCCTGACTCCGTCCATCACATATCTGATGTCAACTACCTCGAAATGGCATTTGGGCGTTCAGTGGGGGTAATTTCCTCTCTTTTTGAAAGTTTTCTCTGGTGATTGCGCTTCTAATCTTCGGTAAATCTTTGAGGCATTTCGATCTCGTTGATTTTTTGTCTTTTGACCTGTGTAGAAATTTTGAGGGAACGCATGGCCGCAAATAGTGAAGTTCATGTTCTCTTTGCGCAGCATCGAGTCTAAATATGCCACAACTCCAAGATTTGATCACGCTTGACAATCTCCATGACCCGCTTCCAGTGTGGAATCACGAAGCAACCATCTATGGCCTCGTCATATCGTTTTTGGTGAGTAGGCTTCCATGCTATGTGCCATCTTGTGCCGCTTCAACTGACCATTAGTTTGTCAGATATTCACAACAATCTGCGTGTGCATGCGCTTATATGTTAGGTTTTTCGTCACCAGAAGCCCAGGTTACGATGATTATGTGATCGTCCTCAATCTTGTACGAGACGCCTTTTGCCATCCCTGGGTGCAACTATGGAGTACTCACACATCTTGCAGATGGTGATAATAGCAGCGAATATAGGATGTTGTCTATGTACGTCCAAATGCAATATGTTGAATGTGACCTATTGTTCTAAACGAAATGAGAGACAGTGGTCGATGCAGGTCTGGGAAAACACTTTGTTCTGCTCGGACAGGCTGGAATGTCAAACTTCGTCAAGGTGCGTCCAATTTGGTGCCCGATACTCTGTCATGTCAACTCAATCCCAACCCGAGTCACAGGTCTTTTGGTGGAGCCAAGCCTTGTACAATATGGCGCTCGCTCTGGTGAAGCTGTCGTTGCTTTTTCAGTATCTGCGCATCATCAATGAACGCCCAGATCTGAATCAGCGGAAGCTACGATGGTCTATACTTTTCATGATAGGCTTGGTCACAACATGGGGGATCGTGGAGAGCCTCCTTGCCTGGATCCCGAGTAACCCCATCAGCGCAGACTGGGATTTCACCGGAAAACCAGCCCAACGATGGGGATACGGGTCTAGGGATGTTGAGGAATTGTGAGTCTCCATCTCATTCTATGATCGGTCGGCGAGTCCGCCTTCGGAAATAGCCATACTAACTTTATTACCCGACTAGTACAGCAACATTTTTTCAACAATCGGCCTCGAACATGATTCTCGATGTAGCCGTTTTGACTCTTCCAATGTTCTCAAAGTCCCTGTGGGACACTGTACGAGCCGATGAAAAATCCCGCCGGGGACTGTTCGGTCTCTTTGCCCTCGGAGGCCTGTAAGTTAATCACAACCCCGTCCACCTTGTTTTCCTAAAAGAAACACACTCCGAGCATCCATCTCATTGCCTCTAGGACATTGATATGCTCCATCGCCCGATTCGCCACGCAAATACACAGCCGAGCCACGACCTATCCCTCCTTCGACCCGACGTGGTACGGCCCATCAACCACCGTGCTCAGCGTACTCGAAGTCGACCTCGCCACGATCGTCGCCTCGCTCCCCATTTTCTGGCCCCATCTGCGCCGGAATATTGCCTCGATCCTCGTGACGCATGAAGTCGAGATCAAAATCACCCGCGATTCGGTATATGTGCGTGAGGGCGGCGGAGAGCACGGGGCGCATTGGGATGTGGAGGGCGGAGAGTCAGACCCGTGGAAGCTGCCCAAGTTGAACCTGCGGGGGGATGCTGTGATGTTGAGTGATTTCAAGTTTGAAGGACAGACTACGAGTGAGAGCAAGGAAACGGTTGTTGGAAGGGTCGCGCCGGAGCGTCCTGGGCGTGCTTGGTCATTTGGCTCGCGGACATACAGGTCGCCCTCGAGCAGGTCTAGCAGCAAGATTCCTCTGACAAACAGCGCAAACCGCTTTTGAGATTTTGATAGAAATGATAGGCAACGTCTGGTACGCCTAGTTCAATGGTCAAAGACAAGAGGAGAAATACCCATGAAGAATTCAAGATGCTCCAGCGGATATATCAGCTAAATGCAAAAGAAATATTCGAATCACATCAAGAAACATTTCTAGAAATTGAGCCATATGAGTATAAATTTAATCATTCCATTTCAAAATGTACAATCTGAATGAACTTTTCCACCAGGCCTTAGGTCACCGACGTCTTCAAGCTTGCCTCCTTCTCTCGGGGCGCTTCCTCGTCCATTGAGCGCCCACTGACAACATCCGCCTCAACGCCTCCCAAACCCTTCAACACTGGCGGACCAGAGAAGTTCTTTCTGCCCCATGCAAAGTACCATACCATACTGATTGTGGCAAAGCCGGCAAACACAGCGCTCGCATAATTCATCGTCGAGCTATCCAGCCCAGTCAAGTTCGTAGGCATGCAGAAGAGGACGATTGACAGCAGAATCCAGCACAGCGTGGTGATGTTGATCACCATACCAAACTTTCCTAGCGAGAAAGTTGCATTTTGCAGCAACCGACGACGTTGACATATAGACACCAGAATGGGCAGTCCGTAAGAGGTAGACAGGCAGATGGTTGCAACACCTGTGAAACTGCTGAATGCCGCAGAAGAACCGAAGTAGATCAGGCCGAGGAGGCAGTCGACGACGGCAGAGAGCGTAAGGGCCCAGAAAGGGATTCCCCAGCGCTCATTGACACGACTCCACAAGCCAGAGCCTGGAATTGCGCCGTCGCGTGCAAAAGCGTACGTGCACCTGCTGCTCGCGGTGAGCGCGCCAACGCCAGCGAAGAGCCAGATACCAAGGATCAGAAACAGCAGGCCGAAGCCGCCGGCGGCAGAGCCAGTGGCCGTCTTGAAGACGAGGCCGATGGGCTGGCCGTTGGCGACTTCAAGGAGGGTCTGCACGTCAGGCAGGACAAAGAGGATGGGGATCAGGTAGACCAGGCCGGTCAGGCCTGCCGCGACGACGGAGAGCACAATGGCCTTGGGGACCTCGCGCTCGGGGTTCTGTACCTCCTCGCACATGGACGCTACCATGCCGTATCCCGTGAGCACGTACGCAGGCTGCAGCAAGCCGACGAAAAACGACCAGCCCCATGGCCAGCCCGAAGCGGAGGCGTCATAGTGGGCAAAGACGAATTCGCCCGAGCGTTTTGAAGGCGACATGACGAGTAGAACGATGAGGAAAATGAGGATGGAAGCTCCCGTCCAGTAGATGCAAAGGGTGTTAATTTGGTCGAGGTATTTCGAGAGGAAGACGTTGATGAGGTAGCATACGAGCATGCACGCCCAGAAGCAAAGGATAGTTTGCCACTCATTGGCGACGAAGGACTCGTCCCATAACGATATAGCGCTGAGGATGAGCTGCGCGCCACCAAAGTTGATGGACAGGGTGACTGTCCAGTTACCAACAAGGGTCAGCCATCCAGTGACCCAACTAGCAATGGGAGCCCATTCGGGGGAGGAGAGGAGAGCGCTCCAATAATAGACGCCACCGGCGGTAGGATAGACGGAGCAGATCTCGGCGAGGGAGGCGGCGATGGCGGTCGACAGAAGCGAAAGCAAGACCCAACCCCATATGATGGTCACGCTTTGGCCGTTGGACAAGGTAATGTAGAAAGTGGTGCTGAGACCGTACGGCACAGCCATAATGGCGAAGGAGAGACCGAGGACGGACAACATGCTTAGACTGCGCGGTAATTCGGACTTGTAACCCATCTTAGCGAGGGCATCGTCGGCTGCTCCCGCGGGCCGCAGCCCGGCGCTGGCGGGCCGGACGCTGGTGATGGAGTCGGCGCCCATGGCGGGCTGGGATGGAGTGGATGACCTGATTTGTGGTGATGTTTGGGAACGGTGGAACCACTTTAGTTGGTGGTTTGGTGTACGTGCTTGGCAGCGAAGAACAGAAAGGTCGGCGGCCACAGAAGCGGGTGGATTGGACGAAGAAGAGAAGTCTGAAGGGGGGGAAAATGAAGAAAAAGTTTATTCAAAAGGGGCACGCGACCATGCCTTGGAATTGTATTTATTGGGATGTCCGCGCCTCGTCACCTCCCATCCATACTTTAGATAGGAATACCACGCCGGTGACCAACGACGATAACGGATTCATGTAAAAGTCGCTGGGAAGCGGGTCGGCGATTGATCGGCTCAGTCGTGCGTAGATTCTCGCTTGTAAAGTCTATTAGCAAATCACTTGAAGATGGGGGTCCACTTGACCGCGGTCCACCATGTAAAGTGTCCTGAGTCAAGTATGACGGCAAGTCGCCTTGGGCGTTTCCAAGGGCCTCAAAATAACTCAGATAACCACCAGAGATACCAAGTAATAATTGATAGCGACCTCCCAGTTCAGCGACGATCACAAGATACAGAATTATCGAGAGCCGGGGGGGGGGAGAGAGAGACGACAGGTTTGTTGATCCTAAGGATGTGAACAAAATATTATTAGGGGAGAACACGAACCAACCGACCGTGGGTGGTGCGGGTGGTGAGCATAAAGATAGATAGCGTCTCGGTCCCCAAAGCGGCTTCCTTGGCAACCGTCATTGGGGAACCGGACATGCCCGGGCTTGGAACGGCGTCTTCTTAGGCGCAGTGCCCCTGACAGTCAGCCTTGTGCTGTCAAAAGGAACATGTATGTCCAGTACGAAGGTCACATTTCTCAGCCTTGCAGGCTCACAAAGTACTATGTATCTATCTACTATGGTACACAGGTAGGCAAGTTGGAAGAAAGGTGATCCGGCCCATCGCCGCCCGAGTCCACATGTCGGAGCCGAAACCGCAAGACGTGCATCCGCAGCCGAAGCCGGAATAGAATCACTGGCTGGCTGTTTGTCAACATACCTCTCATTAGTATGCAGCTTCAAGCTTGGGAGCCGGACAGCGGATCTCTATACACCCTCAATCGTAGCTGATATACGACTGCAGATGCAATCGCAGCTGACGTGGTAGTAAATCTCGTAGATATCACTGTAGTTACTTAGTACTACGGTCTAAACCCACTGCAAGGATCTCGGCGAAAGCTGTTGTCGACCCACGTTTGTGCCGTCTCCCCAGACCGGGGCTTGCGGGGGTTTCCACCCGCCACGATATGGAAACTTGGCAGTTCTGTGCACAGAATTACCTACGACTCATTTCAGAATTGCCTCATAATTAACCATCCTACTGTCTAAATCACCATCAAGTTACTGTTATCAGCAGGCTACACATAACGAAACTCATCTGATTCCACCTCCGCATACGATCGCCAACATGGCAGGCAACAGCTCCGCCTTCGCTATCCACGATGATGCAGCCACAGCACTTTTCGGCCCCTCGCCCAAGCTTGAGCTTCTGGCTGAAAATAAGGACTACCCAGCCTTTCATGAGGCAGGTGTGTATTTTGATGGCGAGGAGCCGACGCTCTTCATCACGAGCAACCAATACCCGGATCCTTCGACCGGAAGGAAGAAAATCCAAATTTCCAAGGTGACTCTGAATCGTTCCAGCGGCAAAACTACCGCCGCGGTGGAGGAGATCCATCCAGGGATCTCGATGGGCAATGGTGGCGTCAATTACACCCCGACGGCTTCTGGTTTTGGGCCAGGCGTGCTCTTCTGCGCCCAAGGCGGACCCGACAATGCCACAGAACCAAGCAACCTGGTGTACATGGACTCTCGTCCACCGTACAAGACTACTAATATAGCGAGCTCGTTTCATGGACGAGCATTCAACAGTGTCAACGATGTAGTGGTGCATAGCGATGGGAGCATCTGGTTCACGGACCCCATATACGGCTTTGAGCAGGGTTACAGGCCCAAGCCAGAGCTGCCATGCCAGGTATACCGCATTTGCCCGGAGAAGGGGTCGTCGGATCTGTCCAAGGGAAGCATCAGGGCGATGGCGGACGGCTTTGGGAGGCCAAATGGAATTTGCTTCAGCCCGGATGAGAAAATTGTGTATGTGACGGACACGGACTGGATCCATGGGGACGGTACAACGGACGATTCAAGGCCTTCGACAATGTGAGTCCAACTTGATGTACATGATTTGTGGCAAAGTGACCAACATGAACAGATACGCTTTTGACGTGGCATATTATTCTGGCGAGCCTTTCCTCGTGAATCGACGCCTCTTTGCTTTTGCAGACAACGGCATCCCGGATGGTATCAAGTGCGATGTACATGGGAACGTCTACTCAGGCTGTGGTGATGGCGTGAATGTCTGGTCAGCAGGAGGCGTGTTGCTTGGCAGGATTCTGGTTGAAGGGGGTGCCGCCAACTTTTGCTTCGGGAGAGACGGTGAGATATTCATCTTGAACGAACACAAGTTGTGGAGGGCCCAATTAGCCGCGTCGACGAAAGGTGCGCTGTTGGGTATCTAGATCATGGGTATATGCTATTGTCCATAATCATTTACCTGTAGAGAGATCACTGTGCACTGAGGAGACTGCGAAATTGGCTGTGGCCTTGAGTGAAACGATTTTCAGTGAAGCGATTGTGTACCTACCACGTATCACCCAGGTACTTTGGCAGTAACGACTTGACAGCGGGGGTCTAGGGATGACCTCAGACAATCATGGTCTACAAATCCCCACACCTATCTCAAATAGGTACCTGCAAGCGAATATATGATAGTTCCTTACCCGGTGTCGCTGTGCTTCTGGTCTTTGTGGGAAAGAGCAGCCACAGCTGGACATGCGAGCTCCTTCCCGATGGTCAATTTGCCCCCCCGCCCAACCCTCGTCCACAGCAAATGCAGACCTATTCTTGATTCCCTTCCCACTCACTCGATTTCAGAGTATTTATTCCTGAGCACCCAAAAGTCTTTGTCAAGTCGATACGACCGCCGATTCCTTCAGTGCTTGATTGGATTTTCCCTCCCGTTCCGTTGAGCAGCACATCAAACAATCGTCGTATCCAAGTCGTACACAATCATTGCCACTCTGGTGAGTCGTCACGATAATCCTTTGCCAGTGTTGTCTCGTCCAACTCGGGCATCTATGTAATGACGGCTAAGCTCAATTGATCAGGACTCGGCCTGCGAGGACATTGACCATGCCGCACGCGGATGAGGATTTGGACTCGTGCAGAATTGACGAGGATGGCAACTTGATATTCCCGTGTCCGACATCGCCAGCTGAAACCCTTGGTTCAGACGTACTGGGGGTGCCAGCAAAGGGGGGTGGTCCATGGACGGCCCAGGCTGCAGCCAGCTCCAGCGTTGTGAAGCCAACACTTACCCGCCAGCGCCACCGTAGCCAGCTGCCCAAACAGTCGTTTCTCGACGAGAATTTGAGTCAAGGTCTCCTCGATGATTTCAAAGACGAAAGCGTGCGGCCCCTTCAAGATTCGGCACCTCCCCATACCACATCTTTCGACCATGTTGAAGATCTCGCCCAGTCCATCCCGGTCAAGGGTCGTGCTCAAAAGGGTGCTGAAATGGAGGAGATCTCGCCTGTTCCCCCTCGAAGTGGCCAGAACGCGTTACTCTTCATGACAAATGATGGAGAAAACCAAACCCACATGTCTGACGATGACAAGTCCCCGACGCCCAAGCCCAGTAGGCTGATCTCATCTCGTCAGCGAAGAATGAGTGATGTCAGCGACATGCCTAGACCATCTCAATCCGCAAAAGTGACATCTTCACGTCAAAAGGAGATGAGTAATACTCCTACAATCGAGGAACGACCCAAGAAGAAGGGCATTCTACAGTTTTCGTCCGCTGCTCCCTCCGTCGCTCATTCAATTGACGAAGAGCCGCTTCATACCATTTCTCATAACATGGGACTCAAGTCAAGCATGGCTGCTGAAACGAAAAAGCAATCAAGAAGTCTGGTGAAACGACGGCAGCCTGTTGTTAACACCAAAGTCAGGCTCTCGGCCTTGGACATTGACGATGGTGATGAGATGGACAGACGGGGAGATGACCCCTTCGACCACGCAAATATACCACCCTCTCGCGGAATCTCCCCCGGGCCCTTGCGGCACAAGCCAAAGCAAGCCACAAAAAAGCAGAAAACAGCTAAATCCTCAAGAGCCTTACCTTTGACGAAGCAAGCCGCACCTCGAGCCAAGCAGGCGAACGCAAAGCCTAACAAATCGTCGCCACAGGAGAGACAACCTGCGAGACAGCGTCAGAAAGCCAAACCTAGTGCTGCTGAGTCTTCACAACAGCCAGTCGCACCCAATTGTGGTGAAAATGACGGGGATAGTGGGCGCATTGCGGATAAGAATGACACGTCCCAAGCCCCTCAAGCAAAGGTGACGTCTACGGAAGCTCCAGGTCCAGCTCTATCCCGGACCACCAACAGGGTCAGACGCAATGCATCTGTTCCTCAGAAGGATGTGATCTTCATCTCTTCAGCTGCTGAGTCCGAAGACTCTGACACGGATGCATCAGACGGGGACGAGTATGTGAATCCATCCCGAGATCAAGTTGTGCAGGGTAATACGCGCCCACCGAAGACCAGAACTGGCGCGACCAGAGCCATCGTTCGTACTGAGGTTGACACGTCTTTGAACAAACCAAGCGCAAATGGTAAACGCAAGAAGAAGGAGAGTGACCACGAAGTAGAACGAGCTGATGAGGAAGACCTGACCTTGAGAATCTCCCCCAGGAAGTCTGTCAAAGATGTGGGTCAAGCCTCAGTCCCGGAAAAGAACGCTGCCGTCAAGTCACAACCCAAGAAGAAGTCTAATGGCACCTCGGCGCCATCTCCTGCACCCATTCAGACGAACTCCCCTCAAACACGTGAACAAGATCCCAGGAACCCGAGGAGTCCTGAGGAGACTGAGGAGACAGGGGATGTATCATCTGTCACAAAACAAGGTGCACGGCAAGTCAAACGGGCGAAAACTGGGCGCTCGTTCATGATCAGGCCTCAGGGTGCGAGCGGCGATCAGAAAGAGCCAGTCGCGACTGGTTTCAGCCCCAGCGATTCTCAGGGCCTAAGAGCCGAAGTTAATCGCCGGTCTCGAGCAGATGTGTCACCAGATGACCTTAATTTTCCAAATCCCAATGCAGAGCAGAGCAGAACACAAACAAAACATACCGAGAGTGTGATGGAATCCCTTTATAAGGAGGCACAAGATGAACTTGATCGTTGCGTTGGTGAGTTCAAGAGCAAGGAAAGGAAAGCGAATTTGATCACGTTTGGTGCTGAGAGATCCAAAGACACAGACAAGTCACGAACGAAAGTCGACGCAGCTAATCATCAGTCGGACCAGCAAGACTCTGGCAATAGTAAAGGAACGCACACTTCAAATGCTTTCAAGACAGACGTAGTCTCCAGAAGAAATGAGAGTTGCGTTCAACAGAACAATCAGATTGTACGTCAAGCCCCTGCAACATGTAATATTCCCCTGACAAGCCATGATCAGACACAGCAACTCGCTTCCCAAGTCAAGCATCAACCATCCACTATACAGTCGACCTTCGATAGTTCGTCTTCCTCAGCCCAAAAACGTACTCAAATCCCTCGCGCGTTGCAAAACTTTCGTACAATCATGATCCCACGGAGGTCTTCTCCCAATATCGAAAGCGGCGAGCATAATAGGACAGCCTCTCCAGCGCGAGTGACGATGGGCAAATACTCCTCCCCGAAGCAGATCAATGTCGAAGGAGAAGTTCCAAATGATGAAAAGCACACGGGCGCTCATGATGCTGATGACATAGCTAACCGCCAATTTGGGGATGAAGCTGACGATGGACCTATTGAACCACTCGAGTCGGAGAGACCAGAGCAGCTCAATGGCATCGAAGACTTGGCGTCTGTGTCTCAGATGAGAGACTCTGTAATCATCTCAAACCCTGACGGCCAGATGTCTAGTAGAACAGGCAACAAGCGGAAGCGTCCACTTCCCGATGACCATACAAACCAGAACGTGTTGCCTATCAAACAGGAACTCGATTTACAATCCCAGGTCAACAGCGAAGTGTTAGAATGCGTGCATGGGTCTGAACCAAAAGTGATACAGAATCATCTGAATCATCAGGTCACGCTCAGTCAAAAACCCATCGTTGAGCTTGAGTCTCCAACCGAGCAACAAGTGGTCGACGCCCACGCAACGGCCCCCCAGCATTATATAACGAGTGGACAGTCTGCAGCAAAAGAGAATCCCAGCTCCATTCCAGAGAACCCATTCTCTCCCACTACGATTCAGCAGTCTCTGATGAGCCACCAGCCCTTGACGTCCCAAAGGGTTGCAAAGGAGCGACTATTGATGACGGTGAACCAGCAAAATTGGGAACAGCGCTCGACGATGAGTCAACAGCCCATGAGGATCAGGGATTTCTTCGAAGATGAACAGACAGAAATCAGTAACGCGAAGTTTCAAGCTCCATTCCGTCAAGAGACGGCCTTTCGTCAGCCACCTACACTCAAGCACTTCTCGCAGCCTGGAACAGGCAAGGGATCTGCCAAAGCTTACTTGCAAGACTTATCAAAGAACCTGCAGAAGCCTTCTAAACGAGCGAGACTCGAAATTTCCGTGTCCGATGTAGGGTCACCAGAGTCGGTTCCCTGCAACCAATTCCGTATACCGGCATATGGTTTCAGCAGTGACGATATCTTCGTTCCAAAGAAAGTCAATGAGAAGAGAGAAATCGATCAAGACGTTGTGAACCAACTGCGAGGTATCAAATCAGCAAAGTACCCTGCTGCGCCTCGATGGGAGACCCAGAAACCAAGGGTTGGTAATATTGAGAAGAGAGATGAGCCTCCGCGCTTGCGGTCAAATACACAAGTCCCTGCCAACGCAAGTCAAACACGCTTCTTGAACACCTGCCAAAGTACGTCTCGTGATGAGGGTACAGAAGACGCTGGTGGATCTGACCTGTGGCACCGGGGGTTTCTTCATCGCCACCAGGGGACGGCCCCTGTTGTGAAGCACACAGACCAAGTAGCAATTGAGGACCCTGAGCCTTACGAGGGTGTCTCAGACATAATGCATCGAATTGTGGCTGTGAGTGGATTTTTTGTCAAGCCGTTGGTCGTTGCCACTCTCACTGACACGTTCAAAGGGCGTTCTGCGAGCTTTGCACTCCAAGGAGTCCGAGGTAGACCAAGTGGTCAACAACTACAGGACCAAAGGTGGGAGGATCGTAAAGAGCATTGCCGCCACTCACGCCAACGAGAGAAGACAGCTTATCGAGGAGCATGAAAACAGAAGGCACGAATACATCCGAGTCTGTGAGGATGCTCGTCACCAGTTCGACTCGATTGGTGCTGGCCTGCAGGCCATCGACTTTGGCAAAGTTCCCGCGCGCAGTGCTGAGAACAAGACACTCCAACAGCTGAGGCATCTCTAGTGCGCTGTCTATATGTTTTCTTTGACTTCATATAAAGAGACGATGATGGCTTGCTCGGCTACGTGTATTATTCTTTGCCATGAATAGTCACATTACTCGCGCCATGGTAGTCCACCGCTCTGGACAGGCGGTACAAACTTTTTAAGGGAGACACGGAGTGCACCGTGATTTGCTGGGTTCTCTTTGTTGCTACCATGGATTCTGATATCAATTTGAGACGGCAAATTCGTGAAGAGATGGGCGTTACGAAGAAATGAAGTCACAAATCTGTCATTTGAATGTATTTGCTGGAGCTGTTGCGATTCTTAATTAGCCACGAGTTTGTCTCATTGTTAATCGAATCGGATTCTATCAGCTTTTCTGTGTTCCGGATCTCTTACTCATCTGACCTGTATCGCTGCTTGTTGTTGTATAGGATTTGCTTACGAGAGTGAACAAATGGACGTCTCGAATTTTCATAGGTAGATTACGCGTTTGTATCTGGAGCAGGATGCGCCATAACCGTCACGGCCATCAGGGCAACGGTCTTAGCATGGGTGAACAGGGAGTGCAAGCGATTGGATGAGATATACGACTTTGGATGCATCAGTTGAGTTGGATGTCCAAGAAAGCCGACCTTTCATCTGTCCTACTAGAAAGGGGCCTGTACATGGCGATGCGGATCATGGATATCCTCCATACCCTGCAACGTGAAGCGTATCCATGTATCCTGTATGGATTTCTTTGGGGGAGGGGGATCGCTACACAATACAAATTTCACCCCAAAAAAAAACCAAAAAAAAAAAAACCAATCACCAACGTATCGGAGACTGTTCCTGAGCAGATCACTTCGAAGTGAAGGGGGGGGGAACTTCAAATGACCACCCAGTCCTGAGCGTAAGGTTAGCGGGCAAGCCGGGGTTTGGATGGGGAAGAAATAAGGTTAGACGCAGACTACACGCGGGTACCAACTTTGTTACAAATGTGCGGCTTTTGTGAGAAGATTAGATTCAAAAGTATCGAGGCCAACAGCTTTTATTAAGACCAGGCGAATTGCCAACATCGCTACTGAGTTGCGACGAGAAGAGGTGAGGTTGAATGCACACTTGCACCAGCCACACACCACAGCACAAAGAAAGGGTGGAGGACCATTGGCGATAAGCTGGTAAGCCAGAACCAGGATGGCGAGTTCTAGAATCAATGTGGCTGTGTCGATTGTAACATAAGAATGGCATTCGGTGATGTGCAAGTCATCGGAAGGATTCAGAAATGCCGGGCAATGGCATGGCGATTTGGAGTTGCGAAGTGGGGAAAGACATGGATGATCTGATCTGCAAGCACTTGTGGGATGAGTAGGCCTGGTAGGGAGGTAGTAGTCAAGGGAGAGAGGGGGGGGGGAGTCTATCGATGATGCCCTACCTTTCCAGCAACGCGCTACGTCAGTACCATACTAAATTACTATACCACGAGTGACACATGGGACTAGTGTGGTATTGGCGGTGTGTTTATTGGAATGTGTAGTGAGTGTATGGAAGTCCTCCGAGGAGTAGCACTGCTGATCTGAAGGTAGGGAGGCTTAATAATATTTCATGGTTTTCCTCGGCCCCTCTCATATTCTTGTGAGTGAACGCTGCATTTTGTTCTCCAGTTGTACCTTATTATTCTCCGATAGATACCTACCTACCTGGCCCAGGTAGTCAGTACTGTTATGGTTGGCCGCCCTGCTTGCTTATAGGTATTTACAACGGATTTAGTGGCAAGACCCATCCCGATTCGAGAATATGACACTGATGGAGGCTGAGCGTAGAGAGGGCCGATCTGGGTAAGTGCTTTGCTTTTATTCAACTCCCCACTTTGTTGTTGTGTTCAAGATACTTTATCTAGTTATTGTGCAGCAGATGTAGAGAGTTTCAAGCCGAGGTGTTTCCTGGCCTTATTCCTAAAAGCTCCCCGCAATTCGAACGACTCATTAAAAGAAGCTGGCCAGTGCAACAGCTTTGTTTGGGGAAGAGACCTGCCGCAGATACCCAGTATCAACGGCAGTGCATCTGTTCTTCATCACAAGACCTTTTACTTTGCCCCCACAAAGGCCAACAATCATAATCAACCAGAAAACTCACTTTCCCTTCTCTCTTTTCTGTTCTTTCCCTGCACAAAACTTGACTTACAAAAAAGACTGTGTGGCTTGCAGTATGCGTGCGTGCGTTACATCATTTTGACCCACTCGCAGAAAAAAAAGTAGGCGGCTCGGCTCGCCCGGCCAGGACCACCAGCAGACCCACCGACACGCCCAGCTCGAGACCCCGACCCAGAGCCTGCATAGCCTCCCAGTACCACACCATCATCATCACCACCATCCATCATCGTCATTTCCTACGCCGACCCGCAACCTGATCACCGTCTTTACCCACCGTTCACCCAGGAACATAATCAGTCCTACCTTTTTCCAACACCACCGATCCCAGCTTCACTCCAGTCGCCCCTTCTTCTCCAACACTTCACGACCACCCGCCTCTGATCACTCGCCCTCTTCGATCGAAAGCTATCCCTTGACCCCGCTGTCCTCGACCTCGACTACAGAATCGGCCGCGGGCCGCGATTCCTCGATTACCACTCCGTCCTCTTCTACAGACTCCGCGCTCTTCAAAGCTTCCATATTCACCTTCAAATCCCCGTCCACCCCGACGCACAACCCGTTCCCAATAACTAGGTCGAAGGCCAGGTTCAAGATGCCCTTCCGCGACAGAGTTGCTCGCAAGTTTGGCGAAACAGTAAGCAGTGGCTTCATTTCAGATTCTGTCTAATTTCAAAAAGATGGCCCCACCTCGCGTCTTGCTTCCCACATGGAGCAGGACGAGTTCACTCCAATCTGCGCTCATCATACCACCTTCCGCGATGCTGAGCACGTCGCCGACATCCGCCCGTCCACCGAACACACGTCCGATCCTCGTCTTGGCCTAAGCAGCGGTCGCGGTCTGAGCTGCGCTCGACCACGTACCGCATTCCGCCATGACCAAGCTTTCGCTCGTGTCCTGCATCGCAAGCACGTGGAGGATGAGCAATTCCCGCGCAAGGCGTTGGGGCAGAGACAGAGCCGCGTCGTCAAGCCAGCTTCCAAATTCAGAATCATGTCGATGAGGCCAAGAAGTCGACCTCGAGATATCACTGGCTCTTCAACCGGTGTCATCCAGGGACCTTCAACCGGCAGCTCTGGCCGCACCACTCATTCTTCTCATTCTACCAGCACCTCGCGTTCTTCTACTCCACCTTCCGTGTACAGCCACGGCCGCCGCCTTGGTGACAGGGTCACGAGAGCGAGCGCTAAATTGGCTGATGAAAATGACACTCGGCTGACTGATCTCAATGATAAACAGCTCTCGCCTACCTCGCCCTACCTGTCATGTGAGTACTTGTGCCTGAGATCTGAAATCTGATCGTCGCCTCTTCTGTGGAGTAGCACCTGGCTAATTCTTGACTGCGACTATAGACCACGATGTCTGCTGTATGCGAACAGCCTCGAGCTACCTTACCGTTGTCCCACGCGCCGCGGTTCCTCTTGCTAATACTAACTAGTAACCTACGAGGATATCAAGAGTCTTAGGAATGACTGGTTAACGGACAATGTACGTTTGCTAGCCAATGCGCAGCTTTAACTTTGGCTACGTGCTGACATTCATCTGTAGAACATTGCATTTTGGGAGGAGTCTGTGCCCCCTGTCGAGCTATACCTTGAGCTTCAAGCTAACACCACATTTGCAGGTGGCTTGAGCGAGAGATCCTTCCCAAATACCCGCAGGCTCGGATCACCCTTCTCCGCCCCTCGATGGCTTACCTTTTAATGCGGGAAAAGAATCCGCAAAATCTGAGGCCTGTTTTGCCCGACATGACCAAAGTCACCCACATCTTTGTGCCCGTCAACGATGCCGTTAGCCGCACAAACCCCGACGGCTCGCACTGGTCGCTACTGCTCGTTTCCAAGATCGATGGCGTCGCTTTCCACTATGACTCTTTGGGCGGTTCCAATAACCGCGATGGTGATGTCGCCACGCGGCAGCTAAGTCAGTTGCTGGGAATTAGCCTGCGCTACCAGGCCATCAACGACTGCCCGCAGCAGGAAAATGGCAACGACTGTGGCGTATTTGTTTGCATTCTGATGCGCCACTTGCTAGTCAAGCGACTGCTGAACGCCAATGCTCGCGAAAAGGTGAGCATGAGCATGAGCAACAAGATGATTGACGCTTCCGGAGCTCGTAAAGAGATGCTCAAAATTATCGAGAGCCTACGAAAAGAGGGAGAGAGGAGGCGCAGTGCGAGTCCGTATGCGAAGCCTGAGCCAGCACCGCGGATTGATTGAGCTGTTCGTCCTAGTCACACACTTGACACATGACGACACATTTGTCTGTTCCAGTACTTTGGCTGTGGTACCTAACGGGGGGCCATTTGTTATGGGTGGGTTCCACAAACAGCACCTTCAGCTATTCAGAGCAGTGATCAAAGCGAAGAGTGCATGCTGAAGCAACGATCACGACACGACACGACGCAGACACTTTGTCTCCACACGACCTAACCGAGTCATTGCATGGTGGGAAGTAGGCGTTCCAACGGGAGAGGTGGGGGAGCAAGACAACAGCGTGTTTTACGGCAGGCAGAGCAAAGGAGTTGGCGATCAATTCGATCGAAGATGGCGGGGGAAGGGGAACTGGCGTTTGTGATTTGTTTCACGATGAGTCCTGGCCTTGGACCCATGCGGACTTTTGGACTGGTTAAGGAATTTGACGTGCTGGGATGTCAGCTTTGTTGCGTCCGATGGAGGTGAGGAACTTGGGACAGCGTAGGATTGTCTTTAGGGAAGCAACCGGGGTGCGATAGACCTACGCGCAATAGTCGCCTGCTATGGTAGTAGGACTGTGATTGGAAAACCTTGCGTCTCACGTCTTTAGTGGCACTGCGTTGGGTAGGATATGAAAGCCTACGACTGGATGTCCCAATTAGTTCCTACGATGAACTGATAAATTCGTGCTGATGATATGTATCCACAATCTATTTTCAAATGCCTAGCCATGTGTGCGCATTTCGGACAGTGGTATGTCCGAGTCGTTCAGACAGGCACAGCAGCACCGTAAATCCGTCATCGAGGGCTTGACATGCACGTAATGTAAAGTGTCAAATCTTTGTACCACTGCAGACAAGATGCCCACACCGAATCGGGGCAGATTTGCCAATACCCTCGGCGAAATGTACGACGATTGACATACTGCAACGAGTCGTCAGACTGGACTCCCATCCGAAAGTCAAGAGGCGAGAGACCGTTGTCGTTTGAAGCGGCCAGTCGCCGGTGCAGGTCGCCAATATACAAGAGGGACGACAAGCCTCCTCCCGCGGTGTTCCCAACCAACCGCATTTGCAACGGCCAAGCAGTGCCTTTGGTTGTAGACTTCTTTTGCCTTATGATGTTCAACTCGTTTCCATCCCTCAGGTCCCCTTCCCATCCACCTTCCGCGCCGCAAACGCAGGGTTCTGCTCCATCGTAGCCGCAATGAATCCTCTCAGCGCCGCAAACCGGCCCGCAGCCCCACTAGCAGCGGGCGCGTCTTCTACGCCCTCCATCTTCGCATCACCGGCCGCCGGCACCGCCGCCGGCACCGGCGGTGCAGCGGCCTCCTTGACCGTCTCCAGCTGCGCCAGCGACATGCCAAACCTCTCCATCTCACTCCTCACCACCCGCTCCTTCTTCTTCAACGCACCCCGAGCACTCTTGATCGACTTGTGCCGCACCCGCCCCTCGCGCTCCGTCTGCCCACCCGCGACCTCGGCATCCGTCAGTGTGGGCAGCGCATCCAGCAGGCCCTCGGCGGCGAAAGTTTTGATCTGGTCGCGTTTTTTGGCGGCGCGTTTGGCGTTTTTGCGCGAGGCGGGCGTCGAGGCCGGCTTGGTGATGCGGGAGACGAATGAGGCGTGTTTGATGAGACGCTTGTCGGTCTTGGTGGAGAGAAAAGTGTCGGTGACGGCGGAGTCTGGGCGGTGGACTTTGCGGGGGAGGAGAGGGTTGGCGAGGCGCTCGGCGGATTTGAGGCGGAGGGGTTTGCGTTTTGTAGGGGCGGTGGGAGCCATTGTTTGTGGGGGGTGGGGGTTTTAATTGTTTTGCTTGAGGAGGAGGAGGAGGTAGCTTGGGTGCGGAGTGTTTTATCTTTTTTTTTTTTTGAGTCGGTGGACAATTAATCTGTAGTCGAAAGATTGGCTTGATTTGTTTGCATGTGATGAAAGGATTGAATTCGAAGTTGCGAAAAAAGCAGGACCCGCCAAAAAGTTCGAACCGACCCTGGGCGCTGGCTGGGCTGGCTGGGCTGAAAGAGAAATCCCTGGAGCCGAAAATCCGGGGGATCGGGGCGCTAGCAGGGATAAGAGCTGCAGAGAAGAATCCCATGGAATGCAACAACTCTCGGATATAACAGTTTTTGCCTCGAAAAAACCAGGGACTCCATCATCATGATGACTGATACTTCTTCTCTTTTTTTTTGGGTACGTCTTACCGAGCTTACCTACGCTCCTGAGATGTACATGGTATAATATGAATAGGTGAATTGACTACCGCCACTTCTGTGCGGGTGTGGAAGTCATCAAGAGCAAAAAAGCTTTCTTTGCGCAAGGCTCATTGATTGATGTTCATTGCTTCACTAATCGCAAACGCTTGAGGCGCCCGAACCAACAAATCACCACTCTCTCTCTCTATCAAAGCCCAACGCCATTGAACAGGCTACGAATCATGTATTCAGCACTGAAGAATCCAATGGGCTTATTTCGCACACCTGCCATCATGGAGCCAGCCAGCAACAGCGCTGAACAGTTACGAAAGCGCATCGCCGAGGCAGAAGATGAATTGAAGGCTTTGAAAGAGCAGCTTGCGCAGGTCGTTCAAACGGCTGCGGAGGGCAAAGAGGAAGGAAAAGCCGAGCTCTCACCACCTCTACCAGAGCGCCAGTCGCCCGAACGACGGAAGACCGGCGCCCCAGTGAAACCGGTCGAGCAATCAGAGGCAGCCGTGTGGAAATGGCCGTTGGGGGAGGAGGAGTATGAGCGGTACGGAAGGCAGCTTATACTACCGCAGGTTGGAATCAACGGTCTGCCAACCCCCTGACGTCTTCCTTTTCGACGGCACATTCTTTGTCTCTTGTCTTCGACTACAGGGCATTTTTGTTGACACAAAAGAAAAAAAAATACAGGCCAGAAACGCCTCAAGGCATCTCGAGTCTTAGTCATCGGTGCTGGTGGCCTTGGCTGTCCTGCTGCGGCATACCTGGCCGGCGCGGGCGTGGGGACGCTGGGTGTGGCAGACGGCGACACTGTGGAAGCAAGTAATCTGCACCGGCAAATTGCACATTCTACGTCGAGAGTCGGTGTGTCCAAGGTCGTTAGTTTGGTGGCTTACTGTAAAGAGTCTGCCATCCTCAAACTTCTCCCATCGGTATCCAGTATTAGGCGCTGACCTACTTTCACAGGCTCAATCCTCTCGTAAACTACATACCCCACGCAGACCACCTCACACCCACCAACGCCGAAGAAATTGTCTCGCAGTACGACCTCGTGCTTGACTGTACAGATCACCCCACCTCTCGCTATCTCATCTCGGACATCTGCGTCCTTTTGAACAAGCCTCTTGTTTCCGCCTCTGCGCTCCGCACAGACGGTCAGCTTATTGTTCTCAATACGCCTCCCACACCTCAAGGTTCCGTAGCGACAACGGCCCCGCCCTGCTACCGGTGCGTCTTTCCCAAACCGCCGCCTCCCGAAGCCGTCGTAAGCTGCGGCGAAGGCGGGATCTTGGGGCCTGTGGTAGGCGTCATGGGGGTGTTGCAGGCACTGGAGGCCATCAAAGTCATCTCGGCCGGACTGCATATGCCAGGAGCCGAAGGCATCGGCGCCGCCGCCACGGCCGCGCCACCAACCTTGCTGCTCTTCTCCGGCGCAACGCCCGGCGCGCCCAGCTTCCGCTCCGTCAAGATGCGCTCCCGGAGAAAGGACTGCTTCGCCTGCGGCCAGGACGGCGAGGCCAATCTGACGCTCGACACGCTGCGCAGCGGGAGTCTTGACTATCTCGCTTTCTGCGGCGGCATGAGTGCGCCGATCAAGGTGCTCGCGCCGGAGCAGCGCATCTCCGCCCACGACTTCCGCGAGCAGTTATGTTTGCTAAAACCCAGTGATTTTTTGCTCCTCGACGTGCGTGAGAAGGAGCTCTTTGACATTGCGCACATTGATGGCGCGGTGAATGTGCCGTATTCGCGGATTCAGAGCTCTGCGCGACGACAGCCGGAAGGGGCGTTGCCAGACTGGATACCTGCGGGCCTGGGGGATGATGTACAGATCTATGTCATTTGTAGGGTTAGCAATGATTCGCAGATGGTGGCGAAGCAGCTGATTGAGCTTGGGTTGGGACGGGGTGGTGCACGGTGGATTGGTGATATTGAGGGCGGGATGAGAGATTGGAAGAACTGGGTGGATCCTACGCTGCCGTTTTTGTAAGTTCTTAGGGGTACGTTACAATGTCAGCCATGGCTGGAGCGTGCTTTGACGATTGTTATGGATGGGACCATGGCTGGGCAGCCGCTTTTTGAAAGCTTACACAATATAATGTCACAGAATGCCAAATATACGCGGCGCTACTACAGCTAGACCAGCGATTTGGGACACTGTGCGCTTATGCTCAAAGAGATGCGTATGTTGAATTCCCGAATTGACAGTACGTACAAGTACAATCATGGAGAGTCGCCAAACACCAGCACGCGGATCAACATGCTTTCCGAAATCCCTATTCGTACAAACAAGACCAAAGATCAAACACTTTCCTTGTCCTCCAAATGCTCACGATATGTTGAGTCCATTCATGAGCTTCAAGATTACTTTACCCTCCGCCTTGCTATTGCTCATTGGGTGTCTCACCTCAGCCAGATCACGGCATAGTTACTGCTCTATTTTCACCAAGCGCTTCTGCATTATCGCGCAGCTCGGTCGACACATCGAGAGCCTACATCATCGTTCAGAAAATTATATGAAGGTGGTGCGCTTCTTGTTGTATGCCCGCTGGTCCTTCAGCCATTGTCGGTAGCCAGCAACGCTTGAGATCTTCTCGCCGTAGAAATCGGGCACTACGCTTTATGATTAGCAAAACGTGATAGTCTGAGCGCCTAGACAGAGTTTGAGCATACCTGGGTTGCCGGTCGAGTCATTGGAAGGGTCAACGCGATTCTTCTTGATCCGCGCAAAGAACTGGCTCTCCTTCTACACATCACCACCCATCGTCAGTACTCTTTCCCTGGCCTCGAGCATCCTTCCCCGCAGAAGACGTGAAATAACTTACAACCGTCATAGGCGCCTTGTACTTGCTCTTGACTAGATAGAACAAGGCATTGCCCAAGCTCGGACCGACCAACCATCCCAGCGCAATGAAGCCCAACGTCACCAAGCCCAACGTCAACACCGGGTCCAGTGGTACTTCACTTGTTATGCTGTCCGCCACGCCCGTGCTCAGAATGATGGCAGCACCCGTTCCACTTGCCAGGCTCATGACCAGGCTGAAAGCCACTTGCCATCGCCGCCGGGTCTTGCGCAGCTGGAAGAAGGTGTTCCAGTCGAGGGGCGGCGAGTTCGGGTCCGAGGCGATGGCCTTGGCAGCGGCGCGGGCGGCCGCGTTGGCATCGCGGTTTGCGTCGGTGGATGCATGTCGTGAGTGGTGTTGTGCGCGGAGGGCGAGGATCGAGGAAGGTTTGGTTGTGCGGGTGATGGCTGGTGAGAGGAAGGAGGTTGCTTTTGTTGTTGTTGAAGGGAGTAGCTTCGAGCAGCGCACGGAGAACGGCGAGGCTGGTGCTGGGACAGTGGAATATGAGCAGGTGCCGGTCGTTGCGCGGAGGAGAGACACGGGCTGCAGCGCACAGCTACGCGTGACGCCGGTGCGCAGCATGGTCGTGGTGGTGACAGTGAGCATCGTGTGATTTTTTGTGATCGTGCTTCACCGATCGTAATCAGGTGGTCGTCCCCTCTTCCTCTGCTGTACACTCAAAGTCAAGCCTTTTTGGTTGGGAAAGGCTAGGAGGATATAAGAAGAAAAAGAAAAGAATCAAATCCACATCAATCGAGCTTCTGTCCGTGCGAAAAAGGGTTCGTCTCACCCAAATGAAAAACTTTGGTGGAGCAAGTGACGTTTTGCGCTGGATCGAATGCTCTCGAGTCGGTGCTGAAGTTTTGAACTTCTCCACACTTGCGAGCGTCACAGGTGGCCCAAGCTCCTCCTGGACGACAGGGCCTAAGCTTTGCGTTCGCAGCCAATGAACAAACAGCTGATATTTCCTATCTGGGCGAACGAGTGCTGAGGGATCATGAAAAGTCAATCGCAATATACTTTGTTCTAACTTTTTGCTTTGATTTCTACTATCTTCCCTGTCAAAGCAGATTGATTGTTCTCCATGGCGCACAGGACAAAACCAGGGAGAAGCTCTTGCGAAGGCGCCTGGGCTGGACGCTGGGAGCTATGCATCACATATAAATAGGTGCATAATGAGGCCTCGTATTTATGGATACTGCTTATATCAGCTCAGTTCAGGTAAACATAAGCAGTGTATTTCAATCCCTGACTTACGCCAAAGTGTCGGTCGGTGTCGACGGCTGGTGCAGCGTCAAATCTGGACAAGCAATGGTATGTATCGGCACTAGGCAATGGAAGAGCCGGGGCTTGATGGAGCAGCACGAGGATAATCCGAGCGCCGTCCCCCTTCATCGGTGGCCAAATAGAATTAGAGATCTCGAGTCGTTAGGACGATTCCGAAAGTCACAGGACGACTGCCCCGGCGGAGCACCCGTTAGCACCACACTGCGAGCCGTTAGCCAATACTGCGAGAATTCCAATAGCATCGTGCATACCCGGGCAAGTAGTTGAGCTACTATACTAGGGCTCCCGGGTTGAAGCCGGGATACTAACGAGACTCCAAGATCCTCATGGATCAAGCCGCATTGGGCAAGTAGGTCGTGATCTAGGGGCGCTATTAGCCTTCGTACCCAGAGCCATGGGATATAGACTAATGTGCCTGTGGCGACCAACGTCTATGTCTTGGATTTTGTTTATTTTAGTCTCCATTCCCACCGGATTAGGATGAGACAAGTTTTCAGAAAGTGACGGAACTCGGAAGTGAGGTCAGTCGATGAATGATGAATTGGGCAATATGCCCGGAAGCCGTCTTGAGACTAGTACCCGTGTCACGACCACTGGACGCTGTATATAGAAGTGAGGTTGCTAAAACAGGACTCTCGCTCGAAAGGAAGGCTCCTTTTTGGTGAACGCAAACTTTGGAACGTTTCTGCCTGTTGTCAAGGGTCCCTCCTTTCTCTCAATTCATGGATTCCTCCCAGATATTGAATTCGTCCTTGATACAGAGATTACCATCTTGCGCTGTAGGTCTCTCGCGCAAAAAAACTTGCACTCCCTTTGACTTTTGTCGGCTAAAAACTCACAACTCTTGGCTTTGTGCCTCCCAGACAACATGCATCAGCTCGATCTGTCCCGTTCTTACCGAAGCATGCTTTTGTGTCGACAGAGATGGCCAAAATCCGCCCTGGACCGACGATCTCAATGATTGTCTGTACGACAACTGCTCGCAGCCGGACTATATACGTACGTTTATGAAAAAGAGAAGCGCTATAGCCACCAAGTTGGTCATTCAGGGAGGAAGATATATGGGATGTTGCTCGCTAACTCGTGCGTGGTCTCCAAAAAAAAGTCACAGGCGGGCTTGCTTTCAATATCTGCCAGATCCGCTGGCGCGAAATAAATCTCATCCCCATGATCGTCATTACGGCTCTTGTACAGATAATCTCTTTTTCCATACGGATGTGGTCTTTACGCGTGAGGAGACGCAAGTTGGAATCTGGTGACATAGCAATAACCCTCGCCTTTGTGAGTGTTTCTGTCTACGAGAAGCTCAAGTGACGTTTACGTGGAGCACGCAGGATGGCTAACATTGCATTAAATATTCTATTCAAGGTTATTCTTATGTGCTGGATACCTATCCTCAGTGTCGGTATGCAATATTCAATCATCCTCAGCCTCCTCAAGCTCAGTGCACATTATCTAATACATTCGACCTTGACTAGTTCACCATCTAGGATTCTATAAACTACTATGGAACCTCAGAATTCGAGAATTAGACACGGTCACAAAGATCTTCTTCTCCTGGGAAATGACATATGCGCTTTCCCTCGGTCTTAGCAAGATGTCCATCACCTTCATATACTTCTCAATTCTTCAGGGTCGCAAGACTCAGATAGCACTATGGGCGACGCAGGCCATGAACGTGCTCGTCATCATTTCGTTCATAATCGGTATATTCTTTGCATGTCAGCCTTTGCCCTTTTTCTGGACGTATAGCTACGACATCCCTGGCGGCGTCTGCCCGGACATTTGGAACGGCTCAGGCGCATACACAGCCTTGAACATCCTCATGGACATATGGTTGATTCTTCTACCTACTCAGTACGTCTGGAAAAAGCTACAAAATCCACGTACCAGGAATGCTGCCATAGCTATGTTTTCCCTGGGTCTATTGTAAGTGCAAGCATTTGCCTTGCCCAACTTCCTTTCATTGGACTGCTGATGTGGGTTGACCTAACAACGCATTCAGTACGATAGCAATGACTTCTGCTCGATTTGCCGCTTATCGTCGGAGCATAAACTCAATTCGTAAGTAGTTTGCATCCAACATGCACAAGGGACAATTCTAATAGATACTTGTAGTTAGTGGAGATCTTATAGCGGGATATTTTTGGAACGACTTGGAAGTAACGACTGCATTCACCATAGCGAATATACCCTCGATCAAATTTGTTTTACAGAAACACCTGCCCGACATTAAAGAACACGCTTCTCGATTAGGCATTTACAGCACCAAGAACGGAGTAAACCCAAGTCAGAAACAGGGCGTGATACCAAACTCGTCATCCACGCAGGCCACACAGGCCACACAGGCCACACAAGGCACACAAGACACACAAGACACGCAAGGGTCTCAAAGAAGGAAAGATGTATATATTATATAGGTATCATATTGAATCTTTGAACAAATCATCTTATTATCACATTATCCAAAGAAACGCTTACACTTTAGGCCTCCAAGTAAACGTCCGTCTCGAAAGTGAGTGCCAATGAGTGCTACGTGGGGACATATTTATCTACAACCTGAATTTTTCACTCTTCGCTAGCTTGTGGTGACGGAGTGTGAAACGCTCATGGAAGCTCTGCAAAGGATGAAGCATAGCGAAATGCGTGGTTGTAGAGGCGACAAGCACACCACCTTTTCTTCTCGAGACCGGGGGTGGCACGAAGGCTCTCCCGAACTACTCGCTACACCATCACCAGCGGCAAGGGTGGTATCATGGAGGAGCATACAGTTTCTGTACTTTATATATTCGATCGAAACAAAATGAACTACCCTGGAAAGTGGCTCGCTCTGGACAGGCGACTACTCGAAACTGATTCGACTGGCCTTCCACGGGACTCTGGACGACGTCTAGCTCAGTAAAGCGGTCTTTCTGGGCAGAAAATAATGTTTGTACGCTCAAATTGAAGGTGGTTTCGGGACTTCTACTTTGAAGAGGAGCAGTCACGCTTATATTGAGGTGACGTCTGCGGAGTCGAGGCTGTCGTGTAAGCCAACAAAACTTGAGCAAGTTGAAACCTGGTTTTATCTTGTTCTCCATTCTTCTTTTTATTTCTTTTGCTGCAAACTTTTGGTTGAATTTGAGGCTTTCACGGTTTACGAAGGTTGTATTTGCAACCCACCTGGACAGCCAGCAGCGTGGTCTCAGTCCCGAGGGACGGGAGTTTTCCAGCTTTATACTTCTTTGTGTTTATTAAATCCGGCCTACCATATCAATCAAAATGATACAAAAAATCCAGTTCCAGCCTGTTGATCAATACTGCAATATGGTACTTGGTCCGAGGCGATACGAGCAAAGGTAATTATTGAACGCCCGATCCACGTAGTGAGGGGGAGAAGCAGTGCCTTGCAAGTCATCTACCTGTCAAGCCTGAACTTACGGATCTCCTAAATTTCCCAACTCTTTATAGTCAGGGAGCTTCCATCCCTTGACTGTTTCTCGAATGCCAAACGCCGAGACAAGGTTGTCCTCTTGGCGAAGAAGGAGGCCACTCCCATCATCCAATTCATAAAGGCGATTTGTGAAGCAGTCTGCGCCATCGTCCACTTTTTTGCGGAGTTTTCCAAAATCCCTTTTGGCACTTCATCCATAAAGGGTCTGAATTTTGCTTCATATGAATCGAGCGCAGCCACGAGGCCGTCCGGGCTCTCCTTCGTACTGATACACCTCCCAACATGACGTCCAATTTCGCCGGCGAGTATGTATGCACCCACCATGGCGCCAGCTTGACGAAGCCTAGGCGTTCACCGTAGAAATCAGGGCTCTTTCTCATTGCTTCCACAATTTCGTCCGACTGCCATCCCGCACCCTCAAAGATGTTGGCCATGGCCTTTTTCTCAGCGTTGACGTCTCCTCGAGAAACGTTTCTCATCCATTCGGAGTCTTCCCTGCACGAGAGCGTTACCTGTATCTCGGTCGGACTGTGCCTCCGCGTCAAGATGCCCCTTCTCTTGGTTGCCAAGTACGAGGTGGCGATATATCCTTCACCTTCCTGGATTGGCCGCTGCATGGTAAAGCAGGCGAAATACAGGCCCGGGACTGGATGAAAGCCATCTGAACCCCCTGCAGTGACGGAGTCGGGTCCAGACGCGAGCATCATGCGGCGGGTGCGTGACCATTGTCCATCAGCGCCGACGAGAAGGTCGTACGAGCCGCTCGTGCCATCTTCGAAGTGCACATCGACGGCAAGATCATTCTGCTGAAAGCTCTTGATCGCCGTACCGAAGACGTACTCGGCGCTGGTCTTGACGCCCGCCCGCGTGGAACGGGAGACGGCTGCATCGTGCAGAATACGGCAAATGTCACCACGCATCATTTCGTACTCGGTTGTGAAGCCTTGTTTCTCTCCAGCTTTGGGCTTGATGGCAGGGAACCATGCTCGTTGTTTGCCTGTGCTGTCGACCATCTGCATGCCTTCTTCCGGCGTCCTCTTGGCGCGAAAGGCCTGTTCTAGGCCCATGCGCTTCATGACCTCTATACCAGCACCGCGTAGGTCGAGTCTGGGCGGTTTGGATCAATGTCGAGTCTTGATAGGTTGTGGCAGTCAGAGCATGGTTCCCACTTACTGAAGCCCAGTGGCGCGCAGACCCGGATATTTCTCAAGGACGGTGACATTATGGCCAAGCTTTGTGAGCCAGAATGAGAGGGCATTTCCAGCAATGCCGCCACCGCATACGAGGACTTTCAGGTGCACCCTTGACGCCATGTCGGTCATGATGTCGTGAACGACTTTGGCACGTGATGTTGGGTTTGGTGCTGTGACTGGATACTAAGCTTGGTATAAGATTTCAAAAGCTTGACGGGCCAAAAGACATTGGGAGGATCTAGACACAAGGACTGTAGCGACAACTACCAAAGCCAGGGTGCAGGGCAGCAGAATATAGGGAGACTGACGATGCAATTGCACGCCTGGAGGCACGACTGGACTCTGAATGTCTGCGGCTGCGTTTGTCTGTTCGTGGTGTAGGCTTGCAATAATTTTCTCGATTCTGTATACTGCGGAATGTCCCAAACGTACCGCAGCAGTCTTGCTGAACATGAGGCTACATATAAAGCTCTGGGCTCTTCGTATCATATGTCCGAGTATGTATCTGCCCAGCTGCTTCTACGGATGAACCATTGGTTCCCAAGTAACGACCGTTCGGCCGAGAATTTCGCGTGTGAATGCTTACTCGTGGTGCGTCGGGGATAACTCTGTGGCGTGTTCAGGCTGACGGCCGACTATATCCGTTGGATTGTCAGCATCCCGCTTCAGTCTCTCTTTTCGTCCACTTCGAAGCTCAATTGCGGCCAATGTCTTCTGGCCACTGCCTTTCGGCCTCGGAAGCCATACAATCCATTTACTGTCCAGATCTCTCTTGTCCGTCTTCCCACCTGTCGAGACCAACATAATCAGGCCAGGTGATATGGCCGATGGCTGCCTTGAAATGATTAGCCTTATCAGCGAGCCTTCTTACCTATCATTCGCGTTGATGCTGATTCATGTTCCCCTGGCCAACCGCCTCCGGGATCAACTGGGCTCTCGGCGGCTTCGACAGGAAATCTGTCGACGCCATCGTCTCACTCCCGCCACTCCGCTAGTGCTCAGACACACATAAAGTCCCACGAGAAACTCGAACGGGCCCCCAGATCTGTGAATAATGCCACTGTTGAGCAAGTAGGAGTAATTCTCGATCAACGTGAACCTCTTGACGGCCATTCATCCAGGCCATGTGTGGATGAATCGACCGCAACAGCGATAGCCAAGTCGCCGACGGCAATCAAAAGTAGGACAGGAGCGATCGACCTTGATTCCAGCGTTCTCAGCGGTATGGTAAATCCCCTGTTATCGTCTTCGCCACACGGAACCGTCGGTTCAGACTCCTCGGCAGCGTGCAGTAGCCGTCTTGATGATTTACTACAGCGAATCCAAAGACTAGAGGATGCCAGTGTGACCACCACGCAGACCGGCGACGATGTTGACTGCCTAGCGAGGCATCTGCCGACTCCTTGAAGGACTAGGTTGGGACATTCCCTAGGAAGCACCGCTTGTTCACGCTCTCAGGTCCAGCCGCGTGCATGGCAGGCCGTCCTGAACAAGTCGAGGGACCTTGGCAAGAACCCACGGATGGGAGACGTCCCGGACTTTGCTAATATAATATCTTGCTACGGTGCCATTGTTGGCACAGGAAGCGAAGCCTTCACGGCTCATGAACCCGAAATGATAGCCCTAATAGACCAGGCTGGCGAGTTTATGTTCGACTGCAAGAATATAGCAAGGAGGCTTAAGATGGACAGGCCAAGGCGAGGCCTGCCACAGGTGTCCAACGATTCGGCATGCAGCCTTTATCTCGTCCCCTCCTCCCGCGCGATGGCTGATGCTATGGCAAAACTTTACTGGCAATCGTTTGAGTCAACACATCGTATTCTTCATGCTCCTACCTTTTGGCCCGATTATCATAGATACTGGGATTATCCTGAGATTGTCGAAAATGAGCTTCGCTTTAAAGTCCTCCTCGTCATTGCGATAGGATCGAGTCTGTTCGACCATGAAGACAGCAACGCGGCACTTCGCAACATGGAACTGGTTCGACCATGGATTCATGCCGCCGAAAGCTGGCTAGCGGGCCCACTGGAGAAGGACCGCCTGAGTGTCGGCGGACTCCAGGTTTACTGTCTGAGCATTTTGGCGAGGCAAATTTTCTCTATCGGCGGGGACCTAATGTGGATGTCGATGGGCTCGCTCATGAACAAGGCTATACAGATAGGCCTCCATCGAGACCCCAAACATCTCCCGTCCGTTTCGTTGTTGGAGTCTGAAATACGTCGTAGACTCTGGGCCACAATTCTGGACTTGGCGGTGCAGGCTTCTCTGGATGTGTGGATGCCGCCCAGAATCTCCCTCGACGGGTTTGATACAGAAGCGCCATCCAATCTCAACGATGACGAGTTGAATGGGTCTGCTCTGGAAAGCCCGCCTCACCCAAGGACCGTGTTCACCACGACCTCCACTCAGCTGGCGCTTTTTGACTCGTTCCCGGTCCGCCTTCGCATCGTCCAGCTTCTCAATGACCTGCACTCTAAGCCATCTTACACTGCTGTGCTTGCCATCAGCGCCGAATTGACCAAAGCTTTGCAGACAATCAGCAATCTGGGCACGACAGATACCATCGGCCATAGCACCACGCCATCGATGACAGCCTTCCACCACAGTCTCCTCGACTATCTCGTCCGCCGATTCATGATCCCTCTGCACTACTTCTACAGCCACCAGGCGCGGTCGAATCCACTGTTCCACTCCTCCGTCAAGCTCAGCCTCGACGCTGCCTTTGCCCTGGTCTCACCAGAGGCCGACCCGAGCGGCGAATTCACCCAGCTGATGACCACGGGCGGCGGGCTTTTCCGCGAGGGCTTCCGCTGTGCTATCTCAGCCCTCGGCCTCGAACTGCTCACGCACGTGAGCGCGCAGCAGCAAAACGGGACGCTGCACCGCGTGTTACAACATCGCGAGCTGCTTAAGGGCGCGGTCCGCAATCTCATTGCCGTATCTGAGAAGCGAATCTGCCATGGTGAGACTAATGTGAAGAGCCACATGTTCCTAAACATGATTCTAGCGCAGGTCGAGGCTGTCGAGACGGGTATCGAGATCAAGTTGGCCATCGCGAGGAGTACGACTGACAGCCTGCGCGTCTGCCGTGAGATTTTGAGTAAGATAGCTGAAGCCTTCCTGCACGCTGGAGAGTTGGAAATGGCTGGCGCTGTGGAGGTGGAGGAAGTGACACCTGGCAGCTTGGAGTCTGAGAATTACGTGATGAATTGGGACTGGGACATTTTTTTGCCTACTTCTGATTTCTCCTGATGAACTTTATTGCGACCTTTTCCGGATCCATGAAAAGGTGCAAAACATTTCGGCCCTTCGAAGCTGCTAGTCTAGTTGCATGTAGCTCTGGTACTTCTAACGGCGACGTGCCCAGCGACCTTTGACTCTAGGCCTCGGACAGCACAGCAGCATTCTGGCACCAGCGATGTTTTGGGATCAATTCCGCGCATTATTCATGAAAGTCTTGACAATTTTGAAAAGTCGTAGCGACCTTGTGCACTGTTGTTGCCACTTTCTCCAAATGTACCTGAAAAGTCTGCCGAGCGATCTCGAGAGAGCCCAAGTTGTCAAGCTTGCTTGGAAAGACCTAAACCTTCTGAGATTCCGGCCATTCAGCCCTCATATATTGGTTCGGCCATTTGACCTGAACACCCAAGTGCTGAGCAGTCCGCAGACAAAATTCCGGCTCACGCTGAGTAATGTCAGCATGTTTCCAATGCCTGTGTGAGAGTTGCTCGAGATGGGTGTTCCGAAACAGATGATAAGAGACGAAGAAATACTTACGAGGAATTGGCGTGCGATAATTACAACATCCGCCTTTGATTTGTCTTCACAATCATTCGAAGAACCGGAGGCGGCATTGATACAATTACCCTTCTCCGGGTCCTCGCCGACTGTGAGTGAACCACTGTTTTGCACAATGTCCCTTGCCATCTCGGCAGTAGTGATGAGTCCAACAGCACCAATGAGCATCTCTCTACCAGCCTTCTTGAGGCTCTTGCGAATCTCGCCAGCCAGATCGACCTGGTAGTACGGATGCAGTTGAATCTTTTGGTCGAAAGAGTTGCCGCCTGAAGAGACATCGAGAAGGTCGACGCCAAGCTCAGGGAGCATGTGAGCGAGCTTGATGCTCTGTGGCATGTCCCAGCTTTCTTTGCCGGCCCACTCCATCCATTCGGTGGCTGAAATACGCAGGAACAAAGGCATTGAGTCGGGTATGGCGGCGCGGACCGCCTTGATACTCTCAATTAGAAAGCGAATACGGTTCTCGAAGCTGCCTCCGTAGTCATCGGTACGTTGCTGTCATCGGTCAGCTTGTGTGAAGGTGGGATTTTTTGAGCCGCAACAATTCGGAAGAACTTACGTTACTTAGAGGTGACATGAAATTCTGAAGTACTGTAATCAGCATTGACTCTCCCAAGATGATTTGAAGGCGCAGAGGAACCATACCGTAATGAGATATCCGTGAGCACCATGGATCTCGATCACATCGAAGCCCGCCTCGACAGCCCTCTTTGCTGCCTTTCCGAAAGCCTCGATGGTCTCATTGATCTGTTCTACCGTCATCTCCTTCACCTGCGGGTAAGTGTGCGAGAAAGGAATCGCACTGGGCCCCCAGACATTGTCGGGCCATCCCCCGACGTCCGGCTCTGCCACATGGGGTTTGCCTCTTTGGCCATGCCAAGGTGCAAGAGTACTGTTTTCCTGTCAGAGTGCTGGTCTTTTGTGTCTAACATATGACAGAACATACCTGGCTTTCCTGCCTGCATGACCAAGCTGGACTGAGAACAGAATGTTAGTAAACATTGTACAAAGAGTGACTTTTCATCTGCGCCCGATTACGAAGGTACATACTGCCAGCCTTGTGACCCTGCGAGTGGATGAAGTCCGTGATGCGCTTTAGAGGCGCAATTTGGCTGTCTTTCCACAGACCGGAGTCCTCGGGTGATCTGCGTAGTATGAGTACCGTATTGACTTTTATGTGAGGTACTAACACAAGGAATTATATCGAAAAGAGCTCACATGCGCCCGTTGGGAAGTACGGCACTGGCCTCGACGATTGTTAGCGCGGCGCCACGAGCACTAAAGGATCCGAGATGAACAAGGTGCCAATCAGTCAGGTGCCCGTCATCAGCCGAGTACTGGCACATGGGACTGACGACGAAACGATTGACGAGAGTGACGCCGCGGATGGTGAGTGGGTGAAACAGCGTAGGGACCTTTTCTGGATGTGCGGGATCCAGCTCAAGCGCTGAGCCGGTTGGTGGTTTCTGCGCTGGCGTATAAAAAGGGACGCCGGGAGCAGGCCTACTTGCCGTGGCTTTGTTTTCAATGCTTCCCATGGTGGTTATATCGAGGTCTAGGTATTATCGTGACAAGGTGGTGCTTTGAAGTTGGGAGATGACTCAAAGACCACAGATGAGAATGGTGACGTAAGATGCTGTGGTGAACTGTGCTAGCCAACGAGTTCTCTGTCTATACTGGTAGCTTGATCTGATTTATAGTCTGCTCCAAGAAAAGGGAAACAAAAAAGTAAGATATTGGAAGATACGAAACGAGGATATATCATAATGCGAGAGCTGCCGATGACAAACCTGGGTTGTGCGTTAGAAGTAGCTCGAATACAGAAGATTAGTACCAAAGTCCGAGGCTGCAGGTGGTCAATCGGAACAATGGTTCCTGCGCTGCTGAGCTTAATAATGCCCGTACCACACAGTATTTCCGCAGAAACATCAAGTGTCATCATACCCGCCTTTCCCCACTCCAGTCAGTCTCTCTTTCTCTATTAATCACTGAATGATGTGACCCTAACCATGACGTCTTTCTGTTGCACTGCTTACTGATAGGTCCCTCATAGCCCTCTACTGCCAAAAAGCATATTATACCAACCTTAGCTACCTTACAATACTATGGTATTCCGCACAGGCCAAGCAAACGGTTGTCTTCCCCGCCTACACGTGCCATGTCTGATCCGCTTTCGGAGTCTTGCCGAGAGCTTTTGTGAAGAACAAGACCCACCTACCCTATTAGGAAGGCGGGTCGAAGATGATTGGATGGGCAGCCTTATATTGATTGACGTCTCCCAGAGTACAATTCAAACAACGATAGAAGTGCATGCAAAAAAGATGCTGAACCTGTTATATGTATGCAGTGCTTTTTCAAATGGCTTGCACAGCATTTGTGATTGATCAGAATATACAGACCCCTACCCCTACCGAATTCACGATAGTACCACATTGCATAGAACATTCGTGATACATTGTGTGGGCGGCAGTTCTCCCTGCTTGAGGTTCCGCAGTGATTCTTCAAGGCATTTTCCAGGAAAACTGAGCCGACCATACCTAGTAGCATATCAAGCAAATTTGTTCCTCCAGGCCTCAGTCTCGCCCACATAATCTCCAGAGAGAAAAATGCCAAAGCAGATAGAGTAAGGCACATATGGATAGCAAGGTCTCGTAAGCTAAAAGTTTTGTGAAGCGATAAGAGATAAAGCTGCAGTCAGCAAGCTAGCAACGGTACTTAGCCCCCCTTCCTCTCCCTACAACCATTTTCTTTCCCAGGGAAATACATCCACCGTGTACCTGACTGAGATATTGTACATGAACGAGGCTTGCTGCCGTATATGTCTGACAGTCACAGTTCATATTTTGCCAAGCTCAGCCATTTGAATCTGTTCTCGCACAATGGGGACCCCAGCGAGCTACCTTCCCCCTAAGCTGCCCGATCACTCCATTGCTGAACTAGCTGAATCTCTTGGGTTGCCTGCTCCCACGAGCATAGAGCCACTCCAGGTTGCTGCAGAATATCACTCGATATATATGCTTCAATACGGGCAACAATATGCAAGCAAAATTCCAACTCGCGCAAATCCCGATGGATCTGTCACTCTAGTACTGCGGGTTTCGGGCCGCCACCTGCCACGCGTCAAGACCCTCAATGAGGTGGGCGTGATGACTTGGGTCTCACACAACACCAGCATTCCTGTGCCATCCGTTGTACGCTTCAGTAATAGGGAAGATAATTGCATCGGGCATGAGTTCACTTTACTGGAAAAAGCCCCCGGAGCCAGCCTCGATAAAATCTACGACAGCCTTAGCCAAAAAGACAAGAGGAAGATATTAGTGCAACTAGTGGATGTCCTCACCCAGCTGCACTCCAAACAATGGGTACCGCAACATGTCGGAGGGCTGGTCCTGCGGAATGGCATTGCCTGTCCCGGACCAGCCCTGGAGGAGACCTTCTGGCAGGCGCCAGATATCGAGAAATACTGGCCGGGAGAAACTATCCAGTCACTCAATCCTCTTGGGGATCACGACAGCTACGTAGCCTATGCTGTCGCAGGGCTGGAATGCTACATCCACGCTATTGAGAGCCACCGGTCACTGGACCGCTTCAGAACCATGCTGCCCAAAATCAGAAGATTCATCTTGGCCCTGCAGTCGGAAAAGTACATAACCAAGCTCAATGATGTAAAATACATCCTGGCGCACAAGGACTTGCACTTCGCAAACATCATGTGCGACCCCACCAGTCCAGACATCAAAATTACGGCAATACTGGACTGGGAATTCAGTGGTATCGTGCCGGCAACGAGATGGAACCCAAGCCGAGCTTTCTTGTGGAATGGAAAGAGGGACGCAGAGGCAAAAGAGGAACAGACGATGATGGAAGCACTATTTGAGACTGTGTGTATGGAGAGAGGGGCGATACAGCTACTGGAGGATGTAAAGCCAAATGCGCTCCAGAAGGAAACGCAAACGGCAATCAACCATATCCGTGCGATTGTCGAGGTTTGTCCTAGAGATCAAGCCCAAGATAAAGTGGACAGTTGGAGAGATATTGCCGAGACGGCTATGGATGCATTTGTCTAGCCATAACAAACTTCAGGCATCCTCATAGATCAGTAATATTGCATGGCTTAGGATACCTGATCTCTATCTGTTCATGTCGAGTACACTACCTGAATAGCTCCCAAAAAAATCAGTTACTTCATGAAAAGGAATTCATGAAGCCCAGACTTTGAGCTAGTCCAACTTCATAAAAAACAATAAGTTTCATTTTTGAAATTTGTGTGTTTCCAGAGTTCTTCATCAGCAATATTTCACTTCCTCTTGCTTAAAATTCAGGGGGGAAGGTGGAAGTGTCGGGTTGGCGGGGCGTCTGTACAGCCATCAGACGGTCCTTCAAAAGTAGAATCGCTCTTGATTGTGACACATCGTATCAAGTAAGGCAAAATGTTGGAATCTAGCAAAAAAATTCAGACGCTGTCATCTCAAAAGCAGAGGAAGAAACGGGCCTAAGGACGTCGTGCAAGACTTTCACATGCGGAAAACGATTCGACGGCACCAAGTGAAAGTAATCCGCGCATGTACTGGTGACCCACGT
Source organism: Gnomoniopsis smithogilvyi (assembly GCA_027946515.1). Taxonomy (NCBI): domain Eukaryota; kingdom Fungi; phylum Ascomycota; class Sordariomycetes; order Diaporthales; family Gnomoniaceae; genus Gnomoniopsis; species Gnomoniopsis smithogilvyi. The sequence continues at coordinate 5,312,616 of JAPEVB010000002.1, forward strand.
TATGATCTTGGCTTCACTAGTGAGCCTTTCGAAGATCAATCGTCGATGGTCGACAGCAGCCATAGCTTGCTAGCGGCCTGAACCTCAGTTGAAGAATTCATGTGAGCTCAGGTGATAAAGTGCCGCATACTTCATAAAAGCCACTCGATGTCCATCCGTTGCGAATTCGTAGGTTAAAGTCACTTACCTATCAGAAACCAAACAGCCCTTAAACAACTTTTTACTTCGACAACATGAAGTATTCCACTACCATAGCCATGGCCCTCCTCGGCTTGGCCTCTCCCTCTTCCACCACCGACCTTCTGACTGCCGACATCGCAACTTCTGAAAATAACATCACCTCTCTGAACGCCCCTACACCCGTGGAGTTCTATCCGTGCAAGAAATTCACTCTCGACAACAACATTTTCGACGTTAAAGAAATCACCCTGGATCCTAACCCACCAAAGAAGGGGACAGATGTCAGAATCGTTGCCCGCGGCCATCTGAAGGAGACTATCGCACAGGGTGCCTATCTCAAGGCGACCATCAAGAAGGGTGCCCTGAAGCATACGCTGGACTTTGACTTTTGCAAGGGAATCGAGGCTGGCTGTCCAGTGGCTGCTGGGGATGTAGAGTTCTGGACGGGCCAGTATATCTCCAAGCGTGTTCCTCGTGGAAAAGCAAAGATCCAGTTCAGGCCTTACACAGTGGATCATCGTATCATGGGATGTGTGGAGGTCCCTATCACTGTGGTCAAGTCCTGATGCGGCCATTTGCCTATTCAGGCAAGATTTCTAGGACGATCACACCTTTGCCTTGATTTCTAATGAGCCCAGGTGCCTGGTAATCTGGTCAAGAGCATCTGGGCTATGTCGAAAATCGAGTTTTGGAGTATGGCGTAATTGACCGATGAGTCCGAAGTGACCGACAAAGTTAGACTCGTCTCCTGAAAGTCAATTTTCTAGATACATCTGAATTCAACTCCCTTATTTGGTCAATCGAGTCTCAAAAGAAATCCCTGATAAGCCCAAAGCGGCACATGAGTGTGCCCAAACACTCATGGCATCCCCCGTCTCCACTAGGCCTTGGGGAGCGACAAACACGCAGCTTAAATATACAAACTTTCAGTCATATACAGAAACCGTTTCACTCAGAAATTCCGTGAGAAAGTCCGTGGTATAATAGCTTAAGCCACAGCATTGGCAGCCTCAGTAGCAACCTTTCCGTCCGACCAGACAACCTCTTCAGCGTGCTCCACGACTTCCTCAGTCTTCTTTTCGGCTTCACGTCCAGCTCGGCCGACACATACATACTTTCGGAACTTCCTCGCAGGAACCCTGGCTTCGAACTGTACCACAAAAGTTAGTTTGCGTAGTAAAATCTGATTGTAGAAGTGGCAACGTACCATCTCATCAATTTCTTCGAGCGTGCGATCCTTGACTTCTGGCAGAAAGAAGAAAACCCAGATCCTAATCGATGTCAGCCAGACCACCAGAAAGAAAGATCAATTATCTAGTTATATGAAGAAGAACTTACGCGCCAAGCCAGCATGGAGCGACCCAAATATATCCGTACTTAGGTCCCCAGTTAAGAGACTGCGGGTTGATGAAGTAGGGGGCAGTGAAGGTGGCAAGCCATGCCGCGAAGAATCCGATCGAGGTTGCTAGGCCAAATGTGTAGGAGCGCAGTCGCTGTGATGGCAATTCGCCTCCCGAGATCCAGGCGTAGGTCGCAACCATTCCCTAAGTAGGCCCCATCAGCACCCAAATGTATGGTCATGAAGAGAGACAGGATATTGCGAGAATGTCGAAAGAGATATCTTACATTGTAGCCCATAATATACACGACCGAGAGACCAACGATAGCGCGGCCTGTCGATTCTGTCCCTGGCTGGATTGTGTATACAATTGCTGAGAGGAGCTGAGTTAAGCCACACAAGAGCATTCCGAGGATGAGGAAGATGCGGCGGCGACCGATGTGGGTAACAACAGCGCTGTTGATCAGAATGGCGATGACACCAACGGCTGTCAGTATGCAGGAATTCTCGAAGCTGTTTCCGATGTTCGCCATCTCGAAGAAGTATGTGCCATATGCTACTGTGTGTCAATGGAAGACTGGGCTTTAGATGGGAGGAAGTAGAGACTTACCGATCATGTACATAGCTCCAGAAGCGCCTTGCAACGAAATGGCACAGATGGCCAAAACTGTTCTTCTTCGGTCGGAAGGATTTGTAAACATATCCTTGATGCCGGCGCTCTGCTTGATTTTCATCTCATTCTCGAGGGCTTCTTGTATATCCTTCGCTTCCTCTTCAGCTTCGTGCTGTCCGTAAGGACGGAGCCAGAGCAGGGACTTGAGCGCCTTTTCCTTGTGCCCATGCTCAAGGAGCCATCTCGGGGATTCTGGGATGAAGAGCATCCCGACCGACATGAATGTCGGGATAACGAAGACGAGGCCCAAAGGAATCAGATAGGACTCGCGAGTAAGGATCTTGGAGGTGAAGTTGTCGACGATTGTGCCCACTAAAGAACCGACCGAGGTCCAAACCTGGAACGAGGAGATCATCAACCCTCTGTATCGCGCCGGGATAGATTCCTGTTGATTTCATGCCAGTCAGCAACTATTCTTCGAAACACCATAGACGATGCAAGGCTCTAGTTCTCAACCCTTACCTGGATGTATAGCTGTGAGAAAGTCATGAACATTCCATTCGCTAACCCAATAACAAAGCGGCCAACATATATCGCCCCGATGTTCGTTGTGGCCATCATGATGATGTTGGCAATTGCGCACAGCACTGCTGCGCTCCAGATGGATCCTCTCCGGCCCATTACTTTAGCAATAGGGCCGGCGAAGGAGGAGCTAATGAAAGCTCCCAGTGTCATGAGGGAGGAAATAAGTTGCTGGCGCTCAGTCGAGATGTTCCAGCCGAGCAGCGTCTGTGGATCTCTATAGCCGAAGATCTTGTAGCACATGTTAGCCGGTCTCTACGAATCGAATTCTTGGGATTGGGAAATACATACGCTGAGAAAGCCAACCATGGCTTGAAGACCAGAGATCAATCCGAAATCGAATCCTGATGAAACGTGGTCAGTAAAGTCGATTATGGTTGACTCCAGTACTTGGACAGGTCAACTTACCGTATTGAAATGGACACATGGAAACCAGTGTACAGGCAGCCAAGCACTTCCAGTGATCTTTCATCTTGTACGTTGTGCCTCCCGAGTTTTCTTCAGAGGAGGTTCGCGAGACATTGTTCACCTCGACGTCCTTAGTATCTTTAGAGTCCATGTTGAGTAGTCCTGTGTACAAATTCAATGGCTTGAGTCCTCTCCACAGAGCAAGAAGCACCGAAGATTAATGACAATAAATGGAAAATGCAGATACAACACGGGACGAACACAGCAGAGCATAATATGACTGACAGGCCCTGGCCGGAGAAGAGCCCAATTAAGCTCGCAACCTTGACAGCAGACTTTCCATGGTACTGTAATCAACCTGCAGGCCGGTGTAACAAATGACAGACTAGGTTGAGGGCGCACGACGCAGGGAGCGCAGGCTGTCGATGCTCCGACGCAAGGCCATGTCAGTAGATTTACTTGCCATTCTGCCAAATAGGATAACTGCCGACAGAGAGACTGATCTAAGCATCGGGACCATAGCCCATGTCCATGCTCAACTTTCCCATTTCCTGCCTAGTGTGCCAGGGAAAATCTGGGGTAAAGACAAGGGGTGCCCTATTTTGACAAGCTTTCCCCACGTTAGCCATCCCCCCTTTGGCTGAACTTGTACCGCTTCAGAGGCTTCAAAGGAGGTCACGGGTTACGCGCTTTGTATTTCTGGCCACCGTTGCACCCCTTTGTGGCATATCATAATCCCAAAATTGAAGGCCTATGGGGAAGGAAAATATCCCTCTGGGGGCGGGATGGGCGAAACATGGTGAGGGGCGGAAGAAAGCGTGATGTGACCATGCATCGGAGCTCGTACACATACGACGATGCGACAGCCACTTTCTAGGTAGTGATTGGCGAGATACATGTATGCCCATGGACAAGACTCTGGCCTGCAAGAGGATCGAGATATCGGGCCAGGAAGAGCGGGGATGCCGTTCCTACAATGTGTGTCATTCCGCAACCTTGATTAACTCCGGCCCTTGGGTAATATGAACTTTGTTGTCTTATTGAATGTTTCGTCTCAGGATGATGTTGTACAGTAATTAACCACGTATTTTACTCAAAGCCGTCCGACTCTTGAAGTACACGCAGTGGTCAGAGCTCTTTAACCCTACGAGAAGACACCACACTGGACTCCTATTATAGGAATTGCAAGCACACACATTGAAAAATGCCCGCGACTAAGAGCGAAACAGGCATCAAAGTCATTGTTGTGGGGGCTGGCTTTGGGGGGCTCACTGCCGCCATTGAGTGTCACCGCCAAGGACACGACGTGGAGATCTACGAGAGCTTTCCCGAGCTCAAGGTGCTTGGCGACATCATCTCCTTCGGTGCCAATGGCGGACGCATCTTTTACCGGTGGGGAAAGCATCCTGGCGAAATTGCGGACCGTTTGCGAAAGCTCAGTATCGACCTGAGCGAATACGGTTTTCGAATCCACAAATACGATACCGGTGAGGTGGTGTTTCATCAAAAGACGCCACCCATGAACCCAGAAACTCCTGTCTTCAATGGCCATCGAGGAGAGCTGCATCAGGTTGTGTTCGACCATGCTAGGGACGAGCTGGGGATTCCGATTCATCTTGGACAGAACGTGACCGAGTATTTCGAAAATGGTGACCATGCCGGGATCGTCCTGAAGACGGGGGAGAGAGTCGTCGGGGACGTGGTCATAGGAGCAGACGGTGTACGGTCCAAAGCTAGAGAGCTTGTGCTTGGATATGAGGACAGACCGAAGAGTAGCGGATACGCAGTCTGGAGAGCATGGTAAGTATTATACGTTTTGTATAGATCTGTAAAATCTCCCTGAGAGCATGGCTGACAGAGTGACCAGGTTCCCCAATACCGATATGATCAAGGACCCACTGACCAAGGAGTTTTGCGAGAATGGCGATACATTCAACGGCTGGATTGGCCCAGACGTGCATTTTTTGTTTTCAACCATCAAGAACGGGTCTGACTGTTGCTGGGTTCTGACGCACAAGGACGAGCACGATATCGATGAGTCCTGGTCTTTCCCTGGAAAGCTAGAGGAAGTTTTCGAGGTAATTAAAGGATGGGATGAGACGGTTCATCGTATAGTGGCCAAGACACCGTCATTAGTTGACTGGAAACTCGTCTATCGCGATCCTCTTCCAACATGGGTAAGCAACAAAGGAAGAACCCTACTGTTGGGAGATTCAGCCCACCCTTTCTTGCCAACATCGGCCCAAGGAGCTACCCAAGCTATGGAGGATGGGGTGACCTTAGCAGTATGTCTTCGTCGGGCTGGAAAAGAAAACGTACAGGCCGCCCTCAAGACGCATGAGGAGATCAGGTGAGCTTCCCATTCTGAGTTTGAAACCAGGAAGTAAGGGGAAACTGACTCTCCATTATAGATATGAGCGCGTCAAAGCAGTGCAGAAAACAGGCGAGACAACTCGAGATATGTGGCATAAGACGGATTGGGCCAAGGTCAAAGAAGATCCCACCAGCATTGCTATGCCGCGAGAGGACTGGATCCATTTTCACGATGCCGAGCGCCACGCCGAGGACGTTTTTGATGAGATCTTCCAGAAGCATCTGGGAACGAATGGCACTGTGGCGGCAGATGTCAAACCATATATGGAACACACTGAAGTGGTGGTACCCGCCGTACCAACTTGAGCTCCGGGACAGTCCCCAAAGGTTTGTATAGATGAGGCCATTGTCATATTTGGAGCACTAGAGGAGACAGCAGTACGGGCTGGATAGGTATATACTTAGACGCAGTATGTATTACGGCTGTTAGTAGGGTCCTCGTATATTTGTGGACTAATCTCGATCTTATCTGGAACTTGTTTATAATGAGTTGTCATTTTCGCAGTCTGGAGGCTTGGCCAGCATGCCTCAGTAAATCAGTAGAAGGGGTATCTCAAATCACACTTTGTTGCGCCGCAGCTGGCTCATTCCACTTCCTCTCTGCTTTGTCCAAGATGCCCTCATCTTCCTCCTTCTGCTCTTCGTATTTGCCAATTTCCTTCCTGTGCTTGCGCTTCACCCACTTGAGCATTACAGTGCTGATCACGAATAGGGAACCGCAAATGAGAAGGTCCCCGGCCTCTACCGCAGCAGTCACTTTCGCCATGAGACTCCACTCCCCATTGTTTTGCGTATAGACAGAGATGAGGGTCGAGATCAAACCTGCAACTGCATTGGTCGTGCTCGGGAGAAAGATTCGATTGAGAAGCCAAATATAATTCTGGCGCCAGCGGAAGGTGAGCCAGAGCAGTCCCAGTGCTCCTAAACCGCAGGCCACAGAAGCGACGATCAGGAGTGGCAGGTTCTGAAACCTATCCAAGATTGCACTGGCTGTAGGTGATTCGGCTGCCAAGTCCGGGTCTGTAGACAGCTTTTCGATGCTGGTGAAAGTACCCGGAAAGACAACAAACCCGGCAAGGAGAAGCCACCCAAAAACAGAAGAAAGGATGTTGTGAATCCGAGGGACCAAGTCGAGCTGCAAGAGCATCTCCATGTAGCGGGTCTGGATCGTCTCTTGTCTGTGGAGACCATTGGTGGGACGACGTAGTACACTTCCCGTGGTCTTCCTTATCGAAGGGCTCTTGCCCGTGGAGGCGGACGTTCGGGTCGAGGGACTGCGTTGGGGCTGTGTTTGCGTAGACCTTGCGGAATTATGTCTATGAGGCTTGAGGATTCCATTCCTGAAAGAAGGATGCCTGACTTGGGGTGGCTTGCTCGCTGCTGGCGGCCGTGTATCTGCCATGGTGACCTGTAGAGTTGGTGGTTTTGCGTCGAGACGACGATCTGCTTATTTACATCAATCCAATAGATCAGTACCGAGAAATACAAGGCCTTTGAACAGATTTATGGCAACTCGTAATAAGGGCTAACTAAGCCTTATCTGAAGCTGACATCATGCACACAAATCGAGTTAATTCAGCAGCTTCAGAGGTTTGCCCTGATTCTTGGCCTGGTGTTGGAAGAAGTTCCTCCAATGTAAGAACATGATAAAGGCCATATGTGCGATAAGCTGGTTTTGACAGGGTACCTCTTCATAAATCTGACCCCTACATAGCGTCCGAAACTGGTAAATACAACGGGGAGAGGCCATGCACACCGAGGAAGACGTTGCATCCGGATGCAATATGACATAGACCCTGCCCGCCGGCCAGCTCAAGGCATCTGGCCGCACTGCAATCAAGTTTTCGACATGCACTACATATCTTGCACCTCTGCCAAAACGGCCACACGAGGCTGATGAGGTCTTGAAAAGCGCGAATCGAACTCGTTCAGGGGCCCGAAGGTATCATAAGCAAAGCGACCAGCAGCAAACAGCGGCGGTCAGCGCGCGATTATGTGCTCGTCTGCGACTCGATACAGGACATATAGCCATGCCCGTCAGTAACGGAATCTCTAGGAAATAGACAGAGGTGTCATAACTCTTGTTAAAACTTCTCGGAATGGCGACGTTATCAATTTAATTGTTAGTAAGATGTGGTCAAAAAAAGCAATACATGATAATCCACTATTTCCCTGTTCATGAAAAACTAATCTCTGTCATTAACTTTCAACTCCGAGAGCCTCAAATTCCTTGAACTGCAACCCCAGGCAGTCCACTCATGATAGATATCATGGCTTCATGATGTCCTCATTGCGTTCCTCTGCTACGACCGGCTCCATCGGGAGGACCTCCTCGGCCACCTTCAAGCCTGTCAGGTGCATTCTCCTCAGGGGAGAGACCATCACCGTTGGCAGACCGTAGCTGAACTGTCGAATGTCCTGATATGGGGTCCACTTTGATCTCGAAAAGCCTCGTCAAAGCACATTGTTTCCGGTACTTATCAGAATCACGAGCCTGTTCATTGGCATGGTCCCGGTTACCATCCGCAACAGCCCGCTGAGATTCCTCCACGAGAGTGAGAAATGAGTCAGCCCCCGGAAATAATCTTGCATGTACGTCTGCTCCATGTGAGACGAGTAGGCTAATACTTTCGAGCACCTCTTCTGAAGGCTCCAAGTACAGTGAAGCATACAACAAGGGCGAGGGTCGCTCGCCAGTATCACGGGCATCGGGATCTGCTCCAGCTTCAAGCAAGTCTCTGAGTGCCTCCGGGAACTTAATGGCCCTGTGTACATAACTTGGTAATGCTCGATCAACGGAAACTGGTGGCAGACCACAGTAGTCGAGGATGATTTTGGTAATAGTCGTATACCTTGGCTCGATGTCACAGGATGTACGGAAAAAGTGACGATCGATGTCTCTCGAACGCCATTTAATGGCGTATTTAAATGCACTTTCCTCGGTTCTAGGGTCTTGCGGACCTAGAACAATGCGTCTCGGTCTCCTTTGTAGGGATTGCGCTCTCTGGGGCTCGTCTGAGGGATGCTGGAATGGGTTGGCGCCGTAGCTGAGGAGGATTTTGACGGTGCGCGAACAGCAGTTACCAACGGCATACAAGAGTGGAGTATAAAAATCTTCGTCAGAGAAATTCACTTGGCTGCCAAGCTCCAGCAACTGAGTGGCGATGCTCGGGTGATGGTATTTGCAGGCCAAATGCAGTAAGCTGGAACAACCTCGTTCCTGCGTGCCAATGCCAAAGTCTGGCCTTGTGGAAAGTGTTTCGATGATGTTGTTTTCTGAAACCCCAAGATCGCTGCTTTTCCCATCCTGGAACCTGCGACAATAGGTCGTCAATACCAAGGGCAATGCATCGTGTGTTGTCAACTCGTTGGGGAACCTGTCGAGATAGAACCGAATATGTGAGAGACTCCTCTTCTGAACACTCTCCTGGAGCCAACTCAAGAGCCATCTCGGATTGATATCTAACCTCGTCCCAGGGAATCTATTGAGCATGACAACACGGCAGTGTCTATGGCGCCCCTGAGCGTATAATCTCGCAACGATCGCAGACAAGGAATGTTCCGCAAAATTCCTGCTGGAAGCATGCTGGATAATAGTGTAGAGAACAGGGTTGTTGGTCTCACCATCGGTCACCAGAAGGGCTGTGTCTAGCGCACAATATCCTCCCACTCCGTACCGTTGGATGAGATTGTCATGATCAGATCTCAAGTCCAGTCGGGCTCCACGGCGAAGGAGAAGAGCAATTGTTGCGGTTGTGCCAAAATCGCCTTTGGCAAGTATCTCTTGAATAGGATTCACTCCGCTTCTGTCCTGTTGATTGACGTCGGCGCCCAAGTTGATAAGGAGTCTTATTGTTCGTGTTGTTGCTGGGTAGGTCGCTGCTCTCAACAAAGGCGACCTACCCCTGAAATCCTGGTCATTGATACCGAAATTCCCAAGCTCTGGTAGGCCTGACGCGAGAGCTAGTATAAAAAGCTCTCTGTCGTTTTCCCAGCCCTCCAGATCCGGCACTGGCTCCCAATGTGGTATGGCGAAGTGACCCATTGGGGCAGTAGCGCGATGAAGAGGCCAAAGATTAGGGCTCCCAAAGTTTTGAATGCCGCGTTGAAGAAGTATGTTGGCAGCTTTGAAGTTCTGTACATCGCAAGCATATTGAAATGCGCCCGTCCCGATGTCTGGGTTGGCACCTAAGCTCAGCAGATGCAAAAAAGCAGACAAGTCGTTCTTATGCAGAACCGCACATTGCAGCGCAGTTTCTCCCGCATCATTGACAAGATTGATAGGCACGAATCCCTGTTCCACAATGAAACCTATCATGGTTCCATCATTGCAACGAACGGCCGTATGGAGGATGCTTGTTACTTCGTCAGAATGACTGTCTTGACATGCCTCAACATCAGCACCAAGGTCTAGCAATGAACGAGCTGTACGTCCTTGTCTGTTGCAGACGGCAATGTGCAAAGGAGTACACAGAGGCGAAGTCCTGGGGTCGAATTCCCGATTATAATCATATAGGCAGTCGTCCGCATCCCCACGCCCCTTACCCAGTGGACTAATGCCATGCTGGCATGAACAAAGATTGAGCGCTGTGGCGTTGATTCGTGCTCCATGCTTGCTAGAAATCGTCAGCCGTCCTCCGCTTCTTCACGCTTGACGGAAGCACCTTATGTGAAAGTTCGTTTGGGGAATCTGTGCAGATATACCTACAGAAGCCACCGGACCGCCCTACCTTGTCCAAATTTGGCAGCAATGTGGAGAGGTGAGAAGTACATGTTGCGCGAGTGTTGGCCTGGCAGGTAAGGGCAAAATTGTTCGCGTACTTTCTCATCTGAGAAGGAGGCACTTTGGTCATTCCAGTCCGCGCCAGCAGTGTCAAGAAGCTCGAGTGTGTCTATATTTCCGCTTTGAGCAGCCCAGAACATGGCGCTGCTATATTGATTTCGAACATTGTGTTCGTAGAGTTCTGGAGTAACAATATTCCGGAGATTCTTACTCACACGCAGTAGACGACTCATATCAGACTGTCCACATTTCTGGGCGATGTGTCTGACCAGTTCGCTTGGCAGGTTCTGTAGAGTAACCATATTGTGGATGATTATGTGAAAGAGTACGAAATGATTTGTGTGAGTTTTGCGGTGTTACGGTCGGGCATACCTAGGTAGTCGAAGGAGGGAAATTATACCATGCATGATTTCTGGTCAAGCAAATAGACAAACGAAGACCGAAAAGCCAAAGAATGCTAGCTGTCCTTCCATATCTTACTAGACGTCAAATTTTGATGAGAATCGCGACTCCAGAAGCCAAAGAACATTGTTGGAGCCATATTATTGTGTAAACCAGAAGAAAATCAGCGCTACCTACTTCATGGGACCATCACACGCTAAGCTGCCGAAACCACAGAGGATTAGCTGCCGCTGCCAACGGACCAAAAAAAAAACCGGATTGTCACCTAATTCCGGGACTATCGAATCTAGGTACAAAATTGCAGAGCCGCAAATCGTCAGTCTGTTGTCTGTGTACTTATATGGAAATCGCGCCTCAAAGCTGAGATGACCCATACATAGTGCACCCTTTCTGAGCCTTTTGGAAGAAGATACGCTGAAAGCGGTCCACGTGCGACTGGCGCCAGAGATATTCTCTGATTTCCGCATTGTTCTCCTTTCTAGATGTCACTGATATATCTTGCACCCAGCTTCTTCGCCAACCAGGCAGGATAAGGCCACAGCAGTCATCCGCGACACTCTGAGTTGGCCAGGATATATGGGGACATATCTAGTAGGGTTAGTCGTCGTTCCCTACGACAAAGGTCTCTTTTTCAAACAAGGTAACCAAATATGTGGGCATGCTCGGCGCGCCCAAAGTGGGGAGTTTGGGCGAAGTACGCCGCCGTCACAGAGGAGGATGGAAGGGTGCGTGGATCAGTGGGAACCTCACGTCACGACTGGTTTACTGACAGTCTACACGCCGAAGCTGCTCTCTGTGCGTATTTTCCTCGAGAGTATTTTGTATTCCATGCGTAGAAAGTCGAGCATAGTGGTATGTCGTGCCTGGTCGTCGTCGCTTTAAGGTTTTGTGGGGTCTCCCCGTCCTTATCGCTGGCCGGGCCGACTTCGGCATCCACAATAGCAGCCGGCCGGCTCTAGTAGCTCCTAGAGCTCGAACACCTACACCTATTTTCTTTCCAAACTCATGCCTCTCTCGAATCCCAAGCTTCCTTCAAACCTACTCGGTACCTCAAATTTGACAAAATTCAAAAAACTTCAGATGTTGCGCACAACGTTGTTTCCGCTCATTTTGAGCACGAGCCCGGTGCTGGGCTCCATTGTTGCCGGATTGGATAGCCAACAACCTATCGGCGCACACATCACGTCAGTCATCGAAAACGCAGAGGCTCCTTCATACCGGTCTGACCTTGTCGCACTTCACAAACAAATTGTTGAGATCCCTTCCACGTCTGGTCAAGAGCACGAGGCCGGCGACTTCCTCGTGGACTACTTCATCTCCAAGGGATGGAACTATGAGATTCAGAACGTTGCACCGAGGGACAACACGCCCGCAGGCAAAGACCGCTTCAATGTCGTCGCATGGCCGCCATCCAAAATTGATTCTCCACCTAGCCCAAAGGTCCTTGTCACAAGTCATTACGACTGTGTGCCCCCGCACATCCCCTACTCTATCTCCAAGGGCGACCTGACTGCCAAGACCACCATTTCTGGCCGATGTTCCGTTGATGCAAAGGGGAGTGTCGCTGCGCAACTCATCGCCGTGGATGAGCTTTTGGAATCCGGCAAGCTCGAGCCCGAGGATGTGATGGTGCTGTATGTCGTGGGTGAAGAAGTCAGCGGTGATGGAATGCGCACCTTCAACGCACTCAATTCGTCCTCACTCAACATCAAAGCCGCAGTCTTTGGCGAGCCAACAGAGCTCAAGCTCGCGTGCGGTCACAAGGGTGCTATGCGCTGCGATGTCACTGCAAAGGGCAAGGCCGGGCACAGTGGCTATCCTTGGCTGGGAAAGAGTGCAACGGAGGTCTTGATGCGTGGACTGGTGAAGGTCCTCGATACCGATCTGGGCAGCAGCGAGCGCTATGGCAACACCACGGTCAATGTCGGCCTTGTGGAGGGCGGCGTCGCGCTCAACGTCATCCCAGCTCATGCGAGTGCTGCACTGATGCTCCGCATTGCGTTGGAGCCGCAGGAGAGTGGGAACGAAGAGGTGAGGGCGAGGTTGAAGGCCGCACTGAGTAGTGTGGATGATGAGGTGCTGAGTGTGGATTGCCCGACTGGACAGGGAGCTACGCGATGTGATTGTGAAGTTGATGGTAAGTTTGGCTGCGATCTGTATTTTGACAAACTTCAATTGCTAACAGTTTCTTGCAGGCTTTGACACCATTGTCGCCAATTACGGCACGGACATCCCATATCTGACAGGCGACCACAAGCGCTACCTCTATGGGCCGGGATCAATCCTCGTTGCCCACGGCGATGACGAAGCGCTGACTGTCGGAGACCTTGAGGCTGCCGTTGAGGGCAACAAGAAACTCATCTTGCATGGCTTGAAGCAGTAGGACATTCTCTAAGTCCCTTCGAATGTTGAATTTAGTATCTAGCAGCCTCGATCACATTGCTGCTTTTCAACATAGCGAAACCTCATGCTCCACCGACAACTTTGGCCCACCTCTCCGGCATGACCTTACTGAAATCAAACCTTCCCTCCTCATTCTTCACCACCGCGCCCTTCTCCGTGACAATCGCATCAATAAGCTCCGCAGGCGTGACATCAAACGCTGGGTTCCATACGCCAATCCTCTGATCAGCAATGGCGACCCTCGCTGTCGTACCCACATCCACCTTGCCATCCGGCCCCACAACCGCACCACTGATCTGCGTCAGCTCTTCGCTCTTCCTCTCCTCGATCTTGATCCCCTCGCCCGTTTCCGTCTCCAGATCCACACTCGTCGTTGGCGCTGCCACTAGAAATTTCACGCCGTGGTGGCGCGCGAGCACAGCTAGCTGATAGGTACCGATCTTGTTGGCAGTGTCTCCATTACGCACAACGCGGTCAGCTCCGACAATGACTGCACCAATGTTGAATTCGGACTTCTTGAGACGGAAGAGTGCGCCGGCCATGGAGTCCGTGATCAGGGTGGAGGGGATACCCTCGAAAACCAGCTCGAAAGATGTCAGCCGGCTGCCTTGGTTGTAAGGGCGCGTCTCAGTGCAGAAGGCATGCTTGAGGAGAGAGTTGGAGTGCAGGGTCCGGATGATCCCAAGCGCAGTGCCATGTCCGGACGTTGCGAGTGAGCCGGTGTTGCAGTGCGTGAGCACGGAGATGGGCGCCGAGGGGCTGGCAGAGTGTTGCTGCGCAAGCCAGTTGGCACCGTGCTCGCCTATGGAGAGGTTCGTGTGCAGGTCTTTGGAAAGAATGGCTTCCGCAGTGACGATGAAGGTGTCAATGACTGCAGCTTGGGGTGTGGGGGACGGTGTTGCGTTGGTAGTTTCCTGGAAGGGCGAGCGAATGGCTACTTTGAGGTGATTAATGGCGTTGGTGAGATCAACAGCGGTGGGGCGCGATTCTTTGAGATAGTCTAGACGGCCGTCGATGTAGGCTATTGTGTCGTCGACAGATGTGGCTTCTACACGAATGTTAGTGATTGTGCTCCCAGTTTATATATGAGACTTGTGTAGTGAGTGAGGCAGCATGAGCCGCAAGTATAAGATCCGTAGATTGTGAGACGGGACGTACTGCAGGCTCCCCGGTGCAACTCAACTGCCAGCGCAAGAGCAGCCACGATAGCAATAGCCGGTGCACCGCGCACCCTCATCGCCTTGATGCAATCAAATGCCTCTTCGCAGGTTGAGACCTCATCGTAGTGGCTCTCATGGGGCAGACGGAGTTGGTCCAGCACGTCTAGACGCCCGCGGGTGTATTTGATGGCTTCCAGAGTTGCCATTCTGGTTTGACTGAGAGGCTACTGAGGGAGTCAAACAAAGCAGCTAAATAAGATCAAAATTTGTTGTTATGTTGTCTTCGCTGAGGCTAAGTTTGAATGCTTACTTAGGTACCTAGATAGGAGCGACTTCAGTTACTAGTCCTTCAAGAAGTTTCTTTCCCCTCCACACTTCCTGAGTTTGTCCTGTAGCTCACCCACGTGGGACGTCCCGCAATCGGTCCCGCACAAGGGCCCCCTGGTAGACAGGGCCCACTTATTTGTAGACCTACCTACCTAGGTACCCTGCTAACGGTTTCCTACCTTTTTGTAAGGTGCTTAAAAGTCATATTGCTGTACCGAATATGTTTTAGTGATTTCTAGGTAATTAAATACTCGAACAATCGTGTGATGTTTAGCGACAGCAAGGATGGCACATCCATGCATCGTCCGGGGCAGCATGATCGTGACTACTTCATGTGATAACAATATCAAGGACATCGAGCTTGGGCATTCTTCTCTCCTCTAGTATAATAGCTCGATCAGCTCAAATCCTTTCATTATACTGATGCATGGTCCGAGCTTCTAGCAAAAAGAGTGTACGTCTATCCAGCTAGGCGAGGTTTCTACCAAAAGACATCTCTGACCTTGCCCCAAACACCAGTGAAGACGGGTGCCGGTGTCTCAGCAGCTTCAATCTCGTCCAGTCCACTGTAGAGATCGACTTCCGACGGATGAATAGCCCATGTGTCTTGTCTCCCGCTGGTGAACTTGTGGCCAAAGTAGATGACCAAGAAGAACGGAATCCCGATGTACGCACTGAGAAAAGTGGCCACATCCCATTTGCCGTAAAAGAACACTTCCATGCCATTCAACAGCATACACAACGTGAATGCCACTATGACCACCCACGAACCATATGGTTGCAACTTGCTCGTGTAAGGGAGATTGCTAAGCGGGAAGTTTTGCGCGCTGATGGCTTTACGCCAGCGAAGGAAAATCGTTCCGCAACAAATCCAGCTGATGAAATTGGCTGTGTTGGTGATGTTGATGAACCAGTTGAAGACCATTCCGGATGAAGCTGCCACATTGAGATAGCACAACGGGATCCAAACACATGAAGCAGCGACGGCCATGTATGGCATGCCGCCCTTGGTGCATTTCAGGAACACGGCTGGGGCAGAGCCTGCGACCGCCATAGAGCTGTATTGATACACTTGTTAGCCAGGGCTCTGGTATTCATGGAGGTATGGTAGTCTGAGGCTGTCTCAGGGACCCTGCGCTCCTCGCTATATAGGCCGTTTTTTACACCACACATTAAAAGTTGAAGGGGACTTGCGAAAACGTACTATAGAGAGCGACTGGCCATGTACAAGAACGAGTTTCCAGACGACCAGGCTGAGGTCAGAATAACTGCGTTAATAATATGCGGCAGGACTGTGATTCCTGCGTTGGCAATACCGACCACAAACGGACTTGCAGCGGCTCCTTTGCCTCCACTCGTCAAAGCCGCCGCGTCAGAAGGGCAGATAATACCAATCACGAGAACTCCGCCAATGTAGAATATCAAAAGGCGGAGGAAGAAGGTCCTGGCGGTCTTGGGCAGATTGCGTCGCGGCGACTCCATCTCTCCGGCTGTGATGACGAGCAACTCGGGGGCAAATCCGAATGGGAAAGCGGCGGCGATGACGGTGGTGATGAAGGCAACGAATTGACCTTTGCCCCCAGGCACGATCCATGAGTTGAAAGCTCCTGGATCTGACCAGTAGCGGAAATACAGAGGGTCACCAGACGGTCCTCCGCCAAAGAAGAGTACGACGCCCAGCACGAGCAGGCCACAGATAGCGATGACTTTCAGAGATGCGAACCAAAACTCTGTTTCGCCATAGTACTTGACTGGGAGTATGTTCAGACCAACAATCACCAAAAGGAAGATTGTTAGGAAAACTCCGACATGAATGGGTGAGTCCCAATAATCGATGACCTTCAAGATTGTCAGCTGGAATTGTTAAAGGTCAACTTGCAACCGATGGCAACTTACGACAGCAGCTGCAGTAATCTCGTAAGGGACGAGAATACAAAGAGAATACCAGTACAGCCATCCCATGGCAAAACCGAGAGACTTGGATACATAACGAGTACCAAAGTAGCTCATAGTTCCACCCTTGACTGGCATGTAAGTAGCCAACTCGATGACACCCGTCGCAACGAACAAAACGAACGCGGTCATAATGAGATATGCGATTAGTAGGAACCCTGGGCCTCCTTTGAGCAGGACTTGCCCGGAACCAACAAAGAGACCTGTGCCAATAGTACCACCTACAAAACATGTGAGTAAAATCATTATATGGGCTCAAGGGCGCGAGTATTCATACCAAGTGCTATCATCTGGGCGTGTCGTGACTTCAACCCAGACTGCAGTCCTGTAGTGGTCCCAACCTCGCCTTCCACGTCGATGGAAGAGTTTCCAGCATCGTGAGAAGACTCTCCCTTTTCGTACTTCGACCCACTGCCATCATTTTCGATACTCATACTGACTGTTTGTTTGGCAACGAGCTCCCCCGAGAAAAAAAAAAGGATAATCTGAAAATCCACGCGGGCTGGCGGCGAGAAGGGCGGAAGGGAAAAGTATTATAGAACATAGATTCTATACAACAGGTCTAGATAAGTCTTATACGGGATCATCCGTATGCGAGTCGCACGATTCGTTCTAGTGACGACTCGTAAGATTATTTCAAGGTTGATCTCTTGGCTTACGGTCAGGGGCAATAGAAACCCAAGGCTGGCCCAAAAATTATCTCTCCTACTTGATCACTAAGAGTTAAAAGCGATGACTCTGATAAGGCACATTTCTTTATTTAAACTATGAAACGGGGTCCATATTGCACTTGACATGCATCAAGTTGTGCTGTGCCTCAACGCTTATCTCTCAAAACTTCCAAGGTTCGCCCAGGATGACAAGATCTTGGCTATGTGGTTTCTTGACAGTGCCTTGTACCACTGAAGCTTGCTGAGCGCAGTGTTTCAATTACAGCATCCAAGGCTGTTTCCTGATTTTGACGTATTCAAAGAGCGCATTATTCTGTAGCAAAGTCACTATATCTGGGCTCTCCAAAGAGATGCATTTGCTCATTTTCAAACCCAATAGCCAAGGTAGCATGAACGACAGCTGCGTGGTAAGCTAAAGAATCGGTCAATGCCGGGAACGCCTTAAACATTGGCATAGGAGATCAGCGGCTGTGGCGTTGTCATTTTTTCACAATCTGGTTATCGAGCTTGGCTTGGTTAGTCTCGGTGGCCAATACGCGTGCCTAGGTAAATACCACTGATCTCATGCCACATAGGGTTCCTGAGCCGACTTGCAATCGAGGCTGATGAAAAAGTCACGAGTGCCCATCTAATAACTCCCACAATCATAGTAACTTATTCAACGGGAGCCGTAAGGGTCAGCATCTGCTGCATATGAAGGAATGGAGAGGTAATCGGCGGAAGCTCGACAGTAAATGGCTGGAAGGCCGCTCAATCTCCGCTCAAGGGCGAGCGCGTTACACAAGGTGCAGAGGGAGTAGCCGCTTGGCGCTGTCAGAATGTCGGTGCCCAACGTCGAAAGATCGAGACTCAGCGTTGTATTGACCAATTCTGGAGGACAGACAGGAAGAGCACGTTGTCAAGAGGAACAGGGTAGGAGATAGCAATGAGAAGGGGGCACGAGGTTGGTATGTGGATGCGAGGCTTATATAATATCAGCCGAAATTGCCGATTACGGCCCGACCCAAAAACTCCCAAATTTTCTGAACTTCAGGGTCCAGTTCCAGAGCTGCATTTGGTCACCATTTACAATCCGCAGTTACTCTTGCGTTGGATTTCACTCCAGGCGACGTATTCAAGATGGCTCGAACTAAGAGAAAGCACCAGAAAGATAATCCAAACTCCACCGAGCCTTCCAAGAAACGCGTGAAGACCGACGGTGGTGACGGCGACAACGAACGTGCACCATTGCCCAATCCCCCAAAGTTCCTCGGCAAGAAGAAGACGAGCGGTGCGCCATCCAAACCCCTCACAAAGAAGCAACTGCTCTCCGACAAGTCTCCTTTTCCCGAAGAGCAGGACCGCACGATTGAAGGCCCGCTCTACGAATATCTCGGCAGCGAAGACAGCGACGAGCGTCTGCAGGCCGCCGATGTGATCATTTCGAAGTTACTTGACGGCGATGGCGTGTCCGAATCGTCTTTGGACCGACACCTGGAGAAGCGATTGTTCAGAGGACTTGCAAGTAGCAGGAAGGCCTCCCGCTTGGGCTTCAGCGTCGTCGTGACGGAAATCCTGCAGCAGCTTTGGGGCGAGAAGAACCTCTGCGACGACAAGTACAGGGGCCTGACGTTCAACTTCGTCTTGAATACCCTTACGGAGAAGACCAAGCCTGTTGGGAATATTGCTGGACAGGAGGAGAGGGACCACTATTTTGGCCAGCTCTTTGGAATAGAGTGCTTTCTACGTGCCAAGGTTCTGTTTGACGACGTTACACGGTGGCACACGATCCTGGACTTGCTTCTTAAGCTGGCTAAGAAGAAAATATGGCTCAAGCCTCAGTGCGCCTGGATGATTGCCCAGGCTGTGGCACAAATGGACCAAAATGTCGCGGAGGAGACACTGCAAAAGATTGACGAGGCTGGTTGGGCTAAGACCTCAGAAGCTGTTGCTCTCACAGTCGTCTTCACCGAGCGTTTTCCCAAGATCAAGCTGCCTTCCAAGTCATGGCGTGACTACCTTTCTTCCAAGTACCTCGGCGAACTGCCTGCTATTCTGAAAGACAGCGGCAAGCAGGAGACGAACAGTGAAGAGCCGAAAGATCAAACCCAGAAGCAGAAGCAAGGCCAGAGTAATTGGACAGCACAACTTCACTTTGTGTGGGATATCATACTGGCGCATTACGTCAAGTTGGCTGCGGCAAAGTCTGGCGACGCTTCCGACCACTTTAAGCAGTTCTGGAGCCGTGTCGTGGACCAAGGCTTCTTCTCCAAAACGGCCACCGAGACCCAGAAGTTCACCGGCTTCATGATTTTCCAGAAGTTCCTCGAAAGCGGACTTTCATACCCTCACATTGTCCAGAACCTACTGTCACAAAATCTCACAACATGTCTGATCAACCAAGCCGCGATACAGGATCGATACCTTCATCGAGCCGCAACGAAGGCTCTGAAGGCGATCGAGCGCGCCGCAGAAGCCAATCCGGGTGTTGTGCCCGTGATAATACAATTTCTTCTCGGCAAGCACGGTGTGTACAACTTCGACCAAAAGACCAACAGCAAGACTGTCGACAAGCTCCTACACTGCACGAGGCCCGAGCATGCCTCGCAAGTCATCAAGACCTTGAGACAGCTTGTTATGGCCAATGATAAGTAAGAATCCATCCGGTCCTATTGTATCATGAAGGAGGAAATCATGCTGACAACAGTTGTAGAGAGAACCCTGAAAATCATGTGCTGGTGTACGCTGATTATCTTCACAAACTCGCTACCATCGTACCATCAGAAGCCGACACCAAGAGTCGTGCGAAACCGTCTGTGGGCGGTGTGGCTTTGCAAGAGTTTTCTAAGCTGGCATACCCCAAGACCGGCGAAGCTGCGGCTGGATTTAGTGACAAGACCAAACCCATCCTGCGACAAAAGCTCAACGCAGCGCTGGCAAGATTTGTCAAACGACCAGAGGACTTTGGCGAGTTCTGCAGCGCAATTATGTCCATTGACTCAAGTAGCGTCGAGATGGACGATGAGCTGCAGACTGAGCTGATCGAAGCATTGGAAAAACTTCAGGATCTGACAAGCCCGAAAAATTCCAAGGGCGACAAGAGCGGAGCTTATCAAGGTCTTGCTCTTTTGTACGCCGTCGCGATCTTGCAGCTTTACAACGAGGAGCCCGATGCGGTCGATATCTTGAATGACCTGAAGCAATGCTATGAGAAGCTCCTAAGCAAGCAAAAGGATGAGGACACTGATATTTCCGCGCTGCTTGTTGAGATTCTGCTGGCTATGGTAGCCCGGCCCTCGCAGCTGATGAGGCAGACGGCGGAGCGCGTGTTTGAGGGTTTCACCAGCCTCATGACAGTAGAGGCACTCACGCTTCTGACGGACACATTAGCAGCGAGCGAGAGTGCCGAGGGTCTGCGAGCACTATTCGATACCGATGCAGATATGGAAGATGCCGAAGAGGCTGATGGCTCGGATGATAACGACGATGAGTCCGGCCTTGACTCGGACGTTGAGATTGTGGATCTTGAAGATGCAGAGGAGGCCGATGAAGACTCGGCGAGTGAAGACGGCGAAGAAGACAGTGAGGAGGACGACGACGAAGACGAAGAAGGAGACAACAAAAAAACGGATCAATACAAAGCCCTCGATGACGACCTTGCCAAGCTCCTCAACAGCCACCGCCTGGACCAAGACAAAGACGCCGCTTCCTCAGATGACGACTCGGACGTATCCGACTCGGAAATGATGGCGCTCGACGACAGAATCTCCGCGGCTTTCAAGATGCGCATGAAGGACGCCAGCAAAAAGAAGGAGAACCGCGACGCGAAGGAGACGGTCGTCAACTTCAAGCACCGCGCGCTGGACCTACTAGCCATCTTCGCCAGGAAGGAGGCCGCGAATCCGCTTGCGTTGAAGTTGCTGGTGCCGCTGTTGCAGCTCATGCACACGACCAAGACGCGTGATCTGGTCAAGAAGGCGGGCAATATTATTGCCGAGCTTCCCAAGGCGCAGAAGAAGCTCCGCGGCAACAAGGAGGGAGAAGAGCAAGAGGTTGACGCTGTTATGGACGAAGTGGAGCTGACGCAGCTGCTGGAAGAGATCCACGAAGAAATCAAGAAGGACGATTCACACGCCTATGCGAAGGCCGCGTCGACGGCTAGTCTGTTGGTGGTGAACGCGATTCTCACAAAAGATGTGGGTCTGTTCCAAACCATCTGGAATCAGTATGGTAGTCTTGCCACGCAATGGGCTACGCACGGAAGGTTCCAATTCTCGACCATCATCACAGATTGGACGAGCTGGATACAGTCACATCCCACACTGGTGGCGAAGCGGATACCTGAGAGTTCGAAGAAGTCGAAGGTACAGAAGAAGTCTGAAAAGGAAGAGTCGGACGAGGAGATGGATGAGAAAAGTGATTAATACCTAACAGGAAATGGTACTTCAATGGTTGCAACTGTGAGCTGTAGGAATCTGTTGTTGAAAGTGAGCCTTTCTGGGGAAATGACTCCCATGGCATCTCCTACTACGCATGCCCCTGACGAGGACAAAGCAGTAATTTTGAAGAAAACTGTCATTATTCTATCATGCCCAGGGTCGTGGATTTTGCTCATAGTGGTGGTACAAGTGCGGAAGAATTGAGTACGCAATCCCTGCGTACCTATGGATGATGATGTGAAGGACTGCCCTCTGCAAGACCGCCTGACTCAATCGGAATCTGAGGATGTGTCTTGACTCTCCAATGAAGTGCTCTCCTGATCAGTAGACGTCTGCCGCTAGTCCTCTTCCATCTTATCATCCTCCTTCTTGTCATCCTCGTCATCGTCCTCATCGTCTTGTTTCGCTAATCGCAGTGCCTCCTCGCGCAACTTCTTGGGGACCTCCTCGTGTCGGCCCTTGGTGGGACCATCGTGCCCACTGATCCAGCTCATTTCCAACTCATACTCCTTGTCCTTGTTATCGTCGTGCGCAGTGTGGATGATCCGCGCGGCCTCCTTGACGGCCTGCTCCAGGGTAATGCCGTCGCCACCGAGGTCCAACTTCTCCAGCTCTGCCTTGGCCGCCTGCCGACCCTTGCCGGTTGCGGCGCCGTAGTAGCCCCAGTACATGCCCGATGGCTCGATCATGTAGAGGAAGGGTCCACCGTGCTTCTTGTCCTTGGCCTTGCCACCCGCACCGCATGAGGGGCCCGAACCCACCTCGCCGTCAACGGGTTGCTCGAGCTCGCTGTCAAACCCACCGACAATGGCGGTGATACCGAAGGGACGGACGGACTGGTAGAGGGTGTATGCCTGCAGGTAGCCACCCATGCGAGAGGCAAGGCCGGCAGTCGTAATGGGGGTCTTGAAGTTGTCGCGCCAGGAGCGGGCTTCGTCGCGTGCGCGGTCGATGAAGTGCCTGCCGTCGGGAACCATGCCAGAGTAAACCTATGACGCAGGAAGACGGGGAAGTTAGTCGGATTTTCTACGAATTTGTGACTATGGTGAAAAGGCTGAGGTGGTATAGTGGCTTACGACGCCCAAGTGTCTGTCAATCGTTGCGATGCGCTTGTTTGCGCCAGCCTTTAGCAGCTTCGATGTGATGACCTTCTCAACCGCCAGAACAACGCCATCTTTGCACCTGATGCCGATGGATGTGCCTCCGTTCTCGACTGCCTTCACCGCATACTCGACCTGGAAGTTTCGGCCGTCGGGGGAGAAGATGGAGTTGGCGAGATCGTAACCTGTTCCTATCGACGTCTGCGGGTCCACATCGTGAGCTTCTGACACAGTTGGAGGGGCATAGAACGGGAGTTGCAACTTACCATTGTGAAGTCTGGACCGTGGCTGGACTGTTTGTGGATACGAAGAG
Source organism: Gnomoniopsis smithogilvyi (assembly GCA_027946515.1). Taxonomy (NCBI): domain Eukaryota; kingdom Fungi; phylum Ascomycota; class Sordariomycetes; order Diaporthales; family Gnomoniaceae; genus Gnomoniopsis; species Gnomoniopsis smithogilvyi. The sequence goes on from JAPEVB010000002.1 coordinate 5,335,641, forward strand.
TGGCGTAAGAGTGTGATACGAGAAGGCGAAGGTGAGAAAGGTCGTGTGTTGGGTTTGGTAGACAGCTTGGACGATGACGGTTGCGAAGCTTGAGACGCTTCACAGCAACAACGCGCAGCTCCCAGCTGCCTTGAGGTTTGTGGCGGTGCAGATGCAGGGGTAGGTGCCAGGGGGACAGTGGCTCAACTCGGGTAATTAGCGCGCCCCCGTGGCTTTAACGTGAGTTGCTGAGTGCATACTCGACGACTTCATCCCGTCTGCGCGGGTACTCATATCCAAGCAAGCACATATTCAAATTCCAAAAAGACTCACAATCATCAAATTTTGCTGTTGTGACAAGATTGGATGCTAAAGGATCTGGCGCGACCAGCCTCCAAACTTCTTGGTTGCACATCAGAATCAAGGCTGCTGGCAGCTATTGAACAGCCTCGCGTATTCCGAAATACGGATGATATTGGCCAAGGTATTCTTCAATTTTGATATATAGCTGGTGGACAATTCTGAAGCTTGGTTCAATAACCACAGAACCTGTTTGGTGTGGGAGAAAATTTCTTTGATGGCCAATATCCTCTCAAGGATGTAAGTGGCTACCTACCGTCCTGCTAAGAGATCTATCGAGGATATACCAAAAGCTGCTCCAGCAAGAAGACGCAGTGCTCGTGGCGATACATACAAACAATGAATATTACCTGCGCAGGTCAAATTGATGTCGAATGTCTGCACTGACCTACGGAGAGTACTCTCGAATTGTTAAAGCTTCTTGTGAGAATGGATGCTATGAAACAGAGAAGTACTAGGTACTTACCTCATTTTCACAGTGGCTTGCTCCCCACAAACGTTGCTGAAGTGTTTGCACCTTGAGGTGATAAGGTTTACACAGTGGAAGGAAGACCTTACTCAGCAAGTCGATTATGTAACAACGTCAACCTATCCTCGTGATGCTTCGAGCTTCGAGGGCTTCCCTATAGAAACTGTGGCTGTCCAACAAATGAATGACTGGATGCGAGACTTGATGCGACTAATTCATTCAAAATGAAACTTTTCTCGATGCCACAAGGCCGGCGGTGGCGTTTTGGACCTCGGGATACTCGGACTGGTCAGCTAAACCTCAAGCTGCATCTCTGCAATCAGCACCGGTGGTCTCATTCAGCCTCGAACTTTCTTTCAGCCAATCGCCTGAGCAGAAAAATCGATCAATCTAAGTTCCAACCTGGTTTCTAGGCGTTTTTCTATCCACAAATGAAGATCCAGCAGAAATGTCAAATTAGCACGCCTCCTATCAGGGTACAGAAGCAACGAAATCCTCACGACCTGGTCATGATCCACCTGAGACGACCCTGAATAAAGGAGACCATCTACATGCCTTGCTTCTCATACCGAGAATAATTTGGGGGCATTTCCTATCCACATGGTCCCCTTGCTCCTTGGATGGTCTCGAGTCGATTCGCTCTTGCGCAACTGCAACTGCCTGTGACTCTCAGTATGAAGCTGAAAAGATCAGCTTATTGAGGAATAGAAAGCCTATAGCAGCGATGAAAATTGTTGAGAGTATTTCACCCGTTGTTCGACGGTCTATGTCATCAATTCCGGTGTCTGTAAGTGCCTAGCTGTCGAAGCTCTTGGAGAAATCTGAGAAGGACGTCGGAAGAGCAAGCAAGTTCGTAGTGAGATTTTATAGAGGATGGTCGAGTGCTTGGAAAGATGGTCTCTTTGCATCTTCTGATATGCAAGTGAAAATTATGAATAGGACCCTCAAGCCCTGTTGTTTTCATGTTTTCTGCGGTTGACCAAAGCTGCAGTTGGCGTGTTCGCTAACCCAGGAATAGGCCCGGAAGTTTTCTTTTGACCAAACATTGAAGCATGCGGAGTGGCTTCGTCCTTTTTAAAGCCATCAGCTTTCTCGTGAGCAAAGGCCAAGCTGCCAGGTGGAGCACGTGGCGTGGTTTGTTCGTCGCCAAGCTCGTTATCAATCATGTCGAAGGCCATCTTGAGCTCTGCCATACGACAAGTAGGTGAATCTAGTGAATCAATAGATGACGCAGCAGCGCTACCACATGAAGACTCTCCAATGACGGAGAGGTCAGCGGAAGCGGTAGAGCAAGACGAGCCATCGGTGGCTGATGGAGCTACAGACTCCGTGGCAGACGGTTGTCCAAAAGCGGGTTGGGGAGCGTCATAAGAGGTGTTCGAGGGAGATCGGCTGGCTGGCTCCCCGGTAGAGGTCTCAGCGAAGTAGAATGGTCCGTCAGGCAACCATGGGAGGACCGGGATGGGTTGAGCTCTGTGGCACAAGGTAATAGGAGCAATCTGAGTGCTTTGTGGGAATACAGGCAAGGACGTGGCCGTCTTGAGTGATGGACGGATGAAGACAGGCGGAGGGAAGACCGAGTTCGACTGGTGTGGGAAACGGGCCCGCCTGATAGCGTTTGCAAATGGATTTTTTGGGTTGGAAAAGAGTGGAACTGCAGGAGTAGTATAGTCGACAGTGAATGGGTCCTCGACATTGGGTGTCGAAGGGACCAATGCAGGAGACGAGGCATCACCAGGGATGGTATTCCTCACTTCGTCAGTCGACTCAGAGGCCAGAATTCGAGGTTTGGAGGTGACTTTACTGCTAGGGTCGACAATGGGGATAGCCTTTGACTTCCTTTTACCCCCAACAGGTGTAGCAGGAGCTGAAACAGGAAAATCGTACGATTCCTCGCTTTTACGCGTCGGGAACATGAGGTCGTCCGAAGGCTGCCAACCCTCTTTGCGGTATCGTACCCATATGACGTCCAGGTTCTCGAAACCGGATAAGATAATGTCGTTTCTGGGGCACATACCAGCTTGATAGAGCCACTTGTGATCCGCGACAACACGCACCCGCAGCATTCCCCACCACTTTTCGTAGGTCTCCCAGCGTTGACTTTGGAGGATCAGCGGGAAGCACACCGCCATCAGCTTGCCCATCACGATCCGAAGGGCTCGGATACGCCACTGGTCGGGCTCGTCGTACATGAGGAGCAGCGCTCGACGGATGCAAATCTCAAACTCGTCAATGTTGGCTAGGCGCAGAAGTGACAGCTTGTCTTGAATCAAATCAGTCGTGTCATCGATCTGGTCCACTGCTTGGTCCATCATGGGGCGGCAGAGACAGGCAGTGCCAGCCAGGAAGTGCGCCGTGTTGGTCACCAAGGATGCTATGTTGAGAGGGTTATCAGGATCATAGGCCCCGCCCTGGAAGTCTGTGATACAAATCGTGAGACTCTCAACTGGTTCTCATTCGAAAGGGACTTACTCTCCAGGTACATGTACTGCAGGACAGCTCCCAGCTGTCCAATATCCCAATTCGACAGGTCCCACTCCACCGCCGAGCCCTGGTGAGGAAGTCAGTGTGGCTACTTGGCAAGCAAAGTCCCAGTGACTCACGTCCTCTGCCTCTGGCGGCATGTACCTCTCCATCCACTCCGACATATCTACAAGGATTCGTCGGTGTACCATCCAGTGCGCCTCGCGGCCGCCATGGGGACGGCAACGGATGATGAGGTCGGCACCTTTGGGCCTGTTCCAAAGACTGCGATTTGGCAGTGTCGTGTTAGTAAAAATATCTTTAGCATCGATTTGCAGCAAGCGTCTGCTGATATGGAGGTGAGATTGCGTTCGAAGTGAACGGAGATGGAGATGCAACGGAAGTTTGATAGTCATGTTGAATATAGATGCTCGAAAGAAGGCCAGCTAGACAAGGTGCGTTCACAGCTTGTAAACAAGTCTCAGCCGGTCGGAAGATTGAAGTTTGAGTGCTTCTAGGATGGCGAGTGATATAACTCGCGATCCGTTTGCGAGCCTGTGAACAGGCGCCCTCGAGAACAGTACCTAGGTATAGGTGAAATATTCTCATACACCATCTCGCACTCAGAATTGTGTCATTTATGGAATACTCACATTGCGTTAGGTCCCCATGTCGCCGATTGTAGATCCACTGGTGCAGGCGAGGGAGGTGGGACACCGTCGCGGCTCACAAACTGCTTGGAGGGCGCCCACGAAGGCTCGGACCCTCTGCCTCGAAGAGGAGACATCGTCCTTACGGAGTCTTCGGTGCTGGTGTTGTCGCTTTTGCGGAAGTCGTTTAGTGGTTTTAATGGAACTTTCTTTTGATTCAGCATTTCATAGACATTGGGTATATGGGAGGGGGAAATGAAGTAGTCTCTGAAATTTTATGTTTACAGATTGATGGAGATAGAAAGCTTACTGTGATAGCCCTTTGTACTCGCTGTCCAACTCCACCTCATGCGAGTCAGAGGCTTGTGGACTGGAAATAGCCCAAGGTGAACGTCAACATCATGCTCCAAGGACAGGAAGCCTGATGGCGATGGTGGTTGTGGCAGAGAGAGCCGGCGAGGTCGTGATGGAGAGGCCAGGGAAGACTCCCAGATTATAGATGCTGCTGCAGCAGCATCGTCTGAAGATACCTGTGTTTGGACATGCCCAGCTCCTCTAGCTCCCCTGACAGTCTGTGAGTAGATGTTACGACTCATATTGTAGCAGGTCAGATAAGTAGTAGGGTGTGGAGGGGCTATCAGGGAAAAGACAGGTGATGAGCAAGGGACGGCGGCGCTGAAGTAAGTATTTGGCGCCAGCAGTCCAGTAGAGAGAGTGGGTGGGGCAGGGAAAGAATTGCAGTTCAAGGCAGAATTGATGTTGGGAGTTTAGACTTGTCTCTTTTGTCAAGTTCAACCATTGAACACATGAGCACGCTGCATCTGGGGATGTTGTTAATTTGGGCAAACAGCCATTTGATTGAGAATGCAAGGTGAAGCAGATGCAACTGTCCTCACAAGTTAAAAGCCTTGAAGGGTAGACTGTCTACAAGAACAGCACATGGTTGCTTGCTACGATATATTAACAAATAGAACATCCTTCAGACCTCAATCTGGTTTCTACTGAATGGGAATTGAGAAGGCGTCCTGGAGTCTGCCACAAGAATTCCGAGAGAACACCTACCTAAGTAGACAGTTGCCATTATCAAGATCATTCATTATAAGCTAGTGAACCTGCATTCCAGAAAAAAAGGTCCATTCAGCTTTCATTATGCTGGCATTTCTGTTTGCTATTGATGCCCATCGCTATGTCTTTGTAGACTGTTGGTGTTGTTTCTTTACAACTTCTTGGCAGCCCACACACATCGGGATACCAATCCAAGTTCACGCTATGCTCAAAAATGCACTCCAAGTCCAACAATAGTAGATATAGTCTTTGAATAGCCTGACCACGACAATCCATTATTCAACTTGGCTTTTGCTCTCATGCTTTCCCAATTAACACAAGTTGGAACCCAAGGATGGACATCATCTGTTCCGCAGTACAGAGTATGACATCTCCAAACTCAACCAAGAATACAGGACCTTGAAGCACACCTTCCCGAGGTCACCAACAAGACTCCAGCAGAGTCCGTCACAAAGCATGGAGCTCAATACTTCTTTCTCTTGGTTGAGCATTGTTGATTTGTTGCTCATCTGGATTTTGTATGATGTGCAGTGCAACATAACAGCCCGTGTTGAACATGCTGCTCATTATCAGGAAGAGTGGAAAGGTGATGCTGGTCAGATCGAAGGGCTCGAGAGTGGAAGGCAAAATAGTGGCGATAGCCAATGTCACCCCCACCGGAAGCAGTCCAAGGCTTCGAGATGATGCCATATAGAAGAAGTACAACAAGGAGACTTCCAATATGAGCCATAAACAGCCAATTGCAACACAAAACCATCCATTGGGCCAAGGTGATACTGCATCAGGGTAGAGGCAACCCCAAATGGACAGTATACCCTGAAATACTGATGTGAAAAGGAAAGATCCGGATAGGCACAAGTGTTGAGAGGCCATGATTGAATGTTCTAGTTTTGATTCCGAATGTTCTATGTTGATGACGTTGAAGCGCAAGTTTTCGCTTGAATGCGATGATTCATAGAATATAAGTAGACAGCCTGTGTATTAGTATGATGAATTGTAGAATATGGCAGCCTTGACCAAATGACTCTGGCTAGAAGTGGGTTTAATTTGATGGTGAGGCAGTGTTAATGGATAACTGGCTGTGATGTTTGTTGGCAAACATCGAAACAGCATGAATCTTCCATCAAAAAGGCAGGATGTTGAAAATACAGCTATGCATGATGGCTCCTTCTACTGAATATCTTGTCCTGGTTGGAGCTTGGCTTTAACGAGTTGTTTTGAGGCAGTTGCTTTCTCCCACATGGAATAGTTGCTGAAGATCAGTCTGATACAGTTTGGCACCATACTTAAACTTGCCCACCTTTGACAGGTCTGCAACAAGTACATATCAATATTCCTTTTGTGGCGTGTGGATCTAAGTTACAATTTAAATCTATCAGTCTTAAGAACACCTGAATTTGACCGGTAGAGCTCTTTCACCACTAGTGAAGCCGGTGACGAGTGCTTCTTGTCGGAGGAAATAGAGGCTATGATTGCACGACAGTTCAATTGCTCACACAGCAATGACAAAAAGGAAAAGTGGTATGCTGGAGTGATATGTAGAATATTGATAACCATATTGACCTCAAAAGAAGTATGTGGTTGAATACCCAATTTAAGCGCCCAACTTAGAACTCAAGGGAAATCGATGCCAAGTACCTAAGGTAGGTTAATGCACAAGTCTTAGCACTACCTAGACCCCTTGCTGCCCAGGTGTGTGGCGTGTTGGCTCCAAGTACATCGGATTCTATACACCGCACTGAAACCTCCGCCGTTATCCCTTGCTTGCTGCTGCGATTTACGAAAGATTTACGGCTCAATACCTTGTGCGGCAAAAGCGGCTCTAGTGGCGCATCGCTTGGGTTTGCGTACATACACGAGCTTACATATGGCAAGCCACGCGATCATCTGGTGGGGTCGTGCAAAAATACCAAGTAGTCTTGTGAGTATATAGGAAATGAAAAGTTCATGCCAGCTGGCCGTAAATGTAGTTATGTTCAGTATCTTGCTGGCTCTTTACTTACAATTTCATACATTTCCAGCCGTCAAAATGAAGTTTTCCTCAGCATCTTTCGTCTTTCTCAGCCTCTTCCACCACTGCACCGTCGGCGCAGAGGTAGAGACTCACAGAACCCGTGCCCAACTTCTTAAGGATGCAGGTGGCTATCAGCCAGACGTCCTGACCGATCGTGATCTCATCTCTCCAGGACCACCGTAAGCCCATACATTCCTACATAGGTTTGAGTTTCGGAGAATCTAATATCATTCTAGATTCCTCTGCCAGAACGGCGACCCACTTCACAACGCTTCAAAATGGGAGTATTTCGAGGAATGTCTCGACGTTGACACATGTGAAGTGTCGTTTGGTGGTTACTCGGTATGGATTTACCTACCTCTTGCTGCCATCACTCTCAGCTTGTTACTATGAGTCTACGGCTTGGCTGACAACTTCATAGGCCCGCGGTCCCTGGTGCGGGAGCCCATACGACAATAGCAACCGCTGCTGTGTAGAGTCACTCTGTGCGGCACCGTATGACTCGACCGAATACTCGTGCGTTGATACGGAAAGGTGGCCATACTGTAACAAGATTGTTGGCGGCAAGGACTTGTGCCCTGGGCCGGATTCCGTGAGATGCTGCTCGTAGACACAGAGACTTCCTGAGTGTCTAAGAGAATCCGAGGATCCTATCAAGGCCACAGTCATATCACTGGATTGCCTAGCTCCACCTACAATACAATGAGCTTTGCATGGTCGAGACCGCTTGTCGACAGTCCACTTAGAGGCTCCAGTAGGGCACCTAGTAATTGAACATGGCGTTGAATCCACTGTGCGTTCGTGATGTTGGAAAATTCCTGAAAGATACTTGAGATCTCTCGGTCCTTGGCTTGGCTAAGTTGCCAGATAATGAGCATAATTCGCAGTAGAGCAGACCTTGATAAATGAGGATGCTCATTGCCAGTCCAAATCGTCCAGCCCAACCCAGTAGGGGTTGTAAGCTGAGCTTGATTACGTACACACTCACTGTTGCCTCCCGGGTGTGTCCCCACTTCACCTGATCCCGGTGAAAGCTTATCGTTATCCCAACTTTTTTTTTTCTTCGACCAAGGAACCGCCGCGCCAATTGAAATTTCGAGGCAGGGTCGCAACACAGCTTCTGCCTTCTCGCCTCGCTTCGCTTCGCATCGCATCGCGTCGCAATCGTCAATTTTTTCATCCCTTCCAACTAAATCTGTTGTCTTTCCGAGTGCAGACATCACATACCTTTTTTGTCATTTTGCCATTTTTCCCTCTTTCATTGAATTCCTTTCATCCCGCTCGATTCAACTGTAACAACATAATCACCGAACAGAACAAGATGCCTTACCAGCCAATCGCCCTGTATGGGCTTGAAGTCCCTCCCGGAGACTTCTTGGTCCCAATTACCCAGGCCAGCCGTGTTACTGTATGTAAACCCTCAAAGACTCCTTCTTGTTCCCATCCCTCCAATATGCTATGCGCCAGTGCCAATCCATGGTCTTTTTCACGCAACGCTCTGCTCAAGAAACGTTCTACTCGAAGCGTGCCATCTAACAACCACAGATTCGTCTTACAATGGCTGCTATCGACCCTACCGAGGAAGTCGAGGAGGAAGACGGCCAGCCCCCTCGCCGCCCTCGCTCCACCCTCAAGCTCATCAAGCAGAACTACGACGACCAGGAGGACGACGAGGACGACTCTGATGACGAGTACCTGCGCGACCTTCTGATGAACGGCGACGACGAGGACGACTCGGAGGATGGTGATGATGACGAGGTAAACGGTGGCCCCAGCGATCCCTCCCGGTCCAAGAAGGCTCTGAAGGCTGCTCGTCTGCAAGAACTACTTGATGCTACCAAGGATGAGGACGATTCCGACGAGGAGATGGCTGACGCTGAGCCCAAGAAGAAGAACGGCGCCAAGGCGCTCGCCAACGGCAAGGGCAAAGGCAAGGGCAAGGCTGCCGCCTCCAAGGAAGAAGACGAAGAGGAGGACGAAGAGTCCGAATCCGACGATGAGGAGGACAACCTCGAAGGACTCAACCTCCAGCACTACACCATCTGCACTCTTGATACGGAGGCTGTAAGTACTGGTCTCACTTCTCTGCGATGCACAAGCTAACAACCTCACAGCACTACCAACAGCCAATCGATTTGACCGTCGGCGAGGGCGAGAAGGCCTTCTTCGTCAACACTGGCACTCACACTGTGTATGTGACTGGAAACTACGTCATCGACGAGGCCAATGCCTCCGAGAGCGACGAGGACTCTGATGATGACGATGAGTATGACCTTCCTCCAGGAATGGAAGACCTAATTGGCGACGAATCCGAGGACGATGAACTTGACAACATCGACGGTGCCGGTCGCGTTGAGGAGATGGATACCGACGAGGAGGATGTGCCCCAGCTAGTCCCAGCGAAGAAGGGAAACAACAAGCGCCCTGCCACCGACGAGGCCGAGGGCCTTGATGAGCTGATTGCAAAGGACGAGCCGAAGCTCAGCAAGAAGCAAGCCAAGAAGCTGAAGACCAACGAGGGCAAGGCTGTCGCTGCGGAGAAGGACACCCCCAAGTCTGAGAAGAAGGTACAGTTCGCTAAGAACTTGGAGCAAGGACCTACTCCTACAGCCTCTCCCGCTGCTGACAAGGCAAAGCTGGGCGACAAGTCCAAGAAGCCCGCCATCCGAACGGAGAAGGGCGTCCAGATCGATGACCGCAAGGTCGGTACTGGCCGTACCGCCAAGCCTGGCGACAAGGTCGGCATGCGCTACATTGGCAAGCTTGAGAACGGCAAGGTTTTTGACTGTAGGTTTTGCTCTTGGAACTCCTTTTGTTTTCAAGAATCTGACGCTAACAACTTTACACAGCAAACAAGAAGGGGCCGCCTTTCTCATTCAAGCTGGGTAAGGGTGAGGTCATTGAGGGCTGGGACATCGGCGTCAAGGGCATGGCTATCGGTGGTGAGCGCCGTCTCACCATTCCCCCCAGCAAGGCCTATGGCAGCAAGAGCATGGGCGGTATTCCTGGCAACAGCACCCTGATCTTCGATATCAAGCTATTGGAGATTAAGTGAACGATCCGGGCAAATCAAGCTCTCACCCGCGCTATCTTGTTACACTGTTCAGGATCAATCCAATGCCATCTGAGCATTGACCCCAGGGATCATTGTTTGTACACCCTTCACATCGATTGAACTAGTCATGTTGGTTGCTTTGGGGGGATTTCATAATTTCCGCAACGGAGTCTTTCTGACCTGCACGCAGTCTGTGAGGATCCAGTCGACCTCTGTAACGAGGGCGTGGGAAGCAGCTTCTGTCGGGAGGGATGACGAGGTCTGCATTGCATTACAATGGCGTATAAAATCAGTCTATAGGGACAAAGTGTTTTCCTTGCACTGCCTTACCATATTAGGTGTGATCACTACAGATGAATCACAGAACAACGTGCTCATAAACGTTCGCAAAGCGCCTATCATATCAGTCTTGCCTGTCTTGATATACATGCTGACGGCCTGTTGTTTTGCCAGACATGTGTCAGCAGCTACTAAAGTCATGCCAACCATCTGCTTCGTCCGAGAGGGAGAGCCTCGGGGCAGGAACAACACCTGATAGTCCCTTCCTTCAAGCCTTCGAGAAGAGTTGTCGTCCAAAATTCGAAGTAAAGAGCGATACGAGGAATGTTGACACCAAGTCTTGGCTGCTAGGTCGTCTGCTCATCTCCCCAATGCTTCCATGGTCTCTATAGTACCAACTCTCCAGCCTCTTGTGTTACAGAGGTTGTTGTCTTGAGGAAACTCTTTACTTTCTTTTCTATATTCTAACGTTGCCGTTGTCAGTTCATTATCTACCGTGAACAAACCACCTGTCATTCATCCCCAATGGCTGCCTTTTGATCGAGATGAACAGGAGCCACACACGAGACCACGGCCCGGCCTCAAGCATTGTTGTCACAGCAAAATCATATTCTACCGAGACTAAGTCACCTCGTGTGCCGCCGCCATCGAAGCTTCGTCGTCAAGGTTCCAGACTCCTGTCCATTCTCAACTCGATGACGGGCCGCAATCACAGTAAGTCTTCGAGAAGCGCCCGGTGGTGTCCGCAAGGTCTGCGCTGCCAAATCTGGCAGCTTGTGAGGTATACATGCCTGAACACAGCTGATGCCTCTCTAGCAAGATCAAACTCAAACGAAAATTTACAAAATAATAAGCACTCAACGAATCAGAAACCTCCTTCAAGCCCATCCAAACCGGACATCCTCTTGCGCAAGATGGCATCCATACTTGCGCGACCCTCCATCGAGCCGCCCACAGTGCGCCGCCCTGTTATCAAAGGAAGACCTTCAGTGCAATCCTGGGAGACGCAACCCGTGAAAGTTTCTTCTTTACAGTCCGGAAGGCCTCCATCGTCATCACCTGAAGGAGGCATGGAGTCCTCCACCTCCACCTCCAAATCAAGCCCGACGTCCAGTATTTATACTGTGAAGCAATCTGACTCCACAGGCAAGACCTCAGTCCACTCCAAGACATCTTCCAGCAAGGAACGCTCCTCTGAGAAGAGAAGTCCCTTATTCAAATGGAAAATCCAGCAGTACATTCCTCATGCCGTGGCAGAAAACGGGAATGGAAACCTGGGCACCATTCAAGAAAGAGACGTTGAGCAGACAGTCGCTCCGACAATCATCACCGCGGAAAAGGTAGCCGCCGCCAGGATTTTTCTCGAGACGTACTACAACGAGCTCTTCTCAAAACCGAACCAGCGCGACACACGATTCCAACTTTTGGAAAGAGAACTGTGGCATCTAGGTGAAGTGATGCCTCCTAATGAGAAGAAACACCACAGAGACCACTTCTTCCGCAGCGAAACAAATCATCTGCGTCGGACTCGAGTAATGAAGGCACGGACTGCACAAGCCATGACCGAGGGAAAGGGCGCTGCCTCATCCTGCTACAATGATTACCAACCGGTCAAGGTTCTTGGAAAAGGCAGCTTTGGAGTTGTCAAGCTCGTACGAGAGAAGTCTAAACCAGGCGATGATCCTTGCAACAGGAAAGTGTATGCAATGAAAATCATTCGCAAATCTGGCATGATCCGCACCAGCCAAGAGGGTCATCTTAGGGCTGAAAGGGACTTCCTCGTCGCCTCTGAGGGATCTCGCTGGTAAGGGCATTGAACACAGTCTCAGGTGAAGTTTGCTGACCCTAGCCAGGATTGTTCCCCTGATTGCAAGTTTTCAAGACATTGTCAACCTCTATTTGGTCATGGATTACATGCCTGGTGGCGACTTCCTAGGTCTTCTGATAAGGGAAAACATTCTCAGTGAGCCTGTGGCGCGCTTCTATATCGCAGAGATGATTGTGTGTGTGGAGGAGGCACATGCCCTGCATTGCATCCATCGTGACATCAAGCCTGACAATTTTCTCATCTCGGCATCGGGGCATCTGAAGATATCAGACTTCGGCCTGGCATTTGACGGACACTGGTCCCACGATACCTCGTATTACCACGCCAGTCGTTACTCGATAGTCCAGAAATTGAATCTCAAGGTCGAGGGCGATGCGCAGGACAAACGAGATGCACAAGGTGTCTCACACGGTGTGAAGTAGAGCTCCAACATCATGATGGGCCTAAGCAAACACGAGAAGAAAGATTTGTGCGATGGTGAGTCTTTACTTCCATGGCGAAATCGCTGCGGAATAAGAACCTCAGCCAGATCGGTCGTCGGGACCAGCCAGTACATGGCGCCAGAGGTCGTCCAGGGAGCATCATATGATGGCCGTTGTGACTGGTGGAGCATCGGAGTCATTCTGTACGAATGTCTGTATGGACATACGCCGTTTCTGGCAGATAAGGGAAGGCAGGCGACCAAGCAGAACATCTTGGTGAGCACGGTTTGTTTCCTGCTTTTGGAGCCGCCATTTGAACTAAAATCCCATGTTTTCACAGAATCACCGGTCCACGTTCTCATTTCCCACTCGGCCATTCGTATCCAGTCGCTGCCAGCAACTCATCGCTGGCCTCTTACAAGACAAGGAAAATCGACTGTGCAGCCGCCGATACCAGTTTAAAGACATGCAGTGTCAGTCGCAGCAGGCTTCGGACAGGTCAACTCAAACCAATTTCGCCGGCCGCTTCGTGTTTCCGTATGACGCCGAGGATATCAAGGCCCATAGGTGGTTGAAGGGAGTGCCCTAGGAAAGACTGCATGAGCTCGACCCGCCTTTCGTACCAATAATTCGGGCCTCGGATGACACTCGGTACTTTGATGACGAAGAGCCGATAACAGACCTTTCTGACAGCGACGATGATGAAGATCAAATCCTGCCTGTGCCGGAGGCATCGACCGCTGTCGTTAACAGCAATGCGGCGCGCAGTAGAGATGGGGCCAATGACAATATCACAACAGTCCCAAATAAACATTCCCCGACATCCTCGCCGACGCTGATGAGAGCCCGCACACAGAATCCTGCGCCACAGAGCGCAAGGTCTCCACCACGGGGAAAGATTGCCTCTGCTTCTGCCAATCCCGCGGCTGCATCCAACAAGAAGCAGGCAGAGCGCGATGTCCAACTGGCTCGGGCTCTAGTCGGGTTTGACTGCAGCGTTCAGCAGGCAGTCCATTCGTGGCTTGCTGTGCCTTACGACAGCATCCGGCTGCGTAACTTTGAGCTGCAGGTCGACGCGGAGGCTGGCCTGCGGGCGTCAGAGAGGGATGCACTAAAGGCAATCGTTCGCATGTACGGCAAAAAGGAAAAGAAAAGACCGCGGGATAGACTGCTCCGCGACCCCTCGACCAGGAAGGCTGTGCTTGAAGAGCGAAAGAAGTCCGCGTTCCTAGGTTATGATTGGCAGCGAAGCCAGGCACCATCTGTGTTCTCAGGATTTGTGCCAACTAGAGTGAAAAGTGCGCAGACATGGGTAGGGTCATCGCTACCGCCAGGGTTGTGTGGGAGTGCTACCACAGGGAATGTGTTTGGTGATGGTGTAGCACCAGGTGGTGACGGAGGGGGACTGTAGCCGTGTCTCCCACCAGGCCACGGACACCTTGCTGCTATGGGGGTATTGCATCGGGGACGTTTGAGCATGAATTGAGGATCGAGGACGCCTTTCGATTCGGAGGATGACTTGAAGTGAGTGCTTCTCATTTTCAGTCTCATTCGAGCATCTTTAGGATTGGAGCTGAAAGTGTTACCAACAGGTCGAAAGCAAACTAGGTCGTAAATGACGGAAGCAGTAGGGGTTGAGTACTGGAAGGGGGCGATGATTATATCGGTATCAGGCTTTGGCGGAGAAGACATACCAATCAGCTGGTTTTTGGGTTAGTATGAATAGACTTCATTTCATTCAGGCGTAGCATTAGTAGATTAACATTATTTCTCAATTGGGTCAAAGGTGCAAAACAGCAGTCTTTACCATCGCAAGCTGTCATTCGTTGAGACCGTTTCTGATAGTCGTCGAACTTATGCACATTGCCGTCACCAGAATCATTAGCCATGGACGTTGCTTTAATTGTACTTTCTCGCTTCAACCTCCTCCACTGCGGCACCGGCTTCACCCAGAGCAATTCGTTTGGCATTGCGTATCTCCCACTCAAACTCATTCAGGGCGCGCTTCTCACTGCCCTTGAAGAACAACAGCGCCATTAGCCCATCAATACACCCAGCCACTAGCCCTATGCTACTCAGTATCAAGAGAACAAAGTTCACGCCGTGATTTTGGGCCTCGGTTAGCGCCTTGCCATGTGTGGGGATAAACCAGATGGCGATGCAGCACGCAATTAGGGTGAACAGCCAAAAGATGAAGTGCGCCGTCCGCAGCCGCACCTGATCGACCTCACGTGCCTTATATAGCTTGATCTCCGTCAAGAGCGCAGAGTAGTCCGCAGATGAGAATTGTTGCCCATCGGTGTGACTGGGCGAAATGGAGTCGAGCAGCTGTGTGTCAAAGTCGACGCCGAGAGTGTCATGCGAGGTTGGTGGGAGAGAGTGTCGGCTTGTGCTGGGCGTGGGCGATGGCAGCGAGAGAAATGTGCCACCGGCCGCAGGGTCTGTATCTTGGCCGTCGTCATTTTCGGTGTCTCCTGGGGTGGCGCCGTCGGATGGTTGCATGAGTAGCGGCGTGGAACGGCGGAATGCGCTGAGGATTGACAACCGTCCTGGTGGCAACGGCCAATTTGAAATACTCGGTGCGCCAGTCGGGCCCTCGCGCGTTGTTGTATGGAATACCAGGGTCGCTTCAACTGAGAAGTGGTCCGACAAGCTACAGCCCAATTCCGGGTGCCGCGCTACCATGCCCACGCGCGCGTCGCGTACGACCCACCCACCGATAGTGCCATGGTCATCGAGTTCGCGCGCCGCGGTGCTGGTGAAGATGTAATCGAGGCGCTGCCCGTGTGGGTCGGGTGTTTCGGGGGCGACTTGCCGCAGCGGCTTGCCGGGCCCCAGACGGGCCTGTTCTGCGCGTGGCCAGCGCCAGGTGTTGTAGACGCTGTTGGATGTGGCGCCGTTTTCGATGAGGTTGTACTCTGCGCTGGGGGTCGGTCGGCGCCGGGCCTTTTCGCGTGGTTCAGACACAGCGCCAAGGCTGCTGCGTGGGTGAAGGACGCGCCAGACGTCGCGGACGGGCGCGTGGGCGGTGAGGATCCTGTGCTCGGTGCTGAGGGGTGTCATGTTGAAGTCGCCGGCCGCGACGACCAAATGGCCCCTCTCCACGGCGGCGCGCAGCAGTTTGGCGAGCTGCCAGCTTTGCGCCTCGCGGTGTACGCGATAGCTGTCCTCGGAGTCGGACGAGTACGGCGCATGGGTATGCGTGTTGAAGACGGACAAGAGGTCGTCTGGGTCCGGGCCGTAGCGGATGATGGCTTGGGCGATGCCTTTGCCGACGTACCAGTCGCCGCGCCAGAAGGCGGTGGGACGCCCGTTGAGGGTGTAGGGGCTCATGGTGGATTCTTCTATGGGCCAGCGCGAAAGAATGGCCAGGCCGGCGCCGAAGGAACCGGAGTAGTAGAATTTCCCATGAGGAAGGAGGGCGCGGAGGATGCGCCGTACTAGAGCACGGTCAGCATAGTTCAAGTTTTTCAAGAGTGGTATAGGTGAGTTGAGTGAATGAGAGAGAGAGGAAGGGGGTGGGTGGATTTACTAGTGAGGTAGTCATCGTAAGCCCAGACTTCTTGGAGGCAGACTATGTGAGGTGTTGGTTGGGCTTGCGACAGTTGTCTCCCGATCTCTTCTAGGCGCTCTTTGCGGAGTTTTGAGATATTGAACTTGAGGCCCCAGCAATTGAGTGTGATGATGTTGATCTCGGGCGGTAGAGAGTCGTCCATTTTTTTTTAGAATTGTCTGTGCCTTATGGAAATGTCTGTGTGTATCATCAAGGCTTTGTCTATATTCGAGTATCAGATAATTTGAGGGTGCGGTGAGGCGGCAGGTCGCATGAGGCTGTTCATGGACATCGGTACCGCTGTATCCGGCAAGGTGGTTTCATATAGACATATTGATATAAATATGCATCATCAGTACGGCTTGCTAGCCAAGAAATAGCTGATTCGAGGGCGGCGGGTGAAGATGATGGAAAGGTGACAGTATTGGGTTGAGATGAGTAAGGGGCGGCAAGAACATGATCATATTCTAGAGATCACCGCCGAGTAGATCCTCACTACTACTTGTTTTCTTGATTTTTATTCTTTCCCTCTCCGCGTCCACTAGCAAGGGCCCCCTTCAAGGGTGTTTGCGTAAGTTTGATCATCTCCAGCTTGGTAGGTCTGGTCGGCATGAATTACGGTCAATCTCCCGGTCAGCCATTTTCGACCAAATCATTGTCCGAAGCCCCCGTAATTGATATCCAACTCTTCCTTGTCAAGCCATCCCAGCAATGCCCGAGCGCTTGCCGGGTAGACCCTGTCGCCATGTGGTATTGCCTGCCGGCGCTGCCTCGCCCATCCCTGAATGCCACATGCAATCGCGATTTTATAGGATTTAGCATCTGGAGCTTGCAATGCTCACATGTTCATCTTTTCTTTTTGCATTTCCAGAGCCCAGGCACCTTTTAACGAACGACTTGGGGCCCTCAACAAAGCGGCTAGAGCTTGTTTCGAAGCTCCAGAGGTGAAAAGGTTACTGAAAGGGGCCGAGAACTAGGGCTCCCACCCTCGTTGGCGCAAATCACAGGGTGCTGTTCAACTTGAAGGCTTCTTGGGCACTGCCGTTTTTACTGTTCCCTTCACTGTCGCCCAACTGTCATCTTGCTCTACACGCCACCATAGCCTGTGCGCTTCATCATGTCTGACACCAGCGCCTCAAAAAGACGGAAACGAAACGATGGTAGTGCCGAACATAGCTCTGACGAACGTGACCGGACACCCACACCCACAACCAACCTCGACCCATCAAACGAGGGGCGTGAGCTCTCGATACGACCTGCAGCCCCAGAGTCACGGTCGCGCAGCAGAAGCACCCACAGTCATGGCGATGAAAAGGAGAAAGAGGGCTACAGCTCGCGCTCAAGATCACGATCCAGGTCCAGATCCAGGTCGCGTGCTCGCTCACATTCAGGCTCCAGGTCGCGCTCACCTAGGTCGCGGTCAAGATCGCGATCGCGACGCTCATATTCCGACTCTCGATCTCGATCCCGCAGTCGCTCACGCTCACGAACCTCGTCACGAAGAACGCCAAACCGCTCAACCTCCACCTCGCGCAATCGCCACGCCCCCAAGCCACTCCGCCCCGACTTCTATCCCGCGCTCGAGTTGCGCGGTCATGAAAAAGCCATTTCCCAAGTCCGCATTTCCCCTGACGGCAGGTGGATTTGCTCTGCCTCGGCCGATAGTACGGCTATGATATGGGACGCCGAGACGGGCGCACATGTGGACACGCTTGTGGGCCACATGGCGGGCGTCTCGTGCCTCGCCTGGTCGCCCGACTCGGAAACCATTGCGACAGGAAGCGACGACAAGGCCATTCGACTGTGGAACCGTACGACGGGTGAACCAGCACATGCTGCCGGCGCAGACGAGAACTTGCCGCCCCAAGGCCGCGTAGGCACGTCGGCCAGAGGCATCGGTGGGCGGACCGACGGAGGCGTGAGAGGGAGCGGTGGCAAGAAGCCGTTGCTGGGACATCACAATTATGTATATTGCCTCAAATTCTCGCCAAAAGGGAACATACTCGCGAGTGGAAGCTACGACGAGGCCGTGTTCTTGTGGGATGTACGCGCGGGACGGTTGATGAGGGCCCTGCCTGCGCATAGTGACCCTGTCAGTGGTATTGACTTCTGTGTGGACGGCACGCTGGTGGTGAGCTGTTCTACAGATGGGTTGATGTGAGTCCTCTCGATCCCTCCCCTAACATGGACCAAGCAAGAAAAGCTGACATCTTGTAAAAGTCGCATCTGGGACACCTCCACTGGCCAATGCCTACGTACGCTCGTCTCCGAAGACAACCCGCCTGCGGCCTCTGTCTGCTTCTCTCCCAACGGCCGATTTGTCCTCGCCAGCTATACCGACTCATGCATGCGCTTGTGGGATTTCATCAATACTCCTTGCACCGTCAAGAAGACCTACCAGGGCCACATCAATAAAAACTTCTCCGTCGGTGGATGCTTTGGCGTCCTGAAGTCTTTGCGAAAACTTCTTATCAACGATGAAAACGCCGAATTCCAAGAGGAGCAGTGGGAGGAGTCTGACAGCGTCGCGTTTGTTGCGTCTGCGAGCGAAGACGGGGATATTGTGATGTGGGACGTCAAGAGCAAAGAAATACTACAGCGCATAGAGAAAGCACACGAAGGGGTGTGCTTCTGGGTTGATGTCCACGGCGAGACAGGGACGATGGTAAGCTGTGGCAAAGACGGACGAATTGTGGTCTTCCGGCACCGGTATCCAGAGTCGCGCGACGACAAGCAGCGTATTAATGGTCATGCTAAAGGCGAAGGAACCGGCAACGGCGAAATATACCCTAAGGAGGAGATTGCCGAAAATGAGATGGTCGATGAGACGATGCAGGAGGCTGAGGCTGAAAATACCCCGCTTGGAGACACAAACGGGCATGATTATGCTCCCATGGCTGCAGGGAACGGGGACGCTGTGATGGCCACGGACAACTAGAGGATTAGTGGAATAGGAACTCCTGGAGCTGCTTTCCAACAGCGTATCGAGCTTTCTGATGCAGAAGACGAGGTTCTTGAAGATTTGGACTCGACGCCTAGAGCTAGATCCAGTTCGCCGCGGTTTGACGAGGCTACTCAAAACACATTCACCCAAAGGGATGCTGAGGCACCCAGCCTGGTCTCGCGACAGTCTACTGAATTGAACAACGAAGCTGCACATAATGTTCCTAGTGCAGAAGACCTTGACGCCGCGAGGTCCCTTCTCGCGATTTATACCTCCCTGATGTACCCCGCCAGTACTCCAGAACTCATACCCAACAGCAACACCAACGAGGACTCCAGCGAGAATCAGGAGCCTCCCACGTCGCCCAGGCCGCCTACACTATACCGCCGCTTCGATCCCAGCGTCCCAATAACAGTTGAGAGAGACGAAAGCCACGTGGTCGAGAGCCGCGGCCGGCGCCAGCCTTCATTGCTGCTTCGCTTCCACAACGTTTCCGACGGCACGTCTGCCGAGCTGACTGGGTCGCGAACAACTCAGACATCCAGGAATGCCATCAGAGGCGGGCCAACTCGTGCCAGAAGCACTAGATATCAGCAAACATCGAACCTTAACCCAGGCCAGCCATACCATTATGGATCAAGTTCTCTGTGAAATAGGAGGCAGCTGGAGAGGGACGGGGTATAAAATGTCCTGAGCAATATGATCCAGCCGACAGTTCTATGTATCAACAAATGCTTATAGTAGCAGGTGTATCTCATGGTTGAGAAACGAGGGGTTGGGCCAGCAAGCCCCGCAGCCGCAATGAAATCCTCAAGCTGGATAGCCATGTGCACACTCAATCACACGGGCATTCTTTTAGGTAGTGGGATAGGAAGACTCGGGCTCCTACCTGCGAAGCATAGGATGAGAGTCTGATAGCCAAGAAGATATCAATGAAATGTCTTCCATTCCGCTGATAACGAAGAACTCCGTCCGTCTGTGTTATGATCTATCATGAGAGGAGAAGCTTCATATGCGCTTTGCCTACCTCTGTGGTGTATGGGCAGAAAACCAGTATAGCATCTAATCCTCCCTAACCAGACCAACAGCTATCTGGACTCCAAACTCCCAAATCATGAGTGAAGTCGCTTGTTCTAGAGAAGCAGGTATACGCTTCAATGGGGCCGTCGCTGTAGGATGCCTGACCATGTGTCCCCCTAGTCAATCTCATCCATGTCCTCCAGGTCCTCGTCCAACTCCCCATCTTCGTCTTCGTCATCATACTCGCTTCCCCAATCCATACCTTCAATCCCTTCATCGATGTACATATCCATCTCTTCCTCCTCATTGTACTCTGCGCCATCGTCCTCGTCCTCACCCTCGTCATCCTCCTCGCCGGCATGCCATGGCGCAATACCCGGTATGAATCCCGGCAGCATTGGCATTACACCACCAGCCCGAAGGATTGTTTCGATTTCGAGCTCCATATCGCTGTCGTCCTCTTCACTGCCTTCGTCGCTGTCATCTTCTTCGGAGTCGCCGAAGTCGTCGTTCCAACCATCTAGTCATATGGTCTCCCACCCGCCTGTGTTGATATCCGCCTCGAGGCGGCGGCTAATATAACTAGGGACGCCGTGAGAGAGCCACATGGTGCGCAGCATTGAATCGTATCGTTTTTGAGATAGAAAGAGCTGGCGTAGATGGCGCAAGCCCATGTCTGTCTCGCCGTACTTGTCGATATAAGGGGCCAGGCTGAAGGAGCCAGATAGGCGGTGCAGATAGAATGCGGCGCACTTTCTGATGACGATGAAAATGCCCATGTTGCCTTGGCATCTGGTTGTGAACAAAGGTCAGTTCCTGTTCAGTGATCATTTGGGGTTGTGGTAAAGGATTTGACTTACTTCCGCATGTGCTGCTGCGCTCCGCCGATCTTACGCGTAGACCCGGACCGCCTGTTCCCCGTCGTACCATCGTCCACCGTACAGCAAATGCTCTGTCCACAGAACACCTCACCACACAGCAGGCAGATCATAGGATCCGATATGTCCTTGCCAGTCTTCGGGCATCGGCGCTTTGTGCACTCCTCAATGAGGGTATCAAAGTTCTTGGGCAGACCGACCAACTCGAAAATCCCCGGGTGTGATAGAAGTGTCTCGGGAGCCGAGATGCGTGGGAAGTTGGGATCCGGACCTATGACCTGTGGAGATTTGTCGACGCGCCACTGGCTCTTGTCGTGACGAACCCAGCCACGAACGAGCTGATCGCAAAGCGAACCCGGCCAGCCTACGTGGATACCCAGTGGCGTCAGGGCGGCGCACATGCTGTCGAAATCTGGCAGACGGAGGGCCTCGGTGAGACGTTCCAGCTCGTCTTCTTGAGGCGAAGGGGAGATGTGACTGTTGAAATCGACGCCATACTTGACATAGAGCAGAATGACACACTTGCGAAGGAAACACTGCGCGTACTTCTTGGTGAAGACATAGTAATCTTCGATGGATTGGAAGCATGGCTGATCAAAGCCGGAGGCCTTGGGTTCCACGCTTCCCCGCAATTCATCGGCCGATGGGAAGTCCAAATCCATCTTGTAAATAGTCTTGCAGAACTCAGCAAAGTTTATCATGCTGCGATCTGTGCCCTCATAGATCATCCACTCTGTACCCGATTTGGCGCGGCAGATGCGGTACACCACCTTTACTAATTCAGCCAGGTAGCAGAGACGCAGCAGGTATGAGATCTCGAAGCCATTTGCAGCAGCGACACCAAAGATGCTCTCACATAGGAAGATGAATGGGTCCGAGGCAAGCAGAGGTGTGAGCTGAGAGGACGATACGTCCTTAGAAATGTCCCCAGATTCAGACTCGGGCACAAACAGCTGGTTGTGCTGTCTTGTGCTCATAGTGATGAATTCTTGGGCGGTCTTGTTGGTACCGTTGAACTTTTGCCCTCCGACAGCGATGTAAGACGTAACGGTTTCCGCCAGGATTCGCAAATGAGTCAAAGTCGACTCGGGAATCTTCTCCAGCAAAAGGGAGCCATATTCAGCATCGAGGCCTCTTTGCTGAATTTCCGCGGCTGAGATCGAGAAGCCTAAAGCTTGCGCGAGCACATCGCTATCGGTCAACTCAACAGTAGTAGGACGGCGTATCTGGTTGTCATGAACGACAGCCTTGGCATGCGGACCAACAAGCTCGTTCTTCTTGATTGTTTCCCGGAGGCGGCGGTACACCTGGACAAGTTCTGACATGGAAGTGCTAGACTCTGAACTCTCGCCCGTCATGTTGGAAATGTCGGTTGGGTCACCACCCAACGAGGGAAATGCCATTCCGTAAGACTGCGCCCTTGGCGTCTCAGAACCCGACGTCGGCGACCAGGTCCAGGCATCCATCAGGAGGTGCGAGGATTTCTCTGCCAAATTGGGTAGAAGTGAGCCTTTGGTGTAGTGTGAGAACATATCTAGGGCCTGTTTTGGAGATTGCGACGCAAGTGAATCCTGGTCGACCGATAGGTTCTCCTTCAAAAAGACTGCAAAAGCCTCTGAGGTGATCTGTACATCCGTCGATGTAACCAGCACGCTTGGGTAAGATTCCTCTTGACCCTTCCAGACGATTGGCAGAAACGCATTGCCGAGAGCCTTGCACAAGGGACACACGAATTCCATGCGCCTAGTATTTTCCGGGTGGTGGCGTGCAATCTGGGTCTTGTGTCTTGTCTGGGTTGCCTCGAAGTACAACTCAAAACAGCTGTAGTGCATAATGTGACCGCATCCAATAGAAACAGGTCCATTTCTCACCGCGTGACGAGGAAACCCCTTACCAATCACCTGGCGCTCAGCCTGGAACGTCTCGCCCTTCTGGTTGACCTTCTCAACCTGTATGCGGTTCTCGTGAGCCACCCCAAATGGTCGGATGGGCTCAGCAGATCTGTCCAAGTCCTTGGGGACATTATAGGCTTCTCGCACAAAGTCTGGGTCCGAGAGATCTGTTTGCCGGAGGATGCTGCTCTCACTGATGAACGCAAAGGTGCCATATAGTCGATGATCATCTGTATCTTCTTGGCAAAGAATGCACGTCCCCGAGGGATACTTCCAGAAGTTCTTCTCTTCGACAGGCTCAGGAAGTTCTTCATCGTCCAAGTCGTCGACATCGCCCCAATCAATACTGCTCTGGTTTGCCATAAAGCTCTTTTGCTGCTGCTGAAATTGTGCCATCACTTTGGCTTTGCGGTCCTCCGCGGCTTGCCTCTTGCGCTCCTTCTCCTGCTCGGCATTGGCGTTGATGGCTGGCGAGGCGGTACTGATCCTATCAACCGGCACGCCGAGACGTACATAAGCTGCCTCGAAATCGTGCGGCCGCTTCTGTCGCATCCGCCTGAGTATGAGGGCTATTCTAGGATGGCAGCCCTTGAATGACTCCTTCGTCGACATCAGGTCGAGGAGAGAAACAATGGTCTTGGCTGCTGGAAATTCTGGCATAAGACTACCCATCGAGGCCTTGTTGAGCGCGTTCAAGATGAACGAGGGCTGAGTCGTGTCTGCTTCGGGAACGTTGTCTTCCGCAATGGCGATGAGAATGAGGTGTAAGACGACCTGTAGATAGGTCTCCACCCTCGTATATGGAACAGTTGGTGTCCACTTCTGGCTGACTAGTGAATAGAGCAGGCTGTAATAAATCACCTGCGCAAACATGCCGGTGCTGGTGAATCCACCCAGGTTTGTAAAAACGCCATCCTCAATAGCTCGCAGCTTTGGCTCGTACACCATGTCTTCAATTGATTTGCCAGTCTTTTTGGCAATGCATTTTCGCCATGCCGCCTCCGCCTCCTCTCGTTGATTTTTATTATAGTGAGCGATATACGGATCGATTTCTTCCACACACTCCGGCTTCAACTCAAATGTCCCCACATCTGAAATGCCTTCAGGAGCCTTGTAATTCGATACTTCGTCCAAGACACGAGTGAAGTCTTCCTGGTCCTGGTATCTCTCAGGCAGCTTGTTGCCGACCTCAGTGAAGGATAGAGGTTTAAAGCAGAGAACATGGATGAGATCACGACGCATGGCCCTGGCGCGGCCGCTGGGGTCATCCACGGAAAGAATCAAAGACGTTCTGTCACTCAGCAAGACGACAAGGAGGTGGATCATGTCCTCGACAACGTCGAGGTGCTGCGCATCGTCTTGAGCCGTTGACTTCTGTTCAAAGAAGCCTTGCACCCACTTGTCCATACCAAATCGGTCGATGATAGAGGCGAGCACACGGCTCGGATTGCAGACAACGAGGGCAGTCTGGAGCAAAAAGATATCTCGGTGATGAGACAGATCTCTCTGAGTTACGCCACGGTAGGTACCTGACTGGTGTCGCAAGCTCATACCATTGCGCACCCACATGCCAGCCTTCATTTGTGACAACCAGGCGCAGACCCGAAGAGGATAGTCAAAAGTTGCCATCAGGTAATCCTCCGGTCCATATTCCCGTTCACGTTTGGGCATTTGTCTCTTGCCCATAAGACGAGGCGACGTCTTGAGATCTTGAGCTGTAAAGCTCAAGAGCGTTCGTAGCTCCTCAACAGTCATTGCCTTACCACACTCGATCAGCCAAGACAGAGTATAGTGCAGAGCGTGATGGAAGCTAATTGGCTGATCTTCTACCACAAATTTGACGACCTCATATTTGGCTTGCGGATCAAATTCGAAACCGGACAAAGTCTTGAAGCGAACCTCCTCTTTAATCTCTGCCTGGCCGAATCGAGCGCGCTCTGCGCCGATTGAGTTTATGATAACCGTTTTCGCCGCAAGACGAATAGCCCAATCGAATTGACCGGGTGGGACGTTCTCAAAAGCTCGACTAAACAGGCGGCAGAGGCGATTGATTTCTCTAGTGATGAGCGAGGCACTGATCCACGTGTCTGTCTCATACTCAACGTGCTCTCCCACGGCTCTAGTGTTCGGGCATATTCCTTGATGCAGCTTCACCAGGTCAAGGAACTGCATCATGTAATGTGGCTCTGTCCGCAAACGATCTTGGACGTGGGTCGACAGGAAGAGATACTTGAGATCTGTAAAGAAATGATACATGCGTCTATTCGTAACAGAACCAGTATCGAAAGCCAAGACTGCGGTGTCCGACACATCCCATGGATAAGCAACTTGCCGGGTGGTCAAAAAGGTAAAGAGGATGGCTATCAAACTGGTGAGGAAGTTTCCCCGCTCCACGACTTCAGCGGTAATGGAAGCCGTTGTGAGCATTTGAAGAGAGAGATTGATGATGGAATGGTCAGGTTCTCGATCCGCAATAAGATAGAGCTGGGCCAAGGTGGTGTAGAGACCAGCGAAACGCAAACCAAGCACCCGCTTAAATTCGGGAATGGTTACGACCGTGGAGATGTAGAGCGAGCGCAAGTCATTGCGAACCTTCTTCCACATTCTAAGATCAAACAGGATCATCCAGTCCAGTCGTACTCGATGAAATACATCTTCAGCAGGGGATACGCTTCCTGGATTCATGTACGCGTCTGGGAATTGCAGCCAATATCGACCTGACTTGGGTGGTAGTGTGCCGTTCTTGGACGGGCCAGGAGTCTTGGGTATTGGAAGACTATTTTTTGCGTAAATGGAAGATGGTATTAGAGGCTCCGCCGTGTCGGAATCAGAGGGTGTCACGTCTCGATCTCCGATTGCCCTGCGTGCAGCACTGGGTACCGGAGGAGGCGGTGGGGGAGGATACCCTGCCATTGTCGCCTCGGCTTCTTCGAGGGCCTCGTCAGCTCGCCAGTCAGACATAGTAGCGTCACCAGAGGTTGCGAGCGCCGCATCCAGCATCATGACATCTTCCTCATCATCGTCGTCCTCGTCCATGTCTCCATGGGAGGAGGTAGGCGTATGATCGTCGGCCCCGGCGTCGCTCTCTGGAGCGTCCTCGTCATCACTCTCCGCAGGCTGTGTATCATCACCCTGTTGTATTGCAATGACTCTCCTGATTTGGGCCATCCCAGCTGGTCCAATTCGTGCAATTTGTTCTGAAAATGACAAGATTGGGAGACTAGGCTCTTTTTCCTCATCATCAATCCCGTCCTGGCCCACATTTGCATGGGAAGCTGGACTCCCCCTTCGCCATGGCTTCAGCATCTCTTCGCAGATAATAGTCCGCAGCACCGAATGGTCCTCGCCAACACTGCATCCCGATATATCTTTGAGCCATTCAATGATGGTGCCACACATTTGTTCTCGGAAGGTATCGCGTGAGGAGCGGATCGTTACGGTGACTCGGATGTGCTCGAGGGTAGTAGCCCTCCTCAAGAGCAGGCTTATGTCGTCGCCATATGTGAGAATGCTACGGCCGATCAGGTCGGTCTCGTGCGCCTTCTCCAGCGCCTCACGATTGGTCATCGAACAAGCTCTAGCGACTTGATCTCTGACCTCGTGCACAGTGTGCTTCTCGTCATTCCATAATATGACGGCATATTCGCTGGCGGGTTCTACGTCACCACCGTGATATGTCGATTGTAGCCTGGACAATTTCTCGTCTTGCTGGATGGACTCCTCGGTCTTGGTCTGTCGTAACTGCTCCGGCGAACATGAAATGACATCGCATAGATAGTCAATAACCCGGCCTATGGTCATCCGGATGTTGAATAGAAGGTCTTCGGGCAGTTGTGCTGGTGCCCTTGCCTTTCCCTTTTGTTGTTCGTGTTCCCAGTGGGAATGTATCGTGCAGAACATGGGTGTCTTCCATGCCTCGAGGTCGCCACAGTCGCAGCAACCACTATTACCTGGCGAAATACTTATGCGTACCATATGCCCGGTGTGATCGGTCGCATCGAAACATTTGGCACATAGACAGCACGTGTCATCGACACCACAAGTCTTACAACCGTATGACGCCTCGCCTGCCTTGAAAATGTGGCCGCATGCCTTGCCTCGCGCGGCTTCTGTGTATTCTGAGCCCTCGACGGCGCCTTGTGCATCCTTGAGTCTCAAGACCTGGCCATCGACTACGGGGCCGCCAGAGGGGAAGAATAGTCGGAGATATTCATCTTTGCCACCGGACATGAAGAGGAAGAGGTTCTGAAGGAGTAGATCTTCTGCATCTTTTGTGTATCGATACTTCTTTTGAGCCGGCAGCTCCATCAGAAACTGACAGAGCTGCAGCTCTGGTGTCGACATAGACTCGGGATCCATTGTCGCGTATATTAGGACATTGTTCGACGGGGGATATTCGACAGAACAGCGTGCGCGACGGTGCGCTTGTAGGCTGCTCGGAGCCTCGGCGTGACGTACTGTTGCTCCGTAGTAAGATGGTTGACCAGCTTCGATGGCCGTAGACTCGTACTTATGGCAGTTTTCGTTCGCTTTGGGAAACTATTTGTCGGTCAACAACTTGACAAAACAATAGTGCCCGAGTGACACTGGGTCTCGATTCGCGTTGGGGTCCTTGATGAGGGGAGATGTTGGAGAAGGCACAGGTGCATGGAGAGAAGGTGGACACAGAGCTTGCACAGAGCTTACGAATATGTGTCCCAGTGTTATGATGTAGTGAGAGAGAGCTGTAAACAGTCAAGAACTGCTGGGCTTCCCTGCTTGTATTGTGTCACTCATGCGTGGAAGTTGAAAGTTGAAGTATTGATTGTTTTGAGGTGGGGGAGTCTTGAGATCTGCCAGGTGCTGTAAGCCCACCTCCCGGTCTCCGGAGCTAGTACTTGTCCCGGCGGTTGGCCATGGTCATTCTCAGGGTGTCAACTCCCCATAACCCTTAGTTCTTGGAAATGAATGCGGTACAAGAAAAAGAGAGGAGATCATTAGGATTGCTTCATAAATCCTTTGTCACTTTCTGGGCCAAAGTCAAGGCAGCCCCAATTAAAGGTCATGTCCGTTGATTCCTCACTCCTGTCTATGCAGACCTCCTATAAGCCGTAAATGTACAATAAACCGTCGCCACACTTCGTTTGGTCCACCTGTGCTTTTCATATCATGCCAGTAACACCAGTCTCGCCGCGATCATTCGTCTCTTCACCCTTACTCGTCGTCATCCTCTCCGCCAGCCTGCAAGTACTTCGCCTTGATGTCCTTCCATTGCCGCTGTAACTGAGTTAGCATCTCGACCTATCCATGGTATTTCAGCAAGCATAAGGGCCCGTACTCCTCGGTTCATGCTGTCCCACAACTTGTTCGAGGCAACGTCGTAGGTCCTGCCGAATTCATCAGTACTTCCGGCTTCCCAATTCGTCTCAGCGCATCATTTGTCCATCGGGGGCGTACATCGAGAGAGCGAAGGCACTGCCGAACACCGCGCCCAGCATGGCGAAGTTGTTACGGAATAAGATGCTGTCAGGTTTTGGTCAGTATTTCGGGGCCTGTCGACGCCGGTGGCTGCATTGTAGGTGACTTGCTTGTAAATGGTGGATTGACCGGCCTGGTGATGCGCGATTAGCTGGTGTTGCCTGCATGGCCATCTCGAGACATAGAGCTACATACCATTGTGAATTTGGGAGGCTGCTCGTGAATTGATAGGTTGATTGGGCGGCAGCAATTGCTCTGGTGGTTCTCAAGACGTTGATGGAGGTGGTCCGGTTTGGGAGACACGGGCGGGCTTTTGGATGGATTCAAAATTGGCGATGACATTCCGAACCAATCCGGGTGGATATGATTGGCCAAAGCTATCCTCGGGGTGGCCCCACTACCTAAGGTGGGATTCAGCAGTAGCCTCACTTTCAACGTCAACTCGGGCTCTTGACTGTTCCAGATTTCTGTCCCACTCTGACTTTTCGTTCCCTGCGACAGAGCCACGGTCCTGGAGCCATCTGAGGCTCAGACGAGTATCTGTCCCTAGCCGTCTACTTTCTGCCATAATTGTACT
Source organism: Gnomoniopsis smithogilvyi (assembly GCA_027946515.1). Lineage (NCBI taxonomy): Eukaryota > Fungi > Ascomycota > Sordariomycetes > Diaporthales > Gnomoniaceae > Gnomoniopsis > Gnomoniopsis smithogilvyi. The sequence continues at coordinate 5,364,546 of JAPEVB010000002.1, forward strand.
CTCATTCTGTCTCGCGATTATTTGCGGCATACTTTTAAAATCTCGGCCACAATCAATTTCGAGGCACTTCCTTCCGTCCTCAACGCCTATCCTCTTCTTTGGGCACCCTGCCGACCACATCGCATTCTCGATCAACCACCACAATGTCTTCCAACCCAACCAACTCAGGCATCATCACAGACGATTCTGGCGAGCGTCATATTCCGGAGTCAACCCGCCCCGATGGCTCCGTGCGCAAAGCCATCAAGATCCGCCCCGGTTACAAACCTCCCGAGGACGCCGTGCTATACAAGAATCGCACTGCAGAGAGCTTCCGCAACCGTTACAAGGGCGGTGTGATTGGCGCCGAGGCATCCGCTACCCCCGACACCTCCTCTGCGAGTTCCGCCGCCGCGAATAAGAACGCCAAGCGGCGCGAGGCCCGCAAGAAGGCCAAGGAGAGCGGCGGCGAGAAAAAGGATGACGACCCTTCGTCCAAGCTGGCGACTGCACCTCCTCAAACTGACGAAAAGAAGGCCGAGGAAGCTGTAGACCCTGAAGTGGAGCGCAAGAAGAAGGCTAGAAACTTGACCAAGAAGCTGAAGCAGGCTAAGGAGCTGCAAGATAAGAAGGACGGTGGGCAGTCGCTGCTTCCCGAGCAGATCGCCAAGGTGATCAAAATCAACGAGCTCGTCCGGGAGCTGGCGGCTCTTGGCTTCGACACGGAGGGCGAGCCTATGAAGCAGGGCGAGAAGGCCGAAGAGACCAAGAACGAGGTCAAAGAGGAGGCTGCCCCAGCCTGAACACAGTCGACAGCGATTTTTTGAATCACAAATTTCGAAATGACCTCCATGGAGAGTACAACTCATGTGCTTCGTCCCTACTGCCACTTCAGGTGGACTAGCCAGCACCAACTTGAGTCTCCCACCGGAGGTGGCAAAGGGTCGCTCGAGGGTGCCCTCAGGTTTTGAGCGTCTCTCATGGCTGGTCATCCTACCGCTGTATGCACTGCACCTCAGTCAGCATAAGTAGAAGCCATGGTGTCATAAACAAGGTAGCCTGAGACAGGATTCACGATTTCCCGCGACGATGCGGACGGTCAGTCAGTCATGCGATCTGATATCCATCGATACTGAGAGCAATAGGATGGTGGGACAATCATAGGAAAGGCACTGGTTTGAACGTCCCAATGCCATGAGCATTCAGGCCTCGACGATTCCCTCGAGTCATGGGTCTTAGTCGGTGTTGGACACGATAAAAGCAAAACAAGTCCGCAAAGAAATGTCGGTAAAACTTGAATTCGTAATGCCTCCTTCGCCATACACTACGCTATATTGTGCTTGTCTGGAATTGTGCAATGTGATGTATTGCTTCGGTAGAATTGTGTGTCCCTGCAGAACGGAAGCTCTGGTTGGTTCTACGTAGTAAGACCCTTGATCATCAATATACAAGAAGTCTTCAAGACCTTGAGCCCTTTTGGAGTGGTGTTTTGAATGCCGCGCTATGCCCTAGGTTCCCTTTTCTCATCCCACCTCTCCGTAGAAATTTTGTCCTAATTATTGCTCCGAAGTTCCCCGCCTCGAGGAGAGTACCACCCTCTGCAATAACTTCTTACAGGAAGTCTCAACATCAGGAATGTAATAAAACAGCCGGTGAAGCCGGCAGAAAGCTTTTCTGGACGATGTTGTTCGTACATGGAAACGAAGGACGAATCCGGTAAGGCGTGATGTGGCCGTGCGGCACACCTGGATAGTCCTGAGTATCAAGTCCTCTCATCGGAGTGCATATATTCAGGAGTGACATGCGGAGCTGGTGAGCACTCCCTTCAGATATATTCCCTGGCACTCTTCTGCATCTCAATCAGGCGCCAGCCCCTTGTCTCTGGGTTGTTGACGTCCTCCGGTGTTCTCGTAATACCGATGGCGTATGTGACCAGCTGAACTTTATCTTCCATACCAGCGGCAAGTTTGTTCGTCTTTGCGTTGCGGTAAACATGCACCTCCTGTGTCCTGGCGGTGATGATGAAGACAGGGATCTCACCGGGGTCCAGCATACGCGCCTTGAGAATATCCACGTGCCTTATATCAAGAATCCGACCGTCAGTCTTGAGGCCGGCAGTCATGTACTGCTTCGTGATAGCCTCATAGACAGAGTACTGCGCCTCGGACAGCCACAGCTTCAAGGTGGCCACGTCGCCCTTGACGTATGCGTCGAGCACCTCGGGAAGGATATACTCGCGCAGCTCGCGCAAGAAAGGCTCCACCTGGAATGCAGGATCCATGGACCGGAACTTCTTGATGACCATGGCAGTCTCATTTTCAGCGAAGAAGCCGGCAACTCTGTCAGTGATGCTGCGTGCCGTAAGGATGAGCGGATTCTCCGATTCGTTGTACACATCCTTCATGCCGAAAACGCCCTGGACGAATTTGTTTTGATCCCTGAAATTCTTCCACGCCTCCTTCCACTGCGCATCCTTGTGTAGTGTGACGTTGGTGCCAGCGCTGTAGAGTGGGAGAGATTAGATAATAGACTCTTGAGCTCAACTTAAAAACAACGGTAAAGAAGGTCCATGGACGTACTTGGGGTCCTCCTCTATTACTTCGTGCTTCTTGAAACCCTCCATTTGCTCACGGAGCTCCCTCTGCCTCTTTCGCTCCTCCTTGTCCACCCATCCACCGTACCGCGAGCTGCTTCCGTCATCAATGACGCTCTTCACGCTCTTGAACGCCTCGGTATCCCGGATCGGCTTGGTCGTTTTGTCGAGGGCTTCGCCAGTGACATTGGCCGCCTTACGGACGCCCTTCATCACTGAGGTGTCCCAGGTCCATGCTGCACCCTTTCCAACTGCACCCGCGGTGTTCTTAAGCACTGCACCTGCCGTAGATGATACTGCGCCGGTGGTCTTTTCATAGGCTTCGCGCGCGCGTCGAACGGACTCGCTTTCAACAAAATCGGTAGCACCCTGGGCTAGTTGCTTGGTAGAGTCGTTCCATTCCTTGGATGCATTGAACTCAGTCTGCATGGTCTCCATGAAGACCTGCCATGGTGTCTTGTCGCCGTGGGGTGGCGGTGGAGGAAGGTCGTCCTTCTTTTCGTCCTTTTTCTCGCCTTCGCCCTCCTCACCCTCAGCTTTCTTTTCGCTTCCCTCATCTTTCGGCTCCTCTTGAGTCTTAGCCTGGTCCTCCTCTGCGGCAGCTTCCGCCTTGGCTGACTCGGTTTGCGCCTTGCTTTCCGCTTTTGATTCCGACTTTACATCCTGTCGGCTGGGCGCGGTGATGTGAAAGGACCGCGACTGTGAAGGAACTACTGGTCGTATCGAAGAGGGTAGGAATTGAGACCGAAGCAATGGCAGCGGTGCGGGGGTATCAGATGTCTTTATAGATGCTCCATGGCTGGGCGACAAAGGACGATTTGATAGTAACCTCCGAAAGGCTGGTGATCTGCCGTAAGGCTGTGAAGAGGCGTTGCGGGTGGAAGCTCGAGAGACCGATGTAGGTGGGACGGACCTCGAGATGGACCTAAAGGAACTCATGACTGGAGCCTAATAGGATTGTCCACCTCTCGAGAAAGAGGCGAGATAAGATGAATGCTCTACTGGCTGGTAAGTGGGAAAAGTTGAGAGTCAAAGGACCTAAAAGAAAGCATTCGAAATTTTGGCCGGGACGTGACGGAGTTTTGCAGGGGCGCCTGGCCCGGCGGGCTAGAATCGGAGCTTGCGCTCTGCGAGCCCATGGGTGGCGTGAATGCGACCTGCAGGGATCTGCGTCTATGGTCTGGGTGCCCAGCACGCTGCAGGCCGAGCTCTAATCGAACTTGACTTCTCCAGAAAATTTCCTGGCATTCAGTCCAGTACGCCCGTCGCCTCAACCGAATCACCACGACAAGAACAACGACGACGGCGACGACAGCGGCGACGGCACCTACCAACGCACAGTCACAAAGGATCATGAGCCGTTCAACGATATCTCGCCAATTGGCGAGGACATTGTTCCAGTCCACAACTCACAGCTCAGCACCCCAGGCACGATGCGCAGCAACACAGTCCACTCAGTCTTTTTCCAGCTCAAGCCCTCGGTTTGATGAAGACTCAATTCGGGAACGAGAGAATCGCCTCAAAGATATCCTACCCCTCCGTACAAGACCACAAACCCCCGCAAAACTCGCGGAACTCGCGCGGACAACACTTCAGAGTTCAGTCGTGGCCAATGCCGCGATGGGGCGCGCGGTTAATGACCAGCGACGTGTGGACACGGGGCCGCTTGGGGAACCGCTGGATCAACTACCACCGGACCAAAGCTCCATGAAAATTGAGCAGGTCCCAGAGCCATACCACTTCCACATCTACAGCCACAAGCACAACACGCATGTAACGGTCACCAAGCCCAATCGCGACCCCATCGTGAGCTTGTCCTGCGGCAACCTTGGATTCCGGAAATCCAACAGGAAGCAATACGACGCCGCATATCAGCTGGGGGCTTATGTCATCGACAGGCTGCACCAACACGGCTGGCACAACAAGATCAACGCCATGGAGGTGTCTTTGCGAGGTTTCGGGGCTGGGCGAGAGGCTGTGACGAAGGTGCTTTTGGGGACTGAGGGAAGGCTGTTGCGGGACAAGATCACGAAGGTGTCAGATTCGACAAGGTTGAAGTTTGGTGGTACCAGGAGTAAGGCTCCCAGACGTCTATAAGGGCATATAGAAATGCTGCACAAAGGCGAGTGGTCATGTGTGGCTGGCATCAAGCAGCCCAGTGACTTTGAGCCTGTAGTGACTCGTCTAGGAGAAATTTCATGGACAGGAGAAGCATATGAACTGTCGACTAGAACCGAACCGCAGACGACGGTTCAGAAGCATAAGGTGCGGCGCATTCAATTCGATAGGCGAGGTCACGAGGGCTTTTGGAAGGCTTGCTGTGTATGTTCACAGTCAAAACGAGCATTCGAAAATGAAAGTCTAAAACTTGCCCATTTCTGATACACAAGTACAATCATCATTGAAGAATTTACCTTAAGTGACCGACTGGGTCGTCATGAAATGAGACCGTCATTGAGCAATCCAGACCCCACTATACGAATATTTTGCCGGGATCTGCTCTCTACTACACCTCAGCCAACGTTCTACTTGACATCAACCCACAACGCGACGATGCAGGTGCCTATGGATCCCGCCGCGCAACCCACGAAATCTTCTTCTTCTTCCTTTATGGACTTGAACTTCAACTCCGTCCTCGAATCCCCCGTTTTCGCTGGTGGCCTCGGCCTCGCGGCCCTTGGCAGCGCAGCCGCCATTGCTCGCCGCGGTGCCATCCGTGGTGCCCAAGTCCTGCGCCGACAACTCCTCGTCAACGTTGAGATCAGCAAGACTGACCCGTCCTACCCATGGATCCTCGGCTACCTGTCGCGCCCGCGCGAGCCCGCCGGGTTCCTGGCGTCGCGCCTGACGCGCATCCGCCAGCTATCCGTCAAGACCACCACACGGTCCGCTGCGCCAGGGAAAAGCGGTAACAATGTGGGGCCAATGCATGCGCACTTTGCGCTGGTGCCAGGCTATGGATCGCATGCGATTCGGCATGCACCTGGTGTGTACATCATGGTACAGCGCGAGAAGTCAAGCACGGCTGAGATGTCGACGGGCGAACCGCACGAGACGATGACGCTGACGACGCTGTGGGCACATCGGCATGTTTTTGAGGAGATTTTTGGAGATGCGCATGGCATGATGGCGCGTGCGACGGAGGGCAAGACGGTTGTGTATACGGTGCGTGGATTTGACTGGGTGCAGCTCGGCGAGCCGAGGAGAAAGAGGCCGTTGGGAAGCGTGGTGCTTGATGAAGGCGTCAAAGAGGGCATCGTGGCAGATGTGAAGGACTTTATCGACAGGCAAGAGTGGTATGCGGAGCGAGGCATCCCTTATCGCAGAGGGTATTTGCTATTCGGACCGCCAGGCAGTGGGAAGTCGAGCTTCATTCATGCCCTTGCTGGTGAATTGAATTTTGCCATTGCAACAATCAACTTGAGCGAAAGAGGGATGGCGGATGACAAGCTGGCTATGATGATGCAGAAGCTACCTGCGAGAACGATTGTTCTGCTGGAGGATGCAGATGCTGCATTTGTGAATAGGAAGCAGAAGGAGTCGGATGGCTACAGTGGCTCTTCGGTCACCTTCTCAGGCCTACTGAACGCGCTGGATGGCTTGTCCGCTGGAGAGGAGAGGATTGCGTTCCTCACCACGAACCATATCGACAGGCTGGATCCAGCTTTGATACGACCGGGTCGAGTAGACATGATCGTACGTATAGGCGAGGCCAGCAGATACCAAGCGGCGCAAATGTTTGACCGCTTCTACGGCGACGTTGACAAAGACGGGAATGGCCGGGAGCGTTTCTTGGAAAAGCTGGATTCCATGGGACTCTTTGACGAGAAGAACCCAAGGCAGACGAGTGCCGCGGCAATCCAGGGCATCTTCCTCTTCAACAAGAGTGACATGGAGGGCGCCATTGCTATGGCAGAGGTTCTTGGCCAGCCACAGCCAACGGATAATTGATCAATATACAACCATCCTGTTGTTCCTCAAAGATCGAGATCAATAGGTACGATGCGCAAGGATGATGACCGACCGTAAAATTTACATATATTTGTAGGCTTATAGACCAAATGATACCCTCTCTCTCACACATGGCTGATATGCGACAATGTTAGGATCGTTTACATCAGCATATCACTCTGGGTCTACGGAGATCCTGAAGCAGGCATCGAATCTGAAAAACTTTTGGCATGTATCATTGTTTTAAGCGCGCTCGTGAGGTTATTTGGTGTGCTCTTGAGTTCTGCCCCTGCGTCTAGGCCTCGTTTAGGCAGCCGCAACTTGGAATTTCTCACGCCTTCTGCCCCTGGACTTGGTTTTAACAACGCATGATATCATGTCCTATTCGCAGTAGCTCAGCTATCCTACCTGGATATAAGACAGACTAAGTATCAGCTGACTGATACAATTCTCACACCATCAATTTGATGCGCCGAGACATTACGGAGCTCGACCTTCATCCACACCTCGGACTTCAGACGACGACAGATAGGGGTCGCTTCAGCCATGTCCAACAGCAATCCGGGTCGTTCCAATTGGTGCGACAGTCGTGGCGGACGCAGTGGCCGCGGCAGAGGACGAGGAAGAGGTGGCAAAGATGAAGGACGCGAGGCTGTGAGAAAGGCTCTCACCGAAGTCGCCAATGAGACCAAGTCCGTTCTGCCCTTCATTCTGAAAGACCTTCCAAACATCAAGGCAGATGAGTCGGAAATGTTGTCTCTGGACACATTGCCCGCATTCAACAAGGATGATTGTCCCAAGCACGACAAGACTACTGTCAAGGTCCTCAACGAGGACACTTTCAATGCGGCCATCATGCTGAAGGACTTGATCACACCGTCATCGCCTGTCGCTACTGTTACCAACGGCGGCTCCAACACTCTGACTTGTTCAGCTGCCCGGCCCGCAGTCCTGAATCTTGCCTCGGACACTTCTCCAGGTGGTGGCTTCGAGCGCGGCGCCATGGCCCAGGAAGAGGCTCTTTGTTACCGTTCGTCCCTATTCTTAAGTCTCCACAAGACCTATTATCCCCTAGGCGCGCTACAGGGTCTCTACACCCGAGACGTTGTCATCATTCGTTCTTCCATATCCGATGGACACAGCATGCTTGCACCGGCCGTAGCAGCTGCCAATCTGGAAGTTGTCAGTGTCATCAGCATCGCGGCTATACGCCGTCCAAAACTCAACACCGCGCAAACGGTCTCCGGAGAACAACGCAAGGTCTTCAAGGACGCGGAAGATCGCGTGCTAACCAAGAAGAAGATGCGGTTGACTCTACGTATGGCAGCGAGCAAGGGCCATGATTCTTTGGTGCTCGGTGCTCTAGGCTGTGGAGCTTTCAGGAACCCCGTTCAGGAGATCGCCGATGCTTGGAAGGAGGTATTGGAAGAGGACGAGTTTGGTGGTGGTTGGTGGAAGGAATTATGGTTTGCAGTTCTTGATTCCAAAAACGAGGGAAATTTTGCGCTGTTCGACAGAGTTCTGGGCGGTATTCAGGTTTGAGAGACCGGTAGCTACGTCCATAGCTATGCCTACAGGCTCCCACCATGATCAGAACTATATGCTGAAGCTCCCCAAGTGGTACAATGGTAATAGCAGACCATAAAACAGGGGATTTTTGATTCGGGTACCATGTATCCCAGCTATTGTTCTTGCTGCCCTGTGGATGGGAAGTTCTTTTGTTTTTTTTCTCCTTTCTTCTGAGTGAACGCATGGTCCTGCATGAATACCCCCACGCGTGTGATGAGTCTGCTCGCATCCTTTCCATGTTATCATGTCACCGTTGCAGCGCCTTCATGCAGTATTGGTCACCAGGCATACTTAGTAGGACTGTCTCATAACTCCACAGCTGAGTAACCGGCAAAGACCACCGAGGTCATCACCGACTTTTCTTCTTAACCGCGGTCGCCTTCTGCCAACTCCCCGATAGCCCTGCCCGTCTTGCCTATCCAGACCACCAATAGCCTCCCCCGAAAAGGCATAAGTCCCAATGACGCCATTGGGACTAAACTCGACTTGCAAGCGTCCTGTCGGTACGCTCCGCTTGGGTCCCAAGCTATTGGGTAGAGATTAGACGCGAGGTCTCCGTCTCACCTGCGGGCCGCGATGCTGGCAGACAACCCCAGCAAGCAAGCCTGCACTCTGTATTGTGCAAGTAGAGTCTTGCCAGAGCGCTAGGCTATTGTGAATATCTGGTGACAGCTTACATGATCTCGGCCTTGTTGCCGTACATATAATCATGAAACCAGCTTGCGAGGTGAATGACAAAAAGATATTCAGGCATTACTATATCGAAGAAAGCATAGAAGCAGCAGGACGGTACTTTACAGCACGATCTTTGACCAGGTCGAGACCCAAGTTCTCGCCCCTGGTGTAACAGCCATGCAGCAGCAGTAGGGAGAACCAAGAGTAGCCTCGCAGCGGCTCGGGTGGCTTCCCAAACTCCCCAGCCAATGTGATGCCTCATACTTGTATATCATCAACAAAAAAACACGGCCCCGGCGGCTGTCGGTTGGTACCAAAGAGGTAGCCTCACCGAATACCCACTGGTCTCTTTTCGACCCGCTTGTTGCCCGTGGGGTTTGGCGGGTCTCGGTGCGGGAAGCGGAGTCCGGAACGGAGCACTAAACTCTATACGGTGGTCTGGAACAGGGATCCATAATCGGTCGTGGAATCCGGTATCGTCGCGTTTGCCTTCAGGATTGTTTGTGACGTCGCGCGAGAGATAAAATGTTGAGACGTACGCAGGTAGAGAAAGTACGCTCGTTCTTCACTAGTATTCTTCCTCGTGTTCTTGAAGAAAAGCTTTTGGGTGTCCCGCATCCATACTTTTGTTTTTGAATCAATCAAGTAATCTAGGACGAAAACCACAGAAATTCCTGACCGTGAAAGTGTGCTACCTCGGGCCTTCTACTTGCTTCAACAAAGTTGTGAACTTTGTTTTTTCAAAGCGACTCTCTCGACTCTGAAGAGCCTCACTCTTCCCTAGTCACATCTTCAGGCTCTTATCATCGCCTTTTTATCAATTATACCTACGTGTACTTGAACACGTCGACAGTTCAAATACCCCCCTGCCTGCGTAGATTTCGAGCGGTTTCTGCAATTTTCCACGACGAGTCACGCTGCAACGTCCCATCCCGAGGTCTTAGTGCCCTCCATATACCGCGCCTCATACTCACGATTCCATACGAAAAAAAAGCTTGAGACCTCATCTTGGAGAATTGTCCTGACTCTGCTTTGCATTTTCGATTACATCCCTGTCACGCCGTCACCATGGCCATCCTCGACATTGATCTGGACTTGGCGGCCGGCTTTTGCAAGCAGGCCGCCGCAACACCGGACGCCATTGCTTTGGAAGACAAGAACCACACCTACACATACGCCGAGCTCGAAGATATCACAGGGAAGCTCGCCAACTCATTACTGAACCATGGCGTCGGCCGAGACGACCCTGTGGGTGTACTCATGTCCAAGAGTGCAGACTATGTTATTGCATGTCTGGCAGCTCTTCGGGCTGGCGGAGCATTTCTTGTCTTGGAGCTGGCCTATCCACCCAAAATGCTGGGGGATGTCATTGACGACGCCAGGCCAACGGCTATCTTGACAAAACGGGAGCATGTTGGTCGCGTTAAGGCAGACGTTCCCTTGATCATCATGGACGAGGCCCAGACGAACAACAACGGATCAAAATCTGCGCGTATAACCAAGGACGATTACGACCTGGAGAAGTTAGCTTTCATCTCATATTCCTCGGGAACAACAGGACGACCGAAAGGTATTGCCAACCCGCACCGCGCGGCCGTCCGCTCGTACGATCTCAGATTTAAGCTCAGTGACTTGCAGCCGGGTGACAGAGTTGCATGCAACGTATTCTTCATCTGGGAGATACTTCGTCCACTGCTGCGAGGAGCGACCACATTCTGTATTCCGGACGAAGCAAGTTATGATCCGGTTGCCTTGGTGGACCTGCTCTCCTCAAGGAACATCACTGAGACCCTCATGACGCCAACCCTCCTTGCCACCATCCTATCCCGACATGCGAGACTTGGAGAACGCTTGCCAGAGCTTCGCACTCTGTGGTTGAATGGCGAGGTAGTTACCACTGATCTGGTATTGCGAGCCATGAAAGCCCTCCCAAATACACGCTTGCTCAATTGCTACAGTGCAAGTGAGACGCATGAGATTGCTTGCGGTGACATCAAGGAGATGCTCAACACCGAGCAACCTTACTGTCCCGTGGGGCCTCCTGTGGCGCCCGAATACACCTACGTCCTGGACGAGAATATGAAACGAGTAGACGTTGGCATCTCTGGTGAGCTGTTTATTGGTGGCGAGCTTCTGGCTCGTGGCTATCTCAATCTTGAGGAGACTACAGCCAAAGCATTCCTGCCTGACCCGTTCAGTGGTAAGCCCGGTGCGCGGATGTACAGAACAGGCGACATGGCCAGAGTTCTCAAGTCTGGCCTGTTGGAAATCACAGGCAGAGTTGGAGCAATGATCAAATTGAGGGGTTACAGTGTTGTCCCGGGTACCGTGGAAAACGCCATTGTGAAAAACCTGGCCGTTAAGCAGGTAAGAAGAATTTTTCCCCCTTCATCACGCTGTTTACCTCTCATATCCAGAATTACAAGCTACGTTGAACTTGTTTCGTGTAAGCTCCTCCATGTCAATTTACTTTACTGACTTCTCTACTTTAGTGTGCTGTGGTGCCTCGTGGCGATGGAGTGGAGCGACAACTCGTTGCATACATTGTCCACGATCAAGAGGCAAACGACGATCGTACCGTGGTCTCTATTGATGACGCTGGGTACTGTCCGAAAGGTCGCCGGGCACTGGCAGAGCACTTGGCCCATTACATGATTCCAGCAGTGTGGGTTGAGCTTGACGTACTTCCGACGCATGAAGTATCGGGCAAAGTCGATCTTAAGAGCCTACCAGCGCCACCAGAGCCGGGTGTTCCCACAACCAACGGCAAAGCAAAGGTCGACAACAATACCAAGATCAAGGCTTCACAGATTGTGGAACTTTGGGCTGCGTCTTTGAAGATCCCTGTATCAGCAGTGACCGAGGAGCACAGCTTCTTTGACCTCGGTGGACACTCATTAACGCTTGCGGATCTTTCTAGTCGCCTAGCCAAGACCTTTGGCTTCGCGGTTCCTTTAGGATCTCTGGCCGGCGACCCAACCATCAAAGGCCACGTCAAGGCTGTTACGGATGCCCGTGATGGATACACTGCGAACATTCAAGCCGACTTGCCCGCATCTCTGCGGGCCGACTCTGTCCTCGCGGCCGATATTCAGCCCAAGAATGCAGTGATGAAGCCTCTCAGCAAAGCAAAGACTGTGCTTTTGACTGGTGTTACCGGATTCTTGGGTGCCTTTCTTCTGAGCTCATTGCTCGAGAAGACCGAGGCAAACATCATCTGCGTCGTGCGATTCCCCGAAATCCTTGATGATCAATGTTCAGCTGGGATGGCAAGGCTACGCAGGAATCTCACAGAACTCGGTCTTTGGAACGACGCCGTCATTGACCGAGTGGAGATTCTGCCTGCCAACTTGTCAAGAAAGCGATTGGGATTGAGCCCTGATCAATTTGAGGAACTTGCATTTCGAGTTGAGGTCATCGTCCATGCTGCTGCAACTGTCAACTTGGTGTATCCGTACGCTGCACTGCGAGCTCCCAATGTTGGTGGCACCCGAGAGATACTTCGACTGGCTTGTCTTGCCGGGGCGACTCTCCACGCTGTCAGCACCAACGGTGTTCTCCCGCCTTCGAACGAGGGCTGGTCGGAAGACACGATCATTGATGTTGATGATGTCCCGACCAAGCTGCAGGATGGCTACAGTCAGACCAAATGGGTTGCAGAACAGCTCGTTCTGGAGGCAGGCAGGCGAGGCTTGCCTGCGAGAATCTATCGTCCGGGCACCATTTCTGGCCACAGCAAAACCGGAGCTACGAATGCGTGGGATCTTCTAACTGCCATCATTGTGGAATCTATGCAGATAGGATATGCTCCAGATATTCCAAATTGGCTGGTGGAGATGACACCGGTCGACTTCGTGAGTACAGCTATCACGACCCTCGCGGACCACGAAGACATGAGCCAGCAGATCTTCCACCTGGGAGACCCTGCACCTATTCGAGCCAATGACGTATTTGGCTATCTCAGCCAATTAGGTTACAGCACGGAAAAGCTTGCATTTGACAAGTGGGCCGGCTTGTGGAAGCAAAAGAGGGGGTCCGGCCGCTGGGGAGAAGGAAGCTTTACTGTTGATATTCTTCGCTCGGGCATGCCCTCGGTTGATTTCATCCAAGAAGTAACGGTTTTGAACGACGGAAAGACTCGACCAATTCTCGAAGGCGTCTTCAGCCTGCAACGACCTAAAATCGACGCAAAACTTCTTCAGACCTACTCACGACACTTTTACGCTCGGGGTTGGCTGCCACGTCCACCTCGCAAGGCTGACAATATGGCTACCCAAGTGAAGCCCCGGGGACCTCTGGCTGGTAAAGTCGCTGTCATCACTGGCGCGTCGTCTGGTATTGGAGCTGCAGTAGCTTCTGCCCTGGCTGCAGAGGGTGCCGATGTTGCCCTCGCGGCAAGACGAGTCGAGGTTCTGGATTCGCTCAAGTCGAAGATCACCTCGACGTCAGGTGTCAAAGTGCTTGCTCAGGCCACAGATGTGACGGACCGCAGCCAAGTCGAAGCTCTGATCAAGGCCACCGAGGAGACTCTCGGTCCTGTCGACATATTGGTGGCATGTGCGGGAGTCATGTACTTCACTATGATGAAGAACGTCCAAGTTGATGAGTGGGAGCGCACCGTCGACGTGAATTGCAAGGGTCTCCTTCACTCTCTCTCTTCCACCGTCCCATCCATGCTCTCGCGCGGCAAGGGCCACATTGTCGCCATCAGCTCCGACGCAGGACGCAAGGTGTTCCCTGGACTGGGTGTGTACTCGGCATCCAAGATGTTTGTTGAGGGAACCCTTCAGGCTCTACGAGTGGAGAATGCAGGCTCAGGACTCAGGGTTACCAGTGTCCAGCCTGGTAACGTGGCCACGGACCTGCTGGGCATGTCGACGGATCAGGAGGCCATCAAGAAGTACGGCGAGCCGTCAGGCGCGAAGATCTTGGATGCAAAGGACGTGGCTGAGGCAATTGTGTATGCCGTGACAAGGCCAGAGCATGTGGCTGTGAATGAGGTATTGATTGAGCCTAGAGACGAGCCTATCTGAGGATTGGACGAAGTAATGGCAATGAGCTCATGGTGACCTGCGGTCTGGACGGGGAAACTCCCTGCAGTTATAAGAGGAATATTATTACAATTATAATATGGTATAGAAATACAAAGCAATCAAATCTAGTAATATGTAAGGCCTCTGTTCTCAGCGAGCCACATGCTCATCATCAAATGCGATCTTGACCCAACCTTCGAATCAAGGTTTACAAATAGCTGAAGACTGCAAAGTGAAGAACACCAGATAAGTGCTTCATAGGTTTCTTCGACCAAGGGCCCATCATAGTCAGACTGGGGTCACACCCGTTATAGTAACGCACCCACCTTGTAGAGATGAACCGATCACAGGCAGTCCTCTGACTGAAAAAGCGGTAGTGCAGCTTCTGCAACCAGGCTCACATACGGTACGATGGTGAGATACAGCAGAATAGATTCAACTTAAGAGAGGTTACTCAACCCCACGCTCCTGGAATATTGCACATGACCAAGGGGTCACACTGAAAGAGACCTATTACATGTCACGTCCGAGGTCTTTGGACTCAAATTTGACAACGCCAGGCCTAATCCTGGACGCGTCTGAAACCTTTTTTTTTGTATGGATGTCAATTTCGCGATATTCCTCTCGCGTGAAATCGTGGTATCCTCACGTTATATGTATACGTATGTATCATCTTGATGACCATAAATCATCATCTTCTCGTCTTCGCGTAATACTGGTTTGGAGCAATTGCTTTATGTTCATGATGTGTTATCGTTCAAGCAACAATATATCATATTACATGATCTACGTGGTTCGTACTTCTTTGACGAGGGAATCGTCCAGAGCTGACATGGGACCTTTAGCCGCTTGAGGCAAGACAATTGGATCTCGTGTTATATGCTTGCATTGTTGTTGGCATAAGGGAATCCCTCTCGTTCTAGAATAACTTCCATACTCCTCCTCCTGACGAATTTACAAGAACGAAAAGCTTCGGCATGCGAGTAGGAAAGTCTAGCAAGGTAACACACAGGTTTGGACGCTAAAACAAGCAATAACATCTTTCTATTCCATGTATTGTAGAGGCTACTCAGAAGAAGGTTGCTTATGGCCTCAGAGGAACAGTATGTAATGTGCTTACTCGAGTATTGGATACAATTCTTTATAATTGATAGAAGAGAAAATCATTTCTGGAAGGTTGCGATGTAGTCCGTTCAGCTGGGATAGGCTGACTAAGCACAGAGCAAGCCAAGAAAACGATTTTACTTGGAGAAGGGAGGCAAAAGGAGATGCAATAAAAACGACAATGTAACTAACGTCCATGGAAAAAATAAATACATTTCATGGTAAGGGCAAAAAAGAACTCGGATACGGGGAGTCGAACCCCGGGCTGGTGAGTTATCTAGAAGATGAGAGTCACCGATGTTACCGCTACACCATACCCGATTTTGAACGAGTATGTTCCGATTGGTTGTGTTGATGGCTCACTCTCAGTACCTATATACTTTGTCAAATCTCAAAGCTGCATCCACCATAAACAGAACTCCAGTTAAGGCACTCTCGACTTGTGTAAACCCCTCATTTCTTCCACAGAGTATACAGTTCACCAACATGGCATCTTCAGTTCTCCTGCTCGGCGCCACTGGCTTTCTCGGCGGCACAGTTTTAACAGATCTTGAGAAAGGTAATTACGATGTCACTTGCGTCGTGAGACCTGAACGCGAGGCTTGCATGAGCGGATGGAAAGCCAAGATACTGTTGGTGAGTGTGGGAGGGCTTTTTCAAATTCATCCTCACAACATTGTACAGAGACATCACTGCAGTGGCACAACCGGCATGCAGAGAACGGCTGTAAAGGATGGACTCGCGTGAGCTCTCGTCTATTATTTAATCTGTAATAATTTTCTTAGACATAAGGATAACCAATTCCTCACATGTCAGCGCGGACGCAGGACGAAACGACAGGCTTCATTCTTCTAATACAACGAAATTGCCTCCATATCCTTCTCCAGCCTCATGGATGTATTTGGATACTGTTTAAAGCATATTCACACTGACTATTGATTCAGGCCTCCCACGAGGATCTTGCCCTGATCGAGAGTGCTTCGGCTGAAGTTGACATTGTCATCAACGCAGCGACATCAGACGATCTCGAGTTGACAAAAGCCATCAATAGAGGTCTCGCAAAGGCTAGGTCGGAGCATGGAAAGAAGGGCGTGCTGGTCCACATCTCCGGCACACAACTCATCGAGTCCAAGCCGACAGGAAGATTGGAGAATGTGCCAAAGTACGATGACCTCGACGTCGAGCAGATCAAATCTATACCGGACAGTGCACTACACAGGTTGATAGATCTTGAGTACGTACAGCGCGTTGTCCCGGATCGTGGGATCGAGCCTGACAAAGATTTTATTCCTTACTCCTCCATGGGACGTTAAAAGAAGAGACGAAAATTGTAACTGCAGTGCTGAAGTCATGATGGACTGACAGAGTATAACAGGGTCGTTCGAGCGGATCTGGCAGGGGAAATCACCGCATCCATCATATGTCCAGGTGTGATATTCGGTCGCGGAACAGGGCCCTACAAAACCATCTCCTCACCCTTTCCCAATCTCGTCCGCCTGGCGCTCAAGCACCAACGCGTCCTCTACGCCGGCGAGGGAACCAACATATGGGCCCACGTGCATATCCAGGACGTGTCCGACATGATCATTCAATCTACAGAATTCAACGTTCACGCCACGAAGCCGGCTGGGTTTGAGAGGTTCTACTTGTGCGTCGATCTCACCCGTATACTGCATAGCACACAGCTATCAGGCTCTATAGATCGAGCTCTGCTGACTTTACATTGACAGTGCTGAAAACGGGGAGCACCAGAAGCTCGAATTCTGCACCCGGATGGCTTCAATACTGCACGCAAAGGGCGCCATCCCGGAGCCTGCTCCCTTGTCTGTCCCAGGGGACAGCCCGAACGCACCGAGCTGGGCAAATCGAACGACGGCACGTTGTTCTGCCAACAGGTCGAGGAAAGAGTTTGCTTGGAAGCCAAAGACACTGCTCGAAGATGTGTTTGAGGCTGAGATCTTGGACATCTTAGCAGCCGTGCAATCTGCCTAAGTATTGCACAACATCTGCTTCGACTACGGGACACTTTGGCGTGTATGCCCCAGATATCATGTCAAGAAAAATGCTGTTGAGGAACTCCATAACTCAAATGTATATTGCAAATATCTTCCCTGTATCCAATTTGCCTGTCACATAGAAGGCATTGCCAGCCAAATTACTCAGTCGGTTGCCCGCGCCGACGTCTGTTGCCCGACGTCCCGGTCCGGTCCACGTCAGGTCCTCGGAACTTCGGACTAGCTACATGGGCGGGCACGGCATGCCAGATACCGATACGAGAGGAACGGACTATGTTTCATAAACGATTGCCAGTAGCTCGGAGCCTCGTTGACCTTCTCGTGGGACTCCCAAGTGGGCCGTTGTCTCTGAGCAAGGACCTCGATCTGCAAGTCATCCTGATCGCTTGCGAACCGGTACCGAGAATGACCTATGAGCACGGCCTCTCGCCACAATAAACCAAGGCAAAGAAATAAACCCCACAATGCCAATATCAAATTGTCTAAAAGCCTGACCGCGGCGGTTTGACTCCCCAAGTCGGATAGACCACCCTGTTTTTGTCAATTAATACGGGCCGCGCGAGGGTTCTCGCTCGATCGGCTAGACGATGCCGCACATAGCACACACCACGTTTCACCATCGCCCACGACTCGCGGCCTTCGTGCGGCCGCTCCCGATAGCTCGCTCTGCATACGTAAATCCAAGTCCTCTCGGTAGCTAGCTATTGATTGCCCCGACGCGGCGGGCGACTCGGGGGGGGGGGATCCACCGGCCGATGTCGATCCGGGGTTGTTCTCCGGGACCGCTTTCTCTCGGCGTCTGTGCGACCGAGGCGGAAGGGGGGAGACTCCACACATAGAGAGAGTTGGGGAACTGATATGATAGGAAGTGTACCGTTGTGGCTTTATTATTTCTTAAATATCCGGGCCGAAATTGCGTATCTTGAGGAACAAGTCTGGCAAGGGTGTGTATTCTCGAACCTTCATCGGCTAATGCGAAGGACAGGAGACAATGCTGGGCATGGGATGTCGATTGGTCAATTGTAACGCGAGAGGCGTCTTACTTTATACTTCCTGCAGGTACGCAGTAGGCTAATGAGCTGCGTCGATATCCCAGGTCGCGTGCGGAAAGACTACGTCGAGATCAAACTTTTGTCACTGACAGACCTCTGGGCCAAAGCACGCAAATTAAAACATTAACATTTGTATATCTCACTTCTCAACAGACTGTACTTGGTAGCCTGCCAGCACACACGCGGAGTCTTTCAATACTTAGCATCCGGACATTGGCAAACCTTCCTCACCTTTGCAATGTCTTGGTTGGGTTTGCAAAAGATGACCGCGTCAAATGCCAAGGTCATCAAGGTGTGAAGGACCCCTAGCGAGGTGCATACTTACACGCGACCCCTCCCTGGCTCAGTCGATGGTCCCAACAGCAGAGCAAGCGAACCGTCGCGAAGCAAATCAAAACCCTGCGACTCCACCCGCCGAAGGATCCGCGAAAACTGATCTCTCCTGTTACAAAAGGAGGATAGCTAGGAAGATCATTTCTACGATGGCTCGAGTCTCATGGTCCACCTAGCTCAGAGGGGACGTCTCAGAATACGATATTTTCTCCGAGTTCCAGTGGGCTGAGAGGTTTCGGTAGGAAACTTAGAGTCATGGCTAGACCCATCCCGGAAAACATATCGCGTGGTAATTTGCTCGTTGATGAACGTTACCACTCAGCTGGGAGACATCCACATGGCCATGTGCTTGGTGTGCCAGGTATGTACGCAGTAATAACAATAATATTCGTAGCACGGACCTGCGGGCCGGATCACGGCGTTCCATGCACAACGTGGAAGGATTGCTTCTGTGGCATCCCGCTTGTCGTAAGTGGCTTGCTGCTTTTTCGCCCGGCATGTTGGGATACACCCGAGGCTGATGCTCCTCGAAGAAGCCCAGGCTGCTGTAACAGTCTCTTGTTCAAGGTTCGAGTCCCCTGTAGAAGAATGAGAATGCATTGTGAAAAAAGCGCCCACTGGTGAGCACACCGCCTGACATATGTAACGCAAGCCCTGTGGCACAGTCTTTTCGGTCCCTGCCGCGTCTGCACACGAGGTCCTAGTCTGTACGTGCATCGTATCTGGGTTTGTGAGTTTAGGACTCACTTGTTACAAAGCATATCATAAGATGACAGGTACCTGACGAAATTTCCCGACGTTTATATCATGTTCCGGGATCAACAAAACACGCAGTACAGTGGCGATTCTCTTTGTCTGTACCTCATCTCGCTTGTCGAAAGGTCACTTATGGCAGCGTTGCACCGTCCCAAGATTGCGCGTCTATGAAGCTGTTGTCCTGCCCTTGGACGATGTGACAATACAACTGAGACGCTTCAGACGAGACGACGGGCCCCGAAGGAGCTGCACGACCACCATGACAGACACGAACGGTGAAACACCTGAGGTCCTTCGGCCTTTTCTGCCGAGTATATTCTAGGTTGCAGGTAAGGATTCGCCGGGACTATTGCGCTCCTCCTGTATGTGTGGGCGAGCAAATCATCAGTGCCTACCAGCTTCGGTTATGTGCGGCGTGCCCTTCATCCTACAGCACACGCGACAGGTCACAGAAAGCTCCTGTCTTTGCAATTCGAGGCTTTAGCCGCTTCGAAAACTCGCAAAGAGAG
Organism: Gnomoniopsis smithogilvyi; assembly: GCA_027946515.1. Classification (NCBI taxonomy): domain Eukaryota; kingdom Fungi; phylum Ascomycota; class Sordariomycetes; order Diaporthales; family Gnomoniaceae; genus Gnomoniopsis; species Gnomoniopsis smithogilvyi. Next base: position 5,384,115 of record JAPEVB010000002.1, read on the forward strand.
CAGGCTCATCCCGCCAAAAAAGAAAAAGCCCCTGCAATCATTCTAGCTCTCTTCAGACGCCTACGCGGTGCACGGCAATGATCTGCGAAACATTGATTGCTGCGTTCAAATTCGACATCCCAACGACGCAGAAGGTAGCCACGTTGGGAAGAGATTTGCAAGTCTCGAACCGTCAAGTGGAGCCCTATCTCCGTTTTGGGATACCGGCGAAGTTGATCATCGAAGCTAGTCTCCAGGACTCGACGAATTGACGTTTGGGTAGGATATTTGAGTTCCATTCGTGATACTTCCTTCTGGCGACATTGTGCCTTTCCTCGACGGACTCGTATCGACAAGGGAAGAAGACGGCAGAAGTCAGCTGCAGGCGACTGCACACTCGTGCATTAGACTAGTTCCAGGTCGTATAAGAGATAATGAACAACTATTTATTCCCCTATGTGTTAGATGTGTAAATTGTAATCAAAAGATCATGGGTGCTTGGAGGCTTCAGCCCCGGCTTCAGCCGAGATCAAGGTCCCGAAGTAGTCGGGTGCTACGCGAAACGAAGACAAGCCAGTATGGACAGGCTAGCCCTGCGCAGGAGTCGCAAACTAGAAATGGAAGTCTATTCTGAAGATAGGGCGCACGTCGAGGAAAATGAAATGTAGCCGACTCATCTACCCCTTCGAAATTAGACAGAAAAGAGAAATGAGCTGTAGATGTCTCCTTTGCAGGGCACACCGCGTCCGTCGGCACACCACAGACTGGAAAGTGCCCAGTGTCCATCGCAGCGGATTCATGCATAGATGAAACTCCTTTCCAGCAGCTGCTGCGACGTTTGTGGTTGAGCCGCGTGATGCCATCTCGGCCAAGCAGTACCGCGAGCCGATACCGACGGCGCATCAAGAAGGACACTGCAAAAGGTGAGCGCGGGCGGTTTGGAGAGCGACGTCGTCAGTCTTTCCGCTGTCTACCTGCCTTGCTCCCCGGTCCCTGCTTTATCCTCGGAAGTTCTAACTTGAAAAGGCTAGACTGCCCGCAGACGCGGCGCGGGAGTAATCATCGGCCCTGTTGATCCACATGGTTCTCCATGGTCCGATTACTCTTCTCATCCTTGGCGACCCGGACTCCACGTCCGGGTTTGCTGACGATGTGACAGCGGCACGGCCTTTGGGAAGAGGAACTGATCAGTAGGGTCTACACCAGGAATTCTCCAAAACAGCTTCTCGATTGAGCTGGCAAAAACTCTGAAGAAGGCTCGACTTGGGAAGAGATTTGCCATGCGGCTCTGTATGAGCAGGGGCAAAATTGCCAGTGTGGGTGTCAATGTCTCAGACCTGTACGTTGACAGTTGACAGGCAGGGATTCACGTTACACGTCTTTGAATTCATTGTCCCTAGAATCACTTGCCTCCTAGCAAATTGGTTCGTTCTTCCCCCGTCGCCGTTATCTGCAAGGGAGCGTGGACTTTCGATGTCGATTCCACCCCCCCCCCTCGCGGTCAGGGAAGCCGTCAGGGAAACATCATGATGTCTCCGACGGCGCCAAGAAGGAGCATCCACGCTCCTCAAATTAATGAAGGCAGCATTGAGACGAACGTTATCTGACTTGTCAATATAGTGTTGTGGCCCCTGACGCTAGGAAAGTGTAAGAGAAAGGTTAAAACATTCTCAAGGTGGCTTCATGTCCTTTGGAGTTGAACCCGAACAAAAACCAAGCCCCCCTGTCAAAAGAGGCGCGACGAAGCGATACCGAGCTTGGAAAGGCAAACGAAGGGTAAATGAAAAAGAGGTTTGCTAAGGGCCAATTCTAGTGTCTGCGTGGGTTGTATCAATGAGGAATTAGACGTCGCAACGTGAGCAACGGGCCAGCCACATTCCGTCCCTGGTTTTGGGTCTTTTGAAAAAACCGGCATGAAAGTGCGGGAAGTGAAGAGAAATGCTCGTCGCGTATCTGTCGCATTCCAGGTTATGCGCGTTTCTGCTGCACACCATCCCGGATTCCGAATAAATTTTTTTTTTTTTTTTTTTGCTACGATGACGCGGCAACGATGCCAATAGTCCGCGCATATATGGCTTCAGCATCAGCGAAAGAAAGACGAGAGATCTCTGATTTTCCCATTATGCAGCCGTTGAGCTGCGACAGGGAACGCTGGACCTTGCCTTGCATAATCCACAAAGTATAATCAGGCTGAGCGCGTGACCTGCTGCGCGAATGGTGAATTTCTGTACTGCGAGTAGCGAAGTGGAGCCCAGTAGGCCGCGAATCCTGACCATTTTCAGGCATCTGCCAGAAGGGGGGGGGGGGGGAACCCTCATGCGTGATATTGTACATACGGTGACAACCGTGTCTGCATGCATGCGGCGCATTAGTCGCAGCGACCATCCAAATGTTGTGCTAGCCATCCGGCTTGGAAGGTTGCATGGGCCAACGAGTTTCTCTTCTCTTTGCGGATATGGCCTCCAGCTGCCTTCTGCCTGGGTCCGTAGCCACGCAGATTGATTGTAACGTGCCTATTCCTTGAGCATGCGCGGTCTGCATGCTGTGCCGTCAAGATGGGCCCACGAGAGTCAGCCAGCTAGCCAGCCACCATCACTAAAGCAAAGTCAACACTGCATAGGGTTGAGGTAGTGTTCAAGTGGCGGGAGGATTCAATGGGCCGACTCGAGTCCCGAGGCTTTGGATCGTCATCCTTTTTCTAGAGCCATCCTGGAAGGTGCAAATATTGGCCAGGGCTTGAATATTAGCCCCGCCGTACGATCGAGACTATGGCAGCCCTGCCAAGAGAAGTCCGACCCCCACAGCCGCGGTAGGATGAGTTAGCCACGCCCAACTATCCCCTGCTGTTGACCAGCGTCTGTTTCGCATCCCACATAGGCGACTTTTGACGTAAGCCGTAGTTTGTGAAGGAAGTGTTCTGGGCGTTTGGTCGGTCGGTGGAGCAGCGATGTAGCCACTGCCGCTCCAGAGTGAATGCCTGATGCAACCTGGAAAGGATCAATATTACCCAAGACGGCAAGTGAGTATGACATTGAGGGTTGATTGTTCACGGTGACACGGTGGCTCGTGGGGGAGATTCATGCGGAAGAAAGACGATCAAGTGAATTGCGCCATAGCACATACTCTTGCTGTGTAAATCAAGCGCCCACATTAGCTTGCAGGTATGCTTGAAAGCCTAGGCGGTGGATTTGCATAATGCGCAAAAGAGAAGCCCGATTCGGATCCCGCATGGGGCCGACCGGTGCGATGTACAATGCTTTGTGTCGGCGAGTCTGATTCCGTCAAGATACACAAGGCTCATGTGAGGGGCCAAAAAGTGATGAGGAGGGGCAAATGCTGCAGCAGATCCGAGACTGGGTGCTAGATCTCTGATAGGCAGCTGTATAGGCCGTGAAATCGGGTCTTCTAGATCTTGCAGCTTCTTCCAGGTAAGACATGATCGCCATCACGGGCCGACGTTGGTTGGGTGCAGAAGCATGTGAGTCAACGTCAGCCAGCCATCTCGCATTCTCACCAGGGTTGTTGGATGGGTGTACAGAGGACGGGAGAGCGCAATGCCGAAGGACCTTGGAGGATAGCATCGCGATGCTTCGACCCTTTTTGGTAGATGCGTGGGAATGTCGGGCATCCGACATAATGTGTCCCCCGACCACGAGTTCACAGAGTTTGTGTAAGCGCTGACTGTTGTGATGGCGGCGCCCAGCAGATTGGCAACATCACAGTTTCCTGGTGCGCCGTGCGGTGTCATAGGCCAGGCAAGAAATTGGGAGATGTCCAGACGCTGGACCTCGACATTGTCCAAGGCGACTTCCGTCGTCTTGGGGATCTACAATGATCGCCATCCTGTCCCATTGGCGGGTCAGAAGATCTGCCCAGGACAAGTAAATCGGCGAGCTGGCGTGGTGAACTCCTCGGCACCTTTTCTTTCAAGTCATTTTGCTCCAGGTAGCACAAAGGTTTGATGATCTCATTATGGCCCCCCGAATGTGTGCGATCATCATCGAGAGGGGTTCAATCCCAGTACCACACGCAGTATGCGCGAGAAATGTTTGGTGCGACTCTCAGCCTTGCTCCTCAGGCTACCTCATTGGGCAATTAGCTCTCCAGAGCTAGATTTGGTGATGGTGAATGTGCTCACACCTGAAGTGTCCGCGGCAGGGTATTTTATGTGACAAATTAGGTGTGATGATGCAGTGGGAGTCACTACTATTTTACTTTCCCAGCCCAAGCTTACTGGTCAGAAAACAAGATCGATTGTCCAATCAGATCCCTACCCAGGTCAATCTCGGTGCTGATAGGTCGACATGCAGCGTGCTCACACGGCGGCAACAATTTCCTGAAGCTGTCTAGTACTCACTCAGTTGAGAGGTTCGACAAGGCCATGAGGCTGAAGCCAAGGACCTGTGTGTGATAGGCAAGCTCGACACGGTGATAATTTTGAAATTTGCAGGCAATTGGGGCGAGTGGACCGTATGTGCAATCCATGTAGCTCTCCGGAGCTGAAGATGACAGGTTAAAAAAACCCGCATGAATGTTCCCATAGTCCCAAGGAACTCGCTAGATACGATGACGAATGTGATTGGACTGGCCAAGATAGGCACTCCAAGCTGGTGGACTCGCTTCCGTCAAGCCAGACTGGGCGTTTTTTTTCCTATTCTATTTTTTCCTTTCCCCCTTTGAGTCGAGAGGGGGCTGCGGCGAGTGGGCAGCTCCTTGAATAGACCTCATCCGAACTTGATGTTTCCCTTCTGGCTCAGGGTGACGAGCTATAGGCTCACATTGGCCCAAGGACTCCCAGGATATTGAGTGCTCAAACATTGGGTACCATGTTGCGTGCCAAGACGCACCGGATAGTCCAAATACTTGTCCCAGCCGACGGTTGTTGTTGTTGGTGGTAGTTGATGATGGCCTAGTAGAAATGTGGCTAGATCAATTTGGGAGGGGGTGGAAGATCATTAGAAACCGAGGCACACTGCGAAAAAGGACGCCTCACACAGTGATACTGGGTGATTTCATCTTTGCTTGTGATGACTGTGGGTGGTTGACAAAGTCTCGGATTTCCCCACACGAACAGCACGGAGCCACAGCCTGTGGAATAAGATTTTAAGATCGCCCCCCTTAATAATGAGAAAGTCCGCAAAAGTTACTCCCTCCCACCCCCCAAGTCATGTCATTTTTTGGCACGGACAGTGCAGAATATAATTGCCGTCTTTGGAGCTCGGACTGGGGACCGCACTGCTGGGCAGCTGGCGAGGCTGGTGGTCCCACGTCAAAAGTAACCTCGTCGTGTAGCGAACAGGCTGTATTCGTTCGTGCCGGCAGTGTCCGTCCATGCAGCCATTTTTACGAACAAAACCCACTGAAACAATTTTTTCTTCATCCGCAATATTTGTCTGCAGGCTGCCCAGGTACACGACATGACGGACGGCCCATCCACCAATGACCGAGAGTCAAAGTTAACCGCCATCGTGAGTTTGACATCGTTTCGGGCCTTTGTTGTTGGCAATCCACTTCTCTGGGTATTGCTTGGGACGCGGCGGACGTTGACACTACTGTAGTAGGTACTATCTGTACCATGGCACGCACAAGGTAAACTATCGTAGTAATCCTGCTTGGTACGTACTATAGTATAGTAGCAGACGCAGCAGTAGTATTAGCCATTACAACTTTGATGGTCTTCGTTGTACTTACGAGCCCAATACCAGGATCAAGGACGACAACTACTCTCCACTATCACAGTTGTCTTTGGCCTTCCTACCTTGGACTGGGAAGGTTTGTCAATCTTACGGGACGTACATAACAATTATTGCATAGATCTGGCGGCGTCTACTGGTCCCGGGGACCGGGCGATAGGGGTCCCTGGTACGGAGCCCTGTCATATCTGGATGTCACTGTTGCGCTAGTACCATTCAGGCTCTGCATGACAATCCCTATAATCCTCAATTATTCCCCTCTGCCTGCGGGGTCTGCATTTCTTTGGTCTTCGCCTTGTACACAGCCCCTCTGCTGAGTCTGCTCTCGTCCGACTTCCTTTTTTTTTAAAAAAAAAAAAAGATTTCGTCCCATTCCTTGGTCTAGACCGGATGCTGTTCAAACAACTCATGGGTAGTTTCACGCGATATTTCATAGTGCACCATCTGAATAGCAGCAACAGCTGCACGGCTGTTCACGTCACCCTATTTGTCAAGAGTGAAGTCATTTCTTGTCGCAACGCAACCTGCTCGCGGCGCCCCAGCGGCCAATGAGTGCTTTTCCAAAGCAAAAGGAGATTCTAGCGCACAGGATGGATATCAGCTGAATACCTAGGAAGGCATAGCTTTTCTTCAACGAGCAAGCTCAAGCCTTGGCCTTCCAGATCAATCTCGCATCAGCTACGTCGCACATTGTATAGGAACATCGGCAAGAGTGCACTGCACATTCGTCGAGAAAGGTCTCTCGGGCCTGCCTGGAGAGCCCAAAAATTGGGGGATCGGGGATGTGGGTGGATTATACTTTCAACTTTATGTACCATGGTAGTACTTCGGGGCCCTGGAAGAAGAAGAAAAGATCCCCGCCCCTACCAACCCACCACACGAGGGCCATGGCTCCCCCTCTCCAGCAAGGGCCCCGGCTCTACATGCAGAAAAACGTTACAATGAGGCACAGGAAGACCCTACCCTTGTCCGGCTCAGACCCATGGAAGGAAGAGGTTGACATCCTTATCCTAGGGCTTTCCTTATTCGGGCCTTGTCATCCATGTGTGCTGCTATGCCCCCATGTCCCACCCCCCCCATCTCACCTCATCGTTCACGGTAATCGGTAAATACTGCTGCTCTACCCACTCCTAGCCTGCCCATCTTGTTCCTACGTTGACTTCATGTCTTTCATCTTGTCCTGCGCAATACTTGTCGACCTGTACATTTCTGGACTTTCCCCTTGTTTGATAACTGCTTCATAACAGAGCAAATTCTACGGTTCCGTGTGCGCCGTCACAGCTCAGCTATGCTCGACTCATAGTTCCGCTCTCATTCGTCCTACTCGATCCAACTCGGACATCATTAATTATCGAATCACTATATTCGGACCACTACGAAGCCCTTTTCCCTCTCTGATTCCCTTGCCCATTTGATCTGGGCAGCATTTTATTCGGACGACCATTATGTAAAGAGTCCACGCTCTTCGAATCGAACCAGCCATTTGTTACTTTTTTTTTTTTTTTTGAAAACCTATTACAGCCACCTTTTCAGGGACGCCCCAAGACACCAATTGCTTTTTGGGACCTGACTACGACGTAATAAGATCTTTATTGCAAGCCTTTTTAGGTCCATAGCTCACATACACGGGCTCATATTCGGCCATCAGTTGGCCACACCTAGACGCTTAGGATTTTTCACGGGGCAAGGCCACTGGACCACCGTCACGCGAGATTATCTCATCTGCGGACAGGCACCCTTATTTTGGAGATTTAATACTTTTTTGGACCCTGGAAACTGAAACGAGCTCAACATGTCGTGCCCGACTCCCTTTCTCGCTGCCTCGTCATACCCGGATACGGGCGGGTGTAAGCCACTCACTCCTTGGAGCAGGTCTGTGGAGAACTTTGTTTGACTGACTCCGTCATAGTCATCGATGGACGTATTTGCGAAGCTGTCGGTAGCACCAGTTGCTGCTTGCCATGTCCCATGACCGACTGGACATACAGCAATGTCTTTCAAGTTGTAGGCGTCGCTGCGGAATGGGTGTCCGTCGCCAGCACCGTCTGCTGTGTATTCCTGCTTCTGTCCTGGACAATTCTCCCAATCGACAAGACCCACCGCCACTACCTCAGCATCTGCTTGACGCTCTCAGTCGTCTTGATGAACCTGGGATTCATTATACCTTTAGCGGGACGTCCAAACCAATGTTACAACGATATCACGCCGAATGACATGCAGACAAGCTCCGTATGCGCCGCTTCGGGTACTTTTATCATCCTCGGTGGTTGGGCCGCTATATGCTGGGTCTTCCTGCGGTCTCTGTCCCTCCACCTCCAGATTTGCTGGCAGGTAGTTGTGGGCAGAAACTTCCTGTGGTTCTCACAATTGGTGGGTTGGGGTGTACCCATGATCGGGATCGTCTTGGCTCTGACATTGAGTGGTGTCTCGTTTCGCTTCGGAAGCACCTGTCATATCAACCACAACAACAGTCTCGCGGACATGTGGATCCCCTTGCTCGTCTTTGCAGGCCTCACACTCATCATTCAGTTCTCAACCTTTGGCTACTGCATCAAGGTATACCTGGCCTCTCTGGCTGACAATAATGCCACTACCGAGAACTCGGCCGGCCTGCCATCCTACACCAACAGTATCCGCACCATGACCCCTCGCCAAGCCTATCGCCGAGTCCGCCGAGTCCTCCAGCTTCAGTGGCGTGGAATTGCCATTGTGTTGATCATCATCGCCGATGTGATATTCTTCGCCATCGTGTTTGTGTTCCAAGATAACACCGTCCAGGCCATCAAGACCGATCCCGATATTGCCACAGGCTGGATTGAATGTCTGGTGCTCAGCCAAGGAGACAAGGACGCGTGCCTCGACAAAGCGAGTGGCTTTGTGGTGAATATCGCCACCATTGGATCAGTCTTGATCCTCTTAGCAGTATGTGACCCACCTCATAAACCTCTTTTTGCTTTCCCGAAAATAACGCCATTGGTGTAACTAACCAACCATTCCAGATGAACGGCTTCTGGCTACTGTTCCTTCTCGGCCGGTGGTCCATGGTGACAGGCTGGATCGAGTTACTGGGGCGCAAGCCGTCAGTAGCCAAGCGCGAGTTTGTGTCGGTCGATGCCCTCGGCGGGCCGTACGACCTCAAAATGAATACAGACCCACGTTCGTACGAGATGCTCTCCCGGGACAAGGACGAATTGGTAACACCGGACATGTCTACAGTGCGCGAGGGCCCCATCTACCCGCCCCTCCGATCGTACCTCGCCAACACGCCCCCGACGCCCGACGCGAACATGATGGACAAGAGCCCGGACGACGTCGTGAGCAGCCACGCCGGCAGCGGCAGGCGAACACCAGACTATTTTGGCGGTGCCGCACGATACCAGGCGCCGACGCGGTCGTTCTCGAGCCCGCGGCCCCCAACAAGAGATGGCGTGGCGGGAGGCGGTTGGGACACGCCGTCCTCGCATCCCGCGCTAACGCGTTCGCCGCCAAGTTCAAGTCCTCCCTCCGGGCGACCGTACTCACCGCCCGGAAGGCCATACTCGCCACCCACTTCGAACCCTGCGAGGCCGTACTCGCCACCCATAACGCACCACTACAGCCAACCCAGCTATGGAAGTCAGCACGACAGCATGAATCCTTTGCAGATGAACAGGATTTGAGCCAAGACGAATCACACTCAGCATTACTGTCGACGATGTGAATGGAGTCAGGAGCTCACCCAAGTCAATTCCTTGTGTTACTTACCTAGCGCGGCGTCTTTGGTGTTATTCTCATCTAATTTTGGTCCTCGTCATCATCTAGAACGCCCGGCGCCCATGCCACATCTTGCCTATAGAACACATGTGTCGGACGAGACATTTGCTTCCTACTGGCTGTCACAATGGGCGAGACACGATCAAGCGCAGATCACAAAGCACCGACGGGGTGCCTTTGAGCATGCAGGAGAACGGCCTGGACTACGAGATTGTCCACTCCGACAAGGGCGATCGAGATGGTATCTGCGGCCTGCAGCGTCAGCAATAGATGCACGCAGTGTCCGGGGGCGCATGCAGGCAGGTAGCACGGGCTTACATTATGTATGCAGCTGCGCCGGTGCCGCGTCCGATGGCTCAAGATGACCGGGACGCCGGGATGTGAACGATCACCTATTAGCTGTTTGGTGTCGAGGGGGAAAATGGGAAAGAAAAGAAGTTGTGCATGGCGTAAGAAGCAGGGCAAAAGAGAGGATCGGATCTGCTGACGAGAAATCGTTTATGCGTTCCGGCGAAGCCGAATTGAGTTGGTCGTGATCTTCGGAGACTCGGCCCAGTCGGGCTCGGTGTGAAGCGCGTTGTTCCGAACGCGCCGCCGGGAAATATCTGTGTGGGAAATAATGTGGGCTTGGGAATGAAAGAACATGATGTCGTGACGGCGGAGAAGATAACTTGGCGTCTTGACTACTGAATGCGCTGCGAGGATACCCAAAATTTGCATTTGTATATACCTTTTTTATTTTAAATATATTTTGTTTTGTCATCCTGAATAGTCATCACTAGAACAATTTCAGCTATTCCATGTGTGCTAATCTCGAATTAGGTATGGGGCCCTAAAGACTAGGCCCGCTATACATAGTATATTCATGGCATTGAGACGTGAACAACATCTGGACGGTCATCAAACTAGCTGGCTCTCATGCGCGGTCGATGATGTTGAGTGAAATAGTATGAGATCATCAGGATGCTGAAATTGTTTGAATTGTTGGTGCAAAAGGAAGTGTAGATCATGCTTGATACCTGATAAGTATGTAGGTGTGAGGGTGTAGGAGGGTGTATGATGGGGGAGTAGTAGATGTATGTAGATGAAGGTCACCAAGTTTTGGGAAGGGCCGCGGGAGTGGGAAACCCCCTGCTCGGCATTCAACCAGAAGGGGCAGAAGGGGTGCACGTCAATTGGGCCCGGCCAACGCATGAACAACAAAGAAGCTCACTAGCAAAGGCTTTGAGAGCTACAAGTAGGACCTTGACAACAGGCCTGTCTGACCTTGGCCCGTCTCCGGCCTCAAAAATAACAAACTACCGCCCTTTTTCTAAATACACCATGACTTAATCGATCCATTCCTACAATACCGAGACTTCCGGGACCTTTGCCCAAACTCAAATCTGATTTGTTCTTACTTTTAGTATTCTTTCTCTCTTCCTCTTTTCCCTTTTTGTTTATTTCTCTCTTCTTTCCCCACAGCTGGCCCTGTCCTACTGATCCGGCGTCACTTCTCTTGGCGGCCGGCCTTCTGCTTTCAAATCCTCACAACAAAGTCCCATCGTGCTCTTCCGCCTCATCCGCAACATACGCCCAGGGCACTACTACATATTTGGGCCCAGCGCCCTTTTTGGCATGCGCGGGGGGTTTCTATCATTCTCACCAGACAGGCTAAGAAGACGCATCGTTATATTCCAGTAATGGCAGCCCGAGGCACACGCCATCCCCTGAACAGAGCGCAGTATTAGGTATCTTTCTTTTACTTTACAACCGCAAATACGTCATCCGTCCCCAGTTGTAGCTGGACCCTTCCTCGGCTCGTCGTCACGATGGACCCGCAAGACCTCGACCAGCGAGACCTCGAAGACCTGCAAGACATCGACCAACCTTTATCCCCGATGAAGACGACCTGGAGCAAACAATCCAAATCCAAAACAAGCACCAGGCATCCCTTCGAGCTCTCTCGTCTCTCCCGCCGAACCATGTTCCTCTACCTCGCTGCCCTCGTCATCATCGGCCTCCTCAGCTACCTCTGGCGTACCGACTCGTGGGTCTCTGACCCGTGGGTGCCCGATCCAGGCGCCCGCCTCTTCTCCCAGCGACCCCTCCTGCCCCCACTCGACCATTCCAGCATCAAGGCCTACTCTCTCCCCCTCAGCACGCATGGCCGCGATGTTGTCGATACAACAGGCAAGCGATTCAAGCTGGCCAGCGTCAATTGGTATGGCGCGTCCGACGAGCTCTTCATCCCTGGCGGCCTCGACGTGCAGCATCGCAGCACCATCGCAAAGACCATCCGCCGCCTCGGCTTCAACAGCGTCCGCCTGCCCTACGCCGACGAGCTCGTCATCAAGAACCCCCATATCCTGCCACATCTTCTCACCGCCAATCCGGATCTCATGGGCCTGCGCGCTCTCGACATCTTCGAAGCCTGCGTACAGGCTCTTACCGACGAGGGCATAGCTGTCATCATCAACAATCACATCACCCACGCCACTTGGTGCTGCGGCGCCGACCCTTGCGATGCAGGCTGGGCTAACGACCACCTCGGCCCGCTGTGCCGTGTCTCCCAAACCGAGGAAGACTGGATCCAACACTGGGAAACCGTCATGTCCCGCTTCATCGACAACCCGCGCGTCATCGGCGCCGACCTCCGCAACGAAGTCCGCGGCGTCTGGGGCACCATGACCTGGGACCGCTGGGCCACCGCCGCCGAGCTCGCCGGCAACAGGCTGCTCAAGATGAACCCGCATTGGCTAATCATCGTCGGCGGCACCGAGTCCGGCAACGACCTCTCGGGCGCGCGGGACCGTCCTGTCGAGCTCGACGTGCCCGACCGCCTCGTCTACAGCGCGCACGTGTATGCGTGGTCTGGGTGGGGGTCTATGGACGGGCGGTTCTCGAAGCGGCCATACCCGTCATTTGTCAAGGCCATGCGGCAAAATTGGGCGTACCTCGTCGAAGAAAAGGTGGCCCCCGTATGGATAGGGGAGTTTGGTGCGCCCCGCCACCCGGGCGCGGGTGATGCCAACTACTGGGAGAATCTGCTGCGGTATCTCAAGGCCATCGACGCCGACTTTGGCTACTGGGCAATCAACCCGCGCAAGCCCAAGAACAATGCCAAGGAGGTATACTCGTTGGTCGAGGACGATTGGGTCACGCCGGTGCTGGACTATCGGCTGCGCGATATGAGCGAGCTCATGCGGGCGTAGTGTGCTGCCGAGCCGTTGGGATACCGCGAGGCAGCGCCGGGTGGTTCCAGATGGGTGCAATGGGCGTCTAGTGGGATGAGAGAAGAACAACAGTGAGTGCTCGTGAAGCAGGAATTTTATGTCCGCTCTAAGACGACCGAAAGTGGGGGGGAACGCCTGCATTGACATTGTGGGACACGTCACGTACTTCGTGGGAATTGAAGATACGCATGAATTTTATATGAGACAGGCTCATAGGATAATGTTGATGGGACAAGGTATTTTGCATTTGGGCGTTGGGTGGGCGTTTTCTACACAATTTGATGATGGGACAGTGCGGTAGCAGAGACAGATCGGCTTAGGATCCTAGAGCAGAGTGGAAATACCCTTATGGTCAGGCAGTTTATTGAATATCGAAGACAAGTGTGCTGTGGCGAGAAACAGAGAAAATGAATATCTTTAAGCATCATCGTGTTCCGTCTTATTGAAATGACATTTAGAATAGGCCGAGTCTTCACAAGAGTTTTGTCAGTTGAGACCTTTTTAGTATCAAAGACTTTCTCATGGAAGAAACTTTACTCTCTTCGATTACATGAACTTCAACCTCTACAGCCTTCTACATTGTATAGAGTACGATACTCCTACATGGTAGACGGCAGATAGCTTGAACTTGCCAAGTCCGTAAGAGATAACTTGTTCTCAGCATTTTTTTGCTACGGGCAAATCCTCTACGGAATGTTCGCTGTGTTTGGCTCCGATGCTTTTTGATATGACTATCTATCTATACAACCTCCGGCAGAGGCCAATCGTCCTCGCCCTCTTCTTCTTCTTCTTCTTCATCATCATCATCATCTTCTTCTACATCTGAACAATCCGCACCCGGTTTTTTGTTCCCAGGTTCGACTCCCTGCTTCCGAAGAGCCCTTGCCTCCCACGACGTCTCTCCCTCAGCACCAGCATCCTTTCGCGTGATCTCGTACTGCAGAATAGTGTGGTCTTGATAATTCAATATCAGCCGCCATTTCCGGGGTGGGTCCGGTTCCTTCTCGGGCATTTCTGATGGCTTCCGTCGCCCGCCATAGACTGCGACGCGATCCTTCCTTAATCGCAAACCTTGTGCTCTCGTCTCAGGGACAGGAGATACCGCTATGCCCTATTGTCTCGTGTCAGCGTGGTTTGAACTATTTCCGGAATAAAGCTTTGGAATCATTGCAAAGGGGGCCCCCTTTTGGGGTGAGTGGGAGAGTGGTACCTACCAACAGACATACCCATGGCTGCCGCCGGACCTCGCCATGGAATGGTAGAACTGCGTCCACGCGAAATGCTCGTGTGGGCGTACGGCTCCCTTCAACTTTAGGAGGTTTAGTGAGGGTAATCAAGGCGACGCGGCCGTGCATCGACCCCAAGATGACCAGGTTGAGTTCCGGAATCGTCAATAGCATCGCTATACGCTTACCCAGCCCCAGGTAATCCCAGGGAACTAGGCTTTCGTCATGTGTAAGGGCGGGAAGCACGTGGTGGCAGACCACACCACAGCCATCCTTATCGAGGGTGAGCATTTCAATGTCCTCGCTGTTTGCCCTAAGAAAACTGATTCCGCGCACCGCATCGACCGCGTCACTGTCGTTCTCGACGCATCCATGCAGCGGCCGGGCCCTCTCGAACTCGAGTCTGCGGGTTTCAGAGTTTTTTATGTACAAGAAGCTGTCCCGTTCGTCTGCAAACTCTTGCTCCCCTTGGAAATGGTGGCCGTTTCCATTCAGAATTGTCATCTCCGGGAGAAAGCCGCGCTTGTTGTCAATCTCACTGGATGTAGTTACGATTGCGTCTCTCTCCTTAGCATCGGTAGTCAACAGGACATTCTGGATCTGACTGTCGGCACGCCTGCCTGACAACTATGGTATCAGCTTATGTTTTCGACTTGGGTAAATCCAAGTCAATACTTTGTCGGGAAAGGAAAGCCAAAAAAAAGAGAGAAGAAAAACAAAAATGACTTACTGACTTGTGCCGCACGGAATGATCTCATGCGAGTAATGTGGTCTTGATGTGCGGCATCGTCTTTCACCTGAACCATAGACTTTGATATATCATACCACACACCTCGAGCTATGCTGGCATGGTAAACAGCACGGCTCGGACGAAGCCCTATGGCGGCGCGGACGGATTTAGTTGGACGAAGCTGCGCATCAGTAACGGCTAGAATGTTCCAACCAGTGACACTGTCATAGGGTCGCCCGTGCGGATATGGAACGTTGTGGGGGAAAACGACTATACGCCGCGGGCCAATGGTCCAAATGTTGGCGACCCAGAGACAGCCATTGATGCCGATTGCCACGACCCGATCTGCGTTGCCTCTCGGGTCATCGCAGAAGGATATCGAAGGTATATTGGTGGCTTCGCGACCAAGGGTGATGATGATCCTCCAGGTCCGCTTGCGCTTGCGTAATGACTCCCCAAGGCTGCTTTTGTCTCCTTCAGCATTTTCCTCATTCATGCGTGACAGGGGCGAATTCTGCCTTGCAGGTAGATGTTTAAACTCCGCCTCCACGTCCTCGCCTCCCAAGGCAAATGCGAACACTGTCACTTCCGAAGTATTGGCCGAGACGGCGATGAGGCGTGACTTCGCATGTATAGCGAGACCCCACGCCGATAATCCCACGCTGGCTGCGAAGAAGTGTTTCGGAGACGATGCCTCCGTGGAAGTGGCATCTCGTGCCCGGGCTCGCGGACACCGCGACCTCGCCTCAATCCAATGTGCAATGGTGTGCGTATACCAGGCAACGACGTCGCCATTGTCTCTGGCAATCAACAAGATCTCCTTCTCGCCCAAGTCGCCTGTAATCATGTGGTTCACTTCATGGGGACAACTCGGGTTCACGTGTCCATGCGCAAACTTGGCCATGGGGGTTTTGGACTGCTCCGGGTCGAGAATCACGAGCGGGGGACCTTGAATGGCCGATCTCCCGTTACGGTTGGGGCGGTATACATGTATGTACCCTCTGTATGCCACAAAGTAGAGGACATAGTGTTGGGAAAGACAGGTCAGGTTCATTCGCAGTCTAGCGACGCGGGGGAAATCTTCCCTATCATAATCGTTAGTACGACTTTCTGAAGGCTTTCCTATAAAAAGGCCCTCCCAGAGACTATCCTAAACGGCACCTTCCCGGTGATATGTCATCCAAAACCGCAGAAGTGACGGTTGGTTGGGCTCAGAAAACGCGCTTTGTGAGCACTGTCGCCGGAAAAAGCGATGGATGGACGCTGGAACTTACCACTCGCCAGTAAAACCAACCGGGTACGGCTCATGGTCATTGTCGTTGGCAAGCATACTGCGAATTTCGGGCCTTAAATTTGCAGGAAAGCGATCTCGCTGACACCCGGTGAATCGTATGGTATATGGCGATGAGTACCCTCTCTGAGCGGTATCCGGCTTGTCTGCCACCGTGTCCGGGACTTCGAGGTCAAGACTGATATCATCACCATCATTACTATTATCAATAATTTCCATGTCTCCATCATGAAGACTCATTTTATTTTCCCTGCGCCAGTTGGGAGATCTGGTGGGCGATGCATTCCAGAAGACCGCGAGACGGCAATGTGTGTAGGTGGGAGTGGGGGGATGGGTTGATGGGTAGGGCGTTGTTTGCTTGCGGTAATTTACTCGTGAGGAACAGAAATCAGAGGATCATTGATTTCGCCAGGACTTGGAAATGAAGGGAGTAGCGCATAAGTACAAATGGTGTTGTAAGCATATGAAGGCCACAGTATCAAGTGTATCAGTGATAGGAAGTGGGATCATGTCATTATCAGCGGAGGGTTTGCATGAGTTGCCTGATACCTGCAAG
This sequence comes from Gnomoniopsis smithogilvyi, assembly GCA_027946515.1. Lineage (NCBI taxonomy): Eukaryota > Fungi > Ascomycota > Sordariomycetes > Diaporthales > Gnomoniaceae > Gnomoniopsis > Gnomoniopsis smithogilvyi. Next base: position 5,400,558 of record JAPEVB010000002.1, read on the forward strand.
CTTGGCAGGTGCTGGGGCAAGTGACTGAACACAGGCGGTGCTTTAGCAGCGTTTTGGCCCCCACACAAGAGGCCCCCGGTCCACTGGAACTTTTGGCATCTTAGCCTAACACGATGGCCAAGTTCCCACGTGTTGACAGAGGACCACTTCGATTGATCCCTTGATTATGCCAGCGAATATCATTCAAATATAAGATAATTAGCCGAGTGCTCTCATGGTTTTTTTTTTTTCCTCTTTCGGGGAGGGGGTGACTCAGCATGGTCCACTGAGCCATATCAAATAACAATGGATCGAAGCTAACAAAGGGTCGACTGGACAGCATACCTAGGTACTGTTCACGTGCTTTACAGCCTGGAGAGCATTTCATATGATCAATCAAAACGCTAATCGATGGTTGTCAAAGCTGATTTGCAACAATCTGTTCTTTGAGCTCTTTTACACAAAAGTGAGCATCCCCTCTGGGTACAAAGTATGCCATCTTGGAAGTTGTAGCCTATCAAGGAGGTATATCAATTTCGAATACAAGAAGCAAATCAAGTCCATATATTATATCACTTGATCAGCTGCAACTATTCTCCTAGACTCAATAGTATTGTAGCACTGCATAGACTCTTTTTAGAACCTGTAGCTGTTAAGATGCCCTTTAACAAATCCCTTGATTTCAAAACCTCTCAATTGTAATTATTCACCGGATGGACATCTACTACCTAGCAAAGCCTCAAGAACATTCCCAATTCGAACACTGGAACTTCGACACATTTTCAAAATCTTGTTCATCAGCAGGGAACTCACTTCAGAATCATCTCAGGTCTATTTCAGGCAGGAAGATCACACGTGGCCATCACTATCAAAAGCCAGGCTAATATATACTACTAACCACCTGCATTTAACTCTGTCCATCCTTCTGTTTCATACAAAAATTACATTCTGCAAGGAGTGAATACATACATGTCCCAACGGTCTATAAAGATCCAGGATGTCATGCGTCGGATCTTGTGATACAAAGTTGAACTCAATAGGTAGTCAACTGGTTCAAGTACATTCCCATCTGCCCAAGCCCTTCTGATTTGCACTAAGAGAGGACATCAGCAATAAATTCAACCCTCAATCACAGCGGCGGAGAGCCATACAGGAAAGTTGCCATGCTATGCTAGGCATGAGTTGGCTAGATATCTCAGAGAGAGAGAGAAGTCTTCAAGAGCAGGGAGAAGCAACACAATACAAGCAATTACCACACCTGCCCATATCCTGAGTCGTTTCTTGAGCTTGCTATTATACGCAGACACAAAACTGTTCTGCAACTAGAAGCCTCGGAGCTCAGCATCAAGACATCCACTCCAAGAGTGTCAACAATGCTGTAACGGCATTGTACCATGTAGACAACGAAATCATAAAGATGAATCACATGAGAATGACTAATCCCAGATTTGCCTTTTCCACCTCCAACCTCTGAGCTGGTACATACCATCCATGGCTAGTGAGTGAGTGGTTGAGCTTGCAAAATACCCCATATCAAGCATAGAGCTCTCAGGGCGGTGCAATGTTACCTTCACTCTGTGAATTTACATCCTGCCAAGCCTCAGTTGCACTATCTTGGGGCTTTCAAACGTTGCCAGGTTTCCGGAAAGTCCCTTTGACAACATCCACAGCCTTGCGTAGTTGTCGTTTGAGCTGACTGAGCATCACCCACATCTTGTGGGCAAGGCTGGGCTGCGGAAAGGGGAGGCCAGAGCCTTGGTACCGAATCTTATGGACATGCTAGTGCATAGACTTCCTGTCCCGGTTATCATTAAGCTTGATGCCTGTCGATACCAGGATATTGGGTATCAGGCTTAGAAAACGACCGGCCAATCAAATACCCGTATATCCTCCTGCGAACATATCCTATACCATTTTCAGCACAGCTTATTTTCATCAAATTTGAGATTATTCAGCCCCTTGGTCTTTAGGTACTTTTCTCTCCTTCACCTAATCATCTCAAAGGCAATACAAGCTTATTGTTGAGTGATGTAAGAAAACTGTTTTGAGAGTTTGGGAGACGCTGAACAGAGTAAATCATGTTTCATTTTCTCAGCGAATGCTTTGATGAAACCAAAATATCATCAAGCCGAAAGGAGACGCGACGAAGTAGTGAGCATCTACACATAGAAGCTTGTTTGAATTGAGTCTCGAAAATTCGGGTTATCCGTACTTGATCAGGGGTGCTGGAAATTGCCCATGTAATCGAGTAGCTGGGGTATGAGCCTCCCACGACTACCTGGGTATCATAGCAGGCTGGGTCTCAGCTGTGGCGTCATCATCATCTTCCCGAATACCTTCCTTGGCACAAAGAATACTTTGAGTCCCACATTCAACAGGGACTTATATTAGCCATGTGTTTTCTTTTTTTGCACGCAGCATTGATCACGGTCGTGAATTCGGGGTCGTGAGCCAAGGGATGCAGCTCACTGAGTTTCTTCCCTTTTTTTTTCTCTTTCTTTCCTTGGCTGAGTACCACCCAGCACAGCCCTTTGGTGGCATATCGACGACTGGAGAGTGCCATGATGCTGCACTACATAACGAGCTCCCGGTCTCCAAGGTAATACACTATTAGCAGCTCGTATAACAATGACTCTCGCGGAGAGGGTTGCCGGATCAGGACCTGCCCTGCACCCCTTCAGTTCTCATAGCCCCACTTATGCGAATATGGACCCCAAGCGCTTCGACACTGTGTATAACAGATGTGTCAGAGCGAAAACGGTTGGACTCGTTGATCATGCTACTGCTGTACTTTGTACCAATCGTTGTGCAAACGGGTCACCGCAGTAGTACAAATAGATGTACGTGCGAGCTTTTCTTCGACCTTGCGACCAAGCAATAGAAGCACCATGAGGCTTAGGGGCACCGCCCGAGACACGTACTCACTGGGTTGGATCAGTCTTCCGACGGAGATTATGGCCCTGGAGGGCGCCGACCAAATGAGACTGGTAGTCGAGGTCGGTCCAAGACAGCAATAGCTTCTCAAAACCAGAATAGTCTAGGTTTGTCAGTGTTCAGACGGGGTCAAACCTGCGAGAATCCTTGGGCCAGAAGTGTAGCAGGTGGCACGACAATTTCTCCGCATGTACTTGGTGACACGACAAAGCTGTGTTTAGGTAAGGTTTGCCCGGCCTCATGCGGAGGCCCCAAAGGATCCGCAAAGCATCCGCACACCCTGTCATCTTATCCAAGACGAGTTCGATGTCCGGTACGGCTGATAACGCTGGCCAGATGGTTGACCGCGCTAGAACTTCAATTTTCCAACTAGTCGGCAAAGCTGGGCCGTGCTTGGAATGGCAGTCACACTTAGTGACTGTACTAGAAAGCACTCTCAAGGCTTCTGGTTCGACCTGTGACGCGCCACATTCTCCAGACGGTGGATTCAGGCAAGCCCATCCATTAGGTAAAAGTTGGTGGACCAACCACGCCATCCACCGCATACTGTGCAGCGTGGCACGCAGGTTATGTGCGCCTCTACCGCCAAAAGACGTTGTCTGTGGCGGGTGTCGGGTACTGGCGCGGGGGAGATGGTCACCCTCTCGTTCTGCGTATGCTGTGTTGCTGTACGGAACTTGCCGGTCTCACCAGACCTGCGCGTCCTAAGGAACTGGCACGCTTCGCGAACAACACTCACCCGCCTTGCCTCGTAACAAATAACGTTGTATCAGCTTTGGCTAGGAGGCAAGCTCCATAAGCGGCTCCATCATAGGCAAAAAGGCCGAAAACAAGTCGGCAGGTCCTTGACAGGCCACCTGCGAACTCATAGACACCCACGTCGGATCAGGCCAGGGCACTCGGCCATCGTAATTGGCTCGCATTCGGCAAGAGAGCATCGGGAGTCCCTGCTCGGACTGGCCCGCGTCCAGAGCGATGACTCGGCCCGGTCCTAGCGGACCAGGACCTGATTGCACTCTATTTTGACTTCAGGTCTTCAAGTCCCAAGCGGTGATGACGCTGTCGAGGTTCCCCCCCCCCTCACGCACAGCGTCTGTATCGTGTGCTCCCTGATTGGACCGGCACCAGCTGCTGCCTTCCTATACTAATGTGGTTCATTTCACAATAACGCATGCTTCCTCGCCTCATAGGGCAAAAGCAAGTCAGCCGTTGAGGACTGCAGTGGTCGAAGCACTGCTTCGATTCTGCCCTTGAGGGGCTTGGAAGGCAGCATAACGGGAAGTGCTGCTCCCCAACCGCTTTCCTGTCCCCGTCTGACAAGCTCGATCCGCTGCTATGGCAGATGTAGCTACAACGGCTTGACATTGTCGTCCCGGCCAACTTGAGGCCGCACGCTTGACACGCTGCTATCGACACCCCTCCCCCGGCGCTGAAGCAGATCGACGTCGTACGTGCAGGTCTTCGGCTCGTGCCGTAATGTAACTGCGGGCGGGCATGTTCAATATGGCTGCAAGTTTGCGATATTACAAACTGCCAGGGTCCGCTCTTCACGACGGTCAAGACCAGTAAAGTGTCTCATTGGTGCCGTTCTTATCTTTCAGCGAGCTGGCGTGTTGTCCCGGTTTCTTCATGTTCCATATATGGGCAAGTGTCAATATAGCCACAGTCCAAAATCTCCACGCGCGCAAGGCCGAGTATGCTGCCTGCCGGACCATCTCGACTCCCTCCAGCAATCGAGCCGTTGTCGTTCATCGGTCAAGATTGCCACCTTCTGACAAGATCGTTCCTGTTCCTCATCCTTCTGGTGATAGCTGGCTTTGATTGGGAAGATATAGCGGCCGGCATCCATTTTTTATTATTTTTTTTGTCTTTTTGGAGGACCTCGACCAGCTACACAAGCGTGTAGGTTCCTCAGTATTCAAGGATACGGCTGCTTGAGAACTGGTCTGGTCCTGAGATAGGTGCTGGCAGTGATTTTTGTCGTGAAAAACTCGAAAGTCTACGACATACGGCGCGGTAGATCTGTCGCCAAGAAACAGGGAGCAGGGGATCTGAACGTTTGCCTTATAATGGGTAAATACTCGCACCAGGCTTCGTTAGATAGGCGGCGCTGCTGCCTGGAAACAAGTCGACAAGTCTTCGCCACTCTGTGTGGCCGGATGAGGCGGGACGTGTCAGCTGGTGATTTGGTGTGTCTGGTCAGGGGCAGCCTCCATCTTCGAAGTAATATTGGCTGGCGCGGCGTTGGATTTGTCTCGTCTCATCCTCTCGTTCCGGCTCGAAGTCCCTGAGTAGCACTGGGCAAATGTCAGTGTTTGCTTTTGACCCTGCAACCAGGACACTGGGAGGTGGAAGAGTGCGTCCAGACGAGGTCCTGACTTACTCAACGGACTTCAGTGGGACAAATGATGGCGGCATTTACTTCAAATCCTGGCTGATTGTTCGTTGGAATATGTGTATATCAGGCCGATGGAGTCTAGATGGTTCTGCAGGGGAGTTGCTGCAAGTGGCAAAACATGAGGGACAGGTTCAGGGTTTGTGATGAAGAAGCTTCCAGTTACTAGGTATATTCCCTCCCTCCCTCCTAGTGTTTGTTGCCCCTGAGGATGTGGAGAATGAACAACGGGAAGTAGGCTGTTAAGCTGAAAGGCACTGAGCTGGGGGTCCTAGCGCACAGAAAGCATCCCACTACATGCAGGAGCATGCACTACCTCCCTACCGTCCTAGGCACTATTTGGTGAATGTTCAGGTCCATCAGCGCCAATTGCGCCTGGGGACCTAGGTAGGCCATCATACACGACGGGCACTGCGAATCTTTTTCCAGCACTCAATGTTCTGTATACTTAGAGGCACATCGCAGCTGCACCAAGTTGACGTTGTTCACACAGAATATTTCACAAAGCAACAACGCTAGAAGAGGGTTCATATAATTAAATCAATTCAATTAAACAATGGCAACCTAGAATTAAGTCTTGCAGACAAAATGCCCAATAAAAGGAAAATTTGATAGCAGGCAGTGATGAGAATTACTGACACCAGGAACGCCACAGCCTTCCTGACCAACGAAACCCCCCTCAGGTCATCCTTTTGTGTACCTAGTCACGCCATAGCAATGCATTGTTCCATTCCCGTCCACCACCCAAGGGCTCAAAAACAAGAATCATGCAAGGAATATTGAAGCAATTGTGAAGCACGCGATAAAGAAAAAGAAGAGAGAAAAAAAAAAGGAAAAAAAAAAGGTTGCCTCCACAAGCAGAAGAGGAGACTAAGGCACTATCTGATGAGCTCACAACACCTAGTTGGGATACTTCCGAAGCGGAAAAAACCCGGGCATCGGCTCAATGTGAAAGGCGCGGTTGCCCTCCTCACCAAAGGCTTCAGTCCATTGGCGCTCTAGGGCAGGTACCTTGGAGCCGTAGACAGAGTCGGTGAGTAGCGTGCGTACAAGATGACGAGATTGGTCGCCGTTATCAGTAAAACCATCGCGACGATGGAACACGGTCATGTTCGAGATGAAGTGAATATCACCCTACCAAGACGTATCAGCATATGTTTGCCAGGTTGTCTGCTGCGAACGATGGTACGTTGTGGTGTAGGATTGTGGTGGTACTCACCGGTTGAGTTCGGAAGCCAAACTCAGTGGCTCGGGCAATGGCCTCGATGAAATCAAGGGCCTCTTGCTGTTGGGCGCTCAGACCTGGTAAGTGAGCCTTGCGAGGATTGGCGGACGATCCCAAAAGGGGGGCCCGTCCGAAGTTGAAGAGGACCTTGCCATCCTCGTTGAATATGACTGGGCGACACTGGTAGCGAGGAAAGGCAAATGGCCAGTTGCCTGCAGCCAGAACACGAATCAGGTCAGGGCGGGCTGCGCTGAGGACATTGTAAACAGTGGCAGCCGAGGAAATGATACATCGACCCCCATCGGCAGCAACGTTACGGGTCAGCCAAGCGACGACATCTCCACAATCCTCGGTGTGAAAAGTCTGCAATGTGTGGTCAGGAACATGCCCTTGAAGCAGGGTAAGTGAGGGGGGCTCACAATGGGGTCCGTGGAGTGGCGGTGGTGGGCACCGTTATTCTTGTCGGCGACGATATGAACTAGGAAGGCATCAGCTGTGTGCATCGATGAAAATCCAAAAAGGCAGAACATGTGCTAACCGAGCGCGTTTCCGTTCCTGTCCTGACGCCCAATGGTGTCGGCAATATGGGAACCGATGCCCATGTAGATCATGGAGAGGTCTTCAACGCAGAAGCTGGCAGGGTCTAGGCCACGGATAACCGCAAATCCACGACCGGTGTGGACCTCCTGGCTGATGGTGTGCAGCTTGGGGCCCAGAGTGGGCAGCAGGAAGTTGTGCTTGTTTATCTTGGTGCCATCAAGGCCAGTGTCTTGATAAAGGATTGTTAGCCTGTGTTTGGTCCATCCATGCGAGTTGTTTGTGCAGATGTTGAGGCCAGGGTCTGAAGCAACGGCCCATAGATCCTAAGGCACGGCCTGAGGAAGTGGCGTTGCAGTCACTTTGAGGTGAAACAAGAACTGAAGAGTGTAACGGTGCAAGACCACGTAGGAGCCAATGTGGCGGATGTTGTACGTACCTTTGAAGGCATCTAGACCCTGCCAGAGCTCACTGACCTCAGCCTCGCTAAGATGATAGATGAATTCTTCCTTGGTGGCAAAGTCCGAGCCAACCCAAACAGCATTACCCTTAATCATGACTGGGAAACCACGAGGGAGAGCATCCTGCTTGGTGACAGGAAGGTGCTTGCTGTCTGCCAGGGTAGAGGGAATGGTCTGAATGCTGAGAGCAGACATCGTGATGCAGTTTTGTGGGTACTGAGTTGTGCGAAGTATGTACTGCTGTATATCGAGCACAAGCAGGTCTCGAAGGCAACAGATTCGATGTGCTTTGTTGCTCTAGCTATTATTTTCCTTTGGTTTCCTTTTGTTTTCTGTCCTTGTTCTTTTTCTTTCCTGACTTGGTGTGAAGCTGGGAGAGAGAGGTGTCAAGACTGAAGTCTCCGTTTTTTGTTGTTGATATAATTGTCGAGGTGTGTGACAAAATTGGGCGCCAAGCTGGACCTGTGAGATCGGGAGGAGAAAGACACACACACAGGGAGAGAAGAAGAAAAAGGCAGGCAATGGGTATGGAAAGAGCTTGAAGTATTTGCGGTCCTTCTCAACAGGGCGAAAGGACTGATATAAAATGCTGGAACCCAGGGAATGGGTGGAAAGAGTGCAGTCTTATGTTCTGTCACTCCAAGGATATAGATGGGATGAGGAGGGTCCTTGCTGTTTACGGGCTTGTGTGTACTGCTTGAGACTTCTCGAGGGATGTTACCAATGCTGGGGAAGAGGAGGCAGCTTCATTTTATGGTGTTTTCATGCCAATGCGATGGTGATATGGTCCGCGGGTGGGAAGTTACTCATGCACACCACAAATTTGCTTGGACCGCTGCGTATTGGCTGATTAGGAGACATTTCGCGGGTCTTCTTGAATGCTTCTGCATCGCCGCCCGGTCAACAAGTTGCATCTGATGTGCCAGGCTATGGGAATAGAAAGATGGCGGTGGGCGCCCCTTCCCCCCTGTTGGAATTTTTTCGCGATTTAATCTCAAATGTCCCTTTACGCGCCTGAAGGTACCCACAACAGGAAGCGATCTGAGGTCACGCCTTTTTTTTTTTTTGGAGAGGCTGCTTCTTTACCCAAGCGAACCTAGGTACAAACAATGTGAAGAGGTTCCCGAAGGGGTGTCGGATTCCTCTGTGTAACAAAGAAGCAGTGTGTTGCACCATCGGCAAGGACATCCAGTGAGGTGTGGGGGCGTGGGAATAAACGAAAGAGGAGCCAAGACAAGGGTTCCGATCGATCAGATCTTGGACGTCTTCGGTGGGTCTGTTACCAGACGGGGCGCTAAGAAGACGCGAGTAACCGGGACTGTTTGCAGCGGGGACAGGGGAGGGAGGATGCCTACCTAATTGAATTTCCTATTGTACGGGGCGGGTGACTTGGCCCCCTTCTTAAGGCACCTATCCGCCCGAGCACAGAAGAAGCACAACAAGGTTTACATAGAGCAGGGCAAAGGAGGGGAGAGAAACGAAACGAGGAAAGGAAAGCAAAGGAAAAGGTCAATCAAAACCAATCTTTGCAGGCGAATTAATGTGCCAGCAAGGCTGATATGTTCCAGCAGCAAACAACATGCACTGGTACGTTGATATTAACCTAGGTACTGGGGGAGGTTTTGGGGGGGGGGCCGAATCGCGGCAACACTGTTTCGCTCCTCCAGGCCTTGAGTCCACAACGGGCAAAAAAGACAGGCAGTGTGGCTTGCATACGCGCGGGATCGCGCATCGACCTCCAGCTATATACAACGGCTTCAATTGCACACATCGGGAACTCTTGTGGTCGCATGCGCATGAATAGCGCGGCTGATGACATGACAACTTGAAAAGGATGACGAGGAGGGCCTTTTTCGGGGTCCTGCATCGAAAATTGCTGTCCTCCCGCGTCGAAGCTCTCCTTGGGGAAGGAAAAAAACAACCAGAAAAAAAACCTGTGTGATATGATGTGTTTGACGGGAGGTTCGATCTCGGAGACGACGGCGAGATCCGCCCCATGCTTGTGTGCCCTGCAGACCAGACCGTCTTTGTGATGGGACTAACGAACCTAGGTCTATTCTGACGAAGAGTCCCATGTTCTTCCCAGCATCACCACCAAGGTGGACCACGGCCTGCAGACGTTGTCCAGCATGGCAGGAGGGCAAGCGATGCCGCGATACCGCGGTGCGTTGATAGCCCTGTACCGGTAAATTTGCCTGGCCAGGCTACCTGGCAGCTGAAGACGAAGATTGCGTCGACCGGTGAGTGCTGGCACCGGGGAGAGGCATGTGAGATTCCTTCAATACTGCAATGAAGGAAAATTAAAATACTGCAATGAGCAAAAGGAAACGACTGACCCAGTCATCGGAGACCTTGGAGGCCGGGGGTAATAGCTTGAGCAATGTATGACTTGCTCGGTGACTTGCGCGTTCCTGCGACGAAAAAAAAGCCAAAAAAAAAAAAAACCAGGGAAATGGAAGAAATGAATAATTCGACAAGATGAAGGGAGCCGTCACCGCCAAAGCCCTGCGGCCATCTAGCAAGTCCAAGTGCGACTGTCTTACCAAGAATAAAACAAAAAGAAGCGTAGCCGTGGGAGTATTGACTAGAGAGTACATAGTAAACGAGTCAGCAGTCTCCAAATAATCAAAGTCTTCGGGGATTTTACTTTCGCTCTCGTGAGCTTGAGCTTGACCGCCTCACTGAAACGATGGGTATGTGCTCTTGAGGAGAACTTTGGGGTAAGTATTTCAGTCGCTTTCGATTGTGCTAGGCTTCAAGACCCCCTGAGCCGCGTGCGTTGGCAGTCTGAGTGGTAGCCGAAGAGCCCCACTGTCAGACTCTTATATGGTTGCTTCTGAATCACATTGCCGCTGTCGAAGTGTCGATCAATGTGAGAAAAGCAGCTATAAGGGCCAGCTGTGTCAACGAGACGAAGGGGATATTCAAGATTTATCAGAGTGGCCACGTACATGAACGACTACCTTCGCGATCGAGGTGATTTCCTGCAAGCGGAGGTTGGTTCCCGCGCTCTCGCGTACTTGTACTCCACGCACACAACATTCGAAAAGATATACGGGCCGCCTACCTTCCTAGGTAGGTAGATAGATCCAAGGGCTGTCCCTTATAGCAACTACCTCAAGCTACTAAATGAGGACTAGTGATCTAAGTGCAAAGGTTAAACCACTCCAGTACACTAAGCTCGGCATAATGGCGCATGCGCCTGATTTTTGGTGTTGCAACCAGGCACTCAGCAAATTGATCCTCTTTCCCAGAGAGGCGGTCAGTGACGAGCGTCTTGGGTTTCTGTTTTATATCACAGAACACAAGAACCCGTGGCTTCCCCCACATCTGCTGTTCACTAAACAAAATTGTGTCATTTCTGACTGCTCATTTCTCGGGATCGATAGAGTCGCTGCCAGATGCTCGTCAATCTGACCCCTAGACAAAACAGATGAGGCTCAACCGGTGTTTTGACTTCAACGGCCCAGAAGTACTAGTTAGAACGTGCTTTTTAATATTTCATCTCACACCCGGCTACCATGCGGCATCCGCTGCTTGCAGGTGGGTATTTATTCATCCACAAAGTTAGACATCAAAGGGAATTCCCAGCGAACCACAGTGAGCAGTGTCCACTGTCTTACAGATGTCTTTTTGTTTTCTTTTCTTCTTCTTCTTCTTAAGCAGACCCTTGGGAGAATCGCGAATCATGTGAAGTGGACTTTTTCGTCCGTAGCCCTGCCTGCCCAAAGGGAAGAACAACCGATACCAGCAAGTATTTCAAAGAAGCAAGCAATGCAATCCATCAAAGTCCCCAGTCCCAAGTCCCTGCCTGTCAAAAAAGGACTTTTGATCTTATTTTTCGGTCCCCCTGCCTGTCAAAGAAGGTCATACATGGCCGGAATGCAAGGCCTTGCAGCAAGACTAGACCAGGGAGTCACTAACAGCAAGCAAAGCATAAAAAGGGACAATGGCCCTGTTTGTGGTGTCCAATTGCTCCAATTTTTCATCATTGTCTTGTCATGCAGACCCATCGCATCTCATCTTGCTGCATGGATCGGATTCTCTAAAAATGCCATACGATTCGATCATGCAGATGTTGCAAGCTTGAGGAGTATTCTCAACTTTTCCCATCATCGTCTCGTCATTCAAGTTTTGCTTATAATAAATTCCTCGAATGAAAAATTACAGCCATATCAAACTTATCCACCCAAAGAAAGACTTCCTCCTTGCAGAAAAAACCCTCCATGCAAACAAGATTCAGCACTGCCACCACACAAGACCCATCAGAATTTTCCTCCCCCCTAAAAAGTTAAACAAAAAGCAATAAAACCAGCAGCTGTAAAACACGCTGATGGAGACCATCTAACAACCAATGGTACCAGCAGGTCCACCAACCACCCATAACACGCAGCAGATCTCGCTTTGACAGACGGCAAGATTGCAGGGCCACACAATGGATTCAACATTGAATTCAAAGTGAAGAAAAGAAAAGAAAGAAAAAAAAAGGGGGAGGGGAGGGGGAGGGGGAGGGGGATCAAAACAAAGACCATGGTGAAGGGTTCCCGCATCAGAACAATCCCCGGCCCCCACATGGCTTCCAACAAGGATCAGTAATCACGAACAACAGATGTGGGGTCGCCGCGCGCCCAGTCTGCCAACACAGTGGGCGTTGAGAAATGCGTGAAGATGACATGTCAGACATGGGTCACAGCATGCAGGCATCAGAGAATCCCCCGGGAATTCAGGGAGAGATGCCCGAAAGATACCACCAGGGCGGCAGAAGAAATTCTGGTTGCATTCCGCAGACTGCCATCGACCGCCGAAAGCGCGGTCGGAACCCTTTTCGTAGAACGATTCGCGTGACCCACAAGGATGTTGCTTTTGGACCTCGTTTGTTATCAATTCGCAGGCAAAGCCATGCGGTGAACTCAACGCGATGAGACCTCAAGCTAATGCACCAGCGGAGATATTCTCATCTCGTCGAGAAACGGCCATCGTACTGGGTTGGGCCAATCTTCCGGCAGGAAGTCTTGTCAACGTGGGAGTCGCGCGGTACCCAATTGACTTCTGATGTTCTGTTAGCGCTGGTCCTGCAAAGATCGTTGAACACTGGTACGCCACTTGCCGTAGAGTTGGCTGACAAAAAAGTATGGATCGCTGTAGGCCTCTGCGTTCTTCTCCGCGTTGCCATCGTCGGACGAGTCACCATCAAAGCCTCTCTCCCTGAGATTCTGCCACTCGGTTTCTATATCGTTCGCTATGATCAGTACCATGTCCCACCGACACAACATCAATACCTGTGTCGTACTGATGGACCCTGCGAACTCACTGTGCAACTCGGCCTCATCCCTCGTCCATTTGACGAAGCTGATCGTCTCTTTGTTTAGCCCGGCAAGATCTTGGAGATCTGACTCCTTGCACCCCTTGGAAAATGGGTAAGTGCCCCGGTTGCAGTAGTGAAAGTAGGCTAGGAGGATATTCGCGCCTGGTAACTTCATCAGCCTCGTACCCTAGCTGCGAATAATGTACTCTTGGGAAAAGCACAACTAGCGCCTCAAGTGAACTTACCGAGATGATATTGCTGGACGACCTCAGGTCTTGCCCAAATCAGCATCTTGCTCTACAGATCAGGTCAATATATACTTCGTCATAAAAAAAACATCCAAAAGATAATTGAGTGAAGGAATAAATACCTGGTCGTTGTTCGCTGTCATCCGGTGTTTTCTAGCATAGTCACTATCATGTTTCGTAATGAGGGCAACATTGTGCAGCAGTATGAACGAGATCAAGTAAGTCGTCAACCAAGTGTTCTGTTTCTTATCCTGCGTCATCTTTTGCAAAACGTCCAATGTCTCCCTTCGGAGTTTTGTCAAAGTGTGGTCCAGGAGCAATTTGTCGAGCTGCTTGCCTACTCGATTTCGCGTGTCAATAATTTGTCAATTCCTCACACTATGCGCAAGTGGGGATGAAAGTTGACTTACCCATGACAGGAGGCAGTAGAATCTTCCCATCGGCCGGCCTAATTCCTAAAGTCTCCTCCCCCTTAATCTCAAAGGGCGTCGTCGTCAAACGAATAGCTACCCAAAGGTCCAAGGTTTTGGCAAGCAGGTTTCGCTCATTCAAGCTGGTTGCGGGATGGTCTCGTCTCAATCTGGCGCACTCATATGTCCTCCAAAGAAGCTTCTCTCGCGGTCCAAGCAGCTTTTTGAAAATATGAGGTTGTGCATCAGACAAATATTTGTCGTATGTTGTCTTCGCCGCCGCCACGTCAACCAGGGCCCAGGGCCCCGTTTTGACCTCACGTCTTTGGGCACCTTCGTACCAGACTCGCTCCAGCTTGTCGCCTTTGATTGCTTTGAACCTGCGGACTTTCACACTAACACCAGGGCTGATAAATCCGTCACAGAGAAAGATGGATCTGGTCTCACAGTCCTCCCATTGAGTGATCTCGGGCATCGCCGTACTATCTTTCCAGCGATGGGTCCAGTCATATCCCTCGACATTCCCGGGCTTGGATAGTCGCACGTCGATCAGCTTCCACCGACGACAAGGCATGCGGTGGATTTTGGTGTTGGCACTGATTTTCTTGCAGCATTCACACGGTGCGTTCTCGTCTTCCGGTGAGTCTTCGTCCATCTCGCACTAGTGTAGATAATCAATCTCCCCTTCATAGCCTGACGCATTTTTGTTTTAATAACATACCCTGATACGTTGCATCCGGCAGCGAATGCAGCTGCCCATTTTCCTTGTTTGGGCCGTTTTGATGCGTTTTTGCGGGTCTTTGAACGGACCACGTTTTGTCGCAGCAGGTTTCTTCTGGGTTGGCGTCATTTCCGGTTCATCTATCTGGGATGGCAGGAAGTAATCAAAGGACTGTTGTTGGGTGGCTTCCGCACAAATGATGCCATGGGAAGTAGGGTATTGCGCTTGGTATCTTGCCATGCTATGCTGAGGGTAGTAGCCTGGGTCTGTCTGCACTATTCCTGGGGCAGAATGACTGGAGCTCGTAGAAAACATGTGCGCCGGCCTGGTGTGGAAATTGTGCTGCTGAAAGTCCTCACCTTCTGTTGGCTTCTCCAGCTTCATCAAATGTGGACTGGTTTCTAGTTTTGGGCCTGATTCCAAGGCCTGGTAACGCATGTTTGTGTGTGGGCCGGGCTGGAGAATAGGGTGCTGTTCTGTAAATGCTGGCAGATTGGCGGAATCGACAAGACTGGGCGGTCGGGGCATTTCAGGGTTGTAGCCAGACACATTCAAATGTTGCGACATGCTAGACGGTGACTGCAAATCTGCTGGGTAAATGTGTGAGATCGATGCCTCGTATATTGGCGAGATCGTTGAATACGCTTCAAAGTACCGATTAGTGGGCTGCCTTCCAAAGGGGCGAGAAAGGCTTACCAGGAGCTGGTCCATAGTGTGAAGATGGTGCACAAACACTACCAATCACATTTCCAATCGAATTGCCAATCGATTGGAAGATGGTCGTCCGACTGCATCCTTCATCGTCATGGCATTCTGACTCGGGCGACTTCTCCAGGCTATGCGGGGTCGCACCGGGCCTGGGGAAGGGAAAACAATCCATGTTGGAGCTGGTCTTTTGCCTCTTCCTGGAGCTGTTGTACGGGTCGTTGTAGCTTTGTTCTTGAAACACTGCCGGGTGGAAGTCGAGAGGGTGAGAATAGTGCGGAGATTGGTCGTGGAAATACGGTTGATGGTGCTGATACGGATGGCTGAAGTCAAGCCCGTCTTGTTGAGACGAGACTCCTTGAAAAGTCACAGGCGTGGCGTACGAGCCTAATTGGTCCGGGTTAAATCCCGTTGAAGACGAGGTGAAGAATTGGAAAGACGTTGGATCAGTATAGGTCAACCTTGCTCGATCCAATCCTGGCTCTGACAAGCCGTCGTCAAAGGCGCAAGGCCGACGTTTCGAGAGTTGTGCAGTCTACAAAGTGAGCAATTAGGTGATGAATAAACAATTTCCAGAGAATGGAGTCAATGATGAGATGCAGAGCTTAGGAGTACTTGACGAAATTAAAGGGAAATAATGAGACCAAATTTGCCAACAGACAGCAGCAAAGTACCAGGGGAACCACAGTTGATACGGAAGCCACAATGACGGAGCAAGTGTTGATGGAAGATATTGAGGATGGTGAGGATGAGGATGACGAGGTTGAGGCAGTTCATGATATACCCATGCAATCTGTCGTTCATTATGGGCAGGGTGTAGAAAGAGATCTTACCATGATTGCCCATGGATGGTGTGTGGGACAGCGTCCAGACACAGTACTTTGGTCAGAAGTACCGAGGTGGATAATTCAAATCCTGGAGAGGAACCAGCAACAAGACTTAGTAGTTGTCACGACAAGAGCAGATGCCGCAAACCTGGTACCCGTAAGCCTAGGGCCCGTATATCGTGAGCACCCTGATCAAAGACAGCACGCAAGACCCGGGGCACGCGTGAGCGCCTCGTCGGAAACTGGAGTACAACCACGGTTTAGCGTGGCCGCCTTTTCTCCCAGAAAGCTAGCCTCGGAACACAAAAGCCGTAACAAATCAGCGTGTCGAGGTGCAGCGGCCGGTAATTCTAGCGCTGGCTTCCGAATGGGAGAGCTGCTAGCAGGTGGAGGAAGCCAGGCTCTCACGATGCACAGTGAAGAGGGTCACTAATAAGAAAGGAGGGGTAGATGTATTGACCTGGGGTTGCAGAGAACAGGAGGGGCTTTGCTGCAGACGAGCGAGGTACGAGAAAAGTACAAGGAGATTTCCGAATTCACCACCGAAGCATCCAGAGACACTTTCGGAGGCACTGGTGTTCTTGACCAAGTCCGGTGGTTTCAGCACGGTGAGCGTGTCCACCTGTAAGCCTCAACACCGACTGCGACGAGACGGTTCGGTTGGTACGAAATTTCAAGTGGGCCAAAACGGATGTATGTGCACCGCGGTAAGGATGCTGTTCTGCCAATGTGCAACTCGAGGTTCTGCGAGCTCGAATGGTCTTGTTTGCCTGACTTTGTCAAGACAGGGCTCCGCTACAGCAAGAAGTCCGTTCTCGCGCCAATGCCGACGGCCTGTTGTCGCGGGTCTCGCTGCTATAATGCGAAGAATTTTGAATATTCAGCCGTGCAAAGCATACGAGGGCGCGCATGCAGGCGTTCACAAAGCCCCTGTCAGATGTGCTCTCGTCTGATGTGGGGCTCCAGGAAGACAGGGCCACGCAGCACAAAGCCCGAAATTTGCGCTGTCAGGAAGCTTTGGCCGGTGAGCAGCGACCTCGACGGGTGTAGCTATCATGAACACAAGATCAGCTATTGGTTCCTATTGGTTTGTGATGAGAGGCCAGATGCAGCCAGGCCACTTTCTCTTGGAGGAGTACGCAGAGCTCGGTGTGAAAGCATCAACGATGGGCGGGCAGCTGTGGGAAGCCATGCGGCAGAGTCATTTGCTGCATGGATTTGTCCTCACCGGTCTGTAACTGACGATCCAGCAACAAGTCGATGAAAGAGGGGTATGTACGATTGATGACACAGCTGAGCCGATGGGTACGCACATAGAAATGAGCCAGTCCCGAATTGTTTCTCCAGCTTCTCGAATAGGCAATTGAATGTTTGAGGTGTGGTCAGGCCAAGCCAGTCTGGTTGTGCTTCACACTGAGGCTTGTGATACCGAGATCAGTCAAATAAGAGGAGCTCAAGGCCAAACCGAAGGATCTGACCTCAACCAGGACGTCCTTGATCTCACCACTTGCGAAAGGCCAGTCAGTCTGATCTGGACAAGCACCCTGCGGCGTGAACCCGAGCTTGATTGATGCGATGAGTAGGCACGGATCGCACAGTGACCAAATTGCTGGTAACGCTGTTGAGTAGTGCTGTGCTGGTAGAAAGGGGGGAAATACTGGCGGCAGTCTTGGCTGAAGTCCAAGGCGTTCAAGGTGAGCGAGGTGATATAAGACAGTTCTCGTGAGGTATCAATATCTTGCGTGCGTCACGACAGGAAGGAAATCTATGCCGCTGATCCGTGAGAAGATGGCCAGCACCTTTGCTGTTGATGCTGCAATTTCGAGCTGCAGTGACAGGTGCAGGACTTGCAAGTCCCGGCGCCCAATCCCGATTCCAGGTCAAGTGTAAGCAAAGCAAGTTGCGCGAACGCGAACGCGCACGCGAGAGGCCGGGTTGGAAGCAGCCCACAATTTTGCCTAGATTCGAGGGAGCGCTGTCTTCGAAGGTGAGGTTGGTGATGTGGACGGTGTGTGTTGCAAGCGGGAGGGAAAAACAAAGGGCTATGCGGGGATCTCGGAACAAGATGTTCTTTGGGCTATCGCAAGACTCGACAAGACTTCGACTCATCAGATTCAGGCTTGACCTCGGGGCCGTCGAGCTGACAGGTAATATGTGAACTGCACCGGCGGTACGGCGGGACAGGGTATGTTTTACTGTGGTAGGTGGGTCGGAGTCGACTGTAAGGAATGGAGCAGCAAGCGGGATTAAACGTCAGTCATTCTCCGAGACGTCCCGTTCTGTAGCTGAAGATCAAGCAGATTGGCAAATCCAGACCAGAGTCAACTAAAATAAAATGAAATGCGCAGCGAATCAACAGTCACCCTGCTGGCGGGTAGGGGCTCGAAGTCAGGGCCACGAGACAAGAGCATGGAGGGATAGTGCCACGGAGCAAACAATTTTCCACGGCGGTAGGTATGTATTGCACGTGAGAATGGCCCCGACTCGACTCGACGGCAGCTTCAAGACCGAGGATCAAGGTTGATGAGAGGTCTAGGCTCAGCTGATACATGGTGATATCTTGGATCGCAGTGGGCAAGGGGGCACTGCCCGCCCAACGCTCCAGGGTCTTTCTCATCTCTCGGCCTACCCTGTGGAGATGGAGGCATTTTCCTTGTTGCACACATGGCCAAGGTTGCAACTGTCCCGCAGGGATCCCTTCATATCCAGCAGTCTTGACCCTGCAATTGCACCACACGGGACACCACCAAGTGTCCAGCTCACCTCACATCTCTCGCAGCCATTTCCCTTTTCTTCCCTATTCTTTCCTCACCTCACTTTACTTCCACTTCCTCCTCACCGACACCTCTGACCCCCATCGTCTACACGTGCCCGCCCCAAGGCCAAGGCTTTTTGTTATCTGTCAGCTTGGAGGCCACCGAAATGGCTGTCACTGGTGGTCAAAGGTGCAAACCTATGGTGCAATATTACACGGTCAGCACTACGTCCGTCAGAGTGGACCAGTGTGGCAGCAGTTGATCTGATATCTGATGAGGCTTCTCACACTGCGACGAATGCCTGTCGATATCACCCCACTCCACCGCCCACCAATATGCTGTCCCCAACCCAATCTGCACACAGCGGACCTCCGGAGTCCACACATCGCCTCGCCTCTGCCAACAACCAACCGGCGATACCCGCCTCATCCCCTCGCCAATCGTCGGCGGCCAAGTGATCACCTGCACATCCCCCGGTCTCTCCTTCTGGATACTCAAAAGGCTCGGTTACGTGGCCGCTTGCAGCACCAGTGTGTCAGTCTCACCACCCACGACCGGCAGCAAGTCGCTGCCGCCACCTTGTTCTTCGGCCCGGTGAACCATCGTCCACCCAGCGTAGACGGGTTTTTCTTGTAACGCTTCTTTACAGCATCCCGAATATTTGCACAGACCCATGTCTACTCGGGTCGGCCACGACTGTGTACGGCTGTCGCTCATGTTTGGTATGTGCATGGGAATTCACCTACCCTTGCCCAGCCATGTCCCCCTAACCTCCTTCTGGTGCCGGTCCCAGAAAATTTCTTTTGCTCGAAAGGGGGAAGGAAGTGCGAGTGCCTCATGGTTTGACGCATCCCACCTAATTCGATTGCTATCCCTGGTTGATTTGAAAAACTCTGCCATCAACCACAATATGGGCCAACGGACCTGCCAGGCCCGTTCAAAATCCCCAATCGTAATTTGAGTTGTCGACTAGATTGTGAGCCATGCTGAGTCGCGTCGAAAACAGACAATGAGTTTTGTTATTGATTTCGCAGACGAATCGATGACCTGCCCAACGCGTGAATGTGCCCTTGAACAACTTCAACTAACAACATTTGCCGGATCCCTTCCATCCTGGGCCTTGGAGATGGAATGTTGCTTTTTATCGCAGTTTGCCCCGTTTCTATGCAGACTTCGTAACACGGGCTGGCTGGCCGACTGGGCCGCCAGCTTCTGCCCCTCATGCTCAACCAATCATCGCTTGTGATGCTGAAAGACAGAAGCACTAAGCAAGCCCAGTAAGGTATTCAGAAGTCCCACAACACTGGGTACAAACTAGATGCAGTGATTGTGCATCATCTGCCGAGGCAAGAAAAGACCCTTGCCAGGCAGCAATGCTGTCATAGCAATAGCACAATAGCCAGCCTTGCTATCTTTCACAAGGTGGCTTACTGATGATCTGCAGCATAGCAATATCCGACCGGTCCGAAGTGTACAAGTAGCAAATCATGGTCCCTAGACCAAGTTGTTGATCTAGGTGTTCAGCAAAGACTTTGTTTGCTGGCATGGACCAATGCAGAATTGTCACGTCAAGGCAGCAACGAAATTAAAGATCTTGAACGTGGCTAAGGCACTTATCGAAGAACTTTGCCACAAGGAAAAAAGGAAGGCTTAAAAAAATTGGTCAAAGGATACCACAGTAATCAGCGATCGACCCAGGAGTCTGGCTCGCCGCTGCAGCAAGGGCGCTCCTCGCGCATGTCATTTTCTGCAGGATGTCTGTAAGTAAGCACTCTCGTCATCCACATCATCCCACACTTGTGCATGGTGCTCGATCGATAGATCAAGCTAGAAGACCACCCAGAAGCAATAAAGTAAGATAACGCGCACCGCATCGGCGCATTAACAAGCGGTCTTTCTATACAAGCGACTCGCTCTGCAGCCACTGTGAACTTTCACTGCGTTGAAATTACGCAGTAGGCAACCTACTGATGCTTTGTCTTCGGCGCCCTGTAAAAGCCGCTTTCACGATTATCAGTACATCTCGACCAGAAGGATAATCCGCCTGCATGCAGTGTAGAGAGAGATTAGGTTTCTGAATGCTTATTCCTCCCCCTCTCTTTTTATCCCCCTCTCTCCCTATCTTGCGAGCTGCACTAGTGTCAGGGGGTGGGCGCAATTTATTCAGAACAATCTCGAATAATTGTTCGATATTGGTGCTGTTGGAAGGCTGCTTATGCTAGTGCCAGGCCTCGCCATTGACAATTGCATCTCAACGGTTGGAAAATCTCATTTTGAGTTGTCTTCTCCCCAAGTCGTCTATTTATATCAAACGTGATGCTACGATCCCTGTAGCTCTTGTGAGTGCTTTGGTGGCGAGGTATTCTCCATGGACGCATCTACTTGAGCTCAACCGTAAGAATTAACGAAAACTTCACAATATGGTGTTGTGGCGGGCTTCGGGCAACGTTTTAACCCCCAGCGCAGGTCCCTGTCAGAGATTCTCTTGAATCCAGAAAGATGCGATTGCACCGGATTGAAAACATGTCATTGCCAGATTGTCCCTGGATCAATGAACCCTTTTGTATTATTGAATGTTGCAAGTTGACCTGGAGGTCTACCTGTATCGGCGTTTGCTATATTGATTCACGAATTACACTGTTCTGTTCCCGGCAGTACATTAGCCCTTGAGTAGGGAATAAGAGATGGAATGTGGGCTGCGGTCTTCCTTGATTGGACCTATCCTATTGCTGAGGATAGTGACATCAAAGTCAAGTACCGATGGTGGCATCCCTCACAAGCCCTCCAACTTGCTTGTTAGTTACATCAGTATGTTGATGGTATCTCCAAGACCGGTGAGTATTCAAACCTACAAGAGGCCAACTTTCGATCCGACATCAAGCTGTAGGCGGTCAATGAGCTGAAAGTTGATAGCATAATCGATACCAGATTCATCGCACAACATTACTGCATTCTGTCGGTCCTCCGACCCTATGTTTGGAGGCACTGTAGATACCTTGCGAATACCGCGGATGGAAATGTGATTCTACCCAGCAGCTGCATCTGAGGAATATGTTTGTCTACCGCAAGGATTCGTGCGCTGATCTCACATGTCTCGTGTGACTGCATTGCTGCCTCTCGCCCCGGTGATTCGTGAGCTTTTTTGGCCTCTTCATTCTCTAGGTCCTGGTGTCAAGAACAAATTTCAGCCAAAACACATTATAAGCTAGGCTTGATATCCTGTGAGATACCTGCCATGGCGGCAACGCAAGAAAGAATGCCCCGGTGAGGTTTTAGATGAGGACCCAAGCCTTTATGAAGCGCACCAGCAACGACAAGAATGGCATGTCCGTGACCCTCTGCAATCCCACCCACACTCACAGCAGGACGCTCAAGGAAACCGTGACACGGAGATCATGATGGCTTCAGAAAGAATTTGGAAGAAAGAAAAAATATTGACCTGCACGCGCGGCACTCCACACTATGAAATAGCGGCTCGTGGAACAAGGAAGCAGTTCCGATGGGCGGTGCTTCCTTGTTACACGTGCAGAACAGTGCATACCCGCCTGCTCGCCCGGCTTGCCTGCAGGTTGCAGGATGTCTGGATCGAATTTCTCTTTCAACGCCTCTCTTTTTTTCTTTTCAGACACCCCTCACACAAGAAAAGAACTTTTGGGGTACATCATGGCCCAATGCCTACAGTCTCTTCATCTTGCTGGCAAGCCATACACAACGACGATTTGCATTTGTTCCCAACCACCGAAGATCAGAACAAATCGCAGGTCTGTTCATCGCGTAGCATCGATTATTTTCCACTGGCGGATATGTGACCTCACCGGCACTGATTACTGGCCAATATCAACGCCTCAACGAGGACTGTGGTAGCAGCTTTGCCGCAAAAGACACTTCGATCAGCAAGTCTCGTCTAATTCATCTTCAAGTTTGTCGTTGATAACTCGCATGTGGCGGTATTCAAGCGAGACCAATCCAGAGGCTGCATTGGTCTACCCTTTCCGATATCCTCAAGCAAAAGGGGTTTATGCCTCTGCGGAGAGCTGAATATTCTCGTCAGCGGCTCAGCGGGTCTTTAAGCAAAGAGAGCCCCGCCTTGTGCATGGACTTAGGTACGTGGAATTAATTCTATTTGAAATCTTGGGGGCGGAAAGCATTAGACAAGTCACGTTGGCCCGCTGCCATCGCATGGCATCCAAGATTGGGCCATCTGGAAAAACAAAAGTCGAGCAATTGGGTCGTTGATCGCACGAAACGTGGCCCCTCCAACGCCAGTCAAGATCACTTCGAGGTTCCACCATCTAAGCAGCCACGCCGAGGCTACCGAGGCTACATGGGTTCTGCTCATGGACATACATTGGTGGGGCAAGTACTGGATGATGATGTCTCGATCTTGTCCCGCCAAATGCCCATAACCTAGGGCTTGTCTCCATGTAACGACATGCGGAACCCTGGACGACGACGACCACAACAGGCCGGGTATGGCCGAGGTGCAGCGACGTTCCGCACCGGTGTGAAAACTCGACCAGACCGCCGGATCTCTGCAGGCCAACGGGCTGCGGAAGATCTTCCGCATTTTCTTTGCAGCCCTTTTCTTTGAAATTTTTAGTTTTCTCGATTTTTTGACTTTTGTTTTCCTCCCTGGTAACGAGCTCGCTAAATTCGAATCATGCAACAATAATGACATTGCCAGCGCAGGCTGCAGAAAGACATTATTCGCTGGCAGTGCTCGCTCGACCTCGACACAAGGCGCAAGCTGGACAAATCGCATGATCAATGAGGCGATCGTGGGACCGGTGAGAGAATGACTGGAAAGACGTTTCTGGGCTTCCTGGTGACAACAGCAGGCTAGTCGATCTCTTCAAGGAACATTTTCTCCTTCCTCCTACGGAACCCTGCCCGTGGTTTGCGAGTCGGCCACCTGCCGACATTTTGTCGTACGGTACATACGCGACTCTAGGGACCGTTCTGTCAACTGGAATGTGTAGTGCCTCCACGCCACGGGTGGAGCTTTCTGCTCTACATGGTAGCCTTGGCTAGGATTCGTGCGAACAATGCCTGCACATACGAGTGCGAGAAGGTTATTAGACGGTCAGTGTGAAAACAATGACTCTCAGTTCGAGCGCGCATCGTCGAGTTAAGATGCCTCACGAGAACAGCCTGGTAATAGCTAGGTATCCATGGCCTCGCGGACATCTCAACCAGTGGTCTCCTCTATCTCACAACCGGATAGGAAAGGCTGGAGCTGCCTAAAAGTGGGCATCCAAATCATCACATGAGGCGTTCATGACCATATGAGCTTGAGGTCAAAATTCGACAGCTTCCTGCAAGTGTCCACTCGGTTCAGCGGCATCATGTTCAAGGTGTTTGGCACTTGACACAAGCACGGGGTGGCACAGGGCATGGACCATACCATGTGAAGGCCATTTGATGCTGTCCGATACCTGAGGCAGTCTTTCAGGTGAACGATTGGTAAAAGATACCTGACACAATCGCCGTGTCTGTTCTCATGAACCTCGAACGGCGGAGGGGCTGGAAGCTCGGAGCTGCTGCCACAACGGTGCTCACCAGGGAGGCTTAGTGGATTGCCTCATTTATTGGACTCATACATTGAAGCTAATGCACAGGATAGTGTGCTGGGTCATATGCCACTTCTGCCCGCCCTTGTTGGTATACCACTTCTCATGGTCAAATGATCCGCCTGCGTCGTCGGAGTGGCGAAATAGCTGCGGCATACTAGGTATATTGACGCATGTCCTGGGTTCGGAAAGGATATCCCGTCAATATATATCACCAGGCACTTTGGGGCCATTTGCTGAGATGAACATCGTCTTTTTCTTCGCAGACCCTGGAATGCGCCTGGAGAGATGGGTTGCATGTGGCTTCCTGCCTACCGACTATTACAGCATCCATGATACCTAGTTGGTTGCCTGTTGCCAGCTTGGTATGTTACAGCGGTTTTCAGGCGAATATCCCAACTTCGAAGCACCTGCTATCTAGCTAGTCACCTGATGAGCTCCAGATGTCTGCATGTGGCTGGTTCAGGCTAGAACCGGGCGCCTACTCCTTCTAGTCCTTCCTGATGCCATT
Organism: Gnomoniopsis smithogilvyi; assembly: GCA_027946515.1. Lineage (NCBI taxonomy): Eukaryota > Fungi > Ascomycota > Sordariomycetes > Diaporthales > Gnomoniaceae > Gnomoniopsis > Gnomoniopsis smithogilvyi. The sequence continues at coordinate 5,425,142 of JAPEVB010000002.1, forward strand.
ACCTACTTTAGGTCGTATCAAAAGTCAACCAGGGTTTGGCTTTGCGACCAGATTCACCTCCGTTACATCAATTGCCCCTTTCTCAAGGTACTCACTCGCCGCGTCGTCGTCACAGACTGTTGGCTCTGGGATCAGTGCGCGCTGAAGCCTCAATTGACGTATTCTGTCAGAGCCCGGCGAAGGCTTCTACGCGGCAGTAGACCATCCATTGTGCTCTGTTTAGAGACACCAGATCAACAGTCACTTGGTGAGATGTTGCCGCTCTCTATCACTGCTCGTCAGTGACGAGTCGTCACTTACTTCCACGCCGACTCTTGCGGGGCGCGCTGGCCTTTGTCTTCTAGCCCAGGTCACCGGCTGACTGATCTTCAACACCTTAGACTGTCCAAAGCCCCTGTAAGTCAACATGGTCTGAAACGCTCTTTAGGACACTCTCATCTTCAGCTCGACTTCCGCCGTCTTGGATGTTAGAGATCGGCAAGTCACCTAATCCTGGAACTTTCGACACTCTCGTGACCTGCATCAACACCCTCAGGTCCATGCTGGCTGTGACTCCTTCTATGTGTAACAGAAAAAGTAATATACAGCGAGGTTTTCCACATATGTAACCGCCATCTGGCAGTGGTACATTACACTGCACCACACAGATCGCGGTCCCGATCAAAATTTGATCGATATTTGCCACATGAGCTCGGTCACGCGGTCTTCCACCTTCCTTTCTCAAAATTTTTCTGCATGCACAACTGCAAGAAGCTGGAGCTCATTCCTCCAAAGCATCCAACGACTTATTTTTTTCGTTCTCCACACACCCAGGTTCCGCCTCGTCTACCCGTTCATGGACCAGGTCCACGGGTACTTGATTTGCTAGTCTGCGAACGGCACAGCTCCCACTGGTCGGACCTTTGGCCCACTTGTCTCTCGGGTCGGCCCATACCGCTGTTTTGGCAGCTGAGGACCCGCCAGCTGAAGTACTGTGGGGACGTACCCTGGTGAACAGGGAGGTGCCTGTGAAGTAGGTAGTGAAAGGATCTTGGAAAAGCAATGCTGAACACGCGAGACACAGCTAACCAAGACCAGTCTTTTGTCTTTTCTTGAGACCGGGTCTCGCCCTGTCATTTTGAGGCGCGAGCGACCTTTCTCAACACAGCGGTCCCTTAGCTTAGAGTAAGACGGCACACAATCTCTTCGAAAAAGGTTCCGGCAGGCTCAGCTCAGAATGGATCTCAGTACCAGGACTATACATGATGTGATACATCCAACAGCAGTTTTTTATACTCCCGCTACTACCGATAGTAATTCAATCCAAGACCCAGTCGAGGACGTTGCGAGATTATGGGAAGACTCACAGCTTAACCCGAAGAACCGAATCGATAGCCTCGACCCGCCAAAGCATCCTTTGTGGAAGATCGACGGCTGTGCTGGCCTCGGGACTCAATTCTATGCAGTACCTTTGTTTCTTGGCGACGTCCCTCCAATCCGCTGCGATGCTTTGCTCTCTGAGGATGTTACAGAGGATCCGGCCATAAGGAAGCTGCTCGATCTGGATACGGTGTTCCACGCTCGCGATCGTGCGCGACTCCAACGGCAGGGAATCTATTCTTATGTTCTCAGAGCGTTGCAAGCCTGGACAGAAAATTATGGGCGCGAAAAAGTCAGGGAGCTCTACTACGAGAGTCCTTTCGGCAGTCGTCTCGTTTTTGGAAGTCTTCCGCTGAAGGTTGAGGACGTGGATATACAAGTCAGATATCACTGGGATCTTGAAAGCCATTACAATACAGTTGATGAGCTAAAGAAGATGTGGGAGGGGCAAGTGGACGTTAAATCAATCCCTCTAAGCGTCGACATCTTTGACTTAATTTTTGTCCAGCAACTGCATGACAGCGTATGTGTCGTTCGTTATAGACAAGATGCAGATCCCAACAACAGGGAACCTAAAACGGCGGGATTGTGGGTGCTAAAAGCACTGACGAGCAGCGTCAAATTCATGTATCATGAACTTCGCGTCCTGCTAACAATGCCAGCGCACCCAAATATCATTTCCCCGCCGGTCCGGCTGGTCACCAAGGCAACTCGCATGAACAGAAAGCGAACCGCCGTGGTAGGGTTCCTGATGCCGTTCCACCCCGGGGGCGGTCTACGGGACGAGCTGCCGCTTTTGCGAGTAAACCACCTGCTCAATCTCCAAGATCAGATGCGCTGGGCCAGAGATATCTGTTCTGGGATGCTTCATATACGATCACAAGCACACACTTTCTACCCAGACCTACGCTTAGATCAGATCGTTTTCCCAGCCGATAAGAAGCGCCCAATCATTGTCGATTTGGAGCAGAGGGGTGTATGGTGCGAATTCGGTTCGCCAGAGGTCAACGCCATCGACTATCTCATGGCTTTAGCCATCGACGAGGGAGAAGACGACGACGACGATGCGACTCACACTGAATCAGAGTCACAAGGGTTGTCGCCTTCACGCCAACGTTCCCGCGACATAATGCTTCGGCTCCACCCCAAATACAAAAGGCTCTGCAATCCAGATGACATCTACGATAATCCACCCATGGGCTACAACATCCCATGGATATGCCTTAATTGGAATGAGCAGGAATATGCGATGGTCTACATGCTGGGCAGGCTTCTGTGGTGCATTTTCGAGGGCATGTCTGCTCCTCAGCGTGGGGCTATATGGCAATCATACCACAACGAGCCAGAATTCGAGTTTCCAGAATTTCGTCGTACGCCACCCGAACTTCGAAGCCTCATTGACCAATGCACCAGGGGACGGAGGAGTCAACTGAGCAACTGCGTTGTGCGCAAGGGCAGCAAGATTGTGCTTCGAGATGATCCGAGGGGTCATGGCACGCCAGCGCAAATCAGGTCTGTGGCGAAGATCTTCTGGGCGAATGAGGTGAGATGGGCCGAGGAGTTCTTGTTGGACAGGGAGAAGCAGCTGAAGGAGGGCTCGTGGGATGACAACCATTTTGGACGGCCTACATTGACAGAGGTCGATGAGGCTCTTGCAACGTTGCATTTCAAGTTGTATGGGTGAGACATAAATAGAACAGAGCACCAATGTGCCTTTCCTTTTTCCCTCTCTGTGGGGAATGGGTCCCTTTGTCTGTTTGTATTATTGAATTGGAGGGTTGGTCATCAGGTGGGCATCGATAGGACTCAAAAGAAGTTGATCTGGAGAGGCCCGCAGGAAGTGGGAGAATCAAAGACGCGAGAGAGTGGCCAGCTAGAAAGCATTCTGAGTTTCATAATAATTAATACCACTAAGTCAAGAGATTGATTATGCAGATTTACTTGGTGCTAAGGATGCCCAGTGAAGCGAGCTAGGTCTGCATTGCCCTCATATTTACCCGTTGACTAGGTACCTAACCAAAAATCAAGAGACAACACTGAGACACAAAGATGGAGTCAGCAGCTTTCATAATGGAGAGATATGATGATTCAATTCTGCTGTAAGTCATGAATATGAAAAGAAAGGTCCTGCTGACCATCAGGTTGGAGGTATCTAAACAGTCGAAAGAGTTGGAAAAAAAAAACCCCCGCGTAAAAAGAGTACACAAAGGTTGGCTGTGAATACAGTGGCACAAGAGCCTGGTCAAGTCCCACCCCTCCTATTCTTCCTTCCATGTCTGCCGATCTTCTAATACCATCTAAAAGCCCCAAAATTGGCTTCTATCGCGCCCTCTTCGGTCCTCCCTGCCGTCCACTCCCCTCCCCGCCGCTTCGCTTGCTCCCCGCAGCGCTGCTGCTCTTCCGGCCCGCAGCCGGGCGACTGCTCCTCATCAGGGTGATGAGATTGCGCAGTCGCAGCATGAAGGCGGGTGGTGGCGCATATGTCATCAGCTTGGCCTCGATCTCTTCCAGCGTCTCGATCCACTGGTTCTGCTCCGGGAGATGGGCGAGCGAGTCGAGGATGAAGGACGTGGACGTCGGTGTGGTCTGGGTGTCCATGAGGCGGAGGTATAGATTATTGTCTGTTGAGCCAGGGACGGGGTTGATGCTGCTGCTGCTGGCGGTGATGTCGCGGTTCCATTCAAATACAACCGTGTGCAGTATGCGTACTAGGGTCCGAGCCGCACTGGCTCGCTCTGCTGGCGATGGTGCGTCCTCTCTGTTTTGGAGAAGGTACTGGATCGTGGCAACGGCACGAAGGATGTGTGCTGCCGCCCAAGCGACATCCCGCGGTCCTTCAGCGCCATGGGCGATTGCAGTCTCTTGTGAAGTGCTCTTTAGGTAGTGTGCGTCCAGCTCACGGAGAACTCGATCGACGTGCCGTTGGATGCTCCAAAAGCCATCTCGGGCTTTGGATGTCGGCCCGAGGAGCTTCAGGAAATAGGCAAAGAAGTCGTTATTGGTCATGAGCATTTTCGCGACAGTCTTGGTGAGATCGTCGTCGGTGATAATGTTGTGTTGCTGCAATAATGAGTCGCGGTCCTCGAAGATGTCGGGGCGGAAATGCTTGACAGCGTAGTCATCTGCATCCGAGTTGCCCACGGCGGCCAACAGCTCTCGCGTCTCTTCCAGACGGACTGGATTGATGTTGGCCTGAGACTCGGGTGATCCTACGTCGCAGTGCAGGTTGCTGGCCAGCAAATCGAGATGGAAGCTTGCGATCTTCTCAAAGGGCCGATCCAGTTGCGCCGAGGCGCCGTCTGACCTAAGTTTCTGCACTGGTTCATCGAGAAGCTTGTCGCCGGTGATACGGTTGAGCTGGTCCAGGAGATATATCAGGTGTTTGCATGGCTTTGGGCTGTCCCCCATACAATTGCATCTGGCATGCCGGTATCTACTGGTGAGCGATCCTATCCGGATAGATCTGGGCACCACTTCGTGGAGCTGGAAAGCGTAGAACTGATTGTCTTGCTGATCTTGGTTGAATTGGCACCATTGGAGAACGAGTGGTGGCGGTTCTGAGACTGGGGTCTCGCGAAAAAGCTGTCTTACTTCTGACTGTATGTCCGGATCGAGGTCCGAGATGTCGTAACTGATCATGGTAAATGGTGACGAGACGACTGTCCTGGTGTCCTCATCCTCATCCTCATCACCCTCCATCGAGGCATCACTGTCAGCACCATCATCATCATCACTAGATGGGTCTTGTGCCACGTTCACGCTTCTGGGGATTCCGCTATTAGCGGGTGGGATCCGCTGTTGTTGGCGGCGGGATCGTGTAGTTGGACCCATGCTTCCGAGTGAAAGCCGACTGAAGTGAGATGTAGAGACAGTGAAAGACATTAGAGGAAGACTGCTCGTAGAGAAACGACAGGCTTCTACAATAACCTACACCGAGCAGAGTCGAAGAAAGCGCTGGCCTCCTATGTTTCCGGACATGAATGAGTTGGGTGGCCATATATATTATACAGCCCCCACCTCCAGGCCGAGCTGTGTTGGCGTTCAAAGTAATGGTGGGTTGAAAAAAGAAAGGTGTGGGTTGTAAGGTTAGGTCCAGGGACCAGGCTGGGTGGGTCTGAGGCTGATCTTGTATCCTTGTTACATAGTATGCTTCCCATCCTTCTGATAGAGTATTGATCCTGAGCTCACTTGAGCCGGGGCTTTCACACGGGTGCGGGCTCGAAAGAAGGAAGCCCACTGTTTGAACAGTTGCCAGTTCAGCAACAATCTCCCGCAACCATGTATGTTGATTAAGAAAATTGCAGACAGAGAGACACGATTTACGGATCTCCATTGGCAGCTCACTCGTTGTCCCGGACGGGATGACATGTTCGGTCACAGGCCAAATTATGAGTCTGAGAGGACTCTGTGAATGCAATATGGAAAATGAAGCCTTGGCCAACCGAGAGGTGTAGCGCGTGTCTGTTTGGATGAGCAGCGACGATGCAACGGAGCAACGTGCTGTATCCCTGTATCAACCACGATGGTCACAGACAAGGAGCGTCCAATACCTGACGAATACTTCCCCCCGAGGAAACGAAAGGTGAGAAGGGGGGGGGGAGGTCCCGACCTGACTAGGCAGGAGATGGGTAGGTTGACGACATTGAAGATGGGACTTGGAACGAGTGCTTCCCCAGATGCAGGGGAGGGCAGCGTAGGGCGCAGCCCCCCTCCTCCTCCCACGAACATGGGTCCAGGTTGCATGGCGTATGGAGACGTGTCAGCCCTACCTGGACGTTCGTTGGAAGACTTGCGAGTAGGCATAGGTGGTGAGCCATGTGGACCATGAAAGGAATGTTGCTATTTTGGATCTTGGAATGGGATCGCGTGATGACGATGACCTTGGTGACGGAAAGGAACCGGCATTACCAACTGGTTCGTTGAGAGATACACGTGGGGACACCCGCCCGAACGTCGGAGTTTGGTACAGGCACAATCCAGATGAATGTCCAGGCTCCAGCACCGTTTGCAGTGGCTTAATGCACAATCTGAGATGGGCTTGTTATAAAGAGAGTATGTACCGTGGTGGTCTATCTTGATGGATTAGTGTCTCGCGCGAGACGAGACACTGCGTAGGCGGAAGATCCCCCGGCTACCAACAAGCCAGACCACAGAGAGAGAGAGAGAGAGAGACTGGGTTCGGTCTGCAGCATGGGAGACCGAGCCAGTATCTCTTCTCTGTTGCTCAGGTTCGTGCAGTACGCAGCGCATTAGCCTGAAGCGATAGGACATTGGTCCGAGGGCCTTTGACGAAAAGTTGGTCGAGGCCGGATGACGTTTCGATCCTTTGTCGGGAGGATCTGAAGAGGACAACCGTTGCAGTCCCGACCTGGTTAGATCAACCGTCCAGTGGAGTACTCCATTCGAGAATACTGCGTACTAAAGGTATATAACTGGAGCCATTCATTGGTTACCAAAGACTGCATCCCAGTTCCTGGCAGACAATCATCAAGGATGTTCTTCCTCCTTCTACCGCTCCCCAACTTGCCAGCCTGCTACTATGATTTGTCGTGCGGCCAACAACGTCTGTTCATTTAGAGCAACCATTTCACGATAATGTGACAAGGCAATCTGTACGATGAGCTAGAGCTGACAGACAATGGCCAGCTACACTGGCCCCTTTTCTCTGACACTCCCCTCCCCCGGATCTAGATCACCACCATGCAGCGTTTCGTTCATGAGGGTGTTGATAAGACGCAGTCATAAGGGACGCCTGATGTTCTCATTTTGGATGTTTGGTACATCTCCTCATTCCTGCTTCTGGTCTCCCAGCTGGTTGCATGTCCTACATTGGGGCACTCTGTCGTACTTTCGTCTGTTTGTCAGTTCCGCACATCCGGCTAATACGCTCATCTGTGCCTAACAAGCTAGAACTCCGGTTTCCCATGTGCTCGTAGTCAACTCATGGGAAATTGTGGCCCGATGTTGGGACCTATCCCAACTTGCAAATGTCCCATGGTAGCAAGACCATCAGACTCGTGGCCTCCCCGTCCCGTCTGACTTGGGGGGGCGCTGTGCCGCTCAGCCCAAGCTAGGTCACTGATGTGGTCGCCAGCGCATTCATCCAAGTGCATTGAGTCTCCCCAGCCAAGAGCGAGGCCATTCTTCACTTGTTACGAGCATCGTGTGGTCATAGAATAAAGCAATAAAGCACCATCCCTGGCGGAGTCAAAGCCTACGCCTCCCAACACATGGCCGGTTCATTTGGCCATCAACTTAGAGATGCCTCAATCCATATTCAGCCAGCTCATTTACGAGGAACGGTCTGGATGACTACGTATTCGTACTAGTGACAAAATTGAAGACTTCATCATGTATGGCTTGGTACAAAACACTAATCCAGTTCTGTGTGCTGTGGCAGGTTGCTTGATGTGGTGGGTTGCTTGATGTGGTGGGTTGCTTGATGTGGTGGGTTGCTTAGGTAGCCTTTGCTGGACATGGTGTCTGACATCGAGAGCCATGCTTTGAAAGCGTCCACCACGCCGGCATTTATTCAAGCCACTGGTGACCTCAGCATCTCGGCACTCTAGGGGACTTTATTTTTGAGTTCCAAGAACATGGTGGTCGTGGTACTGTGTTTTCATCAACTAGAGAAATGGCACAACAATAGTTTTTTTTCCAGAGTACTGATATCTGTGCAGGCGGTACGATGAGTGTCATTGAGATAATGGCCTTGGGCCCCCCCTTCCAACCTTTTCTCAGGAATTGGTCGAATATGTGCAGCTTCCGAGTCTTGTAGCTTTCAAGCAAATGGCCGGTCTCCGATGAGTGCTTTGAGTCATGGCAAATGATCGAGACAAGATGCATTTCTAGAATGGTTAAGTGATGAGCCTCAACATCGTAACATCAGTACGCCTGGGCTATGAACAAAGCTTATTACTAAGCCTGATAGAGCAGTCCCCCGTCTTGCGGCCGAGGTGTCTCTCGGAGACCACTGTTGTCACCGATTCCTCCGAGCCCCCCTCTAGTGGCGTCCAACTTTTGTCTGTCTCGGGGCACTCCGAGCAAAAGTCGGCGCGCCGAGTGGCTGTGACTCACGCCACAAGACTCCCGACTCAACCTTTGTTCGGTTCGAGACAAAGACTGCGGGCCCGACTGGTTGGTTGCCTCCCCACGCAGCCACGCTGTCCCATCTCGCATGGCAGGAAAGATGACTCCCACGGCTCAAAGCCGCGCGTCCGTCCGCGATGGAGGCTTTTGAGGTGGTGAGTGAAGTGGCGAATGATCTGTTCTGCACTGCAGAACATACCAGGACACTTTTACAATCTGGATGTTCGACCGCCTTCTGAAACATTCGAGATGCGCAACAAGAGGTGTGGCAGGTATACGCCCCGCCGCGTCACCCTTTCCAGGCTTCCGCCGCTTGGGCTACTCGCTACCTATTATACTATAGGAGCAGCGCAAATGTGCCTGCCCTTGTGCTTAGTAGGTCGCCAGACTTCCGAACGTTTTAGCTTGGGGATGCAGGGACTAGCAAAGCACTGTCCAGTATGAATGGGGCAAGCATATTCGCCTCCCGTCCGATGTGGCTGCATTGACAGGTGGGTCCTTGCTCTTACTTTCATATGCTTAGAGCAAGGCAGGCGAAGTATATGCGTATTTACGCGTACGTACGTGGTCCTTAGCCTGAGGACTCCGACACGTTGTAAAGTTGATGATCTATAAAGTCCAAGATACTTTCTCTGCTTCGTATGACGTTTGGTCTTTCGAATTTTTTTTCTTCATCATCGACAAAGGTTGATACTCCTCCAACGACACTCCCTATTCTTCACCACCTAACCCACACACACACACACACACACACACACACACACATACATACATACATACATACATACATATATACATACAAGTACTATAAGTATACTGCCCCCACATTTGAAAAACAACACAACGAACAACAATGGCTTGGCCAAATAACAATTTCAATTCCTTTTGGGAAGCAATGTCTGGTCCCAATGGCCCACCCCACCACCCACCTCATGGAGCAGGCGTCGATCACGCCCTCCTCCACCTCCCGGGGTCCCGCCCTTCATGAACCCAGACTTCTGGAATCGGTGGTCTCAACAACGCCCTGGATGGGAAAGCTTTGCAGGCCCCTCTGAAGGCCGATGGGGTCACGGTCCTCACGGTCGCCATGCGCATGCCCATGGGCGTCGCCGAGGTGGCAGAGGAGGACGCCACGGACGCAACAGTGGCGAAGACGAACCTGAGCGTGGTGTATCAGCTCACGAAATCACAGACGATGAAGCTTTTCCCCCAGAATACATCTCTGACGAGGAGGTCGCTGCCGCCACTGCAGCAGCCGAAGCCGAGAAGAAAGGCGCCGGTGGCGAGAAAGACGGTAGCCCAGACACGATGATGCAAGACGACGACGCCGCAGACCCGCCAGAGGAAATTCCCAACCCAGACGAGCCATCTCACCCACGCCACCATGGCGGACGACACGGTCGTCGCGGCGGTCGCGGAGGATTTGCTCGTGAAGGTTTTGCTGGCCATCATCACAAGCGCGGCGGTCCTCGTGGCGGTCCTCGTGGCGCTCACCATCGGGGTCCCTCGCCCTTTGGTCTTGGCGGCGAGCCTCGCAGGCGTTCTCGCGGTCCTCACGGTCATCACCACGGACCTCCCCCACCGCCTCCTTTCTTTGAGGCTTTCTTCGGTCCTCAACGCGGACCTCACGGTCCTCATGGGCACCACCACCGTGGGCCTCCTCCCCCACCGACTGGTGGTGCTTTCGACCTGCGCGGACTCATGGCCGCACTGGCAAACCATCCTGCCGCACAACAGGTGCGCGAGTACATTGAGCGTATGCAGCAGGGCACAACGAACAACGAGGACAACCGTGCCATGACTCCCGGCAGCTCCGACGATGAGGATGGCATGGGTGCTAGCTTCAGCCCGCCCTTGGACCTGTTTGAGCTGGCTGACCGCTGGGTTCTGCACCTTGCGGTTCCGGGCGCGAAGAAGGAGGATGTTGGCGTAAATTGGGACGGCGACCGGTCGATACTTGGTATCAATGGCGTCGTGTACCGGCCTGGTGACGAGCAATTCCTGCAGGGATTGGTCAGTGGCGAGAGGAGCGTGGGACTGTTCTCACGCGAGGTTCGACTACCACCTGCTGAGAAACGGACAAAAGAGGAGGTCAACTCTGATGGGATTGAGGCGAAGATGGAGGAGGGCGTACTGGTGATCACGGTGCCCAAGGTCGAGAAGGATTGGACCGAAGTCAAAAGGGTTGAGATCCAGTAAGTCAGTGGACTGCGTCACGAATGGCTCTCGAAGGAAGAGCTTCTCATCTTTGAATGGATGGATGCATGTGTAGCGTGGTGAATCGAGAACATTGATTCTCCAGTTTCATATCTATATGGTGTATCGGTGTTTGGGTAGGCTATTTCTGGTGGGTTTTTCTTTTTTCCAATTTTTTCGAGCAGTATATGCCTTGTACTGGAAAGGGTCAGGGGCACTTTGCATTATTCATCTACCAACCTAGAACAAAAACAAAAAAACAAAAAAGAGCCGCTCTGGCAAATTTATTAAAAATCTGACCAATGTCCAGATATGCTGCACTTGTGTGATACTATGCTATGTATGTACTCAAATACTGAACCTAATCAGCGATGACATGTCATACTCAATCCTCATGTGAAACCGTAGTGAAGACAATCCAGGCTATCATGACAAAAGTCAACTTTGTCCAGGAGCGATTAAGTTGGTAAATGCCTAGGTAGCTTTAGATAAATTGAGAAGGGGAAGTCCTCGAAAGCCGGGGACGATGTGGCGAAAACAAGAGAATAGGAAGACTGGTGTGGCGTGTGGCTGTGGCCGGGAAGAGCCGATGAGCCGGGATGTTGCGATGGGTTGCCTGTGGCAACGGCTCCCTCCCCACAAGGAGCCCCCATGGGTACCACTTATTGCAATTCTGTTTTCCAACCAACGAAGGTGCAATATTGCAATATTTACCATCTCTCCACTGCTTTTTTGCGACCAAGGCTTCCTGTCCTTCTTTGACATACTCCTACAAGCAAACCTTGCGGCCTTGTTACGATCGTGACGCTATAAGGCAGCACCTGGCAGCCCACAGTCCAGCAAAAGAGCAAGGCCCCGATAAGCTCAGCTCCACCGCATTCCACAGCCCGCTGTTGCTTATGCGCTCGTGCCGTCATTGCGCTACCAGGCATCGCTTCCCTTTGATCGGCTTCATCGGGCTTTTCAGCACCTCCATCATATCTCCATCCTCCGCATTTTTCCACGATCCCCGAGCAAGTCTCTAGATCACCTCCGACCAGCGCGAGTGTGACTGCCGTTCAATAGCACATCGACGTCGCCAAAATGTCCGACTCTGAGGTCGACTATCTGCAACCGGGCTTCGACCCTACCTCAGTCACCATCCCGCGCCTTCGCTCCATTCTCATCACTCATGGCGTCGACTACCCCGGAAATGCAAAGAAAGCCAAGCTGGTCGAGGTCTTCAATGAGAACATCACGCCACAAGCCAAGAAGATCCTCGATCGTCGCGCCAAAGCAAAGAGATCAAGCATGGGCATCACAAACATCGACAACTCCGTCGGATACTCGGTGGCCAACAACAATATGCCCCCACCAAGCACCTCCAAATCCCGAGGCAGGCCCAAGAAGAGCGCCGGTAGTGCCGCCAGCAGTTTCAAGGCCGAATCAGAGGAGCCCGAGCAGATCTCTAACCCGCTCAGCCTGAGCCCTAGGAAACGCTCGCAACGATCCACCAGTCGCCAGTTGGGCTACTCTGATACCGACACCGATAGCCACTACGAGACCCGACGATCACCACGCAAGTCGTCGCGTCGGTATGAGATGACGCCGCAGCCCGAGGTGCAGCAGGCGCAGGAATCCGAGGACGATCCAGACAATGTTTTCTCGACCGATAATCCATTCCAAAGTGGCAGTTCCCCTCTGCCTGAGGAAACCCCGTCGAATCGCAGGAAGACCCCCATTTTTGAATCGCCCGCTCAGCGACCAGCCAGCTCGGTAGCCAGAAGGCGAACCGAAGAGCTCAGGCCCGCCGGTACGGAGCGTTCAGGATATACAAAGTCTATTGAGGTACCACTGAGTGCAGTGTCACGGCCCAAGACTCCCCAAACTCCCGAGCCTGAGCTGGAACCCAGTGAAGAGTTTACGCCTGAGGAGCAGCTTGCTCTAGCCCAGGAAGATGCTGCTAGGGCACAGACAGCGGTAGTGCCTCTTCGCCAGAACAAGAGGTCGGGAGGTGTGGGTACACCGCTGTCGGTCCTCCTTCTCGCCCTTCTAACCGCATACGGGGCTTGGTACCGACAGGAGAAAGTCGCAGTCGGATACTGTGGAGTGGGCAGATCGGCACAGCAGGTCATTCCACGTCACATCAGCTTTCAGGAATTCGAATTCGAAACCCCCGAGTGGGCGATCAAGTTGACAGAACCCGAGTGTGACCCTTGCCCAGCCCATGCCTACTGCTATGCCGACAACTCTGTGCGGTGCGAGGACGACTACATCCTGAGACCTCACCCACTGTCAGCCGGCGGCCTCGTACCGCTGCCACCCACCTGCGAGCCCGACGGTGAGAAAGTCCGCCGGGTCAAAGCTGTGGCTGACAAGGCTGTGGAGGAGCTTCGCGAGCGCAGAGCCAAGTTTGAATGCGGGGAATTGGTTGATGAGAATGGCCAGACACCAGAGACGCCTGCCATCGCCGTCGAAGAACTGAAAGAGACTGTCAGCGAACAAAGGAGCAAGAAGCTAAGCAAGAAAGAATTCGATGATCTGTGGGCCGCCGCTCTGGGAGAGATTGAAACAAGAGAGGAAATCGAGGTGGAAAGAAACGAATTGGAGGAATACAAGCCGTAAGTTGCAACACTCTGACTCCAGCGCTGTTTAGCATCCTCCTCTCTTTCCTTGGCCCTGTTTGCGGAAGTCCGAGAAACATTTCATAATGATTATGGTGTTAACGCCCCAGCTCAACTAACCAGACGTGTGATCGATCCAGAGACGATCGAAGTTCCCGAGGCGTTCCAACCCGCCTATCGTCAACCTCTCTCGCTCGCCTTTCGCTCACGTGTGGCGTCCGCCGCTCCGTCCGCCTCGGACTGGAACGACATAGACTCAGCGTTATTTCAGTAGTGATGACGCTGCTGACGGCTTTGTACGGCCGCGCCCGCTACCGCTCAAACCGCGCCATTGCCGCTCAAATCCCAGGCCTCGTCGACCAAGTGTTGGCCCGATTGGCTTTGCAAAAGGAGGAAGCATACGAAGCTAGCGGCGAGGATGACACGTTCCTGTTCTTACCGAACTTGAGGGATGATATCCTCCGGCACATCCACAGTCTCTCCAAGCGTGAGCAAATATGGCAGCGTGTCAGAGCAGTCGTCGAGCAGAATACCAACGTGCGGACTGGTCAGCGGGAGGGCAAGAATGGCGAAGTTGGTCGTGCGTGGGAGTGGATTGGTCCTAGCGGCGCAATGGAAGGCAGCACACGCCGAAAGGGCCGGGTGTCCTGGGGCGCAAACGTGGACGATGAGAGCACTGCGGCCGTTCACAAGAAATGGGAGGAGCCGGGCTCGCGGCCCATTTATTGAGCGTGAAGTGAACCTGGCGTTGGTGGCGGACTTGGATTACCTATTTTTCTTCTTCTTTGTAATGGGGAACGAAGTGTGGCTCTGGGATGTACAGATTTCGCGAGTCTACACTCGTCAATGGAGCATAATACATGCTCCTTTCTGAGCTTCACATATCTCATTCTTGTGTGTGTTTGTGTTCATTGAGACAGATACCCTCGTTTTGTGTGGTTCTTTTGGGATGGAATTTGGCTCAAGGCGGTTGGCCGGCAAGTGGTTGCTTCGAGGGCGGTCGTTATCTGCGAGAGGAGCTGGCAAGCCCGTAGTATCATACTTCGGCACTGCTTATTTCCATAGGTCTATAGGACAGAATAACACTGAACTTTATAACGATTATCGTTTATTGTGTCCACTGGTTTGTCAACTTGATGCTACTGGGGAATCAAAGCTCCTCAACAAAACGCTTTGGCAGAAGCCCTGTCGATTTTGACTGAACAGCAAGTAGGCTAATACACTACAGTTGTAGGCTCCATACTGTACCCTCAAAATGCCTCCCTGTTTGAAAAGAGAAGTAAATCAATCCCCCAAAGACCCAGCAATGAACTCCAATATCCGAGTGCTAACATGCGCCTGCCCAACGCTACTTGACTCTTCAATCCATGTGATTTTTTTCTGGTTACGACAATGCTGGGTATCCTGACAACCAACGCAAAAGACCAAAACTCCACTGTGTTGCTGACTCAACCACATATAAGGTCCAAGAATTGTATATATATCTAATCACGCTCTCTTGTCTCTCTGTATCTCTCTCTAGATATGCTTCAACTTCTTCGTCGCAATAGCCGCAATCACCGCGGCCCAGGCCCCAATAAACAAACACACGGAAATGGCATTCGGGCCATCCGTACTGTGATGCTCACTTGGGTGCGCATCAGTCGCCAGCTCGGGGCTCTTGCCCGGCTCGAGCACCGCAAAGACGATGGTGCTGATAAACGTCCCAATGAATTGTGGGATGGTCTGATAGATGTTGAGTATGCCAAAGTAGATGCCGGACAGCTCGCCTGTCGTTCCGCTGTTGTTGGAGAGGTCATCGGCGCCGTGCTCGAGGTGGAGAGAGTCGGTGCGCGTAAGCTCAATAGCAGCAGGGTCGGCAGAGAGTCGTCGGTAAGGCGCAGAGTCGCCCGAGATTTTGTTGACTTCCATGCCCATCATTGCCACAGGTGCCCATGAGACAATGGACCATGCTGTTAGAAGGGGAAAAGAAAAGAAACCTTGTTAGCCTACTGTTCTCAAAAGCTTCAGTGAAATTAGAAGAAGTTGAGATAAGATCACTTACGTATGCCACAGAAAACAACCAACACAGTCGCAAAACGGAAACTCATAGCAAATGGCGCAAAGACCATTGCACTCGCAAAAAGTAAGTGACCAGTCACCCATACCGTGAGCAGGTCCGGCTTGACTTTGGCCAGCGCCTCCAGCAACGGCGCCACGCTCTGCGGGGGCCGTGCCGTGAAGCCCTCGTCCTCGGGCGAGCGCACAAAGAGTGGAAGCAGCCACGCACCCGTGAACGTCATGAACGAGTAGATGGTCAGCGTATAACTGCCGATACGACCCATATCTCCCAAGGCGTCTCCAGAGTTTCGGACTTCAGCCGGCACATCGTAGCGGAAATATGTCTCGCCCACCCATGTACTCCCGTACACGTTGAACGGAAACCATCCGATCCATCCCCAGAAAACGGCCCAGCAGATTCCCTGAATACGCGGGGGTAGGTCGAGGAAAGTGGACCAGATCTGCGTCAGGACTTTCCACCGACTGCCTTCCCCGTCGCGTGGGTCATGCTTGGTGCTAACCAGCACGCGCTCCGTGACCGCCCAGCATGTGAGACCCGAGGTCAGAAGAATGCCAAGCGCCGCAATCAGAGTCAGCTGCTTGAATTGCGTGTCACCAAGCCACGTGCCAAAGGTCCCTGGGAGGTCAACAGCGCCCATGCCATATCCGACAATGTGGCCTAGTGAACCCATTCTTCCAGCCCATGCGGCGCCACTCTGCTGCTTGGCGATAGGGAGGGTGTCAACGAGGAGGCTTCGGGAGCACGACATGACGGCATTGATAGCAAAATCGGTCACATATAGTGCGGAAACTGCGAGGAAGATAATGAACAACTTGGCGAAGTCAGTCTCTGTGGACATGAATAGTGACGTGATTTCTTTGGTCCAGCCGAGTGTCATCAGGCCGCCTGCGACAATGGCTGACCCGACTACGATGTATGGCCTTCTGCGTCCCCATTTCGACCTCGTGGAATCCGCCATGACACCGACAATGGGTTGCACAATGAGGCCTGACAAAGGGCCGGCGATCCACACCAGAGATGTCTGACTCTTTGTCAGACCCAAAGCTAGAAGATATGGTGTGCAGTATGTCATCTCGACCCCCTTTGGAAAGTTTAGAATTAGTTTAGCGATATCATGAAATTTATCTTGGAAATAGAGTTGCTTACCCAAGTAAAAGTAATCCCAAGATGCACTGCACACAGCAGCATCATCCGCACCCATTCCGACCGTCCCTTGATAGACGGCTGACCCGACCACGATGAAGCCATGCTGCGCGTATCACCTAGAAGGCCCTCACCCTCTTCGCAATCGTCGTCCCCCTCTTCTGTGTAACAAGTGGCTGAATCGCCCGCCTCCTCCTCCCAGCTGTTCCCGCTCTCGTAGCTACGCTCCCAGTGCTCGCTATATCGCTTGTAGAAGTCGCTCTGCCCGTAAGAAAGCTTTCGGTATCCGGAATGCTGGGTCGAGAGTTCGTCGTCGAGGAGACCAAAGGTCCTCTTTGGTGGCCGCGGGGAGGTCTTGAGTTTCACTGTGGGAGGATCGGCGTCAATTGGTGCTGGAGATGGTGGGCGAGGTGCGCTGGTACTTGAGATCCCCGCGTTGACCATCGGGAAGCTTTATGCGAGCAGTATACCTTTGGGGGAGGGGGAGGGACGCTCTTTGGGCAACAACGGGGGACACAGAAGTGCGGCTGAGTAGTTCAGGGAGAAGGCATATGGACGGCTCGGGCAAGACGTGCTCGCGCCCTGGCAGCAAAGGAAATAATCAAAGAAGCAACTTACATTTACTTTCTATAGCAACTGAATAGAATGGCTCACAGCACCGGGGAAGGGAGCGCGAATCGAGGGAGAGAGGGGATTACTGTTTCACCAGTGTGACCGTAAGCTCGAGGTTAAGATGAAGTGTTGATGTGAGGACTGGAATGGGACGTAATCAATTCGAGGGTCCAAGCAAGGGACCCCCCATGCTATAAAAATAGCACTCCACTAAAGGCGCGCCCCCCTGAGGATTCCCCAGACCCCAAATGACCGGGCCCTATAGTAGGCCCGCGGCTGCAGCCGTTGTGTGTCCCGGGACCGCGGGATCGGTAGGGGCCGGAGGAGGAGCTGCAGGTCTGGCAGGTGGCAGGTTATCTAGGTATGGGACAGTTATCCCAGAAGTGCAACAGGTCACGGAATAAGACACCATTGATGTATACATTCGACTATCATCTGGTAGGTTTGGAAGCATCTTGCTGATGCTGGTCAGGCTGAAATTTTCAGAAGGCAGCTCAGAGGTACGAGAAACTTGCTCGTACTCCGATCCCAAGCAATCTTCCAACTAGAAATGTACTCATGGTTTGCTAATGCATCTGTCGAGTTAGCCCTGATGTATGCGGTGCAAGATACCATACTCCCGAGCTAGATATGTGCTGTTTTGCATCCGCTGCAATCTGAGTGTTTCTTCGCAAATTAACGTATGCGCTCACCTACTTCGAATACTATGGTCCACTGCGAATTGGCGCATTCCATCCTTGAACGCCAAATTCTGACTCGTGTAGATTACCAAATTCATCTTGCATGCAGGCCAAAAGATCCCATTCCAGTCAAAAACGCAAAACGCAAGGCCTGGTCAATCTCTACCGAAACCACCTCGGTACCCTTACCCAGATGCATTTCGGAGAACTCGAGGCAAACCCAAGCCAACTCCCAACAGGTCTCTCCGCCCTACCCTCTTCGTCTTCGTCCTCTTACCTCTAAATCTCCGCAAAACCATCTGATTGTTCATGGCCCACGTTCAATAGCATCAACGATGTCCCTGCGGTAATGCGAGATCAGGCCCCTGCCCCTCTTGAGGCACTGTTGCAACTCACGCGCCTTCTTCACCTTTGGTCTAAGTATTTTAATGGAGGCTTCGATCTCTTCCAGCTCAGCATTATGATCTTTCAGCCACTCGTTTCGCTGGTACTCGTCAGAGACGCCCCCCGATGAGGCCTCGGACTTCAGAATGAGTCTGCTCCGCTGCTCATCTCTCTGCAGTATCGCCACATCAAGACTGTGCTTGACCGCGATCCTAGCATGATCTATATGATCTCTCAATTTGTTGAGAATGTGACCGGCTTCTTGCGCGATCTGCAAAAGACTTTGCGCATGGATCCCTCGCTGATGAAGTCGAGTCCGGGGGCTCATGATAACCTGTTGCGAGACTTGCTTCTGGCCATCAAATCTCTCGTGGCCGGGAGACATCGACTGGACCTGGTGGACATTCCTCTCAACTTTCTCCTTGAGGTAATTCGTTGTGCGAAGCTGCACAGACTTATCCTCTGGAAAGAAAATGCTGAGAAGAATGTGACGCCAGAGCAACCAGTCTGTCTGCCTTGCGAGTGGTGCATTGAGGGGACCACCGCCAACAACGCTCATGGTCGCGAGACACAGCATCAAGCCTCCATTATGATCCGCAAGATGATAGGAGCTGGAAAAGTCGTGCTGAAAATGCCATGCGTCAGGACTGAGATTGTATCCTGGCAGTATTTTCTCAAGTATTTGGAGGATGTCGACGACAATACAGGAGATTTGTTCGTTCTCATATTCCTTTCTGCAAGCTGGGTAAAGATATTGTATGTACACCTGCTTTGCGGCTGCGCTGACCACGCTCACATCAATGAAGGTCACGACAGCAAGGATTCGCTGGCCAGTCTTAAGCTTGAATGGTACAAGCAGGGTCTGCCGCCTTCCACCTATCTGACTGAAGACTTGCTCAGCGCCAACTTCAACACAGTCCGCAACGAGAAAATCATATGGCCTTATTGCTGCAAGTTGCTTCATGATGAGGATTACGGTCTGATCATCCCAATCATTCACCTGCATCAGAAGGTCAGCCTTGGAATTGGCGGCATCGATACGCTTCGAGGGATTTTCTTCAGAAGCTTGGTCGCATTCCTCCTTGATAGTATGCTTTCTCGAAGATGACATGCGCCTCTCTTGTAGATCGGGCGCAGGATCATGGCTCATCGGCGTAGTTAGGTTTGCAAATCCATAAGTAGAGCTTTTCTTACTGCCGTATGCACTCGAAGGGGCCCCTGAGGGGAACTCGTCGGACTCGATGGATGGAAGGATAGAGTCACAGACCGGAGTCGAGCGTCGCCGTTGGCTGAGGGAGTTCGAACATAGCAAGGGTCGGGGAGCATTCTCCTGTGAGTTGGCTGCACTGTGACCGGCCCTCTGCTTTGGCAAGGAGTCGTTGCTCTCGCGTAGCAGTGTCTTCTGAGGGCACGGATCACCTACGACTGACAGGCCTCCCACAATATTCTCCTTGACGCTTTGCGAAGGAATTACAAGGACCTTTTTAGATAAAGGGATACCCGACAGTGCCTTCTTGTTGGACACTTCAGACTTCTTCTCTTTCCCTGTTGGCCTTTCAAACTCGGGATTGGCCGGTGCCAATAAGTTTAATATTCTTTCAGTGAACAAGGACGGCATACCGCGCGACGGGATCTCTGTTGTATCAATAGGTGCTCTGTTCTTCAGCGCCGCCGCTGTGCACAACATGCGCTTGTACCCCTCGGTGAAGGGCCATGTGTCGCTTTTGCTTCTCTTAAAGACGTGGATGCGTTTACGAAAGTCGTCCACTCTTGATTTAATGAAGAAGCTGTTCCCAAAGTAGAGAATCAGTGAGTAAATGGAAAGGTCTGAACGAGCTGCTATGATTTGCAGTCGGGAAAGGGGACATGTTGTAAGACTGCTGGAGAACTCAATTCGTATGACCCGTTCCAAAATGTCTTCCTCGATGTTCTCAGCAGCCCAGAAAGAAAATGGTTCCAGATCCTCGTTGCGTCCGTAGGGGTAGACGACAGCATTGAACGTTTTTCGGTAGGACTGCCGGAGTCGAGCCCATGCCGCACGAATAGTACTGTCCGATGCCTCTTCATCTCGAATAAAGATTCGAAACCTGTCGACCTCGGTGTTCCAAGCTTGTCGAGTCGTATTCGTGAGTTGGAGTGCTGTTGTCCCGCCCTGTACAGACGCGAAATCATTCGAGCTGGTTTGACGCAACTTTGAGCTCTTCCGAGACAAATCGGGACGAGAATCACCCTTCTTTTCCATTGTTGCTATTGAGATACAGCACCGTGAAGTCTTGGTGGATGTTACTTTCAAATTACTCATTAGCAGGAGGAAGAGATGAAAACAGAAATTTACGGCCAATCCGGATCGGGAGGGGAAAAAACGGGGACAATGTTAGTGTATGAAGGTCGGAGTAAAAGAAAAGCCCCCAAATTTGTTAGAAGTGGAAGAAGCAATCACTTACAGAAGTAGCTTCGGGTGGTAACTAATAGCTGAAGAGAAGGCGAGCTCGTGCAGCAATTGCTTTGAAACGGGCCAAGAAGAAAGCAGAGCAACGGTGTTAGGGAACGCGTGAGGATGATGATGGCATAAGTGTCAGGTCGAAAAATCCTCAGAAGATTCTGTAACCGCGTCTTTACGCAAATTAATAATTGCGAGACAAAAGAGGTCGCTACGAGAAGGTGTGAGGGGTGCGGTCAGGCTCGGTTATGGACTTCTGTTGCTGAGAGATCCGCACAAGTATCAAGAAGGACTCTAGCAGAAATTGACTTGTGTAGTGAAGAAGGAAGGTATCGAACCAATCAGAATCTTAGAAGGTGCGTCGAAGCTCTTTGAATCAGGAAGATGCAGGCTTTGTCAAATTGTTTGTGTGTATGCTCTGAGGTGAGGGTGCTATCAGTGTTGCCATGGAAAGCACCTTTCAATACCCAGAGAATTTCCTTCTTTCTTTTCTTTCTCTCGCTCTCTCTCTTATTTCAACTATACTGCCTCGTCTGCAAACATAGCTAGTGTGCCTGATAGGTCAGCCACAGAACTGTGGTGTTCTGCTTTACAGAAAGCGCCGACTTACTTGCACATGATATGGACCTTCCGGCCTATCAAGGAGGCACGGAACTTAGCACTTCATGTCATGGCTAGGTAGGAACACTACATCCAAAGCAATATGAATATTTGCCACAGCATGCCAAACAAATTCAACACTAGTGTCGTCAAGACTA
The DNA here is from genome assembly GCA_027946515.1 of Gnomoniopsis smithogilvyi. NCBI lineage: Eukaryota > Fungi > Ascomycota > Sordariomycetes > Diaporthales > Gnomoniaceae > Gnomoniopsis > Gnomoniopsis smithogilvyi. The sequence continues at coordinate 5,446,468 of JAPEVB010000002.1, forward strand.
AAGGGTGTCTAACCTTTTCATTCCTGGGTATTGTCCATGAACAAGAGAGCTTCAGGGTTTCGTAAGAGAAAATGCAGATAAACAAGAATCAGACTTATAGTTCATCAAGTGGAGTTTAGAATCGCCTGGCAAAATCAGGATAGCCTCTGAGATGAGAATAGGTAAATCTCCAAATGCTGTCTTTGCACGACTATGAGCAGATATTGCTCATACAATCTCTTGGTCAAATATTTGGATAGAGTGCTTGGGAGAATGTGTGTCCAGACAGTATATTAGTATGCATAGGAAAGCAGAAGCACGACAATCAAGATTCCAGATTCCATATATTGTCAACCTGAGAAGTTCACATTAAATTAAGCCTTGTGTAGATCAGAATTCGGTGGAGGACGTTGAATTGAATTGAGCACCCTGACTAATGCTGCTCAATCCCTGCTCGAATCATGACGCAGTGCCCCTCCATCAAGTGGCCCTATACCCTGAACCATGTCTAGCTTAGGAACCTCCGGTACAGGACTGATTTCTTCCGGCTTAAGCTCACGATGGAACGATCAACCAACAACGGGTCGCATAAGCTATTACTTGGTCAATTGAGCAAATTTCTTCCAAGAAAGTTCCATTCGACCTGTCTCTGAAACCAGCCTTTCCTTCAGGTATGCCAATTGGTGCTGCACCTGCATTCCTGAGCATCTGACCCCTCCGTAAAAGTTGCTGGGAGGCTGTTGCGGGATTGACTCATTGTGCCTTTGTTTCACGATCCTCCAAAACTGACAGTTGAGTGCCAGTTCCCGTCCCTGTGTTGCGCGGAAGCCTCGATTTTCTCATTGTACACCACCGATACCTCCTAGAACAATACGAATAGCAACAGACTAAAAGTGTCCATGGATTTGGTAAACCAGTATGTGTCTTCCTTCGCGTTGCTCCCAGTTTTCTCTGCGTGGTCAAACGCACTTTGTCTTGGCCTCCCCCCCTCGAACCATGGAGTCAGAATCTAAACTGACGATCCCGGATAGCTTAGAAGGACGGTTGCTCTTTGCCGTGCCAAAGAGTGAGCCTTCCCCACCCCGCGTCAAAGTCCTCTCACTCGAACCAGACCACTAACCCATGCGCTTTAGAGGGCCGGCTCCAACAAGCATCCCTCAACCTCCTGGAGGGCGCCGACATCAAGTTCCGCCGTGAGAACCGCCTGGATATCGCACTTGTCAAGAACCTCCCCATTGCGCTCGTCTTCCTGCCTGCTGCCGACATCCCAACCTTCGTGGGAGAGGGCCAGGTTGACCTGGGCATTACGGGCTACGACCAGGTGCAGGAATACGAGGCGTGTGTCCGGGGCGAGACCTGCGCTCACTCTTCATCTGAAGATGGAAGACCTAGAGGATGTGAGACAGTGATGGACCTGGGATTTGGCGGTTGCAAGCTGCAGGTGCAGGTGCCTGTCAAGGGTACCTTCACCAAGGGCGAGGACTTGATAGGGAAGAACATCGGCACCAGCTTTGTCCACCTGACAGAGGAGTATTTTGCCAGGCTGGAGAAGGAGCTGGATGGTGGAAAAGCAAATGGAGAGGAGCCTACTCGCAAATCCAGGAGAACCAAGATTATTGAGCTGAGTGGCAGTGTAGAAGCTGCATGCGCGCTTGGCGTCGCAGACGGCATCGTTGATCTGGTTGGTAAGTTGAGTACTGGCCACAGCATGCCACTACCCTTCGAGGGCAAACTCAAAAGCTAATAGCAACATAACAGAGTCTGGGGAGACCATGAAGGCAGCAGGTCTCAAGGCAATAGACACCGTAGTGGAGTCGACGTCGATCCTGATCAAGTCGAAAACCCCAGCCCACCCGGAGATGGTCGAGCTCATCGCTTCTCGTATCCGTGGTGTGATCACGGCTCAGCAATACGTTCTTTGCCAGTATAATGTCCCCAGAAGCCACCTCCAACAGGCGACGGCCATCACACCCGGCAAGCGCGCGGCAACGGTAACACAGCTGGAGGAAGAGGGCTGGGTGGCCGTCAGCTCTATGGTGGAGAAGAAGAGGATCGCGCCAGTGATGGATGAGCTCGCTAAGGTCGGAGCGACAGACATTCTTGTGTTGGACATCCACAACTCTCGCGTAAATTGAGCGGCAAGACTGGAAAGGGCCTACGACCATGTCAAAAAAGGTGTGGAAAAGGGCCATAAAAAAGATGAGAGAGGGGGAACAAAAAGTGACTGGTTGCGCTATTTGACTTGGAATCTGAACCAGGGGCTACCTAGGACATCAACTTCAATCGGTCGACCCAGATAGAGGGCGTTTAGACATATTCATGTAATGACCATGAATCGGCATGATCCTTTCGCAAGAATGTCACCACTGTGGTCATCTGCACGCCTCACGCGATTGGCGAAATGGTCACGAACTGATACAGTGTACGTTTAGTGAATTGACAGTTTCTTTCTTCAATGCCATGCCGAAATCCGTATTTCGGGGGTACCCTCCTCCAGCGTTGCTCGAGCCTCTCCTCCTATAGATCAAACAGCTTCTTGAGCTCGGCCGCAGTATCCTCGGGGCCAGTGACAGTGTGCCCGATAGTCCTGGGGTCCTCGAAGATCTCATAATCGTTACCACCCTTGAACGTCTTGTCGCCAAAAAAGTGCACGGTAGTGTAGGCGATACCTCCCGTCTTCTTCGCCTCATTCTCCAGGTGCTGGAGGCAGTACGTCTTGTCCCAGCCAGCGGGGAAAACGTCAAAGGAGATCTGGCCGCCAATGCTGAAGGTCAGGCCCAGGTGACCAAAGCGCTCGCGCAGCTTCTCGACAAACTTCTCGCGGACCTTGTGCTCCTTGTCGTAGGCCTCGTACTCATTGCGCTCCTGGGTGCTGGCGTTCCTGCCAATGGGGGACACATTGATCATGCCGTTGCGGAACTCAATGAAAGTGCCGCGCTTGATCGGGATGTCCAGGTCGGCGATGTAGTGCAGGCAGAAAGAGGCAAGCTCCTTGTACTGATCCTCACCAATCCACTGGATGAAGCTGTTGGAGGGAAGGGCCTCGCCATTCTCTTTTCGTGGTTCAGTCAGTCCATGGCCAACAGAGAGCAAGGATCTAGGGCATGCCAAGACATTTGCCGCGACACAATCGCCCAGTCTCTATGCTCAAGAGACATTCTCAAAAGGCAGGACACATACTGTAGGCAGTCAAACCATTCTCAGCGAAGCAGAAGTCGAAGAGAGTCTTGACATCCACATCAGCGGTACCGAGCTGCTCCTGCTGCTTGACCAGGTCACTGCCACCCACAAAGCCGATGGCAACTTTGTTGCGTAGACGTGCTAGCAGATTCAGCATATCACCAGAAACACTCTGTTATAATTTCAAAGTAAGTCCGTATACTGAGAGGCAAATGATATGGCATTTGCGAAGACTTTTGGCATTTGTTGACTTACCTGGCGAGCAGGAGTAAGGGTGCCATCGACGTCAAACAGACAGATGGTACTCTTGATGGGACGGTCCTCCAGTGGAGGAAAGCTGGAGGCCATCTTGAGCTGTATTGATAACAGGAGTTGGAGAGAATCAAGGAGAGTGGTGGTGATTGTGGATCTTCAGGACACCTCTCAGAAAGTTGTGTGCTCGTCGAGGTTTACTGAGGAATTCATGGAGCTCAAAGGGGTGTAGCCGCAGTACGCATGGCACCCCACTAACGATGTCAGGGGTTGCGACAGACGGCAGGGATCCCCAGTCCAGCATAACATCAAATGTCAAGACGTCCACCAACCTATCAGCCTGCCAGCCTGCCTAGGTAGGTACCTACCTAGGTACGCATCTTGAATCAGCAACTTTCATCAGGAATGGGGCTCTCAAATACTACAATAGGTTGTATTCTTGACCGAAATCTTTTTTTTCTTCTTCTAGGTTAATGCATCTGCATGGCTTTGAAGCAACCTCTGTCCACTGAGCAATCAGATCAAATTGCGAAGGTTCAAAAAGTATGCCATGATCATGGCGAAATCAGGAGACTCCAGAAGTAAACAGATGACTGCGCTCACAAAGATACAGAACCTGTATGATCTAGAGAGTACTTGAGCTTTAGTAGCATATATGGAAAAGAGGCATGTGTACTTGGGCTTTCAAACAGCTTCAAAGCCAGGCTATTCGCAGGTCGTCTTAAATCTCCAATTGTATCACGTCTATGCAAAGTCTTCTAGTCCACTGCTTCACTTCCTGCTAAGCACTTTCTGTCTGCTATGATTCTACAAGGACAATCCAGCAAACCTCCCACAAGCCTGCCTTGCATTACTGGGCGTCTTCAAGCTCCATGCCGCCAAACGCCATCAATTACTTCTTCGCATTTTACCACCAGCCACAGCTGACCAATCCTTTTGAATGTTTAGGGCGTGGTGGGGATTTTTCACGACCGGCTGCCGCCCTCTGATCATGTTGCTGAGGCCATGTTTTCAGCTAGCGCCAGGGCATCAGACTCCATAAACACTCTTCGCGCAGCCCCGGTCACAAAAGCCCCCTCCTCCCCTCCCCGGGAACCGAGAGACCGTCGCACAGAAATGTCTAGGGCGCAGGGCCACCGCGTGAGCGCGAGACATACAGCACAAAGCAGAGGTTTTTTTTTTTCCCCAGCGGAGACAAGGCATCCCGTCGGCCGTCTTTGTCTCAGAATCAAAAAGTCGAAGCTGTCGTACTCTACTGATGGGCGAGGTGTCACTGCAGGTGGCTCGGCTTGGGAGATTGCACACCGGATCATGCAGTGTTTCTCCTTGCTGTGGGTGACATGATGTGTCACGTTGTCCGAAGGAGCTTCCGCATACGAGACACTTACACAATTTTGCAGCGGCGTGGACAAGCAACCTGGTGCTGGTATGCCTCGAGGTCAAAGTCACGCTCGGACGGGACGAGATTGGAATTTGTAGTAGGTAGGAGACATAGAAACCTCCTGATGAAGGACGTTGATAGCCTATCAATGATATTCTCGGTAGACGGAATGCAAGAAAAAAGAAAAAGAGTCCCACTGCAACCAAAACCCCTTTCCTTGCGTGTCTTGTCCGATCCTGTCTGTCTTGGCCTCCCTGATGTTTGGGAGAAGAAGAAATTCAAAATCTCAGAACCTTAAACCGTCCCTGCCAAGCTTGAGCTTGAAACTGAGGAGCTCTGAACACCGGCAGCGATGTTCAGTGTGGACCCAACAGGAGACGTGATGCAACCAACCCCTTCAAAGGGACGGAAAGTACGAAGATTGGATTCCCTTAAGAACGCCTCCATGAAATGCCGCCGTTATCTCCGACTGGGAAAAGCTTGGGTGTCCCCAAAGCTTGACATAAAGTGTCGCTACTTGAAGAAAACTCGTGAGAGCCTTCGTGGTATCATTGCTGCTGACTTGAAGACCTGGCCTACTTGCTCCCTCGCTGCGTTAAGCAAGAAAAAAAGAAAAAGGCAGAACCCTTGTTGCTCTTGGTGACCGTATACATTGGGTGTGTATGAGAGAAGATGACTCGCACATGAGAGTGTGTAAGGTGAGGTTGTGCGATTTTTCTTGGAGGTATGTAGACTAGGCTACGAACTGTTGGCTCTGAATATGAGCTGCTGACAGTGAAAAGAGCATGTTAGCTAACGCTTCCGCTTATGCCCTGCTGGAGGAGCAGAGAGGTTGTTTGAGGTACGTGCCCTGGACAATTGATCCTCTCCTTCCGCTGACATGGTAGGGCTCTCATTACGACCTCTGACAATTTCCGAGCCGTGTGACTGCACTGCCGGCCTTGATTGCCGCAGATATTGGGATGTATCTACGCTCCGGCCGGCCGCCTTGGCATCAGCTTGCCGTGACATATCTCGATCCCGGTTGTTTGAGAATGGAGCCCCGCCTAACGTCGCACACTTGAGAATCGTCTGGATAAGATGATTCTGCTGCAGTGGCTTAGATAGATATTCATCCATCTGCGCTTGGATGCAGCGTTCCCGGTCGCCCATCATTGCGTGAGCAGTGAGTGCGATGATGGGAGTCCTCTGTGTCCCAAGGCTGCGCTCATATTCTCGGATCTTGCTGGTCGCTTCGAAACCGCCCTGAAGAAACGTCAGTTGATATACAGCATTTTTTTTGGTTGTCATTTATCATTACGCCAGAGAACTTACCATGACGGGCATTTGTACGTCCATGAGGATAACATCGAACCTCCTGTTCTTGATCATCTCCACAGCCTCTAGACCGTTTGAGACAACCGTAACCACGTGGTGGTACTTCTCCAAGATCTTTACTGCCAACTTTTGGTTGACAGCGTTGTCTTCAGCCAGTAAAATCTCGAACGACTTGGTGTTGTCCGCAAGTGATGGTGCGGCTCTATTTTCAAGAGCCGGTATCATTCCGTTGCCAAGGTCGATGAGCTTACATGGCGTCGTCATGTATGAGGTGATGCCCAAATCAAGACACGACTTCAGGTTGACATGCACAACGGGTGCAAGAAGTACGATTGGGAGGTACTTGAAGTCGTCGATAGCTCGCAGCCTCCTAGCCGTGTCAAGATCATCAACGATTATCACATCGTACGGACAGTTGCCCTTCTCCCGTTGAGCGGTAAGAACCGAGTCCGCCTCCGAGTCTACGACGAAAGGATCCAGGCCCAGACCGCGCAACATGGGAGTGATGGACGAGCCAGTTCCGGTATTGCCCTTATCAATAAACAGCACCTGGTGGCCCCTGTAGGGGTGCAAAGGCTTGGCAATGTAGGACACGTCGTCATCGGCTGACCGAACGACAACGTTGAAGTAGAAAGAACTTCCTGATCCGAGCCTGCTTTGCACATGGATATCGCCTCCCATCAGGTTGACGAGTCTCTTTGAGATGGAGAGACCCAGACCCGTTCCACCGAATTTCCTCGTCATGGAGCCATCGGCCTGTTGGAACGTGTCGAAGATCAGGTCCAACTTATCCTCTGGAATGCCAATACCGGTGTCGGTCACGACGAATTCGATAGCGTACTCGTCTTGCTTGACGGTCAAATTCGACTTTTGTATCTGCAAGCTGACCTTGCCGTTCTCGGTGAATTTGATGGCGTTTCCAACCAGGTTGAGAATGATCTGTCTCAGTCGGAAAGAGTCGCCAACAACATGGTCGGGGACGCTGCTGTCCACCTGGTACGTCAACTCCAGGTTCTTTTCGTTCGCCTTGACTGCCAGAGTCTTTAGCGCGTTGAAGACGGTTCCACGCAGCGTGTATGGAATCTCTTCGATCACCATTCTCCTGGCCTCGATCTTGGACAGATCTAGGATGTCATCAATGATGATGAGAAGACTGTTAGCCAGACTGTTGACTATGTTCAACATTTCTCGCTGGTACTGTGTCAAATCGGTGTCGAGAGTAAGCTGCGTCATGCCTATAATGCCGTTCATTGGTGTCCGGATTTCATGCGACATATTTGCAAGGAATTCGGACTTTGTCTTGTTGGCCAGCTCAGCTGCCTCCCTGGCCTGGGTATTTCTCTGGATACTGTCTCTGAGGTTGAAAACCATCTGGTTGATTTTCCTCTTGAGCTGATCCATCTCACCTGATGCTTCAACTTCAACGATCTTGGTAAAGTTGCCGTCGGTCGCAGCATTTGTGATGTCCCCGAAGGCGCGCACTTGAGAAGTCTGGCCAGATTATGTCAGTATACACGTTCTTTGAAACGAGCAGGTAGGCACTCACCAAGTTGTTAGCCATGGTGTTGACGTCTGTGGTAATCTCTTTCCATCGACCCTTCAGACCTGCAATGTCTGCTTGGCCTCCAAGTATACCTTCGATGCCGACATCTCTTGCAACTCGTTGGACCTCGTTGCAGAAACTGTTCAGTCTATCCACCATGTCGTTGATGGTATCTTTGAGGATGAGAATCTCGCCACTGGCCTCCACGTCAATCTTACGGCTCATATCACCGTTCGCAATGGCCTGGGTGACACTGGAGATGCCGCGGACCTGTGACACATTAGCAAGCTTGAAGTCAAGCGGTACAGCCCTACCTGTCAAGAATGGCTTACCTGGGTTGTCAGATTTAACGCCATGACATTGACATTCTCCGTGAGATCCTTCCATTTACCCTCGACGTTCTCAACTTTAGCCTGTCCACCAAGGGCTCCCTCGGTGCCGACCTCTCTAGCAACCTTGGACACCTGGAAAGCGAACTGGGAAAGACGTTCCACCATGGTGTTGATGGTGTTTTTCAGATCGAGGATCTCGCCTTGAGCTTCGACGCTGATGCGCTTGCTGAGATCGCCCTTGGCGACAGCAGTTGTCACGTTTGCGATTTCCCTCACTTGTGTAGTCAGGTTCATGGCCATGCCGTTGACGTTCTGCGTGAGATCCTTCCAGGTGCCTTCGACGTCGTGGACTGTGGCCTGGCCACCAAGCCTTCCTTCAGTTCCGACCTCCTTGGCGATTTTCGTAACCTCGCGAGCAAATTGCTGCAGCTGCTCAACCATGGAGTTGATGGTGTTCTTCAACTCAAAAATTTCGCCCTTGCACTGGGCTTCGATTTTCTGGGTAAGGTCTCCCTTGGCGATTGCAGTCGTCACCTTAATGATATCTCGTACTTGCGTCGTGAGATTGTTGGCCATAGCATTCACATTGACAGTCAGGTCGTTCCACATGCCCTTAACACCATTAACGTCAGCTTGGCCGCCAAGCTTGCCTTCTGTGCCGACGTCCTTGGCCACTCTCGTGACTTCAGATGCAAAGGTGCGCAGTTGATCCACCATAGTGTTAATAGTCTGCTGCAACTGGAAAATCTCGCCGCGTGCAGGTCTTTCGATCTTCTTGGTCAGGTCTCCATGAGCCACACTGGTCGTGACCATTGCGATCTCGCGCACTAAAACAAAAAGGGATGAGTATCTCTCTTCTTTAGGAGCATGAACCAGGGGTACCCAAAGGCAAAGACATACCCTGGTCTGTGAGGTTTTGGGCCATTATGTTCACTGCAATGTCATCGTCAGCAAAGAGCTAAAGCTTCATAAAAACAGGCCTCGCCATGACCAACCATTGTCTGTCAATTCCTTCCATATGCCATCTACGCCCTCAATCTGTGCTTGCCCACCCAGAATGCCCTCTGTGCCGACTTCTCGTGCTACTCGGGACACCTCGGATGAGAAGTCACCCAGCTGGTCCATCATGGTGTTGATGGTGCGCTTAAAAGTGGTGATCTCGGGGTCCATCTCAACGTTATTCAGGCGTACTCGTTTGGAAAGGTCTCCTCGGGCTACGGCCGTCAGAATATCGCCAATCTCACGAAGGGCCTTTTGGAAGGCCTCGTTGGCTTTCTGGTGCTTCCATAATTCGCGTTCGAGAGTTGCCACACGCTCCTGTTCTATGATCGCAAGCGCCTTCTCCTGCAGCTGCTCCTGCTCGAGCAACTGCGCCTTGACGCCCGCCAGCTCTTGTTTTTGGCTGTCGAGAAGCTTGCTTTGGTCTACCACATGTTCGCGCAGGCCTTCGAGGGCTTCATCGGACAACCTGGGGGCGGCATCTTCGGGGCCTGCGCCAGCACCATTTCGACTGATGCTTGTGGGCTTGGGCTTGGCGGCAGCATCACGACCAGGTCCTGACGGTGACGAGGCTGTGTCGTCACCAAACACCGAATCAGTGGTCTCGTTCGGAGTGTCGGGGAAGTTGGTGGCGATACCGCTGGAGTAGGCCTTGGTCTCGAGTGTATGTATTCGAGCTGCCAAGGCGGCGAGCTCTCGCTCCAGGGCAATCTTCTCGGGCGTCTCTCCTCCAGGAAGCTCAATCGGCTTAGCTCCACCAGCGCGGTGGGCCGATGCAGCGTTCGCATCCCCCGCGAGGCCTCTGACGATGGCAGCCGCGGCCACCAAGGCCGACTGGTCGGCCATTGGGAGATGGAGAGCAGGTAGCGAATTCAAGTCAACGGGGTTAAAGGAGCGGAAAGAGGCCGAATCAGAATAACAAAGGTATAAGGTTCTGCCGTCCAGGACAACTTCATAGGGAATTCGAGATCTAGATTTTCGGGTCGAGAAGTTAGGGATTAGAGAGCGACGGTGAAGACTGAACAAAATGGGCAGGGTGTAGATGTAAGGTGAGGCGAAGAAAGGACCGCTACGACGAGAGAGCCCACATGTTCCGCCCAGGTGGAGCAGAGGTAGCCGCCGACAAGCCGGGAAAAAAATCCCCAGGACGAAGAAGGGATAAACTTGACGGGCTGGCGACGCAAAGAATGGGGGAGCCTGGTTCGGATGGCGATGAAGATGGGCTTCTGAAAGGGGGGAAGATGCTCTCACCTTGAACTGAAGTTGAGGATTAGGACGATCGAGGGAGTCAGTCGCTTGCACGACGTTTGGTTCGAATAGCCACCGTTGAAGATTTGGGCTCGCCTTACTTAGTCCGCGAGTCGGGGCGAAGGTCGAAGGAGAAGAACTAGAGGACGAGAGCACCAAGCCTTTGGTGGAGAATAGCGGACCAGGATGGATTGGGTTGGGAAGCCTGGGAGCGAGCACACTTGCAGCGACGTGGGAGCCCATCCGCCCATGTCCCAGACGGTCCACTTGCAGAGGCACGGCAGGGTAGCCAGGGCTTGGGGGTTGTATCTAATCAATGGGAGATCCGAAAAAGTGACATCCAGTCTGTACCAAAAGCATGGGGGAGTACAAACCGATTCCTCCTACAAGCCACAATCAACTGTTGCTTGTCCTAGGTAGGCAGGAAAGACACAAATGGCACCAGCCCCTCGTGCCGCTTACCGAGTACCTTGAAGAAATTACACCATCTTTTCAGGTGACACGAGGTTTACGTCCAAGGTACGATAATCTGCATTTCCAGCACCCGTGACCTGGCACAGTGCTGTCTTTAGTCAGCCGGGGATGAAGCTCGGGAGCCGGTCTGCGCATTGATGCTGGTGCGGCCTGCAAGCTGGGTTGCTGCAAAAGCAGAACGTTACGATAGACTTTTGGTTCTTGCTCGGCAAAGCCAAGGCCAAGACGAGAGTCAACAGAAGCTCCCGTAGCCATCATCGTGTAACGTCTGGTCCAGCCTGGTCTGGTCTTTGGTCTTTTTGACCAGTGGAGTACGCGTGGAGCGTTGCAGGCTCGGCTCGCCCATGGGAGGTGTGGAGAGGACATGGCCCAAGGTGCAGGCCGGCAACGCATGCCCGGAGATGCCTCTCCAACGATCTTTTTGTTTTGCCGTCTTCCGAGGAGGTTGTATTGGCCCGTGAGCTGCCGCAATCCCCATCTGTCGGCTGTCCTGTACAAGCACTGTTCTGAATGAGCGGGGTGGCCGTTTTTTCTTGGTGTCTACCTACTCAGTGATAGTAGTACCTGCGCTTCGGTGAACCTTTTTCTCAGCGCCCGGACGTATTCCGCCTCGAGCAAGTAAGAGATGACATGGGCTGTGCACCTGCACCCTCTTGCTTATAGTATGGTACATTTACAATACCTTTGCTATAGATATGTGCTACTGTAATGCAATGAGCGCTCGGCTCCGATGTGCATTGTAGAAGATCCACCGTGATGATAGATCTAGCCATCCCGAGGTCCGATCTGAAAGCCCTGATCACGCTGCAGGCTGCGTGTACTACTATGTACTGTAGGCACATACGCGTGGAGAGACTTCCAGTGGTTTGCTATACGAACACGGCATCAAAAATCAACCTAGACTGGCTGCAGTGATTTAGATCAGCATTATGGCCGTGAGAGAGGGGTGGCACGAAGCCAATTCTCCAAGCCTAGCGCGGCTCGAATTAAACGAGGGTCAACTGTGCCATTGGCTCGGCTGCTGCTGATCATTTCAATATCTCCCCTGCTGTCGTACGAGTACTTTGTAATTCGAGCCCTAGACCCTTGAAACAACAGAAGAGCACGACAGCCTGGGGGAAACGCTGCGCATGGCGATTCGTCCCATGTTGCTCTAGCGGCCACATACGACAGATTGCAGACTAACGAAGCATCTATAAGCCTTTTCCTGCCATCGATTCGCCGCTGCAGGTTGCATCCGAACTAGCATACCATGTTATGCTTTTTGTTCTCGAAGATCTTTCGTTTGGTCTTTCCAGCAACAAGCAGTGTGAACGGCCTAACCCCTATTTCTCTGATACAGTAGCGTGTAGTCAGCTTTTGTCGGCTTGCCAGAGTCGGTCTTTGCCCTTTTCGACACCACCTTCACGACTTAGTCTCGCCCGGATGAGCAATCATCTTTCGTCTAGCGTTGAAGACCCCTCTGCCCCCCCTTTTTTCTTTCTTCCTTTGTGACCCTTTCCCCTTCCTCGCTAGGAATTTGAAGGCTATGAGACAATCTTACATTTTTGCGCTCTTGATTCACAGCCACCGACGTAGGTGAGTGTGGGGTTTCGTACGACGACGGTTTTTTGTTCTCTCCCCAACTCCGACGGGGCCGGGGCCGAAAAGGAATTCAAGAGCAGGCTGCCCGGTGATTCGCGAATGCTTCACGACAGGTCCCGCCTTTTCATACTTAGTACTTCAGCTACGGGCGGCAACATAGGTAAAATAGGTAACCGAAGCATCGGGAGCACATGGCCACAAGGGCACAATTGCCCAACTCCACCAGGCTCGAGCATCCACAATGTCAAAAATGTCAGTTCCAGCGTGGCAGCGTGGCCTCGTTGACAGGCCTCGTGTCATGGGCGTGCAGAAACCGCCCTGCAGGCCATCTGCATCTACAAGCCGTTGCTCCAGTAAGGTCGTCGCTGTCAGGATCTTCCCTTCACCACGGCGGCATGCCTTGTCATCCTCTCGCACACTATGACGACATTCCATCCGCCCAGAGTTCATACATACCACAGTACTGGACCAGGAGAGATAAGTATGGCTTCAAACTCAAACTATTGGCAGCCCCCCTCGGCGACCCCACCCTTCTCTGCTGGTCGAGTCCTTTCCAAGGGCTTCTCATAACACAATTTCTGCCAAAAGGGAAAATGCCAGCTTCCCAAAAAGAGGGCGTATGAGGATCGCCTGGGTCCGGCAGGGAATGGCTTGCCTCTTGAGACCGCCTCCAATCGACCAAAAGAATTCCAGGGACTGATCGGCACTTGATCAGGGAGGATCCCAACAGGTGCCCACGCTACCCGCATGTCAAAGGCCTCCAGAATGCAACGAGATGTCGCAGTTGTGCCTGCGAGTGGTTAGCAAAAAGACCAGCGCCACGGCCGCGGAAAGCCACGCCCCAAGCAGTGGACAATGGACGAAATAATCCACAACTGACTGAACAGCGGAATGTCCGCCCTAGATCCTGGGTTTGGGAAAGGCCTATTTCAGTGACCAAGTCGATCCTTATAACGCACGTGTTTCAGATCGAACTCAACTTAGTCAGGTCAATTTTCTGCATTTCCAAAAGGGGAAGCAGCCAAAGCGAGTGATGTTCATTAAGAGGTCATCATTACTACGGCATCACTCAGAACCTGCCAAGGAGGGGGGGTTGGCTCGTCAGCTCGCTACGAATGAGGATTGGGGGCCGTTAAGAGGCGGCACCTCTTTGGCTGCCTCCTTTTCTTGGGTCGAAGCCGATTCGAATGGCTACGTCTCATTGACTTTTTGGCCTCCAATGGCACCGTTGCACCAGCTTTGCCAACCGTAAGCCTTCGAGGTCGGATTGCTGGTGGACCCCCAAACCACCCCCCAAACCCCGGAGCCGCTGAACTACAATGTGTGTATCATATTACATTGTATAGTACACAGAGCCTGCATGAACACGGACAGATGCCGACGATGGCTGTCAGAACCAGGTCTACAAAGGGCGCGGCGCCGCTAATGAGGTGAAATTCGTTTGGCATTACCACGCTTGACAGCCAATGCAGCTGTGCATTTGACAGGGCCGCCAAAGATGCACGACATTCGGAACTCCTTGTCCGATCTCTCGCCGGGCGGTCCGGGGTTCTTCCGGAACATTACGTCCCGTCGGGCACGGCCTTCCATTAGTTAGTTGCCGGCCGCTTGTGTGCTTTTCTAGTTGTCGTGATGAGGCATTGAATTAACTCGGTCGTTCACGAGTCTAGAGCTTTGGTCTATTATTGTCTTGTAATATTAGCAAGGCACGAGAAGTATGCATTCTGGGCAATGATCTCATGCCCGAATTCTAAATTGGCTGTCCTCGGCGGTTGGGCCGCAACCTTCTACCATAGGACGTGTACGTATCGCGTGTCTGAATAAGATTTAAAGTTTTCCCGGACGCATATCGCCGTCACAGGTAAACCTTATTTTGAACTTTCAAGGCGACATTTTGCAACCTCACTATGCTGAAAAGGCAACCCGAGTACAGAGCGGCACTCAAAATGTAGGGTTTCCTCATCGAATGTTGGTGCTGAAAGATCAACTACGTACAACCTCGGCAACACAGTACTACAGAGTAGCAGTCCATGCTTTACCTATATTGACTTGCTGCTAAGCTTAGTATCTGGCCGACCGAGTTGTAGGTGAACATCTTGATCGCTGCATGATGATGTGCAGTATGCAGCGACGCCGTTTTAAGATTTCTACCTGGCCCCCAAAAGAGCCGTTGAGGCTCAGAACAGACACAATTAAGATTTTGCACAGTGCATCTGCCGCGCGGCTGGTACGTTCCACTGCTAATCCATTACTGCTTTACCTTTTTTTTTTTCTTCCTCCCGCATGGCCGGATACGATGCCGTCACTTCTCCTTGCCTGAGTCAAACTCGTCCGCAGAAACAACCTCCTACCAGCGAGGTTTTGTCCGCAGTCCGGCAGTGGGAACCACCCAACCCATGGTACAGTCCATCCACCACACGAGCGTTTTAAAATTGGATCATCGGTTGACAGAGACTATGCTTATTTAGTGCCCCTGATTAGTGCCCGGATGAGCGGCCATGGGAAGGGCTCTAGGGCGCTTCTAGCGTCGTCCGCACTACATTTGGATTCATGCGCCAGGCGGACCAGGCAAGAGGCAGAGCCGAAAAGTAAGGGTCCAGGTAAAGTGAGGATATGACACGTCAGCCTCGCCGGCTGCGGTGATCCTCGAAGGTTGAGGCTATTCCTGAGACTTTGTAGTCATGCCGGACGTGGAAGAACGATGTTGGCGACTGAAGCATCTCCGGGACTCCCTAGGTGGACGCGAGCCACCACGGCAATGACGATCTGGACAGAGATGCGTTGTCGCAATCGTCTTCGTGTTTGCTTTTCCAGATCGAAGCATCTCATTGGTCTTGAAAGAGGGACCGAAACCATCCCGAATATACGCCGTCCTATCGAATCGGCCTTTTGCAACCTCGCGATGTAGCAGAAGTTATCGTCACTCGCTCATCGCATGAAATGAGTCACTTGAATCGTACATCTTATGCGTACAAGATCGTGGGCGGACATCTTGGGTGCGTTGTCGAAAAGGAAATAGGACGGTGATAAGGGGCTCTGGGTGCCTACGGCTCCATCCACGGTTGTGGATCGATTCGGAGCAACCCCACGTGTGGTTTGCATGGACCCTGAAAAGCGTTTGGCTAACGTGAGATTGTAGCTAACAATAAGTTTGGACGCGGTACTGGTAAAGTATGCCATATTTACTTTTATCTTTTCCTTTGGCCTCCCGGGGGGGGGGGTGGAATGTGTAAGTGTACGTGGATAGTGAGTGAAGCCGGCGGGTCGAATGAGCTGGATCATTCACGACTCCATTCCGGATTTTCGCGAATGATTCCTGGGTAGCATCATCCTCAAGTGCACCAGACCGTATGTGGAAAGGAGGCGATGGTTTCTACCACGGCTCATTGGCAGGTTCGTTGACTCAAATCTTTGTTTTTGGTACGGCATATTACTTCTTCGCGGCAGAGAGTTTGTGTTATTTGGGCTGTTTCGTTTCTTGTGTGTATCAAGGCCACTATCAGATGGAAATGTCACATACGAAAGTCTATCGTAGGAGACACTCGCAAAGGACACGCAGTTCATCTGCGTTGTCCTGAACAAGTCTTTCGCCAATTTTGGGAAAATTTAGGCTTGGTCATCTTCATTTTGAACCGCTCCAGAATGTAAACACGTAGCCGATCAGACTTTTTTGAATAATATCCATCAAGCTGTCAATGCATGGGAATCCACATTATCAACTAGAATTGTGGTGAGATCATTCAAGAGTTGAAGTCACTGTCTTTGCAAGTAGGTGGTAGAATCAACATCGACAAAAAGATTATCGTTGGCCCATGAAAAAACCAAGTGATTAATATTGAGGATAGTGTATTTGTTGTCCAAGTCTGGGGCCAATGCGCTCATTGCTCCCTACTCAACGGATTCTGTGTAGCTTTAAAGCCACTACAACATGAATTTGTCTGCAGAAGCCCAAGGCCAGGATGGTCCACATAGAGAAGAAAAAGAAACCATGACCGCCACAAAGTCCCACTGACGCCCCGTCATATCACCTTGCAAGCCAGTCTTTCGTCCACCCCCATCAGCCTCATGCCCTCCCGATCATTCAGGGCCCGACATATACCCATGCCCGCCGCGATGACGCGATTCCAACACGCCTGTGGATCCTTCTTGGCATCCATAGTGTTGTAAAACACGATCGTCTCTCCATACTCGTGTAGAAAGCTCATCTCCCGACAGCCTTTTGCCTCCGCACCCAGTACATCCTCTCGATCTCGCTGCGCCCGGCGCCAGATGAGGTCGCAAATGTGGCGGATATTGTGGAAGAGGGAGTCGGTGAACTTTGGTATGGGGTTTTCCTGAGCGAAGGTGGGACGATACTGGCCGCTGCCTTGACAACGCTCTCCACTCTCTCCACTAATGCCCAAAACCATGTGATGAAGGTGAATCTCACTGCGCGCTCGTCCATGTGGCCCAGCTTCAGCGTGAGGCGCCCGTCGGCCTCCGCGTCCGCTGCCATAATCCCCAGCCTGCCTGGCCCCCAACAAGTCCTCATCCTCATCGCCCGCCGCACGCCCATGCCGCAAATCCCAGTTCACCCGCAGGCTCTCCAGATGCCTCTGTGTAGCCGCCAGACTGATGTCGTGTATCTTCACCACATCGTCGACAAGTGAAGTCTGTGGGATAACATTTGGAGGCACACCCGTGCGGGAGGCCGCGCTGACGCTGTCTTCAGGGTAGATCGTGGACACGGCCTCGCCCAGCGTCGACAACGGGGTGGGAACTGCCTGATCGTCGACTCCTAAGTTATCTGAGAGTTCGTCCCAGGGCGGCGACTCCAATCTCCCGCTAAGATGGCCTGGCTCACTGTTGGTAAGGACTCGGAAGCTTTGAGGATGGCGAGACGCGCTGGACGATATGGGTGGAGGAGGACTCTCGCCTTGATAGCCTCCATGGAGGTGATGTCGTGATTCTGTAGAATACACACCCACGTAAGGCCGTGTCGACGGCAAGTGGATACCGACATTGTGGCGGAGGGGCCACTGTTGAGTTGCTGCTTCGAATTGCTGAGGTGTAACACCGACATTGCTTTCAGGATAAACCTCGCAGCAGGCTTGGTAACCTTGATGATGGACACCACCCTCGCAGTCGTCTTCCACGGATGCATGCACTCGCGACTCATCCACCTGCCATGGAACAGCATTGGTTGTGACCATGCGGGGGGAGATCTCGTCTTCCGGTATATCGCCGTACCCGTATACGCCGAAGCGAGGGCGCAAAAGCTCATTACGAGTTGATGGTGCTGAGAAGCCATGAAATTGGCTGAAGGGCTCGATGTGATGTGCGCTTGGCGCTTCAACCCCATCCGTTGATGAAAGCTGATGCTGCATCTGAGGAGTATTCGGCGTACTGCTGTGTGCGTAGAAACGTGCACTAGGGGATGGAGATCGATGAGCCATACTCGGATCCGACTTCGTTGGACTAAAAGCAGGTGGAAGGGAAAGAGCATTATGATTGAGATGTTTTAATCTGGGCGATATCTGGAAAATTGAGCCATATAAATACAAAACAGCCACAATGGAGGCAACTTGAAGTAGGACCATGGAGCGATTTAGGAAACTAGAAAATAGGTCACTGCGGGACGTGCTACTATGGAGTCTGTGCTGAGACGATATGAGGCTGATGGCAATCCTAGTCAAAGAGGTAGGGTCAATAATGTTGAATGTTTCACAGCTATTCATTGTATGGACCATTGTGTTCTATTCTAAGTATGCCAAATGACAACTCTGCCGTCAACTCCGGTTGCTAGACATCAAGATTAGCACTCAAATTTGGGCAGCAAAGAAGCTTTGAAGGAGAGACTCACAGCTGAACTTGGAGACTGATGCTCCCGAGGACTCGTACGGGCGGATTGTTGTTATGGTGTTTTGATGAACGGTGGAGAGTTTCGTGTCATCTTTGACCTTTCCCTTCAAATCCATCTGCCTGAACATGTTCAAAGCAGAGTCTTCCCTGGCGTCAGATAAGCCAGGCCTGGCCTTTGACTCCAAGGTTCCAGCAAGCTGCCAACCGGCCTCTCCGCCCTGAAAGCGGAAAGCCTCGCAATCGTAACCAGCAGCAATGATCTCTGTCTCATTGGACCAGAACAAGCTCATGAAGGGAAGCAGCTGCGTTGTGACGCTGATGACAGCCTTGGGAGGCTGCTCGGGTGCGCTCGGGTAAACAACAGTAATGCTGCTATCGTGGGATGCGAATGCGAGCGCATCGCCACTTGGGGAGAATGCCACTGAATGAACCCAACCAGCGGAGTTGTTGAGGAACTCGCCGCAGACCGTGTTGAAGGGAAGCCTCTCACCCCATGCGCTGGGCTCAGGACGAGCGTCAACTGACTTGATGAAGCTCGAGAAAACTCGGGCATGGGCGTCCGTCGAGCCAGCGGCCAGCAGTACGGAGTTGGGGTGCCAGGCTACACTGGTGATAGTACTCCGAATGGGCTTCTTCAAGTGCTTGGACACCCACCAGTCATTCTCCTCCTCAAAGTAGCAGATGGCGATCACACGATCGCCAGAGCCGACAGCGAATTTGGTCTCGGAAGGTGACCAGCGGACGAAGGTGGCGGCGCGATTGATACGGAGGAGGACGAGGGTAGGCTTGTAGCCCTCTGGGGACGGTTCCCATACCAGTGCATTCCGGTCTGCACTTCAGTCAGCGTGGTGATGTTTCTGGAAGTTTCATTAGGTCTATAGTACACACCCTGAGACGAGGTCACAATGCGACCCGAGTTGGGTGCGATGTCAACGCTGGTCACGGTCTTGTCATGTCCCTTCAGCTCGTCCTTCAGCTTGAACGCATTGCCAGCCCTCCCGTAAAGCTCGACGGTCGTATCTCGCGCGATCGCCAGAGTCGATCGGTCCGCCGAGAAGGAGTGGTCGGCAATTGGGTTGTGAAACAGATGGTGGACTTCGGGTGCAGCCATTTTGTCTTGAGAGGAAGAACGTTTTGCGGAAACGCGTGATAGGAGTAGCTCTCTACTATCACGAAGGTTAATTTGATCTATGCTGGCATGGGAAGTTGTGGAATTTCCAAAGGTTGTGAGGAGTACAGTCAGGAGGAGCTGAGGTTGGAAGTGCCCCCTTAAGCTGTTTACGTCACCTTCAATAGAGGCATACCCCTGTTATGCGGTAAGCAAGGCTGTCGGCACATTGAGCTTCACCAGGAAAAAAGGTGCTTGAGGAAAGCTACACGCGACGCGCCACCAACTCAATTCCTCCACGAAGCTCACAATATTAGTTCTTGGACATCTTTCCACCATTCGTGGATACCGAAGACGACGTTTCCCTATTACTACCCGAATCAGTTCCCACCCAACCTTCCAAGATGCCTCCAGCACCCCCTAAGGCGCCTCCCCCAGGGTCGATTCCCAAAAAGCCCGAGTCTATTCCTCCTAATCAGACACTCTACGTTCGCGGTGTACCCTCCGCTCAGATCCAAAAAGAGGACCTGCGGACAGCCCTGTACCTTCTTTTTTCAACATACGGGCCGGTGCTTGACGTCGTTGCCCTGAAAACCATGAAGATGAGAGGGCAGGCGCACATTGTCTATCGCGACATACAAACGGCAACACAGGCCATGAGAGCATTGGACGGGTTCGACTTTCTGGGCGAGAAGATAGTACGTTCACTTCTGACCCCTGAAATTTCCATCTGGATCAACAGGCTAATACATGCTACAGAAAGTATCATACGCGAAGTCTAAATCGAATATTTTCGCGAAGCTCGATGGCAGCTTCAAGGTACCCACAGCCACCACCCAGGCTGCAGAAATGACCGACCTGCAACACAGTATCTTCAACGCGCCCGTTCCTGGATCGGCCCCTGCGGCTGCAGCACCTGCTCCGTCTGGCTTGCCCGCGCGACCACAGGCCGCCCCGCCCGCAAGCACAGAGACTGCAGAGAATAGGGGTCAGAAGCGACAGCGCGAGGACGAAGACGAGGAAGAGGACGAGGACAGCGATGTGGCCATGGAGGAGGAAAGTGACGACGACGATTGAGAGTCCTCAGACTATAAGTATGAGAGTCGTCCAGGCAGGGGAGCCATCTTGGTCATATCGCCGACATCTGCGTAAGGCTCAGACCAACGCCATTTCTTTTGGCACCCAAAGTCCCACGCAGCCGCCGACCAGCCCTAGCCATACCATGAGGTAGTCCTCTTTTGAGCAGTCAAAGTTCGACATTGCATCGCCAAGAAGACAGGGGTGAACGAAGAAGCTGGGAACACCCGTGACAGGGTGGTGCTATTTTTCGTTGTGTTAGTATTAGACCTGGGCAAAGTGGTTTTTGGACATCAGGCACAAGTAATTGACGTATTTGCAGCAAAAGCAAGCACTTACATCCGCTGATATTCCGCCTACATTCCCAACTTTTCGAAGGCTATCTTTGTACTGGTCTGGGACCAGACGGCGGAAGACAGTGTCGATGTTGAAAGCGGGTTCATCCAATGGCAGTCTTTCAAGTCTAAACCAGAGGCATGGTGCTTGATAAGTTGGATGAAGATGAATCTCGTACGTGACAAAACCAAAGTCTGGCGGCTTTTGCACCTTCGAGACGACTGCCTGGGCGTTTGTGAGCTTTGCTTCGGCAGGTGATAGAATGATAAGTGGTGCAACCATACAGAATCCGAATCCTCGGCCTCCATCATGTCCTGGTCCTCTGTGCCTACTGTATCTGCGCTGTCATCGCCGAATGAGAAATTGTCGAGGCATGCCGACAGGTCCCCGTCGTCGAGTTCGCCATCGAGCGGCCGGATAATTTGGATGTACGTTGCATATTCTGCAGACGCCGAAAATGAAATGTTCAGCGCCCTGCAGACTCTCAACTTCCACCGCCGTCGGACTGGACCAAGAGTTGCCTGCGTGTATCGTCTATCAAGCTGATGACAGGCCTCGGCGAACTCCTCAGCCTCGAGGAACGGATAGTTTTTGAACTCGGCACTGCGTTTATTTTGGCTGTTCATCTTTTTTGTGTTGAGCTTACAGCATAAGCTTCATATGTGTAACCTTCTTCACACGAGCTCTGATGGCATATAACACTCAAGATAGCTTCCCATGGACAGACTGGAGATATGCGAGACAAAAAAGTGTACACCCGGTACTCAGTATGCACACATGCAAGATTGATTGCCAGATGGCGCACCCTTACCCAGGACTAGGTAAACTAGGTACCTAGGTGGGTCTTACGCGACTGCAGCAAGGACCCCTGACGAGAAGCCCCACTTAAACTTAGGTAGGAACTGCGCTTGTGCCGAAGCACACGACGACTCTCCAACTTGGCCGCTTCCAGCGTGCCATTGACGTCCACGGGTTCCGACAATACGTTGCTGTCCTTTTTGACATACCTTTCTTGGATCAAGACGACTTCATGTCAAAGCATTGACTACCTCACATAGCTATTCAATCTATTTCCCGACATTGCCTGCATTATAGCTACCCCACACTTCTGAGAAATCTTTATATAAATACCCAGGACTTGACTCTTGCCCACTCTCGGCATTATAGCTCCACGATCCAAGTCCATAGCCCAGGCGAACCCTGGTCTTGACTTTCGGACACATTGCTTCTATCTGGTCCACCCCCCTCCGTATTTCGAGCGCTAGTGGACGCGCTCCATGAACAACTCTCTTCGAGATCCGTTCAACCTTCGAAGAAACCTTAACGGCGCGCCCACCGCCGCGACCGCCCTCACACAGCTCAACCTCCTGCGTGCGACTGCGTCACAGGTCGCCACGCAGGTGACGGAGAGGGTCACCGAGACAGCAGCAGAGGCGATTGAACGAGGGAAACAGGCTGTCGAGGATCTGAACCAGAACATCCGCGAGCAACGAGAACGAGCAAAGGAGAAGAAGGACGACGATTATCACCAAGACGAGATCGGCGACCGCGACACACAGGCCGACAGAGAACAGGACATGTCATTCACAATTCCCAAAAATGTTCCCTCTTTTTCGAACCCACAAAGAGCATTAGAGGACCGTGTGTGGGGTGCGTCAGGAGTCACCGCAAGATCAGCACGTGGAGGGGGTGGTGCGGGCGGTGGCATTGTGGGAGAGGGACTGGACAAGGTCGGCGAGTTTTTGAATCCAAACAGGGGCACACTGCCCATGTACAAGGACAAGCCCTACGGATATCCCATAAGTTCGCGACACCGGCCGATATATAGGCGAAAGAGATTCATGGCGTGGGTGCTTATAATGGTGGTGGCGGTGGCCTGGTGGCTTGGCCTCTTCGGAAAGGATGGCTATGAGAAGCTTCCATCACTGAGGACGAGTAATTGGCTGCAGAATGAGGAGGCTGGATCCAAGACCAGTGTCGACTGGCTGCAGAGAAGGGACAGGGTGGTCGAAGCTTTCGAATTAAGTTGGGATTCCTACGAGCGCTACGGCTGGGGTAGGTGACGTCTCCACATTCTTAAACTGGAGGCTCGAGTGCGGGCATTGCTGATTAATTTCCTCCGTTAGGCTACGATGAATACCACCCCGTCAAAAAGTCTGGCAAGCACATGGCGACGGACGGGCTTGGCTGGATCATCGTCGATGCCCTCGACACGATGATGATCATGAATCTCACCAGCAGGGTGGCCCATGCGCGCGAGTGGATATCTAAGTCACTTGACTATGACAAGAATCAGGATGTCAACACATTCGAAACAACCATTCGGATGATGGGCGGCTTGCTATCAGCACACTACCTTGCCAACACATTTCCAGACATGGCGCCGCAAGCCGACGACGACCCAGGAGCACCAGGCGAGGATCTCTATATCGAGAAGGCCAAGGATCTGGCAGACCGACTGCTTTCAGCATTTGACTCTGAGTCTGGTGTGCCATATGCGAGCGTCAATCTTGGCAAGTACCTGGGCCTTCCTTCACACGACGATGGTGGTGCCTCGTCCACTGCGGAGGCCACAACGCTTCAATTGGAGTTCAAGTATTTGGCCAAGTTGACGGGCGAGAAGAACTACTGGGACAAGGTCGAGAAAGTCATGCAAGTTCTCGATGACAACGGCGCCAAGGACGGCCTCGTGCCCATTTACATTCACGCAAACAGCGGCAAGTTTCGTGGCGCGAACATCCGCTTGGGTAGCCGAGGCGACTCTTACTATGAGTACCTCATCAAGCAGTATCTTCAGACCAA
Source organism: Gnomoniopsis smithogilvyi (assembly GCA_027946515.1). Lineage (NCBI taxonomy): Eukaryota > Fungi > Ascomycota > Sordariomycetes > Diaporthales > Gnomoniaceae > Gnomoniopsis > Gnomoniopsis smithogilvyi. The sequence continues at coordinate 5,469,921 of JAPEVB010000002.1, forward strand.
CAAGAAGGAGCCGATTTATCTCGACATGTGGGAAGAAGCCCTCGAGGGAGTTCGCAAGCACCTGGTCACTTATACTGAGCACTCTCAGCTCACCATCATTGGTGAGAAGGTTAACGGCCTCTCTGGCGAATTGAGCCCAAAGATGGATCACCTGGTCTGCTTTATGCCAGGAACCATTGCCCTAGCTGTCACGGGCGGGGTTTCTGAAGCCGAGGCGAAGAAGCTCCCAACCTGGAATGCCCAGAAAGAGCGCGACATGCAGCTTGCTCGCGAGCTTACTCAGACCTGTTGGGCTATGTACAAGTATATGGCTACGGGCTTGGCGGCTGAGATCACCTTCTTCAACCTTCCCACCCCACAATTGCCAGAGGGCTCAAAGCACCAGGCACCCACGGAGCTCGACCCTGACCCAGAAGCGGAGTGGCGAAAGGACCTCTTCGTTAAGCCAGGCGACTCACATAACCTCCAGCGTCCAGAGACGGTCGAGTCGCTCTTCTACATGTGGCGAATCACCGGCGACGTCAAATACCGAGAGTGGGGTTGGGAGATGTTCAAGTCCTTCATGAACTACACTGCGATCGAGGACGCCGGTGGCTTCACGTCTTTGTCCAACGCCAACGTGATTCCTCCTACACGAAGAGACAACATGGAGTCCTTCTGGCTCGCCGAGACACTCAAGTACTTTTATTTGCTGTTCTCGCCCAACGACCTCCTGCCCCTTGACAAGATCGTCATCAATACTGAAGCACATCCGTTACCACGTTTTGATATGGGCCCGTTATTTTCTACTGGCTGGCAACGAAAACCTCGCGACAAAGACGGCCATATCATCGTCCCTCAGGACCCAGAGTCAACTACTTCAGAGTCCTCAGCTTGAATAGATTAGGTGGGGTCATTTTCTGTGTCTTTTGTACATAGCTCATCGGGCGGCGTTTCGGGTGGAAGGCACTGCTGGTGGCAAGCGTAGTTTCTATGAGCTCATTTTATGAGACATCGTCTCGGTGTCATGATGTCACCCATATTATGTGAGGATGTTTGCATACTCCTTTCTAGTTCTTCGTGTACAATCTGGCCTGGTCCAGACAAGAAGGCATGTACAAATGCTTTACATACACCTACCAGCCTTCCTGACCGTCCACCCTATGGCGAGCAGAACGCCGAGGCATTGCGCCGTTTTTCCGCCTGCGAACTACTTGCCACAAGGTCACTGAGCCCAAAAATACTACTCCTGGCACGCCAGGAAGTAGATCAGAGTACTGTATCGAGAGGGCAGATATCAACACCACTGGGGGGACACTCAATAAGCTGTTCAGCCATATCCTGATATCGCCCTTTCAAATTATTCACGGACTGTGAATGAGGTCACTGGAATTCTGGTCTCTGTTACCGGGTGTCGACATTGTATTCGAGGAGTTCTAGACATACTACTACATGTCCAATACCCATCATATCTGGTGGATGAAGTAACGATCCTACATACTGGACTTCAGGGAGCTCTTGACAGGGCGACCAAGCTCATAGCCCGACCAGCCACAATAACACTGCTATATATTCCTACAGAAAATTTCTACCCAAGAAACACTGACTACGACAGTGCCTGAAGCGCGCGATTGCGATTCTCAGCCAAGGTCTGAAGCCGAGTCAGAGAGATCACCTCTCCACCCTTCAGGGACAATAGATGAGCGCTCTTGATCAGATTCTTGATCTCCCGACCGTTCAGCTTGATCTCTGACAGCTTCTCTAACCCTCTGTCGGTAACCTCAAATTTGTCCCGGCCAGCGCGCTCAATAAAATTCTCCCAGACCTGCTTCCTCGCCTCGGGAGTCAAGTCGGCGTAAGGTAGAAAGAGATCAATACGAGACTGGAACGCATGGTCAAGACTCTTGATGCGATTCGTCGTCAAGAAGCAGACGCCCTGATAATACTCCAACTTGGTTAGGAACACAGCCACGAGCTCATTACGGGCGATATCATTGTCTGTCCGTGCGGCGAGGAATATGTCTGCCTCGTCCAGTAATAGCATCGCTTCCCAAAGACGACATAACTCTAGTGCTCGCTCGAGAGAGGCCTCGACTTCCGAGGGCACCGTGCCTAAGCTGGCTGCACTGATGGCAAAAAGCGGCACCCGAGCACGCTCAGAGACCGCTTCGGCGGTGTAGGTCTTGCCGACCCCCGGCGGGCCGAACATCAGGATGATGATGCCACGGCCTTTGTCGGCGATGAAGTCGTCAAAGTCATTGCTGACAAGCCGCTTGTTCTCGACGAACTGCCACGCAAGATCCTTTTCATTGCCTGGCAGCACCAAGCGGTCAAAGGCCTCATCGTTCCAAAGGATCTCGGAGAGGTCGGATATGTTGAAGAGAGCTTTTCAGTGGAGCAAGTCAGCAGGATGAGTTGTGAACACAAAGCAGGACTCTAACTATTCACGGGATCCACTCACCCCAGTCTTTAGTTTTGAGATCCAATCCTCTTAACCAAGGCGTGGCCAGCAGACATTGAGAGTCGGACAATGGTTCTAAGTCCTCGTTACGACTGTGTTTGTCTTTTGATGTAATTGCAGTCATCAAAGCTCCATCGCCGTTGTCTGTGGTAGACAAATTCTCGCCAGAATCTGTGGCAGTACCACCGAAAGGTACACCTTGTGAACCAGACGTGCTTTCTACCATTGGCCACGCCGACATAGGCTGACCTGGATACTGCGGTAAAGCTTTGAAAGGAGCGGGCGTGGCGCCAACAGGGCTATTCTGGCGTTGCTGTCGCCTGGCGACTACACGCCGCTGTAAACGACCGACCGAGGAGGTGCCATCCGGCACGATTTGTGCCTCGGACTTTTTCTCTGGACTCTGATGCTCGGCATCTTTCAGTGAACGTAACGCAGGCCTGACTATGTTATTGCTGGAGAAGTAGGCGAACGAATCAATGATGACCCGTCCCTTGACAGGTCTCTCCTCTCGCTGAGGCGTCTCCAGCAAGATTTTGTTACCCACGCAAGTCCGAAAGTGGTATCCGCGAAGACTCTCAAACTGCCGCCCCCGGGCGGTCAATCTTTTTCTGATCTGCTCTTCGTCCGAGCAGAACGACAGTGGATATGCAGCCAGGCCGTTGACGAACTTGTACCCTGAGAAGAAGCCAATGTTGACGGTCGTCGTAGCAAAGCCACAACGATCGCCATTCCAGTCGATGTACTCTAGCTCCACTTCCCACGAAGGCATTCCTTGGCGATTCCTCTTCTTCTCATATCGTACCACCTGTGCGGCGGCTTCAATGCCGTAGAAGCTCGTGAAAGCAACCTCTCCCGGCGGATACACCTGCCAGACATCGTCAAAGAGCACCTTTCCTGTCTCCTTGGTTTTCGAGAGAGCTTCTATCGATGGTGCAAGAATAGGGCGCAAAAAAGCCATCAGGGAATCGATAGAAGTCTTCTCCTTGGGTTCAACGGAAGTCTCGCAAAGATCATTCAACTTGGGCCATCGATGGACAATCGGGCTGTACGGTGCTTGAAAGGTCCAATTCTCGAGCTCGGGGTCAAAGTCCTGATACCTGTTGAGAGCTTGCCGCAACAGCGCACGCATGGTTGCGTCGTTCACAGTGAAGGACTCTGTGAGCCAGACTGTATCACGGAAGGCATACCGTTGTATGATGGGCTCGCTGTGAATCGAGGCCTCGAGGTCGTCTTGCTCAGCGGCTTGGGTAGGAAACCTGGCGTACCGACTTGGACAACAACCGCTAGGACAGTCATATCTATATAGCCTGGTTACGCCTGACATAGTTGGCGCGCTGGACTTTGAAGAAGCAGGAATACTGGATTCCGTGGTTTCCCCCATCTTTTGATGTCGAGGTATTCTGGCCCCATTCGGATCAGCCCAATGTTGAAAGTTAGCTCGTGCGAATGGAAAAAGAGTAATCTCGAAGAAAATAAAAAGTCACAAGGAAATCTTCAGCTCATCCAAGGCAGCCACTCCACGTCAACTGCGGCTTACTGCATAAGATGATGTGGATCCTTGTACTGTATCGCAGCCTCGCTTCAAGTCGCCGTCGTCAGAACAGACATCCTTTGTGAACTGTAATCCTGCAAGTACAGCCAGAGCCGTCCAAAAGAACGACAAAAGTAAATGTCTTCTTTTCTTTGCATTACATGAGGAGTCGAAAGGTGGGGTTGGCGGGAGGGGAAACGGGGTTGTCTGCCGGGTCTTTGTATGAACTGTGCTAGTCTTGACTTGGAGGAGACAAAAGTACCTCTCTTTCTATACTTTCCACTATTTTTGCATGATGGACATCTGCAGAGCCCAGAAAACCCAGAGTCCTTCTTGTCCCACTTGCATTGTTCAGCCTTGAGCCACAACATTTCTCCCGAAACTTACTATTCAATACTGATCAAGGTTACTGCCTTGCACTAACGCTTATCAAAGGACCTGTGCGGCTTTTGAAGAGTTATCACGGAGTCCGGATACTCTATGTTTGAGGCCTTTGCTTGAAGTTGTAATAGATTTCCAATAGAAGGCCATACAGAGCATTGGCATTGGCTCTGCCACAATTTAAATTTATCAATGCTGCCCGCTCAGCTTGGAGAGGATGTATCATAGATGTTGTCCCTGTTGTACTGCTCCATGCTTCCATTCTGTGTTGTCTCCTCTCCCACATCTTTGTATCTAAAATTTCAAATACACTTTTAGTATATGGGTAGTCAGTCAGCCCGAAGAACATTATGAAATTGGGCGCTCGTCTGGACACTTCATGTGCGGCCTCAAAGTATCGTTGAAGAAAAGAATGGACACAATGACACCCAAGACATTAATGGTCGCAAGCTATCTTCGGCAGGCGAAGAAGCTTTGGAGCCCAGGTTACTTATTTGAACATGATAATATTCCAATGAAGCACGCCTAACGTAAATCAACAAAGTAACCTATACATCTTCTTCCACCGCGGCCACGCTCTCCTTTCCTCCACCTCCTGCTCCAATAAAATCGGCAGGTTGAAATCCCTCCTCCCGGTATCAAGATCCATATCCGCGGTCTGCACCACCTTGGTCCGACACCACACCTTGTACCCGATGTACATGATGGTCACCAAGGGCGCCGCAGAGTAATTCAAAAAAAAATTCTGCGCAATTTCTGGGGCGCTGTAGTCTTCATAGTCAATGGGCCAGGCACCGACCCAGAACTGTGCGACCAGAATAAGGACGTTCAGTAGCAGGCCCAGCCACGAACCATATACTCCGCCCTGCGCACGAAACGCCAGCTCACGGACGGACCGGCCTCGTAGCCGCCAGGCTCTTCGGAATCGGATATGCGCGAGGCAAATTGAGCCCCAGGTGAATATGCACGAGAGCGCTGATAGGGAGAGCAACCAGTTGAACACAGCTTCCTCTTCCTTGAGGTCGGCTAGGTAGGCCAATAATCCAAACAACCCGGCGAAAATGACAGCCATCAGTGGGCGCCCGCGGCGATCGATGTAAGAGAAAATCGCGGGCGCCTGGCCTTGGTCTGCGAGAGCCGCCAGCGTGCGGCTGGAGCCAAACACGGAGGAATTACCGACGGACATGCAGGCCACGAGGATCACACCATTCATCACACTCGGGAGGATCCCAATACCCGCATCTTCGATAGCAATTACGAAGGGGCTGGCGCTGGTGTTAGCTGCATTCCGGGCCGCGCCGAGGAGGCGAACATCGTCATAGGGCACTAAAAGGCCAACGATAGTAAGAGAGAGAATGTAGAAGAGGCTGATGCGCCAAAAAACCTGCTTGATTGCAGTAGGGAGTGATTTGCGTGGGTTGGCCGTCTCCGCAGCGGCCAGTCCGATCATCTCCGTGCCTGCGAACGCGAATGCGGCGGTAACGAATGCGCTACACAGACCCTTGAAGCCGTGGTTGAAAGAGCCTGGATTGTGCCAGTACGAGCCTCCTATATAACCGGTCTCGGGCTTCCCGCCAATGTTGATGACGATCCCCAACAATCTTAGCAACATCTGTCAGTATACGTGGATACGCTTCAGCGTGAATAGACTCGCTTTCACTCACATGAAGCCTATGACAGCGCTCACTTTGATGATGGCGAAGATGAACTCGGCCTCGCCAAAACTTTTGACACCACACAGATTGATGCCCATGATGATGACCAGGAAGAGGGTGACGAAAATGGCCTTATTTATCGTGCTATTCCAATAAGATATCGTGATCGACGCCGCTATTATTTCCAACGGCAATACTGTAAGCCATTGCAAGGCATAACTATGCGCTTATTGTCAATCATGGTCCTTTACAGCCTGGTAGGCGTTGTCTGTGCGCAACTTACTTCCAGCCCATGGCAAACCCCCAAGCCGGGTCAAGGAAACGAGTCGAGTACGCAGAAAACGACCCTGCGATAGGAAACACAACAGCTAACTCGCCCAGCGCCTGCATAACGAAGTACAGCATGGCACCGACCATAAGATAAGCGATAAGCAGCGTCGCGGGCCCCCCGAGGTTGAGAGCGCTGCCAGAGGAAATGAAGAGGCCGGTACCTATCAGATGTCAAACGATGTGCGTTGGCAAGGCGAGGCAATACAGGACTCTAAAGGAAAAAAAAACGCCCAGCCCAAGGCAAAGGCCAGTACCAGTCGCCTAAGCCGGGACCCACGTACAACGTTATAGCTCAACGTCCGATCGTCCAATCTCATCTAGAACGGGGAGACACCAAGTGTGCACCGATGCACCGCCCGGTGCACTTGCGCCGGCGACTAAATCTAGCAACGGAACATCACGAGAGATCATTCATTGGACACACACCATCCACATAAAGTTCATATGTACTCAAAAAGGCTCAGACCCAGGACGCACTCACCAATGGACCCGCCAATAGCAATCATTTGCAAATGCCTCCCCTTCAGCTCCTTCGCCAGCAATGGATGCGCCGTGCGGTAGTTAGCCGCGCGGAGATCGAAGTAATTGCGGCCAGGGCCACCGCCAACAAAAGCATTCTTGGGCGTCATGCGGCCCTTGGGATCCCTGTAGAACGAGTCGACCCATCTTTGCACTCTTCTCTTGTCCCCAGACCGGCGTGAGTCGGATATTCCGGTTCTGTAGGAGAAGGACTCCCGCATGCTGTCGTCGTTTAGCATCATGTCTACGGTCTCACCGCCAGCGAGCGAGTGGTGACCAAGATCCTGTTTGAGGTTCAGAATCTGGTTGAGCTCGAGGTCGAGATCGGGGGATTGTTTTGCGGCCATTGCTGGGGGGGGAATGAAGCTGTTCCTGCCTTCCTATCCCTCTCAAGGTGATGGTGGCGTGCAAGGCTACTCTTCGCGAGAGCAAGGAGTCAGTAGAAGGGTTGTGTTGCTGGAGGGACTGAGCCCGCAAGCGAGGAGGCTAGTGGCCTTGTAAAATCCAGGTTTGTCGGCTGTAGTAGCGTAGGTGTTCCCAAGTCGTGATTCGAGGTACCTATGTGGTTCATACGGAGGAAACTAAAAGTTACAGCGGCTTGCTGTACGTGCGCGATTCGGGAATCCCGTCGCAAAGGCGACAGGAAGGGGTCCCGTCTACTGTCGTCACCTGAGATGCGATCAGGCGCAGTGGAATTGTGGCTGCCCAGAGCATATCAGAGAGAGGACAGAAATAGAGGCTGTTGTCAAGGCTGGGAAAGTGAGATCAACCCGATCGTCCCGTTATCATTCTTGCAATCGAGCAAGCCTCGAGGCCTACTCAAGGAGAGATAAGCGCAGGTGTTGATGGACCGCCACTTTTTTGGATATGACGCTGTTTCGGGGAATTGCTGCCCTGCAATTTCGCTGCCGTGGATCGGGCGGAGGTCACCATAGTAGTGAAGGAGAGAGAAAGCTCTTTTGATTGAAGCGAAACAATCGCAAGTTGTAGGCGACAAGGATAAGAAGTGGAAAAAGGAGTGATATCTAATACGAATAACTGGTGGATTCGTATCAAGAAGATAGAAAAAAGATGGGAAGGAGCCAAGTACTAGGCAGGGCATTTAGTCCGTATCTTGTCAACCTCGGCGCGACCCAGGCTTTAGGAGGTGCTATGGTACTTGATAGAGATAGGGCGCCACACCCGCAGCAGGCGCAGACGAGATTACTAGTTGGCAGTGCGTACATACGCTTGGTGTTGGACCCTCCAACACCCTCCAACACTATGTCCAAGAGCCAGCTTACCTACCTAGGTAGCTAATAAGCCACCCACCATCGCTACTCCTGCACCACCTCCTCTTCGGCTCTCAAAGTGACCCTTGATCTCATAGTTGGCGCCATGATCCACGGCGCTGCGCCCCGGACATTCGGGACCGTTGCAGGGAATATCCCCTTTGCTAGCATGGGGGTCTTTCCCGCGCCGTGCCAGCCTTGGTATTGATAGAGGCGATAGAGTGACAGTGTGGTATCGCTTCGGGCCCTACTCAGAATCCAATCGATTCGATTGGTCTGCTATTGGTCCTTTTTTTGGCATTTCCTTTCTGGTACCATTCAAATGATTCGCCCGTTACCAGACTCTCTTCCAAATGCCATGTTGGCATTGTCGCATCTCTTTGCTCATTCACTACGTGGGTACTACTTGGAGGCAATTGATCTGCTACTCTGCCATCATGCTTACACTTATCAGTCAATTGCTTTGCGGCAATAGAAAGGAAGAAAGAAAGAAAGGCCGCTTGCATATCATCAACGTGGGAGACACGTTTGTGCTGCATTGCAGCACACCGTACAAATGCACACGGGCATCGGGCTTCATCATTTGCGCAAGGTCGTCCTGAACTGCTACCCCATGAAACAATTGGGTTAGGGAGCCGCAAGCCTGCTTTTGATCACTGTCGGGGGTTCCTTCAGCCTTCTCGTAATACTCATGCGTGTGGTATATGTTGTGAGTCGCGTATGTCGCGCACCATCTGTCTCAAAGGATGATAGAATCTCGTGTCAATTTCCCTCCGCCCAAACATCTTAGCATCTGAGTAGTCATAGAAGACCTAACCCATATAAACTCACGTCCACTCGTTCTTCTCCAAACTTGCTTTGGTCTCCAAGAATATTGAAGGTAGGTATCTATTCATCCCGTGCCCATCCAACCATGCCGTGCTTCCTGCTGCTGCCTGTTCGAATCTGAGAACGCGAAAGCATGCATGCAATCATGCACATATGATGCACCGCAAATAAAAGTGAACAAGGTACAAAGAGCAGAACCCGCGTGCGACATTGATATGTCCAGCGTCATCCTGATGTCAAAAAATCATGAGCAGCCGTCCTGAACGTCCATGCAGTCTTCCTTGTAACAAGACTGAGTACTGGCACACGCTTCAAACATGACCACGTTGCAAGACGCTGCCACTTTTGTAGAATCAGGCATTGAGCGGCATGCCTTTTTAAAATTCCCAGAAGCTGTTCGCTGCCTTCTGAGCGGCACCCTTCCTGCCAGGAACTGGGGCTGCGTCCTTCTCCTCATCACTGTCATCTCCAAGTGACCAGCCGCGGCCGCCCTTAGGATTACCCATACCGTCTCCGCCGAGCTTGATACCGCCGTGTTGGCTTGTGGTTGTCCAGTTGCGTCCCTTGGGATTACCCATGCCGTCTCCGCCAAGCTTGATGCCACGGTTTTCCTCAGAGGCTCCATTGGACGGTTTGCTGTTCTCCTTTTGCGCGTTAGGAGACTTATCGTAGGTCGACCAATTGGCTTGCATCATGTTGACAACCTTCTTCCGGTCCTCGGGAACGGGCGCGCTGGCCTTCTGACCCTCATTGCTCGGAGAGTTGTCGGTCATCGCAAAGTGGGGGTCAAACGTATTGTGTCGGTTCTTCAGGTTGGTAATATTACCAAGCGCACGTGGATCGGCGTCCTGAATAGGCTCGGAGCCATCATCAGAGACCATGTGATTCTTATAGAGTCCAAGCCCGCTGTTGTGCATAGCCCCACGAGGACGCGCGCCGGCGCGCTGATTACGCTCGTTGTCTTCGCCGTCATCCTGAAGCTCAATCTGTGTGTCTGCATCGCGTCTGGCCTTGCCCCCAGCCATGCCGGGGGCAGGCTTGGCCGGCGACTCGTCGTAGTCATTCTGATCCGTGCCCCAGTGACGAGCCTGCTGGCGTAGCGACTTGCTAGGCTTTGGCTTCTGGGGCGTCACGAAGTCCTCAAAGTCCCATTGGCTCCTGTGCTTCGACTTGATGGCGTCGAAAGCCACACCAGCCTCTGGCGCGTCGGCAGGATCAGAGCCGTCGGCGAAGGAGAAGTGGTCGTACTTGGTCGGGTGCGGCTTCATGAAACGTGCCGGCGCCCGACCGTCATCCGGGCTTTCGGGCTCTGAAGGCTCATCCTCTGGCTTCTCAAAGAGTCTAGAGGCTGGGAAGTTCTTTCCGGCACCAATCTTGGGCGCTACAGCCTTGCTAGGGGACTGGTCCGGTGCTTCATCATTGGGCTCGTCTCCCAGTATCTCTTCAAAGGTTCTCTGGCGGGGTCGTGTACCGGAAAAGGGCGACACAACGCGAGCGGGCTCTTCGTCACGGGGGGCGCTGAAGCCAGTCTGATGAAGTGATGCGTGGGGATCGCGCGTGGCATTTGTGGAGTTCCTAACAGATCGCTGGGAGGTCTGTGACGGGGTTGGCTCTGCAGGCTTGCCACCTGACTTGGTGATCAATTTGATTTGGTCCTGACTGTCGCGGATGGGCCAATTGCGGCCAGTCTTGCCGATGACATCGAGCTGCTTGAGGAGAGCGCCTTGGTCCCAACTCTGCTGAATGGTGGTGATCTTGCCGTCGTCATCGAATTTTACAATGTGAAGCTAAGCGTGTAAAAAAAAAAAGCGATGAAGTCAGCAGCTTGAACCAGCGTAGCATTGGGGCGGCGAGACATGGTCTGTGTCACGGGTGTGGAGCGCAGTGACTGCAGCCTGGGGGAAATCACTCACGACCGGAATGTCAACAACGCGATCGGAGAGGAATTGGTCGTCCAGGCCTGGAAGGTAAGGACCGCCGTTGTCCAAGAACTCAATAGCAAGGGCTGTCTGCACAGCAAGGGCATCTTGACCCTCAATGACAGTGATGAGATCTTCCTTGTTCTTCTTGATCTGGCTGCGCTGGGCGCTGAGATGTTTGATAATATCGGTTGGACCGTGGAAGCTGGTGGTGGTCGTGATGTAGTGCAGCGACGCGTTCTGGGCCAGGACCGAAGAGTTCGGCGCAGCCAGGAACTGCTTATACACAGCTTGCAGCGTCATACTGGAGGGGATCCTAGTCCTGGTCCAAGCGTACAGGTAGTCCGAGGCTGGATGAGAATGAGTGTGGTGATGCTGGAAGCTTGCTTGGAGAGCGAGGTCTGTGGTCGCGGAGCACAAGTCAAAGAGAGGCTGTAGCAAGACAGTGTGGTGCGGGCGGATCGGGGGCGTGACAAAAAGAAAACAAGATGGAGCATACAAGCCAATCCGACGGGGTCAAACGTGAATATGAACCTTGGAACTTTGCGCGCGCCCGCCTACTGCTGGTCTGGCTTTTTGGCTGCACCTGCACCTGCATCAAAACACACTTGACGTGCAGCAGGGATATCATCCCGAGGAATGAAGGGGAACGAGAGGATCTGAGAAACAATGCGCTTGCCCAGACTGGCCAGGGGACCGTGTCAGGGCACTACCTTGATGTTACTTCCAGTACACATCCCTAAAAGCACCTAGATTTGCATTGATCAAATTTATTTGCCCAAATAAAATAAAAAAAAAGACTTTTGGAAAGAAGATTTAGTTTCCATATTCACTTCAGTGACTTCCAATAGATGTGATATGTGGCATTCGAAGAAGGCGATTATATCTTCATGTACCACTGCGTATGTATGTACTTAGGTACTTGACATCACCAGGACAGCGTAACTGAAAATAGGTACAGTACCCAGGTAGGTTCCCACTGTTACCGTATCACTGTATCAAGTTGCAGGCTGCATCAAGGCCCCTGTAAAACCCACTGTAGACCTGGAGCTGCCTGCACGCCTGGCACGTTGCTTCTGGATTACTACCTATCTCATATCCACACCTCTCCCCTGCCAGCGGGCACTGCCAATGTATTAGGCCGCTGGTCTTGTCTGAGATAACCTTGGAAGCCTTTAGCCCTGTTTCAGGCGGGATCGTCCTGAGTCCAGGGCGCGTTCTGCCGATCCTCTCTGATGAGAGAAAGGCCCTGTGATAATAAGTCCAAGGCCGAAAGCCCAGTTGCGCTTTTGACTGCGCAATTTATTCACTCCGAGCAAAGACCGGCTAGTGCACTCAATGCTTGATATTCATCCGCTTACATATAATCTACTGAATACCTAGGCCATGTCAAAGTCAACGGCTGTCCTACATAAACATTTTCGGCCGGCGACTACTTAGTTCCAGAGCCTGGAACGCACATACTGAAGATGGATGACTCAAGCCCTCTCTATGCCGTGGAAGATCTTCACTCAGAACCCCCCTTGAGTCCTAATTAATGAAATGATGTCTACACCGAGGTTTGGTACGCGACGTGGCATTCTGCCCATCCCTGCGCCAATTCACGACGTCGGACGCTGGCACACAGGGAAACTTATGGGGTGACCTTGATACATAGCGGCGGCAAATCATTTGGATGTGCTTGAACTCGAGCATATGACTCATTGTATCATAATATTCTGATCTCGCGCGGTCATGTCCTGTCGGCACTCAAAGTCGAGTCACATGTGTCACGGTAGAACGACAGCTACCGATTTGCCAGCGCTAATAACACCCCAGGCCTTCTAGTCCCCTTCGCATACCTAATTCTCGTCCACCCGCCGGCGTCCGTCGCCCCGACCGACCGTTATTTTCGCATAATTGTTATTACCAACCTCGAGGGTGAGGTCTCAAAAAGGTAGAAGCTGTCATCGATTATGCCTCATACCAAGTTTAGGGATTGAATCTCACAAGGCATCAACGCCGGACTGCCGGAGAGGCTGGAGGTAACAACATTTCTTCCGAGCTTCATCATCTGGTCGAATACCAAACATTAGGTAAGAGTTTCCCACTATAAAAAGGCACACCTAAAGCAGTGTCCTTCATTGTGGTTTGCTCGGCCGGTAGGTCCCCTCTCCATCCTGAGCCCAACTATACGTCTTCTGTTCCTGGCTATACCCGGGCAGTGGCGAATTGCCTGGGTTCAGCGACGTAGGTAATTCGACGGCGTAGTTCGCTATCGATTGCTGTCGTTGATTATGAGCCGGCACGTGCTGTGTAGCGCTGTGGCAGAGCACTGTTAGCCAAAGTCCACAACCAGAGCTTGGATGGGCCACCTAGACTTACAAGATCCCGTTCTGCCTCACATCACCTCCTTCCACCCCACCCATCAATGGCTGTTGCGGTCCATGAGCATTGTACAAGCTCTGGCTGTACTCGCTCAGCGGCGGTGGGCTCCCGGTGCTAGCAGGATACCCAGACGGCATCATTCCATGAGCTGCGCCGCCATACTGGCCCGCATGCAGTGTCGAGGGAGCTGCAGCAGAATATGCCGTCGTGAAGGTCTCCTGGCCGGGACTTCTTGGTCCAGGCCCAATGGGTCCATTTGCGTATGGGACTTCGTGCATCATCGGGCCGTTGTGGGCATGCTTGTGGAATGCCCGCTCCTTCCCGCCTCTCCTCCCACACATGTAAAGTAAGGCCGCTGCCAAGACGGCGACGGCCGCTGCACCAATGGCAATGCCGGCGATGGCTCCAGCACCTAGGCGGCTTCCGTTTGAGGTGCTACTCGACGATGAAGCGCCCGGGGTGGAAGTTGCGGAGGTGGATGACGCAGTCTCCGAGGGGAATGCTTCGCCGGGTGTCATCTGATAGGTCGCGTTTTCTGCGTACGCGAGCTGAGTATCGTACGTAAAGGTCGCATTGGGATTGATCACGCCGATCATCTGGTGGTCGACACACGAGCCAGGTGCCGCGCAGTAAAAGAAGATGGGGTTAGTGTCATTCACGAGGACCTGGAACGTTGGTCCCTGTAGTCATGTAAGTAAGGGCGTCCAAGCTTGATGGACCAAAACGAAATACAGGCTTGTTATACTAACATTGTCCGAGGTCGTTTGAACATCAACTGCGCCCGATGAAAATCCCACTTTGTTTGGTCCTGTGTCTTCGTATGGGATACAAGGTTGTTTAAACTCCGATCGGACTATCCAGTGTCCTGTTGGATAGAACCTGAACTCTGATTCATCGTGCTAGTCAGTCACTGAACGTGCCATGCTGAGCTGCAGTCAGAGTTGAGCTTGTATCTCACCAATGATATCCCCACTGACGCATTTGTCACTTCATGTGGTTCCAGCACAAACCCGCTCTATTTGTACGTTAGCGCAGGTCAAAGTCATGATGTAGGATGGAAGGCTGTCATACCGCTCCGACTGCGATAGAATGTGTTGCAGCCGCGGTAGATGAGGTAGAAGCAGCAGTGACACTGGCGCCACCCGAGCCAGTTGATGTCCCCAGTGTAGTGGTGGCGGCCTCCATCCCGACTATTAAGGCTGCTATGCCCACAAAGATTGATGGCAGTACCATCCTTTTCTGAAGTCCTTGTATGTGTGAATGCGCGGAGCAAGGCAAGACGACTTGTCTACAGAAAAATTGAAAGGTGCAGAGCCCACGAGCAGAAGGGTCGAGTTGATGGTACAGCCGAATCAATAACGGAGTGTACGGTCGATAAATGATAAAGGAAAGAGAGGATTGAGAATGAAGAAAAGTTTAAAGACTGAGTGAGGATGAACAACGGCCCACTGACCACCCCCCCCCCCAGTAATAGCATCCTAGAGATAAAGGAACACTAGTAAGAAGGACACCCATGTTGCTATTTTCAACGCGGTGGTCATTCGGAAGAGGCAGTGAGAAGCAATGGGCAACGAATCCACCCACACTGCGGCAGTCAGCATCGACCGCATCCATCAGCTAGCACTCAAGACTATAACCTCCGGTCTCAAAGCCTTGAATTCCGTTGAAAAAAAAATAAAAAATTCCGCAGCTCATCGTCCGTTGGTTTGATTCCCAAAACGCAAATAGTCCGTACGGCGTCGTTCATTACTACGCTGGCTGAGAGTCGTGACAAGGTCAGAGGTGAAAGTGGAAGGTTACAGTCCTGTGGTGGTGGTGGCCAAGAGGGGAGTGCATTTGGACCCCCGTCAGATATTAGAGATGTCATGATATTACCCTTCCTTACTCAAAACTTGGGGGCTGCCGCTCTCAAAGAAGGTTGAATCCGTTTCTTGCGTCCCATCCATTTCATCTTGGTCTATCGCAGCTTGCTGCAAACTGGAATGTCTACAGAACAGACAATACAATGGACCTGGAAGCCGTTCAGAGCGGCGCAGTGAATCAGTCTTCTTCCGGCCCAGGCCACACCTGGCTGGGAAGGATGCATGCGTTGGAGCGGAGCGCGAGGAACCAACATGTGCTGGGAGTGGCAAAGTCATTTTAGGATTCGAACCCCATAAGGTTTCTCACCAAATCTTTCCTTCCCCCTTTTGTTTCTCTTTCTTCAAGAGAATTGCAAGAGTAGACTAGGTATACTTGCTGACAAGGCTGGCTCACGCGGCGGGCCCGAGAGTCTGTCACCATGAGCCGCGTCTTTCAGACAAGAGCGGCTTGTCAGTAAGATCTTTGTCCACAGATTTATTCATAGTTTGAATGATCGACAACAGAAAAACACGGTGGCTATCACGTAAACGAGTCCTATTATGCATGCCAATACGACAGACGCTCAGTTGCCAGGTTTCCGTTGAGCTCGTTCTGCACATGAATCGGTAAAATGATCTGTGCATCATACCTGAACATTGTATGGAATAGTTTGAGCTCAAGTCCTGCGCATTAACAGCGCAGAGGCTTTTGATTGTACCTTTGTTATCGACATTTTGTTCAGGCTCCCCAAAACGTATTCGGTAGGATGTCATCCTTCAGAGGGTCTGACTGTGGCTTGAGGCCCCCGTCCCTGCGCAAGGAGAGACAATTTTTGGCAACCATACAAGCAGCCTGATTGACATACTCAACGATGCATAGGAACAGTCTCAGTAATTATTGCGGCTACTGACATGTGGGGTTGATTGTATACTGGCGCGTCCCACATACTTGCCCGAAGGACAAGTATGCAGCTGTCACGGCCCAGCCAACAAATCGGCATTGCAGCCGCAAAAAGGTGGTTCAATCTTTCCAATCTGGCTTTTCATTCACAATCTCGGCTGCCGCTATGATGTAAATAGCTTGACCGCGTCAGACACCAGGCTGCCGGAGACTTATGAGAGACCTCCAGTAGCAGCAATAGCTATTCCAGCCCGCCATCTCAACACACATGCTGCGAGGGTATAAATGTCTTGCAAACCATATAGTGGAGACGCCACAGTATCATACACAGTATGTTGTAACAATAGCAAATGAAGAAAAAACGGAAAAAGTAAAACAAAAATCACTCGATGCCGTGCTTCGCTATGCTTGTTTGAGAATTTGAGCAATCCCACCTCTGCCGTCTATGCAGAACCTCCGTCGACATTGGAAGGAAAGTCAAGGTACGTGATGTCTACGTTTGAAGTGTCTGGTTTTCCGATCTCACTCCGTCTTATTCTTTTTCGACACCCATTTCCGCGGAATAATCTTACTTTCCATCAGTAATCGGTAAAAACACCACAGATAACAAAGTCCAAAACCTGCCGCACCAACGCCCACGTTGGCAACGGTCCATAAATCTGGCTTATCCTCAGGTGGAGGCAAGAAGGCTTCAACGACATGCCAGCCAGCCATAACCAGGTAGAAGACAATGTGTATAAGAAACGTCAGCCATTGCGTGAAAGACTGGGTACCAGGAAAGTATGCGCTCAAAGTCGTAGGCGGCAGACCGAGGAGATACGCCCACAGAAGGGTGAGCGTAAAGTACGGAACGCGCAGGTCGACCCGCTGTAGGAGCGGAAACATGGTCCAGCATCCAAGTATAGTGGCAAATCCGACCCATTGGCGTGTCTCTTTCCCCAAGCCATTGTTACCAGCCAGCAGAAGACTCATGGGCAGTAGCGGTAGGAGAACGCTTTTCTCGTGAACTTGGAAACCGAATAGAAAGAATGCCCACGCAGTCGCTGCAAATGCATGTGGAAGCAGCTCCTTCTTGGGCTTGAAGAAGAGGATAAGATTTGGTAGAGCGCTGAAAGCCAAGGTGGCCGCCAAAGAGGCCTTTTGCAGCAGCTCGGACGGGTATTGCTTCAACTTAATGACCACATTAAGGGCGCACCAGAAATTGGCGACTTTGTCTTCGAAAAGCCCTCGGGCGACGGGGAACACTCGGTGCACCATCTGGACCAGCAGTCGAACAACGGGCCAGTAGATGGCGGATTTGTCAACGTAGTCCTCAATCCATGGAAATATGGGAAGATGCACTTCCTTTCCTTCAAGGTCAGGGATGGCTAGCACTCCTCGGCTCTGGTCATAAAGGGCACCAGCTATCAGTGGAAGCACCAAGACTGCAAACGCCAGGAGAGTTCCAAGTGCGATACTGAGGAAGCGAGGTACGTTGATGCGCGGGAAAATACAACTGCCGGCCAAGAAGGCGAATACAGGCAGGGCATAAAAAAGTGCCATCTGTTTGAAGCCCAGCGCCGCAACGAAGAAGACCGAGGCCCAGAAATACCGACCAGCAACCATGCAGGCCATGCTCCCCGCGACGAAGCCCAGCATGACAGTGTTGTACTGGAAGTGAACGTTATCGATGAGGATAGTGGCGGGCTGCATCAAGACGGCAAGCAGTGCCACCGAGGCAGACCAATTCGACACAGCGTTCAGCCGGCAGTACCGCCTAACGAACATGACGATCGCAGGTACAAAGATGAGGAATTCTGAGACTACGACCGTTGCGCGCATGAATATCTTGAGGTTTGGATTATGGTTTCCTCTTGAAGTATCGAGCTCAAACCAACTCGGATCGATCAGCGAGCCGATCTTGCCGCACAGCCAGCTATGGTATGCGGTCAAGGGCGGATAGTCGAGTCCCCACCACTGGAGATCGTAGAAGTACCATTGCGATACAGGTAGTCGTGTGGTGATTTCCATCCAATGCCGCTGTGCTTCGTAGTCGCCATAGATAGGGGGCTTTTCGAAACCTGAAAGGGAGCACCTGCGTAAGTCTCTGAATTGTCACCTGCATTGGCGCGTATTGGTTTTGCGGTTCTCCTTCATACCTGAGTATCCCCAGAGGCCTGCCGCCCACTTGAACAGGCCCACTACCATGAGCTGTAAGGGCAAAACCTCCCATTGTGAGGCAGATCCTCTTGCTGGCCACATAAATGCTGCAAGAGGGAAAGAAGGCGCACGGTAGAGAACTTCAGACTTGTTAAGTTGAAAGTCATCGTCGCTGCTCCTCCCCTTGCGCCGAGGCTTGTGCCGTCCTTTGGAGGGAGTGCCGGCCATGCTGATCCTTTCACTTCAAGAATATCGAGATTTGGCAGTCTTGAAGCTGGTTGAAGCCGATACAGTTATGGAGGCCGGGGTAATGTGAAATGCGGCGTTGTGTTGAGCATAGGTAGGTAGGAAAGGAAAGTTAAATGTTCAGTCGTTGTTCTAATTGAAGTTGCTTGGGAACCCTCGCTGTTCACAAGCTTCGTGGAGCTTGCTTGCCCCTGTCTTGAGAAACAGGGGTGCAAGACCCCTGAACCCAGCTCGATGTCCCTGGAGATATGACAGCATGCGAAACATCTGAGGCTGAACTTCACAAAGGCCAAGACATCCAAAGCTCAGAACCCCTCTTCATTGAGGGGGATGAGTAATGAATGCCATTGAACATCCCATAACGACATGATGCTCTCGTTATAGCTATCACCACCTTCACCATAGCTTAGCACTTGCCAACACAATCTCAAAATGCCCTATCCCTTCGTCCTCCCCACAACATCCGCCTTTTCCTATTCCTCCTCTTTCACCTGCGATTCGCACCCATCGCTCCCTCTCACCGCGAGCACCCAGCGCGGTGTCGTCCGCGACGTCCTCAAGAGTCACAAGCGCCTCCCGCCCTCTTCCCAGGCAGCAAATCTCCCCACCATCTCCTCCGCGATAGCCTCTTATCTGCCTTACCTCCTCGCTGTCGATGCCGGCCTCTCTCATCGTACCCACGGCGACGGCTCCGAGCTGTTCAGCATCATCCAGCGGGCATCGCCGCCCCTGACCATCGAATGGCGCCCAACGCTGTCCGACGTGTTCATACCGGGCAAGCGCGAGAATGCGCGCGTCCGGATCCACACCCTCGAGCACGAGGTATCCTTTGTCCTCGCGACACAAGGATACGTTTCGACGCTGCTTGCACGCGCCGCGCTGCAGCCGCTGCATAGCACTACGACCTCGATGGATCTTTATGCCGTTGGGTCTCCCAGTCGACAGAGCCTTCTTGCGACAGCATCGAAGCATCTCCTCGAGTCTGCGAGCGTGTACGACTACCTAGCTAGACGCGCCGAACAGCCTCAGCCTTCACATGCACCGCCGCCGCCATGCGCAGATATATCAGCCGCTACAGCACGAGGACAGTCCCATCTTGCCCTTGCGGAGGCGACACTACTTGCTGTGCTAAAGGATGACCCATATCCGGCGGTGGTCGCTCAGGATCGGAATGTTAATGACATGGAATGGATGTACAAAGCACCAGACATACCCAAGGTCCGGGCCCATCTGTTCGCTCGGCTATGTTTGGCTGCTTCAGAGCATGCGGCGAAGGCGCACAGCCTTTGCGCGGGCCAGACAGGGTCCTCAGTGACTGGTGGTGGGTTACGATTCGGAAAAAGTAAGAAAGGGGCAGAGATTGGAGACGAAGGATTCGGTGGAGGCAGTGGTGGCGGCGGCAAGTTGAACGAGGGTTTTGTGAGGTACACAGATGACTTGCGCCGGACGAGCAGGGCCAAAGCGTGTCGCTTCTTTGGTATTGATGCCGAATTGGGCGGACAGACAGGGGACGCCATTGGCTGGCTCCATGCCGCGTTGCAGGAGCTGGGAGTGGAAGCCAAGGACCCATCCAAGAGATCGAAGGGGCTAGGTAGGTTAAAGAAAGAATGGGTTGACAAAAGGGAAGATCGTAAAGTGGAAAAAGGTACAACTTGGGGTGCGGACGCAGGCAAGCTTGAGGAGACGCGGGTCATCGAGATGCTTGAGACGAAATGGACCAAGCAGAACGACACGGTGAGCAATGCATTCTAGTGAACCTAATTTGAAGCTATATACGTGGAGCAAGTACTAAACACGAACGAGTTTTAGATGCTGTCTCAAGCCATCACTCCTACCGGCACCCTCCTCGCGCAGATGCCCTCCGCCCGAGAGATTCATACACTCAAGCCGTATGATGTCCCAATGCTCGATAGCAGAACATTGGAGGCCATGCGTGCTCCACCTGATAGAACTGACGATTACGGCGACGCGCAGAGCTCCGACGACGAAATCACTGCGCCACGGTCTGCCCAGAGCTCATACCCCGGTAGTTCCGCTTATTATTGATCAGAAGAGGCACGAAAGACATATGCTGAAAGTCATCATGATTCAAGTGAGAGAAGGCGGTGTCGTTATCTACAAGCCCAGAGCTGGACCGCGCCTCGGGCTTGCAGTCCTGCATGAGCCAAGACGCAGCGATTCCCATAGATTATATTGCGGGCGAAGTTCGACATCCGAATCACGGGGTGCTCACCGCCTATTCAGCGCTTCGATCTCGCGATTTCGATTAGCATTTTCAAGCGCTGGCCCCGGAGTATCGGAGTATTGCTACATACCGGAGTGTGCTCTGAGCGGGACATAATCATGTCTGAAATGGCCTGGAATGCCGATGTCCATGTCACCGACGTTGGAGGCTCGGGGTCTGGATTTGGTGTGATTGGCGGCGTTGGTGGCAACTCGGGAGGTGTCCGTCGTTGGCGCCGAGACGTTCTTCCAGGTGCCCTTGGTGGTATAAGTGGTACGGGTTGGACAGGTCGCAATTGTTCGACAGGCTGCAACTGGCAGGCAGATGGTAAAGGGCGAGGGATAGGTTGCAAAGCCTGGTTAGGTCGCAAAGGCAAGAAAGGAGGTGGGGTGCCCGGTTGTGAAGAATACGCAGGGGGTTGGTGCCCCGAGGCCTCGCTTCCTTCCCGTGAATGCCAGTATGCATCCCATGCACTATCCCAAGCGGCGTGTAGGGCTGATCCCAAGGGCAGAGGATTCCATGAGGGTGGCGTGGGTTCCCGAGTGATGACTTCCAGTCTTTCAGATGATGGTCCTGCTTCATCTTCTGCTCGGTCCAGGAAGGGTATCTAGCCTCGCACGTACCGCGATGCAGAGCGGAATCGAGAAGGACCGGTCTTTCCAGCCTCTTCTCTTACTAGAATCGAGTTCCATCGATTGTCATCATCGTCTTTGATTTCGTCCGCGAGCTCGAGTGCCATGTGCTCTTCCAGGAGTCTAGTCCTCTCGGTAGAAACCAGCTCAAGCCAGCGGAGTTGCGATCGAATCTTCACACGCAACTCTCGTTCCTGGACCTTAAAGGACTCCCGGATTCTGGCTTTCTTGGCGTCCATGAGCTCTTGTTCGATGGCCACTTCTTCATCGAGAACGTACCGCAGTCGTTCGAGTGTGTCATTTCTCCTTTTGAGGTATGTCTCTCGTCCTTGCTCTAGTCGGCAATTCTGGTCGTCAGGTAGCCCCGCTTCACGAAACTCGCCATGTTCTACCTGCTCAGCCCACTGGTCGAGCTGCGTTTTCTAGGGCGTCTCAACCCTGCGTTCTTCAGCAATGTGATCCAGCCACTCTTCATCCAGCTCTCTTATCTTCTCTCCAATCTTGGTCTTTGAGGCCTCTTCCAACAGCCGTAACTTGGCTTCGTGCTTGACTCGGAGACCATCCATGGACTCAAGGATCTTTAAAGTGAGGTGGTCTTGGTCCCGTTGATGATCTCCATCGAGAAGACTTCTCTGGAATTCGTTGAGCTCCTCGACTATTGCCTTATAACCGGCATATGTATACTGAAGCTGGGATTTTCGGCACGCTTCCTTTGCTACACGTACTCTTTCTTGTTTCTCGGCCGCTTCAGCCTCTATCTTCGCAATGACCTCGAGAGCTTGATGTAGTTCTTGGGCCTCTACCCTTTCCCGCTCTTCCTGAGCATGTCGTTTGGCTGCGTTTACTTTAGCACGCTGTTTTATTCTGTCAAGTTGTCGCTCAGTGCAACCACAAGTCCACCAGACCTTCCCGCAGACATAACAAAATTGAGCGCCACATCGGCACGTCATGTGTCGACACGCAGTTTGGTGTTCGATCATTGTCTTGCACCGGTAGCAACGCCTCCAGCCCTCTTCAGTGGCCAATTGTTGGACGAAACCCATCTCTTTGTTCTTAGGACACTGTGACGCGTCACTGTGCGCCCATTTCCGACAATCGATGCATGTTAGGTGGTTTCGCGAGCATCTTTGTTGACGATAGGCCAGGTCTTTGATGTTTTCGTCCACCGAGACGAAGACACCGCAGTCCGGAATTGGGCAGTAATAGCGTTGTTCAATTGGTGTCATGTACTCTCGTCGCTTTTGTCTGTACTCCTTTTCAAGACTTCCAGAGATATTTTTCAGACATTTTCGGTGCTCAATATAGTGAAGACAACATCTAGGCGGCCAATTTGCTTCTGTTTCGATGGCATGAGTAATGAGGAGGCGGAAGCACGGCCGACAGTAACTATGGCACCGCAGTCGAACAAGGTCCTTGGCTGCATAATCGTCAAAGCATGAGATGCATTCGCTGTATTGAAATGTCAGCTTGAACAAGGTAGTGCACATTCTGTGGAAGGATCATTGGGGAAATATGCGGGCTAGGGGCATGACAAAATGAATGACGAGCAAGCGGGACGAACCCTATCTGTATCTCTCCCTGCCAGACTTGTCTGGCATGTTTGAGTTTTGCTTTGAACTGCAGAGCCCCCGTAGACCGGCGAAGGACATGGCGACGAGCATCTGTATCACTCATCCCTCGAAACATGGCCTTGATGAGATCTCTTCGTCTCGGTATGGCTGAGGTTGACGATGCTTTGAAGCGAGGCATGGGTGTGAACTCGTGGTTGCTGTCTTCCGCAGTGGCTACATGCGTCTCAGTCTCAGTCTCACATTGCGCATCTGCTGACGGGGACTGTCCCCCTTCAGGAGGGGTGTAGAACGATGCAGTATCGGTCTGGTCTGAAGCAATACTGGATGCTGGGCCAGAGACTGGCGTAACTTGAGATGTATCCAGCCCTTTGCCCTTGTCAATGCTAACGTGATATTCATCCCTTGATCGATACTGCTGCTCTTGAGGGCTCCGTCCTCGTTCCCTCTCTTGACGATGGCGCATTGCTGTCTCCGCGTCGACTTGAGCCTGTACATTATGGATGGACTTCTCGATCACAGACATAACCTTTACGGGAACAGTTTGGTTGAGTTTTTCTAGAGCCTCTGGGGGCCCATATTTTGCCAAATCATTCAGCTCTTCATCTTGGCTGACCCCTGGTAGTCTGGAGTTTGGGCTCAACAAGTCCTCTTGCTGCACCTGAAACCCTATAGAGCCCTTTTCTGCAAGCTCGTTCGTTTCATCAGGCAGGGCATTGGCCTGCCCAGTAGCTGGAAAAGTGAAGGTTAAGAACGATGACAGGTCGAAATTTGGGCGCCCTTCCTCCTCGGCCATGCCGCCTCCTCACACTCTGGCGATGTTAGGTTCAAGGAAACGGGGAATTAGTGCGATCGACCATTCTAAGGATTGGGGTGTTTTCCGAATACAAGATGCGTTTCAAGTCCAATATCTCGTAAAAAAATATTATGGAAGAGAAGTACGACGGAGGGCGCAAGTCAGAAGGAGGCTGTCGGCTTTGGCGGACATACCAATGTTTTCTAGGAGAGAAGTTGAATATGTTAGGGTGAGCTCTTCGATGGCAAGCGTGAGCCTTCCGCTATTCGGACCAGATTTGAATAGGGCAGAGCCGCTCATTGGGTTCGCAAGCTGAGGATCTGAGGCGCACAGCGGGAAGGGGCGTGCAGTGACTTCGTCCTACCAATCATTGCCTGCAATCTGTATGAGGAGACTACCTACCTAGGTACCTAGGTACCTGCCATATTGCCTTCGAGCGCAGCCCCAAACTTCAGAGCTAGACTTGAGGCCATGGGAACGGACATCATGTTATATTGGCCAGGCCTTCGAGAATCAATAGTTACTTCACAGTTTCGATGTAGGTTTCGCGCCAAACTCAACCTTGTTAACACAGCTTCCCACACCTTCCAGGCTAACCTCGCAGATGTCGCCATCCTTGAGCCATAGCTGTGGTTTCCTCCCAGCGCCCACACCCTGGGGCGTCCCTGTGAATATAACGTCTCCCGGCAGCAGAGTAGTTCCTTGGCTCAGGAATGCAATTGTCTTCGCAAGGCTGAAGATCATGTCTGACGTATTTGAATTCTGGATATGGTCAGAGAACAATCTGGCTGTTGACGAAGGAGCCCACGATTCTGGGGGAAGGAGAAAGACTTACCTGCAACACCTTGCCATTGAGTACTGTCGAGATCTTCAAGTTTTGAGGGTCTTTAATCAATGAGCTGGAGATGATGCCTGGTCCAAAGGGAGCCCAGCCATCAAAGCCTTTGCCGAGTCCCCACTGGCCTCCTCCTCTTTCAAGCTGCCAATCTCTGTGTGAGACGTCATTTCCTACTGCATAGCCAAGGACGTACTCGAGCGCCTTGGACTCTGGAACATCCGCACAGGTCTTTCCAATAATTGCAACAAGCTCACACTCGTAGTCGAGACCCTCCCCCTCCTGTGCCAGGGGATGTACCGGAATAGGGTCAAACGGCCCGGTTAGTGAGGTTGCGGGCTTGTAGAAGAGAACCGGATACTTTGGCAAGGGCAGGTTGGACTCTCTTGCATGTTCGGCGTAGTTCAATCCCAAGCACCGCACAGTCCGAACGTGCTCAGGCGCGAGCGGGCTGAGGAGCAGCCGAATGTCAGCAACATTGTCTGTTACATCATGCTTGCCAAAGATATCGCCAGTGATGATGCGAGCCTGCTTGGATTTGCCAACGTCCGTGATGCCCCGGGGAAGAATGGCGTCTCCGTAATAAGTCCGGCCGTCCTTCGCGAGAAAGCGGACCAGACGCTGCAGATGATGTCAGGCTTGAGGCTGGTCTACACGCCGCGCACACCTCTGCTCAAGAAGTCCTGGAAGTATCTCATACTCACAGAGAAGACGGGCATGATCCAGTATTTCAGTCGCTCATTGAAATCTCCGAATGAAAACAAATTGGAAGCGATGAGGGAATCTCCGAGTTATTGGCTCGACAATGTCGGTGCTGATTCCTATGTATGATGTAGAATAAAGCAGTGATATAAGCCCGGCAGGTCAGGCCGGGTCGGCCCGAGCGGGTCGGGTCGGGCCTAGGCATCTAGAGCCATCAAGTAGGCCCCCATGAGGTACCTTCGACATCACGTCCACCTCTTTGCTGGAAGCCAACTGCGTAGAATCACGAAGAAAAAGGACATGCTCATTCAAAAGTAGCCCAATTTGAAGTAGACTTGGATTTGAACGAAAATGCACCTAACTTGACACTTTGCGCAGGGCGATGCTTGACCATACATGGGCAGAAAAGTATATAGTGATCAGGAGGTGAATGTCTTCGAAGAGCTTAGGTATACGATTATACTAGCTGCCAATTACCCTGAGAGTGGTGATTGTGGGACACAAGAGCTGAAAAATGAAGAAGAAGAAAAAATGGCTGAGCAGAATTTATGCAGCCAATTTGCTAGTTGTGTGATAGCATCCAAGGTTATAGACTCAGGACAAATGAGGAAACAGATTTGCAACTGGACTCGTACATCTTTTGGATGCACTGATTTACTTGGGTTTGGAACACAAGCCTTTCAAACCTCAGTTCAATGAATGGATGGGTGATGAAGGGCATTACCTCCAAAATATGCTAAAAAGGTGTCTACATTCAATCACCTGAGCAATTTCTTCTCTATTTACTCACCACTGGTCTGTTATTCACAGTGTTCACACTAATGTAAGCCCCCCATACAATACACCAAGCCAAAATCTATTCTCATCCTCATTCTCTTCATAGGTGATGGCTTTCCTAGTCTGTGAAATCCTATGAGCAGTGTGTTAAAGGCTTCATTTTTGCCATATAGACTGTCTCATCTTCTCTTTCAAATGCTCAGACTTACCATGGCCCCCTCTTCCCAAATCACCAGATCTGCTTTAGTATTGTTCAAGTGGCTAATTGGTGCTGGCCTGGGGTCTGAATACCAAGCTAAGCGGTCATATAGTAGTCCATACTTTCACTTACTTGCCAGTGGGTGGCCAGCCCCCAAACAATCTAACGACGACCTGCTCAATCATACAGTAACCTACGCTTTGCTTAGTCGTTTGTAGCCCAAGTTACTGTAGTCGTCGTGGTCCATGCTTTAGCCCACTCGCTGTGGAGGCCCATGCTTTGATGAGTCGCCTGTGTCTCTCAACCGTCACAGGCACATATTTGATTTTGATTTTTCAAATCCAGAGAGGCCTTGCATCGATCTCACCATCAGACTTTTCTCTTCCTCTCATACCAACCAACCATTCTTTATTCTCCATATCCATCTCCTGCCCCTCCTCTCCCTGCTGCTCAGCTCACCTACCAACAAACAGTCAGTTCTCTTGGAGCAGCAAGACACTCAACATGTCTTTAGAGACTGACTACCCCACCCCTGCTGAGTTGGAATGGGAATCTGCCAGCGAGTGGTGTGAGTCCAAGTCTGACATAGATCGGGAGCATCCAGGACCATCTCCAGTCCGGAATAAAAAGAAACCAACACGGACTCTGGGACGAAAGAGCAACCCCACAGCTCCTCCTCCTATTCCATCTCCTCCCTCTTCAGTCTCAGCTCCTCCTACCGCCCCATCATCTGTTCCTGCCCTCCCTTTTGAAGACCAGATTCACAATGATCAGGACAAGTACCCAGACTTGCCTGATTACATGCCCTGCATGCCTCAATGTGTGCCCCAAGCCTCTGCCAGACCTATTTTCCCAGCTCAGCATTACCCCCTGACTGCAGAACAGTTTAGCTATCTCATTCAACAGCACCGATTTGCAGATGGCCAACAATTTCAGGACCTCCAGGGAGCAGTGCAGGACAATACCACAACGGGCAGGAACCATGGAGCTATTTGGTATGACTTGAGCACAGCTAAGAGCTTCTTGGGAGCTGGCATAGGTCTTCAACAAGGTAAGCACGACCTCCCTCACCACAAAAACATACAGCTAGTTGCAATCACAACACAATCGCCTATAACTTGTCAGAGCAAGTGCGACTAGCTTGGTGTGGCAAGGACATAATCTTTGACTCTATCCCAATCCCTTTGGGTTACCTGGCAATTGCGCCCTCCACATTTGCAAACTTCTCTTTCCAGAGACAATGCAGCTAAGTTCAAATCTAGGTATCAAGACAGAGTTCCAGTCTGGCAATAGCGACCTACTGATGGACTACTCGGGCATGAGCCTCCCCAGCTGGTTCGATCCTTCCACCGGTCAACTTCGCCCTCAGTACTTTCCGCAGCCATTTGAGGTCAATGGCTTCAATCACAGTCTCGCGGCGGCAATGCCCTTCGCTCTTTCTGGCGCGCAGGTCAGCACATTCCCTCCCTGTATTCTCACACCATTGTTCTGCCCGTCCTCCTTCCGTATCTCCTTGACCCCTCTATCTTGCAGTCCTCAAGTTGCTTTCCCTTCTCACCCCTTGTGCCCTGTCATGTTCTGAAGAACTCCTTCTACGAGCTTGAACTTGTTCACATACGCACACACGCATGCAGCCCGTTCCTTATTCTGTTGTGCCTTCGCTCTCTTCACGGTCGCGGCCGCACTGCACGTTGTCATCCTCTTGTCGCTTCCTTGCTGTCGCTTGATATCCACCCACCCTTTGTTCTGTCCAAGAAGGTTGTGGAGATTTGTATGAACACACTTTTCTGACGCGAGAATTTGACTAGCTGGCCATGGACCCCAGTCCTTTTGCTCCCCACGGACTGCGGGAGTCTTCTGTCGATGGTGAATGCAATCCCTTGAAGCCCAAGGCTAGCTCGAGCACCAGTAACAACACGATCCCTCTGATCTGCATCTTGTGCGAGAAGACACCAAAGTTCTCCGACGTTTCTCACCTCCTGACGCACGTTTCGTCCAAGGGTCATCTCTCTCGTCGCTTTCACCTTGACCTCCAGGCTCAAACCGATCACGAGGTCGAGCAGCGTCTTCTACAATTTGACGTTTGGTTCGAGCAGCACGGAATCCAGCAGCTGTTGAAAACCAGACAGGAGGCCAAGGATCAGAAGAAGCGGACCCAGGCGAGAAGACAGAGAGGCATAGAAAACGACGTGTGTCCTCTACATCCTACAGCTATGCTTTATTTCCATGTTGAACACTGTTCGGTTGAGAACCAGAATTCTGACAGTAGTATTCTTCCAGAAGAAGTCCCGGAAGTCTTCCAAGACTCTAGAGAGCCTCAAGAGCGAGCCCGATGATGCCCACCAATCGCAGGCCAGCCATTTGAACCCTCTGAACCAGCAGAACTGGCACCAAGGCATGACCTTCGACAATTCCTATCAAACCCCTATCAACAACTCCAACAATCGAATTCGAAGCGTGTATCCCGAGCCGGACTCTCCACAGGAATGCTTCCAGAACGATGAGCCCATCGAGGTTGGCAAACAAGGAGGGTCTAGAACGCCCACACTCAAAGGAATCATCCATCAGGGCATGGGTATGTTCGATGCTGCAACGCCCGAGATGAAGCGGGTGCGGAACCAGCGAAAGCACCCTTCCGTCCTTAACAAGATGGTGCTGGTTTCAGAATCCATTAGCATGACTGAGCAGGTCTGGAATGAGTCCATGACCAAAATTGAGCACGAGAGGAGCGTCTACGACACTCCAACCGACTTGAGCTCCCCCGTAAGTTCCATGATCATATGCCCGAGACCTGTGATACATTACGATCGCAAGCTAACGGCGTGCTTGGGAAGGAATGTAAGGACGATGACGACATTGACGAGCCTCAGCCAAAGAAGCCTCGTGATTCTCGTGCAGCGCCCAGATCCACTGTTCATGCGTCTGAGCGCTTGACTCGATCTGCAACCCGAGCTTTGAATGGACCTTCGACGAGGGCTTCTCGAGGGGGCAAGCGGGGAGGACGTAAACGTGGCGGAGGCCAACGAAGTAAAGGCAAGAAGATCCCTAAAGTGGAGGAAGAGGATTGGGATTCAGATGCGGAGCTGGACATTCGTCACGGAAAGCGTAGCCTGAGCGTCTTTCGT
Organism: Gnomoniopsis smithogilvyi; assembly: GCA_027946515.1. Classification (NCBI taxonomy): domain Eukaryota; kingdom Fungi; phylum Ascomycota; class Sordariomycetes; order Diaporthales; family Gnomoniaceae; genus Gnomoniopsis; species Gnomoniopsis smithogilvyi. Next base: position 5,499,150 of record JAPEVB010000002.1, read on the forward strand.
GATGATGCCGGAGGTAATGGATCACCGGGAGGAGATGTCTTTGGCGGACGACCTCAAGGTGCACACGGTGAGTCACCCTTCAGCATAAGAAATGCGACTGTGTGCACATGGCTAACAAGAAGGCGTGCCTACAGGTTTCGGAGGATGCTCCTTCGCCGGTCAGCAGGCTGGATTCCCACCCCGAAATGCCATGCAGGCTCTCCCTTCAAACCGTCCCCTTTCCTCGATGTACGGCCGCACTGACAACCATCGATTCGTCATGTACGACAAGGAAAACGGTCGCGGTGTCTTATCCATGCAGCAACCGCCCAACAGCTCTGGATATTACCAGCCAAGTCAAAGCGTGCAGGCCGGTGCTTTCAATCCTCTTTACGTCCAACGTCCGGATAACTTTGCCAACATCTACGGCCAGGGCTTCGACAATTTCAAGCCGTCTAATTCTGCCTTCCAGTCTTTCAATGGCATGGACTACAATGGTATGCACGGCGGTATGAGTAATCGCCTCATCAACGATTTGCACAACGGCTTCAATAGCGACATGACCAACAACCTGAGCAACATTGGCTTGAGCAACAACGACCTCAATCATGGCACAAATAATGGCTCTCAGTTCCGGTCTGGTAACAACATCGGCCAAGACAACGCTTTCAACATCCAGTGAGGGACATGAGCGAACATCCATCGAAAAGATTCGTCCCAAAGCAGTCGTCTCGCAGTCTCTCTCAAATACCCGATGATATTCGAAAAGATCAACAGCCTTGAACAAGCTTGGCGTATACATTCCGGAACAGTCTTCTGTCTCAGCAAACCGCTACGGAACGATCTCGTCAGCTCAAGTTCAGCCACGATCCGATTTTCGATATCATCATCACATCATTATTCTCAATCGAATCCACCCGTTATTATTTGCTTTCTAGAATGGGGACTACATCGTTGCGTTCGAGCTTAAATTCATCACTCGGCGCGCAACAACTTTGCTTTCAGTTCTCGAACCGAATAGCTCTAGCATTCGGCGGATGGTTGGTGTATGGTACTTCAGATAGACAAAAAAGCGAACAACTTCATCATATATGTTGTGATATTGTCTCTGAAGCTTGAGCCTTGCATCCTGTAAGCAAATGTAAAGCTATCTTGAGTAGAACGGGGAAACAACCCGACGAGGGCTCAACACACTGTAAGTAAAGGATGGTGCCTTGATCGTTCTGAACTATACACACGCAATGGTGGAAGACTGATTGAGTAATACGTCGACTACAGCCTCATAGCTCGGAGGCACACAAGGTAACTAATTCACAATTGCTCAATGCCCGAGACTAATTGCTCAATTCCTTCGTCTGTTACCTGACCTGCTAAAACATGCTCCAGCATGGCCGTGGCACCTTTCAACCGTCGCAGTCTGACCTCGTCCTCCAGCTCTCGTGACTTGCGGGCCGCGACCTCTAGAACCTTGCGTGGGATACGTGCAAGCCTGGCAACATTTAGCCCGTACGACCGATGTGCCACGCCCTCGGCCACCTCATAGAGGAAAGTAATCTCCTCGTCCCCGTCGAGGGCACTTTCCTCGTCGCTATCAGAGGTGTTGCCGTCAGTGAGCTTTGTGGCGGTGAAGCGCATGTGAACATTCTTGACCAGCCCACCACCGAGGCCTTCAGCAATCTTGGCGAGGTTCTGGTAGTGCGTAATGAAGAGAGTCAGGCATTGTGTCTCGCGAACAACGTGTTCCAGCACTGCGGACGCAATGGCCGCGCCATCGTGGGTGGATGTGCCGCGGCCGAGCTCGTCAAGGACGACGAGGCTGCGGGGAGTTGCGGAGCGAAGGATAGAGGCCGTCTCGGAAACTTCTACCATGAATGTGCTCTCGCCTGCAAAAAGATTGTCTCTTGCGCCCATGCGTGTGTGGATCTGATCGGCGAGAGTGAGGGACATGGCATCGGCAGGCACAAAGGAGCCGATCTGTGCGAGGAGGACAAGCAGGGCAACGGCACGCACAAAGGAGGATTTACCGCCCATGTTTGGGCCAGTAATAAGATGTGCTAGCGGAGTCGGGGATGACAGAGTTGTTGTAAAGGGGATATATCCGTTGGGCAGGGTGTGCTCGGCGATGGGGTGGCGGCCGGCAGATATCGAGATTGTGGGAGGGTCTGAAGAAGGCAGAAAGGCCGGCTTCGAATAGCCCGGTAGGGCAGCGACTTTGGAAAGCGAGAAGAGACAGTCGAGGGTGGCAATGGCAGACACGGCGTCTCGCAGCGGTTGGTAGGAAGCTGCTATAGAGGTCAGAAGAGCACGGAAAGCCTCGTCACAGGCGGCAGCGAGAGATTCCTTGTGCTGGTCGCGCTCGCTGATCATGCGAACGACCTCGGGCGTGTGAAAGCGAGAGACCTTCTTTGTGCCCGATATCTTCATCCAAGATGCAGGAACTTTCTTCAGGTCGATGTTTGGCACCTCGATCAAGTATTCGATGCCCGCCACGGTGACATACGACACAGTCCCCTTCTTGCCAAGCTTAGCAGCGGCCTCCTGCCGATGGTCGTCGAGATCTTGCTCAATGGCTGCAATGCCCATCTTGTGATTGGAGATGTCTTCTGTCTCTTCCAGCTCGCGAAAGAATTCGTACTTGTCATCTCTTCGGGCAGCCTCAGGATTGATCTTTTCCAAGAAAGTGACGACGATCTCTCCAATCTGCGGTATCGCACAAACAGCATTGCTCAAGAGACTAGATTTGAGGCCGGTGTCCTCTGGCTTCTTGATGTTAGAGTAGTTCATAGAAATCTTCTGCAAGGACTGCAGGACGGACAAGAGCTCCGGTCGGGAGCATTTGCCGTAGTAAATTCGGATGAGACTCCTCTCGAGGTCGGTCTTGATGTTGACCAGCAGACCTTCAAGCTTGTCGACTTGCCATTTGGAACGGCTTTCCACCAGCTCCTCGACCGCAGCCACTCGCTCCTCCAGTTGTTCCTTGTCGAGGAGAGGCCGCCCAATCCATTTTCGCAATAGCCGCTGGCCAAACCGGGTGTGAGTCTTGTCAATGGCCCACATGAGGCTGCCCTTCTCCCGGTGGTCCGTCTGGTTCCTATAGACCTCCAAGCTCTCCAACGTGGTGCCATTGATCAGCATGTGTGATCTTGTAGTAAACGACGCGAAATACTTTGTCAAATCAAATATGTGCTCCAAGCCGTACTCAGTCAGATGTGTGATCATTGCGGAAAGGCAGACAGTCACGGGCTCTGGTAGCTTCAGTATCTTGTCCAAGAGAGCCGACGCCCGATCGTCAGACTTATCCTTCAACTTGTTGGCGTAGAACTGTGTCACGTGAGAATACGCTTCAGCAGCCATTGTTTTGCCTCTTGGGACCTTCTCTATCCGAGTACGATCGCCAAAGACGTTGCTGCTGGTGCCGGACAGGTGTTGGAGCAGTTTATCAGTGGCCTTGGTCAGCTCCCCGACAATGAGAAACTCGCATGGCGAGATGTGCAGCAGTCTTGTTTCAATCTCTCGCCGCATGAAGCCGTCCTCGAAATTGTCGTAAATGATGTCTCCTGTTGCAGGCTGGACGGCAATGATGCCCACGTCCACCTTCTCGTCGGTGCCCCAGCCCTTAGCCTTGGACTCGGTGATGCAGAGTAGATAGCCTCCTGGAGGAGCACCAGAATTGTCCTTGTCCAGCTCGCCAATCTCGTCAACATAGGTGCCCTTGGTGTAGACATTGGTGAGCTTTCGTACGAAGGGCGCATTTCGATTATCGCCAGCCTTTTTCAATGCTGCCGTCTCGATCTGGCGCACGACTCCGACTTTGTGCCCAGCTGCCACCAGGCGCTTGGCGTGTACTGGCAGGCGATGTACTGGGATGCTGGCAGAGGCGAAACGGTCCAAGTGTGATTCTGAGGGGTCTGGACGTGGCTATCAGCGGCTGGCGAGCGCGATTTGGATTGCATTGAATACTTACGCTCATCGTAGCGGAATTTGCCGGGTATACACACAATGCTGAGCTCTTTGGCTGCAATGCGTGCATCCTCACCAAAGAAGCGGAACTTGTAGCCAACCTCGACGATTAGGACTGTGTCCAGATGCTTCCTCTTAATGTCCAGGAACTGAATCTCCATCGGAGTGAGTTTACCCGTTTTTGCACCTTTCTTCTTGGTAGCCTTGGGTCGAGTGACCTCATCCTCGTCAGCGTCCTCACCCTCACCATCTTCATCCTGTGCAGCTGCTTCGTCCTCGATTTGGAAGTTGCGACGTCTGATCATAGCCATGCTGTCAGGGTGGCCTAGCTTTTTCACGAACTTGCGATGCAATTCCTCCCTACGCGACCGCACAGCAGCCCCCTCTTCTTCGTCTTCTTCCAATTTGCTACCCAAGTCTGTGGGCCGATCAGCATCGTAAGCATAGCGTTCTGTCCGAGATGCCTTTGATACTGTGGGCGTAGCTTCGGCGGGGTGGGGAGCCGGTTTAGAGAAGAAGGTGCTCTTCTCTGGGGCTCGATCATCCTTGGACTTTGCCCTTTTCAGTGATGGTGTTGTGACCTCATTTCCGTGATCGGTGTCTTGCTCCAGAGGTCTCTTGCGACTCGGGCTGCTGCCCTCATCGCCACTAGCATTGTGGCCATCTTGATTGGACTTCTTTTGGAGAGACTGCGTCAAGCCATTGATGGTTTTCGGGGTGAAAAAGCTGGTCAGCGAAGCCTGACGTTTCTCAGATTGCTTAGACTGGCCCGCCATGGCTTGTTACAGTTTAGATGTGGTGGATCATGGATCGTAGTTTGTCGGCTCTTATTGACTGATGACCTCACGTCTAGAGTTACGCGACGCGTATAGAGGATGACAGGGGTAGGTCCTATCGATAAGACGCACCATCTTCGCGATTCCTGTGCCCCACACTTTATCTGACTTCACCTTGTTAGCATAATCACTACTGCAGTACTATACAGTGTCTCAAAGTATCAAAGTATTGTTGCTCAGAACTAAGTTTCAGAGTCCTGCACCACGTTTTCCAAAGGCCTCAACTTCGCATCGTTCGCTCCCGACATCCGCATGCTCTTTAATCTATCTCCGATCAGGGTGAGCCGACTTCAATGCAGAGTGGCTCGAACAATGGTTCGATGTGACCGTACCTCCGAATACTGCTCCAGTTCTGGTAGATTAGGGGTCTTGACCCATCTACTGTGTTCAAGAAAGTGTCCACAGTGGTGGAAAGAGATTGCACACCAGCACAGTCACCATCTGCAGCGTGGTCTAGATTTGTTATGGCCACAGTACCTACCCAGCCAGAAACCAAGGGCGAGGAGGTTGAGGCAAGGTTCTCGTAATACCTGGGATAGTGTCCAATCAGCTCGGATCGCGGAAGTCTGGAGTTGTCTGCAGACACAGTCCAATGCACAGAGCGGAACATCTCGCCCCTACAGGAATTGCCAAATACGACTCAGGACCTGGCCACATGAACCAACCAGAAAATTACTGGAAATCTACCCATCATTGCTGTGCTGGTCTCGCCCCTTGCAGAACCACATAGGGCCAGAAACTAGGGCGGGCGCTGCTCCTCTCCGGCTCAATGAATCAATCAGGTCACGAGGGGATAATGCACGCTCACGCTAAACGAAACCGGTGCCCTGGCCCAGGCCAACAAGGCCAAGGCGGTTGAAGTGTTCCTAGGTTGGAGGCACCGCACCACACACCCCTTGGGACCCATAGCTGCTCGGCCAGGGGCCCTGCAGGGCTGTCTTTAGGCTAAATAGGAAACGGATGAATGCCCTGAGAGACCCAAGCAGCCTCTTGTCCGATATTGCAAGCTTTCATGTACCTCGCCGCAAACTTACCCACCACCACGGGAACATCACCCGCTTTGCCAATGGGTCTATCTGAAGCATAATCGTAGAGACCAGCCACATCCGGGTGTTTGGCTACCAATGTGTGACAGATTTCATTATGCTGCACTCAGAAGGTCCTGGCCGGATGGCGGCCGGAGCGAGCACTATTGGAAGACTGAGTTGTAAGCCGTGGCCGACACGAGGCCGATCACTCAATCATTTCTGGCATGAGGTCAAAAGGATTCCACACTTCATTGAGCCTATATTGATGGTGCCCAGAGAGCAAGACAAGGCGGTCCTAGGCAAGTCCTCGCAAGCTTTCGAAATCAGGACTTGGCTCCCGGGGGGTTTGGTGGCATCCCGCATTTGGGACGTTTGGCTGACACAAACTGTCAAGTCAGAATACGAACGAGACAGTCAGGGCCAGTGAGTACTGTACATTTTCTACGGAGTAGTACCACGTCTTACTCAGTGGCTTCTTATCCACCCCAGGGGTCTACCGCTGTAGGCGCATCTGTCAACCCCAGATCTACCCCACGGTCTCCAAAGCTGATCTGGGGGACACGCTACAGCCGCCGCGTGACCTCTACTATAGTAAGTAGGTGAGCAAAACCGAGCTACAGATGACTCCAACAGGAGCGCACTTGGTTGGCTAAATCCCAATGACCCGAGGATTAGAAGCTCTGCTCTGTTCATCGTGTTTCTACTCAGCACGGGGTATCTGTGCTGTCACTCAAGAATCAACAGTCTGGGGTGTTACACTTCTCTGCAGATCTGCCCATCATGTTTGGGCTTCTCCAGATTTTTCTGGGGTACCGGGGCTATGCTTGTTGCCCCCAGGTCGTGCTATTCAGACTGACAGGTAGCGTGGACATTAGCACAAGACTCAAAACCCCATTTACCCTTTTACCGGGCATCTTATCCTAGCTCAATATTCCTGCCCCCTTACCAAGGACTGCAACCATCATTCCGGCCAATTTGGACTACATGGGCGATCTTAACCGAGCAGTCTATCCGGTCCGGCTGCCCGCTGGCGGGTGCAGTTGCATTCATGCCTTGATATATTAATATTCTGGCTGTTCTCCTTCCATTTCCTATATCTGTTTCACTCTACGGACTATACCACTCATCGTTCTCACAACACAAGGAGCCTGACATTGTGTTGTGTGTGGGGTCAGACACTTCCATTCATCGGTGCAAAGAGAGTGTCCAGTGCCACTCAGCCCACAACATCTGCCAACATGGGTCTTTTCAAGAGGGAGGCGCCCAACAAGAATGTTGTGGCTGCTGCTCAGGAGGAGGCGCCAAAATTCGAAAGAGTTGACTGGAGGAAAGACCCAGGTCTGAGGAAACTCTACTGGCATGTCTTTGTTCTTTCAATCGCATCAGCTACCACTGGTTACGATGGAATGTTCTTCAACAGTGTTCAAAACTTCGATTCATGGAAATCTGTAAGTGATCATTACTCTCCCCTTTGCGCTTGTGTACATGGCAGTACTGCATTCCCTGAATTCATGAATATGTTCCAGCAAATCCATACCACCACGACTTTCCAGGGAAACAACTTATCTCTTCCTCAATGAGCAAAATGCTAATATAGGATCAACAGAGATTTGGCGACCCAAAGGGTTCCATGCTCGGTCTGCTGGGTGCTCTCTACCAAATTGGCAGCGTGTCATCTATTGCCATTGTTCCATTCTTCACCGACCGCTTTGGACGAAAAATACCAATCATTATCGGATGTATCATCATGATTGTGGGCGCCGTTATGCAAGGTGCAGGAAGCTCTTTGGGCGTCTTCATGGGTGGTCGATTCCTCCTCGGCTTCGGTAACTCATTCGCCCAGCTGTCCTCGCCTATGCTTCTCACCGAGATCTGCCACCCTCAACACAGAGCTCGCTTGACGACTGTCTACAACTGTCTCTGGAACGTCGGTGCTTTGTTCGTCTCATGGCTTGCCTTTGGCACGGATTACCTCTTCAATGATTGGTCGTGGCGTATTCCCGCCCTTCTCCAGGCATTCCCTTCATTCATCCAGCTTGCCTTCATCTGGTTCGTTCCTGAGTCGCCACGTTTCCTGATCGCGAACGACAGGTCCGAGGAAGCTCTTCAGATTCTCGGAAAGTACCACGCCAATGGCAATACCCAACATCCAACTGTTCAGTTTGAGTACAGGGAGATCAAGGAGACACTGGCTTTGGAAATGGAGGCCAAGAAGTCGAGCAGCTACTTGGACTTCTTCAAGACGAAGGGCAACCGCTACCGATTGGCAGTCCTCATCTCCCTGGGTGTGTTTTCACAGTGGTCTGGCAACGCCATCATCTCCAACTACTCGTCCCTACTCTACGAGTCCGCTGGAGTCACGGGGTCCACCCAGAAATTGGGCCTGTCTGCTGGCCAGACCAGTCTCGCCCTAGTCGTCTCGGTCACCATGGCCATGTTCGTTGACAAGTTCGGTCGTCGCCCTACATTCCTCGTCTCTACGGGCGGCATGCTAGGCACTCTCGCCATCTGGACCCTGACCTCTGGACTCTACGAAGACCATGGTGCTGCTGGCGCAGCGAATGCCATGATTGTCTTCATTTGGATTTTCGGCATATTCTACTCCGTTGCCTGGTCTGGTCTGCTGGTGGGCTACGCCATCGAGATCTTGCCTTACATGTTGCGTGCCAAGGGTCTGATGATCATGAACTTTTGCGTGCAAATTGCCTTGACGCTGAACACCTACGCCAACCCTATCGCATTTGACTTTTTCGACCCGCACACCTGGAAGTTCTATCTTATCTACACCGTAAGTTTATTCCTCACAACGCTACAAGTCCCAATTACGTGTCTTACTGAGCTGACCTGTCAATCAACAGTGTTGGGTCGGATTGGAGCTCGGCTTCGTCTACTTCATGTACGTCGAGACCAAGGGCCCTACCCTTGAGGAGCTGGCCAAGGTCATCGACGGCGACAATGCCGCTGTTGCGCATTTGGACCTGCACCAGGTGGAGAAGGAGGCCGCGATCGAGACGCACGAGGAGTATTTCACCGGAAAGTCTTAGGCTCTGCCAACTACTTGTCCTGGTTTGGTTCTCGTTCGTTTGTGCAAAGGGATGGAGAGATACGTATACATTGATCGACCTGTACATCATCAATTCAGCTCTGCTTTTGGTATTGAGTCAACTTTGATCTAGATGAATCTGAAGAATTGTCTCAAATCTTGCATTAGCCAAATACTAGCGTTCTGATTGGGTTATTAATGCATTGTTATCTGTGTGCGCCTCACTCGTACATATTCCATAAGATCGGTGTTCTGTATGGTACACAATCCTCAGTGAAGAAATGATATATTCTACATAAATGTCACCCGCCTATCAATGGCAGTGGAAAGTCTACAACGAGGCGCTTATACGAGGGTAGCCGATCACAGCTGACTCCCATCACGGTGTTCGCCACACATACACCAAGATTCATCCTTTCAGCCTGGGCAACCAATATACGAATGACTACTCCATGTGCCCAGAATAATGTCGTATTAACCATTAAAAACTTCACCTTTAAAGCACGGCACCATCGAGTGACCAGCTAGCTGTGCAGGCTCTTGCATCCTTCGGAATATTGTCTTTGCACTTGAGCTTTCTCTTGCATTGTGGCTTGATCCATCCAACGTCTGAGCAAGTTAAATCTGATGAAAATCCAGGCGGCTAATTCCAGCCCCAAGCCCATCACTTCAGCTCATGGCATCATTCATCGGTGTGCCCCAAAAACCTGTTGCCGGGACCGTTTGGCCTTGCCACCAACTCGCATATTAGCCGGGCCGCACCACCGGTTTGACGACGGATCGGGGTGGTTGGTCTACTTACTTCAGCTTGGAGTGAGGCTATGATTTGGAATGGTCATTTGCATTTGTGCCTTCATGCGTAGATATACCCTGAACAGAATGATAGCCTTGTCATCCGTGTAGGCCCAATGACCAAGTATGGGCAAGGTGGGTGCTCTCCGGCTGATCATAACGCAAGGCATGGAATATTTTGCCAAATTGGGCGGCAGAGAGGTCCTTCGTCGTCATGCAGTCAACGTCTAGGCGGCGGGATCAAGCTCAATGGGCAGAGGACAGAGACTGACTGCTGCGCTCGGGCATCAGCCGGGCGAAATAATACTTTGGAGATGCTCTGCTCAACCAGATTTCCATTTGTAGCATCGGAGGTATGCCTGTGTTGTCCGCAGTGAGTGTCCGTAAGGGAGCGAGGATGCTGCAAGTCCTGCGCAATGGCTGAAAATGTCCAAAGCATGCACTGAAGTTTCATGATAAGTGTTGTCTTTGACTGGGCCTCATACTGATACGTTTCTCTCCATCGGGAAATCCATTATGGTGGAACGTTAATTTAGGCCGCATTCACGCATTCCTCCAAACGATTCTGTTGCTCGTCCAATATACGCGTAGAAAACTATTCATAGATGAATTGCTCACGTGCACTCTAGCTTTTGAGATAATTTTCCATTTCCCAGGGGTTCCGATGAGCATCAGAAACTAGTCCTCAGAAAGTTGACTCTCGTGTCACAATCAGTATTATTCTCAGGCAGACCCTAAATATCCATTGTTATACAGACCTTCTCAAGCGGGCCAATTAAGCAATCAACTCTTGCAACGAACAAAGATGTAGGAAGGCGGATAGGAGGCTGCACCCTTACAATTTTGGCAACGAGAAGTTTCGAGACACTGGAGCATTTGAAGGGTGGAGTACATCGTATGTCCCAACTTTCTGGCCGGGAGCAGGGAGGGGGAAAAAGCTTTAGACGTTATCACGTCCCGAATTGACTGAGAGAGTAGGCTTTCGATATTACTCGGAGAGTCTGTCACTAAGGCATGCCATTCTCTGGAAGTTTCGAGCGTCCTCCTATCACTGTACGCTAAATACTATGTAGTTGCTTTTGCCCACAGCAATATCAAGTCACAGGTCGGTAGACCGAGGTGCGAGCCACGTGAATAGCGGTGGAGGGAATCAAGTAGTATTATCATTACGAATAGTCCAGACTTCAGAAAGCAGGTATGCCAGCACCCCATCACTTTGCAACCAGATATTACAACGCCTCTTCGCTAGGCTTACCCAAAGAGCCTTGACCATCTCCCCCAAAACACGGCGGCGACCAGGGCTTCGAGTTGCGTTTTATGCGTTGCTGCTCAGCTTGCAGTCGACGAGTTTCCTCAGCATTTCTTCGAATTCGGCGGGACATTGGAAGAGGCTGGGATGAGTTTTGATCTCGAGAAACTAAGTCAAAGGCTTTGAGATCAGCTAGAAATCGGCGCAGCCTGAGGCCAGTCTTGCCACAAATCCAAGCGTCGAGGTCCTCGTCACAAGCAGCACAAATTGCCATCCTCAGGCCGAACAGGATGTCCCGATCATTTGTACCCTTGTCTGATTTTTCGATGACGGCTTCCCGAGCTGAGTCTGACGTTGGACGCTGTGAACCTGGCGCGCTCGAATTTGAGCTTGACCTTGTGGAGAACGCTCTTTGAGAAGCTTCTGGTTTGTTGAGTGCCCGTTGTGCGGCTTCAAAGTCCATCTTCCTCTCATACCGCCTCCTTTCCTCCATGGCATCCAGTTTAAAGATGACCGCATCTAGCGCTCTTTCGAAAGATGAAGAGGCCTCGACGGGAAAGTTGAGTTCAACTGGGATTTGGGGCGGCGCGTCATTCGAATCTGATGCTGCCTCTTGAGGTTTCTCCGAGTCTTCTGCAGGCCCCTCTGATTCCTCTCGTATCGTTGTAGGCATGAGAGGAGGTTTGACAGTTGCGCGGCGTCGCATGCAAGTTGCCTTCATCCACCTGTTGTAAAGTGAATGGCCCGGATGATGGCGATGAACCTGCGGCTCATCGACTATCTTGGGAGGTTCTTCCTTGGGCGGCGTCTCTGGTTTCCCCCCTATCTTCATTCAATGAACCCACTGGGTCTCTAGTTTCCTTAGGTGGCACCGGTGGGCTTCGTTCAGGCTCACCCGCTAGGTCGTCTTCTATAGTTGACCACGAATAGGCAGTGATAGCATCGTTTTGCAAAGCTGACTCGTCCTGAAGACCACCCACCGAGTCAGTTCGATTTGGACGAGGGGGAGAATTGTCATGTATCAAAGTTCCAGCTGTTGGCCATTCAGCTGTATTCTCCATGTGACGGCGTTCACTCCTCGGTGGGATAGGACGGCGCGTGACCGGTGGTTGCTTTGGCAAAGGCTTGTTTGCATCAGAGTTGACAATAGCGGGAACAATAGATGCAGATGAGTCTCGGGCTGTACGTTGTCCGTCTTGCGGCTTTGGAGGTAGCGGACTATCGAAATACGAATCTATGAGGCCCGATGGCGTCAAGACTGGCTCAGCCGGAGTAGCTTGAGACGGATGCATGTGGTTATTCGAGAATTTGCGACCGCTGTGGACAGTCGATGCATGCGAAGGATTCTGCTTGAGAGACCAGGGAAGCAAGGACTTAGTGACGGGCCTTGGTTGGGGCCGCGGTGCTTGCGCTGCGGGCTGAGACTTGTAGGAGTCTGAGTCCCTTTTACTAGAGACAGACGGACCCACTGGCTCTTGAGTGACTGACGCTTGTTCCGAGGGGGTGATAGTACTGCCATCGATTTGTACGGCCGCCACGTGGGATTTCATCACTCTTCCAGCAAGACATGGTGGAAGTTGAGGATGCGAGGACTCTAAAATATGGGGCATCTGCTCACGCGAAGTGACCGCCAATCCAGCGACTTTGAATTGTTTGTGGTAGGGAAGAAGTTCGGTCACCGTATCTAGTGTTGTAGGAGACTCGGAAACAGTAGGTGTAGAAGGTGGAAGTGGCACCCTGCCGTTGGTACTGGCTGCCATACAATACCTCTCCAATTCCTTCGTAAATCGAGACAGACCTCTCCGCTGACGGGTGCCTGTTGGGTTAGTGGCTGAGGTCCGACGAGCTTTGGCGTTCGTTGGCGTTACGATGCAAGACAGACGATTCTGCTGGGAGAGACTCCTGTGTAAAGACTCTTCGACCAGTGGGTCGAGAATCTTGAGGTGCCTATGATCTCGTTGCGGTCTTGGTGATTTTCTTTCGCTGTGATGCCGAATGCGGCTGGATAGCTTGACGTTGGACTGCGTCTTCACTGCTCTTGAGGACGGGGGTGCGCGAACAATGTAACTGCCATATCTCTTGGACTGTGTTGCCGGAAGCTTGATGTAATCCGCATCGCTGCCATCGAGCGAACCAATGTGCGCATACTCGTTTCTGCCTTTCGGCGGAGTTGGCACTGCGCAAGAATCAGACCGATGAGCGCACCATAACCGGAGAGAGTACAACGCACCGTAGAAACCCGGGTCTTCAGGAACCTGCATCAGAGAGTACCTTGCATCTGCAATATTCTCAGCTGGTTTGACGACCTTGGCACCAGGATTCGAAGTGATGGCGCCATTGGCAGCGACCGTCGCAGCTGCCAGCCGACCGAATCGCCGTTCTACCGGTGGCAGCGGGCCGGCATCGCGACGTCGAGGGGTCTCCAAAGGAAGCCATCGTCCAGGATGTATACCAGTTTTTGGGGGACATGCTGGCGCGTAGATGGAGCTTCGAGTCCTTGAAGAGCGTACTCCGGACAACGTTGATGATCTTTGAAAAGAGACTCTGACCTTTGCATTTCTGTTGCTGACGCGACGTCGTCTACCAATAAGCGCTTGCTGTGCTCGACGCAGTCTAGAGATAGGTGGACTCAGTGGTTTGTTCAGGACCTCCTGTGCAGCTCTGGTAGAGGGGTTGGCAGGTTGCAATGCGAAAGAGGAGGACGGTTCAATGGGAGAGGTAATGGGGGCGTGTCTGATTTTTGGTCGACCGTGCGGACTTCCTTTCTAAGATAAGCTGAATGCAGGCATCGTCCATATTCCAAAAAAGAAAGACCCAGGTGGTGTAATGCAATTCGGACAAATACTACCAGTGTCGTGAGGTAGGAGAGTAGGGCGTATAGGGGAAGACGGAGCGGAGAGATTGAGGCTGGCCGCAATGTTGTGACAGAGCCACGAATGGGCCTTCCTGAGGTTTCGAATTCGAAAATGACACGCTCTTGTGCCATCTCGAGGCAGCCACATTTTGCAGCACCTCATCTCATTTGATATCCTTGATTCCAGGAGCAGAATAAGAGTCCAATTGCCTTCGTCCCTTCCTCAGCAGGAATTCAATGGCGGCAAAATCTCGCTTCTCAACGGCAAGGTTCTTTTCAAACTCGGTCCTGAGGCTTAAGTCAGCCTTCAAGATCCCTTAAGGTTGCTCATCAGAGTCAAGGCACCAACCTCGCGAAGGCTTCGAAGTGTTTCCGGCTTTGCTACGACGGACGTTAGGTGCTGCCCACAAGTTCAAGCACGGAGAGGGCGGCTCACCTCAGGCTTCTTCCGTGCTTCTCGCAGACAACTGCGGTAGAGGACGAGTACCTCTTTCTGTAGTCCTGAAAGCCGTGCCATTCTGAATAAAGTCGACCGTAAGGCAACTGCACATTGACATTGGCAATATTTGTTGGCGCGAAACTTTTCTCGTACAACATTTCCCGAATGAACGGATCGTGAACGTCATGCATGACTAATCTCACCCCTGTATGCTTGACGACAAGCCTTTCTCACTCACTCATCAAATGTCTTACCGTAACATTGCATAATTTCTCAAAATGTAACTCGTGAAATGTCAAAATTTCTTGTTGTTAGGAAGATATTGTCTTCTCAGGAATTTGTTCTTAATTCTCTCCGCAGTAGCCGAAGCAGTATCATGGGTCGGCTACTCGTGGTGGGCTGGAACCACCCCAAGAGGGATGTCTCTACGGGAGGAATAAGTGATGCGACATCGACTTTAAGGGCAAGCAATGGAAGGCGATCCAATCTTTGAATCACACGTCAGCACTGGTCTTCACATCGCGAGTGCATAAAGTTTATTTTGGGAATGTTGCTGCTCGTACAAGGCAAGACAGGCTTCCAAATTAAGACTATTGACTGCATCTTCACCCCTCCATAGCTTCATATATCCAATTAGCTTGAACAACGCTGACCTTTTTAGCATAATTCTTGGTCGTGAAAACATGTTCCAAAAACATGATGGCTTCCTTCTTCTGCCCATGCAGCACACTAGCAGGGTGAATCGCCACAACATGCTTGCCGAACGAGGTAACATAACTTGCGTCGGGCGCCAGAAGGGCGGTCTTCATTGCAAAACCCGTCAAAAAGCATTTCAGTATGACTTCAGCCCGCTCTGGCGACGTGGGTGTGAATGGTTGAGGGTCCGTTGGAGGAGCCTCAAGAAGCATTTTCTCCTTGAGACATAGGCCGCGAAGTTGACGCCGGATATTGATTGCTTGCTTCATGACTCGAAGATTGACCTTCCTGCGCTTGCACCACTCGTTCCGGTCTGCATTCTCCGACGTGTACTGCTGCATAGTATTGAGATAGGTCATGAGATCGCCTTCTCGGCGGTACAGCTCTTTTCGGTGCTCTTGCACGTCCTCAATCTCTTCCTCTGAGCGCAGTTGGTGGAAAATATCATCTCCGGCCGTTAGGCAAGAAATAATATCGATAGCCTCCAAAAGACAGTCGTTCTTTGGATCTGCTGCGGCGAGAAGAACTCTTCCATACGGAGCTGTGACTGGAAAAAAGGCCATTTTCCTACCCATTTCCGTGAGCGACCCGTCATCTCCGATAGCCCCAAGTACATGCAGGTGCAGCAAGGCCTTCTCAAACGACTCGTCATCTGGAGTGTCCATCAATGGAAAGGCAAATATGTCGTCGATCCCTCGCGCCTTCATGGTCAAGACCGCGCCCAATACATCAATCCGCATGATCTCCGGTAGATCCGAGTCTTTGAGCAAGGTTTCGTAGCTGTCTTGAGTATATAGACGATAACACTGTCCAGCAGCTTCTCTACCTGCTCTGCCAGCCCGTTGGATTGCAGACGATTTTGAGATTGGCTTGGCAAGTAGCGACTCCATACCAAGTCGGACACGGTATTGCTTGACCTTGGCCTTGCCTGTGTCCACCACATATCGAACGCCGGGGACCGTAACGGAAGTCTCAGCGATGTTTGTGGCCAAAATGACTTTCCGTGCGATCCGACCTGAGGCCGGCTGGAAGGCTTTCTGCTGGGCCTCAATAGACATTTGTCCGAAAAGCGGTACTGGGACAAGTCTAGGGGTCTTTGCAGGTAGGGACTTCGCATAGTCTTCGATAATCCTTTGCGCAGCCTCAATTTCCTCCTGTCCAGTTAAGAAGGCCAGAATATCTCCTGGACATGGCTGCTCGGCATGAATTTTGACAATGGTTTTGATGAGCGCATCCTGAACATCAGGGACCGGTCTGGGGGCATAGATGGTTTCGACTGGATAGAGACGGCCCGGAATGTTCATGAAAACTGGCTCCTGGGATTTGCCGGCTTTCTCGACGGTGAAGAAAGACTGTATCTTCTCGACATTGGCCGTGGCGCTCATGATTGCTACTTTCAACGGCACGCCTCCACGTCCGGCTTTGTCACCGGAGATGATCTGTTTGAGAAAGCCAGAAAGCAGGTCAACATCGACACTCCTCTCATGAATCTCATCAACGATGACAGCACTGTATTGGCGCAGGTGAGGATCTCGCAGGAGCTCTTGTAGAAGCATGCCTTCGGTCAGAAACTTGATCTTAGTCCCTTTGGGCACGGTGTGATCGAACCGCACGGAGTAACCAACGAGGCCCTCTTGGCCAAATCCCTGACGAAGAGGCGTTCCGGCTTCTTTCGAGACTCGATGCGCCAAAGTTGTAGCCGCAACACGTCGTGGCTGTGTGATGGCGATGACTCCTCCGACAGACACATCTTCCGTGCGATTTTCCTTGCGTACCTTCACTGTCTTCTTGCGGCACCATTCCTCGGTAAATAGGAATTGTGGTACCTGAGTACTCTTACCAGAGCCCGTTTCAGCAACGACAATTAGCACATCGTTCGTTCTCAAAGCACCTCGAATCTCATCGCGGTGCTTCCAGATCGGTAACTGCTCGCGGGTTCGCAGTAAGACCTTGTCTCCTTTCTCGACTTGAGGCCTTGATTGGCGTTGTTTCTTCACTGCTTTCGTGGACTGCGGATCGGTTTGCTGGTTTTCCTGCTCAGGCGGCTTGTCTGCCTCATCACCAGTACCTTCGACGTCGCCATTTTTTATTTCCTTCTTTTTGGGAGCGCCGTTCAAGTACCCATCAAGAGAAATTACTTTATCTCCGACTTTGATAAAAGCGCCAGTCTCTGAGGTCTTTCGTCGTTTTGGCATTTCGTCGCTTGTTGCAAGGTTCAGATTTCGACGAGGTTTGGTGGCGGCTCCCAAACTCTGCGCCATGGAAGACGACTAAAGTCGCACCTAACCCTGTTACGGTCCTACAAAATTTGTACCAATTATCTGACCTGCAGACTACGCACCTACCAAGGTATTTTACTTTGCCTCGCCCAACGTCTTTGGCTACATTTATGATTTTTCTTCGAAAACACCTTTCCACAGAGCCACTGGAACAAAATTTGCCCCTTTGAAAGAAGCATGTACCATAATTTGGTGAGGCAAACCTTGCAGTTGGTCCTAACACTGAGCAGGTCTTACAGGGCGGACATGGTCACATGCACCCAAGTATGCGAATCACTGTGACGAGAGTCGATTTAAGCCGCGAACTGGTTGCACCAGAGAGAACTTTGCAATTCTGATCAGTAAAACATACTCAAGTAGTCTACCATTCCTCTTGACGCCATCCCGATCCGAGGCTGGTAAAACACCGAGCCAGAATAGTAGCCGCCACCTGAGTGCATAGTACGATTTGAAATTGTGTCCCTTCATAGGATTTGATGACCCAGCCGCGAATGCAATTTCCTGAACAATAAAGACAGTAGCCTCAGCTCTCAACGAATTTGGTTCAACCTGGCCCTGTTCATGCGAACACGATCGTCCACAGTATCGGTCTATTTTCAGAAAGTTAGCAATTTGGGGGTGAGAGCTAGCATATGCGTTGGGACTAACCTTCTGGGCAATTCTGTCCAGCCGGGCATTGCTGCGCTCGATATCTTCTCCCATCAAGTTGCTGACCTTGTTCAGCATCTTAGTCCTCTCAAAGGTTGCCTCCAATCCCTGCTGAATCAGTTCCTCGTCATCTGCCTCCTCTTGATCGAACTCTCCGTTATCATCGACGAAGACAAACTTCTTGTTGGGTGCTGCCTTTTTGCCTGATCCACCAATTTGCTTGATACCCGCTTGTCCCCTGACGAGGTCCTTTGTAGTTTCCTCCATCCGCACCTGGTTGCCGAAGCCATCCCGACGGGTCTCTTCACGTCGCTCTCGCTCCTCGCGACCTCTCTCCATTGTAGCTTCGATTTGTGCGTTTCGTGCCTTCTTGCCTGGGCCCACGGGAATGAAAAAGGGCGTTCGGTTAAGTTTGTCAAGCGTCCTATGCAGATTGCAATGAGTATGATGCGCTAGTGATCGGCTTCAACTTCCTTGGCACAACTCACTTTGTCTTGTCCGAACCATCTTTGGTATGAATATCGGCCATATCCAACTTCATCTCCCTAAAAGCCCAACGAGTTAGCATGCATCACATAATTTGCTTGGTACACCCAATTTTGGGTGACAAGCCAGAGCTATGAATCAAGACACGCAAATTGGTGACATACGTATTGTGGAGACGCTCTTCTTGTTCCGCAAGCCTGAGTCTTGTTCCGAAGGCCACGTCAAGACCATTATCAGCTGTGGCATTGATACGATCGATGAGGGCGATGTCCTCCTTTCGCAAAGCCTTTGTCTCAGCCCTGGTGTTCTCAAACTCTTGCTCTTGTTTCTCCTCCTCTGCGAAACGTTAGCTTTGGATGTCAGTGCTGCCCCAGAGATAGTGAACTGACCTGTCAGCTCCCGAGGTGCTCCATAGCCACCGTACTCGTCGTCACCGGCGGGTTGTTGCGGTCGAGATGCATCATATGGGTTGTACCGCTCCTGGGAATTGCCAAAGAGCGCAGGGTTCCTGTTGGTGCCAGGAGCCTGGGCAGCTGGGGCGGGGCCGTCGTTTGGTTGCGGAGGCACATAACGAGCGCTGGCGCCAGCGAAAAGATCACTCTTGCCGGCATCATCGAAACCTCCATAGCCTCCAGCCTTCGGCGCACTGGAGGTGCTACTCCCATATCTATCCGAGCCGTAGCCATTTGAACTGCCATACTTGTCGTCGCCAAACCGGCTGCTGCTGCCCGAAGTCGAAGACATTGACGGAGCACTTCCAGCAGCAGCGCCCATACGCGGACCTGTTGGCAGACCGACGGGCTGTCCTTGAGCCATGTTATTCCTCGCTTGCTGGTAGGGTGTCAGGGGATTGGCGTAAGGCACTTGGGCGCCATCTTGGGCATAGGGGTTGGAGCCAGCGTCCTTCTTCTTCTTGTTGAAAAGGCCCATTGTGAGCTGTCGGAGTGGTCAATAATTGGATAGATGAGATCGTCACGTCCAGCGAAACAGAGAATATGATGCAGGAGAGTAGGCAGGAGGAAAATGGACGAGAAGAAGAGTGTAAGCGGAGGCGGTCGATGGTAAAGAAAAGGAGACGGTTGAGACGCACCTCTGTTTCGAGGGTGGACAGGGGACAGTTAGGCGAGGGTGGGGAAGACGGGACGGCCTGAAAGTGCGGCGAGGAACGAGCCGTGCAGGGCACTAATTACTAGGTAAAGTGTCTGTCTCCCAAGGGTCCACTAGTACCTGAGCCTGGCTCTTGCTACCTAGGTACCTAGGTATAATGCGAAACCTGAGCAGTATTGGTCGAATCGATTCTGAAGCATTCGTCCGTCTCTCCAGGAGGCCTTCGCTCTTTTTGCCCGTTTCTATTATTTGCTGCTTATTAGTAGGTACTTCACAGCTGACTCAGTTCGCCGCACTGGTAGGCGCAGCAACAGACTCCGAAGGGTGTCTTTCAGCTGGCTTCGTTCTCCTAGGCCTCGTGTTGGGCTTTCACTGATGAGAGGCTGTGGCCTGACTTACAGCGTCCGTCCATGTCTAGCGCCGTAATGCTTCCCGAGTTTGGAGCCACATCCAGCACATGTTTGGGGCGGCTATCTCCAACCTGTGAATGTTTATGTAAGCCATTCGTGATTGCCCTCCAACCTGGATGGAGGCGCATTGTTCCAAGGTCCGGTAGTCGGTAGGAAACCGATTCACTTGGACATCAAGTACGCTCAAGATTTTGGTCGGCCAAGTCAAACCATTCGACAAGGCAGATCAGGTACACCGTCAATGCTGTTCTCAGTTCCCATCGTCGGACCAAGTACTGCTGAACGACCTCTGGAATAGCTTTCTCGTGGTCTCTGACGCAATCGCAACCTCAACTACTCGATCAGGTCCGGACTGACTCATAAGGTTATCAGCCGTGCAAGCAGCCTTTCTCATCATCGAGATATTCTCCTGTGGGATATATATCTTGTGGGACACATTTCTGGACAGCCTGCTGCATTTGTAGCCGGCTTGCGTGTTAATCCACCTGACATCAAAATGTCATCTCAAACACCGAAAGGCTTCTCCTCTCACACATTAGCACCGGAATCGAGAGCAAGAATAAGGACGGCAAGATACTGAGTTGCTCGTCATTCTCGGGTATTTCAGTAATTGTGAAGGTGTCATCTTGGACTGGCTGCTCGAACAAGAGCCACGATTACATCTTTGCTACTTATTTTAATAATCCCCGGTCTTTCACACCGCTCAGAATCCACAGGCACTGAGCGCCTCATCTGCCTTCACTCTGCAATCTCATTCGACGATATCATCTCAACTCATATCGTCAATCTTGTGAAGCATGTCGGTCTTCACTTTCGGCACCGAACCCACTCGGGTCTCGTCGCCCTGGCTACAGTCCGGTCAAAGTCAGGATGATGCAGTAACCAAATTGGAGGCCGAGCCGCAAGAAGGGGCAATTGAGTATAAGTTGCACCTGCTATTGCGCCCGAGACGACCTTATCAGCTCATTACCACTGGCGCTGCGTCCGGCTCTCAGCGCCCTTTCCAGAATGAAGCCTCGCGGCCGTTGGACCCCTCCATAGGAATGCTCGGCGACTTCAACTTGACGGAGCCCCTGGTCCCTGGTGACTCGAATAAGAGGATCCCTTCAACAGAATACTACGCCACGACGACCGAATCTCGAAGGTTGCGTTTATACCACCTCACAACACAACTGCTATGGAGGCTCAAGCAGTCAATGACGAATGGGCCCCTAGGGACAACGGAGTCACTGATACCAAAACTCCCTGCCGACAGCGTCGATCTTGCAGCAGCTGTGAAGCCAGGGACACTATGGCAAGGGCTTGAGGAATCTAGGGGAGCGCTGTATGAGATTGGGGTGTCTGATGACGGCACTTTGGTTGGTCTGCCTAATGACGAGATGGAGGAGAGCATTTTGACTTTGCGCGTAATGGCAGCCAGTCTTGGATGTGTTGTCGAGGTGACCCGCCAGCACTGCGTTGGAGAATGTGAATGGACCTCGGCGAAAAGCCGCCCAAAAAAGCATCGTGAGAAGCTATTCGTGGCCGAGGCTTTGGTGACACCGTCACGTGGAGGGGACACCCAAGTAGCTGATACTGTGGAAGACGCGACTGCTCCCCTCGCGTTGCAGCCGACTGATGTCGAAACCAGGTCGACGATTGAGCAGCTGCGGGTCACATTGACCGGGCCTACCGATGGCGGCAAGTCGACGCTTTTGGGAACGCTATCTACTGGCATTTTTGACAACGGCTCGGGGAGGAGTCGGACTTTCTTGTTACGACACCGTCATGAGTTGACATCGGGCATGACTACCTCACTGTCGCACATGTTGATTGGTTACAAGAACAACGGCTTTGAGGAGAACCTCATATACAGCTTCTCTGACCGCAATATCGACTCATGGGAGGCCATTCATGACTCATCTCGGGATGGGCGCCTTGTTTTCGTCTCTGACTCTGCTGGGCACCTCCGTTTCCGTCGGACTATCTTGCGCGGTCTTATCGGATGGGCACCTCACTGGACTCTGATGTGCCTAACTGCAAATGACAGTGAATTGAAAGGAAGGTCTACGCTGGCATCTTCACAAGACGACGGTGAATCGCCAATGGCGGATGTAGACCAGGCAAAGACATACCTTGATTTGTGTCTGAAGCTCCGCATGCCTCTGGTGATAGTGATCACCAAGCTTGATGTCGCAACCACGATCAGCTTTCGAAGCACGCTAACAAAGGTTCTGGCCGCGGTGAAAAACGCAGGCCGGATACCTAAGCTGTTGATCAAACAAAGGATCCAGTCTGACCCCACCAGAGTGACAGCAGTAGATGAAGATGATATCCAACCGCTCATCGCTGATATGAAAAGGAGTGGCAATCTACTCGATTTTGTACCCATCGTGTCAACAAGCGCTGTCAAGGGTGAGGGGATCGGGTTGCTGCATGCTCTTCTGCAAAATTTGCCAATACCACCGACGCCGACAGCTCGCGACTATATTGGGCTTGCTTTGAATCCCGAGCAACCAGAGTCTGTCTTCCACGTTGAAGACAAGTTTAGCCTGTCGGCTCTCTACAGCAATGGGCTGGATAACGATGATGAGACAGAGCAAGGCACGGTCGTTGCTGGTCATCTGCGGTTCGGCCACCTGGCTGTGGGGGATCGTATTCTCGTCGGCCCCTTTCCCCCAGACGATGATTCCCGGGTCATTACCCCAGAGGATCGACAGTCTCCGGGTGGTGAGGGGCTTTCACTCTCCCACCCCTCATCTTCAGAGCTCGGTCGGTTGGCAATGCGAAATGCCGTACCTGCGTCCTCTATCAAGGGTGAGTGGCACAACGCTCACATAGTCACTATTCGTAATTTGCGTCTCCCGGTGCGGCATCTCGAGCCGGGCCAAGTGGGAACGATCGGGATCGTCTTCGATATGCCGAAGGAGGATCTATCTGACAGCATCTTTGAGCGCCCACCTCGCCCTCCGCCAAAGATGAGGAAAGGCATGGTCCTTGCCGTGCCCAGCAAGCACATGCTTGAGACCGGATTGTCACTCCAAGCGGCCAGCGGTATTACGGGTAGATTCGAGGATAGCTCGACCGAATCACTGATTGTTGGAAGTATCGTCAAGGTATACATAGCTAGTGTGCGAGCTTCGGCAAGGATACTGCGTGTGTCGCCCACGTGGATGTACCCAGATGCTGACCATGAAGCTGAAGACGAGGATGTGTTTGACATTAGCTTGGAAAAGCCGGATGACCGCACAGCCGCTCAGGAGAACGCAAAACTTGAATATGAGGTCCAGCTGGAGTTGCTTTCTCAGAGGGAGTGGGTCGAGATGGGCTCACAGGTGGTGATATTAGAGGGTGGGAGCAGAGACAAATCGGGGTTGGAAGGGTTCGTGGGTAAAGTTGTAGAGATCATGGAGTGAGGCGAGCATATAGAATACCTAGCAGAGGATGCAGGAGGTGGGGATCTCGATGTCCCAAAGCATTTGTCATGAGTCTTTAGTAGGAATTTCTTTTCAAGAGTATGTAGCAAATACCATAGTATATGCCATTGACAAAATTCGACGCCCTAACGCCTGTAAAAATTCCCCTGGAACAGCTTCACACGCTCCGTTCCAATACCATCATCCCTTAAATTGAAAGGTTACTCCAGCTATGCTCTTACCAGCCCATAGAATAGCGTCCACGTCAACACGAAACCGGCAAGGCCACCCGACAGTCCACTTGTCCACAGCTCCAGAGAACCCCGGAAGTACCGACTTGTATCAAGAATCGGCTTCTCAGCGGCGAGAGATTCGGGTGCGACGCGCACAGCGTAGAAGAGCAGCGCTGTGAGAAGGGTGAAGCCGATATAGAAGAGGAAGCCGGCGTAAGACTCGAGGCCAAGGATGCCAGCTGCGACACCGAAGAGGGAGGCGGTAAGAGATTGGAGGTTGGCGAGGATCTGTGATCGTCGAAAAGTGCCAATTAGCGGAGGTTGTTTAAAAAGTAACGTCGAAAGGCTGTTGATCGAGGGGGGCTCACCTTGGTGTTGTGCATCACAGACTCGTTCACGATGGGCGAGATCTGGAGCTCCTTCTCGGTAGGCATCTTGGGCGAAAATTGCAGTGGGATTCAAGGAATTGGGGGGGGGACAGAATGATTAATTCGGGGTCAGGCGCATCCCGTTCGTCTGGAATAAAGAATCCGACCGAATGGATAGGTGTTGTCGGAGCCGTTCGACGTCGACGCCGATGGGTGGGTGGGTTTGTAGCGTCAGCCTTGCGGTCACTGTGAGGTTCTCAGGCTTGCAGCTCCCCATGCCACCGCGGCAAATGCGTGCCGCCTGCCTCGCGCGGCTAGACTTCACCGAACACATGCCTGTGGGGCTGGACTGGAAGCACAGCCCGGCCCGACTTGGCAGGCTCGTCGGCCCCCCCAAGTTTGTTTCAAGGGACCCTTGGAGGCCAGCTCGTGACAGGACCGGACCGCGGCCGACCAGATGCACACCGACTCGTCTGGCCCTAAAGGGTCTTCTTCAGAATCCGTCGAGTCCGGCTCATTTAACTTTAATAATTCCAACCCATGCAGTTCTCATAAGCAGTCCTTAGCAACAACCCCCCAAGCAAGGAAACGAAATGCGGATAGGGGAAGGAAGGGCCAACTCGTGTCCTTTTTCCAATTGAACGACCATCCGATCCAATCCAGCCAAGTCGCAGATCATTGTACCTTTCCGAGAGTACCACGAACCCCAATCTTGTCCAATCCCTAGCCATCGACCCGACTGATCGTTTCGTGCCGTTTCGTTTGGCTGCCGAAACCCCGAAACCTTCTTCAAGCAGCGTCCGTGGGCAGCCTAGGGAGAGCCTAGATCTTGTGACACCCAACTAACTTTGTCTGGCAACAAGCACAAGCTTTCGGCCTTCTTATCTTCCATTGGATCGCATAGCGGCTGTTGGTGCATCAACTACTGCTGACAAGAGAGGGAGAGATTGACATATTCCCTGTCCTTGCTTATTATTTCTGTCGAGTCCGTTGCGCGATCCTCATAGTTTCCCCGTGGATCTTCGTATTTCCAGTTTCATGGAGACTGTAATCTACGACCAGACGCCGCTCGCAGAGTACCTCAAGGGTCAGTAGTCACTGCCCTGATTTTTAGGACACTGGCCCCGTCCAACTTTCCTCATCATACTCGTGTCGTACCAAATGTCGTCCTCAACGGCACTGCCATTATGAAGCACCTGGCGCTGACAACTCTCCTCACAACCATAGACGAGGGCGAAGAGCAACAACGCGACTGGGCTACCCAGGATCCTGACGTCGTTATCGACACGCCGCCACCAAGTCCTCCAAGTCCCTCGGCGTCCTTCGCCCCGTCCGGGCGTCCGCTGGTCAAGTCGCGCTTCCGCAGCAAGATTCCAAACTCTCTTAATCTCAAGCTCGCCAACGGCGCCCTAGGTTCGACACCCTCGAAAAAGAAGCGCCTCAGTTCCATCCAGGATGGCGCCACCGCGGTAGCATCAAAGCTGGATCGTGCCGAGAATTCGAGATTTATTGAGCAGTTCCGGTACACAATTGTGGCGTCGCAGTTGTTGAGTGGTCACTCAGTGCTCGGACAACATGTGCCCGTGCAGAGTAGGATATCTGTAGGAGGGGGCCAGGACCCGACTATTCCATCGCAGACTGGACTGCTTCTTACCGCCGTGGGGGCGCTTGGGCTGGCGTGGTTTATCAGCTGGTTGTATGGAGGAGGAATCGCAAATTTGACCAAGAAAAGAGTGGTGGTCTTTATTGTGGTCTTCGCCGTTGCAGGAGTTGCTTCACAGGCGTTTATACGGCAACAATGGCTGAGATACGTCCGAGGACAGACATTGGCTGAGATCTCGACTTTTGTATCGAAAGCCCAGGACTTTGACAGTGCATCAAGCGCCGCAGTGGCCTTGATTCAGGAGGTGGAGCTGGTATCCCGTGGTTACAGACTCAGCGCCCCCTTGCCGCCAATCAGCCGAATAGAGGACCAATCTCAGCGGAGGAGATGCGTGCGACTGAGAAAAGTCATGAGAAAGAGCTTCGAGGAGATTATCTCGAAATACGAGCAAGCTTCTTCCGTTATCAAGGGCTTCTCAGAACAGTTGGACCTCGAGCGATACTACGATATATACGACATCAGCGACCTGGACATGGCGGATGCTTTGCAGGGATATTCAGAGAAAGAGTTTGAAGACATGGAGTCACTGCAGACGCTGAAGATTGCCGCGTCCCGATTCCACGTCATGCGCAAGATGTTCCTCTGTGCTTTGATGTCGACCGAGGCCCAGGGTGATGAGACGGATTTCTTGCGATGGACATCAGTGGTGGAATCTCTTCGCATGTTGAACGAGACCACGACTGAGTCTTATGAGCGGATCAAGTCCATTCTCAGTGAGGAGACCTCTTTCCCAGCTCAAGCAACGGCCGGGGAGAAAGGCCCGCTCTCTCCGGGGCGTGAGAGATGGCGGTCACAGCTGAGAAAACTCAATTCTCTGACGACGGGGATTCGTGGCTTGCAAGCGAAGATGACCATGCTGCGAGAGGAATCCGATCGAGCCTTGGACGAGGCAAACGATCTATCTGAACTGGGGCCGAACTTGATGCAACAGTACGAATCAATCGGTCAAGATCTGAAGATGCTGCAACAGGCTTGGGAACAAGGCAAGGGCGCCCTGGCATCAGGGATTGATCGCAATGAAAAACGAATCTCCTCGATGAGTGGGATGTTGTCTCCTGGTCTGTCCCTAAGTGGTCTGACAATTGTCGAAGAGAGCAACAGTGGTGGCAGCGTGTCGGATGCATTCAAAGCACTCACAGGTGAAACACCAGATACCCTTGAGCTGCCGAATAGCTCCGGAGATGTCGAAGAGGTGTTCGAGGCTGTCGCCACACCCTCTCGGGCAAAGAGCACCCTGACAAGAGAAGAAAGGATAATCAAGATGAAGGAAGACCGCGAAAGAAGAGCCGAGATGAGAGAGAAAGCCGATGCCAATCGCGGCATGCTCAAAGAGCTTGAAATGGTCATTAACCTGCGGCCAACCAGCAAGAGCGACAGAAGACGGACGATGCCAGCTCTGAATCAGCACAGAGTCGTCTCGATGTGAAAGTACAACGGCCGACTTGAATCCCTGCCGCTCCTTATGAATAATGTCTGTTTTTTTGGTTTCCTTTACCGTCTTGTATCCACGGGGGTTAGGCGTTACGCAAAGCATCACTTGCGGCGGTGGCTCACTATACTATATTTCTTTGCGCTTTCTTTTGTCGAAAACAAGGTGTGCATGTGGACGAGATCGTCCGCACTGTATAATACCTCGAAGACATATATAGACGCACAGGAAGGGGCCTACTTGCTGCCATGGCAGTAGTCACGTGGTAGTCGGTTGTTAGTCTAAGCAGCGACTGGCAGCCCATCGTGTTTAGTATATAATGTCTGGTCAGTGCTGTGTAGGTATGGTCAAGAGAAAGATACCCATTGCGCACACCTAGCGTAGGTAGGGCTGCAAGGCCAAATGTATTTCTGTGCCAGTATGTAGTGGTTATGAGTCTGGAATTCCAAATTTTGACGTATACATATAACGACTCCTTTTTGATTATTCACCCATCCATGAAAAAAGGAACGAATTGTTTGCGGGAGGATTCTATATAATCATAATCGAAGTTAAAAGATATATCGCTGAAGTCGACGCGGATCGCGTGGTTTGAGATGCTATTTGGCAGCTGTGATGTAAGAGTCGCCAGCGGGTGGACTGGCAATAGAGACAGACCCCTGTGGGACAGCCAGGGTCCACCCAGTTTAAGTGGGCCATTACAGCTTAATGAGGGCCTGACGCGACGGGAACGCGTCGTGTCTCCCCTAAAATCTAATCGCAGCTTTCTTTTCTTTAGGAAATCTTGTACAAGCCACTCGAAACCAAAGAAAAACGTCCTTTGAGATATCTTAGATCCTCCTCCGTCGTTTCACCTCTCATCTTTCCAGAATCATATCATCACACATTCAGTAAGTTTGCACCCGCTCATACGCGGCCGCTGCCTATGCGAGAACCCCTCCGTTGACGCGGACGAAAGCTGACGAGGCAACAGTCATGCTTGAGGCACGTTTGGAGCAGGCGGCCATCCTGAAGAAGGTAAGAATTCAAGACCCTTTTTCATATTCTCCTATTTTCTTTTCCATATGTTTCCCGCCTGTTTTACTGACAGCTTTCCCTTTCAGGTGGTCGACGCCATCAAGGATCTCGTGCAAGATTGCAACTTCGACTGCAATGACAGTGGCATCGCACTGCAGGCCATGGACAACTCGCACGTTGCGCTGGTTTCGATGATGCTCAAGGCCGACGGCTTCAGCCCCTACCGATGCGACCGCAACATTGCCCTCGGCGTCAATCTGACGTCGCTGACAAAGGTGCTACGCGCTGCCCAGAACGAGGACATCCTCACCCTCAAGGCCGAGGATGCCCCTGACCAACTCAACCTGGTCTTCGAGTCCGCCGATAACGACCGTATTTCAGAGTATGACCTCAAGCTCATGGACATCGACCAAGAGCACCTCGGTATTCCCGAGACGGAGTACGCGTCTACTATCACCATGCCCGCGGGCGAGTTCAGGCGGATCTGCACAGATCTGTTGGCTATGTCTGAGTCTGGTACGTTGCACCCTACTCCAAGGCCAAGGAAAGGGGATCTCGTCTTTCTGAGGTGTTACCTGCTGACTTCCTATCCCATGCAGTCACTATCGACGCAAGCAAGGACGGTGTAAAGTTTGCCTGCCAGGGCGACATCGGCGCCGGCGCTGTGACCCTGCGCAGCCACCAGAATGTTGAGAAGCCCGAGCTTAGCATCGACATTGAACTCAGCGAGCCCGTATCCCTGACATTCTCCTTGAAGTACCTGGTCAACTTCTGCAAGGCTTCAGCCCTGTCCTCTCAAGTCAAGATTTGCCTGTCCAATGAGGTTCCCCTGCTGGTTGAGTACGAGATTCAGGGCACCAGCTGGCTGCGTTTCTACTTGGCACCAAAGGTGCGTTCGATCCTAGTATTCTCACTAAATTTGCACGCTTGGGTTTGATGCTGACCGCCCTTATCGCAGATTGGCGACGAGGAGTAAATGTCTGGCGCGAGACACCCTGTAATGATGAGCAACGACTTCGGAGAAGTGCAGAGGTCGATCCTGCGCTGTGTATCAATGAAGCAGTCAGCTTTGCTACCGAACTTTATTCACTGAGCTGAGAAGAAGACCGCGATAACCGTGCATGTTTGGCTGAGGTTCGCAGGATACTGCGCTACCACGATATAGAGTATTAGTGGAGGATGGCCGCATGTTCTTCACACGGAAGACTTGGAGAAACGTGCGACTTTAATGAAAATAAAGCATCTTGAAATTCACAGTGTACTGCACCACAGAAAATCCCACACTGGTTACTGCAACCCCGACCCCCCTGCTCTTGACCTTGATCGATGATCGACTATAAGACCTGTCATGCAAGGGCAGCGTCACCTCGGAACGTGGGGTCGTGGCAGCGATTGCGGGGCACTTTTTTGTCGCGACGGATGCCGGTATGATTTCCAATGCCGGTTGTCGCATTCGAATTTTCTAGAC
Organism: Gnomoniopsis smithogilvyi; assembly: GCA_027946515.1. Taxonomy (NCBI): domain Eukaryota; kingdom Fungi; phylum Ascomycota; class Sordariomycetes; order Diaporthales; family Gnomoniaceae; genus Gnomoniopsis; species Gnomoniopsis smithogilvyi. The sequence continues at coordinate 5,528,529 of JAPEVB010000002.1, forward strand.
TTGTGACACCAATAGACGGCTTGTTGCTGCGATTTCGCATTCTCTCTAGTCATCCGAACACTGATGACTGGTTGGATGACCTGCTGCTTGTTCAAATAACACCGCGATCTCCTTGTCTAGGTTCACCTACTCCCTAACGCCTTACCAATACAATCACGTAGAAATCACCAGCCTGACATCGAGTTCCATGGGAAGTCTTGACCCGAGGATGTCCACCGACCTACCAGTTCCCGAGACTCGGGTTCTGGCCGTCGCCAGTCATGTACGGAGAATTCACCCCTTTCCATTATGAGTTTCCCAGGGAACCAGAATTATAATCGTACTAACGCCATGCGAAGGTTGTCTCCGGGTAAGTCGCTTGCCTGCACGGCTCGATGGCATTGTGAGAGCAGTCCTAGCTGACCGAGGAGCCGCGCAGTTATGTTGGCAACAAGATTGCTGTGTTCACGATGCAGTCACTCGGCTGCGACGTCGCCGCGCTGAACACGGTGCAATTCAGTTAGTATCCAGCCAACATCCCTTCTCGTCCATTCCCGCTGGTGGTTTCTGACCTCGCGACCCTTTGCCGCACAGGCAACCACACCGGCTACCGTCAAGTAAAAGGCACCAAGGTCTCGGCACAGGAGATTACGGATCTATTCGATGGCTTGAAACAATCCTACCTCGATGACTTCGACATGATGCTGTCCGGGTACATCCCAGGGGCCGAGGCGGTCGAGGCCGTGGGCAAGATAGCCGCCGAGCTGAAGGTCAAGGCACAGAGCAGAGGGGAGCCCGGCCGGTTCTTCTGGGTGCTTGATCCTGTCATGGGGGACAACGGCAAGTTATACGTTGCGCAGGATGTTGTGCCCGCGTATAAGAGTCTGTTGCCGAATGCGGACTTGATCCTTCCCAATCAGTTCGAAGCGGAGTGAGTCTTCTTGTTCCCCGGGCATGCTACGAGACCCCCTCCTATCACGGCGATGCGCAAAAAAATAATTGACAACCTCTTGTTCTCGGGTAGGCTTCTCTCCGACGTAAAAATCACAGATCTCTCCTCCCTCACACACGCAATCGAGGTCATTCATACAACATACCGCGTCCCACACATTGTCCTCACCTCCGTCTCTCTCGATACCTCCTCCGAGTCCTCCTCCACCTCCAAACCACAAACCCTCTCCGTCATTGGCTCCACCATGACATCCTCTCACAAGCCTCGCGCCTTCACCATCCGCTTCCCAGCCATCGACGCATACTTCTCCGGCACAGGCGACATGTTTGCGGCTCTCATGGTCGTACGCATGCGTGAGGCTGTCGTGAGCGCGGGCGAGCAAGGGCTGGGCGACCGAGCAGCGTGGCTGAGTGACGACAGCGTGGACGCGCTAGAGCTGCCGCTGGCCAAGGCCGCCGAGAAGGTTTTGGCTAGTATGCATGAGGTGCTTGGAGCTACGTGCGACAGTATGAAGGCAGAAGTGAAGAGGGTGGAGACGGAAATTGGCACGGAGGACGAGAAGCGGTTGCATTTGGCCAAATCGAAGGCTGCGGAGTTGAGGCTAGTCAGGCATTTGGGCTCTTTGAGGGATCCACAGGTGCAGTTCAAGGCGCAGAAGATGTAGGTGGACATTTATCAAAGTGGTAGGTTTGAATTTGGTATTGGGCATCGCAATAGACTTAGACCCAGCATTCGGATGAGGTAGAATTCGTCGTCATTTCTATAGAGCCAAAGAATGGCTTCCCAGTCATTATGCATGCCAATGGAGACATGTTTACCGCAACTAACTGTGTTGCTCCACTTTGGGCATCATAATGCGTACCAGTGGTCTCTCCAAAGCCGTCATCTGACAGTCTCTCCAAGCGGTATTCTAGAACGCTGTGTTCCAAAGTCCACACAAATACCGATACTTGCTTCATGCACCAACATTAATTACCATGCTGGTCTTGCGGAGCAGACCCGGTGTTCACAGAGCGCTGCCGACCCAGCATGTCTCTGAAAACCCAATACCTTGCTCGCGCCACGGCCACTTAATGTCTTTGCCGTTTCCTGCCTTGTTCTGAGCAACCGCAACAGGCTGTCGCGAGTGCGCCACTGATGGTCTCTTCTGCCGCCACCAGACGCCCTAGGCCGATGGCTTCTGGCCGTTCTCCTGCATCTCGACTTCTTTCACCACTCCGTTGGTACCGGCGGCAACCTTGACCTCCACGGCCTGCGCAGCCCCGGGCGCATCTGACGCACCATCCAAGCTGACGGTTGTGGTCAGCTTCTCGCCACCGAATCCGCCGGTAGATCCAAAGCCGCCCGCACCGCGCACGCTGTCCTCCAGCTCCGCAACCTCGACGACCTCGGGAGTGTAGATGCGCTCCAGCACGAGTTGGGCCACACGATCGCCTTCGCTGACGGCGAAGTCGGTTTCAGAATGGTTGAAGAGAAGAATCTTGACCTGTCCGCGGTAGTCTGCGTCGATGACGCCAGCACCAGTGTCGATGAAGTGTTTGCTGGCTAGGCCGGATCGAGGGGCGATGCGGCCGTCTGAAAGAGAGTTGGTCAGTCAGCCCCTCAGATTAGTTGTAGTGAAAAGGGCAAAGAGAAAGGGGGGCATACAGGTTCCAGCCGGGCAGGCCATGCTGATGTCCGTATCGACAAGGCCCTTGCCCCGAGCGGGGATGACGGTCGCCTTGGACGCATAGATGTCGTAGCCAGCTGCAAAGGCGCTGCCACGCGTGGGAAGTCGGGCCTTGTCGGAGAGTTTCTTGATCAGGAGGGCAGGGGCAGCCATTGTGCTTGTAGTATTTGTGGATGTGGGGTGTGGCTCGTCGAGCTTGACGCGTTTGGCTGGATGCGAAATTGACGATGTCTGGGTGGTGGTGTTGTTGTTGTTGTTGTTGTTGTTGTTGTTGTTGTTGTTGTTGTTGTTGTTATTGTCGGTGGTCATGGTTTGTATACGGGTGGTAGAGGCTGTGTGCCTGAGCTAGGTATGTAAAGATTGTTCAAAAGAAGGAGACGAGATGGTGTAGTAGACGTGACTTCCGTGCTGTATGACTATAATTTCGGCCGGGCTCAGAATAAATGGCAGGACAGGGTGACGCGTTAGAGACGCGCCTTGGTTGCCCGTGTCGGCAGCCGTACTGGCATCATTGGTCAATTGGCCATCGCAAGACCCACCTCAACTCTAACTACATAAGCGTTCATAAGCCAATCTGAGTTCCTAGATCTCGAAGACTTTGGTGTGCACAAAGTCCATTCCTTTGCACATTTGGTCACTACAGATAAAATTGCATGTTGGTGAGCATCAAGTGAAGCTGTAAATTGACCTGCATCTGTGACCGGCTTCAATGTCCTATCTTTTGGAAGACCAGTAACTTCGAAATCTCACAAAGTATTGGAGTAGCTCTGAATCACCATAGGTCAAGGACCATGAGAATATCTTGAACCTTTGGTTTCTTAGTGCCGAAAGTGTTCTGGGCATCGCGTTACGAAAGCCACCGCCCTGGCATCTGGCTCTTGGCTGGGATTTAAGCTTCTCTTTACTTTAATCAGAATAGAACATGGCAAGCTCAAGCTCTAATAAAAGCTTCGATACTTGACTCTGATCAAATTCGCACAGCGCAGGTGAAATATGTCGCCAATGCTCCGCATGAATTAGGGATGTAGGATATGTTCCGCGGGAGCCCCTGACTTCATGCTGTCCCGCAGATCGACAGGGTCGAGTTTGATTGACAGCGGAACAGTTCAACATATCTGAGCATGGGCAGGCATTGCAAATCGTGATTTTCACATCACCGGAAGGCTTCCTACTCCCCAATCTCTCGACCAAAGTCCACCAGTCGAAGCCGCCTCGAGTCTCGCGGGTGGAACTCCGCTACCTTGACCCGGGTGAGGAATCGCACGGACGCCGACTCTTCGGGGATGTTTATGTATGCATCCGTACTGGATCCCCCGGCAGCCATGAGCTTGTGAGCGAGCTCCGCTACCAACTCCTGCATTTCGTCTCTAGCTGCAGACTGTTTGTCTGATCCGGCTGGCTCGCTTTGATCGCGCCCTCCACTAAACATATCGTCGATCCGCCGTTGCCTCTTGTCGGGTGACGCGTCTGCTTTGGACTTTTTCCGCTTGCCTGTAGCACTAAAGCCAGCCTCGAGAGTGTCTGAGTCGACATCCATCATCTCACCAGCCACAGGACCGCCGATCTGCTCTGCCGCCAGCATTGCTGACAGGGTCTCTTCAATAAATCTCTTCAAGGTGATTTGCAGGCTGGACGTGTCCTTGTCGGTCTCTTTGATCTGTTGTCTAAGCTCTGATATTCTCTCGCGCGCCACCTGACCAGGACTCATGGCAGTGCGTGTCTCAATGCCACTCCTGAGCGACTGAATGCGATTTTCCAGTGCTTTTGTCAGGGCCTTTTGGTCAGCGAGACTGGCCTTCTCGGCATTCAAACGGTCCTGTGCATCTTGTAGCGAGATCTTTTGGCTAGCCAAGAACTTTCTCGACTCGTTGATGGTGGTATTGGTCGTGCGCAGGGCTATCAGAGCTGGTACAACTGAGTCTGGAAAGGGGAGCAGCGGCGCAGATGTGGCGACTTCTCTGTATGCCTCAGACACTGCGTCCAATTGTTGCTTCGTTCCGACTACGGCTGTTTGCGCATGCTCTCCTTTCGCAAAATCAGCTAGCTTTTCATTTTCCTGCAAATTTGTAAGCCAAGTAAATCTAGCTGTATGTTTTTTTGGCAGGGTGACGAACCTGAGTAAGCGCATGCTTGAGCTGGTCGACTTTCCTCTGAAGCTCCTTGCGGGAGCGATCTAAATATGCCGTGTGTAGGTCCTCGCTGGTCACGACTCGCCCATGTTCCTCCATGATCTCACGAATCGATCCCTTTCTCAGTCTTTCTGTCTCTTTCTCTATCCTCACCCCAGCGACGTAAGGCAACCAGCTCGTCAGATAGTGGCGAAATGGCCAAGGCTTTGCAGCGAACCAGCTTGCTGACCAAGCTTGTGGAGGCGCGTGAGAAATTCCAACGCGTTCCTCAGTCCAGCAGACAGAAGGGCAAGCAACCCATGCGAGGAGCCGTCGTCTGTGCCAGTCAATCGATCTTTGTGATTGGCTCTACGGACATTTCATCGAATAACAGTAAGGCCCAGGGGTGCTTGTGGTGTTGCACAGGTCACGGGAAATCCGTTTCAAGGAGACGTCGATAGGTCCATTCCATTATTATGCACTCCGCGATTCATCGTTTGCGATCCGTGCCGACGGGGGACTAGGGGGGGAGCAGTAAGACGATGCCACCCCGGGTCGGCTGCCGGTGAGACAAAAGCTTGGCGAAAAGACACACAGGACAGGGCAGGCTGGCAGGCTGCGCACAGACCACACAAGCTGCATTGCAATTGCCGTTGCCGCAATTTGACTTCACGCAACGTTCGCAAGCTCTGGGCTTTCACCCAAGGCAAAAGCAGAAGCATCAACCACCACATGCGCATCGTCTGAACAACCCGCGCGTGGCATTCACATCTCTGCATTGCGTGTTACTTTTTACAGTTCACATTCCACTGACACACTGCGAATAGTCTTGTTCGCGTTTGACTTAGCCTCCAGACGCGCGTTTACCCCTTCCGGTCGATCAAGCATCTCTACGAACACAATCAGTCTCTTGGTTGTTCAACAAGGTATGAAGAAACAAAATCCCTCTCTCTCTTTGCGGCCCCCCCCACCTCTCTCCCCGTTTGTAGAACCAGCATAAATCTTTCCTGGTAATATCTTGGTGGGACGTGCTGCTGCGCGGGCAGATCGACCTTACTCCGTCTTGTTTCAGCACTTGCTTCCCTTTCCCTGCTCCTCCAGAACCCAGCTCTTCAGCTAGACTTCACTCCCTGCGGCTATTTGTCAACCTGCCCACCGCCCGTTCAGGATCCCTTTTCTTCTTCACTTTCCCCTCTACCTGATGTGTCACGCATGTTGGCCCAAGATCCAGACATCTGACCACGAAAAGCAGAGACGCAGAGACGTCTTCGCCAAGCATCTCAGCCTGCCAACGCGACCCGTTATTGGGCCCAGAAGGAAGCATATATCAAAGGCCGGCGACTGCATCACGGGCAGCTGCTTGTTTCTTGTGTAACGGGGAAAAAGAAAGGTTTGAGCTGTGGTTCTCTGGCATATTGTCTGCCCGCCTGCCTTGCACCTCTCAAGCCTCACCGCATCACCCACCTACCTTCTTCCGAGTTCTTTCTGAGCGCAAACGTCAACCATTCAACTCGTCCTTCTTCTCGCCTTCCTTGACTGCCTAACTTCTGCACGACCATAACCACCTCCTCGCACTCGACCAGCCCAGAACTTCATTGTTGCAAGCCCTGCTCCACGAGCAAGCTACACTCCCAATCCATCTGAAGCAGTCATCAGAGGCCTCACAAAATACTTCACCTCTCCCACAGCGCCAGCTTCCTGCGACCTTCCCCTTGGTATCTGCCTTATCGTCACCGACCCCGACCCCGATCTCACTTATCCGTCCGACCTGTCAAGCCCATACCCGACGCATCGCTGCACCTGCACGTTTTCCTTCGCGAAAATTCGCCCCACAGGTGTACATAATAAGGAAGAAAAATTCAAGTTCTTTACCAAAACAAAACAAAACAAAAACTGCTTTGAAAATCACTTGGCTGTTAAAAAGGCAAAATGTCGGCATCTCCCCCAACCCAATCCGCAAAGCGTCCCCTCGAGGAGACTTCGTCGCCATCTCGGACCGACCAACCAGACGCAAAGCGCCCTGCTCTCGACAAGCTTATCCGTGGGGACGAGGAGGAGCTCAAGAAGGAAACTCCGTCAGAGAACGGCCACACAGAAGCTCCAGAGCTACCTGCAGCGCCAGAGCTTCCCAAGGCCGAGACTAAGACTAACGGTGATGATGCGGAACCCAAGGACGAAGCTGCGGACACTGTTGCGCCCGAAGCGGCAGCTGAGACGAAGCCGGTCGTAGTTACCCACGGAGGGCCCGCCAGCGTGTCTCAGGCGGCATCGTCAGCTACTCACGATGAAAGTGCATGGATTCACATCAGAGCAGTCATCACCAGCCCTGAGGCCGCCACCATTATCGGCAAGGGTGGCGAAAACGTATCAAAAATTAGACAAATGTCGAACGCGAAATGCACCGTGTCTGACTACCAGAAGGGTGCCATCGAGAGAATCTTGACCGTGAGCGGCAGTGTCGATGCGGTAGCAAAGGTATGCTAAGCTGGAAACTCTTTCAAGACTACTCTTTCTAACACAAGCAGGCCTTTGGTTTGATTATTCGAACACTCAACAACGAACCCCTCGCTGAACCTTCCAACCCCCAGTCCAAGACATACCCACTGAGACTGCTCATGCCTTCCATTCTCATCGGAAGCATCATTGGCAAGGGTGGTGCGCGTATCAAGGAGATCCAAGAAGCATCAGGTGCTCGGCTTAATGCGTCTGACTCGGTACTGCCACTGTCTACCGAACGTTCGCTTGTTGTCATGGGTGTGGCTGATGCTGTCCACATTGCTACTTACTATGTTGCCAGCACACTTCTTGAGCAGTTGAACGAGCGCTTTGGAGGCCCCGCCGCCTCTGCATATGCCACTCGGAGTGGTGGACCAGCTGGTGCGATTCCCGGAGGGATGCAAGTGGTTCCGTACATGCCTCAGCCAGCTGGGGGTAACTATGGCAGAAGTGAGAATTACGGCAGGAACAATCCTCGCCACGATCCTCGTGCCCAACAGATGCCGCCAGCATATGCTCCTCCATATGGCGCCCAGCCCCATCCCGCGCAGCCGAATCCAGCAGTGCCCATGCACTATGGCGGTGCCCAGGCTGGTGGTGCGTACGGCCCAGCGGCTCACATGCAACAGCCTCACCATGGCCCGCACGCTGGCCCTCATGTCCACGGTGGTCCTCAAGCGCAGCCGATGCCGGGTGGCCCAGGTGGCCCTGGCATGCCAGGAGCGCCATTGACGCAACAGATCTACATACCAAACGACATGGTTGGCGCTATCATCGGCAAGGGTGGACAGAAGATCAACGAAATCCGACAAATTAGCGGCAGTGTTATCAAGATCAACGAGCCTCAGGACAACAGCAACGAGCGGCTTGTTACCATTACAGGCACGGAGGAATGCAACCGCATGGCACTGTACATGCTGTACTCGAGACTTGGTGAGAGCTCCAACAATGGCCCAGCCCAATCCGGTCGAGGCTAATCTTCCTACCAGAGAGTGAGAAGCATCGAGTATAGTTTAGGCAAGTTTCACAAAAGTTTGAGTATGAGCACACTTATCACAACAAACACTTTTTCACGATTCACTGGTTGTTTGGTGGGAAGGAGTTTGAATTGGGCCCAAAATTTCCCTGAGTTTTCTGATATGGGTATCAATTGGGAGCATACAGAAGGCTGAGGATTCTAGCACCACATATATGTTTACTGGGAAGGTCTTCCTTTCTAATGAACGCGCTCTCTTTCAAAGCACTGAATGCCCTCTTCCCTCATTGTCGTACCCTGTCCTAGGCACAATCACGCTCTACCTGCATCGCATTGCCTCGCACTGTACCAAATTGCCTCTGCCTCTGCCTCTGCCTCTGCCTCTGCCTCTGAACTCCTGACACTTCGTGCCCGTAATTCCCGACCAGCCAATGTCCCTTCACGCCTATCCAAATCATGGTCCTCGAAACTGATCCTCCGTCCTCCATGGGCTTTCTTACAATTGACCCTGGCTGCTTCTCGCTGGCCACTACTAAGATTCTTCTCCTCACTTCGCTCGACAATACGTCCCCTTGCTGAAACCATATTCTTGCAAATTCTCGAATTCTTACCATTAGACACTGGCGACTCAGCTGACGTAGTGCATCACAGGTTGCAAACCAGCAAATCGGACCTTCCGCGAAAGTAGTCTCGGAAACAACGGCGGCACGACAGAACGCTCTGTTGGTCAGTCGTAAAGTTGCCGTCAATCTTGTAGTTGTCGCCACGTTTACCTCGACTTGGATTAATCTTGAAGGGGCGTTGTTAGCACAAGCGGCACAACTCCCCAGTATGATCCACGTTCTACATCATCAACCAGCTTTGGTTTGTATTCGATCCACATTCATATCCAGATGCATTGGAGCAGAACACACGTAGACGATGGTGAAGGTTTGGTAAGACGAAGGTGAGTTTCTTTTCGCATAGTTTAAAGCCAATTTTCGCGCATGAAGTAAGATTACAAACTTCATAACAGGACTGGTTGACATAGAACCAGTTGTGGTAATATGGTATAATGTGTTAAAATTTTCATGATTTATTGAACAATCATTGGATGTGCGCCAAGACGTGACCCGAGTCAATCTGTCCGTATCATACATGCTTAAACATAGATGCCCCAAAAACTCCTGAGCTCATGATATCCACGGACCAGTCCGATGTGCAGAAATTGTCTCTTCAATTACTGTGTACCCCTGACCCAACTATTCGACCGCGATGTCAGCTTGGAAACTAATGTGTTGGACTGGGTGGGATGGCTTACTTGTTCCACATTTTGCCAAACATGCCAGGCGCCGGCCTCTGTTCATGGAGACTTTGACGACGAGCTTGGAGTCTTGGGTCGTTGGGCCTCTTGTTCTCGTGTAAAGAGGCGAACAGAGGCCCGGAGCCACGACGGCCAAACATAGAGGAAGATGTGGGAGAACCGACAGACGAGTCGGAGGAGACGGAGTCCGAGCGGGTGGTCTTGTTTGTAGCGTCCATGTTGGGTGACTTGTTGGTTTTCTCGGGGAAGAGTGAACAGGACTTGTAGATAGTGATTGATTTTGGTATGTGTAAGTAGTATAGATCACAAGGGGTTTGTGAATTGTGTGAATGATTCGATGTTGCTCCTCCAAAGGAAGAGAGAGCAAGCGGGGTATTATATACAGTCATGCCACACTACGTTGGTCATGTTCATGATCCAGGGGGTCTACTCGCCCATCGAACCATCCTCACCAGGTATGGGGGCCTGTACGACACCAAAAGTGAAGATCCTCACACAGCATTGATCTAGATGACCTCACCAATAGGCTTTGTGCCCGTGCTAGACTAACTACTTCTAGCGTCGATGCGGAGAGAATGAACGGGGTCAGGGATGGGATGCACGCCACACGCGCGGCTCGCTGGCTTGCTGCTTCTCTCGATGGGCCTTTGCTCCGTGTTTGATGTGTAAACTGTATAGTCGCCCATCGTCTCCCGCCCTGCCTTCCCGAGATTGGTACATCGGAGTGCGGACTCGGAACTATGTTTGCGGAAGTACCATTTTGTTTCATCTCAGCGGTGGTGTTGTGTCAAGGTCGCGTGTTACCAGGCCACTCTGTTGTAAAGAAGGAACGATGACGATATGTTTTGTTCCCGCACAGGAACGCACCACGTACTCGTCGTTGTCCATCATTGCTTTTTTTTCTTTGTGTGTATTTCTCCAAAGTACACACACATCTGACCATCAGATCATCCTCGTCAGCGACAAGTTCTCTGAAACCATCCATCAGGTAATTTAGAGTGTTTCTCGATCAGGCCTTTGCCGCAAAACCCCCAAAAGTATGTCCAATTCCTGCGGATCGACGGACGTGTCAGTGATTTCAATTAAGCGCAGCTCATGACTAGCAGCCAACTGATAAAGAGTTGCGGCTGAAGCAAAAGTACAAAATGCTTTTTTTCCTGCGCTTTGTAACTGTGATCGCGCTAGAGAGTCTCCAGAAAGTCGCAATCGAACGGCGCCAGTGTCCCAGGTTCAAGGGACCGTTTTTGGTGGACGGGAAAGGGGATCATCATCATCTTTGTGTGTAGATCTTTGGTCGCGATCGAGGAGCAACTCGATGACGTCGGATTGCGATTGGGGAGAGGGCCCGAAGCTTAATATAGGGGTCCAATGGCCCTAATGCAAGCTTTTAGGTTGGGGGCGGCGGCGGGAGGGCGGGAAAGGGAAATCTGGGGGTAGCCCAGCCCTGCCAGTCCCCCCAATTTTGGGTGTTGCCAATGTGCTGCACATCATTTGTTCCTCTGTGTCTCTTGGCCGAGTTAGCAGGTCACGAGAGCTAAGTAGAGGTGAATTAGCATGCGTGTTCTTTCGGGCAGAATGTAGCTCAACACGCATACTCTTGTTCTAGAACATTTCAGATACCGTTTCCGTCTTACTTTGAAGTCAATCCCTGGCACAGAGGGGGGTCTGGCCGCGGGGCAGCTCTTGCTACCACCGAACCCTGCTGAATCCGTATAAAATGATTGATTGCGTTTTTCCCTCAAACACGACCCACTGTCAACGGCATCAAATACTCTCTCACATTGATTAACCTTTACAATTGCCTGTTCATGGGTAATTGCAAGTCATGTTTGATATGTGGCTCTTGAGCATGAAACATTTTGACTTTTGGCATCAATTTACATGTGTCTTTGCAAGCTCGGCAATTTCGAGGCACTCACAGGTATTGACGATGTGATGGCTGCCCTTAGTTCGCGGTCTCGAAGGCTCATCAGGTCGCGGAGATCTGTATGAAAACCTGGCTCGTTCTGAAGCACGAGAGACATTGCGTTAGGATTGAAAACTGATTTACTTGTCAGGAAAGATAGTGCAAGGCTGACTGACAGTACTTGATACACGGTCCCAAATTTGTTGGGATATTACGCATGGGCGAATTGCTGTTTTGAGAAGTTGTAGAATGAGCTGGTTTTCTGGTGATGGTTGTTGTTAAAATTATAAGACCACATCACAGATATTCACGTCAATATATTGATTTAATGCTGCTGGGTTGATATTAGATGAACTTGTGTCTCCAGGTGTCTCGTGGAAAGGTTTCAGTCATGCTCCCGGAATATGGCTGAGTGTGCAGTGGTACTCATTCTCTCATTCAGTCTCATACGCTAAAACGTATTATGACTACCGGTGGTTGGCCTGAAATGGTCGTTTTCGCTCTGAAAAATCCTGCGAAGGCCTCATCTCTTGAGATTGCGACTTGGCCTGAGTTTTGTCTGTCGGCCACTCCCGCCCTTGAGCAGAGATTTGTAGGGGGGCGATCAACTGAACCTTCAGTCCAAAGCTGTATCAGTCTCTTCATCGATACTTGGGAACATGCCAGGGCGACATTGACATACTCAGGTCTCCTCCCTACGGCCCTTGGCCTATGTTGCCAATACTGTTGATTTCAGTGCCCGCCTCTCTTTACCTCCCTTCTTCTCCCCGCCCCCCCCATGAAGACCAACGGAGAAATAAGAATACATACACAGTGGCTTGAATTGGGGTGGTGAACAGCTTCATTCATATTTTTCCATGCGTTGACCAGAGCTTATTGTTCAATATTGTTCAATATCACAACCCGCCGCCTTGGCTATCTGTGGCTGCTGGTCTCAGGCTCCAGCCATGGACAATACGGTCGTGCAAGTCATAGATCTGATGAATTTGAGCGATTAGAATGGTTTGCTCATTTCTGTCCAACGCCTCTCCAAGTTCGAAGTGTCCTCCTGCAAAAGAGCCTGTTGCTAGAATTCAGTGGATGGCCATCGCGATCAGTACCGGCCCAAACAATCCTCTACTGTGATTAACTATTAGACGGTATACAATCATTTTCACATCCTGTTGGGATGATTCTATTGTCCAAGGAACAGACACACTTCAGCCGATGGGAGTCAAAGTGAGTTTGAGTGAACTTCTGGTGGACCAGGAGAAGGTTGCCAGTTGAAGTACACGATTTATTACAGACCCACTGTCTATACATGTTCATCTCTCCGGTGTTTTGAACCCCCCCCCCGCCCTTTCATTTTTAATGTTGTTCTTCACAATTGAAATTGTTCACAAGTTCATACAGAAATCGAATCTAGGACTGAAGACGGGCCTTTGTGGACGGGCGGGATCGATGTTTCGAGAACAATACCCAACACCGACCAAAAGGACAATACTAAGTCATTCAAGAAGTCCCGTGGGGTTCGAGTGCCTTACTTTCCATTCTTTGTATACAAATCAATTTAAGACTTTGGATGTATGCGAACGCAAAAATGTTTCTTGAATTTACGCACGTCAGTGTAAGAGCAATACCCAACGAAGACTCTGAATTATGAGCTCAAGTCATTCTGCAATGGCTGTAGGAACTGAAGCCACCGCTTTGGCCAACATGGATAGACACCATGCAGCAGTCAAAGACATCGCGGCGTCCGTTCGAGAATTCTATGCCCGCAAGGAGCCTTACCGGATTTCTCATGGCAGCACCAACAGCACCCGTCCAAAGGGCACCATGCGCGCCGTCGACATCTCAGCGCTTGGACATGTGCTTTCGGTCGACACAGTGAAGAAGACGGTGCTGGTGGAGCCAAATGTGGCCATGGACGGCCTGGTAGAAGCTACCCTACCGCATGGGCTGGTCCCGCCCATCGTGATGGAATTCCCAGGCATTACAGCTGGGGGTGGATTTGCGGGCACGGGCGGCGAGAGCTCCAGTTTCCGTCATGGATTCTTCGACGAGACAGTGGCCAGCGTGGAGATGGTGTTGGCGGACGGCGAAATTGTCAGGGCAAGCCGCGATGAACGCCCTGATTTGTTTCGTGCGGCACCTGGAGCGGTTGGCACACTCGGTATCGTCACTTTGCTGGAAATCAACTTGATCACGGCGAAAAAGTATGTGCATGCGTGCTATCATCGGACCAACAACGTTGCAGAAGCGATCAAGTTCGTCAAGGAGGAAACAACCAGGTCCGAGAACGACTACGTGGATGGCATTCTATTCTCTAAAGGCCATGGCGTGGTCATCACTGGTACATTGACGGACGAGAAGCCCGAGGGTCTGAAGCCACAGACTTTCAGCGGCGCCTGGGACCCTTGGTTCTATCTGCACGTCGAGGAGCGGACGTCTACATCTCAAGATGGCCCTGATTCCAAGCCGGCGGAGGATTTCATACCTCTGGCCGAATATCTATTCCGATACGACCGCGGTGCCTTTTGGGTTGGTCGATTTCTTTGCATGTATTGGTTGATGCCGTTCAATAGCTTCAGTCGCTGGCTCCTTGATGACCTCTTGCACACGCGCATGATGTACCGAGGGCGTGATACTGGGCCGGAGAATACTTTTACCATACAGGACATTGCTATGCCGTTCGAAACGGCAGAGACGTTTGTCAATTACTTGGACGAAAACCATCCGATCTGGCCCCTGTGGCTCTGCCCCATGAAGCGCCGTGGGCCGCCTACTTTTCATCCCTTCATCAGCCCGCCTGACTCATCAAACACATCTATTTCGGGAGACATCAACGGGCGCGCCGAAGTATCATCAGAGGAACGACTACTGGACGAGATGATGCTCAACATCGGCGTATGGGGCCACGAAGGCACCTTGTACCCGCCAGCCTTTGTCGACAAGAATCGCGCGATTGAGGACAAAGTACGCGAGCTAGGTGGCATGAAGTGGTTATATGCTCATGTGTATCAGCCTGAAGACGAATTCTGGGCGGCCTATGGAGGGCGGGGATGGTACGATGCCCTGCGGGCCAAGTACAAGGCATCGATGCTACCGAGTGTCTATGAAAAGGTGCATGTCAAGTGGGATGATGTCGCCGTGGCGACTGCGGTGAAGCAAACGACGCAGAGTAAAATCGCATGGCTGAAGGGATACTGGCCGATTGGGGGGATTTGGAGTGCATGGGTCTCGTATGCAAGTAAGGACCATGTGTTGCATCGAAGCGCAACGTGGAAGTGGAAGGGAGAGGAAGTGGACAGCAAGTGAGGTTGAACGTTGTCCCTTTGGATGGACTAGAGCGCCGTTTCCGGGTGGTAGATCTAGTCCGAATTTGTGTCATTCGCGTAGAAAGCTCTTCTGGTAATGGATGGGTTTTGCTGTGTAGGAACCTAAATAATCCCACAGCGGGCAAAAGAAAAAGAGATTGATGTTTATGCGTCTCGTGGCGGGCAAGCATTGGCCAACTGATTGTCCGCTGTCAGCTCAGGGGGGAACGCAACGTTGGGGTTTCAGGTGAGGACACGACTTTCTTCCTCCCCGCAGCACAAGAGCAGCAATAACAACGACGCCGGGCTGCATCAGGTTTGCCTAGCACAGCATTAAACATTTCTGTCAGGCGACCAACCAACATCCAGCAATCCATTAGGTACTCACCGTGCATGTTTTTTTGTCACCGCTGCCTGCGATCCCTTGCGGCGGTGTCTGTTTTGTTTGGCAAATTAATGGCGAACCGTCTGATGGTGAGAGAATCGAAACTTTGGTACCCTGGGCAGTGCCGCAGACTAATTATTGCTGGCGCAATGAAAGTCTATACATGGCGTGCCCATGTGTTTTTCCCCAGCCTTAGCCGGAATTGCAGTTCATCAATTGTCAACCAGCCTGACACTGGGTAGACGGGGGCACCTTGTTGATATATCAGAGCCTCACATCTATATTCGTTGCCAAGGGACATGAGGCCCTCAACTGATACTCACTTCTTCATATATATGAAGTGCACAAGCTGAAGTATCAGCTATTCCTCTCGTTGTTGCTATCTTGGGCTTTTAAGTTTCGACTTCTTGTTGATTCTTCTTCTGCCATTCATCCTCACATTTCTCGTTATATCATTTTTAATCTGTATTCCTTTTGTTGATTTCCTTCTCACTCCTACCATCTTCTAATCGACTTGGGAGACTAAACAAGGCTGGCCTGTTGTACATGATTCTGTCAAGATGCAGCTCAAACAAAACCAATCACCCATTCTTCTCGCCAAACCTCAGGTACACTCTCGAAAATGCCATCACACATACAGTGCTACACGCCAGCTGCCCCGCGCGCTTTGGATCCGCTCCCTTCGCTTCGGTGATGCGGATTTCAACCGGACCCTCGACCTCACCAAGGAATGCAAGCTATTCTATGAGATCGTCCTCTACTACGACCACAACCGGGCCTGTACAATCTTCAGGACGCCCGATGATTTCCGCATGTTAAAGTCGGGCATCGGCAAGCTGTCACAGTCGCATGGCAGTCGTGACGAGGAATTGGTCACTTGGGACCAGCCAATAGTGGAAGATGTCGAGGTTCTGCAGCAGTATCTGTGCGAGGTGATCAGCAAGAAAGCCAAGAGTCGTGCTCTTGAATTTTTCCTGAGGAGGCGGATGGAAGACTGTGGGGGAGGATGAGTGTTTCGTGCTTGCGTACTCCTTTTTTTTTTATATGGGCCCGCGCATGACGACGGAAAATGAAGCGGCTTGACGTCCTGGTACTCACCATGATGCTGGACATTGCGCTCTGCGCCTGTAAGTGTGCCGCCTGGTCCAGTCTACCCTTCAAATTTCCTCGTTTACACAAGATGCTTACGATTTCTTCCAGGACATGTGTGTGTATGCTGGAACGAATACTGATAGCCTAGATGGCTTATGAGTTTCTGAGAGCGATGATCATCTATGGGCGTTCGGCATACCTGTATTTTAGCCTGGGGGCAAAGACATCAAGGCCTGGTCAACAGTCTTTTTGGTCGTCAGCATTTCTGTCTGCGCGTCTTGTGTCTTGAGAGATATCCCACTAGCAGTCTACATAGAATTGCAAAATAATCACTAATGAAATCGAGTCTGCCGCCTCCCCCACAAAACCCAAGAAACCCGCCATGCCACTGTGAGCTGTGTTTACGAGGTATCACACAGCCGGTGGAACGACTGAATCCTCTGATAGTTGGAAATCAGTAATCAGCCAGCACTTGCCGCTCGGTCAGCACCCAGCACCCAGCCTGGCCTCTTCTGAATTTCACACAGCCATTGCGCCAGTGAGGTCAACATTCAGGGTCCAGGTGCATAAATCGCCTAGCCACCGTTTGGCGCGGCTTTTGGCGCTTCTTTTGCCGCTTCTATTGCCGCTTTTGGCCAATGTTTCACCGCCAGCCACTTTGTCGCTAGCCTGAAGTCCCAAGTTAGGAATGGTTATGCGAGGATCGGCACCATTTCCGACATTGAGCCGGAATAATGGACTAGAATGCGAGGACAAATTGTGTGTGTGTGGTCTAGTCTCCCGTTGCCCCAGAGCCTGAAGAAAACTATAATTGGAGGAAACAAAGGCAAAAATCTCTAGGGTATGAACTATGTTGGTAGTCAGCTCCATCTTGGAAGTGTTTATGCAGTTATTATGCCAACCAATATGGAAACGACGGCGCGAGGTCAGTTGAAGCAAGTACCCAGAGCACGTTGTACTATTCACGGCAAGTCTGCACGAGGCTCGATCTCGCATGACCAGTGTTGTATGGGCATTGTGAAATGGAGCCGTTGCTCTTGTTGGTGCGGATTGCATAGTGTCTTCATCTCGGATTGCCCTTTTCGTAGATAGTATCATGATGGGAAGAAGCTCTTGAGGGCGTCGCCAAGCGGCCACGCCGCCGTTCCCAAGGCGTACTACTCTTTCATCCTAGATTACGAGGCTTCTGCGCGTTTTGTAAAGCGCGCATGCGACAATGGACATCCTCAATTATGCATCCCCACCGCCCTCTCCGCCTCCAGTTCCAGCATTTTCCGCCGCAAGCCTCTTGCCTGATATCCGACATATATCACAAGAGCAACGCCCACAACAAACCCTAGTCCCATAAGCAAAACATTGACGGGTATCGGGTTACCCTTGAACGTCTGATGTAGAAGGTAGTCAAGCCCCGACTGGGAGAAATTGAAGAGCCCCGAGAGACAGATGATTGTGCCATAGACAGTGCCAAAAGTCTTGAAGCCAAAGACTTTGGCAGTATAGTCGGACACGGCCGTGTAGTAGAAGGGCCGGTATAGGACAAACAGACAAATGTTAGCATAGGCCGCCCACAGTTCGGGGATGATGCCCAACACGCCAATGCTGGTGGCGACAGTGACGAGTGTGAAGAGTACGGTAAGTGTGGATGTGTGGTCGAGGAGATGGCCGATGAAGGGAATAGAGAGGATTCCGCCAATAGGGAGCGCGAGGTCAAAGAAGTTGTTGACTTGCACAGCGCGGTCAGCGGAGCCGAGAAGGGCTTCGTATTGTGGGCGAATTGTAGCGACAAAGTAATTTATTCGGGTCATTTGGATGACTGTGGACCGGTCAGTCATCAATCTCGCACATTGTCAGCAGTGTTTGAACGTACCAGTGAAGAGACAGATCAAAATGAACCAAGCTGAGCGGATCTGCTCCCAAGCTGTATTGGTGTGCATGACCCCATACACTCCTGACTTCTTGTTCTTTTGCTCTTCTTTCTTCGCCTGCTCGTCCGCCTTCCTTGAGCCAAGCAGATCTTCCAAATCTGCCTCCACGGCTTCGCGATGCTCTCTACGCTCCTGCTCTAGAAGCGCCGTATTTTCATCGACTTGGTCATCCAGCTCATGACGCTCAAGTGGCTGGTCAACGTCTTCGATCATCTCCCCAATCGTCTTGTAGGACTGCTTTGGCAGGATAAAGACCTGCAACAGAACGATAATCACTGGCACGACCAAATATGCTAGGAAGAACTTGTGGTGCCCAAATGATCCCCCTGTCTTCTCAAAGATGATGCGATACACCAAGAATAGCGCACTTGAAGCGTCAAAGGCCCCGGTCAACAGCGCCAGAATGAGCCCCGAGTGCTTGGGGAAGGCGTTTGAGAGCTGAAATGATGAGATGTACGTGAACGGCCCACCAAGAGCCAGGAACAGATAGCCAAACAGCAGCCCGTCAAAGGGAAGGGCCCGCTCATAAGCCATGAGCAAGGATCCTACGGTCAGGGAGATCGCCCCGAGAATACCACAGACACGAGGGCCAAAGTGATCCAAAATGGTGCCCACGGGGAGTGCAGCCACGTTGGTCGAGACAGCAGCAACGGTAAACATGAGGTTGAGATGAATCTCGACGCACGTATCCACGTCGTCACTGAGGCCGCCGGTGGCGGCGGCGTCGGATGTCCCTCCGCAAACATCTTGGTAGGCGCCCTCTTTCTTCAGAACGGGTTTGAGAGCTGCGTAACCGAATACAATGCCAGCGGCGAAGAGGCAGTAAATGACGGCGACGAAAACTTGTACTACAAACGGTGTAAGATGATTGGGTGGGTTTTGGCGAGGGGTTAGTCACCCGGGGGGGCGTGTGGTGAGCGGGACATACAAATTCTCCTCCACCTTGGCACCTCAAAAGCTCCCACGGAATCTATGTGCCCAGGCTTTCCGTGGGGATCCCATGATTCTGGGAGGGGGTTGAAACTCAAGCGTCTGTCACGGCTCGATGGTGAAGGGCTTCTGGATACATGTAGGCTAGAGAATGTCTCAAGGGACGAGACACGGTTGAGGGACATGGTGCCGTGGCCTTGGGGTTGCGCAAACCAGGTCCAGCAATGTCGTTGAGGAAGTGAGATAAGTGATCAGTAATTCCCACAATAGTAATAATATATATACACGATCCTCCAGTCTGAGGAAACCCAAATGGAAACAAGTTCACGTGCGGCTATTTATTACGAGATATATATTCGCATACAGCTAGCGTATCCTAGTCATCGTGGACGTGTACGCCTTCCCCTCATCGCATGTCGCGTATTGCCTAGACTTGCTCAGTCTGGGCCTAGTCGCATACTTCTGGTGAGGCACATTGAGCGATCGGCCATATGTTGATACCAGGCCTGGCGCAATTTTCCAAATTCTTGCAAATTTTCACAGTTGCAGACTTTTAGAGTTTAGGCGGGAATCCCGTAGGTGGTAGTGGTGGCGGTCCAGATTTTTTCTTTTTTTTTCTGGCTTTGGCTCGCTCTGGACCGGCCGGTATCGTCGGCGGCTTCCGGTCCAAAGAATTCAGAATAAAGGACTTCAGAGGAAACCAATTAGGAACGAGGTTCGAATTAAAAGTTCTAATGCGAATTGCGTATATTCAAATGCCTATATAGATTGGCTTGGGATTATTGAGTGATACAAAGCTGATCTATATCATTCTTGTCTTCTGTATCAGGCCCCGAATGCAGTGGGCAAGCCCACGGAATGAAATGTCCGGCCGGACGCCGGACGCGGGTTCACAGTATCCAACATCGGCAGATGGCCGAAGTGCAAAGGAACCTTATGTTGTTGCGCTATTGAGGGCCCCGCAGATACTGGTATTTCTAATGTCCCTTTAAATAAAGATTCCGACGAGTCCTTGTATATGTATGTGTGTTTGTATAAGCTAGAGGGCCTCTATTGTTTAATGGGTTATGCTCCTTGATCAAGGGCTTCAGATTGCATGCTACGTTTGGTTCGAGCCTTTCGGTTTTGATCGCATATCTTAAGCCAATTTAGCATTCAAAAGACAAAATTATCAACTCGGAAAGTTCTAAATGCGTGGACCAAGCCGAACTGTTTTGAACATTAATATGGGACATATGACCCAAGCCGTTACTTGCGGCGCGAGTCGGTCGGCTGTAAGCGCGGAATGATCATGAGGCTCTGCCCACTGCGGCGAAACTCAATGTGAAAAGATGAGTTCTTATTACAGCTGCTCTGTGTACTACAAGGTGATGATAATGATCACGGTGGTGGTGATGGTGGTGGTAAATAGACAAGGGGGTATGGAATGCGAATGGTTTAAAAATAAATCACGAACAGGGGTAGAGCTCTCGGCAAGTTGGTCAAAGCTCCCAACCCGCCCGCCGGCTTTCAGATGCGAAAAAGTCGGCGGTTAAAACGGCTCGGTCCTTGAACCTTACCTGGATATTTACATCTAAGAGATTGCCCTTTACAGCCACCGTACAGGGCCGACAGGATACCATCGATATGGTCTGCCTGTCCAGTCAAGGACAGCCTAGCCACAACGGTCATGTTGGGCGCTTCGTGGTTGTGCGGCCAGTAATTGGGCAAAGACAGTCATTTGCTACATCATGGCAGTGTAAGCGCCGACTGTGCAGCGCCCAATCACCGACGAGATGCACGATGTTTCTTGGCGGGCACGGCGGGGGTGCATTCGCGGTCCAGGCCTAAAGAGGGGGAGCAACGACAACCCCTCGATAGCCTCTGTGACTTTTGATTGCGATGACACTGCCAGCCAGACCAAAGTCACACCCAGTATCTCTAAGGCTGCCCCCCAAATCTTCTCTCCCAAGATGCCTTGACAAAGTGCCGCCGCCCCCCAGCAGATGCTGCAGTCTGCCTCTTCCCGTCCACGGGTCCAACCTTTAACGGATCCACCCTGGCGCTATCCCATCCCATCGCATCCTCATCTTTTGATTCCTGTTCCTGGACTTGGTGGAGTCTGTCGCTTGCATGTGTGCGCGTCGATTGTTCCTGCGAGGATCCTCTTGACGCTTGACTGGCTCTCGTGAGTGTGCCAACGCTTTGCTTTTAGACCGTCTAGTTTCATGCCTGACGTCTTCTCCCTCCTGATTGCGTCTCTCAACTTTCTCCTTGTGTTTTGGAACTCTGTCGCATTCAAGGGACTGACTCTACTTGTCCCAGCATCTTAGATCCCAGGTCGTGGAAGTCGGCCTGATATGCGACCTTAGTCGGCGACGTCCCCCTCCCCCACTACATCCAGCCCTATCATCCATCGCATGCAACCAGATACGGACACCAGAAACACAGCCACGTCTTGTTAAAGCTCTTCTCAGAAAATTTAGAGAAAAAAAACCCCGGTGACAGAATCGCTTGTACAACCGACGGCCCAGACTGCCGTGCCCCCGCACATAAGCCTTACAAATTGTTTGTTGGCTGGTGGAGACCCTATCCGGTCCAGACACAATGTCTGACAAGTCGCGAGGCATCCCGGAGGAGGAGCTCTTCATGAGCCGCCCCGCCCGCCACGAAGACGAGGACAGCCCTACCATCGAGCCCCTGAGGATCTTCAAGCCTCAGAGCCCAAAGCTGCCAGCAGAAAAGCCCTCCGATCGCTTCAGATATCCCTACCCTGTTCCGACCTCATCTGCGGCCTCCTCCTCTTCGTCCAACAAGCTAGCCTTCCCCCTGCCGCCCGGCGCATCCAGTTCAGCTGCTCCTCTACCTTATCCCGAGGACGACGACGACCGGGTCTCCGCCAAGCCGACCCGTCCTACCTACACCACAGATAGCCGCAAGTCCTCTGCTGCCTCTGGAAGGATATACGGCACGGCGAGCCCCGCAAACTCTATGTCTGGCAGTGGCTACAACGATACATCGCCTCGGCTAGGTCTCAGCCCTGTTGAGAATAGTCGTCCAGGTCTAGCTGAGAGAAGAGGCACTGCCCCAAAGCCTATTACTAGTCCTACGAGTCCCAAAGTGGACCAGGACGAACTTTTTGCGAAGCCCATCCGGCAAGAGCAGAACCAGAAGATATCAACTTCCTACCAGAATAAGCCTTATTACCCTCCACCTGCCAGCATCACCTCCACAACCTCAGCCTCGAGCTCGAATTATCCAAATGCTCCCCGTCAAGACGCAAGCAATCTCGGCGTACCCGACAATAACATGAACCGCTTCCCCTCGACGGCGTCTAATTCCACCACCAAAGCCAACAGAGGCTCGCCCCCTCCGCCAGAGACTCCCATTGTCGGGCCGGGCGACATACCTGGTGGTGGTATCGAGGCTCGCTATGCAGCCGCTGGCATCTCTGGCACCGCAACCCTTACCAGCTTGCAGGCGCAAAGCGCACAAAGTGCAGCCGCCTCGCAGCGCGTGGCTCAGTATGGAGGCCGCGTGCCTTCGCAACCACAGCCTGCGCGGCCCTGGACGCCTACAGACGACCGCAATGCGCAAGCTACAGTGTACCAAGGGTCTGCACCAGTGCTTAGCCCGACGCAATCCAATTCAAATAATGGCCTGGCGCGACCCAACGTCTCCAACCGAGACTCTGCCCTGCAAGTGAGTGTCTTGGAGCAGGACTTTGCGCGGATGCAAGCATCAACGCCCCCTCCTGCTTATACCACTGTGAACGCGAACGGTACGACCGTGTACCCGGCTGAGAAACAGAGGCCGGGTGCCGGAAGTCAAGGCAGTGCCAACTCGACGCCAGCGCCCCAACAGCAGTCTGCGGCAGCAACAGCACCAGTGCCTAGTTCGAGCGCCGTGCCGCCGGCCTCAAACGGTACAAAGAAACCAACTGGGGTTACTGTGAACACGGCCGGACTGGGGCTGGCTTCACCAACAGTAGCACCTCACAATGCGAATCATCCGGCTTTTGCAAACGAGCCACGGCCGGGCAGCGTACAGAATGGCCAGCCAGCATTGCAACACACACCTTCTATTCTCAGCCAGGTCCAGTCGCCGCCTCCCCTGCCAGAAGGATGGCTCGCGCATCTGGATCAAAACTCGGGGCAATACTACTACATACATCTCGCCACGCAAGCGACGCAGTGGGAGTTTCCCAAGGGACCAAACCCAATTTCGCACGACGTGGCGCCTTTGTCTCCCGTTGGATCCACATACGGCAATCCGATGGCTTCACCCTTCCTGGGTGGAAAGCAGTCTCTCGCGTCGCCTTTGTACCCTCCTTCGACCCCTGGCTATGCTGAGAGTATCATGAGTGTGGCAACAGCAACACCTTCAGCAGCAGGTTTCTCAGGACCACCTCCAAGCGCCGGCGTCGATATGTACAGGATCACGCCCACTAATGGCGTGTACTTTGGGCCATACCTGCGATATGTGAACATGGATCTGGAAAAGGGCAATTGGCTCGGAAGTATCATGATCGTGACGGATGCGCCTCAGCCTCCGACTATCCACTACCATTTGAGCCAGGACCTCTCGCCCAACCCGCGCCAGGCACACCCACACCCCATCACCACGCATCAGCGGTGGACATTCTACAAGTACGACCTCGAGCTCAAGATGGGCGAAGGCGGCACGGAGAGGTGGACTTATGCAGTGACTTCCCACCTGGGTTGCACGAGATACGAGTTCGTCGTTGCCGGGCGCTACGAGAATGGGTGGCGCTTTATCGCACACTCAGGCAACGACTTCTCGGTCAGCACTTCGCAAAAAGAGCGCGCAGCCCTTGGCGGCCCAGGGCTTATGTGGAAGGATGTGCTACAGAAGAATGTAGAATGTGGAGGTTTCCATGTTCAACTCGGCTTGGGCGACCAAATTTACGGGGATCGGCTGTGGAAGGAGGTGCCGATTCTCAAGCAGTGGCTGTCTATGCAGGGCAGAGAGAACCGGAAGAATGCGCAGTGGACGGCGCGGCATGAAGAGGATGTCTCGCATGCGTATTTCCATTACTACACAAGTCATTTTGACCAGCCTTTCTTGCGGGAGGCGTTTGCGCAGATTCCTCATGTCCTGCAGATCGATGACCATGATATGTAAGTGTTGTTCTATGCTCTTTGTTCGACTCAGTGACTTACTAAGCTCCACATAGATTTGATGGGTTTGGCTCATATCCTGACTATATGCAACAATCATCGATCTTCAAGAATATCGGAAGGATAGCCATCGAGATGTACCTCCTCTTCCAACACCACACGACTATTGAGATGCTCCGCAACGTCAACTCGGACCTGGATCTTTTCACCATCACAGGTACAGGCTGGCATTTTGTGAAGTATCTAGGTCCCTCAGTTGTTGTAGTTGGGCCCGATCTGCGCTCAGAGCGAAACCAGCACCGGGTGATGGCCGGCCCTACGTATCAAGGTATCTTTCCCAAGGTCGCGATGCTGCCGCCATCCGTGCAGCACTGCATATGGATGCTCTCAGTGCCCGTTGTCTACCCGCGGCTGGATACGGCCGAGACCCTGGCGAACACATTTGCTACGGGTAAGAGAGCCGTCAATACAACCTACAACATTCTAGGCAAGGCGACTTCGTCTGTTGCTGGAATCATTGGTGGAAAAGAGGTCGTCCAACAAGGCTTCTCGCAAGTCAAGAAGGCGGTAGGCAAGACCGGCCTGATGGGTAATGTGTTGAATCAGTTTGGCGAATTCGACATAGCGGAGGAGCTCAAGGATCTTTGGACGCATGAGACCAAGGATTTGGAAAGGACATACCTCATAAGAACCCTGCAAGGCATAGCACAGCAGAAGGGAATACGAATGACTTTCTTGTCAGGAGGTAAGATTCCAATGATCGGTCCCTCACTGAACCGCACGAATCTCGTACTAACAACCAAATCCTCAGACGTCAACTGCGCCGGTGCTGGCCTCGTACATGACCCAACACATCCCTCAGATCACAAGACCATGTACCAAATCATCACCTCCCCTATCGTCGCACAGCCCGCAGGCAACTACGTCCTCAAAATGCTGCACAACAACCGCCTCCTCTACGTCCCCGTCAACGGGCACAAATCGACCCACGAGGTCTCCGACACCAAGGAGGATATGATGGAGATCTTCCACACGGACGCGACCGGTGCGCCTCGTGACATGAAGAAGCTCATGGGGCGGCGCAACTATGCCGCTTGCGTGGTGTACGACCCAGACCAGCTCTCCAATGGCGCGGGCAGCACGTATGCGCACAGTATTGCCAGTGGCGGTAGTGGCGGCGGGTCGTCGGCTGGACTCAGCAAGCTGAGTTTGGCAGTCGATTTTGTAGTCCAGGGTGATGGACACATGCCGAATCCGACAAAGTATGGACCGGTTATTGTGCCGCATCTGGAGTTTGGGCATTGAGCGTATTGGGATGCTAGTCGCCTTGGAGAGGATGAGATAATAAAGTTTGATCTAATCATGAGGGTATATAGCAAGTGGAAGGGGAATTACTGGGTGGAATTACGGGGCAAATGCCTAAGCTCCCATCTGAGGGGGGGTTTGACCCGAGAAGCAAGTCGTGTGATTTTTGATATTATTTTATTCCCCCATGAGCAAGCTAGCGGTCAAGTGCACCTCATTGTCTGTTGCTGATTATCTACTGGTCCTTTTTTTCTGGGTAGCAAGCTCATCTACCTGCACTGTCATCTAGAAGATCTGATAGATGCTATATATTGAAATGATACTGGGAAAATATCTGAGAAAGAGTATCAAGCGTCTTCGGAGGTTACCTTCGATGCTTTGCAAGACCTGTCTTATCCTCCCTTCAGCCGAATTCTCTCCCATCTGGGACGCGTCGCTGCTCGCACGGAATTCCTTGATAGTGTGAAGCTTTTTGGAATCTTCAGAAAGAGTGAATCAGGAACCATTTGAATATCCTGAACGGGGTTGTCATCTGTTTTCCCGCCACCAAGAGGACCGAGAGTTGCGGAGCATCGTAAATCCATCCTTACATTGAACTCTGGGGTACACAGACACGATTCTCGTACATGTTCAATTATAGCCTTTGATTTTCAGATAAGTGATGTTCATCCTACATCCGATCATCTTTTCCGCGTCTTTTTTTCAGTTCCGGTGACATCTTGTCTATCTTATCATTGAACATCCAACTCCATCGCCATGCCAACGCCGGCCTCCCTTATTTTTCGCAATTCGTCATCCCTCTCATCAGTCTCCTCCTTGATCCTGGCCTCTACCTCATCCCGAACTCCACCTAAGTCCGGTGGAATAGTGCTCATCTGCACGCTGGGTGCGGCGTGCACAAACCGCAGCTGCTCACTGATATGCATCCGAATCTCTTCCATTTTCTTGGGCGTATTTCTATTCGGTTTGGGCGCATCGAGGATTTCTTCCAGCTTGGGAAACAAGCTTTCCTGTCTGAAGTGCGAACGCCAGGGCGCATGCATCGGCAGGGTTTCGGGAATCTTATCTGTGGCGTCGATGGCAATGGACGTTTCGTGGGTCCAGGCACGAGCGACGTTGCGTGGGGTGTAGCCTCCACCGCCAAACAAAATCATGGGGATGTTCTGCTCCTTGCAGAACTGAACACATCGTCCGTGGCCTTGGACCTGCAAATTGAACTTCCCAAGGCGGTCGCCAGCCAGGGAGTCTGCGCCGCATTGTAGGGCGATTGCAGAAGGGCGGAATTTCTGTATAACCTCGCCGATGATGTTGCTGAACAGCATGCCGTATTGGTCATCAGTGATGCCGTCCTGCAGTGGAACATTGAGAGCATGGTGCGCGCCAGGGTTCTGTTCGCTTTGCGGGCCGTTGTCGGTGAGAGCACCGGTTCCAGGGAAGAAGTTTTGCGGGTCGTACTTGTGAAAGGACACCGTCATGACACGGTCTGTTGACAGAAATGCTTCCTCTACGCCGTCGCCGTGATGCACATCGATATCGATGTACAGAACCCTTGGGAAACACCGCAGGAGCTGAAGAATTGCAATGACAATATCATTGATGTAGCAAAATCCTGAGGCTTCACTCTTCTTGGCGTGGTGAAGACCACCACCCCATGCGATGGCTATGTCTGACTGCCCCGAGCATATCTTCCGTGCCGCATCGAGGGAGCTACCTGCAGACATGGAGCAATAGTCGTAGAGGCCTTCGAAGAGTGGACAATCTGAGCCACCCAGATTGAACTTCAGGTCTGTGCCTGGGTTCTCGATGTCCCTGGGTACGGGTTCGGGCAGAACAGTGCCTAAAAAGTCGAGGTAATCCGAAGAGTGGAATGAGTTGAGCTCTTCATAGGTAGCAGCTCTGGAGACATAGTTATCCATGGCAAAGTTCATGCCGTAGGACATGATGAGACTCTTGGACAGGGTTAATCGCCAAGGCTTCATTGGATGTGTGACGCCAAAGTGGTGTTTCTCCATCTCAGGGTTCATGTGGAAGGAGACTGTGTGGCCCTTTGGTCTGGTGATGTTGTAGTTTTGTGCGGCGCGTCTGCACTTGTGAAAATAAGCTGCATTGTCCATGTCGCTTGTGTTGCCCAGAGGTAGAAACTCCTCGACTATGGGCTCATCATGGTCTTCTTGTTTCCTGTGAGGCAGATAGTTGGGCTTGGGCGGGCGCCATGCGTATGGATTTGTTGCCATATTCAGACCTTATGCGCCTCAGCAGGCAAGGTCTTTGGCGCGAGGACTTTGCGTCCAGTGAAGATTGATTTAAAGAGCCTAGGTTCGTTTTCTCAGCTTGAATCCTGAGGCTGGTTGAGGTAAGTTGGGTTCAAGAGCGGCCTCACGAGGGCCGTGTGAGCTTTCGCGACAGTTTGATTGGCCCTTTTATCAGAATGGTGTCTGCTTAATGCGTCGTCTGGCTTTCTCAGCTCATCTGCCATATGAAAATAGCTTTGAGATGTGATCCAAAAGTTTGTTGGGTGGTTGAGATCTGAAGTAGTGGAGGGCGTCGAGGATGAAGGAGAATCTCAAAAGTACCCAAGATGGAGCGAGTCGACGAGGCGATCTTGAATCAGCCACTAGATGCTACCCTTTCGGGCTTAGCTGTCCATTTGCATGTGGACAGGTACCGTGCGCCGATCAGTCATTGTAGTCGCTAGCGTCATGGCAGTTGCGACTGCGACCCCGAGGGTAGCGTAGCACCTTGCAAGAGCACTTTGCACTGTCTTCCTACTCTCGACAACGAGAGCCATCGATATCTTGCTCTCTCCCAAGGTCTACGCTTTTTCTGCCATTCCAGCATCCTGCAAATCATCTCGAACCACACCCGCCATCACACGGCATACCCGCCGTCGCATACTGTCGTCGTCGACGTGCGCCTTCTTTTCTATTTGGTCTTGACTCTCTCCAACCCGCATCGTCCGGCAGCTGTTGCGCAACGAGGCGAAATTGGGCACGTGCACGAAGCAACAGAGCAAAAGAACCGACTTCTTTCCCCATTTTAATTTTCCAGCAACTCAAACGGGATCGTGGGTCTCGTCTTACTTGTACTCTGCCGATTGTGACTCCATCGTCAACTCGGGCCAGGTCCAATCCAACATCCGACTTCATACCTATTCCAAAAACCCAAGAGGTGAGCCCACTGGACTTTTTCAATCCCAGTCAACGGCCAGCCATCTACTTTTTCACCGCTCCTCCCAAAAATCAAAATAATGTTGTTGCGGCAGTAGCACCCTTACCTGACCTGTCTTGCTCCTTCTTACATGTTGTCATCTCCTGCTTTTTTTTTACCGTCTACTGTTGTCGCGTTAAGTCCTTCTTTCACGCGTTCGTTGCAACACCGCCTCTTGTTCGCCTCATCCGCCACTCTGTCGCGCCCTTCTGCCTACTTGTGGCCACAATAAGACGCAATGATAGCGCCACCACTTCAGAACATTCATGCATAGTGCACATTCTCTTGAAATAACTCGGTCTTACTTCGATTGACCATAATGCCTAGAGACGATCTCTCCATCGACTTCGTGCCGGGGGTCATGCCGCCTCTCGACACCACCCTCGATCCGGCCCTCATCCTCGACGACTGGGCGAACCGCGTCGCTAATTTGCCTGAGGAGATCAAGTTCATTCAGGATGAGATTGCAGACAAGGACCGCCAAGCCGCCGAGTGCATCAAGATCATAGAAGACCGTGATGGTCGCATCCAGAAATGGATCAAGACCAACGGCAGCCACGCGCCCAACCCTAAAGAGGAGACGTATCGTGCGCTCATCCGTACCAACTTCACAAAGGCAGAGCAGCTTGCCAACGAGAAGATCGTTCTCACCCAGCGGCTGCAGAGCATCATTGACAAGCATATCCGCCATCTGGACGCCCAGATCAAGATTCTATTCGATCGCGGCGAGCATGGCTTCACCGAACCAGACGAGCTGCCTTCCCTTCTTCGACCGAGCGCCGCCAACATCTCCGCCCCATCGGCACGCACTGTAAACCCCTCTGCGAATCCTGTCGCTGCCGCGTTGAGCCCCCTCGCGAACCCGGCGGTCCCTCTAGGCCCCAAAGGCACGAATACTCAGCTCCGAAACATACAGACTAACACGACCGTGCCGGCTTCCTCCTCTGCGCCCGTCTCTCCTGCCGCTAGCATGATTATGAAGCGCGGCGTCCGGGAGACCTCAGCCGGCCCGGCGGGCGGAGCTCCACAGCGGGCCCCGCGCCTCAACACTTCATTGAGCAGCCTTCCCAACCCTTCAAGCGGACTGGCACGACACTCTTCCTTAGGACCAGGTACACCCAAGGGTCATACGGCGACTGGCTTGCAGAGGGCTGGTAGCGCAGGCCCACGGGCTGCCGTTAAAAGCGGTGCCCTACCCGTGCGCAAAGGCACTCCGTCAGGCCGTAGCACGAAGAAGGGTACACCAGCCGCCGGCGGACCTAAGTCGGGTCTCCAGCGCGTGCGTAAAACCGCCAAAAACTCACCATCCTCGACCGCCGAAAGTGAGCTCTCGGACGCAGACAGCGTTGCCAGTAGCAACGAGTCGGACGCACCAGCCTCACGAGGCCGAGGCACACCGGCACGGACACCGGCGCAGAACCAACCACCCCACGAACGGCCGGGCGGGGGGCACGCACCGCGGACCAAGCGAGATGATCACCACCACAATCCCAACGATATGTCGTATGTGGACGATGACGAAGGTAATGACGACCGCAAGTATTGCATGTGTCAAAAAGTTAGTTTCGGGGACATGATTGCGTGTGACAATGACCACTGTCAGTATGAATGGTTTCACTGGAGCTGTGTGGGTCTCAAGAGTGAGCCTACGGGAGGAACTTGGTATTGTCCTATTTGTACGGACAATATGAAGAAGAAGGGGAAATGAACAAGGCGGCGCAGGCAGCGGGACATGCAGCCTTTGATTGCGAAAATGCCAGGGGCAGTAACGGCGCAGTGTAGCATGCAGATACTCTCAGGTTCTATAAGCCTCCTGTAGAGATCTCTCGTCCAATTTAACGAGAACACGGGTCAAAAACCCCCACAGTCGCCTCCAGTCCTTGAAAATAGGAAGGATCCTTTGCTCTAGACCCAGACCAGTGCCTCAGATGCAGAACAATCATAGAGCATTCCTTGCAATTTCACATTTTGGCCAGACCTTGGGACAGATTGTATGTTGCAATTCACTCACTGTACACACATGTGTACGACAGAAACGATTTTACTTTCTTACATTAAAACGTCTAGTCTGTATAGTCACATACTAAACAAAGTCTGCTCGTGCAAGTCCTACAGCAACAACACCCGTATTGTGTCCGTCCCTTTGGAACCAGCTTTGCTCTTCCGTTTCCGTCCGAGGAACCATTCATGAAGTCCGATAAGTAGCAAGATGATGCAAGCGCGCGATTGTATGCGACCATACTTTAAACAAGAAACCTTCTAGTGCTCAAGCAGACGCAGACTGCCCTGAACAACCACATTCTCCAAAATAGATCCTGGAGGAACGTCGATGGTGCTACCCTCGGTAGCAACGATGATGACGGTACCCTTGAGGGTGACGCCACGGCCGAGGTTGACGGCACCGGTAATGGTGAGGTGGTCGAGCTCGATGATCTTGGGGATGGAGGGGATGTGCTTGGAGAAATCGGAGACCTTCTTGAAGTCGCTGCCGAGCTTGATGAGGGGCGCGTCGCCGAAGCGGGCGGAGCTCATTTGCAGCTGGCCGTGCTTGACAGTGTACAGATCAGACTTGACGAGCATAAGGTCGGAGCAAGTCTTGACGGGCAAGAATCGCCGACGGGGCACGTTAACACCGTGAGCGTTGTTGAAGTGGCGGATGGCAGCACCGACAGCTGTCTCGAGCTGGACGATGCTGATATCACTCTCGCCCTTCTTGTCACCGGGGATTGTCTTGCCGTTGGGGATGATTTCCATCTCCAGCTCGTTGTTCTCAACAACACGCTTGATGGCCTTGATGTTCATCCAGATGTTGTTGGTGTTGAAGTACTTGAACTTCTTGATGGACTTGAACTCGTTGACATGCTCCTTGGGAACCTGGGCAATCTCGAGCAGACGCACGGAACCCTCGTAGTCGATGATAGTTCCACCCTTGACATCAGCCTTGGTCTTGTTGGTCAACTCCATGATGTACTCAGACTCGGTCTCCATCATGTGTTGCAAGATGCGCAAGTCGACAACAGCGCCCAAGTTGTCAACATTGGACAGGAAGATGACCTCAATGCCACGCTCAATCAGCTGGTCGAGGACACCGGAGTTGTAGAGGGACTCAAAGACGTCACCGTGTCCAGGAGGATACCACTCGTTAATTGGTGAATCGAAGCTCTTGGGCACAGGGAGCAATGAGTCCTTGTAGATTCTGGGGTAGCGAGATTGGTTGAAGGTGAGGATATCGACATTGTGGCCCTCGAACTTCTTAATGATGGCGGCAGTATCGTCGTTGGTGTTGAACGAGTTCATGAGGATGAAGGGCACGTTGACATTGTAGGTGCGGTTCAAGTACTCAACCTGGCGGACGGAAAGGTCCAAGAAGGACATACCATCACGGACTTCAATAACGGACTTGGGGCCAACGCAACCCATGGAGGTGCCCAAACCACCGTTCAGCTTCAGCACAGCCAACTTGCTCAGGAACTCGACAGCCTCGGAGTTGGCAAGGTCGTCGTAGTCGACCACCTGACCCTGCGCGGGGGGTGCAATGCGGTCCCAGTCACTGTAGCCCAAATTTATCAGCCATGTTCAGGCAATCATAACGTACACGGAGCACCTACACAGCATTTCCCTTGGCCTTGTCGTTGAGATATCTGCGGAAAAGGGAGAAGAAGTTGTCCATCTCGGTCTCGAACAGCTGTTATTCGCCCATTAATATACACTCATTGTATGGCTTCAGAGTCATCCTGACTCACCTTCTTCTCCTCGGGGTCCTTCACGGTCTCGCTAAGGCCGGTAAGGGCATTTCGCATCTGAGCAGCAGCAATGTTTGTGCTTGTGTTCTCGAAAGCCTGTGCCATTGTCTGTTAGTACCGCTTTTGCTCGTATTGATCTGCGTGGGGAGCTGGGCGACCTGGGTGGTTGAGGGGTCATTCTGAGCAAGTGCTAGGTTGTCGGTGGTGGTGTTGAGGGCTGGCTCCCACTGGGAGTGTCCCGTCCCTGCTAGCTGGAAAGCTGCCATGGCTGCAAGAAGTTTCGCCCAGTGTGGGCATGTGCGACGCGAGACTTCGGAGGGCGCATGGGTCAATTTGTGGTCTTTGGGGTCTCAGGAGCTTCAGGAGCTTCGTGAAGTAGCGACTCTTCAGGTACCACTTGGAATATGCGCTGGCTTCCCCACAGTAATGAATCACGCCTCTGTGGCCTGAGTCGAGGCCCAGCAACAAAGGAGAGCGTCACGGCGTCCAACACTAAACCGGCGGATCACGCCTGTTTTGGCCTTGCAGCCTGGGCCAATTTTACTTTGGCGAGCGCAGAATCAGTGGAGCCAGCCTGACGTGGCGACACTTTCTGATGAGAAAGCTGCAGCGAGTGTTGCATTTGTCTTCGACTCCCCTGCAGATACGCGAGGGGTAGATTGGAAGGGAAAGCATTGCGCAAAGGATGTAAATAAGCAGTATAAGGAACATGCGGACTCACCATGTGAGATCTAGTCTTGCCATGGTGCTTGCCAGTGAACTCAGCCTCAGCCTCGCCATTGCCAGGCTTCAGGTGAGAGGGAATGGCGCTCTTGATTGCCTGTGCCGCCATTTTGACAGATTTTGGAAGGGAGAGTTTTTGGGTGAGAATATAGGTTCAGGCAGGATTGAAAAATCTACAGTCGACAGCTCGAGGATTGTCGGTAAGTGAATGGCGGGGAAAAAAAAGCTGGCGTGTCTCGAGTTCTGCAGAAAGAAGCAAAAGATTAGCGCCTGTTGAGGAATGAGGTAATGTGGGGAGATTTTTCTGTTGGAGTCAGGTCCGGTTGCTTCTGTCATCTTGCCCGCTCCTTCCAATTGATCTCCGTATCTGATCCCCATGGAGGAGAGATAAGCGTGCTGGCATTGACCAGGCACTGGAAACCAGCATCTCGGCTATGATGCCATAGGTACAGTGGGAAGACACGCTGCGCAAAGCTCACGAGCTGCTGCTTCTTGAGCTTGCATGATGCTTTATGGGATGGAGAGCATTGACAGCTTCTGACAGCACCGGGGCCCAAACTGGAACGGGATGGCTATACTTACATGTAGCGCACAAGACTTGAGAATGGGGAGCAGAGAAGGAGGAGAGAGGACACCTCGACTGACAACAAGCAACAAGAGGACAAGGACAACTTTAAAGATGAAATTCTGGTGGATCCTTGGTCCAGGGGGGTGCGAGTTCAGGAGACAGCTTCTCCTATAAATTCCAAGGTCGCTATCTGGCTTGGGAAGGCGGTCAGCCACGTACCCGTGTAAACCATGTATTGCGGTGTTAGTGCTGCAGGTCCTCGCCTCTTCCCCACCAACCCAACCCAAACCACCGACCTTCAAAGTGCGGGATCCTCCGTTTTTGGCGGGGGATTGCTCGTCGATATCACCCCTCCTAAGCTGATCACTCCCAGAAGTAATCCGTCGGCCGCCATCTACAAGTACAATCACCCGTCATCCTGCCTCCTCGCCTTGGTCTCGCTTGCGCCATTCTCTTCGCTATCAGCATTGCGTCTTTAACCACCCCTCCCCTCGACTCCAACCCTTTGCAGGCAAGCAGTACCGTCACATTGTAGATCAAAATGTTGAGCGGCAAAAACCTGCGATCAATCAGAGCACACCCTTTCATTTGCCAATTGCCTCGTCTAGAAAAGACTAGTATGGCGCTAGTCACCCATCTCATATCACACACACAAACCCGACAAGAGGCAAAATCTCAGCCGTATCTCTCGCAACACGGCTTCCCCGATTGTCCAATGTTGGGGGATCGGAAACAACGAGAAGTTTCCGGGTTGTGAGCATAGGGCTGTTACACTTACAGCCCAGGCAGTCCGGCAGCAGGGTGTGATTTGTTTATATGCTGCCAGCCTGCCACCGCCTGCCTGTTCACTACTGCGTCGATCTCAAAGAAAATTTCCCGAGACATTTATTTAACTCGAAGTTCATCCTTCTTGCGGCGGAGGCATCACAATAATAAAGCCACCAAACGCTGACCCAGTAAATGGTTGTCAATCCTCATTCATTTCAGA
Organism: Gnomoniopsis smithogilvyi; assembly: GCA_027946515.1. Lineage (NCBI taxonomy): Eukaryota > Fungi > Ascomycota > Sordariomycetes > Diaporthales > Gnomoniaceae > Gnomoniopsis > Gnomoniopsis smithogilvyi. Next base: position 5,563,200 of record JAPEVB010000002.1, read on the forward strand.
TAAGGCAGAATTCAACAAGACTCGAGATTGACTGTTGCGACGAGTGGGAAGGATGAGCCAACAACGTACAGTACACTGAGTAAGTACCTTTAGCACTAACAGACATCGAGCTGCCAACTCAGACCCCTGTCCAACGCTGTGCGGGAGCTAAAAATGGCAAATATACGACAGGCTGGGTACCCTTTTTATAAGCGACCGGGGCCGGAACGGCCTTGTTGACTTTCAAGATAGTGGGACAGGGGAAATTATTCTCAGGAACCGACTTCGTATAAAAGAAGAATCGCAAACCTGCAGGCTAGGTGGCATTCTAGAATATCAGGGAAATTACATCCTTGCCAACAGCTAGCTACCTGTAGCCCAGGCCGTTCTGCGCATGCAACAAAAGACAAGAAACCATCTCTCTACCATGCAAAGACACCACACAGGCAGTGTTCGTTGCACTGTGGCTCATTGAAAAGGCGCATACCCATGTGAATCTGAAGAAAGCTCGTCTCAAAACAAGTCTAACTGAGGCTTGACTTTTCTGGAAAATTCCGTCTCCTTGTTAAATTCTCCAGGCCAAGACGAGTGCAGGAGGTGCATGTCTTATGTCGTTGCAATGTTGCTTTCCTGTGATCGTCGTCCTTGTACGGGCCAGCCAAACGTGGCCGCTAGACAGCTCCACGTGGGGACCCTTGATGCAAGCACTTGCGCCTGGGGGGGAGAGAAGAGAGGGTGGGGGATTTTCAAAATGCGCTTGGCAAACTTCCGAAATGACACGACAGATCAGCCTGTACGTGCAGGTCTTTCCTATACACCTCAATAAAAGCTTCTAATAGACCATTGGTAGGTCTTTGCAGAACATGTCTGAGCCGGATAAGCTTCAATCGGTCCTAGGAATGTGGAAAATAGCTATGATAAGTCGAGGTGTAATGCAATAGAAGAAGAAATTTACGGATGCTCTCACTATAAAGTCTTGACCGAAAAAGCAATAACCTTGCACTGATAAATACGCACTTTGGGTATGGAATCAGACAGCTTTTCAAGTATCTACTCCTTACGTGGATCCCAATTCTTTTCTTCTGCTAGCTAAATTATATTGATGAGAGATACTGTATGTGACGTGATATTAAGTATTTCTTGCTTTGAGAGACCCGTTGAAAAAGTCAACTGTAATAATCAATATCGGTCATAAGATTAATATGTACAATATGAATGTCGACATGTATGTAAATTCGATACACACCACCCGTAGTCTTTGCCCCCCCGAAGCTCTGGCCTAGTTCGATTGTTCGCAGATCTTCAATCCACGACACGACATATCAATTGAACTGGGCTTCCAAGCGGATGAGAAAGAATTATATTAATATCTGAAGCTCCTGTTCCTTATATTTGAAGCATTGTCAAGCTGCAACTTCCTCAAGAAGCTGCATCCCATATGTGGGCCACCCGGACGATCGCGGCCAAGGCGGGAAGTATCGAGGCCCTCGTCATGTGGTAGTTCTCTGTCCCAACGCCTGGGAATATCCCATTGGGAACCAAAAAAACAGAACAAGGGGCTTGAACATCGGCCTTGGAGCTGATTCTGATTAGATCTCTCAAGTCGCTTCAAATCACTTTCTCATCGAGGGCCTCGATGCTTGTTCATGATTTATCCAGCACTTGTAAATAAAATTCCTCGAATTCGAGGTGTGGACACGTCTGTAGCCTGCTGGAGTCCTCTTCGGAGAGGGGTGGAGGGGGAACACCTCATCAATGTCAAAAGACTCGAGAACAGGGTCTTTGAATATGTATCAGCTCAACTCTGTTGATAAAATTTTAGATCTATATTTCCGCGTGGGTTATGTACATACTACAACTCCCTTCCAAGGAGTATGTATTTACAACAAAATTTGCTCCAGCCCCAGCCTGTCCCAGTCGTCCAAGGCTGTTGATGCAGTAACAGCATCCGGCCAACACGTCCCTTCCCTCATTATGCCGGCGTCGAAGCCGCAAAGAACTTCTGCAACAGCGCAATCTTGGCCTCGTCCGCCGCCACGGGAATAGACCCGTACGCGGTGCCGACGTGGAACGTCGTCGCACTGTCGGCGGAGTTGGCGGCCCAAGTGGCGGGCAACGATGACGAGCCGTTTACGGCACTGTACAAGCCGCCGTCGTTGACGTCGCCTGTCTTCATGAAGTTGGCCCAGTAGCTGCTCATGACGTCGCTGATGTAGAAGTCCTCGGATGTGTAGTTGACATCTGGTTGTAGCCACAGGTTGCCCAGCGCGTAGACAATCTCACTGGCGTGTGCAGCGCTGCCCATTGCAGGGGTGGCGTAGTCCCAGTAGTACGTATACGTGTCGATGTCCCCGCCGGACGAGTTGGCATAACCGGCCATGTATTCCCAGCTGCTGAGACGGAATTGGTCGCGCACGATTGCGCTCTCGGCATCAGCGGCCTGCGAATCGTTGGCGGCCGGGTACAGCGCGAGGAAGTCCGAGGCGAGGTCGCCGTACTCCTCCTCCAGCCAGGCCTCGTAGTCGGCAACGGTTGTTGTGAGCGTGCCAGCCGCGCCGTCTTCGTCAGCATTGTTGCCTGTGATGTACGGCACCTTGTTGGCGGCGCCGTTGCGCCACGTAGTGACGTACTTGGCCGGCAGTGCATAGTAGTCGAGCACGGGCTTGAACTGGTTGAAGTCGGCCGTGGCGTTGAAGATGGTTTCGTAGTCGATCAACCGCGCCTCGGCGATGGTAGAGACGTTGAGGGCGGTAAGGACTTCGGAGCCGATGGTCTCGGCGTACGTCTGGTTGTAGTAGCCGCACTCGAAGTTGGACACCTGCGGGTCGCGCGGTGAGCGCACGCCGGACTCAGATATGGCGTTCACGATGCCCAGGTCGGCGGTCAGCGGACTGTTGACCATGTGGTAGACGGCTGCGGCGCCGAAGGACTGTCCAATTGCGGAGATGTGGTCTGGGTCGCCACCGAACTGGGCGATGTTCTCGTGGACCCACTTGACGGCCGCGAACTGATCCAGCATGCCCCAGTTTCTGGTACTCTGTCTTAGCATCGGTCTCTCTTTTTCAAAAGGAGTGAGAGAAAATGAAGACTTACCCGCTTGCGTTCCGGCCAGATGTCTCAGTCAGCTCGGGATGCGCCAGGAAGCCGAAGACGTCGTTGCGGAAGTTGTACGAGACAAAAATGATGCCCTTGCCAGCTACGCCAGCGCCGCTGTACGTCGTCTGTGGCGGGGCGGTGCCGTCACCATAGCTCCAGATAGCAACGGGCAGCTTTTCCCCGGCTGAAGTGGCGGGCGTCCAGATGTTGATGGTCAGGCAGTCCTCACTCATGCTGTACACGCTCAACTGTGTGTTGTCGGTGACGCAGATATCCCCAAAGGCCGAAGCATCGAGCGTGCCATTCCAGGGCGCTGCGGGCTGAGGGTCGCGCCACCGGTTCGCACCGGACGTGTCGGCGCCGTAGGGTATGCCACCAAAGAACGAGATGTTCTGCCAGTTGGGCACATGGGCCGCGGCGGAGCTGTTGAGCGCCGCCGTGCCCTGGACCAGGCCGTAGCCCGGGATGCTGACGGGCGACTCGTAGAGGGCGGCCGCGTGGGCGCCCCGTGCGAGGCATGCGCCCAGCGCGAGAATCTGTGCGGGCGAGCAGCGCATGTTTGATTTGTATGTTCGGGTCTCAGTCAGAGCTGCTAGGTCTCACAGGCACTCTTCATAAAAGACCTATCTTCTCTGGACAAGCGTCGAAGGATTCTGTGAGGCCATGGCGAGACTGCTCGTCATTTATACTGAATATACTTGTACATAACTCCACCCGGGCTGGAGACCGGAGAAGACGTAATAATGGAACTAGTCTCGACCGTGAGCATCATGACACTGATTAAGGGCCAAAAGCCGAGGCCTTGCCGTATGTACCGCTCAGCCCCTATGGGAAATTAATTAGCTGGGGAAGCATGGATTTCTTTTTTTCTCTTTGGCTCTGTGAACGCGGATCGCAACGCGTACAAAGTAACGCTGCTCGGCGTGTGTTCGGAGAACTCGGAGCAAGCGCTGCCGGGCTTCTCACCAAGGCTGCACGACATCTAGCCCTGACTAGTGACGTGGCGTCAAAATGGAGAAACATTGACGAACCTCTCCTCACTGCACTTCAAGTCTCGACGAGGGGTTGACGAGGGGGCGACGAGAGCTCCCAAAATGCAGGGACATTAGGCAGGTAACAGGTAACGGCCGACGGTCGTTTGCTGCCGACGAGGGCATGAAGAATCAAGATGAAGAAGCTTAGTCATTCCATAATACCTGAGTGGCTTAGACGTTCCCGCCTCCTGTCGTTGAAAATGCAGGTGCCCCGCCAGGCTCGCTTTCAGCATTCGGGCCCTAATGTAGAGCACTATGGGCCGCCTCCTTTCACTGCAAATAAGGTTAGTTCTCAACGAGGGGCAGTCCGCCATGCAGGTGACAAGTGGCTCATCACTACCAGCTTAGGTAGGTACCTACCTACCTAGTCAGTCACCTAACTTGTCAGTCCACCTCGGCGCACCGACGCCAGCCAGGCACATCATCAAGGGCAGACTAAAACAACTTGACATCATGTCGAAAATGCCCTCTTCTTTTATCTCGGCAGTATTATAATAATAATGTATGCACAATATTTTCCCTTGTCTTTTGTGATCTGTAATTGTCCAAAGTGGCTCGGACGGCGGACTTCTGCAAAGAGTATCATTAACTGAGTAAGTCGTCAAAGCAATCCTGATCAAGTACCTAGCTGGTCGTCTACGAACCCATAGTAGTGGGTACTATTAGTAACATCATTATTGGCTATGTTTCAATGTTGCAGTGTTTCAGTAAACATTGACGAGTTGACGTGTTTGTCGAGACTGACATTGCAGTGAAACTATGGTGTATCTTCCTATCTAGGTTTTTCATATCAAAGACGGGAGGGAGAAAGGGAGAGGGAGTGGAGTGTCCACGGTCATTTTACCATCGTAACAGTCTACTACTAGCCTTGACCAGTGACGCGGCACAAGGGGTTTGACAAGGCTGTCAGACCTTGAAACCCGTGTTCTATTTCGGAGCACAACAGCTGGAGCGCCTTACTCAAGATCAACTTTGTGCGTTACATTCATCCAACAGGCAATTTCATTGTTGCAGTGGGCGGACCCAAAGGGTGTCTGGGTGAAATAGAGACACTCGACCCGGAAAAATTGTATGGAAACTGCTCACTGTCCCTCCCGGGCAAGTCAACATATCTACACCCTTACGCAAGGCCGAGCACAGCTTCGACCTTGAAGTCATCAGAGGAATTGGTCCTGAATAAGCCGCTCATCTTCAGCAGGCGTGTCCGAACCACCGCAAACTGATAATGGACGGGCTGCGGTCGTGCATGGAGCCTGTCAAGATGCGGAAAGCCTGGATCGCAAGTCCCGGCTCTGCGCACACACAATCCCGTCACTCCTGCATGTGAATATTCATTACAGCAGAAACGCAGTAAGCCTGCACCGCGTCGCACAAAGGGAGACAGTAAGCCACTGCAGAAGGGTAGATCGAGGAGGTGATCTCCACTTGGCTACCCTCGGCCGAGAAGGGCGGAACCGCCACGCCTATCGACGAGGGCCGACGTCTATGCAGAGTCAAGTCAACCAGACGGACTGGAGTGAAATTGAGTTGGCTCAGCCTTTCTTCGAGCAGTGGAATAATACAGTGGGTTGCCCTTTCTGACGATGAACGGGTTGGGGCAAGTCGACGATACATTCCAGGTCCATCTCACGCACACATGTCGTACTGGGATATAAGGTGCTCAACCTGTGTGATGATCGAGAATAAATATGGAAAGACGTCTTTGATCAAGCACGAGAAAAAAGGTTACGAGATCCGAACCACCAATCAGCCCCCCCAAAAAAGTATATTTCGGAAGACCCGGACATGGTCACAATTCTTTGGAACGGTGGGGAGATCCGGAACGTCTCCCGGACAGCGGTGGCTTTGGTGCACAGTATCAGTTTACAATACAAGAAAGTGAAGACGAGGAACTTACAGCCGACCTGGAAAAGATGCACGTGGAGGAGGTTTTGGGCTCTGGCGAGTTCCTGCCAAAACAAAATAAAAAATACTCACAATTACATTGCAAGGATGAGAAGTTGGAACGAATCTGTAGTGGAGTGAGGGATAGCGACGAAGAGGACTAAACGTAGATGCTTGCAATGTGACAGCTTAAGCGTTCTAATATTCAGTGGAGTTGTTATCAAGTGTTCCATTTATTTCCAGAGAAGGCATCCGTAGAGCCATCACCATTCTCATTATGTGCCTGGTGAGAGATGGCGCGTTGTCGTCCCCAAGCTACCGTGGCCCGTTTCATACCGGAAGGTCTTAGACTTTCTTTGTCCCGGTTCGGACCAATCATATCGACGCATGAATTTACCTAGAACAACCCACTTGTCACTGACGTCCTCTCCCTGTGCGATCGCCCCGTCAAATGTGGAGTCTGGACGGCATCTCCTATAAGAACCGAAATGGAGCTGGATCCGCTCACGACCGCATGGCATTGTGCATAATGGTTTGACCGCCAGACCTTCACCCTGACACATGAGTGCGGCGCACCCGGCGACCTAGGGTGAACCGTGACATCGTGGCTCCTGCAGCGTCTGCACGGCGTATTGACTTTATCGATCAGCCCAGTTGCACTTGCCGGTCAAGACACGAGCTCTCGAAAGCGGCCTGGTTTCAATATGCTTGCGAAATCAATAATATTGCAGTATAGTCATCATCACCGGTACATCTGCACACCCACATGAAGAAGAAAAAAGAAAAAAAAAATACTACAAAGGCGATCTACCAGACAGAGTGTGTCCGTGAAGATGGGTAGCAACCCAGACCCCAGCCCACTCCCCTTTTGGCATGTCAACATTGCCCCTGAAAACCGCCAAGAGGACTGCCCGGCGGCTCTTCAACAATTGAGCGAAAAAGACATCGGTATCATAGGCACGCGGGACGAAGACTACCGCATCCAGACCTGGGACGAGGTTGTGGACATTGTCCGCTCCAACCGACTGCAGGATTTCAGGCGGTGGCCGTCTGACCTGCGACGCTACCGCGAGTTCGTCTGGCGGTTGAATCAGGAGTGGGGGAGCGTGATGGAGTACATGCTGAGTGAGAGGCTTCACTGGACGGTGCCGATCACGCCACGAAGCAGCAGGCCGTTTGAGCATGAGGAGGACTTTAAGATTTTGTTTAATGACTGGCCGTATGGCATCGATAAACGTATTGTGCATTTGGTCGTCTGGACCAAGTTTGACTTGAGGGAAGATGCGGAGACGGTGGCTGAGATCGAGCAATTCCTTGAAAGAACTTTCTTGACCAAGGTGGCAAAGGACAAGGTCAGTGATGCCTCTCTCAAACCGATTCAACTTGTGCGATACTGACATGATCATAGCTCCTGTGGTTTATCAACCCACCAAGCCTCAAATCTGTCCACACTATCGAACATATCCATGTGATGCTCTTCGACCCCGATCGGGAGTTCGTACAAACACTGACCAATGGCGACAAGCCCCGCGGTCAGCTGTTAGACAGCGCAAACGGGTCGTGGAGGTGATGCATCCAGGAGATCGCGGCTTAGCTCAGTAGTGTGCTCGTAGTCTCCACACGGTAGTCGCTCGAGGACTATGAAGCCTTCGGTTACAGCTAGGAATTCACATTTAGGGCGTTGATGCAACCCGCATCTCGACCACCGGGCACTCTGCAAAGGGCACAGCGGTTGGCTTTTCCATGCTGAGCTTGATCTGCCAGCCCTCGTCGCCGGACACCAAGTCCTTGGGATCAGGCTTGAAGCCCAATTGTAGGGTACGAGCCAGGTGCGCCCCAAGAGCCTCCAAGGTCTCGAATCTCGATGTCTCCATAGCCTGGGCAGAACGTTCAGTATAAGGAAAAGAGCAGATATTAGAAAGTGACTTAGAGTCTATAGAAGAGAAAGAACAAGAAGAAGAAGAAGAAGAAGACATAGACAATACCTTGACAACAAGCCTTTCCAGCTCGCAATAGAGGTCTGGGTAGTAATCGAAGCGATCAATCTCCACATCCGCCACCACGAACTGCTTGGCCTGCCTCTCATTCGCGTTGACGCCGATCAGCGTCGGCACACGCAGCCGGTGGACCTTTAGCGCCAGCCCGTACATAGACAAGGACGCCAGATGTGGTGGGAACACATTGACCGCGGTCAAACTGACCCCTTCGCCCAGCAAGGACGCCTTGGGCAGTGTGACCGTCAGGCTCATGTACCGCAGCTTGGCCAGATCCAACAGCGGCGTCGCCTCAGGCGCTGAGTCCTGCCCATTGACATTGCGCCCGGTCAAGACAATCCAGATCATCTCCAACAGCACGCGCAGATCCACGCTCGCCCCGGACGCGGCGGCGTGCTCGTTGCTGCGCTCGACGCAGGCCAGGATCAGCTTGCTCAGCTGGCCATAGTGCACAGTGTCGCCGGCCGTGACGTTGTCACCGGTGGCGGCGGCGTCAAAGGCGCGCGAGAAGTGCAGCTCGGCCGAGATGGTGACGGGTTGCGTTGCGTTCTTGCGGCCCCAGGCGTCTTGTGGGCCGATACACGCCGTGGTCAGCTGGCGCACACGCACCACCGCAAGAGGCTCGCCCGCGGCCTGGCGGACCGTCCACAGGGAGCGGAGGGACATAATCTATGGGAGTGAGGCAGGGGGGGCCTTGGATTATGTCTTTGGTTGAGGCGGCTGAATAGGGTCGCAGTGAGGATAGATTGTTTCCTGGTGGTAGCGGAGGGTATGTTTGGTTGCTGGGGTCAGGGATACAAAAAAGACGGGCAAAGATGAGCGTGAGCTTAAGCAATCGGTGCAGTTCGGATGAGAATTCGTCGGCACATCTCCGGCCTCCAGTTAGGGTCGTGCGTCTTTCCTCCCTGACGTCCTCCTCTATCTTCATCCCGGGCGACCCTTTCTTTTTTTTTCTTTCTTTTTTTTTCTTGATTGTTCGGTTTGCTTACCCGCGCTTCCGTCTTGAGTCTTGGTCACATTACATGGGATTTTGGAAATTGGGTTTCATTACAGGTTCAAAGGTACAGCATGTCGCAGCCACTTACCTTGAACCAGGGCACGCGAGTTGAGCCGCCTGGAGAGTAATCTGGTTCGCATATCCGGCCCTCTTATGAACAAACCCTTCATCTCATCAGCTAAGTTACCAAACCAAACATTTCATGGTCAAGAAATCGGTTAGTAACCGGAACTATAGATTACTTTCTTCTTGGGTGTTACATTCAGCACATTCAGCCTCTTAATGCTCAGTTTCTCTCTGATTGTGCCTCTTGTCAATGACTGAGCCAGCAACTCTTACTACAAGTAGGCCTGACATCCGGGTTGCCAAACAATTCTTGCCTTGAGGAGGCGCTCACAACCGAGCCGATATTAATTTCAGGCCTCATGGTTACTGTTTTGAGAGGCACACAGTTAAAGATCTGCGTTAGGATCTACTCGCTTGTTTGTACTTAGTAATAGCAAGTCGAAATTCCCGGTTCACTCCATGTGAGGCTCTTTGCTCTCTCTCTCGCCTTATTCGGCAATGCAAGTTCATCTTTTGGCGCGGCTACGTTTCAAGTGGAATGTAACCACAAGAAATACTACTGTGCCTATTTGGGCCCTTTTTGTGTGACAGCTGACTTCTCGGTCTCAAGCCTCCGTGCGCTAAATATAATATTGCTTGGCAACCCCGGGGTGGAATCCGGGGTAGCCCGTCAGAGCCTCCACCCTCAAAATAGCCTCAAGTGCCTCACTCCAATCGCAGTCGTTCCATGGCGGTAATACCAGGTTTAGCTCGACATGAGAGACACACAAAAGTATGTATTATCCGGGCCTTTAATTTGCGCTAGGTGGATCTACCAAGACGGTGATTACACCTAGATTCGATGTCGAGAGTTGCTCTTGCGCCTGGTGACTGGTGACTGGTGGTGAGGCGGGTGGGCCCTCCAAGGGACGAGTGGCCGTGCCTGCGCTGACTTACTCTGCTCCATTTCCAAGACTTACTGAATATGGTATGCTCTCGGCTCGAAATACTGGTTGACAGGAAAATTAGCCTTCGGATCTGGGCGGCGACGGGCCGGTGGCAAGGGGAATGGAAGGCAAAGGGCAATAATGTCTATCAGAATTGTTCGTGTATAAAGACTTCAGAACATCATTCCCAAATCTACAACCAAAGCCTGCTTATTCTCTCATCCATCCTCTTCGTGGTCCCGTCCCCTGTTCTACTGGTATAGACTTGTTTAGATATTCATCATGTACCGATCCCTCGCCGCTCTCTCGTTGGCCTCGGCCGTTGCTGGCCAGCAAGGTAAGTCCTATTGCCTTTTTTCCCCCTTACACCCCTATACAGCATTGACTCACAATACATAGTTGGTACTCTCACCACTGAGACACACCCCTCCCTTCCCATCCAGTCTTGCACGGCAGCCGGCAGTTGCACAACCGAGCAGACCAAGGTCACGCTTGATGCCAACTGGCGGTGGACACACACCACCAGCGGATACGAAAACTGCTACACTGGTGACGCCTGGAATACGACCATTTGCCCAGATGGCGCAACTTGCGCCAAAAGCTGTGCGCTCGACGGCGCAGACTACGGTGCCACCTACGGTATCACGACCCCGAGCACGGGCGCCCTGCAGCTTGGGTTCGTCACCAAGAATAGCAATGGCCAGAACGTCGGCTCGCGTACTTACCTGATGTCCTCTGACTCCGAGTACCGCATGTTCAACCTCCTCAACCAGGAGTTTACCTTCGATGTGGACGTGTCGAAGCTGCCTTGCGGCCTGAACGGTGCTGTCTACTTCAGTGAGATGAGCGCCGATGGTGGCATGTCCGAGTTCCCTGACAACAAGGCTGGTGCCAAGTATGGCACTGGATACTGCGATTCTCAGTGTCCCCACGACATCAAGTTTATCAATGGTGAGGCGAATGTTGAGGGCTGGAATGGAACCGGCACCAACACCGGAGCCGGTACCTACGGCTCGTGCTGCGCCGAGATGGACATCTGGTAAGTCATCCGACACAGCATGAACTCGATATACTCTCCTTCCAGGGCTAACATCCGACTAGGGAGGCCAACTCCATTGCTGCCGCTGTGACTCCTCACCCCTGCACTGTCGACGGCCAGACCCGTTGCACCGACGCTACTACGTGCGGTGACGGTGACTCCCGTAGCGAGGGCTACTGCGACAAGAGCGGGTGCGACTTCAACTCCTACCGCATGGGCGACGACACCTTCTACGGCGCGGGTTTGACCGTCGACACGACCAAGCCCTTCACCATCGTGACCCAGTTCATCACCGACGATGGCACCGCCACTGGCACCCTGTCCGAGATCAAGCGCTTCTACGTCCAGGGCGGCAAGACCATCCCCAACAGCATGTCCAAGATTGACGGTGTCTCTGGTAACAGCATCACGCAAGACTTCTGCGACGCACAAAAGACTGCCTTCAACGACACCAACGACTTCACGGCCAAGGGTGGCCTTGCCAAGATGGGCGAGCAGCTGACCAAGATGGTGCTTGTCCTGTCCATCTGGGATGACACTGCTGTGTCGATGAACTGGCTCGACAGCACGTACCCCCCAGGAGCCACTGGCCCGGGCGCGGTTCGCGGTACTTGCGACCCTGCTGCTGGTGTCCCCGCGACCGTCGAGGCTGCTCACCCTGATGCTTCGGTCATCTACTCCAACATCAAGGTTGGTGCTATCAACTCTACCTTCACTGCTTAAAGGTCTTGAGAACGAAGAGAGAGGCGCTTTTTGCAGACACAATGTGGTCGTACACTTAGATGTCAATTTCTCAACTTGTACATATTTGAATCTTCGCATTATTATAGACGATTATATACGTAAATAAATCCCAGCCCACACTGTTGTGTTTGGGTCTGACAAACCGACAGTCTACCCGAAGTGCGTTACCTTGATAAGCTTTCGTCAATTCAATACGTGCGCTGCGAGCACTCGCGTATATACGCTATGAATTACTAGTATATGAATACACAATGAATATTTAAGTACAGTCTATCATGTTGGCAGTACCCCACAAAAAAAACATTGTTATTTCGTCAGCCATAGCCAAAACAAGGAATGTCAAAATGCAATGAAACTCAGCTTGCGCTGCCTAACTACGCAACCGCCTTCCACGCCCCACTGATCTCGACAGCTACGTTAGCGACCGTTCCAACAATCCACAATGTGATCAGCGTAAAACCGATCTTTCTTGTCATCATCCACTTGCTGCTGGGGACAAGGATCAACAACGTGATGAGCGTGGCAAGCACGGTCATGGCTGAGATGAAGAGCGTGCCGCTGACTTCAATATGGTAGGCACCATAGTGCAGGGGCTCGTTCGGGTGCTTTTTATGCTCGTGTTTGGCGTTTTTCATAGTCATGTAAGTCCCGCCCAAGCCGATTCCGAGAAGGATGTTAAGCATCGGCCCGCCGAAGCAAGCAGATCTGCGTCGTGTTAGCAGGAATTCGAGTGTGGGGACGCATAAGACGCGCGGGGTGCACATACAAGGCCATGACTGGATATCCCAGACGCGCGACTGTAATGTCTGCCACGAGATCACCCACCGAGTTACCCACAGCAAAAATGGTCAAGCCGAGGATAGCCTCGGACATACCGAGAATGACACCGACAGCCTTCAGAATGCCAACAACTTCCTCTGCGATTGTCGAGATCCAGGCGATAGCGATGACAAAGCCCAGGTAGCAGAAGAGGAAGTAGTATTTGGGCTTCGTGTCAGGAGATGTAGAGAGGAGGAGCACAGCGAGCAATATCAATGACCCAACCAGCGAGTAGAGGATCATCTTAACAAGAACCATGAACGGCTGGTCCATGTACTTTGCCCAGATAATGAAACAGGTGAAAAGAGGACCCATGAAGATTTGAACAGCTGCCAGCCATCTGTTCCATGAGGCAGGCTCATCATCAGATATCGGCTCTGAGCCGCCTAGTCCACCTTCTGACGTCGGACGTTCACCGTAATGCTCGGCAGGAAATGGATATCCTTCACCACGGCCCATCTCCGGCGAAAGTCCCACGCTTACTTTGCGCCCAGAGGCACTCGAGGAACGTGAACGGAAAGAACGCGCTCTTCTTCTGTATTCCTGCCACTCCGTCTCATGTATTACATTAGCATGGTCTTCCACAGCCACAGGTGGGGCGTGAACACCTGGACCACTGGGCGCATGACTTGGAGCGTAGGTGGATTGAGCGTCATGATCATCGTCGCTGTCCGAAGCATCCGTTTCAACGACCGGCAAGGTAATGACCAAGAGAAAAACATTCGGTATGGAGAAGATGCTGAAGATCTTGTCGAAAATGCTCTTGTCTCTCCATCCCTGCAGGGTAGGCAATAACGTTCGCCAAAGCACATGTGGGGGTGGGAGAACGCGATACGGCCACCATCTGATGGGTCTAGGGGAACTAGGCGGATCGAGCCCAGGAATGTGGTCATAGTCGTAAGCCCCAGGCGTGGGTAGCATTGGATGTGAAGCGCCTGCTGATTGTTGTCCAGCCACGATTGGAGACTCGTAAAGTCCAGGGAATGGGCTCAACGAAGGTGAGGAATTTTGACTGAAATTCTGGTAAGGATGAAGCTTGGGGCTCGGTATTTGAAGCGATAGAGCAGGCGTAGAGCTCTGTGTCGGTTCTGCAACGAGTTCCGGAGACAGGAATGCCGAACGGGGTATCATATCCGGAGGGGCGAGCCGACCATCTATAATGCTCGACGTTGCGGGACTTGGAGCTCTTTCTCGAGCACCGACGGCCCGTCGAGCTACCGACAACAGCCGGTCACGCTTACGGGGAGCTCCTGCCGAAGGACTCCGGCCTTCTCGTCCCTGCTCCATACTCCCCGTTGGCTGGCAAGACGAATCTCTTGACTGACCAAACCAAGGGGTATATGCAACCCCGCCGGAAGGGAGATGTCTGGGCACATCACCTGATGATAAAGCTCTATCCCTAAAGGGCACATGGGTAGTTGGTGATCGTGTCCCAGGCGGGTCGTCACGGTAAGGCTCCCTAGTCTCCAGATCAGTGCTCGATCGAGCAAGAAGTCCCGCGGAGTTGTGATCCGAATAGCCTCGTTGTAGTGGAGCAAGGCGCATATTTCTTGATCTCGTCAGGGAAGATAGTACAGATCGGAACTCGAGGGCGCCGACCAAACTGGGCCTAATTGGGGCCACTGTACTGTGTGTTCTCCTTCCGCGAGGACGATTGACACGCATGCTGCTAGTCATTTCCGAAGCAAAATGCCGCTCCCTGTCCTCGTCGTCGTCGTCTTGTCGTCCATCGATGTCGATCACAGGAGTAGCGTCCAATGCACTGATATCGGGTATATTCTCAGACCGTCTGCGTTGTCCCACTCTGCCGTCCTCCTCGTCTTCGTCCAAATCATCATGATACGGCTCAACGTCGTCACCAACGTGAATGGAAGCCACTGAGTAGTGACTCCGCGATGCGGCTTCCTTAGTCTTCCTCCTCCGTCGCCTGGCAGAAACCCATTGCCAAGCGAAGACGAAGATAACATAGAAAACATAGAAACCAATCATGGCGCCGCACTCCCATAGATGCATCTTTCCGTCCAGCAGGAACAGCATGGTGAAACTGACAGCCAAAATGAAGAAGACTATGTCCCGCACGAAGGTCTTCCTACTGACTTTGAATTCCCGGACCAGGGCCATAGATCCTGCCACTACGGCGGAAATGAAGCCAGCCGCACCAATCAATTCGCCCACTGCCATGCTGCCGCTATTAGAGCCCATGGCGGCGAAGGTGCTGAAGACATCAGGCGAGCCATTCCCAAAGGCCAAGAAGGTGACACCAGCCAGACTCTCCGGGAGTCCTAGGACACTAGCAATCGTGCTCAAATTGACACTGAAAAAGTCACTTGCGGCAATTCCAATGGTCGAGAAGAGTAGCCCCAGCCAGAGTGCAAGCAGGGCAAAAGCCACGGGTTTCGCCTTTGGGAGGACGCAATAGTAGAAGCTCAGGTAGGACAGCAGCCCTGGCTCATCCCCAGCACAGTTTGCCTTGACAAAGGCGCATTGGTCGACCGCGTTGTGGACATTGTCGCAAACCTCGTCGCTAGCTCGCGCAAAAATGGACTTGGTTGGACTCGGGGAACGCAAGTGAGGTCCGCCTAGGAATAGGGAATATGTAGCCAATAAGGTAAGAATGCAGAGAGACGTATAGAGCGGCCTCGAGCTGAAGCGTGGTCGCCGACCTTGATTTGCAGCCATCGTGGAGTTGCTTATCTGGTGCACGGAAACATGGCACCAGGTATGGCCCCCCGGCGGAGGAGAAGGTCACGAGTTTAGGAAGGAAGTTGAGAGATGGGATTCGCCTTAAGACGATGCCATTCGAGGTTGTGTAGGATGAAGATGTTGCCGAGCACTGACTATCAAAGTAACCCCTAGTACACAGTAACGTGACGTGACGGCGCGACCGCACAGTTGTCTCGGCCGAAAGGATATATGGAAGATAGGTGGATGACGAGGAATGATGAGATGCAATTGATAAAACAAAGGCAGAGGAACTTCTTAAAACCACTAGGAAGGAAAGGAAAGGATTGGCAAAAGATCGCACCCTGGTATATATCAACAATTTGCCGTGTGTGAGCTGGCGATGTGAGCTGATCCTCAAACTTTATAACGAATCAAAGGCGGAAAGAGGCTGATATAGCAGCAAATGGGAAAAACTTAACTGGGCCGTCAACTACTACGTACAAAGCAGAAGCCAGAACCTGACTTGTGACCTCCTGCCGCATTGGGTCTGTATGCAGGATTCTCCTGGTCTTTGGTCTAGAAGTGTGCAGATCTCAAGTCTCAAGACTCTTTATTCGTCTCAACCCACGTGAGCTTCATCCTGTTTTTTTCAGTCCAGAGCATCGGTAGACTCTGTAGATAGCGGAGAGACTAGCAGCCAAGACGACGCCGCTGTCAGGGTGCGACAGCCCTTATCCAGGATGACGTTTTAAGACCCGACCGGAGGCCTGTTCCAGAGCCCCGCCCATTGAACGGGCAGGGGCGTGGCGGGAAACTGCACGCGAAAGTGAACCGTGCTCTTACCATTTCGGGGTAGCGAATCACGTTAACTTCCGTCTCCTGACTAAGCACCAGCAAAGGTGGGCCCCTCTTCCCTGCCGACGCGTTTTCGCTACCGGTTTCTACAACAACGGGGCACGGTCCAGGGCAACCAAGTCAGCAATCAGTCAATCAATGCAAGGTCTATCAAAACGGGCTTTTGTTATGGATTCAGATACTGACGACCCACTCTCGATTCGAAGCTCGCCTCCTCCCATCACCACCACCTCCGCCATCATGCCTCGAGTTGCGCAGCCCGCCCGCGCAAGCAGCGCATCGCATCGCGCTGGGAGCAGAGTAACATCCGGTTCTTTGGCCAATTCTCCCTTCAAATCCCCCATCAAGTGAGTTTGGCCCCTCTTGTAAACAAGCAGTACCAACGTGGCGCAATCCACGCTCCCCCGCGCCTGGGGCCTCGATCTCACATGTGTGCCCCAGAATCCCCCTCAACGACGATGCCGAGGAGAAAGCACGGCGGCTTCATTCGCGTCACGCCCTCCAGGAAGCCCATGTCAACAAGCTCAAGGCTGCCGCCGCCACACCGCTGCGCAAGGGTAGTGTCAACCTAAACGATCTCGAGAATGACTCCCCATCCTCTCCTCCTCAGCGCCAAAAGACTCCGCGACCCAGGGCCAGGGAAAATTTTCTCGATGATGACGATGTCGTCGTTGCCGGGAATGCGGTCACGCCTATGAAGCGCGTACCCCTCCTGGCCAATTTCGAGGAGTGGATGAAGATGGCCACTGATAACAAGATCAATGCCGCCAACTCATGGAATTTTGCCCTGATCGACTACTTTCATGACATGTCACTACTGAAGGAAGGCGATGGTGTCAATTTTCAAAAGGCCAGTTGCACACTGGATGGATGCGTCAAGATCTACACGAGTAGAGTTGACAGTGTCGCTACCGAGACGGGCAAATTGTTGAGTGGCCTGGCCGACAGCCGAGACAGCAAGAAGAAGAGAGGCGACGGTGAAGGCGAAGGAGCTGAGGGTGAGGACAGCGAGGAAGAGGTGGATGAAGATGGCAATGTCCGGAAGAAGCCCAAGCGGAAGGCAAGCAGAAAATGCCACCCCTACCGAGATCAACATTGACTAACTACCTACACAGGCTCAGCGCTCAGAGGCTACCCTCGCACCATCCTTTGCGTCAATACAGCTCAAGAAGTTTGAGTTGGAATTCGCCGTGGACCCCCTTTTCAAGAAAGCATCAGCAGATTTCGATGAAGGCGGCGCAAAGGGTTTACTGCTCAATCACCTCATGATCGACTCCAAAGGGCGGATCATCTTCGACAGTAGTGACGATTCTGTGGAAACAGCCGAGACCAAGAAGAAGCGGAAGCGAGGCGACGACGAGGAGGACGTCGACGAAGATGATGACGACTCAGTTGCCGAATCCGAGGATTCAACACTTCAGCCTGCTCAGGAAGCCGAGGAGGAGGATGTCGAGATTGATGTTACTGCCCTTGGTGCTCGGTTCTTCCCTGATCTATCTCGACTGGATGAGCTGGATGTTTGCCCTTCACTCAAGACTTTTGATCTTGGCGATCCCTCGGGATCTCACGATATTCCCTTTCTGCGAGCACCCGAGGATTGGCGGCAGGAACAAGAGAGAGAAGCTGCAGAACGCGGACTTGGAAACAAGTCGGGCATGGAAATTGACGAGGACAACCTGCTCGGTTTCGACGATGGTGAAGGCCTTGGTGATTTCTCCATCGGAGGCGATGTTGCCTTCGGCGAAGGTGGCGAAGCTTGGGCAAAAGAGGCAGCGCTCGATCCCCAGATGCGTGTCTTTGACGCCGGTCTGGGTGACGGTGAGGGCGAAGGGGAAGGTGACGACTTGATGGACACCTCAGGCAACGGAGACTTCAACGTCTCCATGATGCACGCACAAAAGCCCGACAAGATGCATGAAGACATCCTGGCATACTTTGACCAGGCGCTCCAAAAGAATTGGAGTAGCGCCGAGCATTGGCGGATAAGGAAAATCAAGGACGTCAACAAGCCAGCACAAACGAAGACGCGAAAGGAGAAGGAACCATTCGAGATAGACTTCTCGTCTCCCCTCGATAATGCCCTCGCCGAGGTCCTCTACACACAAGCGTCTTCCAACACTGCCATCTCATTACCCAAGAAGGACTGGAAATCAAAAACACGAAATCTCCTTCCCGACGACAAGCACTTTAATTCCAAACAATTACTGAGTCTATTCCTCAAACCGAAGGCTCGTATGGGCCGTCGACGTGGTCGTGGTAGACGGGGAGCCTTCGGTGATCTAGGTGATGATCGGAACCTGCCAGAGGGCGAAATGAACGAGGCCTTTTGGGCGTCACAAAAGGCGCCCATGCAGAGCATTGAAGGCAACGACGATGACGGCGGGTTGCCACAGGGCGACTACGATGCCAACTTCTTCGCAGATGATGGCTTACCGTTTGCCGGAGGTCTGGATGATGATGACGATCTCGATGAATTTGCTGATGCTCGTGATCATTTCTCCCCAGGCGTTGATGCCGCAGCTATGGACACGATTGGTGCTACGGGCGCTTTCAATGGTCTCACGGTTACCAACCCTGCGGACCTGGCATTCGGCACAATGTTGGTTACTCAGAATAGGCGCGTCAGGCCTGAGTATGTGAATTATGCTCGTGTCGCAAAGAAGGTCGATGTCAGGAGGCTCAAGGACTCTCTGTGGAAGGGCATGGACATGGAGAAGCTTGACGAGGTAAGCTCAGCTACACCATTAGTAATAACTGCAGAACGACTACTGACATGGTGCACCAGCTGGATCCACCTCCACCACAACAAGATGGCAGCGATGAGCCCCCTCCGTCTTCGGAAAACAACCCTACGCTCAAGTTCACCAATGTCATGAATGACCTGCAGAAGGTCTACCCCAAGGGTGTGATGGACGACATATCGACCAGTTTCTGCTTCATTTGTCTTCTGCACTTGGCCAACGAAAAGGGACTTGTCATTTCCAATACGGAGAACCTGACAGACTTGGACATTCGGAAGGATTGGACCGCTGAGATTGTAGAGGGTGAGGCATAGCAAAGAGCTTATCCTGATGGTTGACGAGTTGATGATACACGCAGCATTATGGAGCACATACATATGCTGCACGGACGCATGGTCGGTTGGGGGACCTCGGTCTACTTTGTTTAGCAAGAATTTGGGCGCGTTGTCCTGTCGCATTAGGTCTGTATGTTCGGATGGGATTGGTGTTACGGAGGCCAGGATCACCGAGTCAATGAAATGAATTCCACCAGACTTGAACAACAAGGCCCAAGTGTCGAGCTGAGTGTGAGTTTCTGGACATAGATACGCTTTCACTGAGCTGCGCGTATTGTCCGGGCTATTGCCCGGGCTCATGCATGTCACGTCAATCTTAGTCGCCACTCCAATCACCTAGGTATGCTCCGTTTAATTTCTATACCTTGCCCATGGTTTCGGTAGCAGTCATGTTGTCTATAGCGGTCAACACGATTTCTGAATATGCTAATTCTGGGGCTCAGTGACTTGTCTTGACCGTAAATGCACTGCGATTGTATATCACGTATGTCAAGATGCCGTACCACATGACCCTGATGACATCTGTTCCCAGACCAAGCTCAGTCTCGAGAGTTCGTGATGGATCGCGGTGAAAGCCATATTACAAATTCCTTCACAGTGTATTGTGGCTGTTCATCAGTCTTGATTTCCTTGAAAATCTCTTGGTGTCGGATATGCATGATCAATCTCTCGAAAGCTGTCAGGGTGCTCTTCTGGCTCACATCGGAGACATATGTTTTTCATGCTCTGCAGAAATTGATATAGTATGGTTCCAGACTTTTTCATAAGGATGGCCTTTAGCACGTGTAACATATCGTCTTGCACCCCAAACGAAACAGAACTACACTACAACTCACAATCACGAGGGATTGAAAATGCCTTTGCCCAGGCTGCGAGGCTACGCTATGGAGAAGTCCACGCCATCCCATGAGATAAATTTCAAGACATGGGAATTATAGAATGAAAGGAGTCTATGCGAGGCCCCTCAAAGATTCTCGAGATACTTTCAGATAGGACAAGGCGATGCTTAAGCTCATTTGGGCCGATATTATCAGTCATCGGGCAAAGTCTTCGGCCGAAGAATTCCCCTTCGTCCCCTACATCATACTGAGGGAAAGATCTTCGAGAAAAATCCGACCCACCTCCAAGTAAAACAACCCAATCTTCCATTGACTACAATGCTACGCGTTAGAACGACATGGGATCTGGGATTCTTCACCAAATTGCTTTCTGTCGTACATAAGATTCCCCCAAGGCATGGCAGCAGGACTTGCCTTTGCAACTTGCTTCTTTGGACAGCAATTCCTAGTTGGTCATCCCGAAAACTAATGAATGGTACCTACCTAGGTATATAGCCTACCTATTCCGAAGCTTCCCAAGAGGCAAGCCGCTCCGGAGCAAATGGTCCACGCAAGCTGCGGCTCCAACCGCTTCCTCGTTGTTGGCTAGGTACTCTTGAAAGGTGCTCGGTTGGTCAGCTCGTCTCGTCATTGTCACGGGTGGATGCGAACAAATCAGAAATTGTTCTCAAACCCCTTTTTCAATGAGATTCCCCCCTCTTTTTTTTTCTTTTTTTTTCTCAATTTTTTTTCTCTCTCATCTACCTACTTAGGCACGGCCCGCATCAAGGGGTCGGGGTTAATGGTTTTATGCGAGTGATTCATTCCGGCTATATCCGTTGCGCACCTCAAGCGGTAGGTATTATGAGCTTGGTATTCCTTCACAAGTAACATTGCTTGCATATCCTTATCGAGGGGGTGGAAAACATGTCTCACCTCGAATCATCAAATTCCGCTCCCGTGGCAAGCTGTTTAAAGTGGAAGCGACTATTGATATAAGGAAAACCCAATAGGTTCCCTAAGGTACTCGATGAATGGAGCATGAAGGGGCGTCTACCAGTACCCATAATGTTTGTGTAAACCTCCCGTCTGCTGCGGCTGCTACCCCTCTTGATGCTCTTTACAGATTTTCGAAAATGATGCAACTAGGTAGTCCATAGCATTGCAAAATAGTCCACAGCATCAGAAAAGGCTATATAGAGCCGAATACCTACCTAGCCACTCGGCTTTCCACCGTCGATCCTCTCGATGAAAGTTGTGACAACAGCTTCTACTCTGAATTGCCCAGCTACTCAAATAAGTCAAGTATTTTTCATATCTTCGTAAAGCCTAATGCTTGCCCGTTCTGATGATGATGGTCTATGGGCGGGTTCTGCAGCAACGCGGCTCCCTTCCGTATTCCTTCTGCAGGTAATTTTTTTCACTTCCGATGACTGAAAGGGAGTGTAGACGCACGCAAAGCTGGTCAATAATAGGGTGTCTGCGCCCAAGATATTCATGGACCCGTTTCGGACTCTTACTCGATCTGAAGATAATTCATCAAATCCGAACAAAGGTTGTGTGCGTACACCTGGCGGCCCCGCGCCCTATCTTGTCTATCTTTTCCATGTGGTGAGATATGAGAGGATCCCTAAGCATCTACAAAGCACTTAGCTTGGTCAACTGTGGAGTGTTGTGATGGCGTGGTCTACCATGTACTTGCGCACAGGTGCCTGATAACTCAGATTTTGCAAGAAATTATTGATGGAGGGAGAAAGGCTGATTACGTGTATTGCGAGAATGGGGTTGAAGCTCTGTACCGATCCAGGCTCGGGTCCACCTTGACTATAGCTCATGGAGTCCGTACATGGCCCTGTCCCATAAGAATCTCTGGTATACTCTATGGAGGAGGCCTTGATCAGGTTCTCGCGCGGGAGCGCAAATGCTGACGCTGTCATGGTCCCATACACGAAGGTAAGCACAAGGGCCAACATCCTTTTACTAGAAGACTCTGGACTGGCCAGTCCTTGTTATCAGATACTTTGATTGCAAAATGACATGCAACATACCTTGAAGCAGAGCCTGAACAGGAAACGCGAGACTCTATCGAAGCCTACGTCCCCGCTGTTTTTGGGATAGATACCATCATATTACCAAGAGTATCTCCAAGGTTGAAGTCTAAAAGATGATTAAAACCATAATTCAGAGTTTGGTGGAGCTTCCCAGGACTTCTTAAAAAATGCCAACCTCCACTTGTCATGAAGATTAAGGTACCTTAATGTTGTTACCTACACTGACATCAACTGCCACTCAACCATGGTCAGACCTTGAAACTCATCGCTGCTTCTCTTGCCGCAAACACCATGACAGCTCCGTCTTTGCCCTATCTATGCGTGATCATTCGCTTGAATAATCTCGAGAGAAATGCCTTAGGTGTACCCGTGATATGATGAATTACAAAGACAAAGGCGGGTAAGTATTAGCGATACAGAAACGAGAACATGAAGAGAAGGCGGAGAGTGGAAGTCTAGCCACGGTGCAATGATGCAGCATGTCCAGGCTTGTACGTGTGTCTACCCTGCTACAGCCCTCAACTGTCCATTGAGAGGCCTGCGCCGCCGCGAACCTTTCCCCCTTTCTCGCGTAGATGGATACTTGTCAATCAGTGCATCGTTACCACAAAACAATAGGGCGTTGTGATCTGCAACGACTGCTTACAGGCCAGGCTGATTGAGGTAGACCTGCATAACAGGCTTCTATTGCCCATCAACATGAAAGGAGCTTCTTGTCCGGGGGGGGGGGCGTCCCGTTAGAGTTGCGCAGGACATCTGCTCCGCGACATCTGCTCCGCGACAGTTGCCGGATGCGAAGGGAGGCGCTTCTACTGTACAAGAAAAAGTCTAGGTATATCGCCGCGGCGGTGTACTCCCGGGGAGTACTCACGATTGGCGTCGGCGTGCTCAAATGATCTCGTACTCGACCGGATGGTAGCAGCAAGGCATCTGATTGATCGAGCTCGAGAGCACTTGTGGCATCTACATTTCTTCAGAAGACGCATGCAGCAAGACAGACCCAAGCCAGAGAGGAATGCCAACTGATCACAGATATTCGCATTTATCTTATCTGTCTGCCGTTGACTTTCCTCTTCCATCTGAGCCACCCTTCTCATCCCCGTTGGCAACAGGCGACAGAATGGCATTGGTAGAGTCTTGCTCAAAGGAGGCGAGAAGCTGGTCCAACTTGCTCTCGAGCGAGGTGAGGTTTGCCTCAAGAGCGGTTGCTGTCTGCTCACCCCTAGATATCGGTGTCAGTGTGAGGACAACCTTGCGCGTGATTGATACGGGAACGAGACTGCGATATCAACCAGTGAAACCGGGCATGGGCTCATGGGGGAAGAATAATCGAGGGTTCGAGGGTCCGAGACATCCAGCCTCAAGCCGTGGCGCCCCACGAGCAACAAGACATGTTGTGTCACCGATATGCTGGGGCTGCAAGTGAATAGTGACTACCGAAAGGGCCGGAATGCAGGGAAATCGACCAATCCAGAAGCAGCACACATTTAAGAAATTACCCTGTCTGCATAGTGGAATTTCCCAGAAGCAGGACTGCGCCCAAACAGCTGGGAAGCGGCTCGCCGTCCAGCGTCCGCACAAACGACGCGTGCGACGAGAGCCGAATCATGAAAGGCCTGACGGCAGACCGGAGGAAATGGTCATGTGGCACTCGCCAATGCTGGTGCGTAGATCTAGGCCCCAGCTGGGGCACCGCGTTTGACCAGGGCAATGGCAATCTCGGTCAGGCTGCCAAACTGCTCGTATGAAAAGGTCCGGAGCCTCCCATCGAGATGGCGAAGATGGCAAACAACCCGGCTTGCAAGACCATGGGATTTGGCCGACCTCCCCATCTGAGAAAAAAAAAATGGACTCCGGATATTTGGGTCCGTGACGTACCGCGCAAGGTCTCTGAAAGCCTAGAACAACGCGTTAGCAAGGGGTGCTGTGTCACTTCTGTCCAGTCGGACAAGCAAAGATTGGGGCTTGGATGAAATCGGCTGCTTAGCCCAACGTCTAGATTATTCGGTGGATGTGCGTGATGCCGTGGTAGAGCTTCCAGAACGATGATGGTGTTTTTTTCTTCTCCCTTTCGTATTGTATGTGGGGGGAGAGAGAGAGAGAGAGAGAAAGAGAGGAAGAGAGTGTGTGGCGGATTTCCTGACCTGGGCAAGTTCCTGCTCAGTCCTTGGAGCTCTGGCTTCTACCGTTTGAGTTTGAGAATTGTTGCTGTCATTTTGTGCATTGTGGGCGTCTCCGTGCTGCCGGGATGAAGCGCCAGAGCCTGACATTTTCAAAAAGGACCAAAGTGATGGAACAAGTTTAGGATTCGGATCCAATCGCGCATCGAATGTGCCGTGCGTTGGTGCCAGGTGATGGGATTCCTATTCAAAGAGAGCTCCTGTGTTGGGTTTTGCCAATCTTGGCAGTGTGGCTGGCCGGGATCTTGGTTTTGCTAGCAGATCAGACCAACGGCTGGCCTGTTATGGTGATCAGGCCGGAATTGAGCTTGTGGATAATACATGAATATACGCAATGACGATGATGGGTTTTTTTTTTGCTGATGTGCTGTAACGCCAGCACGTTTAATGGAGAAGAACAAAAACGCGGGTGCGCGCCGAGGTTGTCGATGTCCCGCCTAATTCCAGATGGAAGGCACCCCCATTACACAGCTAGTAAACCTCAGTGGGGCTACCAAGGCTGCCCGCCGGGGTACGAATGCCGTCTAGTGCAAACTATAAGTACCGATTGGCCCAATTGGCCTTAGCGATGACCAGCATCGAGATCACATTTTCACAAAGACCATCAACCTTTCCCATCAATATAGGGTAGCAGTCGAGAATGCTGTGCCAATGCGCTGCACTACTGACGGTAGCCATGCGAACCTGCCGGGGAAAAGACGAAGCACGGCGAGACCGAGGGCCAGTAGTGGGCTCCCACCATGATATTAGCTAAGTAGTAGGGTCATGTACTTGGGTGATTGTACACAAATAAAGATGTTATACCAATCGTCAGTTGACATGCCTTATTGAGGCACCCAACCCCCTATGACATACCTCCCTGGGTGCCTTTCTTAGAACTGTTCCCCAAATAAAACGGTTGCTCAGCCGTCGAGCTAAGCCTGCACATGCCCCTGCCTCTCAAACTGACTTGTCATTCGATCAAGTACGGGGCACTCGCCCCAGGTAATGTCAACGGTGCAGATTGTTACCGGTAGCAGACGCCACGCTATGTCCCTGTTTGCGCCAGTCTGCCTGCTCTATCGTCTGATCTGGTCTCTGGTCCTGATGCAGGTTCCCCAGGTCCGGCTCGGCTCCGCCGTCCTTTGCAGAGAGACACCTAACTCTGCCGCGCCTCGGCTTGGGATTGTTTCAACGTTTCCTCTGTCAATAAGCCAATTTCCATTCCACTGGCTCGGTAATAAGCTTGCATTTGTTGCCCTAACGTTAGGTCTCTTATGAATCATAGCATTGTGCCAATAGCATGCAGTTGAAACCTGACGTACTGAAATTATGCCTTGAGTCCAATGTCGATGCCCATCATTGGAGCTTGCCATCTTTTAGCCTTGGGATACTTTCCGGATGTATTGCTCTCCAATCAACAGGAACTAGGTAAGGTAGGTAGGCAGTTGGTCAACCGCCTGTTCGATTCTGTGCATGCTTAGGTATGGTATAAAATTCATTACCATAGCAATATTTGTGGTGTGGCAGTCCAAAAACGTGCAGCAGAAACTTGCCTACTGTCAACAAACAGCCCTTATTTAGTTCATTGCGTCCTCGCATACAGAATATGTCTCGGGTTGTCGACATTGAAGACGGCCCGACGAACACCTCTTGACAGTTGCTCAGGGATCCAAAGCATTTCACTATTGCAAGGGTTTCTATCCCTGTCTTCAGTTCGATGCACTTTGACAATGTCGATCTTTTTATACGTCTGTCGAACCCTGTGGCTCGTCGTCATCATGTCGAAGGCCTTCGGCAATAAGATTTCATGGCGGCCATCATCTGGCATGATCTTGGTCAGGCTTGCCCATGGATCCCTGGAGGGTTCAGGTCACAAATTGGAGTTAGTGTACGTAGGGTGGGCACTGGTAATGGCAATCGACTAAAAAGTAGGAAAGAGAACTACATACATTTACTTGGGACCACGGCAACCAGTCGCTTCTCCTGGGTGGTCGCAAGAACTAAACCTTTTTGCCAGCGCGAGAAAAAAACATGGAAGTTCCGAACTTGATAAGTCTCGGGCAGTGCTCGTCTTTGGAGGCAATCGGTGGTGCATCGCGTGCTAATTGTTTTCGATTCATAGAGGACACGGCTTTGTTGAGTATCTGATTTTGGCAACCAAATAGGGCAGTCATGGCCTGAATTACCAGCAAACATAACCTTCTGGAAGATGGGGAGTCCCTTCATTTGAACGTCAGGGCCATCTAGAAGCCCTGTTGAGACTTCGATCTCCCGCTCTTCGAGGTACTCGCTGACCCCAAAGGAGAGCGACGTCGGCAGGGATCCGCGGCACATCCTTCGATCAGCCGCCCTATGTTCGATTGCGGCGCGGCTCGTCTACCAGCCATCGACAGATATAAGCAAAATCGAAAGTATTTCGCCCTCGCTAGACACCTCCCTGACGGCCTGAACCCGGTTGTCGCCCTCGCGCTCCTCGGCCCCTTGCCTGCTTGCTGCTACGGCATTGGTTAGTGGAAAGTTACTATGTAGCAAAACCTCGGAAAGCATGCGATGGATGGGGAATCGAGATCTTGCAAAAGAGCCTGTGCCTGTCTGCTATGTACCATAGTATCCGCGACACAGAACCCTCTGATCATCCTCCATTCAAGACGGTGAGCTATCGTCATCCCGCCCTCACAGCCTATATACCAGACACATCATACTTTGGAAAAATGTACCTGCCATCGAGATGCTCCATCAGCCAGTGACGCCAAGTCGCCCTACAAGAATAAACGGCACCCTGTCGAATAGCCTTTCGTACCGGTCTATGGAAGGAAATTACTTGCCGACATTACAGAGCTGTCCCAAGCTCCGCCGAATTGATTTAGTCATCAGTTTTAGCCCCTGTGCCCTGAAGGCATCCCTTCACTACTGTGTATTGTGTAATGAAGCTGGCTTGGCGGAAAGATCGATGGTGTTATGCACATGGTCCTCTGGGCGGAAATAAGGTGGACGACGTTGCCCTGAGAGGCTGACAGCAAAATGCATCATAATATCGTAACGGCTTATCGCTCCCACCAGGCCTGAGACCAAGTGTCTCCCCCCGAGAATTCTAGAACTGCAACTCGGAGTGTTCTACCCGCCAAATCCGTACGGCAGAAGCCTACACTGTAGATGAGGCGTGCGCGGCTGGGTCGCGACGTCGACCATGTACACCCCAAGTAGGGAAAGCGCCAATCGAAGGCCTTCCCGACATACCGCCTACGCCGCGGCATTTCGCGGCCCGTTCAGGAATCGCGATGACACTCTTGCTGCACCGTTCTCAGCTGGGTATAGTCGTCTGGCTCCGCGACGAGTCCTTAGTGCTTTCGAGCACATGCACACTGTTCCGCGCCATTCCGCCGCCTGTTCTGTCGTTCTAGGCGCTGCATCCAAATGCCAAGGCCTGATCCAGCTTTCCTGAACGAGAGAACACACCTCTCTGCAAATTCAGCAGCCTTTCCCCCGTCATTTTATGCCCATGGTGGCCCTTGTTTGCGCCAGGCTGGCATGCCCTGTCTCAAGGTTCACTAATCATCGAACTTGACAAGGTACGAAGTACATTCTGTCTGGAAGGCACAAATCGCGGCTGTTAGGTCTGGCCTCATCATGGGGCTACCGCCCAATACCTGACTCTGTTTGCACTTGCTGGGTATTCAAGTAGGTTCTTTCTGTTTCCACGAGGAGGCTTTTTTTTTTTTTTTTTACTCTAGTCTTACAATTTGTTTGTACCTGTACCTCTTACAACACGGCTCTGTCCTTGCCCTGCCTACCTAGCCCTGCTGACTCGCTTTTTTCCCTTCTCTACTCGATCAGTTCTCCGCTCTAGCATTCACCACCGACATGTTCTGAATTTCCCCTGTCTCAGTGCAATCGAGAGTCTGGACTTATTGTTATTGGGTACTTCAACCCCGTGGACTTCTGCCATCCTGTGGAGCTGCATGTCGAATAGACATATTCATAATTGTGTGAGAGAGATCAACACTGAGCCGTGCAAAAGTCACTTTCTCGTAAGCACGCGCTTCATCGCCGTGGCACGTCTCGAGCTTTTTACTCCACGTTCCGTGTCACAGACGGTCATCGAGATCTTTCCCATTTGGCCCACTTCCTACAATTGCCATCATATCAAGACCCCCATGTCGTCTTCTTCTTATGCGTAACACAGCACCGAACTTAACTTCTTTCAACATCACCAGAGGCTACACTCCCACCGACAAATAAATAAAAAAAGTCACCACCTCGTCACCTAAAAGTGACTATTTCTTGCTACGAGTCTCACCCTGAATATCTCACTCCGATCCTAATACTCCAACCGGCGCAGTACACGCTAGGGATCCGCGAGGCCTCTTTGGCCCTGCAAATCGAGTTTCGACCGAACGAATATGCCGACCGGACCTGTCTGAGCAACAAAGAAGACAACCGAGACCAGCACGCACATCGCAGTCAAACGGGTTGAACCTACAGGATTCTTTCGAGGGTCACTCTCAATCGCGTCGACTCTGTCTCACAGCCTCACGGCCAAACAGTTCCCATCTACCTCGACCGCGACGACCCTGATGGGCTGGCGACCTCGCACAAACACCAACGAGTAAAGAACTCAACAATCTGCATGTCTCCAAGACTAGACGAGATATTTGGGGAGCTGGGGATCACGCAGTACCTCGATGCCTTTGTCGACCAGGGATTCGATACGTGGGAAACGATCCTAGATATTACCGAGTCGGACTTGTGAGTAGATCGTTGTGATCGGTCGACAAGGAGAAAGCTGTTGGGTCTGACTGACTGAAATTGCACAGAGACGCACTTGGCGTGAAGCTCGGTCATCGAAGGGTATGAATTTTCCTTGGGTGCTGTGCCGACGACATGATTGGAAGGGTTCGCTGACATGACCGGACAGAAATTGCAGAGACGTATAGCCAATGCCAGAGGCATAGCACCGAACGCCGTCCTCGCTTCGCCACTCAAACCGACTGTAGAGGATGCCCCAAGCGACACCAACAGACCCGATGTACCTGCGGCATTGGTGAATGGTGGCCGCGAGGCGGGGATGGCGGTGGTCCAGAAACGTAAATATCGCAGGCACCCAAAGGTATGTTCATCACCACAACCACTCATCCAAATTTGGAGACTTTTTGGGAAGCGTGGGAGACTTCACCGAGTAGAAAGAAAGAACAAAAAGACCTGCAGCCAAGTATAGAATGCTGATTTATGCTTTCTCGAAGCCCGACGAAAATGCACCCGAACGGCCCCCCTCAGCATATGTCTTGTTCTCCAATAGTGAGTTTGCCTGCCACCGCTCAGCCTTACTAATCGCCTCATCACATTCCTCCCTCCCTCACGAGGTTGCTTCTCATCCACTCTTGATCTAGGCCTCTAAAATTGTAATGATGCTAATTCATTCACCGTGGCGCAGAGATGAGAGAGGATCTCAAAGGCCAAAATCTCACTTTCACTGAGATTGCAAAGCTTGTTGGAGAAAATTGGCAAGGTCTGACTCAGGCTGAGAAGGAGCCATTCGAGCAACAGGCTCAGAAGGCCAAAGAGAAATATAACCACGATCTGGCCGAGTATAAACAGACGGCTGGGTATAAAAAATATTTGCAATACCTACAGGATTTTAAGGCGAAACACGCAAACCCTCATGGTCAGTTCCCCCCCCCCGCGGGTTGTATCTCTGTACCTTCTACGGGACTTTCACTCACATACCATTCTCACAGAAAAGGAAAATGCCAAAAGAGTAAGGCTTTCAGACCCAAGCGCCACAGAACCGAACGGAAACCCTACCCATGCTGGGTCCATTGGTCGGGTCGGCAGTATCGGGGAAACCCACAGTGGACCGTCGGGATCACGGCAGAGGATAGGTTCGATCGTGTCGAACGGCGAATCATGCTACGCACCATCCATTCTATCAGGCTCTATGCGTACCCCGACCGAGGAATCGAGTGCATTTTCACCAAACGGTGGCTATTTTGACCGCCGAGAACACTCCCCTGGCTTCTCCGTCAGCCCCCGAGACAGCTCAGCCCCGCCATCGATGCCTCCTATACGAAGGGACCCATCATATATAGATGGGTTTCGGCAAGATTCGCTACCACAAACACGGCACCTGCCCTCGCTCTCGGATATGTTTGATGGCCGCCAGATGCCTAATGGGTTGTCCTACTCGAGCGAGCAGTCCCTGCCACCAAACCCTACTGTGCTACCCCGGGCATACCACACAGCAAGTCCAGCACATACTCCGAGTACTTGTGGGAGTGAATCTCGACCGCCGTCGTTGAAAAAAGAGGCATCCTCAGGAGGCAGCCTGTCTTCGGGAAGCTCGTATAGCAGTTACCCGAGGACCCCGGTTGAAGGATCCCTACCGATACACGCTCTGTTGTCAAACGCCAAACAGCTTGGCCCCCCTGATATTGCGTATGCAACGAATCCGGCCATTTATCGGTCTACATCCCCAGACGAAAGAGGCTTGTCTGCGCAGTACCCACCAGAGGTAGCGCCCGGCGATTTAAACGCGGCTCGCCAAGGGATGCCGCACAGCAATGGTTAGCAAACGTACAGGCCGTGTCAAAGTTCTTATGCTGATACATACTGACGACAGCGCATTACACAGGACATTCGATTGCACCCAGTCATATATCAAATGCTCCACCGCCACGTTACCAGCTCGGCTATCCCGAGAACAGGGCGCCTGCGATTCCAGCATCATCTCTGGGACCCAGTCCAAGCACAGGAGTACCGACACCGGTCCCAGCAACAAGGCCTGGTGGGAAACCCGATGCTGGACTGGACGGTATCAGTGCACTGCTCCAGGCGGACAAATTTGTTGAGCGCCGGTAACTAGTTTGGCGAAGTGCTGTGCATCGACTTCAACCCGCCAACAGCTGAAGAGAATGAAAACGAGAATCAGGCAAAGCCCGATACCACCGAATTTTATATTACTTCCTGCAAAAACTTGAACCACTACACACCCACAATTCAGGTCAGACGGCGAAATCTGACTACAGCCCGACCTTTTACAAGGGAGGGCGGCGACCACACTACTTGAATGATCCATGCCTAGGTACCACATGGATACTCCTGAACGCCTGCTGGTACGAACGAGGGAGGCAATTTGCATCACCGGGAAACATTCGAGGCGTTTTGGCGGCTTGCGACCCAGAGCAAATAAGGAAATGTTGCGTTCATTGGCGAATGGGATGGACATGTCTTGCTGCTGCGAATTTTTTATTTATTTCAAATTGAAACAAAGGACACGAACCGACACTCAAGGACAAAGGGCAATACGACATATGATGATATTGTGGCAAGATGCGTTACAAAAATCACGAAAGCGTGGGGGGAGGGCTGGTTGGATACGTGCGAAATGGGTCCTGGTTCCTGATGTGAGATGGCGACCCAAGTCGGTGTTGCTCAAACGAACATGTGATTCAAGCGCTTGGATCAAGCAGTGAGCAAGATGAGTTACACAGAACCCTAGAGAATAGCGCAGATACCCTATGAAATGGCCTGATGGCTGCTGTGATACCATTCAGAGTGCACTCGCTCCTTGTGCTTTGTGAAGTCGACATTTGTGCATTTTGAGACAGGCATGTATGACCAACTCATCACGCTGCGGTCTTGCCTTGCGATAGGGCAGGTTAAGTAAGCACATCACCGAGATCAGGTACGGTGTTCATCCGGAAGTCAGAGTCCTTGTGGGACGAGCTAGTATGAAAACTGGTATCGCGTATTTTTTCAAGACAACGAGACCTTCTAGACTTTTGACTTGGAAGCAAGAAGTCTTCCGAGCGGACCACGTTCAAGAGCGGATCGGCCCGTCGCTCGAGGCTGGGGTTGGGTAGGTATGGGTCAGAAGAGTAGGTAGGTATGTTGCTGTCTCGCTATACTTCCAAGGTTAGGTAAACTAAGTCCCCAAAGAATCTTGTACATGAGAACCATGCGCGAGGTCAGACAGGCAGCTATTGTATACTTTTTTTTCTTTTCCAATGAACCTATCGCCTTGGCAACAAATTTGTCCCAGAGGAGATTAGGGATTTATCTCATTTTGATTAGCAGAAATGTTGTTCGGCGGCGGTAGGCGTGGCTAGCCTAAGACAAAAATGGTGCTCACAGCGCTAAATGCTCGCCTTACAGTTGCAGAGCAGGGGTCATTTGAGCAAACCCCGTCCATCCTGTCTGCCTGTTCGGACTAGATCGGCTTATTACGTCCGGACCAGCCACCGTCGCCGAGCAGCACCCAATTGCATTTGGGCGTCAAGTCCAGGGTAGTCCCCTGTGGCTGAAAACTGAGGACAAGGTCAGAGCTCCTCCTTCTGCGTTTGTTTGCTAGATTGTAATAATAGAGCAGCTTCACCAGCAGAGGGTCCACCCCAGCCTCCAGGGCTTCTCCATATTTATCTTACCCCGGTTCACAAGTCAAGGCAAACCATCATCTTGGCCGCTGGACTATAGCAAGTTGATCACGAGTTGCATACACAATATCCAGAAGGGGAGTCAGAACAGCCTGCACTATACCGCCGATGCCACTCACGACGACCTTCCCGCGGCTGTCACGATGATGAGCGACCCTCGCCGTCGCCGGAGCCCTGAAAGCTCCCGGCGCAGGCGCAAGTCGCGCCGCGACTCGAGGGATCGGGAACAAGAACAGTCAATTATCGACGAGCCCAATACCCGTAGATCTATGGCCTCCAACCCGCGAGAGGAAACAGCCTTCTCCGCCAACATGGGCGGCCTCGGATCCTCCTACTACCCATTCCAACAATCCCAATTCGCACCGTCCTCCGCCTCCTTGCCCGTCCAGAGCAGCCCGATAATCATGCGCAGCTCCGAACCCACGCCCCGCGCGCCTTCGGGTATGCCCATCCCCACCGACCTCAACCGGCCCCGGCGCGTCCGCCGCCACGGCTCGCGGTCCAGCCTGGACTCTTCTTCGGCGAGCTCGAGCTCCTCATCCTCGTACCTCGACATCTCGCGCTGGTATCCGAGCTGGGGCCGCGGAGGCGGCGTGCTCAAGACCTTCTTCAAGACGCCCTCCGAGCACCGACCGCGGCGGCGGCGGAGCCAACGGAAGATGCACAAAAAGACCAATAGGAAAACCAAAGGCGTATTTGTGTTTGGGAATAATTCGTCGAGCAGCAGTGTCAATTCAGACATGGCGTACGGCATGGGCTTTATTAAAAAGCCCAAGAGTCGCGGCGGCGGGTTCAGTCCGAACATGGCTGCCGCGGCTGCGAGTGCGTCTGGGCGAGAGCGGTCTGAGGGCAGGCCTGGAGTGCAGAGGCGACAGACAGACGAGGAGATCCTGGAGATCGGGAGGAAATTGCAGGATGTCGCAAGGTTGCAGAACCGGGCGGACCTTGACAGGCGTGGCAAGAGTTCATGGGAAAGTTACCAGCGACACAGCAGCAGTGGCGTAGAAGTTTCCAGCCGGGGTCTTGCACCGTCAAAGCACGAGCGTCGCCATCATCATGCCTCTTCCTCGGACGATGAGTGGGAGTCTGCTTCGGAAGACGAGGACAGCGATGGGCTGTCCGCACTGGCGTACGGTCACTCCCCCGTCCCCACACCACGACCAGCTCAGTCTTCCACGAGTAGGATGAGTGCAGCATCAGCCATTGCAGCCGGGTCCGCGCTTGTGGCTGGGTCTGCAATCGCAGCCTCGACGGTAGCCGACAGGAAGTCTACAGTTGTCGATCCAAGATTATTTGGGCCAACGAACTCCCTGCGCGACTTTGTCAACACGCCGTGTGGCTTCAATGACGACGATGGCGCCTACAACTATCCGCGGCCGGAGCCATTTACTCAAAACTACACAGGCTCTGCTGAAAGTGCCTCTGCAGAGGCGAGGCCCTTGCAGAGAGTCTTTCCTCTGCAGACCTCGGATCCGGGCCATGTGGAGGCTGCGCGGGCTTCCGGATCTGTGGTATCGTCGCAACAGAACTACTCGTCCGTTGTTCGTGACCGTGTCTACTCGAACACTTCCATATCCAACCGCCCGGAACCAGTGCCCATCCAGGCACCCAAGCCCATCGCCCCAGTCCCTTCACGCATCTACAACGACGAACGCATTCGTGAAGTGTCTCCTGAACCAACCGAGCGCCGTCGCAAGCCGATCAGCGACAACAAGATCTACGCCGAGACAGCTCTTGTTGGCGCGGGTGTGGCCGCTCTTGGTGCAGCTATTTTAGCCGGTCGTGATAAGGGTAAGGGGAAGGAGGACGATCCGGAGCTGAAGCACGGTAAACATGAGAGATATGGACATGATGACCATCGCCAAGACGACACCAAAGTTGAAGATGCGCGCAAGGCGCAGGAACTTCGCCTGATGCAGGAGATTGAGCGCCTGGAGAAAGCCTTGGGCAAAACCAACAAAGCCCGTGAGCAGCGCAGACGGGACTCTAAGCGTGATCGGGATAGTGGCAGCTTCGTTGACGCTCCAGCAGACGAACGCCGCAAGGCTGAGGTTAATGTGGACGATGAGAGGCACTATGAGCGTGAGCGCGACAGGAGGAGACTGGAACGCCAGTCGAAGCATGGTGAGCCTTCGGACTATGACAGCAGAGTCAGTGATCCCGGCGAGCGGCCAGCTCTTGTTGAAAACGACACCCAATATCGCCGCGTCGGCGGCCCCAGTCAGCCTGAGTCCTCAGCCCCTATTGACGTTTTTCAATTTCAGGTCCCAGATGAAGCTTTTACGACCGGCACCACTCCGGTAAAGGCTCCATCACCTATCATTATTGATGTGACACCCTCCCCATCGCCTGCTCCTGGGCAACGCCAGGAGAGCCGCCGAGGCTCCTTGGCAGAGGAATCACGCGACGCACATAAAATCTATGAGGAAGCACATCACTCGACCGCACCCATTCCTGAGGCTGTCATGGCCGCTGCAATCGGCGCAGTGGCGCACTCACGGCGTCGCGAAGACGAGGAAGAAGACCGTGGCCGCACCAACGCACGCACTGCCGACGCCATCCAAGAAGAAGCCAACAAGTTCTACGCCGCGCGTCGGGTGGCGGAGCGAGAGATTCGGTCACGCAGCCGAAGCAAGTCCCGTGAAGACCCAGCGCCGCGCATCGTTACGCCTCCGGAGATGCAGAACAGGCCGCCTAATAATTTGTTTAGCGGAGCGAACGCGGATTTCAAGTTTGACAAGGAGATGAGCCCCACCCAGCTACTGGGGTACTGGCCTGAGGTTGCGCCTGTCCGAGATCCGTCCGCTGAGAGACCTCGTCCGGTTTTAAACTTGGTCATGCCTACGCCGGCGCCGACGCCGGAACCGGAGAGGCAAAAGAACGCAGTCGTTATGAAGGAGCCTGAGCCTGAGCCTGAGCCTGAGCCGAAGAAGGAGGTGCCTTCCATAAGATTTGGGCCACGTGGAGAAGTGGTAGAGGTGTACGAGGAGCCATCTACGCCTTCAACCGCTAAGAGGGTGTCCTGGGGCCCGAGTGAGACCAAGCAGTATGAAGAGCATAGCCCGGAGCGGTCCCGCGAGAGTTCGCCTGAGAAGCCCAAGAAAGGCTTCGGCGGTTGGGGCGCGATTGCTGCTGCAGTGACGGGCGCGGGTGTGGGCGCGGCGCTAGATCATGATCAAGAGCCCAAGTCCCCGAAACGTGAGGAGCGAAGCAGGGACGAGTATTCATCAGGTTCCCGCTCGCCACCCAAAGAGCGGCCCGTCTTATCAAATGACATGTCCTCGCGCGTACTCACCGAAGAGCCTGAGGAGCTTCCGCCTGCACCTGGCCCAAAGCCTGCTAGCCCTCGCAATTCTCAACAGATGCCGGGGGCGTTTAGCGATGATATTGACTTTGCAGCAACCTTGGCTGCGGGCTTGGAGCACTCTGGATTCGACCCGGAGATTGTCATTGACAATCCCGAGTATCACAGACGCGACTCCCCTCCTGGATCGAACGCACCGTACACGCAGCCCTTTGCGGAGACGGTGTCTGATCTTGGTATATACAGCGTCGATGACGGCTATAGTTCAGTATCCCGTGAGCAAGGTTATGTTATCGGTGAGGTGGATACGCCTGGCAGTGAGAAGGCAGCGCCGCTGGATGATTTCGAGGACGTCTCTCGTGGCAAGAGCAAGAAAGACGAGCGATCTTCGTCAATTTACGATGATATCGAGGTCATCGAAGAGCCTGAAGAAGCCGAGCTTGACAAATCGAAACTCAGCAAGAAGGAGCGTCGCAAGCTTGAGAAGGCTGCGCAGGCCGCCAAGATGGTGGAGGAAGGTGTACAATCGGCTCAGCCTCAAGCCATCGAGGCTGGCGGCGACGAATGGGCCGATTCACCAACGTCAAAGAAGTCCAAAAAGTCTAAGAAGGCCAAGCGGTCCAGTGTGGCATGGGATGATGCGGACACACCTGTCAATGACACCCGTAGTTCCGTTCCTATCGACAATTTCGATGATTCCAATGACGCTGGAGCTAGAAACTACGTCGATGATTGGGATACGCCGAAGAGCTCCAAAAAGTCGAAGCGTGGCTCCAAAGGGTACGACCTCCCTGGAGATAACCAGCCCGACAGAGAGAAACAAGACCACCGCAGAACAGAGTTCTACGAGCCTGTCGACAGGGACGTCACTTCCGTAGTGTCCGACTCGCGCTACGACAAACCCTCTATTGGACACAGCAATGGCGATGATGATAGGTGTGTGGTATCGGCGCCGTCCGGCTCCAAGCGGGACAGCAAGCGGAGCAGCGGCGGCTTCTGGGGTTTACTCGGCGGCAAGGACCAGCAGCAGTCAAAAAAAGATAATGCCGACACTCTTGGCGCGGGTGTCGGCCTAGCAGGAGTCGCTGCTGTGGCCATGGCTGCCGCAGTCGCAGACTCTGACGCCGCCGGTGCTTCCCCGGGTCAGAAGCAAGAGGAGCCAGAAGTCGAGAGAGACGTTTCAGATGAAGTCGAGGTCTTTGAGGATCCTGAGATTGCTCCACGGGTTATCAAGCCTGCGATCGATCCACAGTACGGTGACTTGCTGCCGCTGCCTCCTAGTCCTGGTGAGAGCTCCTTGGAATTCGATGACGAGGACGGTTTGCCCGCGCTTCCGGACAGTCGCCCGACTACACCACCAGGGCAAGCTCCCGCTGTCGTCCGCGAGCGTGAGAGTAACATGAAGCGCCCAGCCTTTGCCAGCCACGCCCGCAGGCCGAGCGCAACCGAGGCGCCCCTTCGCTCGCCCAGCCATACGGCCATTCCAATTCAATTCCGTATGGGCCACCGATCCATGTCTGGGACGTCCCCGGCCATAGGTAGTCGGCCTTCTCCCGTGGTACAGAGCCCGACGACGCCTACGCAACAAGAGTCTCCGCCCATTTCCAAGCGAAATGAGTTCTCTCCAACATTCAGAAGACAGCCACCGCGGCCGACATCGTGGGATAGTAGCCGCGAGATCAAGCCGCTTTACCTGCTGAAGCGCTCAGGGAGGCCAGTTAGTGACGGAGAGCATCGCAATGAGGCGGCAGAGATGATACCGTTGCCACCGAGCAGGCAGTCACCTGTAGCCGAGGATACCCTGGAACCCGAGCGAGCGGTGGGGCTGGGTGTTGATACCAACCCACTGGTTATTGATACAGATGTCACTCGCTCTGTCGATTATGGATCGCAGGAGCCTACTCCGACAGGGCACAAGCCGGATGAACCTTTGCCGAGCTTGGAGCAGGAGGTAGAGACGACTCCCCTCGGGTTTCCAAGCTCTAGCTCACTGCCTGAGTCCAGCTACGCTACTCCAGGAGAATTTCCAAGAGAGGTCGAGAAAGTCTCTTCACCACAACTTGAGCCAACAACATCCGAAGCTCAAGACCTGAAGGAAGTGGACCAACCGAAAAAACAGAGCTACTTCCCATCAGCTCTGGCCATGCTACCAGCTGCCACTTTAGCTGGCGTGGGCGTCTTCCTTGGTCGAGGCCAGAAAGACGAGCCTCATGCAGTTGAAGATGACCTCCACGGCAAATCGGCTCAGGACGAACCACCGTCAAATTCAGCTGAGCCACTGACTGGGACCGCCGTGGACTCACCATCCGGACCCAGCCAGCTCGAACAGGCACAGCTCGTGGAGTCTGCGTCCCAGCCCATGGCAAAGAGCAGTTCACCACAGGAAGTTCCCGAATCTGCAAACAACAACAACGCGCTGGATTTACCATCTCCAGCCGACTTCGAAGACGCTCAAACTGAGATTCCGACCACAGCAAGCCCAGTCTTACCACCAGAAGCCATTGAACCCATTCAGGAATCAGCTGTCGACACGACAGATTGGGCTGGGGCAACCGGGTCTAAGAAGAAGAAAAAGAAGGGCAAGAAGAAGCAGAGTGTAGCTGATGCGCCTCAACTTGCGACCACTGCTGGCCAAGACGTTCTCTCTTCATCGAATACACAATCAGACATGTCTCATCCGAAAGACGCAGACTTGGAGACAGCTAGGGATTCTTCGATACTTGTCGAACCCAGTATGGCGTCGGTCGCAGCTGAACGACCAAAGAGTGACTCCGCCGACGTGACCGGCCTGGAGACAGGCGTTCTTGAACAAATGGCACCATCACAGTCAGACGTAGACGTGACAGAGAGAAGCAAGCTTGGAAATAGCGGCGACCTGGAGAGTAGTCAGCAAGCAACGCGCGACGATATGGATACTAGTGTATCGGAGACAGTCCACGCATCCTCTACCGCTCAGCACGAGGCCACCAGCGAGGCTGTACCCACACAGACTCTGGGCCAGGATCAAGCTGTCAATATCGCGCCAGTCGTCGAAGAGCCTGGATTCCCTCAGCTTGGGACCAGTGGTACTGTGAATGAAGCTCTAGTACTGCCTGATGAGAATGAACAGACTCAAAGTACAGGTATACTCGCAGGTTCAAAACCTTGGGAGACAGAGCCTGTTGAAGGAATTGGGGCGACACCATCTTCCAAAAAGCGCAGTAAAAAGAAGAGGCAGAGTGCCGCTTTTACTGAAGACATCATGGAGAGCCCTACTCCTTCGCCATCTGGCGATAAGACTACTGAAGACATCCAAAACTCCGGCCTGCCAGAGAACTCTCTAGATGCCATGGGTCTTGCCGAGCCACCACGCGAACAGTCGCAAGAACCGCTTGGAACGCCTGCTCAGCCCTTGGAGTCTGACACCATTCACGATGACATTCCTGAACAAAGCCCAATCGACTCTCATGAATGGATCGAGGAGCCCGCTTCCATTGCAAAGCCAGGTACACAAGCGGACCAGAATTCCCAAGACACCCCAGTTGGGCAAGTGTCAAACCGTTCAAGGGAACATACTGATGAACCACTGCCCGACGTTGCCCAATTTATTGTTGAGGAGCCGGCTGCCATTTCAGCGGAGCAGCAAGAGTTTCATCAAGAAGCAGATCCGGTCCCTGTTTCCGCAGAGGATGAGTTTCCGATCATTTCCAAGAAGTCCAAGAAGAACAAGAAGCGGAAGGGCAGCAAAGCTATCGATGAGCCCACCCAGTCACCGGTTACCGCTACGCCTGCAGACAGCGAACAAGTCGAGCCACCCCTTGATCAGCCTCAACAATTAGCCCCTTCTGCTGTGGAGGACGCTCAGCCTGTGAGCCTGCCTTCCGACGTCACAGAAGTAGCTACCGCGTCCGAGGATGTGCCCTTTGAACATGAAGCCTTTCGGACCACTTCACCAGTAGAAGATACCGCCAGGTCGGTTGAGGTCATGGAAGATCAGCCTTTGTCAGCGCAAGAAGAAGTCCAGCCGGCACCCCTGAAGGAGAGGTCAGAGAGGACTGTATCACCAACAGTTTCAGCCCATGATGCTCAGAACCAGCCTGGCATGGCCTCGATTGACGTGGAGCCCATGGGGGCAAGCACAAAGTCCACGTTGGAAGCAGATACTAGCAAATCACTCGAGCGGGAAGTCGTTGTGGGCGATGCTACTCTGTCCAGCGATCTCCCTCCGGGGTCCATTGCTCTTCCTCTCGAAGACGACTCGCTGACGAAGACCTCATCGCCTAGCCTTGTGCAGGCTCCACTCGTGCCACAAGATCTGCATGAGTCTGCTTATGAAGGAGAGGCTATCAGTCACGAGGAAAGCTTGCCAGCGGCTGTGCCCGAGCAGAGCGACCCCAAGCAGCAAGATGACATAGAAGAGTCCCTCGACGAAGAAGAAGCTGCTCGTCGCGAGGCTGAAGCTGCACAAATTCACGAGGAAGAGGCTGAGGCTTCCAAATTGCAACTTAAGCGAAAGCTGTCGAAGAAAGAAAAGTCGCGGCTCAAGGACCTAAAAGCCAGGGCACAACAGCGCGCGGAAGAAGTAGAGGCCGCCACATCATCCTTTGATGTGGAAAAAGACTTCGAGGACCCTGGGTTGGATCCAGAAGAGACTCAAACGTCGAAAGTTGCCGAGGGTGAACCTACGGAGCTTCTACCGGTCGAAGAGCAAGTCGTCTCTCAGCAAAGCGAACAGGTCCCGAACACTTCCGAACCACATGAGCCCAATTTTTCGTCAGAGACTTCCCAACAGACAGGCCAAGATGTTGAGGACTTCCATCTGGCAGAAGATGCACAAGCAAATTTTCCGTCCGCAACACGACAGCTTGAAGAAGATCCTGAGGTGCAGGCCCGCCGCGAAGCCGAGGCTGATAAGATCCGAGACGAAGAAATTGAGCTGGCTCGACTCAAAATCAAAAGAAAACCCTCGAAGAGAGACAAGACTCGCATCAAAGCCTTGCAAGCCAACGCTGAAGAACGGGAACGGGAACGGGAAGCCAACTCTGCTGCGCAACGTCAGGTCGAAGAGCAGGCTGCAGTTACTCAGCAGACGCAGGACGAGGCTCGCACAGAGCCTGGCCAGGAGGTCGCGACAGATCTGGCTGAAGGAGGCCCGCAGCCACCACGTGGCTCGGAGACCCTTGGAGACGACAGTCAGCATCAAGTCGACACTCATACCAACTTTGCCCTTGAGGACAACGATGCCATCGACATTGTCAGTAGGCAGCAGCCGCACATGGAGCTATCGAGCTCAGGCCAAACTGATGATCAGCTCGCCCAGGATCCTGACGAGCCTCAGGTGGCTTCGAGTGAACCAATTCGGATGATGGAGCATCTCCGTGATGAGGGTCACGAGAGCACTATCCACGAGCAGCCGGCTGTTCTCCCTGTAAACGATAGCGATACTTTTCCGTCCACGCGTGACCCCAACATCGGCGATTCTGGAGTTCACTCAGATGACGTTGTGAAGGGCATCATTGTGGATGGACCTTCATCCTCCCAGAAGTCTAAGAGCACATTCGGTGGCTGGAGCATGATCGCTGCTGCAGTTGGGGGAGCCAGTGTGGCTACGGCGATGCGAAAAGATGACCATCCCGAGCAGACCCTGGCAAGCGAGGATCAAGAAGGAGACCACAGCGCTGAGGCCAATGAGCATCTTGATTCTCACACCAGAGGCATTGATAACCGATCAACTCAACAGGAATTGCATGAAGACAACCAACCTGAGGCTGAGGCCGAGGATATAGGCCCTCACGAGGGTGTGCGTAGCATGGACACTGCCGATACCGAACCGGCGCGTATTGAAGATGCGGTTTCGACCACGGAGACCGGACAATTAGACAAGGACATCACGACGGCTATCCCTGACCTCGCGCCTGAGCCAAGCGCTGCGATTGAAGTTGAGCCTGATTCAGAGTGGTCTGTGCCAATCAAGAAGTCGAAGAAGGACAAGAAGAAGAAGCGCAAGGGCACAATGTCAGGTGCTAGCGGTGAGACTTCAGGTCTTGTTACTCCACTTGAGGCGAGCGATACCCACAGCGTTCCTGAACCTGTTGAAGTGAGCAGTATTAGTGCTCTCACTTCACAGGAAGTAGGCTCACCCGAGACTGAGTACACTCCACCGGTGGAGACGATGCATGTTGAACAACATGATGACACGGCCCATGTATCTCCTCCGGTTGAATTATCAGAGGATGGAGCTCCGTCAAAATTTGATGAAGCCATTGCAGAGAGCCATAAAGATTCAGTTCAGGCAGCCAAAGACTTAGGCCGCCCCTTAGCCACTGGTGTTGCTCAGCCCACTGCCAATGAAGAGGCTGGATCAGGGGATCAAAGCTCCGGGCAATCTGCGCCTCTTGAGGAAATAATGGATTTGCCTCCAAGCCTCATGCGGTCCATGGAGGCGGCATCGCCAGCCGAGGAAACTCTCCATGTTGTCACCGAGCACGAACCGGTTCTTCCGGACCAGAATCTCTCTGAGGGGATCGAACATTTCGAAAGCGAACCTCATCAACTCATCTCGTCTGGGGGTGAAAAT
Source organism: Gnomoniopsis smithogilvyi (assembly GCA_027946515.1). Lineage (NCBI taxonomy): Eukaryota > Fungi > Ascomycota > Sordariomycetes > Diaporthales > Gnomoniaceae > Gnomoniopsis > Gnomoniopsis smithogilvyi. The sequence continues at coordinate 5,605,693 of JAPEVB010000002.1, forward strand.
GCACCTCCCGCTGAAGCTACACTGCACAATCCTTCTCAGGACCAAGATAGTGTTCCAGTCACTGAGACGAGCCACGATATACCGCTGGAGACAGAGCCTGATACTTCAATCTTGCAAGAACCTCATCAGCTTCAAGCCGAAGAGATCTCTTGGACGCCTGCCAAGAAGAAAGAAAAGAAAAAGAAGAAGAAGCACGGTAGTGCAGCATTGTCAGAACGATTTAGCGGTGAACAGACTCCCATCGATGAGCACGTGCTGGAGCCCAGCTCGCGAGATACCTCCCAGGAGACGAGCGAGCCCACAGAGTTGTTAGCACGCAATGAGAACCTAGGCAAGGTCCGAGACTTGCAGCCAGAAAGCGGTGATTGGCAACCCACCGTGTCTTCCAAGCAGGAAAGGCACACCAGCAGAGCTTCGCTGGAGCCGCAAGATCTGTCACAGGCACAGTTGAACGATGAGCCTCGCGAATCTCATAACGTTGAAGATGTTGTCGAAAGCCCAAGGAGTACAGAAAATACTACTCAACCGGCTGAATACATCCTTCCAGATGAGATGCTGCAATTGGAGCCAGGCAGCGTTCCTGAGCCAGACCTGACGGTCGCTCAGAAGGATGAAAACCGTTCTCTGGCAAATGAGAACTTCGACCAGAAATTGACTACGCAACCTGGAGCCCTGGAAGAATTGCCATCGCACGAGCCTGTCTCGAAATCTGATCTAGAGAGCAAAATTGAGGAAGGCGAGGATACTGTCATTGTCACTGGCGGAGACATGCCTGATACAGACATGTCACTGAACCAGGAGGTGGCCGACTCTCAACTACCATTGGCTACCAGCCCACCTCCCACGATGATTGATGATTCTTTTGCCGGCGAGGTCGTCCCAAAGCCAATTGTGGGCGACCAAGTCAAGAAAAACGACGAACCAGTCCTTGCTGCTGACGAAGAAGTCACTGATCGGGAGGTTCCTATGGCCAGCGAGCAAAGCATGGACGTATCACCTTCAGATGAGCCTGTTCCAAAAGCAGACTTAGACAGGACGGTCGAAAAGGGGGAATACACACTCATTACTGGCGATGGGAAGTTCGCCGACAAGGTCTCTGAGCCATGGGCCTTTGAGGCTACCCATGACAGCCCAACTTTCACAAAGTCGGACTTGGACACCAGAATCGAGGACGGCGAGGAAACTATGATTATGGCAGGCGGGGAGACTCACGATGATTCAGTTCAGCCGTCTCTTGTACAGCATGACACTCAAGACGATGGCCAATCGGTGGAACAGCCTGCTAATGAGTTCTTGGACGTCGATCGACCAGTCAGTCGGCCCCAATCTCCAGCTCCCTGGGGAGACGATGACTATTCTACCTCACGGAACATGGATGTGGGCTCTGATCGGCCTGCCCCACATTCTCCCGCTTCAGATGCTCAAAGAGATGATGAAATAACCTCAGCTGGACAAGATGATGACTTGGCTATTCAACGGCCTGCCCCACGTCCCGAATCGCTTGTACCATCAGACGATGAAAATAACTCAGCCTTTGTCACTCCCTTTGAGGAAGTGCCTGTTCTCACCACAGGTGCAAACCAAAGCTTGGATCCAGACACTCACCAAGAAGAAGAGCAGCCGTTCGAATGGTTGCCAACCAAGCGATCGAAGAAGGACAAGAAGAAGAAGAAATCTAGCATCAGTCAATCACTTGATCCTGACCCCAATCTGTTCACTTCAGCACCGGAGACTCCTAAGCTGGTGGGAGCAGGTGACTCGCAGTCTTTTGTGGAAGTAGTAGAAGAACCCGGTGTCAGTGATCCAGTATCCGACAAGGCAGTCGAGCCAGCAACGGAGGATTTTGACGACTGGACTCCCAAAAAGCTGACCAAGAAGGATAAGCGCAAGGCAAAGAAAAACTCCATATCCATTCCAGAACGCCAGTTTTCCACACAGAGCCTCGAGGAGCCACAGCCGGAGCCAGTCCCTAGGAGCCCGGATCAAACGGCGAGGAACTCCGCCATTTTCGGCGATAAGCAAGAAGAGGATTCATCTCAGATAATTCCTGGCCAACTCGGAGAGCCTGCGGAGGTCGTTGAGCCCGCTGTAGAACCAGACTTCAACCGGCAGCCTGATGTTAGCAGCCTTTCGTCAAATCTCCTTGATGCTCCCGGTCGGGATATTTCACACGAGTCTGCTAAGACTATAGAGCCAGTAGATGGCGAGACTTCGGTTGACCGTCAAACAGAGCCACACTCTTCCTTCCCAGAAGATGCGGAATTGGCGGCCGCAGCGGCCGCAGCAGTACCAGTCCTCAATCGTAAATTGTCGAAGAAAGAAAAGCGGAGGGCTAAGAAGGCATCATCCTCATGGGAAGACGACACTTTGGAAACGAGCAGAGCACAGTCCGCGGCTGCAAACGACCTTCAAATTGAAGAGGCGCCGATCGTCACAAGTCCCATCGAAGAGTCTCACTTGACACAAGAAGCTGCCCAAGATGCCTCTCCAGCAGAATCGCAGCTAAGCCCGGAGGCTTCGACCGGCTTGGAGACTTCAACCGCGGCGGAAGCCATACCTGACGATGAGTGGGCTATGCCGCTGACACGTAAGAAGTCCAAGGGAAAAAAGAAGAAGGGCAAGCAACTCTCTCTGGATTCGGTCTCGGGCTCACAGGCTCCCGCTACGGAGGATTCACCAACACGCGCAAATGCTGAGGTCGAAGATTTACCAAAATCAGTCGATAATGCGGTTGAAGAGCCTATCGCACGGAGCGCTGACGATTCCAGCGTCCCTACCAGTCCTCCTCGGCCCGAACCCTTGGACATGTCACAGGCGTCTGGCAGCGCTCATCTCGAGGCAAAATCTCCCGCCACCCTAGGTACCGATCTGCAGAAGGTGCCATCCGCGGCGCCCAGCCCTGATCCTTGGGAAAGCGAGGACTACTTCAAGCCCAAAACGGCTGGTAGTTCTCCAACCGATCCTCCAGAAGAACCCTTCGGGCGAGTCGAGGTCCATCCCGCTTTCACCCGGGGACTCAATACCGCCTCGGAAAATCGCAGCAGAGATGAGCGACCTCTTGTTGGCCTGGGACTGATTCACCGCCACTCATCGATCTTTCAGGAAGACGATGGGCATACTCCGAAGTTACTGACTCTGACAAGTGACAACGCATCAGTTGAGTCGTTGGCAATTGAGGATACATCACAACCAGGTGCGTCAATCGAATCATCTGTGGTCAGAAGCGGATGTCAGCAGAGTGTTGCGCTCGGTCGATCCGGCACTGATGGGACCAAGGGCGCCAACACCTTCAACGTGAACCTGGGACAGCAAGCTGACATGTTTTTAGCTCAAGAATCTTCGGTCACAAGCTCGAGCGCTCACCCGCAGCGTAGGTTTCCGCTGTCGCCCAAATTGTCGCCTAGGCGTGTGCCCGAGGACCCGCCCAAATCGCCAATCCCCGAAGAGATCAGTTTATCTCAGAGAGGCAGTGTTGCCATGCTCGCCCAGCGATTTGGAGGTAAGCGCAAAAAAGTTTCTAAATACGTGGATAAGCGAGCTCCTGTGGAGGATGATCTCTTCGACGACCCCTCCATGTGGGAAGGGGCTGAGCGCAAAGCTGTGGAAGGATCCCGTATGGACGATGACGCTGGCGATTTCTGGGCTGTCGAGGACGACATCCGTGACGAAACATCAGAACCTGACGAGCATCCAGGGCAAGGATCGACATCACCCGCACACAGTATGGGAACAAAGCATGGCGACGACAATGTGAGTGCAACACACTCATCGCCAAGTCCAGATGCCGGACGGTTTACACCTGAACTTCCAGGCAAAGCAACCCGAGAAGAGGAAGTCCCATTGGAACCTCTGGTAGAAAGCCCTATTCTCGGCTCCCAGACCAGCAACGAAATTCATTCGCCTGAGCTACAGCATACAGCCCACGCATCGCCCAGTCCATCGTCTGTCGAAACAAGTCAAACAACCCACCGGCCCGAGAACATTGCGGACACTTGGGACTTGATAGGAAACCGGCACCTGAGAAATGATCTGCCTATTGCACAACCTGCTGGCCCGATTTCAGATAAGCGCGCCGACCTCGTTGATTCCGCTCTACCCTCGAATGAGCCAACGCAAGGCGAAGTTCCAGAGAACTTCATCCCCGCTGTTGACTTCAGACGATCGGTGTCAAGAGGACTGCCACCAGTGCAAGAGGAGCCATCAGACGAGGAGGCCGAATTAGGAAAGCATACAGCGTCTCTGAACGTGACAAACCCAGATATCAACAGAGACAGCGGGTTCGTAGCGGACTCACCTAATCAAGCATGGACTCGTCGATTCGATGATACCCAACAACGGGACAGCGGTGTACATATGCGCGACAGTCGGGACAGATCGCCTGGTCTTCACAGCTCTCGGGATGTCAGCCCGGACCCCAATCGTGCGTCTCACTCCAGCTTTGAGGATGAAGGTGGCAGACTGAACGAAAAGCCCAAGCGGTCGCCCCTATCCAAGTATGAACGTCGCCTCGAGGAGGATACACCTGTACTGGAAGCCCAAGAACCACCAGTCACTCCAGAGCCGCAGAAGACCAGAAGCGACGGATCTCGATCTCACAAGTACCCGAATCTCGGACCAGGGGCCACAACTGCAGCAGTCTTGTCTGGAGGAGCGGCTCTGCTAGCTGCACAGAGCTCTGGAGCCAGATCGCCGCCCTTGTCCTCAGCAGAAGGCCAGAGAAGTGTATCTGACAGCTTTGCGGGCAAGTCACACGTGTCTACTACTCATCAGCCAGACGCACTCCCAAACCAGAGACGCGCAGTGTCCAATACTCGCATTTCACGGGCCAAAACGCCGGAGCCACTAAATCTTCAGCCTGACAGCCCCAGCTTGTTGAGGCACTCGGGTACGCCCCCGCTGCGCTCACGGCGTACGAGGAGTGGAGATCTCAGAACGCTCAGCCAATCAAGCAACCGATCACAAAGCGATCTTAGTTTTGGGGGCGTGGCAGGCCCCTCCCCTGTCAGTGGGCGAACACCAACCCCAGCAGCCGCAGCAAACACCCCAGTCCCAGCCTCATCTTCATCCTCCAGCGACCTTCGGAAAGCCACAACACCCGCAGCTTCCCAAACATCCTCCGCCAATCCTGTCGCCAATGAAGGCCGTCTCCGTAGCAAGGACATGGCCGATGTCTATGTAAGCTGTCTCCACTCTACTGAGCTGTCATGCTTTTAACTAACAGCATTTTCCTCTGCAGGATGGCTTTGGCGAGGGCCGCTTGGGCTCTCCACGGTCACCCACTCGACCGCACAGCATGCGTCGCCGTCAGAGCATGCAGGTGCTCGACCTCGAGAACCGCGTCGAACAATTGATGGCAGAAAATCGTGCTCTGGCAGAAGCAAAGGCACAGGCAGAGCTGCTCTCTAGCAATCGGGTCACCAGCTCTCTCGCTGATCGTGACAATGAAATCGAGGCCCTCAAACAATCCCTTGAGTTCATGCGCAAAGAAATACATCGATTGACCGAAGTCAACGAGGGCCTCAACAGCGCCATCTCGCAATCTGCTGTCCAACATCAGGACCGGTACCGACTCCTCGAGACGCAACACGCAGCAGCCACCGGAGAACTGGACAATTTTCGTAGTCAGTATGGCTCCCATCAGCAGACAATCGAAGAGAAGGATGCAGAGATACAAAGTCTGCGCGAACAGCTGGACGCGACCAAACAGCAAGTTCGGGAGTTGCAGAAGCAGATATTAGCAACGAACCCAGCAGATAGCGATTTCCTACAGATCAGGGATGTCGACTACTTTGATCACCGCTGTCAACAACTCTGCTCGCACGTCCAGCAGTGGGTACTACGCTTCAGCAAATTTTCCGACATGCGCGCTTGTCGCTTAACGACCGAGCTGAATGACGAGAAGATCATCGATCGACTTGACAATGCTGTCCTAGATGGTTCCGACGTCGATAGCTACCTCAACGACCGAGTTAGACGACGCGACGTTTTCATGTCCGTGGCCATGACAATGATTTGGGAGTTCGTCTTTACACGCTATTTGTTTGGCATGGACCGCGAACAGAGACAAAAGCTCAAGGCACTCGAGAAGCTTCTTCTAGAGGTCGGCCCACCCAAAGCAGTGCGTCAGTGGCGTGCTGTGACCCTCACCTTGCTTTCCAAGCGAAGTGCCTTCAAGGATCAGCGTGAACAGGACACCGAGGCGGTAGTCCAAGCCATTTTCCAGACCCTGTCTATGATCCTCCCACCCCCGTCCAATCTCGAGGATCAAATCCAAACCCAGCTGCGCAAGGTCATGCGCGAGGCTGTCGATCTCTCTATTGAGATGCGCACCCAGCGCGCTGAGTATATGATGCTCCCGCCGCTGCGCCCTGAGTATGATTCCAGCGGTGACTTGGCGGAGCCGCACCCATTCAACGCGCAGCTCATGAGCGAGCGCTCGGGCGATAAGAGCAATGACGATGATTTGCAGGCCGAGGGCGCCATTGTGCGCCTGGTGTTATTCCCCCTCGTTGTCAAGAAGGGCGACGACGAGGGTGTGGGAGATGACGAGGTGGTTGTCTGTCCCGCCCAGGTCATTGTCAAGAAACCTAGAAGTAGTAGCAGACGATCTATGAGAGCGGCGTCGTCTGACGCGGGTGGCGTGAGCCTCTTGAGAGGACACAGCCCGTCGACGGCGCCAAATCGGAGCAATGTGAGCATGGCGGAGGCAGAGTACATTGAAGGTGGAATTTAATGACTTTATGATTGCATGAATGGATTTTTGGAGATACATACCAGCGGCATTGCTGATAATGACACATATATAATAAGGAAAAACGGTGGTTTGGGGTTTTACATATGAGCTACGACATTTTTTCAAGATATCCTTCCACTTTATACTTGACGGCAGTGGAGTTGAGTGTCGGATTTTCCAGTGTTGATGTTCATCTTTTATCATATTTTACTCATGGTACCAGCTAAAGTTCCTTCGGAATGACTTGTCTAATCTTCAAGAGCGCCCAAAGTGAACAACCTGAAGAACGCAAAAACTCTGATGACTGATGATACATGCAAGGGTTCTGAGCTACTTGGGTCTGTGGTTTGCATCGCAAATGATCAAGACTAGGGATCTCTCTGACTGCAGAGCAAAGAGGCGATAGAGGACGTAGATAGATGACTATTAAATGGACATACATATGGTTCTTTGCTTCTGTCCCATACGGCAGGTGAGAGCATTTACCAATGCTAGTTCCCATTGGCCGGCGGTACTTTCTAACAAGACCTGTGTACACTTTGTCACAATCTCTGGCTCTTGCACTCCTGGGTCCAGTCGCTACTGTGGTTGTCAACGCCAGTCAACTGGTAATCGAAGCCCTCGAAGTTCCCAAGTTTAGGGGTCGGAGAGAAAGGGCTTTTGATGGCATCTTCCTGATATTCAGACTATGCCTAGCAGCGAACAAAGTCTATGCGGACATCAAACATCCAAAATACATACCCATTCACCGTTCATTATATGCGTTGGCGCGCCACTCTGCGTCGACGTTCCCGCGCCTCCAAAACTACCTTGCCTCTGCCCTCCAACAATACTACTTGAGCCGCCGTCACTGCCTGAGTCTGGAGGACTACAGCGATTGAACGACGGGGGCGAGAGACTCCACATGTCCTCTCCGCTCGAGCAATTTGCCCTTGTCGTGACATAGAATCCTGGTGTGCCAGTCCGGCTTGTTTGAAATGTCCAAAGAACGGGTAATGGTCAGTGACGATCGGGGTCTCTGTCTGCTGTGAGAAGAATCAATGTTAAACAGCTTTCAGACTGAAGTTGACAGGGCTTAATCACAAGCCTTGGAGTGAAAATCTACTTCAAGCCATCGCAGCAAAGCAGCCTGGACATGAAAATTTCCAATTGAGAGCATATCATAAATACAAAATGACATGATGTTAATTGGTTTGCGAGCGTTGGTAGCAAAAGCTAGGATTTGGTGGAGATGCTTGCCTGATGCCAATGGCTGGAATCATATTGTGTGCACCCAAAAGACAACATGTCTCGCTACGTAGGAATCTGCTCTTTCCAAGTCAAGCAATCATCACTTCTCGCAAGGTATGTGTAGTCAGAACCAACGTAGGATTTGGTCTATTCTCATTTGTAGTGTTGGACAAGAGTTGAAGGGTTCAGGACCAGAGGATGGCTGTGGCAGGCATTGAACCAGTCCATTGTAGCTAGGCTTACCATCTAGCCAGAGCGCCCTCGCTGGTCACGGCCCACAGCTAACCTCAACCCCCGGGACGAGGCTGTATTCACGACAGTGACACAAAGTTCGGACGGGAAACCCCACATGAGACCAAGCCTCTCGAGATGCGGCACCCGCTGAGCGCGCGCTCCGCGCGACCAAGAATGATGTCGCAAGGGTAATTGACATGCGAACTCGCAAATGACAGCCATTTGCATTCATCCGGCTGCGTGTTCAATTCTTCGCAGCACTATGAATATTGAGTAGAACAAGTGCCAACAACCAGTCGAACACCTGCCACATGGTCCTCATATTCACGCGCCATAACTAATCCACCCAGCAGTTTGGACACGTGAAAGGCCACAGCCTCGGGCTCGCTTATCGTGCATTTGCGGGGGCACAGATAGCTCTGTGATAGGGGCCGTCGTTGCCGCAATATCCCAGACGAGGCGACCAAAGGTCACGCCGGAGGGGCTTTTTGTGATGTTGGCATCTTGCTTACTTCCTTGTCCGCTTCCTTGTTGCTACACGGAAGGCGAGGTACCAAGACGTGGTCGGCTTCAACTGGCGAGCTGGGCACAAGTCTATGTGGGTAATGTACGAAATTGGGAGGATCTGGCGGAGCAGCATACGCGGTGCGACGTTGCGACCATGCCACTGATCTTGGAGGGAAAATATAGCCACGTCTGCCTCCAGAATACCTAACTTGAAGCGCTGCCGCAGTCCCGCGATGGAGAGCGAATTGCAGCAGCGCGCTGAAGCTTCCAGTCGCCGGATCTGCTCCTCCTTTTTCGGCGTCGCATTCCTGGCTGCTTCATCTCAAGAGTGGTTAGGTCAGGACGTTGCCACAACATGTAGAAAGGCGATGTACGCAGCCATGTCAAGCTCTACAAGGACATCCGGCTTATGTGGGATTGAGTCTTCATTGGTTCTCCCTTCGATTCTCGTACTGAAAGTGGAGCATCCAGGACGACGTCTTAACCCTCCGAGTCTGCTTCCGCACGGTAGCGAAGCCGTTCTCATGCTTGCCTGTCATTGCCATTGCTGGTTAGGTCATGCCTGCTCTCTAGACTCGAGCCGTTGTCCGAGGGACCGCCGAGCCTGGTGGCGTTCCTCTGCTGGACCATCTCGGCGTCCAATTGCGCCCGACATGATGCGATTTGTCGTCCGCGGCTTATTCTCGTGGAAGCCCGCAGCTTCCATTTCCTTCTTGCCATCCGTCTGTTGTAATTTACATATTCATCCCACAATGATATCATTGGTGAAGGACGCGATCTCGTGAGCCCTAAAAGTTGACTGGTGAAGTCGCGTGTCTGTTTTGCAGACCCCACGGTTCCAATCATCTTTCTTCGCCAAATCAGCCAGTTCACATCTCGGCGGCGTTTAAGGATCAGGCCGACCTGCATGCAAACATCTTCTCCAAGGAATTTGCAGATGACTCCTAAATACCATCTGAATCTGGCTTTACTTCCGCACTCGCCCCTGTCAAGAGTTCGCATCATGACAGATGTCAAGGTCGCTAGATCATTTGCAGATAGATACCCTTGCTTGTTGGCGAGAATCTTTGTGAATTGTGTCACAACGCGAAGGGCCTGTCTATCTGTGACATGCCGAGAGCGGACGAGCAGCCTAAGGCCAAATTTCAATCTTTCGCATTGCTTCTGGAAAGCCTGTCGTCTTATTACATCCTGGGACCCATTCTTTTTTGGACTTGCGCAAGTGTCGAAGGGAGCAGCCAGCGCTTCAAAAGGCTGCGTGTCCGCTTCGCCCATATTTTTGTAATAGTTGCGCTTGACGCTCTGCGAGGGCGAGAGTTCATGAGGACGCAGGTCTAGGTCTGGAGAGAGCGTTTCCTTGAGAAGATGAACGGGATCCAAAGGTGGATAGTTCTGATGGCTTCGAAGTTTGCCGGCGAATTTGTCCCAAAAAGCCGGCCACCAAATGGCCCTGTTACCTTGCTCCCTGGATAGACTGTGAAGGAATAAGGCGATGCGGTGGTCGTCTGATGTCCAGGCCAGTCTTTTAAGGAAACCATCGCTGAGCTTTTCGCGTCGCGAAAGATAGTAAAGTTGCCGAAGGAAGACTCTAGGCCCTCCTCGAAGTCGCAGAATCTCCCAGAGCCCCCAAAAGGCACCCGTACACCCCTCTTTGGAGCTCATCTTGTTGATGGCGAGAGCGAGAGCGGCTAGCGCGGTGCAATCCCGATCCCCCTTCCACATATTCCAGAGACAACGAGCGCGTTGGCCAGGATCGATCTTGCCGGTACTCTCCCAATGGAGCAACAAAAGGTTGCATAGCTCTGTATGAGACAGAGCCGCATATCCACGACGGGGAAAGAGATCCAGAAGCTTATTGAAGTGGCTTGTTCTGATCTTGGGCAGCCTTGCCATGACTTGAAGCCAGTTGTACCTTGCTCTACTCCAAGTCTTGTTATCACCACCCAAGAGTTTTGTGGCCCGAGAATACAAGAGCCGGTATCGCTGAGGGTCGCAGTCCTTCAAGGCGCTCGCGATCTTCTCAGCAATTATTGAGTCACTTGACATTAAATGAGCTGACTTGAGGGTGAAGCGTTGCACTCTGTGAAGACATCTTTTCGCAACGGCCAACTGACGAGAGGCTTCCTGCACTTGCCCACAGGCCGAGAGTGCTTCAACATTCTTGCACACCCGGTTCAATCGTCCAGCCCACATTCCAGCCAGCTGAGAGGCTTGTGCTACCTCGGACCAGTCACAATCTTGCGAGACGCCATGAAGCTCTGTGCCGCGCCAGAGATCGAAGAAGTGATTTAGCGCTGTAAGGGCAATGTTGTGGTGTCTGCTAAAGGGCTCTAGACGCAACTTGGCCATGGCAAACGCGAGCAGATCTGCGCTATACACATTAGCCTCATGCTGCACAAGATGCCGCATGTATATGCTTGATGATTGCAAAAGGAGATGGCAGCCCGCTTCCCTGGCAGACTTGACACCAGAAGCCAATCGAGACATGAGACTGAGTCGAAACCACGCCGCCAGCGGCCCAAAGCGTCTTTCGAGAATTTCAGTATCTCTTGCTGCTGTCTTGTAGATATCAGCAGCCTCGGAACCAGACAGTTTGCCTTCCGATAAGGCGCACTGGAAGAGAACGAGGAAATCCTTGCATGCGTCGTTATATGCCCGACTCGATGTGACATGGTTGGTTCGTATAGCGTGGAGTTGAGTGTGCAGAAATTTCCAATTGTTCGGACGCGGTTGTTCACCCGCAACGATAAACTCGGAAGGCTTTGGCTCCGCGGAAGCCTGCAGCGCAGCTTCTGGCTCTGGCGGTGGCGCCATTACTACGATCGATGGTGCGGGCGCTGGTGGAGGCGATGGGGACAACAATGGCGATGGATGCGGCCTTGAAGACCAAAGATCTGGTTTTGGTGGCTGCCACTGCCACTGCATTAGATCAGGGGCATTCGAGAGAGCCCACACCGGTAAGGCCCCGACCGATTGGTATGAGTTGAGCTCTGTCATCTGCCTCCTCCCAAATCGTTTGCGGTGGTACATGGGCCCCGGGGCATAGCTGACGGTCCGTCGGTGTGCCCTGGAAACATCGACATAGCGCTGAAAAGCACTGCCGAGAATATCATCCGTCACCCACACGGCCTCGGCGAGCGCGTCCGTGGAGCTCTGAAGTGGCGGGTAGCATCGTGAGGTCGGTCGTGGAGGCATGGGCAGCGGAAAATATTGCCATCAAGCCGTCGCCGTCATCCAAGTATCGAGTCGAAAGCCAGTGTTTCCACCTTGAGTGTCATAAGCACATGGCGTCTAGGTGAGTTGGTTCGTGGTTCGCAAGTTGTTGATGTTTCGTGACAAATGTACGTACGGCTGCATTCCGGCATTGAAGCTTGGACAAAGACTAACAAAATGCTATATTCAGGACCTCGTAGCTGCAGGGCTGTGCCTGACAGGGGTGGGCCCCACTGACCTCTCGGGATGACAGCTGCATATACCTTGAAGCTGGGGCCTGCTTTCCTTTTGCTGGACGGTAGTCTCGGATGGTGGGGTCAATCTGTATTTGCTACATCCTTACAACAACACCCAAACGAACAATCAACGAAAATGGGTCAATTCGAGCCACTGCAGAACGATCTGATCCTCCGGGCAGCCAGGGGTAAGCTTTAGACAAGCCTTCATTCCTTCCAGGCTCTCGAGAGTGTTTACATACTGACGGTGCATACAGGCGAGAAGGTCGAGCGGCCACCCATCTGGGTGATGCGCCAAGGTACATAGCCCACGACACCAGTCCATTGACACGCTCTCTAGTATTCTGCTTCGTTGGCTGATCACTTGTCCGCCCATGAACCAGCCGGTCGTTATCTCCCCGAGTACCATGAGGCGAAGGGTAACAGGGACTTCTTCGAGTGCTGCCGCAGTCCAGAGATCTCCTCGACGCTGACCCTCCAGCCCATTGAGCGTTTTGCCGGGCTTCTCGACGCCGCCATCATCTTCTCCGACATTCTCGTGATTCCACAGGCCATGGGCATGGTCGTCGAAATGGTCGACAAGAAAGGTCCACACTTCCCGGAGCCGCTCAAGACGCCGGACGACAAGCAGTACAAGGAGGTCATGGAGCGGGATGTCGACGTCGCTAAGGAGCTGGACTACGTCTACAAGGCTATCACCTTGACACGGAAGAAGTTACAGGGTCGTGTACCTCTGTTCGGTTTCTGTGGTGCTCCGTGGACACTGCTATGCTATATGGTTGAGGGAGGCGGCACAAAGCTATTTGTGCAAAGCAAATCATGGATATACAAATATCCGGAACAAACCAAGGCCCTTCTCCAGAAAATTGCTGAGCTTTGCGTGGATTACCTTGCATTGCAAGTTGAAGCTGGCGCTCAGGTATGCTACGATTCAAGAGCCATTCTATTGCCAGACTAGGTAACTGACTCCTCGCAGCTTGTTCAAGTTTTCGATTCATGGGCAGGCGAGTTGTCACCAGCTACCTTTAAAGAGTTCTCAGAGCCGTACTTAAGGTACATTTCTGAGAACCTCCCCAAGAAGCTCAAGTCGATGGGTTTGGAGCAGGTGCCCATGGTTGTGTTTCCCAAGGGAGCCTGGTATGCCTTGGATGCAATGTGTGACTCCGGATATAACATTATTGGGTTGGACTGGCTGCAGGATCCCGCCGAAGCCAACAAGGTACGCGGTGACCGGAATGTCGTTCTCCAGGGCAACGCCGACCCTGGTGTCCTGTACGGCACACATGAGTCCATTACAAAGACGGTGGCGAACATGGTGGATGGTTTCGATTGGGCAAACAAAAAGAGCGGCTGGATCGTGAACCTAGGACACGGCATCACGCCCTTTGTCAAGCCGGACGACTTGAAATTCTTCCTCCAGGAGATACACCGTCAGACGGCTGAGAAATAAAGTCTTTCGTACTCCACTGTAAATTATGTCAGGCCCTTTGTGGAAAATGGGCACCTTCTCATAGGCCGGAAAAAGGGACAGCTGGCTGCGGTTATCGATCCCTCACAAATAGACTGTTGGCATATCAGGAGCAACTCATTTGATTAGCCTTTGCATTAGCTAGTCTTAACACGCATTGAGGTGGTTGCCCATTCGAACGCACGATAGGTGCAAATACGCAAGCCGATTTTATGGCATGCTGTCGAAGTTGATGACCGTCCTATAAGTGCGTGTGCCACATCAGCCACTTGCTAAACTTGCCAGACACAAAAGTTCGACCACGAGTGGAAGGATATGAAAAGGAATAAGAAACCGAAGCACTTACCAACAAGTTCGCATACCCTTCTTAGCACCCAGACTCTTACAGAGACCTTGGCTCTGCACGTTATCGACGTGAACATCAGCAGATCCTGAAATCTAAATCAGCCTCGCTGCATACCTTTAGCAAAATCAAGCTTATTGAACCCCCCTACTCACCCCACTGATCATCGCCAAAGCTGTGCTCCCGCAACACCTTTGTAGCAAGTGCCTTCGCGATGCCCCTTCCACGATACGGCTCCTGTTCCCCAAAGTCAGTCGGTAAACCGCCAAACACCCCCCCCCCACCCCGGATTCTTTTTCTCCTTCCCTTCCTCATCAATAAAGGATCCCTAAACTTACCTCAACATGCAACGTACTCAATGTCCCCGCAATCCCCATGAATCCCCAGGCAATCAACGTCCCCTCCGCATCCCTCACCGCCACGCTGGGCTCACTCATCAACGTATCCGCAACCTTGGGCAAGCTCGTCCGCGACGCAATGAGCGGCACATCCTCCCTGTGCACAACGCTCCACACCAGTCCCTCGCCAGCGCGCGGGGCCGTCGCCGCCACCGTCCCCAGCGAGCCTCCCACCTCGGCCTCGGGTTGCTGCTGCTGCGGCGGCGGCGGCGGCGGCGGAGGCAGCTCGTCCACCCGAAATAGCCACACATCATGGGGGTTCCAATAGCTCGACGCCAGCCCCCTCCGCGCCACCAGTAGCCGGTATGTGGCCTCGTGGAAGTTGCCTACCATGACACCGTGCGCGCGGTGCAGCGCGTGGCGGCCCTCGGCGGCCGTCGCGGCGGCGATCTGCCGGACGCGGGCGAAGAGTGCGGTGCAGAGGTCTAGGACGTGCTCTACATCCGCATCGGGGAGGGAGGAGAGGTCGTCGCCGGTGTCTTGGAGGGTGGAGTAGAGAAACATTTGCGTCTCGGGACCCACGGAGAGGTCTAGGTACGCAGCGGCGTAATGCGTGGGGGACGTCGCGCCGGCAGACGAGCCGGGTGGCGAGTCCGAGGCGAAAAAGAAGTGCGCATATGGTGAGGTGCCGTGGGGGAAGTGTGTAAACTGTGCGCGTCGGAGCACAGCGAAGCTATGTGGGAGATGCTCTTTCAGTGGGGTGAGGAGAGAGTCCGGGACGGGCCCCGTCGACTCTAACACTGACGGCGCCATCTTTCAAGATTTTGTATTTTTTCAAGCCTTCTTTTCAAAGCATGTTTTGGTAGTTGGTAGACTTCCCCTTCTTTGAAGGCGTGAAAGCAGGCACCGTTATCTATAGCCGGCGAAGATGCAACCCAACTACTAAGTGAATCGTTGAGTCAACACGATGACCAGCCGAAGGGTCCACCGCAACAGCTAGCAAGCATTCCGAAGTCGCATGGCCCAACCAGCACATATCGAAACTATAAACGATATGCTCGAGCGATAATTCGATTTGAAACTTCGATTTAGGACTGTTCACGAGAGTCATTGGTTCAATTGTTCGCAATATCGCGTCTCCTTTCCTTTTCTTTGCCACCCAACCCAAAACGCCGAAAACCCTGCCCACAAAACCAAAAAGAAATCAAAGCTGGGTATTGATGTTCAGATGGTTCAACCACTTTCTGATGGCAGTTCTTAGCTTGCCGCCCTTCTGTTGAGAAATAGCATTGGTGTTTGGACATGTGCCACCCTACTTGCTCTCGTCCTTCTTCCCACCGAGGCCCAAGAAAGCCTTCCCCTTTGCAGCCAAGCCTTTTGGCTCTTCCTTCTCTTTCCCATCAACGACAGCGTGCCCATCCTCCACCGCCTGCTTCGCCTGCTCTGCATCGTCGCCCTTGAAGACGTTACCCGCACCGCCCCGTCCACTATGCTGAGCGCCTTGGCTCTCGCGGCGAGCGACACTGTGAGAAGACGCAAAGTTAGTAATCTATCGCTCAAAAGAAAAAGGAGAAGAAAAAAAAAAAGGAAGATCTGCGGCCTGTCCCGGTGAGCCCAATTGGAAGCCGGTATAGTCACGCTGCGAACGTGATTTGATGGCATCCGATGATTTTTGGAGGGAGAAGGGGTCACATACGGCTGCACATCTTGTCGTGCCCTTGTCTCGATCGGGTCCACGTTCTTGGCCATGTTTCCGGAGCCTCCTCGTCCAGTCGTCACCATTGGGGTCTTCAATGTGGGCGTCTGAAGATCCTGTGGCTGAAGCTTGGGAGACTTGGTGCTGTCGACCATGTTGCCTGCGCCGCCACGGCCACTGCTCGCGAATTGCCCAATTCCGCCCATTGTGACTGTGTGTGTGTGTGTGTGTGTGTCTGATGGCTGCTCCCTCGGAAATTCGTTCTTGAGGTGAGTAGATCGTCAGTACACGGTTGCGAAGTGTTTCTAACAGACGGAAGTTCGTGTGTAAGTTGACGTATTCTTCTTCTTTTTGAGAAGTATGTAGACCGTCGCTGTAAACTCTCGAGCGAAGCAGGCACTGCTGATACTTGACGAAGGATGGCAAGTCGACGTCAGAGGCTCCAGAATAGCGCAGGTCCTCTGGCAGTGAAAGGTACTGTGTACCCTGTCGCTAAAAATTGGCACTGAGTCGTGCAAAAATGGCTCCTGCTGTATTTCTGGACGATCTTTTTCAAGAATTGAGACGGCTCCGAGACTAGTAGGGCTGGTAAATAGTACAAGTACAAAGCTCTCAAAGATGACGCTTCCGGACCTGGGGCAAAACGGTTTGGGCAAAAGTCAAAGATAAAGAGACAATATGACCGAAAACTTTTTTCCTACTCCTCCGTCTGAAGCCTACGCGTCAAGGCGGGCCCCCTGATCTATTTAAACAAGAAACAAACCTTCTCCAGCCAAAGTCCGGGGAAATGGGTCATCTCGTGGCACATGCACTCTTGTGAATCCATCAAGTCTTGGCTAGGTGTTTTCCATAAGCCAACCAAAACGTAATAGAAATCCTCTGGCCCAAACACTCGGGCACGGCTGAGCCGCCTGCATTGAGACATGCGCCCGGGGACAGACAACCTAGGGGAGTAATTGAGAATGCCGCCATTCTTCCCTAAATTTGTGAAGATCATGGAAAAAGTCGATGGGCTGCCTTGGCGAGACTAGGAAGCGTGTTGTGGATCCGGTTGAAGTGCAGTGGTGGGACTCGACTGTTCTCGGGCCGCGTTCGTGCTAATAAGTAGCATGACGAGGAATTTTTCTCATTCTTGGCATCGCAGTAGGGACGTAGGGCTATCTGAGGAGAATCATTAGTGTCCTCTGCCAATTGAGTGAACGAGTCAAAACGATAATAGGTCTGAGTCAGGCAATTCCCTTTCCCATCTGCCAATACTTCAGGTGCATAAGTATAATATATTTTTTATATTTGCAATCGTTCAAAAGTTCGTAGTAGGTTCACTTGCAGATACATGAGCTTGGACCACCTATCCGACTCCACCAAGATCTTCAATCTGACATCACATCACATACTAGGTACTTACCTGCAAGGAGTAGGAAGGGAAAAGGAAGGGGAAAAAAAAACCAAGTCAGCAGACCATGACTCAACAATCCACAACCTTAACAAGGACTTTCCGACCCAGTGCGTCGGGAAGGATTTGACGCGCTCTGAATTTGGCGTTGCGGCTTAAACAAGGTTTTCTCCGTCAGCACCTTACTTACATGTTCCATATCATTCGGGGGCCTACCTAGCCTCACCACCATTATAAACCACCATCATCAGGTACCCTTGCGCGTCCTCCGCGTGTCGGCTGGCAGACCGAAGACACCAATTAAACACTTCCCGCCTGGTTTCGGAGGTGGTATCGTTTCAGATGCTGTAGCAAGCATAGCAGTGGATGATTGTGAGGAAAACAATCATAATCTTGGGTAATATTGGGTGTTGTTTTTCCCCGTCTGTAGTAGATTGAGAGCAAGCGGACTCAATTACATTTCTGTCCTCGCTGAGGAGTCTTCACGGGAAAAGAGCGCCAGAGGGCTGAAGAACATGAAGTCATTTCAGATGAGGATTAAAAATCTTGCAGATTGCTAGGTCTCACACCAGGGAACAAAAACATGTCTCGCTGACACAGACACACAACCTATGTTAAAGTATGAGAGTTTGTCTAGCGCAACTCTCGCCCCGGATCGCTGGAGAAGAAAACGTGGCGCGGCTGCTTGTTGGTCTCAGTTCGTCTTACTTCTTGAGCGCTCGGTCCGTCAATATATTATGTCGCCTACCCAGATCCTGGGAAAACCAACAGGGCTAACGTATAACTGAACTGTGCTCCCGTGGGTGCACCGAAAGAACGAAAATCAGTCTAACAGTCTGGTGGTGGCTGCTGTCTCTGTACTATGGTACCAGCCATGATAAAAGTTATGGATCCTTCGTCGCCAAACAAGGGATCGTCATAGCTTTGTGACTGGTGCTTTGAATATTACATATTATCTCCCTATGAACGCGGACACACAGAACTTTGCGTTGACGCGGGTATAAATTGACCAACGCCTTTGAGCACTCTCACCATTGACAGGTCCAATGTGCTTCCAGCCCGAACCCCTCCCCCATCCCCCCGGAATGTATGCACCTGGTTCTTGAAGGATGCTTTGCTCGAAATTTCCACCTGATGTGTTGTTGCAGTGACAACAGGCAATACCAAATGACGCCATGTACGCCCCATACTCGCTTCAAAGTGACCTAGGACACTACTCGCAAATATACCCAGCTTTACTCCAAGATCTCGTTGAGATGATGAATGCTCGCCCAGAGGATCGCAGCCGTTCACTGCTATCTTCAAAACCCATTCTAATTTCCTGGAGTCGCGTCCCAAGTGACACCTCGGCTTTGTATGGCTCGCCTGGGAGTTTGCTAATCCTTCGTATTTAATTAACCCCAACAGCGATACTGATCTAGTCATCATCGTCGTCGTCGTTATCCGCGCCCTTGCCGCCCTCCTTTCTAATGGGAATCTTGATTCCTTGCGTTGCAAAGCACTTGCTAAGCTCCGTGCTGTCACAAACACCGGGGAACTTCTTCGCAGAGTAGACCTGAAAGACGTCACTAAAGACAGACGCTAGAATGGGTGACTTGCCCTTCTTGACGGGGCCATCATTTTTCGAGTCGCCCTTGGGCTTGACGTCCACGAAAGAAAATCGAAGTCTGCGCCAGTGTCTTGTCAGCGTTCATGCCGCACTAGAGGTCCGTTGTCTTTGAAGAGGTAGATCGTGAGGCAACATACCTAAAAGCCCCTTCAGTGCGCACACTAAGATCCTGCATGACAAACCAGATCGCGATCCTCTCCTTGGTATCGTGCAACCGAAAAGCACTCCCAGCACAGTTTCCAATGAGGTTTCTGGTGAACATTCCTTGGATAGGTCCACCTGGAGCACCTGACATGGACATTCTCTGGGGTCCGCCCATGGAACCTCCCTCGTATACCTGAGGAGGTCTGTACATGGGCGTGAAGTCGTTCGGAAATCCATAAGAAGGCTGTCCGTATCCATTGGGAGCTGGTGGATAATTTTGTACTGGAGGACATTAATTTGTGCGCATCAAAGGCTTTCGGAGGGAAAGTAAAAACCACTTACCTTGACCGTATTGGCCGCCTCCATATTGCTGGGCGGGGGGTTGAGATTGTCCGTACATGGGCATCTGGCCGGATTGAGGGTAGGGGGCAATATTAGTAGCTCGGTAGGGCATGGTTTCGAGGTTGTTGAAAGATTCGTGAATTGTAGACGAGATGGCGGGCGTGGCTGTGGTGCTGCGCACGAGGTTGACCTCTTTCGATCCTAGTTCGTCCCAGAGATCTACAGTCACAACATATTGCGCATAGTCGATGGTACTATTATAATAGGTCAGAATGGCCATCAAATCTGTCCGCAGTAATAAGGACTCACTTCACATCAACTTCTTTCCCAGTGTTGACGTCCACAACCACCAGCCTGATTGCTGGGGGAGGAGTGAGTGGTCTCCGATCCTGGATTGGTAATTAGCAGTGTTGAATGCTTTAGTCAGAGACAGGAAAGAGCAAGGCTGGAACCTACTTTATCACCAAAGCCACACATACGAGCTCGGATTGGCTGTTGCTCTACTATCAGGCTATGTGCCGGGAGAGTACAAGGTCAGTCTTTCAAATTCTAAGGGACAGAAGCCAGAAAAGCTGCGCCTTTTGGATGCTAGAGACGCCAGTCTCGGGCGACAGCTCGCCCGAGAGGGACTGGACGCAGGAGGCAGTTCAGGAGGGGAACGTACGAGAATCTTCGACCGCCGACAACGGTGGACACTGGCTCTAACTTTCCGACATTGGACTGTGCCGGACCAGAGGAGGACTGCGATTGCGCGTTGGATGTCGGGCTGGGGAGTCCGTGCTGTTGGGGACCGGGCAGAGGGGGCTGCTGGTACGCCTGTTGATGCGGCGGGCCCGTGGTCTGTTGGTTCTGCTGGCTTTGATAGGAGGGCTGATTGTGTTGATACGATTGGGACTGGTGATAATTCTGTGCGCCATAGCTGCTGCCATTGGAGGATGGGGCCATCGAGGGCAGTGGCTGGGATGAGGCGTAGCTAGTGAGGGAATGACCAGGAGCTGGAAGGTGGTGAGGGTAACTGGGAGAAACGGTGCCATTCGGGCCCCGTTGGGTTGTGTATGATGCCATGATGTGGTCTTGTTTTCCGGAAAATGCTCGGAACTTGCTTTCAACGTATGAAGTGAGTTTGCGAGAAGTTTGGCTCGGCCGAGCCGCCGTAGGACCCTCACAAGATCAGGTGGACAACGTCCACAGGTAGAAGGTGCTTCTAGTGGTGATGGTAGGCTTGGGTCTTAGGCCCCAGCGTGAGTTGTCGCAAGACTGAGCAGAATTTTGGTGCTCAAAATTGAGACAAATTGATCCTCAACAAGTTGAGTTTCCACGTTCTCGATGTGAAGATTTCGCGGAATAAAGATGTCGGTGTTGAGATTGCCGCCGATTTGGTTGTCCGGATCCAAACCAATTCTGAAATGGCAGCCACTTCACAGCAGCTGTAGTTTCTGAGTCTGATGTCTAAACGGCGTGGTTGGGGAGAGCAGTGAATATGCCAATGTCAAATTCAACTTCAACAAAAACAAAGAAATAAAAAATAAAAAATATCAAGACTTGACTTGAGTCTGGTAACACGGCAGGTGGGAGGGGCAAGACGCGAGGTGGCGCGGGATGATGAAGAGCTTTCGGCCGTATAGGAGACGAGATGCGGCGAACCGTACGCGTACGCGCTCTGGATCAGAGTGCGAAGGCGGCTCGGATGGTTTCCAGTCGGACTGAGTGAGAGTTTTTTGGGATGACGAGGTTGACGAGATGCAGAGATGTTGGACAAAGGAACGAGACAACTCGAGGTAAAAGGCTGGAAAAGGTTACAGATTTGACAGATGCCCAGTTACGCTTGGCAGGCTATGGCAGGCTGGCGTGCTGGAGACTAGAGTGGCCGGCCGAGTGGACGGACAAGGGACCTCAACTTTGCTTCGGAGGGCAAGAAGCAGCCTAGCCAGAAGAAACCCTCGCTGCTTTGCAGGTGTGCTTTGTGCTTTGAGCTGCGCGGCCAAATTGGGACGCGGCAGATTGTTCAATCATCTGTGCTTCCTTGCTAGTGACCTTTGATAGCTCCAGGGACCCATACCTAGAAGTGAGGACATCAACTCGAATGGTACCAAGTATGACAGCCCTGGCGGGAGAGAGAATGCCTGTGCGATAGGGGGCACCGTACCCCACACTTGAAGACTTGAAGCTGATTCATACAGCAGGTCACCCAGACCCCCGATAGGAGGTACCACCCATAGTAGGATACCTGCTGGGGAAGGGGCAAGTACCTACCGCGCGGGCAGTGAGCAGGGTTCGCATTCTGGCACCAAACCGGCGGGCTGGGAGTGACTTCATTACAGTGGTACCACGGGCTGGGAGTGACTTCATTACAGTGGTACCACGGGCTAGAAGGGGTTGGACAAGGACTTGCAGGGTTGTAGGACCTGGGGTGCTCCTGCCAACTGGGGAATGAGAGGGTGGTCTCAAACAGGCTATGCCCAGGTTGGTCGATACGATGCACTGTGACTTTGGCCTTCCCTCTCTCTCTCTCTCTTTGTCGCTCTTTCTCGTCTCCCAAAACTTTACATCTCCGTAACGTAATCAAGCTTGGTGACTAATGGCGATTCTAGAGGGTTTTTCCGCCTAGCTGCACTCATATACTTCTTAACATCTGATTTCCCTCCACGTGCTACCGAGCCAAATCAAGTTGCACTTGCCCAATTGGCAGCCTTATCAAAAGGGCAGGATAATTGACGGTGGCATGCCTTATCTCAATAATTCAACAATAACACGCACAGATGATCCGTTCCTCAAGCCTTTTGTTCGGCATGTTCCGATCCCGTCCGTTGCCTTGCTCTCCCTCAGCCCCACCCTATCGCGATTGTGGATCGCGGGCGGGATCGTCCTGACTTAGCTGAGGTGCATCAGTGGATCCTTTTCGTCCTTTTTGAATTTTTGTCTTGACTTTGAATTCCCCATGAAGCAAGGCTGCTGTCTTTCAGCCTCATCATGTCATCGATTTCACAAGAAGCTTTTTTGGTGTTGACAATCACACACGGTATGCCACGATGCGGCCACGTTCCAGGTCATGTCAAGCGTGCAGATCATCTCTTCTAGGCATTGCGAGTCTGCGCCCCATTTTATCTCGGACCATGGTTGCAGTATGCGCGAAACCACATGGGCTTGGCGTCGGGTTGCTTTCTTCATTCTACCGTCTTTTCGTCTCTGTCAAATCACTACCGTTATATCCAATCCCCCCATCTGCCCGGCCTCTGTTGGCGCGAGCCTGAGCAATAGCAACTACTTATGAATTGTCCTCCTGTGATGAACTACCCATTCTCTGCCCCGCCGCCGCCGCCCCCTCCCCCGGGTCCCAGCGGCGTGATAGAGCTGGGACCGGAGGAGTTCAGAGTGTATGCATAGATCGGCCCGGCAGCTGTGGTGCGGGCAACAAGATTCCGCATGTCCAAGTCTCACCTCGCCATCACTCAAGGTGAAGGGCTCCTCCCCATTCGCCGTCAAGATTGTCGACCGCATATCGATCTGCAAGGCATCTCTCGGACGTCTCATCTGGGCCACCAAGGAACGCGCAAGACCGCCTAGCTCGGAGTCTGAGTGAAGGGTCCAATCTTGCCACGGCTTCTGCTCCGTCTGGGAATCCCAGGTAGGGCTATACTGATTGCCCTAGTGCATATTTTGTGTGACAGCTCGCTCGCCTTATGCGCTTCTATATGCGTTTCCCTATGCGCGTTTCTTGCGCGTGACTCGCTTCCGCAGGGTGATTGGGGGCTGTAGATGGACGGGGAATGCTTTGTATAGGCAAGGAAGGCTATGGGCATGTTGTAACTCCCACCCTTCTGCCGAGCTCCGAGACGCATAACGACAACAAGTAAACAATATAAACGTTCTGAGGCATTGCAAGTGCCCCAGATTCAAGACTAGCTCACGGCTCGGAACCCGCTTCGTCCGGTCATATATGCCATCCCATCTTTCACGTAGCCTTGTCATTACCACGGATAATCAGCTAGCAGCCCTACCAAATGGGAAGTGCATTCTCGCATGAAGACTAACGAGTATGGCACACATGAAACTTTGAGCCCATCAACCTGGGTCTCGGGGTCTCTGGTGCGTTGAAGATCAATCGATCTGCAACCCAGATCATGCCCTGGAAAGGACGTTAGACACGTGGGGAAGTCTCACTACCAGGAACAGGGTCAATGCAGCCTTTCACAATATCAGGGCGCGCTTCGTCTTCTTCTTGTTGTTGATGTATTGCCAATTTTTGGTCAGGGCGCGACATTCACAAGAACATCGTGACCGAATTGTACTGGCGGTCAAGAGAAGCTTCCAGAGGGTTACTGTTACCGTCGTGAAACCATAGCTACAGGAACCTTAATTTGCAACGATCGTGCAGATCAGTGCACGGCCATCGAATAAGTCATTGTCGTCAGCCCGCCAGCATTATAATGGCTATAGTCTCTCCTTGTTATAGAACAGAAACAGTTATATTTTGGTCTGTTCAATTTGTACGAAAGATCGCTGACTACCCCTCCAGGTAGGCTTGGGCTTTTTTTTTTTTTTTTTGGCATCTTTCTTGGCAATGTCGGCCAGGAATATAGTCTCTACTGTCTTAGAACGCAATCAAAGGGAAGCGGACCAGTTTTGGTTCACCCGCGAGCGATAAACGGGTGTAGCCGTCTCTGGTCATGCCCGTGCCATTCTTTTTCCAGGGAAAAAAAAGTCCTTCAGCTTCTACCAGGTCACATTGGGACTGTGCTCTGATTTACCGGGGCTCGGCTCCGAACTGAAAATCTCTCACCCAAGGTTCGGTTCGGAAAGGCTGTGTCTATGCAGGTTTCAAGCAACAGCCAGTCGGCTCCGTCAGCGAGCATGCGGCGATCGATTTCACATGGCACGCAATGACACCTTGGGGAAAAACCCCCGGGGACGGTACGAACTGATCTGGCCAACGCACAAAGTTTCCTTGTGTGTCCCGAGCTAGCGGTATAGTGTGTGCCTTTGCCGATGATGGAGGGAACTTAATCTTTTTCTTCTTCTTTTGATAACTCGCACGGACGATGCAGGCCCTAGGTACTTGCAAATGATATGATTGTGTCTGGTTGAAAGATTTGAAATGAAGAGTATGATACGCCTGTTTCGATAAGATCGTAAAGTTTCTTCAAGACTCTGCAAGTGTCTGGAAACAAGGGCCTATCATATACTCCAGACTACGTAACATAGCACTCTGGGGTGCGTAATAGGCCGCCAGTGACCCCGGTGGGAGCGGGAGGAGGGGGTTTGATAGATCGATCGCCTTAAGAATGATTGAAATCAATAACATAACGTATACCAATATAGAGAAACATGTTTGTCAACATACCCACCACAGTAGTAGGGGAGGGAACAAGAAAGAAAAAAACCGTTGATACCTCCCCGCCTCCCGAGTCCCGCCACGGCTTTCCCCCGGAATATCCGCGAGAGCACGAGGTATTCTTGCCAGGAAAACCTTACAATAATGCTAATTATAAACACCGCCCACTTTTGGTATACTGCATACTAGGTATGGTAAGTCAAAAACCGGCGAATGAATCGTATGTCAGATGATTAAAGACCATCTACCACGGGTGACGAACTTCACTGCCACTCTTTACCGTCCAGCGAAAGAGGCCAAGCATTACTCGCATTCGGCCCTTTGGGCTATGGTTTCACGACAAGAGATGAAGGAGCAAAATCTTGGTAGCATCCCGCCAAACTTGTCCCCTTGTTTTGCCTAGCCTCTAATCTCTTTTGCCAATTTGGGACGACCGATTTGGCAAAATAAAGGAAGAATTGGAAAAAGGAAAAAAAGAATCGTATAAAGTTTGGCTTCTGCATTCTAGACACTTCACATGGGGCAAGTGAACAGAGGCCTTCCGCGGTGGCTCATGGTAATTAGCAACCTTGTCGGCGGTGCGCTCAGCACACCTAGGTAAGGTAGGAAAGGTCCATTCTATGCTACCAGTCAATGCTGCATTAAGGTTGAGAACATGTCTACTTTGCTCAGCATCCCATTGTAGCTGTAAGACGGTCCTATGCACATCTGCGACTCATGTTAGCTCAGAGACACTACCGATCAAGTCGTCGCTGTCGTGGTAGAGAGACTGGGGAAACAACTTATAGTATAGTCACGATCGTGCCTCGCAGCTGCCGCTCTTTTCTCTCCCCTTACTCCCTTTATATACGTGCTAAGCTCTTGCAGATCATACACCTGACACTCTCGACTCGTGTTATTCCTCGTCGACAGCCGTGCGGGTGTTCCATAGATACTAGCTAATGACTTGGGGCCGCATTAGGGTCCCAGATTCACCTACCCTCTCAGACAACATCAAAAGCCGCATGCATGTACTTGGAATCCTTAGAATGTGGCCAGGCGTTCCGGTACAAGATCGAGATGACGGTGTAGTTTTCCAAGAGAAAGCTTGGACGAATTATATCATCAACAGCAGCCGCTACAGCTGTAATCAAAAGAAATTTAGGACAAGGCCAAGGTAACCCCTCACTTCAAAATATCACCAGAAGCAATGCCGCTTCTAGACTCTTGAATTGTGCCATGAGGAATTGGGAGAACCTCAAGCATAAGTGCAAATCCGAAATCTTCTTATTATATGAAGGTGAGTCTGGGCTAACGCGCAAATGACAGCTCACGGGAATCAGGAACTCCAATTATGGATAACGTAACTCGCACAGTAGGATCCATATGGGATGTCTTTTTTTCTTCTTTTTTTGGCTGTAAAAGCAATGGAGAGCCAGGAAGCAGGGTGACAATTTGATGGAAGTGGTCCACAGCTTGACGCAGGGGCAATATCTAAGAATTGGTACGCTAAAGGTGTTTTTTAATTGATATCTGCAGCAAATTCTCATACGAACGCCAATCATGCGTGTACGATAACAGAGAACTCGTACACGTAAAGTAAATTGTTAAAAATTATATCAGAGGTGAATCTCCCTTCCGGACCAGGCTTCGATCAACAATTCTTTTATCTTTTCCAGCCTCAAAGATTTGGACGACAATGGTGAAGTCTGAGCTGGCGATGGCGGCATGTTTGCTGGGGCATGTGGTTCGGTACGGTGCCTGTCGGTGAGATAAATTAAGAACCACTGGACAGGATTCACGAGGAAACCCCAAGGGCATGTTGTAGGTGAAGAATGTCTTGAAGTCATGCCTGTGGTAGGTAAGGTCCAGCTTAAGATTCAACGAAGAGACGAAGGAATGGACGTGATAGCCTCACCGAAAACTCCACGACAGAAC
The DNA here is from genome assembly GCA_027946515.1 of Gnomoniopsis smithogilvyi. Lineage (NCBI taxonomy): Eukaryota > Fungi > Ascomycota > Sordariomycetes > Diaporthales > Gnomoniaceae > Gnomoniopsis > Gnomoniopsis smithogilvyi. The sequence continues at coordinate 5,632,428 of JAPEVB010000002.1, forward strand.
GACCCTGCATTAAATAAGAAGCAAACGAAGCGGAGGACTGAGCAACGAGACGATGGCGGGCAAAGTTTTTGTTTTCCTCCTCAAGATGGCCAACAGCAGCTAGCAAATATTTGAACCGTTCTTCGTTCAGACACATGAAGAAATTCACTAAAAATCAAAGGCATCCTTACAGCTCCAAATGTCAGCACACCAATGAGGGATCGTATTTTATCACCATTGGCTCCGTCACATCACACAATGGCATCAAATTTCATGATCAAATTGCTCTGAATTTGGATCGTAGTGTTTCCCACCCTGTGGCATTTGGACAGAAGCTGAACTCTTCGTAATCACCACAACAGCTTGTCTTTCAGACCAGCCCACCTTGGCCCGCAAAGTAAGATAATTACACGTATGATGGGGTCCATCTCTTGAATTTCCTCAACATCCTTCCAATCAAAGATTCGGTAGGTAGGCGAGCAGGGATGAGCTGCTTAAGAAGCAAGTGGCTACCAAGAAAGGCCAGGCACTGGACGCGTTGTGCTTTGACGAGGAACATTAGGTGGTGAAGCGGGATCCTCCTCAATCTCCACCTACAGACCTAACCAGGTCAGCAAACAACTGTTTGCTCACTCTTTTAGCGGTATATCTCCCCTGTTGCAGTCCCGTTCCAATCCTGCCATAAGAAGTTGTGGGTTGGGCTCCCGTCTCAAGCTAAAGCCGAAAAAATGAAACAAAAGTCATGAAGAGTATATCGGTCCTTATACCGATTGCTTGCGCCCACAGCGTATGCAGTAGGTCAGAGCCGAATTGAAGTATTGACGCCTGCCTGATGTCTCCTGGTATCTCCTGACAGGCCTCCCTCCGTAATGAACTCCCCAGGAAAAAGGAAATAGAGATGCTTGCGTCCTCGGACGGGTTTGTATCGTGATGCGTTTTACACATGAAAATTTTATGACTGTAGTAAAAAAGCCATCCACTGCAAGAGGAGGCCTAAAGAAAACGGCCACTTCTGTAGGCGCCGTGCCAATTTCGAACATCTGATGGAGGGCCGCAATGACCTTCTCTCAGATCGATTAAGATTAGATTCGAGTTGCTGTCAATCAGGAATCCGCCAATTTGGCAAAATGCTTGGACCAGATCCAACCAACAAGATCGTTGGGATCATCTTGATTCTTGGCGAGCCAAAGTTCGCCTTTCTCAGCGATGACATCGAAGATCTAGTAAGACGATTAGTCATGTTGTCAGTTGGTAAGAGATTGAGAGGGGAATAGACGTACCTCGCCGGCTGTGTACGTAAGGTAAGGGTAGCCAGCTTCGTGCTTCGTTGTCTCGATGTTGAACTCGAACAAAGATGCTGCAAGCCACAGGACGTTGTAGCCCTTGGTGATGTGGCGCTCACGGGATGACCCGCGAGATGAACGGCCACGTTGAGGTTCCTCAGGTGTTTCGGTCAATGGCAGGGCCGACTGGAAGAGCCCAGAATTGCGCTGGCCGTCATGGCCCGAGGGTGGCGGGCTAGTGGTTGCATTCGACTCTCGCCGCGGATGGGTCATAGACGCGGAATCGATGCTTGGTCTGGACAGCATTCCTTGTGAGTCAAAGCTGCGGCCCGTGCCTGGGCGGGCTGTGAGAATGGGAGCAACACTACGCGCAGCAGTGGAGAAATCAGAAGACGCGGGCGACGCGGGTCCTCGAGAACTTATTCCAGCGTAGTAATCGCGGTAGAAGTAGCCTGCAGAATTGGCACCAGAGTGGGCCGGCGTAGGAGACATGGCCACACCTGGTGTCTTGCCAAAGTCAGGCGCCGGTAGCACGGGTGCCTGGTCACTGGTAATCGACGATGCTCGGAGCCGTGGAGTACCAAGGTCAGACGGTCGTGACCTAAGCCTCGACATATTTGAGATGGTGGAGTCCATTCTCGACATAGTCGAGACGGAGTCGTCGATAGTGGACAGAGAGCCCCTCGGCTTCAGTGTTTGGTTGAGAATGCCAAGAGAGATGACTTGCTCTTCCATCTCCTTGAAATCCCGTTGGAAATTCGTCACGATCTCTGTGATCTCAGGGACATCTGTGGTGGCTGCAACGGCCCGGATCTTCTCCCTCCAAATGAACCACCACTTGGCTTGAATATTGATCATATTGCCGAGACAAATGTTGCCGACCTTCTCGGTAAGAGCTGACAGCTGCGGCAGCTCTTTGATTAGAGTCTCGTTCAAGGCCTCGTAGTGTTCCACGAGTTCTGTGAGCTGCTTGTCCATCTTCTTGCCGCTCTTCTTGACCTGTACAGACTTCTCATAGTCGAGACGCCTTTTGCCTCGCTTCTTCATGGCCAGCAAGGGGTTCTGATAGCTCCGAATGACAAGCTCGAAAGGTTCTATGACGTGCTTGCGAATGGCGAAAAGCTGCAGTCCTGTTAGATAGAACAAAACCAAGATATGCCCATTCTGGGTTACTTACATGTTGGTCTAGGGCTACTGTCTTGATGTCTCTCATAGAGACATTGAATTGAACCCATTTGGCTTCCAATTCCGGGTGTGGACCGGGCTGGAGCCGCATCACGAGCTCCATCGCTGACAAGTAGTCCAAGAAAGTCTGGACATAGGCTGAGACCTGCCTGGTGTAGAACTCCACATCTCGAAGGACGACTTGCAATCGCAAATAATCGTCACTAAACTTCTCGTTGAGCTTCAAATATTCGGGGTCTTCTGGCGGCCGGTTGCTTGACGCTTGTAACTTGTCAACTCTCTTACCAAACGCTCTGGCGAACCCAGCCTTGACATCGGATTCCTTTCGTTTCCTGCCCACGATTTGCCCGACAAGCTCGAAATTTTTCTTGGTCTTGTTGATTTCTAGAATCGCATTTTCAACGGCCACCCGTGCGGACATCAGACCTTCCCGATCGGGATGATCTTCGGGGGTGTATTGAAGCAGTTGTAAAATGAGATTTGGATACTTCGTGATCCTCTGCATGGGTTTGATCAACAGTGAATCCAGATTCCATGCAGCCGTCAAATCTCGGGCGACCTCGTTGCATTCGTTCAACCAAACCTGGACGGTCGGATCCTGCTGGATTTCGATCAAACGCTTGCTAGCAACGTCGCTGGTCCGCAAGAAGCCCTCGTGGGCAATCCTCATTTGCTCAATGTTCTTGATGAAGGCAGGACCAATAATTGTTTGGCGGTCTTTGGCATCGTCAGTGTCGCCATTTGTAGCTGTGTTTCCCAAGAGTGATGCAGCCACCGTTAATGAGGGCGCTGTCGAGGGAACGGTAGACGCAGTGGTTGAAACCATCGAGTTGATGGTCGTGGCATCAGATGTTGACTTATCCTCTTTGAGCAAAGGCGAGCGCCGTCCTCGAGGGACATATACGCTTGAGACACCATCCTTGATCTCGCTCAAAAATGTCGTGTGGAAAGCAATGATCTCATGCGTATTGCGGAAAATCAGCTTGATGTCCTTGTCGTCGAGTTTCGGACAAGCTTCGGCTGTGCCCTTGTAGATCTCCTCAACGACATTCATGTCCCTCACAAAAACGGCCTCGGTGTCCACAAGCTCTTTGATGCAGAGCTCTCGCTGTCGCAGACGACTTTTCTCTTTCTTGGCAGGCCCGGTCTCCCCACTTGCATCCTCTGATAACTTCCTCTCTTCCTCAAGAGAATTGTCAATGGGTGTTTGAGCGGGCGTCCCGCTGCCCAAGGAATCATGACTTGACTCAATATGAGAATAATCATCACTCTCCCTCCGGGAGACAGGAAAGCTGACAGAGCCTAGATCATCCTTCGTCACTGCACTGTGCGGCCCATGGTCGTCATAATAGCCACTGGGCGGCCGTGACTCATCCTCTGGAGGCGGAGGTGGTGAATGGTCCGGTAGCTTTGGAGGGTGGGGTGCTCGATCAGCCCCAGTACCATAGGGGCCAAAAAAGCCGCTGCGCATGTCCGTTTCTGTCACTCGATGATGTCCAGCATTCCCTTGGTAGAAATCCCCATTCTGAACGTGCCCAGATCCGTCCACGAAAAAGCGGTGGCGGAAAGAAGAATCATCGTCCACCAAAGACTGCGGGCGCGAACCGTCGACATCACTACGGTAATCTAGGCGTCGGGAGTCTCGACTGCTGTATGAGAGATCTGTCCACATTGAATGCTGACTGAGCCTATTAGCTGGGGCCGTCAATGAAGGTACGTTGAGGCTGTTCGAGGTGTCAGGAGTGCGTTGAGCTTCACCAGATCCAGACCGACCGTCCGAGGTTTCGGCGTCAGACATTGTGAAGGTGGAGTCCCTCAGACTGGCGACATTGTCTTTCAATCGCGGGCCAGTATAGAAGTCTTCGAGTGAGTCCATTTGGGGCTCGTTCGATGGCTGCGTGCTGTTCGCACGTTCCTGTTCGGCAAAAGTGGGAGGCCCAAACCCAGCATCTCGACTTATTATTGTAACCGTGGTTGAGTGATACGGTTGTGGCACAAACGCTGGGGGCTCATATTCATCTTTGACCTCCTTTTGTGGCTCAGCCTCCGGCGCCACTGTTTGCTTAATCTCGATGTCTGAAGCTTGAGGCTCGGATTGGATCTCTGGCTGGTACTCGGATTGGTGTTGTGATTCACACTCGGATACGGACACCGTATCGTGCTCTTCTGTGAAAGCCCCGGGAACCGGAGGGTCTGCTTGGGCGGTAACCCACGCCGAGGTATCCGTAGGGACAGTTCGAGGAGACGATGTCTCGAGGGCTATCTGGATAGGAATGCCTTCATCATCCGTAATGTCCTCGAATGGATCGCGATAAGTTGCCCTCTTCTCGTATGCTAGTGTAAGCTGCGGTGCAGATAAAGCATCCCTCGCGTTGTCAGGCTCTGGGGGCTGTTCGGGAGCCACTGCGTGCGTCGACAGCTCGGGAAGCGGCGGCTCAGTCTGTGCCTCATTGTCAAACTCAGTGACAGCACTAGTCTCCGAAATAGCGGATGGAGGCGCTTGGTCTCTATCCAATGGTGGTGACCCAAAACTTGGAAAAGTTCCTGGGAGCCCTAGGGTTGGGGAGTCTAGCGTCAACTTGGGCGGCTTCGCACGGTCGGGGCTATTTGTCACCTGGGCATCGCTTGTCTGGGCGCTATCGTTTGTTGGTTCGACGTTCGTCTCCCCTGGAGCATCTACATCGTTCGAAGCAATCGGGGAGTCGGCAGGTTCTCTCAACTGAGCAGCTGCCGCTGCTTGGGCGGCGGCGACCTGCGCCTCTGCCCGAGCTTGCGCGCGAGCTTTTGCCTTCGCAGCGGCCTCAAGCTCCTTCTTTCGCCTCTCCGCGGCGGCTTCTCTTGCCTGCTTCGCCTCGGTCTCTCGTATGGATTTGCTGTATTTGAGCTTGATGGTTTCTCGGCGCTGGGCAAAGTCGACCGGTCCTCCCAGCGAAAGCTTCCTCCTCTGTGCTGGGGTGGTTGCGTCTTGTCTCGAATCGGGCCTAGCCGACGACCTACCAGGAGCTTTACTTGGCGATTTGGGACGCAAGTGATCAACAGCTTTCAACCTGGAGCTTGCTGTCGTTGCTTCAGAAACAGGTTGCCTTGGTCTTGAACTTCGGAGAGGTGGGGATCCTCTCGGTGGTGGAGATATGACTTTGGCGAGACGGGAGCCGTTAGTGTGTTGACCCGGTGTCCTGTGGACAGACGAGCTGTTGGGGGTTTTCGCACGGGGGACAGGTGTCTTCGATCGTGCTGTTGGTGCGGCGCTTTGTTGTCTTGAGGTTCTCCCTCCAGGTGGCATTCGTCGCATTCCTGCTGGTGAGTTTGAACGTGTTGACGCTGGACTCGCCGAGCTTGAAGCTGTTGCCACTCTCTTCGACAAGACGGGTAATCGCGAGGATCCAGAAGAGTGTGGAGAGGGCGACTGCTCCACACGCCGGCGAGACTGAGTGTTGGTATCGATTGGAGCAAGGTCACTTTGTGACCTGTGGTGAGGCTTGGCCGGACTCGACTTGGTGCTATGGGCACCACTTTTCTGATGTGAGGGAGCCGAACGGTACCAATCAGTTGGCGATCCAGGCTCCGTCCGGGCATCTGACTGACTGCGCTGATGGGTCGGAGCAGGATCCTGCCCTGTTATCGATCCATCGTCTATGCCGTGCCCGGGTGTCTCAGCGTCCAGCTGTTCCTGCCGTATCTCACCAAATAATAGTGGTCCATCGGACGCGGACGGTGGGAATGATGCCTGCTTGTTTAGTGAAGCACTAGGTTTGGTGTTCTGAGGCTTTGGGGCGACGGGCGGTTTCGGTCGATTTATGCGGCTCGCAAAAGATTGGGCGTTTGTTGAGATCTGGTCCTCCGGCACGAACTTGGAACGCTGGGCTGTGGCTGGGCTGCTCCTGGAAGGGTCAGTCCCCGTGGCTCGTAAGGATGAGTACGACTGAGGGTGTCCGATAGTTGCAGACCGCCCGTTGACCGGTCTGCCTGTTGCATCTCTTGCAGCTGTCCTTGATGCGACCCGTCTTGCCTCGGCTGCGGACTGGCCGGCGTTCTGCTCGAACTTCTTCTTCATGTCCTTCACGGTTGCTCTGGCAGCAGCTGGGGCAGCGCTCCCCGTGGCGGCGCGTACCCTGGCGGCTTCAGTATTTGTGAATCTGTCGTCGACAGGATTAGAGGCTGAACGGTAGGGAGGCCTTGTGTGGAGGCGACTGGCCAAGCCGGATTGAGGTTTGGAAGAAGTGGCATTGCCGGTCGATTTTGATGGAGGGGCCTGGCGGTTAGGTGAGACGACCGAGGCCATTGGGTCCAGGACCGGTGAATCAGCCAGGTCGTGTGGGTCAGATTCGTGATGCTGGTAGCCTCGATAAAAGTCGTCAGGGCTTCTTCGGTCTGGACTACCGATGGTGGCATTGGAATTGACGGCGTGGATATTATTGTCAGCGGCGAATGCAGCGGTGGAGAGACCGAAGGACGGATCGTATCCGTACTGAAATGTCCGATCGTTGCTGGTGGAGTGGACTGAGTCGAGGTTGGATGGGTATGGGTAATGTTGTCTGGCCGGGGAAAGTTGAGTGGGGACTAGATGATGTGAGTCGTGGTGGGAAGTGCTGGAAGGAGAGGCTGATGCTCCAGCTCCAGGGTCCCAACTGGAGCGAAGATCCTCCTCTTCTCGATTGCCTTCGTCCATGGCCTGCACATCACTCTCCCTCCCTCGTTTGGGTCCGGGTACCACCTGCACTTGGGGGAAAGGCTACTGGGGTGAGGTGACAGGCGAAATTGTGGGCGCAGGCGCAGGCGTGGTACTGGATCTCGAAACTCAGAACAACGGGATGAAAAGCGCGAATCGAAGCTCACCAGGCACGGCGGAAGTGGGAGAGGAAGGGACGTGTGTTGTCAGGAAGATTGAGCATGAATGTGCTGGTGGGCGAGATCATTGGATGGAGGTTTTGGTTTGGCAGGGGTCTCCACCTGGGCTACCCGGCGCGACGAAAGTCAATGGCAGGGATCCTGTCATGCAGGTTCATGGGGGAGGGAGGGGGGTTGGAAGCGGAGGTCAGTACGGAGTACCTTTAGGTAACGAGTGTACCTTGCTAGTGATGTTGTAGGTAGCCGCCTGTTTATCACTACTTACTAAACATTTCTCTCTCTCTCTTCCTTTTTTTTCCCTTCCTTCCTTCAAATTTTCCAATTTTTTTTCACTCCAAAGATCTTCCCCACCCCCTCCTCAGCAGTTCGAGCCTGTTGTGAATTCCACACCACTATATTTTCCAAAGGACATGAAGCTTGATAGGTAGCGCAGGAGCGAGGCTTGGGGGGAAGGGGAGAGTGGTAGCAGGTTATTCGGTAACGCATCAGTCATAGGGTGGTCATTTACCAGGGTAGACCAAGGCGGTGCCGGAAATCCACCTGTGGGATCCGAGAAAGAGAGGGGCCAACTCAGTCCTGCCTCTCTGCACGCGCAGTAGTCTTTAACGTTGTACAGTTACAGTACACCAAATACCTCGCTTCTTCGCACTTCGCACTTCGCACCTCGTAAGGCAAAGGCTGCCAATGTCAATGCCATCTGATCTAACGCACGGCTGCAGCTCAACCTCAACCTGCAGCTCAACTGTGTGTTATGCTGTCATGCTATATGCTGTATTGCAGCCCAACGATCGTGTCCTCCTGTCAGACCTGGCCGGGTTCAGGAAGAGACAGCAGACGGATAATAAACTTCTTGGTGGCACGATACAGTTGTGAGACACTTGCCTTGCACCGCGTCGCGTTGCGTTGCGTTGCCTTGCGTTGCTCCCACCTTTTTCTCCTTGATGTTCGGCGTCTTTCTTTTAGCGGAGCGTGGCGCACATAATAGTGTGTGTGTGTGGAAAGTTTGTACGTACGAAGATCAACAATTACTGTGGTATAGTATCTCTCTCCTCTTGTAAGCATTTGTGCACGTCACTCTCCGTCTGGCCTTTGGTTGTCATCAACTGTTCCTCTACCACGGGACCCTCAGATGCAAGGTGTGACGTGGGGTGATCCTTTGGTGTGGGAGCAAGGGATGAGGAGGGCTGGACTGCTTCCCAATTATCGCTAGACAACTCTCAGCCACTCTTCTGCCAACCTCCAAGCCCGCCAGCCTGGCAAGCCTGGCAAGCCTAGCATCTTGGTAGGCTAGCACATCGGATGTCCCCGTGGCAGTGTCTTTGATCGACGTTGCAGTAAAGCATGGCCCAATGCAATGCACAGCAGCTCGGCTAGTAAAAATACTGCGTATCTTGGCCTAGGTGAATCTTGTACGTGACCGCTAGCAAAGCTACAGAAAACAAAGTAAATTTTAAAAAAAGGCTGAAAGAAACTGCATGGACGATCATCTTCAATCGCGAATAGGTTTGATCAGCACTTGCATTCCCCCACAAACAGAACAAAACAAAACAAAACATTTGGGGGAGAAAGTACAAGGAGACGAGAAGAAAGGAAAAATAAACAAACAAAAAAAAACAAAAAAAAAAAAAAACATCAGGATTATAGGCCAAAAGCAATGATGATGGGGACCTCATTTCGGTCTGAGACAAACGGGATGAACCTTCCTGACATTGAAACGAACTACACAGAAACCTAGCCTAACCTATCTGACTTGACCCCCCTATGCCTACTACAGTAAGTACCTATGGAGCTGTGAAATGGAGAGCCACATGGATAATGCTCCGTAGTTTAGCTGGACCGTAGCAACGGGCAAACGCCTGCGTGGGGCACCCGTTGTTAGACACACTACCAATAATGGTCCCCCCTTCTATCCCATACTCCGATCCTACAGCAGTACCACTGAACAGGACCACTGGACAGGACCACTGAACAGGACCACTAAACAGGACCACGTCCGAACACGAGCTCGCCCAGACTGAGATGTTGAGTCCTTTTGGTCCCCTCAAAAAGCGGTTGTTTCATGTGAAAGTGGTACTTCGCATAGCCTAGCTAGTGGGACCAAGCTTGATTTGTGCAGGTCTGCTTGGACTCTTTTTTTTTTTATTCGATTGACTGAATACAAGCACCTAGATTAGGTACCTAGTTGACGCGCCGCACGCGTGACTTCCATTCTTGATGCAGTTCAACATACTATGTAAACAATCCAAAACAAAACAAAATAAAAAACAACACCGACGACCAGAATGCACAGACCCTAATTACCTTAGTAGTGCTGACTTCTTCCACAGCGCGACCCTCTCGAAACCTGGTCCTGACTTTTTAGTTAGCGTCCCGCTGGATTTTCCGATGTTCCCGGGGTTGACTTGCATCACTTGCGCGTGGCTGTGGAGCTCAGAGTGGCATCGATGCCGATCACGATCCTGAACGATCCATGAACGCGCAAGACACGTCCAACACGTCCAACAGGCGGAAAGCCAGAAAATGCTCCATGGAGACATTGATAGGCAAAGCCCTCCTCCGCGAAACGACGTTGGTCTCAATATCCACCCGGACTTGCCGGCGCCGCGTCAAACGATGCCTCAAGCCCACGTCCGAAATCCCTTGTCCAAGAAAAGGAAACCGAGGCGGAATGCCTCAAGTGGGGGCTCGGATCACGGACAACCACCGCTCAAGAAGCCAAGGACGGGCCCCAGCTCAGGGCGCCTGCAGGCCCCCGGCGCCGTGAAGCACCCTCTGCTGGCTCAGTATTACCCGACCACCATAACGCTGCGCCAGTATCTGCTCGACAACCTTCCAGCCGCGTCGCGCCTGCGTCGAAAGAAGATTGCAGCTTTCGGGTCCGAACCCTTCATAGCGGATGACCCTGATGGTGTTAGAGCGCAGCTCGCCAGACTCCTGGACACAACATTGTTAGGCCTCTGTGTGCCACCAAAAGAGCTCGCCAAAGCTCAATCTGAGAAACGTCGGCAGCAATGGATTGATTACTCGCAGAGAGATGACTCCCATGTGACAATCTCTGGTAGTGATGCCAGTGCAATCCATTTCCAGTCAGAGGTTAGTTTGATCCCGCAATTCACGGGGCCAGCAAGGCTTACCTCGATAACTGGTTCTGTTCCTAGGCTAATGGATCATGGTAGATTGTAGGCTTCGTCATCTGGCTGCTATTTTCACGGGGAAAGGTTTCCAGCAAACCTCAGCATCTGCTTTGTGATGGCTTTCGACGAGGCACAGGGCAGCAGGCCGCTCCATGCTCTATTCAAGGCCTATGCAGCCTCTACTTCAACGAGAGAGTGGCCATTCTCAAGCACGCTCCATGGCCGCAGCTATTGCACATCCTGGGCAAGTCTGGCGAGAGTATGATGATCAATCTGCTAATGGACTGCTCTATTTTCCTACCCGTTGAGGCTGGACAAGGAAACTACTACCAACTGAGTGGTAAGGAGGACAACTTTCGTAAGTGGTCGGAAGGCATTCTCTAAAGGCTCAAGCAGGCAAACCAATCTTCGAGTGCGAGCCGATCTCGACTCACAATGAAGTCCATACTGTCAACGAACCGGCCACCTTTGAGAGGAAGCCAAGCGATATAGTCTTTGTGAGAAGCCGTATGCTGTACGCAAGAGCAGCACTGAATGCGCGAGGCTTCGTTCACTTCGGGCTGAGACACATTCGTAAGTTTCACATCCCTCCACGACCATGTCGAGAGTGTACTCATTCCGGAAGATGCTCTAAACAGATTTCCTGTGCTCAAGAAAGACTCAGAGTCTGCTGATGTTAGAAACCATCAGAATCATGCACACAGCATCACCAACAATGCTCTTCGCATCATGATGTATATATTTCCCCGGCAGTTCGGCCTGCACAATGCTTTCACATCGCACGTGGACCCCACCAAAACGGCCCAAAAGTTCCAGGACTATACCCTGCGCGAGGAAGAGATATTCGCAAAGTTTTCAGCAAACTGCGCAGAGAGCAGCCAGCGTCTTGATGTTCGAGTCCCCAAGCGTCTCAGAGGGAAGGCCGAGCACTTGGTTCAGAGACTACAAACTTTCCACGCTCGGTGCTCGTATGCAAAGTTGATGGAGCACCATTGTCCTGTGCGTAACAATTATCCAGCTCTCCCCCCGGGGAAATTTCAGCCGCGCCGTGAGGCTTCCCGTTAATTGCGAAAACTTATAAAAATCAGGTTCATCGAGTCGCATTCCAACAAGGTTCAAACTGTAACAGTGGTAGCGCTAAGACCGCTCCCCTAGGAAATAAGCTTTCGGGGAAGGCTTCCAAGACTCGCCGGAAGTCTCGACAGCCAACCCTCTCGGGTGCTACAGCAACTGTTCAGGCCCAGGCCCAAAGCTACGCTTCACTGATAGAGCTTTCTGAGTCTCTCTCTAACGTCTCGGCGTTTTGCCAGGCAGTTTTGTCGAAGATTATTCCCCACGAGTTCTGGGGGGTTGGCGATGTGCGGGAGCACAACCATGCAAACTTTCTCAAAAAAATTGATTCCTTTATCAAGCTTCGGCGTTTCGAAACGATCTCGTTGCACGAGGTCTTGCAGGGCTTCAAAGTAAGGAACACCCCTCCAATGGTGTTTCCTTGGGCGCATCATGCTAATGATCTAGATCGTCGAGATTGATTGGCTTGAACCTCCAAGTTTGAAGGGCCGAAAGTGCAGCCAGACCGACTTTCGCAAACGGAGCGAGATATTCTCAGAGTTCGTGTATTATGTATTCGACTCTTTATTGATACCCCTAATTCGCAGCAACTTTTACGTCACCGAGTCGAATGTGCATCGGTACCGCGTATATTTTTTTCGCCAGGATGTATGGAGGTCTGTGGCAGAGCCCGCCATGGCGGAGCTTAAGGACACCATGTTTGAAGAGATGAAGCTAGATCAAGCTCTCAACGTTCTCGACTCCCGTCGGCTTGGATACAGTCAGGTGAGGCTCCTGCCAAAGCAGTCGTCTGTGCGGCCGATCATGAACCTGCGCCGCAGAATGGTCACGAGTAAGGACAAGAAGGTTTTGGGTCACAGCATCAATACCATTCTGAGCCCTGTGTACAACATGCTGAAGTTCGAAAAAGTGAGTTGGATATGCTGTCGATTGACTTTTGCGGAAAGATGTTAATCAATGCCTGCAGGATACCCATGCGGAACGTCTTGGCTCGACCATGTTCTCGGTCGGAGACCTCTACGGGCGCCTCAGCAGCTTCAAGGAGCGCCTCGGTGCTGTCCACGGACCTCTGTACTTCGCCAAGGTTGACGTTCAAGCGGCCTTCGATACCATTCCCCAGGATGCGGTCATCGCTCTAATGAATTCGGTACCCTCAGAGTCCAAGTACGAGATGATCAAGCACGTCGAGGTGGTACTTAACGAAAACGCTATGCTCCCCAATACTAAGACTCTCAAGCGCTGGCATACGTCCGCCAAAGCTCCAGGCGACACAGCCACATTTTTAGAGCATTTAGGCCGGCAAATCGCGCCGGTCAAAAAGAATACTGTATATGTTGACAGCGTCTTTCGAAAGACGCACCGTACGCGCGACCTCCTTGCGCTCATGGCCTCACACATCCAGCAGAGCCTCGTCAAGATTGGCAAGAAATACTATCGCCAAAAGGCCGGTATCCCGCAAGGCTCGGTCATTTCGTCCGTGCTCTGCAACTACTTCTACGCGGATTTGGAGCAGACACAGCTGTCGTTCTTGCGCGCCGACGACTGCCTGCTGCTTCGTCTCATCGACGATTTTCTTCTCGTTACACCAGATCAGAGCAAGGCCGCTCGCTTCATCGCTGCCATGCAGCAGGGTTTCTCTGAATACGGCGTGACTGTCTCCCCAGCAAAGACCCTCGTCAACTTTCCACTAACCATCGGCAACCTCCCTGTCCCCGCTCTGCCGCCGGGCGCCACTGTGTTTCCATACTGCGGCACGCAAATCCACGTTCACACCCTTAATCTGACCAAAGACCGAGGTCTCGCAAACCTTGCTGCACTTAAAGACCCGACGATTTCGAATGCTCTCACCGTCGAGTTCAGCCGCCACCCTGGCGCCAACTTCAAGCGCAAGACTCTTAACGCCTTCAAGATCCAGTCGCACCTGATGTTTTTTGATGCGAGGCACAACTCCTCGCAGACCGTTGTACGCAATCTCCGCGACGCGTTGGTGGAGACTGCGACTAAATCGTGGGCGTACGCGCGTTGTCTTCCCGCGGCCAAACGGCCGAGTGCTAAGATCTGGGTGGAGACTCTGCAGGATCTGGTAGAGGTGGTGCATCTGTTGCTGAACAGCAGGGCGAGGAAGCTCAGGTTTCCAAGGTATGAGAGCAGTGTTACCAAGGCTCAAGCGAGGTGGCTTGTGTTTGGGGCGTTTCGAGGCGTCTTGGGGCGGAAGCAGGCGAACTTTGGGGAGGTGTTGCAGTGGTTGGATGGGGAGATGGGGAGGTTAGAGGGGAAGGTAGTAGGGAACGGCCGTGGGAAAGATGTCAAGGCGCTTGTGTAAAGGGAACCAAGGAAATAGTGGTGCTTGTTGCGAGTCTTTTTGACAAAGAGATACCCCAATTGATTTGATTTTCATGGATTTCGGAATGGCTGAACCTGCCTTTCACGTACCAGGATTTCAATATTAGTGTATTTGCGATCGTAATACTCACGTCTTGACTGCAAAATTGATGGAAATGCAGCTGTCTATAATGACCCTCTGCTGAAGTATGCTATCTCGGAAGGACACCTAAATATGTTTTACACGCATCGAGGATCGTTGCAATGTTTACACGTGAAGTACATATTCAATACGTCGCAAGTACATGTGGCAGTACCTAGTGTTGGACTGGATTGGGTGTTCTAAAAACCATTGCTGGCGCTGCCTCTGTAATTTAAAACTATGAATGATCTAATCAACACTGACATGCAACACAACCCTTTTCCACTGCTCTCCGACGTCTATACGAGAAGTACCGGTGCCCAGTATGATCTACCAATCCGCCAACCGGCCGTCTATGGAGCCCCCAAACGCCTTTGTGTATGAGCCCAGCCCAGCTGGTCCCAAGATACTCTTGCTCATGCTCGTACGCAATGAACAACGATTCCCGATAGCTAGCATGTCTTTTCACATGCAAAAGGCGTGCCGGACAGTAATGCAAAGACACAACAGAGTGAATCACATCGCAATTCCACCCTCCCACCACCTAGGTCCGACCCACCAACGCGGAAACAGCGGTGCATCCCACCTCCACGAACGATCACCGGGCTTCCCCAGCCCTGCCGCCCTAAGCAGACTCACAGGGACAGGCTCGAGCATCCAAATACCCGCCCGACCTAGATCATCATCAAGTAAGTACTGAAAATACACCAACCACGCAAAGGCACATCCGAAATTCCCCACACGTCTCACCCATACAGGCATCTTATCTCTCACGCCCGCTCCGCGCAGCATGCCGCTCAAAGCCGTTTGCGCCAGTATCCCTACCCAACAGAGCAGGAAAAACATGGGTGGAAAGTACAGCTTGCTAGGTGGTAGGCAGCTCACACTCCCTAGGGAATGAAGGAATCCGCTCTGCGCAAACGCCAGCAACCCTGCGAGGGCCTTACCCTTTGCAGAGGCTGGGTTGATATAGCCGCGGCGGCTCAGCCAGATGCCCGGTGCACTAAATGCGGTGCGGAAGGTCTGATGCCACCAGCCACCCCAGAAACCAGACATGCCCTTGTCGAGCACATTGGTGGTGAAGCTGCCGTAGACACAAGGGTAGTGCCACAGCTCCGCACGCGTGCCTAGAACGCGAGGGCCGAGAATAAAGTGGCAGAACATTTGCCAGAGCGTCATAATGAGATCGATGGCAATGAGAATTGCAGAGAAGCAGATGAGGCCACGATAGACAAATAGAACATACGGTGGAAGCGCGGCGAGATAGAACGGTAGTGCCTTGGGTGCAACGTTGATGAGCTCTGCAGTAAGCTCAGGGCCTAGAATGAAGTAAGGGTCTTTCATCATGAGAACGGAGAGAAGGTCCAGCGCAAGGTACTCGACAAGCATCGGCACGCATCTATTGCGAAGCCACTCGCGGCCGGTCTTAAATCGGCGGTAGCCCTGACGCGTACGAAGCGGGATGGACGAGAGGTCGACTGCAGAGTTGGAGAGAGGCTTCTCAGCTTTGGCAAAACGCGGTAGTATTGGAACACACCAATTCCAGCCTGGCTTTCATTAGAACTACTTTACTATACATGTGTGGATGTAGAAGTGATGCAATTTCTTACCGGTTCCGCGAAACGACGAGACAAGGTCGAACGACCACTCAAACCTTGTCGAGAAAGGCGCATCTGCAGGATAGGCTTGCCAATAGTACTCGTATCCCTGCCGGAGGCTTCTGGCGATATCCTCGTCAGGAGCGTTGTGAAGCGAGACCTGGTGGTCCTGGCCTTGGAGCCATTTTGTATCCACGGCACCATCAACGTTGGTAATGCTGTTATGAGCCTTGCCATTCAGGGCACGGCCGTTTTGCGAATGCTGCTCTCTTGGTGCCCCATTCAGAATCGTGGTAGACGCCACAGGACCGCCCCCGGATTTCTTTCTCTTCTCCACCCTCTCAGCCTCAAACTGTGGGCTCATCCAAATCAGCAGAGTTCCGGTCCATAGGATCCCCCACGCCTGCATCAAGCCCACGGCATATGCCACAGCAAAGTTCGCACTGGAGGTCGCAAAGGTTTCTGACAGGTTGAATCCCACGATGAATGCCATGAGCAGATATCTCGCTCGGAACAGCCATGGCCTGTTGATATGTGGGATACAAAAGTAAAGAATTGGTAGGATAAAGGTACCGAGGAGTGAATAGGGTATTACGAGAGGCCTGAGAGTACCTGCGGCGAGCTCGTGAGCGAAGCGCAGACGGTAGACATCGCGAATGTAGGCACCCAGGTTGATGAGCGAGGTGGGCGACACTGGGAAAGGCAGGCTGACCGTGGCGGTCGTCCACATGGTGATTCTGTGATGAGGAAGATTGAAGGGTTTCGGTTTGTAGGGGGAGTTGGAGGGGGGGAAACAAGGAGAGGACGGTATTGCTCTCGATACCTAGGAATGAGGTGGTGTGATGTAAAAGTGATAAGGTGATAGACGAGGAGCGTCTTGAAGATGGATGGCCCTCGTAGTTATTTGGATCCAGTCAGTATCCGCAATTTGCCTCTTTCCAAAGCCAGCCTCTCCTTCAGCCTCAGCCTCACGATGCGGCAGCCACGACCAGCCAAATCAACATCGTCACCGGAAGCTCGTCATGCCTCCCGTCTTGACTATTTTTTTCGACGTGGCTTAATGCCGAAGTAGTGGACACTTATTTAGCGGACCCGAAGAGCAACGCGACCGGCAATTTATGAACAATGCGACATTGATTCCGGATTGTTGACAAGTTTTGATAAACGCTACGGGCAGCTGGCGAGTAACGAACGTCTCATCAATCCATTTTCATAAGTTGGCAACAAAGAACAAGATCGGCGGCGGCGGCGGGCAACATTGCCACGAAATCAATTTCATGCGAGCCCTGTGCTACGTCACCAACGGGTGGTTCCGGTTGGTGTACAAGTAAGTACCATGGTATATCTGGTGAGATGGCAGACAGAAGTACCGACTAGTTGATTCTCGACAGACCGGGTTGCTTGGTTCTGACTTAGAGTCTTGGCCGTTGTTGGACTACTTCGACTTTTCGAAGGGAGAACCCAGAAGGCCTGTGGAGTGTGCTAATAGACTGCCATCGACAATTGTTGACTAAGTAAAAAAGGTTCCAGGGTTTCGGTAACGGCCCAACGACAAGGATGGCCCAGTCCCTGAAGCCGGGTTGAGATCGACTGATGAGCGGCTTGGCACCTTGTAGGGCTGAAATTGACAGAAGTCTAATCAGAGCCTCGGACATTATACATGACCAATGTCCACCAGGGCTTTTCTGTTGCCCAGCCATTGTCACCGACTTGAAAACAAGTAGTAACGCTATAACCTGCATATGAAAATAAAGATGCCTCCATGGCATGTTGCATTGCCTCAGTCGAACTGCCATGATAGTGATGATGATAATGATATTTTTGCCCGCTAAAGACATCCGGCCTCCGCCCAATCATCCAGCCATTTCCTAACTGCACAGAAAACCTTCCCCATCCCACCAGGTTGACACCGTTTCTTGAACCAGACGCAAAGCAACAGCACCCTCAGTGAATCCTTCCCTTAATTTCCAGTCGCGAAAAAAGTATGAGCCCCCACAGAGTTGGTGTCCTGGTGTACCTCTTTCTCTGAACGACTGGAGTCTAACACACTGATTGTGTACAGTCATCTCCGACCTCATACCCAGAAAATCAAGTTGCTCCACCCTGGGACGGTATCCAAGTTAAAGAAAAAAAAGGGAAGAAAAACACCCTAGGCAATTTGATCCTGGTTGGAAGCGGCAGCAGCAAGAGTCCGCCGATTGAGCGTCAGCGTGCTTGTTTGTGCGATTGCAGATAAAGCCATATCTCGCCATGAGTAATGCTTGGTAAGAAATGCCGCGCATGAAATCGATCAGGTGAATAGACGCTCACGGGCTCCCTCGAATGACAACCAAATAACGGGGTTTCCATGTCTTCGCGCTCAAACGCCGCCCGTGTGTATTAGTTTCCAGTCCTCCCCTCTTCACCCAATGGAGTTCGACTCGCATGCATGATACAGTATTACAACAGACGTAATCATAATCGTCTATCCAATGATTCGGAATAGTGAATGTGAAAAGGTTGGGCGATGGTATATGAGTTTTGGCTTGCCAAGATAGAGTGTCTCACATCGTTTCGCTGTCCGAGACGTCTTCAACCTCACCACGGTGGTCGAGCTCGCCATATCGTGCCTTGTACATTTGTAGTTCAGCAAGTTGCTCAGCCAAGCTTTCGAGCACATCGGTCATGGGTGCTCTCAGGTCATCAAGCTTGTCGATCGGTCCACTGCCCGCAACTAGATGACGCATGGCCAGGGTAGAAATACAAGTCTGTAATTGTGTCAGCCTGATATTAAAAGACGAAGAGGACAGGGCTCAAAACTCACCTCAATACGGCTGACCTGATGTTCCATGAAGTTGACAAGGAATCGCTCCGTGACCTCGCCGCCTTTCTGTTTCATACGTTCCAGCAGCTCCGTCTCCGGCGGTTGAAGGCCACGGCCTGAGTTCTCCTCCAGTGTGCTGCAAAGCATCTCAAGTCGAAGGCTGACTCGCCACAAAGCCCAAATCACTTCAGGGTCGAAGGTGAGCTCGCCAGTTGCAGTTAGGGCTGCCGGCTTCGTCACTTCGCCTTGTGCTTGTTTCTCGTGGAAGAGATGCTGGTCGATACGGCCAGCCAGCGAATGCGGGTACAGAGAATATACCACCTCGGGATTTTCTAGACCCTTCAATTTCTTCTCGCCCATCTCTTTGACCTCAAAGCCCTGCGAACTCAACTGCCTCAGCTCCTTGCGTACTGCCTGGGCGAAAGGATCCTCATCGAAACTGTCTTCGACAGGTGCACCCGTGTCCTGATAGGTTTCCAGGCATCGTTGAATCTCAGAGATGAAATCGGAGGACACCGTGATCTGGCCACCATCGGCGCAGGCCGACACACGCGAAGCTTTGTTGACAATAGGCCCGTAGTAGTCCATACGGTGGGTGATGGGGTCCACTTCGCACAATGGCTCGCCCCAATGCGTGCCCATTCGAACTGAGAGACCCCTGAAAATGAGGTTGGTGTCTTTGTCGTAGAGTGATTGGCAATTTACCGAGTTGAGCATTTCTTGAGGCCAGTCGACCTCGAGAAGTTGTGTCTGAACAGCGAAACACCAGAGAAGAGCTGATGTCGCCGTTGGAAAAGATACCATGAAGGCATCACCTTCAGTCTTCACCTCGTAACCACCTTTGTGACGAAGCTGCCGTCTCATCACATCGTTGTGAAGTTTGATGGCGGACCTCATCGCAGCTGGATAGGTCTCCCATAGATTCGTGGAGTTCTTGATATCAGTGAAGACAATGGCAATCATTCCCGTTGGTGCTGGGACCTCGCCACCAATTCGCCGCAAATTTGGATCGAGGGCATCGGTCTTCAAGGCTTTCCTGTTCTTCCGCACCTCCCTGGGCATGAGGTCATCCGGAAGACCAGACGGCACTAGGGACATGCTCTGACCACGGTGCAACCTGGACCGCTCGTTCCTCTTCTTCAGGTCGGCAACACTGATCATCATGACCATGATCTTTCCGGTCGCGCCATATGCCATCGCGAGGTCTCGGAGCTTCTGTGCAGCTCGCATAAGATCAGCACGCTCGGCTTTGACAACATCTGTGACAAGACTGGGAGTGACGTATTCCCAGAGCTCCCTCGTTGCCAGGACTATGACTTCATGTTGTTCTTTGATGGTGAGGTGGGTCACATATGGTGCAGCTTGGACTGAAGGCATCAGATCCGCGTACCCAAAGGCACGAGAAACTTCAAGCAAGTCATTCAATCTTCCGTTGCGCGAAACCCAGCCGCCTGCGTCGCGAATGCGCGATCGCTCGCTCGGTTCGGCCGGGTCGTGCTTGTGCGTCAGGGTCTTGCAGGTGCTGTCAGACTGGATGACTATTGCTTGCACGTCACCGACGTTGGCAACATAAAGTTCTTGCCCTTGCAAGTAGGCGACAGTAGCCACAGCGCCCGAGTTGAGGTCTTCCTTGCTCAGAACGACTGGTGTTGCAGAGCCACGATGAGCAGTAACAGGCCGCTCCTCGGCATGCTGGATTGCAATAGTCACCAAGTCCTTGTTGAGAGCCAAGAATGCTCGCCGCAGCGCATCGACGGGAGTTTCTTTGAGTCTAGTCTTCAAGGACTTGAGCTCCATGGTAAAAATGTGGCCGAAGTTTTCGTGTAGGTATTTGGCGATCTTAGAGCCACCACTGGAAAGGGCTTGCCCATCGAATAGGCCCAACAAGGTCTCCGTATCCGACGTATTGAAGCGGGGCACTACCAGATCGATGGTTGAGAGATGCTCGTTTCTACCCAGCGTATCCGCCATACCGTACGGCAAGAAGCCTGCTAACGAGCCCGATGTGCGGATACGACGGTCTTCACTCTGATCGGGGATGCTCGGTTGGATGAGTGTGACGTCCATCAACCCCAGAACCCGAAGATTTTGCAAACGATTGAAGTCGGTATATTGTTCACGGTTAGCATTCGCAGCCCCGAACGCGGTTTGCTTGATCTCCAAACGCCTGTTCCCGGAAAGATTGAGGAACCTCAGGTTTGGGTTAAGGTTCCAATTCCAATCGTAAGGCACATTGGAAATATTGTATTTTAAATAGTTGCTTCCGCAGTCCAGAACGGCCAACTTTTTGGCCTTAGATATATCGGCAGGCAGGTTGGTGAACTTGTTGCTGTTAATGTGAATGACCTGAAGAGAATTGTATTCCTCCAGGTCATCTGCAGGTAGGGTGGTGAGGTCATTTCCAGACAGATACAGCTCTACTAGCTGTGGCCAGTGTTTGATTGATCTCTGCGGCATATCACTGAGCTCATTGTAAGACAGATTGAGTACACGCAGTTCTCCGAGCAATTGCACGTTGTCGAAGCACTCATCGTCCAACTGGTTGTCCGCGAGCAGAAGATTCTTCAGTGACCCTGCAAATGTGTTGACCAAGCGAGAAGAGAGACCAGAGTCTTTTCTTGAACCTGGTATGGGAGGTATCATTGTGGCGCTGCTCTGGCTCGTTGTAGACCGTGACAGGACGGACGTCTTACGGCCTCCTTTGCCATAGACTGACACGACGGAGCTTTTGCGATCTGGTCCTGCGGGCACTGGAGACGGCCCAACACTGAGAAGTGTACTGGAAGAGGCTTGGCTCGGTCTTCTCGTACCATCGGGTAAGAGATCGTCGGAGCTTGGAGACGGGCTGAGACCATTTGTAGAACCTGGCTTAAGACCCGTGGAAGGCCCTGGCGTTGTGAGATCAGGCGGCGGTTGTGGCGGTCGAGAGGATGGTTTCGGGAAGGAGTCCAGGATGTTGGTAGACGCGTTTAAAGTTTCCAGCTTATTTGCCCACCAGAGATCCATGGGCAATTTTCTGAGGTTGTTGCTCCGCACGTCAAGCACCCTAAGTTCTGTAAGACAACCAAGTTCTGCGGGTAGCTCTCCGAGGGAGTTGTTGGCAATGCTAAAGTGCTCTAAACGCCGTAGATTGCCGATTTGCGCTGGAAGTGAGACGAAGTAGTTCTTGTCGAGGACGAGTCGTTCGAGGTTGAGGAGGTTGTGGAAGGTGTCATCGATGCTTGCCAGCTGCGCATGGGATAGATTGAGGAGCTTCAGCGTTGGTACAGGGGCCGTAATGCCAAATTTCGTGATTGGATTCGCGTTGATCTTCAGGGTCCGTAACCTCTCAAAGCTGCCTGTAAACTGTGAAATGGCATTGTGGTCTGCTGTCATGATTTCCAATTTGGGAAGCTCTGAAATGACGTCTATAGCGGAGATTGCGTTGTACTTGACGTCGAGCTCGCGCAAACTTGTCAACTGCTTGAAAGAGTCTGGCAGTGCCCCTGCCAGCCTATTGTTGGTAATGACCAGTCGTTCAAGTGACTTGAGAGCGCCAATGTTATCTGGAAAGTGCATGATGAGGTTGAAACTAACGTCTAGATCCACCAGACTTTCCAGCTCGCACAGGAAGCTAGGGAACTTTTCAAGGAAATTGGACGAGATATTAAGCGTACGCAATGCTCGATAGGCTCCAAAGTATGGTGGCAGGTGTTTCAGCCTGTTGTTGGCGAGATTCAGCTTCAATAGACCAGTAAGACCGCTGAGTTCTGCATGCTCCAATTGCTCCAAGCGATTGTTCGACACGTCCAGGTAGGTGAGTTTGTTGGCGCGGCTAAAGCTTAGGGGGAGTTTGCGAGCCTCGTTGTTGTTATATTTGATGTCGCGTAGGTTGATACATGAGTGAATGAAGTCGCGTGGTAGATCCAGGGACAGGTTTCGTGATAAGTTGAGGGAGATGATCTCGCCAGCCTTCGAATACAGAGAAATGGGAATCGTGACCAAATTGCGACCAGACAGGTCGATATGGTTGAACTTTTGCATTCGCCCGAATCCGAGGTCGTGAGTACTCGCGTGAAAGTCGCTTTCCTTGGCCGAGAGGAAGAGAAAGCGACATATGTAACTGTTGTCTTCCCGCCCGAGGTCCTCAATTCGATCCTGTTCCTCGTATCCAACCTGCTGAAGAAGTCTCTTCTGTATATAGAGAGGGCGTTCTGCGTGATTCAACACGCGAACCAGGTCATGCTTCCTCAACACAATATGATAATTGTCCAAACTCTCCGTCACGTAGGACTTCTTGATGATTTGGCTGATGAGGTCTTGGACCGATGAGTCAAGAGCCATCTGCAATGTCGCAAAGGTTCCGTCGGATCTGAAGACACGGATGCAGTAGGGCGTGAGCTTCTCACTCGGCTGGGGTGGGCTGCCGATATCTTCCATCTCCAGCGTCTGAGCTGTACCCTCCTGATCCGTCCTACGAACCGCCCAACTGTCTGGCGCATTCCATACACCATTTACGCCATTTCTTGCAGGTTGGACTACCGGAGCTTTTTCGACTTCGATGGGGTTGGTGTTCAAGCCGCCCGGAACCATAGGCGTGAGAGGTGCATGCCGCGTCACGATGCCCGACATGTCCTCAAGGTCGGTATCAAGTTTGAAATATGTGCCCTTGTCATTCGACCGCTCAGTCGGTCCGATGGCCTCGTCGGGATCGTCAAAGTTCTTGTTCGTGCGGCCCTTTTTCGAGAATGGAAACTTGTTGTTGAAGGTGGCCTGCCGTGCAGTGTCCGGCCGGACACGTTGCGGGTCGGTCGGAGTTTGTGATCCAGGAGCGGCTCCGGGGGCAGGTGCCCATTGCAGGCCGTAGGGCAGAGGCCCATCGTCCTTCGTGAATTCCTGACGCGACGGCTTGGGCGGTGGATGCGTCCCTAGCGACTGCGTCGAGGCGGAAAGCTTTTTGTTGAGTGGCCCAGCATCTTCTTTTTCTTTCTTACCCCGTAGCCGATTGAACAATCCTTTTTTCTGATGAGGTGCGCTGTAGCTGGGAGACACAGGCCCGTCCAAGGCGCCATTCTTCATCCCAAGACTACTGGTCCCGCTAGGCGTCGGGCTTTGCGCGCGGGATCGGGTGGCATACAGGGTGTTGACAGGTGCCTTGACCTGGTGCATGTTGCTGCCTTGAGTGCTATCTTCCCGGCTTATCGATGGTCGCAAAATTCGAGCGTCGTCATTGCTTTTATTGTGTCGATGTGAGAGGCCTTGCCCATGGGAGACCGATTGGCCGGAGCGACTGGAAGACGAAGTCTTAGGAGGAATCTGTGTGCCGTTTTCGGTATTGTACCGCTCTCGATCCGGACCGGCTAGCACCCCTCGAACTGGAGCCTCACCGTATCGCGCGATATCCTACGGGCAGCAAAGTCAGCGGATCAAGGTGAAAAGTATGCGATGACGACGACAACAAGCTTATGACAGGTTTGTGGAGCAGAAGCAGGAGTAGGAACAGGAGCAGAAATGATATGAAGGTAGAGTCGCAGTGAACTGGGTCCGCAACTAGCTCTAGCTCCACGTACGGAAAACGGATATAACAAAGGGATCGGAGGAAATAAGGTTTATAGGGCGGGATGGTTCCGGACCATAAGCGGGTCGGCACGCGGTAGAAATGAGAAATGGTAGACGCACCTCAGCTTCTTGATACAAAAAGGGCACAACTTCAGGAGCCGGGACAGGAGTTCTGGGCCTCGAGGAAGCGGGTGAAGCATCTCGGGTGTGGTCTGTGGCGTTGGAGTGGTTACGGTCGCGGTGTGGGCGGGGCGTGTGGCTGTACGAGTGGGAACGGGACTCCTTGCCAGCATAGGAAGGTGGTAAAGAAGTTTCCGAGGAATCTCGACCTGGGTACTCTTCGCCAAAGAAGCCTTGAAGTTTGCGAAGACCTCCGCGGTGGCCGCTGGATTTGGAGGCTTGGGAGCTGGCCGTGGTCGTAATACTGGCTACAGATGGTCGTCTCTCATCGTTGAAGAGTGCAGCGTCAGGCGAGTCACTACCGGAAGGATTCTGAGTGGGGCGCATCAACGCACTGACCGAGGCGGATCGGAAACCCGGCGACATCTGGGACGCAGAGGAGAGGTTGTCGCTATCATCGTTATAAAATGTTGTCGTCACCACCGTGCCATTCCCAGAAGTAGAACCAGGCGAGTTGCTTTGATTGCTGCCGTTCGTGCCATTACTACTCCCAGGTAATGTGCCTCCTGCTGCTGCTCCTGCGCCGCCACCAGTCATCCAGGGCGCAACCTGCTGCATGAATGAAGCGGCCGTGGAGGGAGGATTATGTTGAATCTGTGGAGCGCGACTACCGGCAGGATCCAGGACGGCCAGATCGCGTCGGTAATTTGCAAAGTCGCTCATGCGGTGCTCGCGCTGGGCGGTAGCGAAGGTCGGAGTGGCGGCATGGAGGTTCGAGGTCGAGTTCGAGAAGAAGTTGGGCGACAAGGACGCGAGGAAGGAGCCACCAGTGGTCAGATTGGGACGGTTCGATGTCGGCGAGATTTGCGAGTGAGCATGCGACTCCGGGTCTTTTATTCCTTTTGCGGATCTAAGTTGGGCGAAGTAACAAATGACTTGTCAGCTTCATGCGCTCTCTGTTTGTCTAAAATGTCCCTTTACATTGACCAGGCAAGGGTGAGAAATGATGCGTGCCTCGCAACCACAATTAGTAGTAGCAGTAGCAGTAGCAGTGGCAATGGCGGTATCTCAGACTGGAGATACATTTATGCGGACGGCGCAGACAGCAGCAGATGCTAAACATCGTCTCGGCGAGCCGTGTCGCCCATACACAGCTGGCAGAAGGTGGTGTCCAGCAGCGACAGCGTGCCATCACAAGAACGTTAAAAGAAACTCACTTGAAGCTATGGCCGTGGCCGTGAGCGTGGTGTCCATGGCCATGGCTATGGTCATCAGTCTTCAGTTTGCTGGGAGGAGGAGCCCTGCGCGAGCCCCGGGACGAGGAGCGCGGGCGGATGGAAGCGTTGGCGGCGTTGTCTTTGTCGTGAGCCTTGTCTCTGGGCAGGGCTGGGAGCGGCTTGACAGTGATGTCGGAGGCGGTGCTGTCGGTGCTTGCGCTCGTCGCAGAGCTGATGCGTGAGTTCGGCTCATTTCTCGTCATTGTCACAGTCACAGTCGCCTTGCCTTCTCTGTGCAGAGAGGCAACAGAGCCATGTCCTCGCTCGGGCGTTTATCGAGATCCCATCTGAGGAGGATTCTAGCGTGAGGATCGAGGACGTGGGGGGTTTGGATGGAGGAGAGGTACTCTTGATAGTCACGGTACTCGGCGCGGGGCGCAATAAGTTTTTGGTTTCGGTCAGACAATTGAGGGTATCGTGTAAGTGTCGTGCAAAGGGTGCTAACAGTTTCGAGAGGGCGTGGATGATGTCAATGTCCGGGTATTCCAAACGAGTTGGCGGCAAAGTATAGTATAGGGTGGAGGGATGCTACTATTACCATAGTAGATGGGACAGAGGTGTCTGGATCGGTAGGTAAGGAAGGGAGCAAAACTGCAAACCCAAATCCAAAGAGGACTTCGGGAGGGGGAGGATCTGAGAATCAGAACGGGCGTCACATCAAGTTTCCAGTCGCCAATCACAAGCTAGAGCAGAGTCGCAGCAGAGAACAACGGCAGCGCTCAGATGCTGGACAAGGTGATGGTGCGGTGCAACTGCGGGCCCACCATCCGGGTGCGAGCATTTCCCTACTGAGACACAAAAGCTCGTCTTGCACCTTAGGTGGGCATACCTGTTGCACCAGGGCTGAGAAAGAGGGCGCGAGGTAGGTACCGACAGCAGCCAACGCTGGTCATGGTACTTTGTCCTGGTCCCTGGTTGCGTATGCCGCACCACGACTCGGCAAGGGGCTGCATGTCACAGTACATGACTACCTAGGTACTTCGGTTGCGGCCATTAATGCCGGACGAGGGGGGGGGGGAGACCTACTAACTAACAACCCCACAATACGCTACCATTACAGACTAGTAAGTTTGAAAGATTGAGGGTCCATCTTTCTTGTCGGGTCTGGGCATTTTACTGTGTTGGACATTTCTACGTAGTTAGCACTACCATAGTAGGTAACATGCGTAGGATAATCCTAGACAGAACAATCCTCTGTAGACAAAAGAAGGTATTCTATCCCCAGGTGCATATGTGCCAAGTCATAGGTCTGCGGCCAGGTCGATCTTCTTCAGTTGAATTCGTGCCGAGCCAGGTCAACACGTCCACGGAGGTGACAAGGCTGTTTCGAGAGTCGAAACAGCAACGGTGTCGCCGCGTCATAACTTACCTAGGTACAAGCTAGAGGCGAACCAACTTGAGCGACCAAGCATCCACCAAGGAAAATCAACTTCCTTGACTGTATATAACGAGACGAAAGCTTAGAAAACCTGAGCTTGCGCACACGTTTAATTGGAACGGCATTCATCAACTCCGCAAATTATAGAAGGGGGGGCGCGCGCGTTAAATCCGACCCCCAACGACATCGGCTGAAAAATCTCAGGCTTGTCCTTTATGACGGTGAAGCACTATCAAGTCTCAGCTCATGACACGGAGACACAGGGGCGTCAGCCGCTGCTTCGAGCTCCTGAAAATTTTTTATTGAACTGATAGACAGTCACCACAAGAACTAGGCGTTGCTGAGTCGTTGAAGCTTGTCTAGGTGCTTGGGGTCGAGATATGGGAGAGATATGTTGGTACTTCTGTGTCTCGCAATTAGCAGCCACTAGAAGTGAGATCGCGGGCAACAATCGAGCCAGTGATCTTGACTCATCTCTTACCAGCCGAAAGCCAGAATCACACAAATGTCCAATTGACACATTGACACAACAACAATAAACTATCCAAATTACGACAACTCCACGAGCAAGTGTGGTACGGACCGGGTTACAGGTCTAGTGTAACGGTCGAATTGGGCGTAGTGCGTTGTCTGGAGGTACGGATGAACGTCGGCGTCGCCTGTCTCGGTTCATAAAACTTTGTGCACAAACATTGAGCAGGCAGCGATATGTATGTCATGCATTTGAATATTCGCATCTCGACCTTCCGCGTTCTACAAACGGGCCTCCTGGAAGGCCCCACTGCCCTGCGTCTACTCACCTCAGCAGAGCACCAAGGTTCTAGACAGCAGTGCATAGATCGTTCATGACACGCCCACCCCTGGGCACATTCTTGTCTTGCAACGCACAGAAGAAGACCCTTGAACCGATGACTATGTCTCATTGTTCCCATTTTTGTTCAATCCAGGGTAAAACTCTCGATCGGGCGATTCGGAATTCCCGGCACGAGGCTGCAGGGCTGGGCTTGGCCAGCAACGCACCCGCAGGCCTTGCGGGTCTCGCGTTTGCCCCTCCTGCACATCGTGAACTCACGTGCGATGAGCTGGCTCGAACTCTAAGAACCATCGAAATCATAGAACGCTTGCATTTAGGTCGATACTCACATGACAAAGACAGTGGCTTCCATGGAGCGGCAGATATGTGATAGGACAGCACAGCTGAGACCTTTCTCACAAGTCCCCTCACCTGGACCCAGGACCTCGGCGTGAACACAGAGCTGCTTCTAGGGAACACAGCATCGGGTCGGCAACAGTATGCTCAATCTTCCGCAGCGAATGAGGGCGCCGCCGATGACCACCTGTACGACATTCGATGGTTCGTTGTCCTGGTTTTCCTTACTGCGCAGTACCATCTACCTTCTATGGAAGTTGCCGAACATGGACACCGAGGCTTGTCAGTCTGTCTTGGCCAATATCATGTTGCTTCCTGTTGTGTGGACCTGAAAATGTCAGGGCTCCATTCACGGCTCACCATGCCACCTCGAAACTTTTGACCCAGTTCCGCTCCGGGCCCGACATGACAATCTGGCGCGGAATAGTCCAGTTTCCCCCAAGGAAACGAGGACCCCTGATCTGCACCACGCGGCCCCCAAAAGCTAAATTTTGTACGAGTGTTTTGTTCCTTGTCACCTTGACCCTCAGGAATGATCAATTCGCAAGGTCACGGTGGGAACTTTAGCCTCAGGATGGTCTAGTACGCAAAACCCCTGCTTTGCCATATCGAAAAGCCAAAACGAAAAAACAACCCACCAAGTATATCTAGCAGCTTCTCGACCAACCAGTGGGGCTGGCATACCCTGCCGATGCTGACTTGCTGGAACTCTTTTCATCACCAAAGCTAATCGTCTCGTTGCTATGTACAATGGCATCAGCTGAAAGCTTAATTCATTGTGCTTCTGTGGCCCGGGCCGGTGAAGATATCTGCGGCTGTCTGCGGACTCCCAACGGCATCATACCTGCGAGACCTTAATGCTTAGATATTACTGCATAATCGAACCACGGATCCGAGATAGACCTTCTGTGTCGCCCGACCACAGACCTGTCTTCTCTTTTGGCTCACCTCAAGTGAAAGCTTGTCTCAAGCTGTTACTTTCCCGTCTCTAGTTTGTGCTCTGGGCAATCCTGGCCGGCCGGCACAATTTAGGTTCTTAAGCTTGCCTTTCCTGGTCTCAAAGCCTGGCAAGGTCCGTAAATCAGACGAACGAAACCTTTGTGAATGGAATTTGTGGCTCACCAGGCTTGCCAACAAACGTAATGGTAGGATGTGGCAGCTCGGGCATTCAGGGTGCATTTGATGCTACTTCGGTATACCCAATTCAGCGGATCCGGCCGCTGCACATTGGCAACATCGTAGGTGCAGGAGAGGTAAGCAAGTAAAGACTACCCAGGCGCCCGTATCACGTGTCGATTACTCGCTTCTCTACGTTGTGAAATGTAATGTAAGGTCCAAGAACTCGTATGCTATTGCAAGCGAGAGGCCCTCAATCGCTGTCCTGTCTCGCCTCAGGAACCGTTCCAGTCCACCAAAACAGAGAGGCCCCTACATTCTGAAAACAGTCTGACGGGTCGACAAGATTTCAAAGGCTGGCCAGAGACAGATCCCCCTCGTCGGGTGCCTGGACTTTGATGTCCTTGTTGCTTGGGGACGCCTCACTCGGAAGAGTGGTGACATCCTGTCTCTTCATAGACGCCTGATGTTGCTTTGTCTTTCTGCCGCCGAGTGATTCGAGACTTTCATCAGAGTCACTGTCACCGGCCCTCCGTGAATTGGCAGACGTTGGTCTTTGGCTGTAGAATGGGGGGCTTGAAAGGTCGGAGACGCCGTCAGCAGCTTGCTCGATTTCAAGTTCCACCGAGGCAATGCCATCGCTGTCTGCATCCTTCCCGTCACCACCCTCCTCCTCCTGGCTTTCCATATGCATGTGCACGAGTGTCTTTGATTGTGATTGTCGCTTTTCGTCGTTTAAAATCTCACCCACCGCCCGACTCTCAATCATTACCTCCCTCGCCTTATCCACTCCCACGCGTAAGTCTTCTTGTATCAGTTTCACTGCCAGTTCCGGCACCAACACCGATTGCACGAAGCCTGTATATCCTCGACCAGATATCCTCGTGTCAACCGGTGCCCTTTTTCGCAGCAATTTCGAGAAGGTATCGGTGACTGTCTCGGTCATCACACTCATGCCGCGCAGACCGTAATAGCCAGGTGTAAGATAATCCCTCGTCGTGAGAAGCGTCCTGGCCTGGCCTGTCCTGATGTTGTCTTTGAGTAAATCCCCAAAATGAGACCTGCTTCCCATGATGATGGACTCCAGGAAGTCGTGATGGCCGTCGATTCGGGCCTGAAGGCTAGCCCAGTCAACCACTGGATAGCCTTTCTCCTCCCATGTCTTTTGCGCGGATAGCCTCTTGTGCATCCGACAAAATCTCACCTGCCGAACGAGTTTCATCCTCTCGCCGTTGGAAAACTCCTGAAGCAGCTTTTCGTCAACTTGCTCATCACACATCGGGCACAATGCCATGCCGGGATCTAGTGGTCTCTGTGTCTTCACTGGTTCGTCATCTATGGGAACATCGAGATCAACCAACTCAGCACTGGGGGCGTAGTCATTGTAGGCATCTGGCAACTTGAACTGCGGTCTTTGGGACACAGGCTCGGGAGAAAACTCGATAGCCTTCTTGCTATTTTTCTTCCCTGGGCGTCGAATGGGCTTCTGCTTCTGGTTGCGGCCTTTTAGTGCCCGTGGCGGGTCGGATTCTCCTTCTGAAGATTGCTCTTCCGCGAAACCAGATGATTCGCGTTCTTCAGTCCTGACTGGATATGAAACCTTTAGGGTGGCAGCAGGAGATAGATTGATGGCTGCGTACTTGTTCTTGAACTTCGGCTTGTTCTCTGGGCTGGTCAAGTCTGAGGTGTAGCTTTTTGTCTTCAGCTTTGCATGAGGCGTCGAGCTCTGGGACTTCTTTCCATAGCCACGCTGTGCCGTAGTTTTTCCAAGTACAAGGCTTTCGAAGCTCATGTGGGCACCCACTTCGCCGGCAATATTTTCTGAAGTAGTCTTCGCCTTCTTGGGGCCCAGCAGATCACGCTCGTCCTCAGCATCATCCTCAATCTCATCATTGGTCCTTTTCTTGGGGTCGATGCGACGTACTGAGCGCCGTCTTGAAGTGCTGCCGGGCAATTCAGCTGGGTCCTTCTTTTTGGCAGGGTCTGCTGCATTTGGTGGGTTGGAGTTGATTTTTCGTTTGAATGTTGTCTTTTGAATGTCCCCGGAGCATATGTCGTCGTCAGATGAATCGACGAAAGGCTTTTGCAGAGTTGAAAGTTGGTCCTCTTCATCCATACCATCATCATCGTCGTCATCATCATCAGTGGTGACTGGCAGATCATCAACATTGTCCGGCTCCTTGACTGCGCTCCTCATTTTAACCTTGGGGTTTTCCTTGTTGAAAGTGCTCAGCAAAGAACTCCCAACTTTTCTGGACAGTTGCACAGTGCCTGACATATTCTATACGAGGGCCACAGTGCTCCCAAGGCGGGTGAAGGTTAAGGTAGTGCAGATGAGGCAGGCGCTGTTGAGAACAAGCGCCCCAACCTTCCTGCCTGATCTAACTCGAAAATGAGATCATTCAATAGGCTTCAGCAGCTCAAGGAAATCCATACAATGGGGGCTGAATTGGTGCCTTTATTAATCATCAGTGTTGGCCAGACAACCTGGAAGATGTGAAAGAAAGACTGAGACATCTCACTTGTAGAGAGGTTGGCGATGAGAGCAAGTGCTGCACAGACTTTCCAGTTTAAACACCGAGTCAAATCGACAGCTCAGGATATCATTGCTGGTGTGCGGAGTGAAGTTGGAGTGGCTCTGGTTGGCAAAGATCAAAGTACAGACTCGAGCCAAGGAGGTGTCACGTTTCCCTGTGCAAGTGACACGCGACCGGCTGTACAATACCAAGTGTAAGCACAGTGTATATGGTCACATTGCGATTGGCCAGCACTGTGGGGCTAGAGCAATTCACAAGCTACCACCCCCCCCCTTCCTAAATACTCGGAATAGGTCGAGTGGGCCAATTCCTATGAAGTTACATCACTGGTAACAGAAAAAGTAACTGATACAGACATATTTGATGCAAGTAACTCAAGGTCAAATTTCGAGCACAGCTGCGGGTATCATTCAACGCTCAACATCAACAGTACAAGGTCTCAAATCACGACAACTTGGCCATCTTCTCCTCCAGATCTTTGACCCAACCCTCCACAACCTTTGTATTGTTTCCCATAGATGACTCGCCATCTTTAATGGCACCCTCGATCTTCTCTAGGCCTTCCCTCCATTGCTTTATGTCGGACGCCATGTCCGTTTGCCGCTTCTCAATCCGGTCCAGTGTCTCGCTAGCTGTGGCTGCATCCGCGTGGAGAGCCCTCAGAGACCGAAGTCTATCTAACAAGGAGGGTAGCAACGGGGTTAGGTTCTCAATTGTCGGCAAAGTGCTGTAAAGCGCGTTGATCTTGGTGGTCTGCTCCGAATCCTCCGAGTCCGCCGCGGCAGGCGACGACGGCCCTGGACCCGCCGTGGCGAGAGCGTCCCTGGCCTGCTTCGCCTGTCTTCTTGACTTCTCAAGCTGATCAGCCTCCTGGGTCAATTGCCGTACTTTCCGGCTGATTGTGTCAAGGGAAGATGAAGACGCTTCCGACAGGGTCGACACCTGCTTTTGCAGCTTCTCTAATGTTGGCACGATCGCCCTTGGTAAGCCACTCGAGTCCAGCTCTGGCAGAGCCGAAGACCCGATACCAATCGCCTTTTCTAGGAGTGCCAGGCGTTGGTCGAAGTCTGCTGCTTTTGCAAGCGCATGGGTCTGCTCGTAAGACGGTGCATATGTTACCGTGTAGGTAGCCGACGACGCATCCCGAAGCGCCTCGTTGGCACCCTTCTCGGTTGTCTCCGTCTCCTGTCGAGGCATAGGCCTTAGTGGGCGAAATCCAAGGCCTTGGGCCAGGTTCTCTGGGCGTTTCGAAATCTCGTCCAACACCTGACTCAAAGACGCCAGCTCCTCCTCCTGCTGTCCCTCACTTGCCGCCTCGGGCTTCTTCTCCGCAACCTTTTGCTTGCCATACTCCTCTTTAGCTTCCTCAATTTCGCGCTTCAGCCGGGCAATCTTGCGCGCGAGGCTTTCAACCTCGTCCTCGTCGCTCAGATCGCCCAGCTCCTCGGTGCCGTCCTGAAGAATTCGCTGACGCCGGCTTGAGGCCTTGTAAGACTTGCGCTTGCCGTTGACGCGGTCGGAAAAGTCAACGTCTTTTGCATCCACTTGCGAGGGCATGAAGCGGGACCGGGCCTGGTCTATTCGTAGCCGGGAACGCGAGATGCCGTCTTCTGTCTCGTCATCTTCAAATTCGTGGTCCGAGTGGGACTGAAGGGTTGTCTGCCAGTTTGAAGTCAATACAGTGAATAATGTGGTAGATAAAGCATAGTGACACGTACAGGCACAGTCGATGTATCGTCTGTAAGCTCTGGAGTCTCGTAAATATCTGGCGCGGAGTCCTGGTCTGCTGTTAGGAACGGTCACAAACGCGGGCAGGGGGCAGAATCATTTGGGAGCTCACCAGATCCGGCAGGGCAGCATATTTCCTGTTGAGAGCCATGGCGAGAGCAATGAGGGTAATCTGCTTCGTCTGGACCTGCTGTCCACAGGAACTTTCTAATACAACCGTGGTTTCGTCTTCAACTTCTGCATAGGTAGTTTGTGAAGGCGAACGGATCTTGGAGCTCGGCGGGCAGACCCCTGAAAGTTGGTGCAAGACCGTGCTGCTACACGCGTTAGACACACTGTGTCGGGACCCCACTGTTTCTTTCGGTACAAAAGCTCGCCTAGACTCGAGAGCTTTACAACTTTTTTCATCCTTCCAAACCACCACACCGCGGAACTTCCACACTACCGCAAATGTAAGCTCTCTTCCCCTCCTTTTCCTTCCTCTGTGTTGTATGATGATCAAAAAAGCATGTATTACCTGAGATCTCCTTATGCTGTCACAAATTATCACCAAGATCTCTGATAATCAACACCAAATTCTCAAATTTGTTTTCATTTCGATGTGGAGACTCGCATGCTAATACAACTTGGGTGTGATCAGGTAGCCATGTCCACAGCAGTACCCAAGCCACCGAGCGGGCACTTCAATCTGCTTTATTTTGCCAGCGCGAATACCTTCACCGGTAAAGAATTCGAAGCATTGCCTGCTCCTCTGCCTGTGCGAAAACTCTTCGCGACGCTTGAGGAACGCTACGCAGGCATCAGGACCAAGGTCCTCGAGTCTTGCCTGATCACTATCAACCTGACCTACGTCGACGTCCCTGAGGATAGCCATGAGGGCGGCGCCGACGAGCCAGTGATCAACGAAGGCGATGAAGTCGCAATAATTCCGCCCGTCAGCTCCGGTTGAACCACTGTGCAAAGGCACCTTGGTCAATCAAACGTGATTTGTACTCAAGTACCGATTAGCGGCTCCCGTTCCGCCGACCCTTGTACTTCGTTCTGCGACCAGAACTTGAGGCACGCAGCTTGTGACGTCCAATTCCATCTCCAGAATCTCAACCGTTGTAGTTGCTGTCGCTTGTGGTACCTGCAGAGCGCCCTCATGGAGAATATCAGGAGGGCAACAAGGACTGCAAAGACTATGGTTGATGCAACAGAGATGATAGACGTGAGACTGGTGATGATGGAGACCTGACACCCCAATGGCCGCGTGCGAACCTCCCACCGCTCGCCCCAGTGCGGGCAGATGTCTTCATCATATGCTGGTGCAAGTGCGGGGACAGTGTAGTTGTTCGGTACACAGGACCAAGTCTACCGCGTGTCAGCACGCAAAGCTCCCTTTCGCAGTCCGTAGATTGATTCGGAAGCTTTTTCACGATCGACTCACAAATGGGCACCAGCTGCAGCGGTCCTCATCTAGACATGCCTTACAGTCTTGATGTTTCCAGCAGCGGAGAAGATGTCCGTCTGCTGAGCTGGGGTACACTGCCATGCAAGTGAAGACAGGAATATCGATACTAGAAGATAGAAAAATATACCGAAAAAAATATGAAAATTGGCACAAATTCTTCGATTTTGACCAAGGTTATGAGTGATGTTACACAAGCCTCTAAGCTGTGCGATAGGAAAGAGACTTACTATGGAAACTTTGGCTGGCTCACAGTCACACGGCGGGGATGGCTCAGGGCCGGAAAGCTGGTCGGCGTATGCCGGATTTATCGTAGGCTGGCGGCACATGGTCCCCTGCCACTCAACACATACGTCTGGGAAGTGAGAATACGACTATTGCAATGACATGAAATTGCTAGATGCTATTTGCCTGCCCCCCACGCCACCCAAGTAACCACTTTTCTATAGTAAACAGGCCAGAGGACCCAGAAGATCAACTTTTGGTATTCCTATCGCTCTACCCAGATGCAGCTATGAATGACCTCATCCACATGACTTCTCGTCTTCTTGGTGGAAGCGAAGCTTGCTTACATCTTCACTAAGCTTCTCGCCTTCCTCCTCTCTTCCTCAGTCAGCACCCACTCCATGCCTTCATCCTCACCCGCCGCCACAATCTCCTCCCACTCATCCTCTTCCATATTCGCAACCATAAGCACCTGCGCCGCCTTGGCAAATAACTCGCGCACGCCGTAGTTGCCACCTTTGGACACCACGTTGATGATCGCGCTAAAGTCCCTCTCCATACGAATCACACCGAATGCGTTCGCCCGCCCAAGGTTCTTCCACACGCGGTCCACTAGAACGCGCGCAAGATCACGCGCTGTCGTTTCAAGGAGACTTGCGTAAGTCTTGGCCGTCATGAGCCGCGCGATGGGCTTCATCAGCGCGTCCCAACCGTGCCCAAAGCGGCGACCCACTGCATCAAGGAGCTCGTCCTCGTCGAGGTCCTCAGCGGCGGCGAGATCGGCCAGCTCGTCCTCGGTGAGGGTGTAGTCAACATCGCGGAAGGTGTCGGCGAGGATGGGGCGTAAGCGTAAGCGAACCACTTGCTTAGCGAGTACCTGGAGGCCTTCATTGAGGAGCTCGGTGGTTTTGGAGGTGAAGGTCGTGAGGAGAGTGTTGAGGGCGTTGGTGACAAATGTGATATCGTGTTCAAAGGGGAATGAGTCCTTCAGTGCTGGTGAAGAGCTGATGCTGTTGGCGCGATCTGGAGAGGCGCCTAGGAAAGCGTGAATGATCTTTTCTAAATATTCATTCGACATGTCGAGGCTGTTGATTAGGACAATGAAGGCTATGATCTTGTCCTCTGGAGGGAATCCCCCTTGTACCACGGGTTTTGGATAGGACTCGTCTCGCATCTTTCTTTGGACCATGCCAACGAAGTCAGAGCCCAATACTCTACCGATAGTC
Source organism: Gnomoniopsis smithogilvyi (assembly GCA_027946515.1). Taxonomy (NCBI): domain Eukaryota; kingdom Fungi; phylum Ascomycota; class Sordariomycetes; order Diaporthales; family Gnomoniaceae; genus Gnomoniopsis; species Gnomoniopsis smithogilvyi. The sequence goes on from JAPEVB010000002.1 coordinate 5,668,538, forward strand.
GGCAATACAGATGCAACCGCATCCCTTTGTGAGGTCGAAAGTGTCTTCTGTATCACCGTATTGACGATGTACATAACATCGTCCACAGCAGATATTATGTAAGGTGGCTCGCTGTACAAATGTTTCTGCGGGTTGAGGGAAAGTCCAGTTGGCATTTCCTCCAGCTGGAATGCCTTCTCCACGGACCGCCGGAAGAAGAATGTGCTCATTACATTGTAAGGATTCGTGAGCTTTCCTGAGATCTTGCGGCTCAGATTGGATTTGATGAGGACATCAGGCGTGACGAGTGGTGCATCCCCTGTAGCTTCAGGGTCCTGCAAGACGTCTATCAGTGGTTGTCCTTGCTTTCCCAAAGTGACGGTCCGGCTTACCTTGCATTTCCCGGCAATGAACCGTGAGAACAAAGACCATCGCCCTAGCATTATAGCAATCTCATTGAGGATGGCGTCCACTTCTTTCATGTTGACGCCTTCATCCTCGCTGTTTCTTGGGTCATTGGTCCCGCCTCCTTGCGCTGGAGAATTGACTCTCGGTATGCCGCCCATGCCCTTTTGTTGTGATAAAAAGCTCTGTACGAGGAAAGAAAAAGGATAGCTCTTGACATCTGTCAGCTTCCTATCCACACCCCTCTCATCGCTCCAAGAGTCAAGAATGATGCCGCCTTGAACATCTGCCTCCATTTGAAGTCTCTCAATGACTTTGACCATCTTTCCAGTGCCGTAGTGTCTCTCCACCAAGCCACCGTGACTCTCAACAATCTGAGCAATATGCTCAAAGAGCTTTGTGAGAGCATTTGCGTAAAAGAAGCCGTCCTGTCTGCCATGGCCACCAGTACCTTCCTTCAGCGTCTGTCTCGCGGTGCCTGCTACTCCTTGACATACATAGCGGCCATAAACATCCAGCCCTACGTCCCCTCTTCCTATCAATGGAAACAACTTGAAGAATCGTGTGACCTTAGCACCGTCACCATCCTTTGCCGCCTTCTCGAACTCTCTCAAGAACAGGCCGCACAAGCTCTCCCTAGCGTTTTCGAGAGTGACCCATGGCGCATCCGGTATTTCTACGGTGGGTACCATAGCTGCTGCGAATCCACCGCGTATGATATCCTCGGGTACCCTACTTGCGCGGGCAATGTAGCCAGCCGCAGCCTCCCAGTCCTGCGGCGCGCCCATGCTCCAAACCACGCCACCAACACATGCCTTGAGCTCGGCGACCTGTTCAACGACTCGAAGTGTCTCCTCAACGCGTTGCTTCTCGAGGTCCAGCTCGCGCACCCTTCCTGACAGCCTTCCAGCCGTGTGGGCGGCACTGGCAAGCATGTTATTGCTGATGGAGCGTGTCGCAATGACCTGCGTGCCCAGGCCTGCACGCAGGTTGTCCAAACGTCCCAAGTCACGGCCGAGGTCGGTTTGTGCAGCAAGGCTGGCCTGGAGGCGGCGCACGAGGTCGGCTTCGCGAGTGTGAAGGGAGGCAAGGGCGGCGCGGACGTCGGCGGGGTTCGTAGCTTCTCGAATTGAGCCTTGAGGCAAGATTGGGGAGGCATTGTTGTCTCTTCGCCCGGTGCTGATTGTACCAGTATTCTGCGAGGGTGTCATGTTCGGCGGCAGTGGATCGCCATTCTTAGTATTGACGGTGAGGGTGTTGGTCGCCGACCGAGCTCGGCTCGTCTTGGAGGTCGTGGACACGCCATTTGCAAAGGCAGACATCGAGGCAGCCGTGTCGTATGGCGTCGCATGCCTGCTCGGGGGAGATAGTGTTCAGATTTTGGCTCTTGTCGCCATGAGCTATGAAAGTAGGTGTTGATATTCCTTCTGATGCTGTGACGAGGAAGGGAGCAACTGCTTCAATTAGGTGTCGATATTGGTCGGTACGTCGGAGAAAGTACCCCAAAGCTTATGTCATACTAGATCTACATCTACCTCTTTATGATAATAGACACCTGATTTTGACGGTCCTCTCTCTCGATCTCTAACATCGAATTGCTCATTTCTGTCATATTCGGGTTAATTGTAAAAGGTCTTTCTACATCGTTCATTTCACTGATATAGTCGTGATTTCATCACGGCTTCAAACTTTCAACGTCCGGCCTGGATGAAAAGTCAATGGTAAACCAACCGTCATGTTTAAAGCTTTATTGGCCTACTTTTGCGCACTTTGCTATATGATGATATGTATACCAGTCAAAATCGGACAGTGCCGAAATATGCGTCGCCATGTTGTTCGCAACAAAATGAATGTGTGTCGTCGTATTGAATGCCCGCGTATTTCGATGCCAAATACACTTCACGTGGGCCACGGACTGTTCAGCGCCATCCTTGTGGATGTATCTTGGATACGAAATGGTATATATCGCACAATTTGACTTTCACGCAGTCACACGGGTCATGCTCATGTTGTCGTACGTACAGAGGAAAGCAGAATAGCCTCAGTTGAGGCAGTTGATCATACCTCAATTGATCATACTCCCAGCAGACGCTAATCATACGATTGACAGTTTATCATATTATTTAAAGCCCTGTTTTCTACAGACGCCAGCCCTAGCGCCATGCTAATCAATATATACTTTTGAGTCATTGTAAGATGACCTCTATCACTATACAGCCTGACTATACCCACCTCCGAGCCTTTTCCGGCCATAAAACCACCACTTCCTCGCCTCATCCGCCCAGAAAACGCCACTACACAGCATTACCAAGCCCAATAAATCATAGAAGCTCAACGCCTCCGTCTGGAAGACCTCCTGCAGCCAGGGAAAGTAGATCACTAGTAATTGACCCGCAAGAGATAGCGACACAGCCCAATTGAACAACGTGTTGGAAAATAGTCCAACCTCGCCTCGGAGGATCGATTTCGACTCAGAGCGACAGGTCAGCGCGTTGAACATGTCAAACAGGACAAAACAAGTGAAGGTCATGGTGGTGTCGCGGCGTGTGACCTGGCCGTCATCGAGCATCTCATGCGTGTAGACGAGCATGGTGCCGAGCATGATGAGGAAGGCGGATTGGCAGACTCGCTGTATGAGAGCGCGAGTGAGCGCTGGGGCGCCGCGGCGCCGCGGCGGGCGTTTCATGACGTCTGGGTCGACGCGTTCGACGCCAAGAGATTGAGCGGGTGGGCCATCCATGATGATATCTGTGGGTTCATGATTAGCAAGAGGCCATGTAGAAGTCAGGGCACGACTACTTACTGATCCAGAGAATCTGCATGGGGTTCAAGGGTGACTTGAACCCCAGAACAGTGCAGATCAAGACCAAAGACAGGCCAGCCGCACTTGTGCTCAACTGGAACGTCAAAAAGTTCTGGATATTGTTGAAAATGCCCTTGCCTTCCTCAATCGCGTGCAGAATGGTCGAAAAGTCATCGTCCGTCAGAATCATGTCTGCGGCCTCCTTAGCCACATCAGTTCCATTCCTCCCCATAGCTATACCAATGTCTGCCTTCTTCAGCGCGGGTGCATCGTTGACTCCGTCGCCTGTCATCGCAACAATGTCTCCACGTGATTGGAGTGCACCGATGATCTTCATTTTGTGGTCGGGATTAGTTCGTGCGAAGATAGTGGTGTGCTGCATAGCGAGTGCAAGGTCTTCTTCGGATAAGTCATCAACGTCTCTGCCAGTCAAGACTGGCCTCACTGAGACCTGGCCGGGCCCATGCTCTCGAGGCGTAGCGATGTCCATTCCAAGTTGTTTGCCTATCGCCATCGCTGTGGTCTCTGCATCACCCGTGATCATGATCACCTTCACACCGCCACGCATGAGTTTTCTGATCGAGCGTCCAACACCTGCCCTTGGCGGATCACTCATACCAACGATACCAGCGAATGTGAGGCCTCTGTAGACATCTTCGGAGTATTGCGGGGTCGCGACCCCGTCGTTAGCAGGCGTTCCGCTCCGCTGGCCAGGTCCCGTGGACTTGCCCTTCCCAGACTTGTTCACTGGACCACTTGCAAACGCGATGACCCGCAACCCCTTGATCGCCATAGCCTCCACTGCCTGGATGATTTCTTCTTTACGTGACGCATCGAGAACGAATTCTCGACCGTGCTTTGTGATGTAACTATCACATGCTTCCAGGACTCTATCCACAGAACCCTTCATGTAGGCAAACTCTTTCTCGTTCTTATCGGACCCAATGGTGACTCCCATCCACTTCCTCTCGGAGCTGAAGGGAGTCTCAGATGTTCGTGGTCCGATGGAAGCGCGCACATCATGCTCGCGGAACCTGTCCAGAAGATCAAGCATGGCCACGTCTGTTGGTTGTCCCACCCAGCGTGAGTATTCATAGGCCTCGTTACGGCCCAAGGTTGAGGAAAGTACCGCCTTCGCAGCAGCACCGTTCTCTGTATAACGTCTTGCCAAGCGCGCATCGTTGGCAATATTTCCAATACGGAGGATGCGTAGCGTCGCGGCATCTGGAGCAGCCTCGGTTGCTTCATCATCAGAGTCGACATCAAATGCTTCGTCTGCACCAAAATACCACATTTTCGACGTCGACATATGGTTCATGGTGAGTGTTCCTGTCTTGTCTGAGCAGACTACATTGACTGACCCCAGAGTCTCAACCTTTGGCATCTTGCGTACGATCGCATTATGCCGGGCCATGCGATGCACACCGAGCGCGAGAGTGACGGTGACGATGATAGGCAATCCTTCTGGAATTGCGGCGACAGCTAGAGAGATAGATTCTGTAAAAATTTCAAGGTAGCCCTTGTGTCGGAACCAGCCAGCCACAGATATGAGACCAATGATGACAAACGAGAATTTGCTCAATTGGGTACCCAATTGATCCATGGACAGTTGCAGAGGCGAACGTGGGCTCTCGGTATCCGTGACACTCGTCGCAATGGCTCCAAACTGGGTGTTTCCGCCTGTCGCGAAAACTATGCCCTGTCCGTGACCGGACTTGACCAGAGTTCCCATGTAAGCGATATTGCGCCCTTCGTTGGCTTCATGGTCCCGACTGAACGCGCCAGCCTCTGTGCCAACTGCAAAGGTAGGTACTGGTAGTTGTAGACTCGATCCCCCAGCGCTCGATTTAGCCCCTGACCTGCGAGGGGCTGGATCAGCAGTAATTCGGACGGGTTCAGTTTCTCCGGTCAGATTCGATACATCAATGGTCAAATCTGCTGCCTTTGTTACGCGTATGTCTGCGGGGATCCGGTCTCCGGTCGTGAATATGACCAGGTCGCCTGGCACCAATGTAGCGGCCATGACTTTCGAAGACGTAGCTTCCAAGGCCTCTTCTGCTGGTGTGTTAGCCCCAGACGCCTCGGATTCTTCCGGCGCAATTTCTCCAGCGGTTTGCCAGCCTGGCGTACGGGGAGTACGAGGAGCCGCAGGTCCTTTTGTAGCTGAGGTCCTGATCAAGTGCGCATGATTCGGTACAAGATTGTTGAGAGCTTCGATGGATTTTTCGGAGCGATACTCTTGAACGAAGCCGACAGCGACCACGATGGTAACTGCAAAGGTGATACTGATGGCATCGTCTACGTTTCCTAGCAACACAGAAGCCGCTGCCGAGGCAAGTAACAGGAGAATCAGAGGCTCTTTGAACTGCCCCAGAAATCTCAACCAGAGTGGTTCAGGAGGTTCGTGAGGTATTTCGTTGGACCCATAGTCGCGGAGGCGTGCAAGAGCTTCGGAGGGCGTAAGGCCATGCGTCAAAGAGGTCCTCGCCCGAGTGGCAACTTCCGCTGGCGTTAGGTATGAGAATTCTTCGGCGACATTCTGTTACCTCAAAGGGTCAGTTCATGTAGATGCTGGTTCGACAACCCACCAGTCTGGGTCTTCGAGGGAGACTTTACCCTTGATTCGGTGGGCGTTGTCCGTGTGGGGGACCTTGCAGGCGTCCTGTTGCCTTCAACCCACGGCGATAGTTCAATGGCTTTGCTCGACTCGTTGAAGATGGGCAGGCTGGGGGAGTCGCCAGTGAACCTGTCCATGGTCCCGAGTGGTGCAGTTTTGTGGGAGATCTTGCTGGGATTGGGATGCTGAAGTCCGAATCGTCTGGATGCCTTGTGGTGATTCAATAGACCTTACCCAGCGCACTGGGATCGAATCTCAAAATCGAGGAATTGACCCGTCTCGAGAAGCTTAGTTACCAAGATGTCACAAGCCACAGCGAAAGAGGTTTGCGCAATGCTCTGAGCCGTGAAACGGTGACAGCCAGGCCGCATTTACATCCGGAGTATTGAACGATTACGGAGGACCGACACCAGCTTCATTGTTTGGCTTCGACGAGAATTCGGGACGGTGCTGAGGTGGAGACGTAGGAATGTTCGTAGGTCTTTCAAGAGAATGCATGCAAATAAGGTAGGTAGATAGATAGCTGTGTCTTTCGTTGGTTTGCTGACGACGTGTCCGAGAGCAATTGTTAGCTGCGACGTCAGTGGGCCTGGAAGTTCATACCCCTGCGTCTCGGCTGCGTGGCTCTGGGGTCTGACAACCTTGTCACCCAATGTAGCAGTACTATGTAACATTCGAGACGCACCCTAACCCTGCTGCGAACAGCAAACGGGGCCCGTGAATGCAGCCACCGACCACCCCTCCCACGGGCTCCAGCCACCTTGATTTGGCCCAGCACCGCCCATTCATGTCCGCCCGCTTGCAGCTTGCACCTCAAAGTTTACCGACCCAGACAAGTCACCGCACCACTTTCCTCCACACTCTCTCCTCCTTCCGTGGCTATCCCTAGCACCCCCGCGACCCGCTCCCACTCGCCGCGATTTCGCTTCAGCATCGTGCCTAGCTGATCGCAACTTTTTCATTTGCTTTATTGACGAATTGTCAGCCTTGTTGATACGCGTTGCGCTGTTTCCTGCTCTCGCCGCCATTGGTTTTCAGTCCACGCGACGACCCGCAACGCGAGATTGTCTCGTCGTGTCGTGTTTACGATCCGCGTCGTCGCGTCCGACCAGCATCGACAACTATACGGTTCTACTCGGGACTACTCCGCGATCGTCTCATCGCCCACTCGTCACTCATTAAAGTCGCTGCGACGCCGACGCGACCATGTTTTATTCGGAAGAGCTCTTCCAGAAGACCGGGCCTCTGGCCCGGGTCTGGTTGTCTGCGAACTTGGAGCGCAAACTGTCCAAGCAACACATCCTGCAGTCAAACCTCACAGAGAGTGTTGAACAAATCATTATGCCCACCCAGGCACCAATGGCTTTGCGCATGACTGGTCAACTGCTCCTCGGTGTTGTGAGGATTTACAGCCGCAAGGCCCGGTATCTATTGGACGATTGCAATGAAGCACTGCTCAAGATCAAGATGGTAAGCTGCGACTGTATAATCTTTCCTATATATTTTCTAACATGCCCCAAGGCGTTCCGCTCCTCAGGGAACAACGACATCCCCGTCAATTTGCAGGTGCCCAACCGTGAGGCTCTGCTGCTGCCGGATCGGATCACACCCTACGACAACCTGGACCTTCTTCCTGCGCCTGATGTCGACTTTCTCTTGACTCAGGATGCAGATCTGAGCTCTCAGCCATTGGGTCGCAAGGGTCGGGTGAGCCACCGAGACATTAACCTACAAGAGGACTTCAACAACAGTCAGTTTTTGATGGATGGAATGGACAAAGATGATGGACTAGCTCTTGCGAATGTGGACGACTTGGACCTGCAACTGGACTTCGGCATGGATATTGATGATCAACCCACAAGATTGACGGTTGAAATGGGTCGTAACGCTCCTGTTGCTAGAGGCGTGGAGGAGGATATGTTCAGCGAATTCGACCTTCCACAGACCGCCAAGGAGAGAGGCCACGACGAATCGACCGCTCTCGGATTCGGAGACGGTGGTATCCGTATCCATGATGATGATGGCGATATCGTTATGGGAGATGATGACTTTCAATTGAACCTTGGAGATCAGTCAGGCATGGGCCTGGCTGGACCGGCGCGAGCACGCATTTCCGAGTCTCCGCTCTCCGACATCGATGAGGCTTTTGCCAAGGAGATCGAACTTGAGTACACTCGAACCACAGATGTGTACGAGCCAACCGATGGCGACAACACCGTAACCCAAAAGGCGCCTCAGCGGTCGAAGAAGAGAAAGGCCATTGCACCGGATGAGCAAACGATGCTGACTGGCGCCGCGTTCAAGGAGCAGCAACTCAAGTACGACAATATCTTGAAGCCGCAAGTCTTCCTTCCGCGTGATCCTTATCTTTTGGCTTTGATGGAAATGCAGAAGAATGGTGGTTTCGCCGCCAGCATTATGATGGATGGTCTTGGTGCTACCTGGGCACCGGAATTGAAGGACTTGCTGTCTATGGACGTTATGCGTGGACCGAGTGACCTCAAGCGGAAGCGTGATAGCGGGATTGCGGACATGGGGTTGGATGGCGAGCTACTTGCTTCCAAGTCGCCCCGCCTCGAAATCAATGATGAGGAGGATCCTTTCGCTATCGGTGGCACCGATTTGGGCAACCAGTCCGTCGGACCAGACGGTACCATCCTGGAGATCCAAGGCGACGATGGACTGGCTATCCACGATGATGATGACGACACAGCACTTCCCAACTTCGACGATACGGTGGCACCTCTGGTACATCCCGCCGACAGCGGTCCAGTTTCTATCGGGACGAAGCACGCTGTGCATATTCTCCGTGATCTATTCGGCGATGAGGCCGCAAGCAATGCCGACAAGCGCAAGAAGACTTCTGTTGTCTTCCAGGATCTTCTGCCTGAGAAAAAGACCACCAAGGCTGACGCGACCAAGATGTTCTTTGAGTGCCTGGTTCTTGCCACGAAAGACGCCATCAAGGTGGAGCAACCTGAAGGTTCTCTGGGCGGCGCAATCCGGGTGAGAGGAAAGCGTGGCCTCTGGGGAGCATGGGCTGAGCGGGAGGCCGGTGGTGAGATCGATCAAGAAGAGGATCAGCCTGCTACTCCTACCAAACAACCTGAACCCGCGATAGCTCCCGGCTCCGCAACGGTTTCAGTCTCCGCATAGAGCGCCTGAGCATCGACCCCATTGTTTAGTGTTTTCTTCAGTCGGTCCCGTCTAGCAGCTTCTTGTAACATATTGGGTTTCTCATGATTGTGTCTGGGATCGGCTGGCTTGTGTTTTCATCATTTGGCCAAGTGGCGTTTTGGCGTGATGGCGAGATACCATATGCACATTGTCAGGTTTCTGTGGTATGGTTGGGTTATGCTTGCAGAAAAGGTGCTAGAATGGCATGTTGTGTATTTGCCCTGGGTTTGATTCTTCATTCGGTTCTTTCCTTGCTGGGACGGGAGGTACTTTTTGCTTGCCTGGCTTTTGGATATGTCGCTGGCACAGCTCGCATTGGATTCTGTAGACAGAGGCAATGCATCTCGGTCCTTGAGTCGAGATAAGTGTAGTGTCATTGCAACTACCAGCAGAAGAGAACAATTTCAAGCAGTATTGAAGGACTCTATTATGGAATTACACACAGACTCTCTCGTATAGTGATTGAAATGGGACAACATACAAGATGCCCAAGCCACGAGCAGTATGATATTGTCGTTGTGTTCCTCCAGCGCCCGGTAGATTGTGAGGACACAAAATGCCTCTCCCTTCACGCTGAGTTTCCCACCAAGAATAGTGTTTGCGGTTGGATCAACAAGGTTTGATGCTTGTAGTGACACCATGACAAAGTCGTTTGCTCAAAATTGCATGCCATGAGGCTACCACCACCTGTTCGAAGTGTGCAGCATGAAGACCTGTAGCTCCTTCAACTGGTTTAGTCCTCTTTGCAATCTCTGAAAAATAACATTGAAAGCTGGTTATTTGAATTGCTTTTTCATGCACTGAGAAGGTTAGCAATCTCGGCGAAATTGGTGGACTTGTAGCATGTCGTTGTATGCTGGGATGGCGTAGTAAAATCACGAGAAAGTTGACCAAGTTTACCTACCTAAGGTACTACTACTGGACCCCTGCCCCTGACGGAATTCTTCAACGGTAGACATTCAAGGCCCCCACATCCTCCCCTCTTGATGCTACCTTTACTGCCGGCAGCACGGCTGCGACCCGACTGCGGCTTGCTCGATCGGCGTGTCTGCTGTGTGCTTCTTCATTTGCCAATTGACATTTACTTCCCACTCCTCTTGCTCCTCCTCCTCCTCCTCCTCCTCCTCCTCCGCCGCAGTGACTTGGAAGCCTACTTGCGCACCTTACTTCTTCTGCTACCGACGAGGCTGCCAATTCGACCGAGCAGACGTCCAGTACCGGTTTCTGCTTGGGAAATCTACTGTTTCGATTCACGACTGGGACGCGCTCCGGCCAAGTCATCCCGGCTCTCAGTACCTTCTCGGCGACCTGACCGCGCCAACGCCGCAGCCTCCGCTTAGCCATTCACATACACACAACGCGCTTGTCCACTGTAATGACCCTGGAGTATATGTACATTGATTGGGAGGTGCTGTTGGACATTGTCTTTTGAAAAAGTACGGGTTCTTAACCCAGCGCCGGTCAATTTCGCGATTCCCGGAACGCCTCCCTTGCTTCACCGCCCTGCCGATCGACACTGCACGGACAGGATAGGGTACCTCTTACATTCCTGGCGAACCACAACTTACACAGAGCCTCAAAACTCAAGATGCCGGAGAAGCCCCTGACCGTCGCTGCTTACGCGGCTGGGGCCTCTCTGGCCGCCGCGACTCTGATCTACGTCTTTGCTCCTACATTCTTCCTCGACAGCGAAGTGTCCGGCTCCAGTAGTTTTCTCTCCAGCAGTAGCCGCAAGAAGGGAGTCGTGGGCCTCGTCAATCCGGCCAATGACTGTTTCATCAACTCCATCTTGCAGGCTCTCGCCGGGCTGGGAGACCTGCGCTTATACCTGATTCGGGAAATGCATCGGCGAAATATTGATGAGGCCTGGGTCTATGCAGAAGCTGTGCCTGAGGACTGGAAGGGCGATGGCGTGAAAAGGATCTCGCCCATAAAGAAAGATCTGGTCGCAGGCCAGCAGAAAGGGCTGGTCACGCTTGGCTTGAAAGAGATGCTGGACCAGTTGAACAAGAGGCCGTTACACAAGAAGACCATCAGCGCGGCCCCCTTTGTCGAGGTGCTGGAAAGGGCCTTCAAGCAGAATATCAGTCGGCAACAACACGATGCGCAGGAGTTCTTACAGGTCGTCGTAGAAAGGTTATGTGACGAGTATCACGCGGGCCACAGAGCAAGGAAGTATGCGAGGGCCAAGGTCGGCTACGAAAGCATGAAAGGCAAATTCCCAACTACTGACGGTGACCTCGTGCATGAGGATCTCGCAGCACTGCATATACAACATGGGCAAGGCGAGTCCACGACAGGGACTCAACCTGCGGCCTCAGTTGGCATTCCTGACGACGAGGATGAGGAAGGGTTCCCCATGGAAGGCAAGACAGAATCTCAAGTCGAGTGCATGAAATGCGGCTTCAAGCCCAGGCCGATGGAAACGAGGTTCTGCACACTCACCTTGTCAGTGCCTACGAATATGACATCCACGACGCTCAATGCTTGTTTTGATGGCCTCTTCAAGACAGAGTACATAGACGATTATATGTGCGACAGGTGCAGATTAGTGCATGCCCACGAGGTGTACAGTGTCGAGCTGGCCAGATCGACATCGGAAGAATCCAAAGTGCGCATACAAAAAGCTCTAGCCAAGCTGCAGCACTCAATAGAAACGGACCCGGAAAAGCCCCCAAAGGACGTCGAGCTGCCAGACAGCAAGCATGCACCGAGACGGAGGATTGCGCGACACACCAGGGTCACACGCTTTCCAAAAATATTGGCTATCCATCTCCAACGCTCTATTTATGCCGGACAGGCCCTGAAAAACTCTGCAAAGGTCGCATTTCCCGAGAAACTGCCACTGGGCGGCTTGTTACTTAGGAGGAATTACAAATTACTCGGTGTTGTGGCTCATAAAGGGGGTCACGATACTGGGCACTACGAATCTTTCCGGAGGCAGAATACCTACCCACCCTTCTCCAACCCGACCACTTTTCAGGCCTCTGGTGTGTACAGCAAGACGGCGACACCCGTGGCGACACCACAGTTGCAGGCCCTGGCTAAATCAGGAGAAGATGACACGCCCATGTCGGCCACGCCAGACCTTGCCTCCCCAGCGTCCGCATCAACACCTTCCCTCGAGTCAACAATGCCTTTGAACGGCAACGCTCGATTTTCTTCAACTAATGGTCCAACGTCGGCTCCACGCGAGACCACGGCCACCGGCAAGGATGGCAAGGAGCGCAAGGACTCGGACACCAACAGCCTGCGCTCAATAGCGGCATCGGCAAAATCAACAATCTCAAAAATGTCACCATCGAGGCGCAGCGGCAGTGGCAGCGGCGGCAGCCGGACAACCACGCCTGTTCCCAACGGCAACGCCGCGAAGCCGCACAAGAAGCGCAAGACGCAGGAGCGCTGGTGGCGCATCAGCGATGAAAAAATCAAGGAGGCCAACACGCGGGAGCTGCTGGGTATGCAACGCGAGGTGTACCTCCTGTTCTACGAGATGGAGCGGGATGGGCCATAGGACGGACATGCCGTGCGACCAGATATGATGCGGGGCGGTGAAGGAGCCCCCTGTGCTACCGATAATGAGGAAGGCAGCGCGTACTTCCTGAATGGGATGTACCACGATGACCTCGACGGCGACGATGTGGAAGACTATCTCGAGACGCACGGCTGTCTACCTCGCTTGCGTGTCTGGACCGCTGGACTGTTACACCCGCGCCGACATTCTCGCGATCTGTCTTGGGCGGGACTACATGACTTTGCTTACAGCCCCTTGCATTGAGCGTTGATGCCATGGGAGGAAAATATCAACAAGAACACACTGTGCCATTCGACTCGAAAAAGCAGTGCCGAATGCGACAAGCTGGCCACCGCAGAACGGATCAGATCAGGCACAAGAGGAAGACTAGAGGGCCCAAGGAAGAAGAAGAAGCTGGCGGGCATAGAATGGGGCGGCCAGCCAGGAAGAGAACGGACCGGATCGGGACCAGACCAGTACTGCCTACAAGCTTAGCTGATGAGTGCTGTACATAGATCTGTCTGCATGCATGAAATAGCGCTCGAAATAGTGAGATATCCAGAAGGGCTAGTAGTTTCGACTGGCCGTCAAATGTGGAGTGTCTATCGATTTGGCGTCTTGTCGCCTATGCATGTGTGCGGCTGCGGTGCAGACTCACTCTCATCATGGTGGTATGTTATCTACAGTAGTACTTATAAAGGAGATGATAGGTCAAGTCGGACTCCATGATTGCAAGCACATATCTTAGTCTACTCAAGGTCTTCGCCTTTGTTAATCAGGTTGCCACGCAGTGCTCGTGACCAGTTCGAAAATCCTTCGCGTCCACAACAGGTCTGCGGATTTGGGATGCATCGCGGGGCTTGTCATCACTATACTACCTACTAGATGAGGACTAGGCTGATATAGATACCTAGCTCCTGGACTGAAAGAAGAAAGTCTACATCAAGGCGAAAGTAGCCACAAGAAACAGGGTATACATTGCTAGTCTTAGTACCTAGAAATCAATGCAGTTGGCAAGTAACAGTCTCAGCCTTACAGCTTGCGTGATTTTGCTTGTGGACGCGAGTCGATTCAAGCCCCGTTGCAATTTCGTTGGAACGACTCTCGGAGGCTCGCCGATGCACGCTTTGAAGACTTGGCTGCTCGAGTACTGGTGGACAATTGCTTGAAGAGGATGAAAGACTGGACGTTCCTTTGCAACTTGGGCCCCAATTATCCGACGGCCAGGTCCAGTTCAGGCCTCAAGCCTTGAGTGCACCATATCAGTGATCCAATGTAGACGCTCGGTACTGCGCTGATTACTGTGACAGGGTGACAGGCACGCAGGCTAGATTAGTTTGACCTCGGGATGTTCCGAATAGGTACTGCTAGCGCCGGTCGGCGCCATTAACAAAACATTAGACGAAGATATCTCACCTGTCTGAGCCCTGGCCAGTCTCCCATCATCCCCTTCTTATTCCACAATGCCTTATATCCGCGGCTTCGCAGTCACCGGCTATTCGGAAGCTGGATATCCACTTCCCAACCTACGCAGTCGGAGTATCGGAACATGACCGTGACTTATCCCCACAGATTCAGCCAAAAGAAGAAACAAATAGAAGAAATGCACGCTTATGAGCTGCCTATCGCCGTTAGCGCGTTTTGCCAGCTTCTCGCAAGGTGTGGAAGCTCCCAAACAATCGGGTTTGGACCTGAGTCTTGGCAGCTGCAACATCTGAGCTGAAGATGTTAAATGCCAGCCTTGCCTTGGGCGGATGATGAACTGCGGCGCTTGTTCCACAACTGCAAGATGTTTTCCTTACCGAATGCTTGTTGCACGCCTGGTAGTTGGGTCGGAAGTTGCCATCGGTCCCCCTCCCCACACTTGGATCGAGCGGCCTTTTCGAGGTCGACACGCCTTCTTCGCGGACTACACCGTCCTGGGATCATGTGTGTTGAGAGGAGCCGAATTCAGCCAAATGACCGAGTGGCTTCGGTGCCGATTGAGGCGAGACACACCTGCTTCGATGCGAGCCAGTACTGTGTTTGTCTAGCCCGGGGAGAAGTTCATCGGACCGAACGGCAGCATGGTTGTAAAGTGCAGTCCAAGAGCTGCGCAAAGGAAGGATTATACAGGCTACCGAATCCTTCCTACTGCGTACTCCAAATTGCAAGGGAAGACCAATCCTTCCGATGTGAATACATCACTCGATGTTTGAAATGCTTGTGGTGGGTCGGCTGCTCATCTGTGTGATCTGCCAGTCACCGTCATCCTTCTATACCCTAGATTATTCGCGGCCGCTGAGAGTTTTTGAGTAGTAGACCTTGACGACGCCCTTATCTCGAGTTTCCCAAAACAGCAGAACATTGGACCAGGGGAGAACCAACACCTCCCTGCATGCGCAGCTGCAGGGAGGCCCTTGTCGTGGAGAGAAGGCTTGTTTTGTTGACTCGCCTCCTGCCGGCTTGGCTCGCATGTATTGCGCCCAGGGTAGCAGCAGCGCGATGGTGCACACCTGCGCACAAAAAGCTTCTAGAAGCACTCCAGATGCGATGAGTTTCCCGAGAGAAGCCGAGTAGAGCTCTCTCGCAAGCAGCTCTTATCGCGGTGAATCAGAGGTCACGGACGCACACTGCGAGGCGATCCTCAGAGCGTCGTCTGGACTCTAGATAGACACTTGAAATTTTCCTTCCATTCGAATCGCCGGGCAAGGATGAGAGGGCCAGTCGCTGGTCGGAAAGACGGGTAATATGTGAACTCAAAGAACAGGTGGGTCCAGAAGCCGACTGGGTGGCCCCGAGAGGGAAGGCCGTCCGTAAGGGTGTGGGACGACCTTCCGATAAGGACTGCTTTCCAGGAAAGTATACGCATCAAGATCGATTCTGGTTGGTCACCGACGACAAGTCGAATTTACCAACATGCAACTGCAATCAAGTCGAGCAAGTAGCGTCGTCCTTTTGGGGGGCACTAGGGAAGTGCTCTGGTGATGAGACTTAAACCCCCCCTCCCGTGAGGTCTCTCTTCTTGTCGTGCCATGGTCCCACTCCTTCCTCCATTCTACGTCTTGGCATCTTTCCTTTCTTCGACGTCTCTATAACCATCAACAAGGCCTCATCAAGATGGCTGTTGGTACTTTGGTCGAGCCCATAGCCGATCCCCGGCTGCCCTCCTATGCCGACGCCGGCACAAATGAGAAGACCGACACCGTAGGCGAGATCACGGAGCGTACCTGGGGATTGCGCGCTCGTATCGATCCTACCGTCACCTTCGAAGAATACCAGTAAGCTGGTTCATTTGTCCAGTGTTGACCGCTTCCCGCGTGCTACACTGGTCGCAGTTTTGCCCCTTCTCGCAGCCAAGGGTTTTAACACGCATTGACAGGTATTGGGCTGAACTCCAGCGTGCCGAAGAACATGATGACAATCAAAAATATGTCTTGGAGCGTGGTCCCATGACCTTGAAGAAGGTCATCAAGAATCGTTTCTCCAAAGGTGTCCACCAGGAGCGTGCTGAGAAGCTGGCCCGGGAAAATGCAGCTCGCACTGAGGTAGCTGGCGACGAGAAGCAAATCGGCAGCCCCAGCAGCGGAAGTGTCGGAGAGGATCCGGACTGGAAGCAAGCAGCTCGAGCCATGCGCACGGCATCTTGGGGAACCATCTTCTATGTTATCACCACCGATATCCTCGGCTGGGCTAGTTGTCCGTACGTCCTCCACTCAGCTTGATCCTTTTCCACACTTTAGGAAGCTGACTGAGCCATATACAGATACGTCTTTGCAAACGTCGGGTTCGGCCTCGGTGTCAGCATGTATGTGCTCTTCGGACTAGCAGCTGCTTTGTCTGGCTGGATGATCTGGAAAGTATACCTCGGCCTCGACTCGCTTCGCTATCCCATGCTGTCTTTCGGAGATACGTATTTTCGTATTTATGGTCCATTCTGGCGGCATTTCATCAATGTGTTCCAAGCCATCCAGCAATTCTTGACTGTTGCGTAAGACTGCCCCTTCCACGCTCTGCTGATGCGTCACATTTCTGCCAGATGCTCCGCTGGAAGTCTTGAATTGACCTTTGTACAACAGAGTCCTCATCCTAGCAAACTCGATGATTATTGCACAATGGGATCCGACGATGTGCTTTATGGCGACCATGATCATCTGTATGGTTATCGGCATTGTTCTCGGATCCATTCGTAGCCTGCAGCGCCTTGGGTGGCTTTGCAACGCTTCGGTCTGGATGAATGTTGTCAGCTTCCTGATCGTTATGGTTGCTGCCGCCAACTACGGCGTCGACTACAGTGTCATCACCAACAACACACTGATCAAGACCATCGGACCGGTCAGGACTTTCGCTGGACCTCCCCCAGACGCCTATCAACAGTCAGCATATGGTAAGATCTCTGCCACATTTTGAGAAATCGAGATCGACAAGTCTGACCTTTTGTCTCTAGGTACCGCGGCAACCATGAACGGAATTAACAGTATGGTGTACTCGTACGGAGGTGCTCTCCTTTTTGTGGCTTTCCTTGCTGAGATGCGACATCCTTGGGACTTCTGGAAGGGCATGCTGGCCGCCCAATCGTTCATCATGGTCGTCTATATCTTCTTCGGTGCCTTTGTTTATGGGTACTGGGGCCAGTACTCAGGATCCAACATCACCCAGGTCACCGCCATGAAGGGATTGCAGACAGCGGGTAACGTTTTCGCGCTGCTCACAGCTTTCATAGCTTGTTTCCTGTACTTCAACATCGGCATGAAGACTGTGTACATCGAAGTCTTCCAGGAAATCCTCCACTTTCCGGAAATCACGAGCAAGAAGGGTAAGTGGATGTGGTATTCACTTGGTCCCATCTATTGGGCGCTTGCCTTCATCGTCGCCGCTGCTATCCCCAACTTGAATGTCATCTCGTCACTCGTGGGCTCCCTGGGCATCCTCAACTTCACCTACACCTTCCCAGCTTTCATGTACCTGGGCTACCGCATCAAGGCGGACGCCGTGCTCCCCGGCGAGGGCTTCGACCCGGTCTCGCGCGTCACGACACGCCACGACGAAGGATGGAAGCGATGGGTCCGTGGGTTCAAGGTCAACTGGCATATGAACATTCTGTCCCTCCTGTATGGCTGCGGTGGCTTGGCATGCTGCGGAATGGGTGCGTGGGCCGCCATTGAGTCTTGCATTGCTGTGTTTGGCCCTGGTGGTACCGTGGCGACCTCGTTTGGCTGTGCAACGCCGGTCTAAGTGGGGACGAGAAAGCCGTTGCTAGAGTCCGAAGGCATGCGAGGAATTGAAGTCGTGATGAAGTAGGTTGGGCATCTCTGGAAGGTTTGTGGAAGAAAATAGTCAACGCACCTATACAGAGTATACTTTGTCTTCTCAGTGAGTCTTCATCAGATAATTAATAGACTTGTGGTCCACTCCACCATTTGATGTTGACTTGTCAAGTGTTTGCGTCGCCGGGGTTGTATGACTGCCATGGAATCCTTTTTGGGCAAGACAGAGGGAAAGAAAGGGGAAGGGAACTTTCGGAGAGGGAGGAGGCCGATTGAGGCATCTTGACATGCTGCCTTCCCGGTTGACTCAAAGATTAGGTAAAATATCCGGCGAGCCCCAAGGAGAAGGTACTCCCGTCAGCAGTTGTTACGTGGGTCCATCTTAGCACGTCGAAATGACTGGATTAAGTCCGACGGGCGTAAGCTATGACCCAATGAGGTAATAAAAGTCAGCAACTTCAATTCCATCGCATGAATTGATAAGACGGGCCAACAGCGGAGGCCGTCCGGGTTTGCAAAGGTTTGTGTGCTTGATCCTTGATTCTGAATGAGGACGCTTGCTGGACGTCTTTTCATCGGTTGGGGGGGTGGTGGAGGCCTGTCTGGAAAACAGTACTACTTTCTTCGCTTCTCGATGCGTCGAGCTGCTAATTAGACCCAGTCACGACTATATATTATGCCATGCTTTTTTTTATATCGAAGGCGTAACTGTACAATTTGGCTATGCTAAAGACTATTAGAGGTCAATTCTATGAGAATGGCTAAGGTACAGAGGTGGCAGTTGTCATATACTTTATGACTGATTGAATTTCGAGGCCTTCCCGAGCTAGAAAGTGAGGATAATGATGGGAGCCCTCTTATGGCCCCCTTTTTTCTTCTTTTTTTTTTTTTTTTTGGGAATGATCACACGGCCAAAAAAGAATATGATGATTAGTCTTTGAATCCTGATCGCGAGAACCTTTCCAAATCAATCGTAGAATCGTCGTGATCTCTCAGCACCTTGATTTTCCCCCTTAAACTCCCCCTTCTCGCCTCTGCCTGGTCTATCTTACTCCTTCTCCCTGTCGCATTCCTCGCCTGTTCCATCGTCCGCGCCAGCAATCCAATGGAGCTGCGACTCGCATCCCCAAACGTCACCGTGCCAGGACTGGGTGTGTCAGGGCTCCAGTTACTCGTCGTCGGTGTCGTCCTGTCGGGAGATCTTGCCGACATCAGCGACGGCGTCGGCCCTGACGCGCTCGAAGCGTTGGAGTTGCGCCTGTGAATACTCATGGAACTGCCGCCTGCGGTGGTGAAAATTCGAGCGAGTAAAGAGAGCCTCGCCTGCCCGTCCTCGGCCTCCTCGACCGTGGCTCTTATGCTGCTTGATACGGGTGGATACGGCGTGCGTTGGAATTGTTTCCCCCACGAAGAAGACGACGAGGAGACGGTCTCCAGTGGCGAGGGTGCGTGGCCACGGCGCTCTGAAAGGTTGTCTTTCTTGCGGAAACGGCTGATGGAAAAGGGACGCGAGAGTGATGATGAGCGAGAAAGTGTCGAGTCTACGGTGGTGGAGCCGGTGCTGCCATGAGTGCTACCACGGGGGCTGGGGGTGAAAGCTGCATTGCTGGTCTGATGTTTGCTGTCCCAGCCCATATGCTTGGGTATGGGTGATAGGACATCGCCTACAACGTCCCCCTTCCCACTTGGCGACCAGAGGGGGCTGCTTTTTGCAATAGCTACGGCGCTATCGTGGTAAAGCTCAGCGACAGTGGGTTCCATCTCAAACTCCAACTCGGATACCTCGCTGGAAGATGAGCTGTGTATTTCTCTCTCACTGTATGCATCCCAGGATTCTGGTCGACCTGTATTCGGCGTCCTTTCTTCTGGCGTCAAGACCCCGACGTCGGCAGCAATGAAGCCAGAGAGCTGTAATGCCTCTTTGACGACTATAGGGAATTCCTCTTCGTGCGGAGAATTATCCTCAACAGGTGGGGGCGCAGGCGCAGGTGTAATGTATCTTGGAGCCGCTGCGAGTGGGGTGATTATCTCATGTATGCTTTCCACGTAGGATTGAGAACAGGTCGATTCTGCAGGCTCATCATCTACCGGTTCCTCCACAATCTCGTGCCAATATAGGCTGAGGCTCGATTCCGAGGAGCAGTCTGACAATTCTTCCTGCAATGTTTGAAGCTGATATTCACTGTCTCGTCTTGGGCCGTAGTCAAGGCCAGTGAGCTGTCGTATTTTTTGCGTCGAGTTATGAAGGCTCGGTGTGTCTGTGGAGAGACTGGTCGTCGGGCTCATGTTCCCTGTCAACTTGAGGATCTTCTGCACACTCGACTTGGTTTGAGGCGACAGGATTTCGTCTGGCGGCACCGCAGGAGGAGAAATAATGCTGAGCGCGGCGGGCAAGGTGTGCCTGTGGACAAATGGTGGCCGTGGATCCGGTCCCTCGGTAGCTTGTGCAATCCTTCGTTCCAATCCGGCTGTGCTTGACACAGCCCTAGAGGCCACAACCGTGGGTTTCAAAGGTATTATAAGATCTGCTTCCAAGGCTGAAAAGAACAATTTCCGCGACCTCAGTGTCATTGGGATCATGTCATCTGGGCCGAGGCTTTGATGGAGTCTGACAGACCGGGTCGAGGACTCCACCTCCCAGTCGAACATGACCGGATCATCATGAGTGCTGGTTTTCGGGGACGACAAGGCCTGACTCACCTCTGACGTGAATACCTGGCCGATCTCTGACGTTAAAGAGGAGGCCACAGATCTCGCACGTAGAGGTAGAGAAGGCAGCGGCTTGCTAGCATATTCTCTGACGTGGGCAGGAGGTGAGTGAGAACTCAACCCGTCCATGTCGCCAGGCATCATCACCCATTGCTCAGTGGGATCCATATCTCAAAAAACTTTCCGAAGTCTCTCAAGCAGGTAAGAGAAGCAAAAAAAAAAAAAAAGGCCATTATAACACTGTGTACTTTTGAATTCACATGTTTTTTTGAAGCAGCAGCCCAACATTCCGAGATGACCGCACATACAAAGAAGCGTGGGACGAAAGTCCGCTTTCAGCCGTTGTCACTTGACGACTAGTTTCTGGTCCGTCTGGTCCGTCTAGGGAAAAGATCGCAAAGACGGGCCACACTTGTGTTGCCCCTCACGCGCTTGGATGCGCCTCGAACGTGGACTGCTGCCCCGTAGAAAGAGATAGTCATCAAGAAGTTGCTCATGATGGTGTGCGCGCGCGCGTGGTTGCAACGCGGCTCGCATCGCGACCCTTCGCCGCGCATTTTATCAGCCGAGACCCCCAAAAAGGAATCTATGCGACTTCGCAACATAACAACAGTCCAACCTTCAAGTCATTGACGAGATAAAGCTAGACTCATGTTGACATTGTGCTCAAATTGACCATGGAAAGGCACATTCGCGTGTGCGTGTGGAATTGACACCTGAGTCCAGCATGACATCCCAGGATGAAGTTTTGGACAGAGCCAATGTCAATGGAGAATGATGTACCAAGCACGGCGATGACAGGAATATCATCCATAGGCTGTACTGCATCTTAAAGTGCTGGTTCCTGTCTAGGACATGATTTATACTTTGCTGACTCAGCATGGGTAACTCGAGCCGATTCCCAAGGAGATTGACGTCTTCTTGCAACATTCTGCTGATGAAAGTGTGCATAGTGCGTAGTAAACTCGAAACACTACGAAGGAAGCCAATTGGGAAGTCGAGCGCTCGGCTATCGGTGTGTCATCACTGTAACTGCAAGACGCTACGATGAAGTTTCTTTTTGGGATGAAATGCCTGAACAGATACGACTGCTCGTCCTGGCTGCGTGAGGGTCAGCACGATCCATTGATGCGACTAAGTAGTGCTGCGCTCCACTCTCGGCATGTCCGCCGCCAAAATACAAAGCAACGCGACATGCGCGGCCTGCGTACGATCAGCCCGCCCAAATGTCGGAGATACTTAGGACTTAAAAACGACATCGGCTGTAGCTTCAAGCTCACAAAACTGATCTCGACGTAGATAATTTTGTGTCTTGAACCTCAGCTGCGGAACACCAAGTCAGTCGACACGTGGCAAGTGTCTTAGCTCTTGGCACAATACCTATAGACGGGGAGTTGCTTTCGTCGAACCCATTCAACCTGTTTTACCAACTTGTCTACAACGTCCTGCCTTTCCAACTGACGGCATACTCTTGGGAAAGTCTCCTAGAGACCCCAGCATGATGGCCTTAGAAGAGTGTCCTAAGATCGTCGAGCTGAATCTGGGTATAAAAACAGCTCAAGGGACTTTGAACGAAACACTATCACGCCTGCCTAGGTAGTAAGCTGATGCCCTCTTTTTTCGACTGAGTAAGGTGAACCACAATTGGCAAATCCTTTCGAGTCTGACGAGCCCAATCAACCAAGCCAATGCCGAGGATCACACACACAGCCTCAGAAGAAATAGACTATATGGTCCTAGTAAGACCTGACAACCTGTCAGCCGCTCTGAGCGCAGCTACCAAAAGACGGAAGGATTCTTGGAAAGTATCAGTGCTTAGGTACATCTATTGTGAATATACCATGGTACAAATCGTACCATAAAACAAACATACACAACGGATTGCAAAACAAATCCAGGACAGGAACACGAGGGTGGTATGGCTAAGGTACTGTGTGGCACCGTGTGGCACCAGGAGACGGCAACGGTAGCACACGGCAAGGCTCTGCCGCAGTAGTTCCACTGACAAACAGGGGTGGCCAGTCGTTGCGGCACATGGTGGGCCGGTCCGGGACGCCCTTGCAACCCACATGCAGCAGCACATGCACCTGCAGCATGCAGCTGTTACGATCCACTTTGACATTTTGCAGCTTTCGACACAAGACGTCAAAGCTTCGTGTCCCTTTCTCCCTCTTGACATTCATCCACGCTGTCCAAGCTTGGGCCCAGATCTGTGGAAGCGTGGTTCCCTCCCCCCCGTTACAATGGCGGTGGGTTCTCCATCTCGGACGAGCGTCATCTACGGTTTCGGCGCCAACAATTCATCACCTTTTCCAAACTCTCCCGCGGTCGTCCTAGTCCTGGCTGGTCTGGACTCTTTCTGCATTGCTATGTGACTGTGGTACAGATCTTCGACGTTTTTTTTTCCTTCCTTATTTCTGTTCTTGGATGAGCTGGCAACAAACATGCCCATGCCCATGCCCATGCCCATGCCCATGCCATGCCTTGCCCCAGGCCTGGGCCTGAAACCCAACACGCCAATGATGTGGTGCGTCTTTTCGAGTCAGCTAATGTAAATCCTGCACTGAGACCTTGGGTCCTCTCTCTGCCTCACGTTGGAGCTCCCAATGTTATGAGTGGATGCGTGCCCAGCGGAATTTGACTGCGCCATGGCAGTGTACGAAGCTTGGCCCACCGTGAACCATCCACCTCTGACAAGAACCTCGCACTCCAACTCATCAGCTTGCGCATAGATGGTAAAATGATCGTCCCAGGAATTTATTGGACAATGGTGCGATGCTCACTGGGATTCGGTTTCTGCTGCCTAGTCCGATGTTCACTTCGGATAATTTGGATCAAGATTCTGATCTAGGCTGATCCTTATAGGGGGACTATCCTTTACCACATCAACCGTGTTCTGTTTCTGATCTTTGTTCCCGTTTCGCACGGCCTCGCCTACACTTGAACTAGTTGTCCGGTTTTGTTTGACTCTACCCCTACTGTGGTAAAATTTCTAAACCACCACGCTTCCCCCTTGACTACAAATGTCTTAAATCAGCTTTCGGGACAACGCAAGACCTTTCTTTATCGCTGTTTCCGACTTACAGTGACTGTCTAGCCGATCCCAATCTCACACCTATTCTTACCCCTGTCACATCATCGTCGTGCTCACTCAATCTTCATTGTCTATCGCGTACGTACGTAACCGAAGCTTGTGACAGCTTGCCTTTGCGTCGAGTCACTGTAAGACAGGTCCGTGGCGCAGCAAGAGTTACTATTGGCTTCAGCTCGCACACATTCAAAGAAGCTGTGTACAGTACTACCTATTCATACACACATATACACAAACAGCAACTCCACGGTGCCACCTACACAAAGAGAGGACCTGGCCACCAGTATGTGCCAGTCGCCCAGCAACATCTCATCATGACATTCTTACGAAGGAGGACCGCGCGAAGTCCTACCAGGCTCGCCATGTTCCACTCGTTCGCGCGCCCCTCGCGGCGCTTCGTCCTCATCACGCTCTCGCTCTTCCTCCCTTTACTTGTAGAAGCTTTCCTGCACTGGCGCAAGTTCGACATACCCAAACCCCACGAGAACACCGACCCGCCCTTCTACACGGGTTGCCAAGAGCCTGACATCCAGGCGCAGGCGCAGCCCCGAGAAAATGCGGCTCTGGTGATGCTCGCGCAAAACTCTGAAATTGATGCCGCACGCCACACCGTACAATCCGTTGAGGACCGCTTCAACCGCTGGTTTCACTATCCCTACGTCTTCCTCAACGACCAGCCGTGGGATCCCGAGTTCATCCGCCTGATGAACGCGACGGTCTCGGGCGAGGCGCGCTTTGAGGTTATTCCACGCAGCGAGTGGACGTACCCGGAATGGATGGATCAGGACGCCGCGCGCCAGAGCATCTTGAAGCAGGGTGAGCAGGGCATTCACTACGGTGGACGCGAAGGCTACCATCATATGTGCCGCTTCTTTTCAGGGTGAGTTTTCTACTCGTTTTCTTGCACACCACACCCCCCCCCCCAAAACACATAACTATATAAATGACAATCCGCCCACGAACTACCCTGCCCTTGCTTGGGGCGCTACCCCCAAAATAGCACTTGAACCGAATGCATGGATGACCGGCCCGAAATGATAGCCAGCATTTTGTCTTATTCTTGCGCGTCTTTTGCTAATAGATTACCGTACCTTGCAGGAAATTTTATACGCTTGAGGCCTTGCGCCCGTACAAGTGGTACTGGCGGCTAGAGCCGAATGTCGACTTCAGTTGCAGCGTAACTTATGACCCATTTGTGGAAATGGCGCGCCACAAGAAAGTGTATGGGTGGACGATTTCGCTCTGGGAGGAGCCCAATACATGCCCGAGTCTGTTCCGGCACATGAGCGATTTCAAGGAGAACCACCACATTGCCACGACCAAGCTGTGGACTGCGATGATGCAGGCGAGCTGGCTCCCCTATCCATTTCGTAGGTGGTTGGGTTGGTTGCCGCTGCATGATCGGTATGGCGACGTGTGGAGCTTGTGCCACTATTGGAGCAATTTTGAGATTGCCGATCTGGACTTTTTTCGTGGCAAACAGTATCAAGAATTATTCGAGTATCTGGATGCAAAGGGAGGGTTCTACGACGAGAGGGTAAAGCTCCACCCCCCAACACACACACACACACACACACACGCACACCGCCCGCATTGCACAATCCGCGAGTCGTATGACACGATGCTAATATACCATCTTTTGCAGTGGGGCGATGCAGCAGTACACTCCCTGGCGGTAGGCATGCTTCTGGAGCCAGAACGCGTCCATCATTTCAGCGATTTCGCCTACCGGCACGACAGCTTCCAGCAATGCCCGGCCAACGCGGCGGGGCTCCAGCTGCAGGGCTCAATTGCCCTGGGTGACGCGTTGTTTAGCGACGAGAAGGACGGCGGGATCGGCTGTCGTTGCAGTTGTGACTCGAGCAAGACGATCAATTTTCCTGGGTATTGCATGAATAAGCTAAGGCAGCCGACTCGACCGGACCGCCCGTGGCTGACTTGGTTCCTGTGAGACTTAAGGGAAGTGCGATGTTGACGGAACTGGGATATACTTTGACTTTCGTCGGGGGGCGTTGGATGGAAACTGATACCCATTTGTTTTCCTTTGCGGAGTTTGGAGGGCTCGGGTTGGATTGGATGGTGCACAACAAACAGAGGCATTGGCAGGGGCATCGGCATGGGCACGGCTAGGCGTTAATTAGACCAGTTTTGCAATATACGCACGATCATCCAAACGCATGCAGTAATGCTTCATGTATGCAAAATGGTGAATGCTTCCTAAACTCCTAGTATTCGAAAAATAGAGCCTGGTATCACTTCAATGCATTGCAAGAACAAATACTCCGCATCTAAATAGTACTCCGATACAGACCTGTCCCTTTCTATGATCATCACAAGTGCCCATATATCCTATCTCACGTTACGACCCGGATGACCCTATTCATCGTCGTCCTCGTCGTCCTTGTATCTGCCCTGATAATCTCCCAACAGGATGTCATCGACGGCCAGGCCCGTGTTAAGGTTCCTCAACCACTCCGTCTCAACACGGAAAAAGATCCACACCCATCTTCGGAACACCTCTAGAAATTCGATGATGAATATCGATGCCTCAAAATCCGCAATATGATCCAAATGCGGGCTCAGTTTCAATGACCACGTGCACCGGAGCATCAAATCCATCGCAATCACAAAGTAGTACGTTGGGGGACCGTTCCCAATGAGCAACCGCCTTCGCAGACCCAGCGCATGGTCTGGGGCAATTCGCTCTCTCTTGCCTGCAAACAAGGTCAGGTCCCAATCCTTGGTAACATCCCAATAAAAGCTATACGCGCTGTTCACCAAGCACGCCACTACCCATGCGCGATACAGGCCTGTCCGTTGTGAATCGTACTCGCGTGTATCGGGCAGGTTCCGCTGCATCGCACTAAAGATGATGACCGGAAACGCTGTCGCATACTTGGTCGCGTTGGCCAAATGCTGCCCGCCCCAGCCGACAGACTCCTTGTACGGTGCGGACCGCACGCGCACATACTCGATCAAGCACTGGCGCAAACGAATGAGGTACGGCAAGGCCATGAGCAGCGGGACCAGCACGCGGCCGCCACAATTTCGGTCGGGGCGGTCGGTGGCGGAGCCGGTGGCGCCATGAAAGAACATCATGCATACGCAGACAAACAGATCGCCGAGCACCTTGGCGTACGAGGTGAGCACATCGGCCAGCAGGATGTCGCCAAACTTGCCGTCCGAGGCTTGCGCGAGGCCACCGACGCTCACGCGCTTGAGGGTCGAGAGAAGGCGGCTGCGGCCGCTGTGGGAGAGGGAGAAGCGGCGGAGCGGGAGGGCGAAAAGAAGGGCGAGGACTAGCAGGTAGGTCATAGGCATCCAGTCATAGTAGACGACTAGTGTGGGGTCGCGATGGGAGAAGAGCCAGAATGTGACGATGGAGAAGGCAAAAGTCGCGGAGAGGACAGAGGCAAGGCGATAGGTCGAGAGGTGGTGAGGTGGGTGCGAGGCAGAGGGCCGTGATGGGTAGCGGATGAGTGAGGGTACGTCGATTTTCAGGTCGTAGAGGTAGTGCAGATTAATGCCCCAACCCCAAACGGCTGCAAGGCTTCGTCAGTGTCTCTCTTGACACATTTTCATCATTCAGTCCTTGGGATCGAGACTCACCAGCGACCACGATGAATGCCACGCGGTAGGGCAAGGGGAAGGTGAGGCTGAAAGAGTCGAGCTGCGGCTCGACCGCCGGATCGCCGTCCATGGTGGCAACCTATGTCTCCTCCTATATCTGTCTTCTTTGTAGCAAATGCATGGGAGCCTTCAGTGGCAGAGTAGAGCCCTCTCGGCTGGCGCGAGGGACTCCCAAAATGCGTATTCAATTGGGAGAGGGTTGTTGTCAAGGGAGGAGGGTGAAGTTGTCGTCGCAGATTGAGCCAGATAATTTCGGAATCTAGCCTGCCTGCAGGACTACCCTATCTACGCAGTATGTCACTGTGCTGGGGGCTCAGCCTTAATGGACATGGGTCGTTATTGTTAGTGGACAGCAGACCCTTGTCCCCTGCTCTTGCTGCAGCCCATGTCACTGACAGCCGAGGCACTTGTTCAGCCTCCTCACCTCTTTATTATACTTGGTACTATGGGTGACTGGAATATCGATGAAACTTCATTTCTTCAAACTCGCCTACCATAGGATGGGCACCAACTTCCCACCCATACAGCAGAGGAGCATATAGCCAGCAGCCCACCACACTAGTAAGGATGGCCTCTACCGACCGCAAACCCACGGCATCCCCATCCTCCTCACCCTTCCCCTTCGCAACCGCGCCCGATATCATCCGCGCGCATCAAAAGGACGCCTACTTCCAAGGCCTCCTCACCAACCAGATCGTCGATCTTCACCGCCGACTCCTCGGAGCGCGCTCCTCCCATGCCTGGGCAACCGAGTCTCGCACCGTCGCTGACCTACTCTACCTCTGCCTAACCACCCTCATAGGCAACCGCACCCTGGGCGAAGAATACTGCGATCTCATCCAAGTCGAAGCACCACCGCCCACTTCTTCCAAATCCACGTCTAGCAAAGCCGGTGGCCCCGTCCTCCCCTCCCTCCGCCGCCGCGCATCCTACATCTCCCTGTCCATCATCCTCCCCTACGCCCTCACGCGCCTCCTTCCCACTGTCCGCGCGCGCCTCCGAGCCCGCCTCGAAGCCCGCCTCGCAACCCTCAATCACAGCCACAAATCCACCTCGCTCGAATACCGCGCCAAGCGCTACCTGCTCACGCA
Organism: Gnomoniopsis smithogilvyi; assembly: GCA_027946515.1. NCBI lineage: Eukaryota > Fungi > Ascomycota > Sordariomycetes > Diaporthales > Gnomoniaceae > Gnomoniopsis > Gnomoniopsis smithogilvyi. The sequence continues at coordinate 5,696,800 of JAPEVB010000002.1, forward strand.
CCTCACCCCAATCACCTCGGGCGCACACATCCATGCTGTGGTCCTCGCGACTTTTTACTTCACCGGGGCGTACTATAGCCTGTCGAAGCGCCTCACGGGGCTGCGCTACGTATTCACGCGGCGGCTACCGCAACAAGGCGGGGCCTTGCCGGACAACGGCCGTGCAGGCTACGAGGTGCTGGGCGTGTTGCTGGTCGTGCAGCTCGTCGTGCAGGGCTACTTGCACGTACGGCGGACCCTGGCCACCGAAGGTGAGGAGGCTACTGTGGAGGCGGCGATCAGAGAGCGCGCGTGGGGATCTCCCGCGGCAGAAGTGAGCTTGGATCATGAGTACAATTATAGCGGCAACAACGACCTACTCTTGCAGACGGGCACGCCAGGGACGCAGAAGGATAAGAAGGCGATTGGGTTGATGGCGCATACGCCTGTGGTAAAGGGTGGGGATGGTGAGGGCGCGCGGTATGATTTGAAGGACAACAAGGTGCTGGGATGGATAAAGGGGCGGAGTCAGAGGAAGTGTACCTTGTGCCTTGAAGAGCTCAAGGACCCGAGTGCGACAAGTTGTGGGCATGTCTTTTGCTGGACGTGTATTGGAGACTGGGTGAGAGAGAAACCTGAGTGTCCACTTTGTAGGAGGGAGGTGATGATACAGCATATACTGCCACTGCGACCATCCAGCTAGAGGCAGTACGATGGACACATGTATCAACGACGTTTATGAATAAGGCGAGTCCGCGATAATTGCTTCGTTCGTGAATTGCTGACAGATTGAATAATCCGCAAAGTGAGATCTGGCAGCGGGCTGTGGGCATCGGGTCGTAGTATCTTAAGGGCGGTCACATAAAATCATTCAACGGCGCCTCTTGCGAATTGTCGCCCTGTGCGCCTCTATACATATGTATTATGTGGGTATCATTGACGAGACCGTCAAAAGTTCGTGGAAAACGAAAAACATCTTCGTATACTCGCAGTATTGCAAGACAGCAGAGGAATCGAACGTGTCGCCCAGGTTGCCGCCGCCCCCTGGTCCGTTCTCTGAGCTCAACGATGTTCAGCCGAGGAGCTAATTCCCATTAAGCTTTCTTCCACCCTTCACAGAGTCCAAACAAAGGAGACAGGAACGCTGTTATGTCCCCGAAATAAAGTTGAGCCCAATCCGTTGTAGCCGCGTCCCGAGCCCGATAGGGAGTCCCGAGCCCGATAGGGAATGCAAGAACAAGCTTTCTTGGAAACCCTCTTTTCAAGCAAAGCATCCGAGCACCCAAACCAATCCGAAGCACAGATCGAGGTATCATTGTCGTCCTCCGGAAAATCCACCGAGAACGCCATTGACACCTACCGAGGTCCAGAAACGCCATTCTGTTAAATGCAATCCAAACCACGCCTACTGCAGCTTCGCATGCCCGCCCGCCCGCCCGCTTGCTCGCTCTTTCAAAATTTCGTTCAACCACTTTCAGACGCAAAACAACACAATTTCTCCGCTCTCATTCCTCTTCATCCGCAACGTCTTGAAGAGCTCCTTCTCCTCTAGTGGTTTCGACATCGCGTCTCCAGACGCAGTACGCTCGCGGTGGAAACGCTTCAGGGCCTTATTCACGCTGCACCCACGCTCGCTTTCAGGACCTTTGTTGACCATGCTGAAAAATAGGTCGGCGCGGTAGTCGTAGCGTACCAGGGCACCAGAGCCACTGCGTTTCTCGTCGCCGTTATGGTCATTGTAACCTATCAGCTTGGGCTCCTTGGCGCCGTCTAGCCGCTTGGTGGAGTGGTGAGAGTGACGCTTCTTGGAAGATGTAGTAGCCGTGGACTTGCGCTTCTTAGCTTTGGATGATGACTTGGTGCTACCGCTGGTGAGCATCGACATGAGATTATTACCAATCCCGCTTTCTTGGCGGCTGGATCGGTGATGCCTGGAGTGTTTGGACTTCTTGAGAGGGCTGGCAGGGGTCTCAGCGACCTCACCACCAGATCCAGAGTAGTCGGGCGAGGGAGGGAAGGCTTGAGGGTCCATCATGCGTCGGAGACCGCCGGTCAGGCCGGAATGGAGGACGGGCGCATCTGTCATTTCCAGATCGTGGGTCGCTACGTGTAACCGCTTCCTCTTCTTGTCCTTCTTGCCCTCCTTGTCCGATCTCCTCCGGGCTTTGGGCATGGGCGTTTCATATGCCGTCACTCCAGCGGGGATCGGGCCTGATCCATAGGTAATCAGTGCCTCATCGTCTGCCATCATGTCGGCATCGTCGTACATCGTGCGGTCTTCGAAGCGAACCACGGCATTCCTCTCGCTGGCTTCGGCCTCTGAAGGACCGTGTAATTGTGGTAACGCAACGGTTGAGGCAGTTGGCGTCGGGTTCACCTGGAAATCGAAGACGTTGATGTCGTTGGGTAGCGGCGGGCTGGGCGCGCGTGGCGGTGCACTGTTAGTAATGTCCTCCCAACCTCCCTCGAAATCAACGACGTCCTCGACGTATGCGTGGTGGGCCATAGTCTCTTCCGCGTTGGGGTGATGGTTGTTGTTATTGTTCCCGGTCTTGACCTTCTTGTTCTTGTAAAGCGCGCCCTGATACTTTTGTTCCTCTGTCATGCAGCTCTATAGAAGCTGATCAGTATGTCTTCTTTTGGTCGCCCTTGTGTGACTGTCTCGGAATGGTAGCAGTCTTACCGTATGGGTCCGATATTCGGTGCCGTAGAAATGGACCATGCAGTCAATGCAGGTGAAGGTGGCGCCCCGACAACGATTCCGGTGAGGGTCGAGTTTCTTCTTGGTCAGGACATCGCCGCAGGCTGTGCGTGACGAGAAAGATGAAAGGTCAGTATGTTGCGCAGTGTTCGAGGTGATGCTGACTGTGGATTACAGGAAATCGGGTACGTTGACGGAAGGTGTAATGAGAAGCCCGAGGGTGGTGTGTACAGGAGCGCCTGGTTCAGATTATATTGGAGCTGGGATTGTCATGGGCACCAGACAGACAAGCAAAGACGCGAGCGAGGGGTGTCTCAATGTCTTCAGACGGAAAGGGGCAGCTGGAGGGAGGGACTGGGGCGGGAATGCAACAGAGGGCGTGTGACATCAATGGTCAAGCATTGGTACGCAGGGCTGCTCTTTGCATTGACGATAGACTGCAGCCAAAATGATGCACCCTTGGGGACGACGAGAGGGAGGTGGGGTGGGTTTAGCAGCGGGTATTGGGTTCGGGAAGCTTTCCATCAGATAGAACGAGACACCAAGCCAACGACCGAAGAGGAGTAGCACAAAGTCTAAATCAAGTGACGAGAAGAATGGAGTGATCGGATGATAAGCTAGGCGCAAGTAAAATGACTTACATTCGCATTGAAAGCTAACCATCTTTCCTGGCTGTTTGTTTTTGGAGGGGGCGGGGAGGCGAGCGAGTAACAAGTACCTGTTGACTTTGGCCCGCTTGTTATCGTGACTTGGCGGTTTTGCAGGCTTGAACGAGGCGGCGATTGGCACGCAGTTTGCGCTCTGCAGGTGGATGACGGACTGAGGCGTGTTGCTGTTTGACTGGACACGCTCTCCCGGTCTGCCCTATCGCCTCTCACTAGTCGCTTGCTGCGGGATAATCTGCTTGTTGATCGACCGGGCACCCGTTGCTTGAGTGTTTTGTTTGTCGATCCAGATGCGTGGGGCACAGCGACCTTCTTCACACGGTGGAAATCGGCTCTGCTGTGAAGGAAGTTGTCAAATGTAGTGCCGTATGGTCAAAGTCGCGTTATCCCTCGATATCAACAAGTGAGTCTCACTCTCCGTACGAGGGTGTCAGCTCAAGGACAAGGCCAAACTCAAGGTGGTATTGATATGGTTGACCGGTAGCTGGTCCTTGGTGACAGAGGGGAGTTCAGCCGGGTCGATTTTTTATCGTAGGGACCACAATGTTGGTATCGACGGGTGGGGCTGCGTCTGGAGCATAGGCTAGGGTACTGGGTGACTAGATCTCGCTCCACTGTTCAAGCCGCAGAGCCTCAAGGAAAAAGTACGTTGTGGACGTGGTTGAGATGTGCGTCTCGCAATGTTGACATGAGAACGAGCAGGGAAGAGAAAAAAAACCCAAACTGCGCAAAACACGCAAGTCACACAGTGTCCACCTGAAAGTTGTCTGTAAGAAGCACTGTCAATTTGACCTGCGCACACGCCCCCCCCCCCCCCATTCTCGACATGAGACAACACAACACATCAACCGGACTCCCGCAAACTATCTTCACATTCGGAAAATTATGATTTATCAAGACCTGATGAGTGCTTTGGGCTGGATGGGAAGCATCCGGCGAGTCGTGACGATCCCATCAGCGGGGCCTTGTCCTGGTCCAGAGGCCCGGCGGTTAGGTGAGCGCTTCTTGCGATGCGTCGCTAAATCAACCCCCCTTCCTACTCCCTGAGGCCAGTTGTAACGCACTACGCAAGAGGCGCTTGTTCCATTGGCTGCGGAAGCTAATTTAAGACTACATGCCCGATTCGATGTCCGTAGGCACCGGCCTCTGAAGCCCGGAGTAGATGTGTTTTTTTCCACAACTTCATCAAAAGCCTTTCATATGTCCTAAAGCGACTTACAACATCACCTAGACGCTCTTACAAACAACCTGGGTATGCGTACTGGCGGGGCCTGGTAGTCAATGATACGTTCCGTACCTTTGTCAGACTGTCTGGCTGCCTATTTGCTCTCTCATTTGTTGGTTGAAACAAATGAGATGCTGTGGATAGGAATACTAACTGCCGAAGACGAAGTATGAACAAAATGATACCTAGCTTTAGCTGAACGAGGACAGCGGAGAGAAGGGGAGAAATAAAGTTCATGACCTTCGGACAATTCGATGTTGAATGGAAGCCTCGACCTTTGCCAGGTAGCTGGTCTGATCCACTCAATATCATCTCATTCCTGAGGCTTATTGGAGTCTCTGTTCGCTTCTGATATTAAGACATTCTGTCAATTGGTCGGCCAGAGCTACCAAGAGCAGGGCAGGGTGCACGGTGATCTGGTGGCGTGGTAGACTCAGACATTGGAATTGCCGATAGATGAACAGTCACTTTTCAGCGCCGGGGAAAGCTGGTGTCATATACCTTGGATAGTGAATCCCAATGCAGTCAAAACAACCTGGTGAAATCCGAAGATGCAGCTCCACCTGCCAGTACGGGATCTCGGGATGAAGTAGGACCCCAGGGCCAACAAGGATGCTGTTTCAGGTCGTACGTATGGTTCTTCGTAAAGAATTGCTTTCGGCGCCGAGAACCCGGGGATGAGAAGCCGCGAGACGATGCACCCGGGTTGCAACATTCGAAATCAAGCCAATTTTGTTGGTCTGGTGCTAAGATTAGGTGTTCATTACGCAGAGTATTGGGTTCATTCGTGACGTCCCTACCATAGTACTCTCAGGGCGCCCCATGGCTGACAGTCAGCCATGGGACAAGAGACCATCATCATCAGCCTCAGCCTTATCATCAGCCACTGAGGTTGAGCCATGGATTGTTGACAAGGCAGTGAAGGGTGGAGACTTCTGTATCTCTGCGGCGATCGTCCCTTTTTCAGCCCGCGCGATGAAGCCCGTGGCTTGCTTACAGCTGCAGACGATCACGGCATATACCCTGTTGGTCTCCATACTTGAAGGAGAGGCTCTTGGTGCAGTGTAGAGCAACGTAGCCTTCCTTCGCTCGAATCCATCATCGTCGGTCGTCATGAGTTGGATGTTTCCCCTGAGTCACCCGCCTGATTTCCTGTCGGGCCCAAGGTGACATGGAATTTTCTGTGGGTTCAGTACAAGTACATAAGCAGATGCGGGAGGGTGACAAGATGTTCGAAAAGAGGGTCGAACCCGACCCCATTCGGTTTCCTTCCAGAACAAAAGGGATCCAATATGCCCCGCCATCCTCCACCAAACTGTCGTTCCCGAACAGGCCAAAGTCACATCACCGGGGGGTTGAGACTCTGAAACGCCGTGTTCTCTTTTCAGCCTAGGCGCAGACAGAGATATACAAGAGTTGCAGACAGATTGGATGGAAGATATCGCTTTGAAAGCCACGCATGATGGGGATATATGAAGAGACAGACCAGATTGCGTGGCAGACTGCCTGCTACCTACTTGGTACCTTGTCATGGAGGTCCCGAATCCTGACTTGAATTTGAACCTCACATAATATGTGTGATGTTCGAAACTGCAACGTCTAATCTAAAGACGTTTCTGAGGGACAATCAAATATGGGGTTCATGGCTTGTGGATGCTCGGCTGTAGGCCAGCCAAGTCGTTGCTGGAGCAAACGCCTTCTTTGTGAGGTGAATTGTTCTGGGGTAAGAGGCCCATGAGACATAAAAAGCCAGGGGTGCGAGCTGGCGAGGCACAGCCCTGGAAAAGGCGGGAAAGCTGATCCTTGCCTTTACCAAGGTACCCTGGTAGGCTTAGCTAACTCACCTGCAGTGAGCAACCAACGCAGGCTCAGGAAACCGCACTGTCGCTTTTCACGATCTAATCAATCCTTCTTGGTCCTAAGACTTCCCATACTTGGCTGGAGCTAAGAATCCTGTGCTAATCATCCCCATCACCTCTTGTACCTTGGCTGGCTTCTTCTGGTCGACGTTTGACGTGTTGATTTACCCTGATCTGATCTGTCCTACCTCGCTTGCCTGCCGCTTCTCTGGCTCTTCTGACCTTTCCGCCTTTTTTTGGGAAGCGCATTGCTCCACAAGACCCTGCAACAGCGAGACCGATCGAGTAGCCCAACAGTCTGGAGCGTGCCCCGTACCCTGGTCTTTCAACTCCATAACCTCGCCTCGCCTATTACCATTTCACTCTCCGTCACTTCGTTCGCCTACGTCCTTTCTTTCTTCTCCTTTTCCCCCCCTTCTTCTTCTTCGACTACTTACCATGTCCTCTTCCGACCCTCCCGTTCAAACTCTTCTGGGGCAGACTGTCTCGCTCCTCGGCACTGCTGCTTCCTGGGTCCGGCTGCCCGCGATAGCTTCGACTGTAAGGCAGACTGCCTCTCCTACCATTGTCACTCTTTGATCTTGTTCTCACACTGTTCTCACTCTTGTTCTTGTCTTCTGTACCTGTTGCAACTCATCTCCCTTCTAATTTGAGTTCTGCTGTGTCCCCCCCCATACTCTATCGTACATGTCGCCCCTCCACCGGCTCGTTGCCATCCCTCCGGCCCTCCACCCTTCCGAATGCGCCGGTCCTTTACGGATGACTTGGGGCGCGACCTGAGGCACTTCGCTAATGTCGTCGCAAATAAGGGTGTTGCTGCTGTCCTCACTTCTCTCCTCTACTTTAAACAAAAGTGAGTCTTTCTCTTTGAGCTGTTTGTTCACTCAGACCTTTTCTCTCGGCCAAGGCCCGAGTCAGTCTGAAACCAAAGCCCACCCAACTGACATTGCTCTCAATGAGTAGGGCCTTGATATACCCCTCTCACATGCCCCCCAATTCCCGGAGCGATGTACCCAAACCATCCCAATTTGGCATAAGCGACTTCGAGGAACTCTTCATTCCGACGAAAGATGACGAGAAGCTTTCAGCCTTCTACATCCGGGGCCCACGAACGGGCCGGAACTCCAATGTGACCGTGTTGATGTTCCACGGCAATGCGGGTAACATAGGCCACCGGATACCCATCGCCCGCATGCTCATAAGCCTGACGGGTTGTAATGTCTTCATGCTCGAATACCGAGGCTACGGTCTCTCCACTGGGGAGCCTGGCGAGTCCGGAATCTGCACCGACGCGCAGACAGCACTCGACTACCTCCGAGATCGAGCAGAAACGAGCGACCATAAACTGGTCGTGTACGGACAAAGCCTTGGTGGGGCTGTCAGCATCAGGCTAGTGGCGGACAATCAGAAGGACATATGCGGCTTGGTACTGGAGAACACGTTCCTCTCGATGAGGAAGCTTATTCCATCTGTCCTCCCACCTGCGAGATATCTGTCCCTACTGTGCCACCAGGTCTGGCCCAGCGACTCAATCATTGCGCATATCAACAAGGTCCCCATCTTATTCCTCTCTGGTTTGCAGGATGAGATTGTGCCGTGAGTCTGCTCCCTAATTCAGCCAGTATAGTCGCATCCTTGGCCTAGCTGTGTGGACTCGGCGCGACTCAGATTCCATGTTTTGAAGGCAAAAGTTGGCCCTCCGAGTCCGGGCTCCTTATCAACCTGCACTCAGTTATGTGGTGCACTGCACCCTGTACATGACCTGCATGTCTCAAGGGACGACGCGCTAATCTGTTCCTGTCCCAGGCCGAGTCACATGCGCCGTCTCTACGAACTGTCCCAAGCACCTAACAAAATCTTTAAGCCGCTACCTCACGGCGACCACAACTCAAGCGTGCTGGAGGACGGTTATTTCGAGGCTATCGCGGACTTTATCGCCTCCACTACCCAAGAATACCCCACAACGCCACCGGAGAAAAGCCGGATGTAAGCAGAGCAGGTTGCGAGCCGCCTAGACCGGTAGATCGAGCTCGTGGATTGGTGTTGCTAGTGTAATGCGCGTCATATGATCGAATGCGTGCCGAGAAGGTCGCAATCATGTCTTGGATTTCCAGGATGAGGGCCATAACTGTGTGGCCCCCACAAGTCGGATACCACCTCAGTAGTGTGTGCAAGCAGCTCGCACGCCAGCAGAGGAGAGGCGTGCTTTTATCAAGATACCCCATTAGTTTGATCATTCAGCTAGGAGAAATGGATGCGTTTGAGATATTTTTTCGCATTCATCAAGTGTTGTAGCTTATGCTGTTTTTGACTATTAACACTGCAGAAGGGAATATGCGCTGATGAGGTGACAGTTCCGCCTGGAGGTAAAGCTCCCGTCTAAAAGAAGACCACCTATATGGACCAAGATGACACTGCGAGACAAGCTGGCCTTGCGCTCAGAGGCTTTTGTCTCCTGGCCAAGATGCGATGTGGTGAGCTGACGCTCTGTGAGACCCAACGAACGCTTCCATCGTAAAGTAGCGGTGTAATCTGAAAAGGTAAGAGCAGCACGGGTTTGAGCCAGATAGGTGGTGTTTTCTGCAGGTAGGTCGGTAGTGCATGGAAGGGGAAATATTACCAGAAGCTAAAGGAACACACACAAGCTGAGTCGCGGGATGGCCATTCGAGACCAACGACACCAGTCAGGCCCTCTCTTTAGATACTATCTAGACTAGCGAGCATGCTGCTTCACATTACGAATGACGTTCAAGTCATTTTTTTGAGAATGAGATAAGCTTTCGAGACATGGGTTAATTTCCTAGACATGTTCGGCAAGCCTTGTTTCTATCATACGGGCACTGTAGTGAATGTTGTCCATTAGAGTCGATGTGAACAGTGGCGTCTGGCCGACAAAATGTGTCCACACTCTATCTGTTCAGTAATTAGATGTTTTATTGAGAGCTACTTCCTCGAGGATTATGCTTGCCGAACGAAGCCAGGAATCAGCATCTCGAAGTTGTTGAAATCAAGCTCCTGGTGGAAACCTTTTCCTTGTAGCAGGCATCATGCACTGTCATTGTCTGCTGTCAGCAGCACCTGCACGAGTGGCTCCAAATCTTCAGCTCTCATCACCATCCAATCTCTCCTGCTCCTGCACAGGCTTCTCTTGAGGCGTCACATTCTCCTCCTTCTTTGCTGCCTCCTGAATCTCAGGTTGAGGCGGCACAGGTTTCTTCGCACCAAGCCTTCTCAGCGTCATGAAACCGGTTTGCTTCGGCTCCACCACCGGCGCTGGCGCCCACGTCCTCGGCCGTGCGGCCGCGCGGCTGGCTACCGTACTCCACCCATTGGAACCCTCACCAGTTCCCTCGCGACGCACGATGTTCGAGGACGGATCCGCCGTACAAAGTGTTACGCCTGCCGCGAGGCCGTGGCCTGCAACAGCCTTGGCCACTTTCGGCTTGAGTGCAGTCAGCATATTGTCGATCTGTGCCGGTGTGAGCGTGCCTGAGGCGATGCTTGCAACGGTAGCTTTGGTGTTGGCTTTGATGAGGACTTCGTCGGTGGGAAGAAAGCTGGTTGCGAAGCTGAGGATGGGGTTGGATGAAACGAGTTCCTTCAGGTCAGATGCGACAGCTGAGTCGACCTCCTCGATCGTCAGACCGAATCTGGGGCGGGAGAGCAGCAAGGCGTTGTAGGGTTGCTGGGTAGGTTTGTTGGCCATGGTTGCCGGAGTCGCCGCCGCCGCTTTGGATGGTGCATTGGCCTTCAAGATGCGCAGACACTGCATTAATGTCTTCCGCGGCGCGGAGACGAAGCGAGGTCCTTTAAAGATACTCACGTGGCGATGGGGCTCCGGATCCTGGCTTTCGCTATCCATCCCAAAATCCTCCGCGAGTGCGTGGAGGAACTGGCGCTGATAAGCCTTCATGGGCTTGAAGCGCATATTGCGGCCATTCGAATCGGCAAAGACACGGAACTCGCGTTCCTGTGTCTGCGCCCACTGGGTGTTGTCGCGGAAAAGTTTCAGCGTCAGATCCTGGTACGGAATGTGGTCATCTGTGTGGTCCGGGTCAACGTTGAGGGCTTCAGCTAGTTGGCGGTTTCGTTTCTGTCGGAGACATTCGTCATCGCATTTCAGTGGCTCACGATGGGGCCCTCTTGGCTCGAGGCGGGTGGAAAGACATTTGACCTTTTGTTTTCGGCGTTGGCAGTCACAAGTGTGGAACGTCTCGGACTGGCATGGTCTCTCTTCTTTGCAGGCGAATGGAGCATGGCACTGGTCGAGATCCTCGTGGCCGCAGGATTCGCGTGCCTGGCCACAAGGCTGACTGCAATGGGAGCCAGGTATACCAGCGTCCTCGCAATCTCCGCGGTGACACAGCAAATTGCAAAAATGCGTGCCGCACTTCAGCTTCTTCCCACATGGGCGTCCACACCTGGCTTCGGCGAACCAACACGGTTGGTTCCGCAAAACCTCTTTGCCGCATATGCAGGTCTTTTCCACCAGAAAAGGACATTTAGGGCATTCGACATCATCTGGGTGGCATTGATGTTCGACTTGAGGATGGCCACAAGCTCTACCACGGGTGCATGGAAACCTGCACTGCGGTGGTTGTGTTCCGCACTACAAAATAGTTAATATCAAACGGATCCCTTTCTGAAGGGAAGAAAAGAGACATGTTACGACAGGCGGATAACAACATACCGGTTGGGGAGGGTAAAGAGTAGTACGGCCACAGGAGCAGCTGATCTCGTCGTAGATAGCTTCCAGACAGCTGGGGCATGGGCCTTTATGGCAGAGTGCCTCACAGAAATGCTTGCCGCATTTAAGTAGTCGATTACACGTTCTCGTGCATAGATGCTCGTCCTCCACGTCTTCGTTGGCTGGACCGCCGATCCTCCGCTTGACAGCCTGACGCTTGGCAGCTCTCTTCTCTCCAGGGCAACAGCGCGAGTCACACTGGTGTCGGCCACAATTTAGAAGAGCTCTGCAAGTCCGAGGACATTCCGGTTTCACCACTTCGTCCTGGGGCACACCGTGGCAGGTAGTAGGAACTGTGGTTCTTCCGCAACGGCAGGTGATCTCAGTCCTTTGCCAGCAGGGCTTACAATTACCCGTGTGGCAAGTATCCGGGCATGAGTGACCGCAAGAAAGGATCTTAGCGCATACCTTGAGACAATGTGGGATCTTATCCGCGCAGGTTCTGCGAGGCTCTGGCATGATTTCCTCCAAGGGCGTCTTTCCACAAGGACAATGGGTCACGACATCTGGGGACATCGGGCAATGCGCGAGTTCCTCGTCATGTGGATGGCAACCTTTTTGGCAAAAATGTTGACCGCAGTCAAACTTCCTCGTACAAGTAGCCTGGCAGGTAAACGAACCTTCGAACCAAGTCTCAGTGGATAGCTCGGAGCCGTCTCGTAATTGGCCGTGGTTGTAAGACTCCAATACATCGTCGCGCTGGTCACAAGGTATTTCCTTATGCTCCTTTCCGCAATAGCAAGTCGAAGGGACCAGGACCTCACAAGCGCCGCAGATCCCAGGGTGGCATTTCTGAGGACAGGTATGATCACCACATGGCAGTAAGTCGGCACAGACTTCATTGCAGCTGAAGCCGTTGGTGTAATCAGTGTCCACACACCGCTTCTGGGATGAGTTCTTGCCACAGTAGCATGACTGCACGGGTCCCATAAGGGTACAAGGAGGGCAAGGTCCTGAGTGACATTGCAGGCCGCATGGGTGTGGACAAGTACCTCGTGGCTTAAAGCAAGTTTGACCGCACGAGTGTGGCGGTACGCCTGGTATTGAACGTGGATTGAGCTCCTTGCCACACCAACAGTGATAAGACCCAGGGTCTTCTGTCAACTTTGAATTGCAGCCTGCACATCGCCAAGTGGGTTCGGCGCCTTGCGGCTGCTGGCCTTCTTTCAGCTGGCTCGTGTACCATTTCTTGGTACAGTGAAAGTGGGTGACAGTCCAGCACAGACTGCACGCCCAGATCCGCGAGGTGCGAACGACCTCACTTGAGCAGATGACGCACTCATACTGGCCGTTGTCAATATCCTCGTGGATACGTGTTGTTAGATCCGGCGCCTCAGATTTGGAGGCCCTCCGTTGTCGCGGCTGGGGCGCTTCCTTTGTTTTGGGCGGTCGTCGTGCCCTTTGCTGAAGGGGCTGGCCAGGCACGAATTCGGGCGCGTTGACGCTCAGGCCTGGTAGGCTCTGAGAATCATCCTCAATGGTCGACGTCAAACGGCCTCCGAAAGTCCTTGGGGGTGCCACGTGTGTCTCCTGGCCCAGGCGTCCTCCTCTGCCCCGCCGTGGGCCACCTCTTCTACCCCTTCCTCCCCTCGATCCAAGGCCTTGTGACTCTGCCGGTGTGGCAGCTCCGCCTTCTGCTGATGAGATTGTGGCGTCCTGTGTCGGCGGGTTAACCTCACCATTCGGAGCCGCGGCACGTCCTCCTCGGCCATGACCAGAGCCCCTGTTGTTGTTACCACGACCTCTTCCTCGCCCGGATCTGCCCCTCCTTGACGTTGAGGCAGGGGCTGTCTGTGACGTTGATGGCGCCGCATGGGCGGTACCTGTTTGGACCTCAGCCATGGTTCGGGCAGCAATCGAAAGATGGCGTCCCAGATCTGAGTCTCGGGAAGCCAGGATGGCAACGCGATGGCGAGTGCGCTCTTTGAAATACAGCGGCTTCGAAAGACCAAGGAAATCAAACGCAGTAATTGTCTATGAGACGAGACCACCTAGGTTATCGGTTGATGACTTCGAGGTGGGAAAAGTTAGTTTTCAAACGGTTTGAAAACAGTCTGTCTGTTGTTTCCAAAGATGCCAAACTTCCTTCAAGACAAGAAAAAGAAGAAAAAAAAGAGCTGTGCTACGGCAATCAACCGAAAGAGAACTTTGAGTGAGAATGCCGTTACTGAGATGAAAGACTTGTCTATTTATTAGCAGTGGCGACTGGGGAGGATACTGGAGCAATGTGAGTATGTCCAATTCAGCTTAGCTCTTTTTACAAGGCGACCAAAAAAAGTGGGCGAGTGACTCACCATGAGTTGCAACAGACACACGCCTGCAGTCAACCACTTTAGCGCTGACAAACACAGTTTCTAGCGCTGGCATTGCACTGTTATCTACCTAAGGCAAGGTACACACATACTGGACTTCACCCGTCACCCATTAGAGTTACTGTACCGCTTTTGACGTTGTATTTAATCAGAGTCTTTAGTTCAAGTTATTTCAGACTCGAAAACTGCAAAACCATATTACATATGCTGCAGCGCTAACAACATTTATGTAGGTGACCCGTCTGTCTGTCTGACTCTCCTCTCTTTCTACACTTCTCAAAGCTTTGTCACCCCAGGCTGGATCTTCTCCAGAATCTCACTCAACTCTTTCCACACTCTTTGACCGACTTGCTCTCCATCCGCACTCTTCACAAATGATGACAATGCCTTATCAGCCACCAAACCGTCTGTCATGTACTCCCCATGCGAGTCCTTGCCCGCCGCCCCAGCTGCTACCAACGTACGGCTACCAACCTCTGTCGTACGTGCCATCAAGGCCTTCATTATTGTGACTGTTGACAGTAAGCCAGCCTCTCTGGAGAGCTCTGATTGGCACAGGCCCGGGTTGAGCATGTTGAGTGTCACTCCGCTGTTCCGCAGCTCTGGTGCGATCTGACGGACAGTCAAGACCTCCAATAGCTTCGACACATAATATCGCTCAGACAAGTCGTCACTCTCATCTAGAGCGCCAAAAATCGAGTCCGCATGTTGTTCGGGGAACTTAGCCCACAAGTGGACCTCGCTCGAGACAATTGTCAGCGTCGTCTGTTTCTTGAGGCTTTGTGCTGTCTCCTTCAACTTGGGCAGCATTAGCAAAGCCAAGAGGAAAGTACTAATGACGTTCACTGTGATTGTTGACTCGTGGCCCTCGAACATCTTCTTCTTATCCGTCGCAATGCCCGCATTCTCGCACAGCACGTCGACGCGGTCGAGTTCCTTGGATGCGCGGGCGGCGAAGGCCTTTACCGAGGCATAGCTCGCTAAATCAAGTGACCATACGTCCACGATGTGTGGACCGCACCCTGTCGTGCTCTCAATGTCGGCCTTGGCTGCCTCGCCACCCTTGGTATTTCGGACAGCTAAAATGACCTTAGCGGCGCCGAGGCGAGCAAAGTGTCGTGCTGCTTCTTTGCCTAGGCCGGTGTTGGACCCTGTCACAATCACAGTCTGGCCGTTAAAAGACTGGGTTGGGTACGCTGGCGTTACGAAGAGCTGGGAGTAGAAGAATCCCATGATGGCTGGCTGGTAGGTAATTGATGGTTTAACTGGATATATCATACAGAGGTAGTGAAATCTAGGTACATTTCCGATCCGTGACGATCAAGAGAACGAGACTGATCTCGAGCCATTAGGCAATTATCATTTGCATTACAGCTGTATATAACATGCGCTGCTGAGTCTAGACACAGACTAGCGGGTTTAGTCGGACTTTTGCTTTTGCTATGTCCAGCGCGCGTCATTGGAAAGGGATGCTTGATTTTTATGGGTCTCATAGGCTGAATTATGAAAATGGTATGATAAGCCACAGGGCAAGTATGCCGGTCTTTGCGTTGCTCCGGTCTTCTGGATTTTTCCTGGGTCGCGATGTCTTAAAGTCCGCACGCCGAAGCCAGACAGACTCGCATCCCTGATAACGGACTTTCGCTTCTATCAAGATCGATCAATCTTTGTAATCTGCTGACTCTAATCCAAACTCGCAGTCGGCCCTGATAATGGCTATTTGTCTCGTACATGTAATCAGTGAGCAGAGCCAGATGAAGGGATCAGTGGGCCACACAATCAATTACACCACTGGGTCAGCCTCGCCCTATGTATTGGCCCTTGCAAACATTGTCGAATCTTAAAAGTCCCGTCACGAAAGCTATTCCGACTCAACTCACACTCCCGGGACTGTAAAATCAGGGAAATCCGGCCAATTACCCAGTGATGCTGGATCGCCACCTATCCTGACATACACTCCCACAGCCGGTATTCCTCCATCGACCACAAAGAATTGATACCAGCCTGGCGGACACACATGTGCATTTGGCGGTGCATCCACCGTGCAAGTCGTGCCAGCACAGCTCATATTAGGGATCAATATTCTGTTTCCCATACCATTGCCATGCGTACTAAACACAGCTCCCAGCAGTGTCACCGAAATGGCGCCGTTCTGTGCTGCCGAGCCGAGTGTGAAGGAGATGCCCATCGTGCCGTATGCCCAGTCCGTGTTGGTGATTGTGAATGTCGGCCTGGGCGATCCCTGCAGGAGGTAGGGAGGGGAGAAGACCTCCACGCGGTACTCTTCTGGGTTGACATTGTCCTCGGGGTCTGAGCCCGAGACCAGCACGCGTCCGTCGAGCAGTGTGACTGCTTCTGAGTGATACAGTCGTGCCACAGTTGTATTGGCCATGATGCTGATTCTGGCCCCAGTAGGTTTGGACGGATCATACAGCAGTGCGTTAAGATTGGGGTTTGTCGCCAGTCCGAACCCCGCGACGCCGTGCTGGGCGCCATTGAGGATTATGTACGTTCCATCTGGTAATGGCGCCATGCACGGCATCACGCGGGGCGAGGGCATTCTCTCCAAGGTCCATGTCGGGTTGTCATCTTCTGGGAAGGTGGTCACGCAGTTGTCGAGTGCGTTGGCGGCTCCGATAGTGCTTCCACCGCAGATCAGGATGCCTAGGTGGTCGGTGTAGGGATACTTCTGGGGGAGGAGTACACCTGTGCCTTCAAGAGGGTATGTTCTTCCTGCAGTTGGGTCATTCACATGGCCTGGGGCGTTGGGCAGGGTCTTTGCCGTTCCAAAGGTGCTCTCGTCTAGAACACGGGCTTCGTTCCAGTATTGTACGAAGATACCGCCGGATGGAAGCACAGCAACGAATGGATACAAGTTATTGGGATCTGTTCTGTTGAGCCACTGTAGACACGTCAGTACATCACCACTTCATGGTCTGTATTAGCTGTACTCACATCCATGAATAGCGGCGCAGTCCCTGTGTAAGGCAACACTTCGATAGACGGCACAGGTGGCCCGTTGGAGCCATCCTCACCACCCATAATCATCACGGATCCGTTGGCCATGACCATTGCGGAGGGATACCACCTTCCCACTTGTAGCTTCAGCTCGCTCACATTTTCCTGCCAATCGTTGGTACCCCAAACCCCAGCTGACCCATCCGGCCAGTAAAGGCGTACGCCTGTCAAAGAGTCGGCAGACCATCCTCCTATAGTGAGTTGACGACCCGCCTTATCCGGCAGCACCACTCCTGCAGCGCAAAAGACGTCTGTCTTGAGATGAAGTGGGCGCCATGCCTGGTCAAAGTCATCTAGGGAGGCCAGATCGAGCTCGTACGCGCCTGTCTCATTGGCAGGACCCGTTCCCCATTTGGATAGGAAGGAGATTTTCCCCGTAATTGATTCCGCTGCCATCAAGGGCACTGTGAGACCCCCGATCAAGAATGAGTACTCCCCTGCCGCAGCACCCGTGGGGAAGCCCCACGTATAAAGGGGCGTGCCAGTCCAGAAGTAAGTGGTTAGTCGGTTTCCATCTCCGCATATGGCAGATGTGTTGCCTGGGCAGGTGACAGTACAAGAACTTTCAGCTTGCTTAGTCGAGCCAGCATTTGCGATATCTCCCGGGTCGCCACCTGAATTCTTGCAATTAGGGTACGTTCAGACTGTCAGAGGATGGCTCTAGATCACAGACTCACAGTAGCACTCGTCGCCGTACTCGATTCCAGCAGCCATATATCCAAACGCCGCACATCGGTAAAGGCACAACGAAGGTGTCATGTTTTGGAAGATGATCTGCTGAGGAAACGTCCTAACTTGGTTCACATTATCGGTGTAACAACCCTGATAGGTCCAATTTCCGACCTGCTCTATCGGCGCAGGAGGCGCTATAGCAACAGGCGCGCCCTCAGATACGATAGACAGGCGGTCACCAGCACCACAAACCTGAGTTGCGTCGCCCCCGCAAGGCATGTTGCAGTCACTGTCAGGGGCTTGGGTCCCATTGTTTACGATTCCGTTGCCGCAAAAGCATTGCGTGCTGTATTCGGTCCCGGAGACGATATAGCCAGCACTGCTGCAAGTGCTGGCGCAGGACTGGGGAGTGAGTGTCGCAGAGTCCGGGGCCTGGAAGCTCAGAATACGTCCTTGAGCATTGTCTACCCAACAGCCTTGTTCTGACCACCCATCTGGGAAGCCGGTGGCTGCTGGTACTGACGATGTGGTGGAGGACGAGACGGTAGAGCCGGTGCTCACAGCGGACGTCGCCATGGTTGAAGCTGGAGATGATGTAGAGGTTGCCACATACTTCATCTGATAGTCGTAGATATCAAGTCGATTGGCACCCCCACAGATTTCAGTCTGGTTGCCATTGCACAGCATATCGCATCCCGTCTGAGCCAGTGCACCGCCATTTTGGAGCTTATTATCGCAGTCTTCATATTGTCAGCAAACCCAATATTTCTTAGAAGTTTTGGGGAGGGATTGTATCTGACAGCATTCCTCAGAGTACTCAACACCGGCAAGGATGTAACCAGCGGATTTGCAGGCCGATGTGCATAGGGCAACTGTCATATTGGCAGCCGGGATGCTGCCGACTCCATAAGTCAAGGCTCGGCCACTTGTGCCCTCTCTGGAGTAAGGTCAGCGTGTACACTCAAGAAAAGTCATTTGACGATTTAACCTACGCGTAACAACCCAGATAGCTCCAGCCATTGACTCCTGGATTGGGCTGCGGGCCGACTGGCTGGGAGCTGTAAAATAGATTCAGACGATTGCCTCCTCCACATGCTTCTGTGGCGTTTCCGGTACAGGCTGACGAGCAATCCGTGTCTGCGGCTTTGGTTGCTGCAGCAGCTAGTTGGCTTCCGCACCCTGGACAGATGGTCAGTGGACTCGGATAGGTGTAGATAAATAAGCAGGCAATATGGTATCATTTACAGCATTCTTGACCGTATTCTGTCCCTGCATATTGTAAGCCCTTTGAAGAACAAAAGCTGATACAATTCTCATCGGTCATGTCACTGGTATCCGTATAGGTAGCTTCGCTTATCGTTCTACCAACGTCCCTATACCTTGCATGAGTCTATTGGGAACGTCTTGGCAGGGCATGTATACTTACACATAGCATCCTTGGTATGTCCATGCTCCTGGGAGAGTGGCCGGTGTGACCAAAGCCCTTTTCGAAACCCTGGCGGCACTCAAGGGCAACTTGCAAATAATTAGCGAGTGGCCTTATATGTCGGCTAAGTTCTAGACTCACTGAAGCGAGAAAAACAAGGGTCGAGGGCAGCAGGGGCGGCAACATTGACAACCTCATAGCGAATGCTTGCTGAGAAATGAAACTATAGGAAGGCCAAGGTAGAACTTGGACAGGACATTGTGCAAGACAGCAAGGTAAATTCCCACGATGGGCAGTGTCATATTATAGACGACGTGGTAAAGTGGATTCGGGGCCGAGGGACAGAGAGCCCACAAAATTACGATCAATTCTTCTAGCACAAGGAAACAAGGCACCTGGATGTGTGCCCGTCGACAATGGGGGACCAGGGGCGTTTCCATTGTCCTGAAGTACCTCTTGAGTGCCCAGGAAGCGGATTAACACCACGCAAGTACGACAAAGGACCAGAAAGACTAACAAAAGTTACCTATCATGACCTAGAGACGGTGTTTCAGTAAACAGGCCTGAACACGAGGTCGGATGATGACAGCGTCCCGTTGAACTATTCCAACCTCTTCACCGCGTGCGTGGGATATCAGCAGGGATGGCAATGGTGTTCGTGCAGATTGTGGTTTGACCAGGGACCCAAGTACCTAGACTTGTATGTACTTTGGAGGGCTGGTATGTCTGTCGTGTAGACTACCTATGTTCCGCTTTTCAAAGCAGCACTTATGAGTTGATGGTCAGATGGATGAGGCACGGGTGGCCCGCGTGTTCTCACTCGAGACATACATATGGTAGCCTTAGTGTAGGACGTGGAGCTTGTGGCGAGCTGAAAAGCACCATACGGTGATAGTTCCGGGTCTATGCAAATATTCCTTGGGTCTCGTCTTGGTGGTCTGAAAGGGCGAGGGTCACGGGGCTTGTAGATGACTGTCCTGCACGTCCAAATTGGCGCGCAAAATTCTGAGATGCTTACTCGACTTGGCATCCTGTCTGCCTGTCCGGCGCTGATGATAAGGAAAGCTACTAGGAGCGCATGCCGACTAGAGTAGTTCATCCAATGGTGGAGTGTCCGGGGATCAAACCTGCACAGGACAAGCAACAGACATTGTTGTTGAATACGGGGTCCATCTAACAGGGATTAGGGATTGGCAGACTTATCTGTTCAAAAACAGCCAGGGTCCATTCGCGTGGACCGAAATAAGGTTAATCTCCAAGCTTATTTCCCCGTTGATGTTCGTCGACGACGTCCGAACAAGATGAGCCAGCTTCGGACCGCGTTTCCTCTTCCGCGTCCAGAGCCAAAAGCTTCAGACTGCGAACAAATGAATAGTTGGTGCGAGATTGACGTCTCAGCCCTTGGCACTATTGTACTTCCATTGCCAACAACGGGGTGCCGTTGTGCCTCACGGCCTTCCAGCCACCCCTAGACAGTAGACTATGCGGCAGTCTTGGAAACTGCATAAATTGCTGACTGGTAAGGACGAGTCCAGGCCTTCGCTCGGCGACTTTGCTCCCACTGATCCACCTGCACGCTGCACGCTGCACGCCTGTGAGATTATTATCACTGAACGCATGTGAAGACGCAGAAAGAGTAGGTGACATCGTGGTCAGCCACACCACATGTGGACCGGTATCTTTGGCCTATCTATGCATATCGAGTCCGCACTTGGTAGGTGGCTGATCGGATCCATCAGAAGGAACCTTGCTAAAGACAAAGAAACCTCAAGGAATCTCTCGTGATCGATCGTGTATGAGGCTGAGAGACTTTGTATCGGGCTAAGTGGCTAGTTCATCGCAGCGTGATACAAGCCCAGGTCAAGTTGATAGAACTCTAGATGATCGCGGCTCTGAATTTTATCGACGAATCGCATCTGCACCAAGGGTAAGACAGTCACTATTTGAGTTAATGGAGCCGGGTGGCTGCATCGGCATTGCTCTCGGGGCATTCGGGCCAAAAGCCCCCTTGCTGTGGCGCCTTGGTGCATGGTCTTGGACGCTAGACGGCGTTGGTATCTATCTATAGAGAACAGTTTCGCAGACACAAGTTGCGAATTTCCGTTTTTTGTCAGGTTCAACTGAAAGTGGCTCTGTTCTCCGACAATAATGCTGGCATGCTGACAACCCACCATCTTGGAAAGCATCTTTGAGGCTGGTATTAGGTAAGCAGGAAGCATCGTCCCCCAAAATCTAGTGCAACAGCGACATGGACTAGGTGTCTGTCTATAAGCGGATCATTAGAGCCAGACATAAGCACTCCTCGGCGCCATCCGCACTTGAAGGGCTTTTGGTAGTCTCGTGATTGTGAAAACTATCCTTGGATTGTGAGAGTCTGTAGGAGAGCAATGTCAAGATTGGCTCTGCCGTATGCTTCGGGGGGGGGGACGTGGGGAATTGAAGTGGTTAGCTCGTAGGAGGACTGCCACGATTCATCATTCAACACATAGCCGCGTGCTTTCTGTTGACAATTCTGTGACATGTGTTTGAAGATCAAGTAATTGTGTCTCGCGATCTAGGAGGGTACAGACGCCTGTTATTATATATTGTCTACATTCTGTCTTGAGCACGCCAGAATACGCTGTAACGAATCTTGGTCTGCAGCATGAATGTCGTCCCAGCCTGAGCTGGTGTCTCCATTATTCAAGATAAATATATCTACATGGTCATTTCTCACCACTATTCCGTCCTGTCGAACGCCCCCTGTTGGCCGAAGACTGGGACAGGGGCTGCGGGATCTGCGTGTGTTGAGCTGTCTGCACTGTGCGGTCATACAGTGAACCGCGAAGGTGTGCAACAAAAAAAAAGTTGGACTCAACCTCATCTTTGGATATTGACGGCAACATCAGCCTAGGGAGCTCAGCGACTGGCATTGTGAGCGGGCCGAACGACAAACCATGAATTGAGACAGGACTGACCGCAGAGCACGGCCACGACCGACTTTCATTCTTTTTGGCCTCTTCTAAACCTCGTCAATTTACTTTGTTGCGCTAACGAGGCGCGAACCTAGACGTTGACCTCTAGTGAACACTATGGCACTTTGTATACGCCAAGGTATCCTGTGTTGATTACCAGCTGCTCCGCCAGTCTGGTGCCTTTTTGGGCATCCTCAGGCCGTTCAGTTGCTGTCGTCATAATACACTTGTTGTGAGCCTGGGCGAGGATCTCCGGGGAACAACGCACAAGATGGCTCGGACTCACGTCTTGCCAAGACTGGCTGTCCGGCGTATGCATTTGCAACAACATGTCGTTTCCCGCCGCACCGTTTCTGTTGCCGCATCTGATGCTTCCCGCCCCATGAAGGTTTTGGGCATCGAAACCTCTGCAGACGATACCTGTGTGGCCCTTATGTCCCTCCGTAACGTCCCTGGACGAGGCGACATTGGCCGCGTTATTGGGTCCGACAGAATCACCTATGCCAATAAGAAGCATAAGGGAATTCACCCTGTAGAGGCAGTGGTATCTCACACGCAGCACCTCTCGCGCATGGTAACAGAAGTCATAACGAACAATAAACCGAAGTCGCCGGGCCCTATCAAGCCGGACTTGATCTGTGTGACTAGAGGCCCAGGCATGGGAGGCTGCTTGAGCATTGGCGTGTCGACAGCCAAAGCACTGTGAGTATCCGGTCCACCTGCTCCTTTCATCGTTCTTAAGTTCTGAGGTGGCTATAGGTCTGCTGTGTGGGACGTACCCGTCGTTGGCGTTCACGTAAGTTGCTGCCGGTTTCGCGGATGGAGATCCCAATGAACCCAGCGCATTTAGTACAAATATACCGTACTTTGCGGCCAATGGCATCTATTTGATCGCACGAGCCTGCACGCGCCGGAGCCTTCATATCAAGGCCTGGACGATCAATTACCGTGAAGGCTTCGTGTGCCTACCTGTGACAACGCTGCTTAACTTGGTGCCGTTTTGTTGCTAACTCCTGGGCAGCACATGCAAGCACATGCTCTTACACCGTCCATGGAAAGAACTATTTTCACAAGTCGGGGAGAGCTCCCATATCCCTTTCTTACCCTGCTCGTTAGCGGAAAGCACGTACGTCAATCCAGAGGCAATTCTCTTCTCTTTTGTCGTGCCCTGAGACAAAAGCGTAGCTGCACAGGCTATATCGAAGGAGACTCCCGGAATCCACGTCGCCAATCACTCCTTTTGTGTGCCTGATTTGCTGATGACAACCGTGGCAGACGATGTTAGTCCATACCAAGTCACTGGTCAACCATCGCATCCTGTGCAAGTCTTCCAATATTGCTCTAGGCGAGGTTCTGGACAAAGTTGCGCGGGAGCTGATTCCCATATCAATAATTGAGAATCAACCCGACGAAGAGCCCATCTGCTTCCCGCGGATCATGGAAGACATGGCGGACAATCTCACACAAGACTACTTGGCCGCCCAATCACGCCAGGATGAGATCAAAGTCTATAAGTCTCAATATGGGTGGGAGCTTCAGCCTCCTCTGCGAAACACCGTCAAAATGAAGTACGATTTCAATGGTCTTTTCTCTACCACCCTGACTATCGTGCGCGCACAGCCGGAAATGAGCCCGCGAGAGAGGGAAGAGTTGGCCTCTCATTTCATGCGTCTCGCCTTCGAGCATCTGATGAGCAGGGTCATCATAGCGCTCAAAACGGACGGGGATCTACTCCGGGACCCTCCAAAGACCCTCGTATTGTCCGGTGGTGTGGCGAGCAACAACTTACTAAGAAAGGTGATCCAGAAGACTCTAGAGGCGCGTGGTTTCAAGGACATTATGCTTAACGTCCCTGGTCCCAAGTACTGTACAGATAATGCCCAAATGATCGCATACACTGGCTGGAAGATGTACTCAGATGGGTGGGAGACAGACAGAAGCTTTTGCCCTGTCAGCAACTGGTCCATCGAGGATATTCTATCCGGCGTCGACTGCTGGACCAGGCGTCCTGGCTTCCAACACATCACACCAGAGGATGCGCAGAGTGAACGGCAAGGACGGGATCTAGCAAATAACGAGGCAGATTCAACAATCACTCCCGAGAAGTCCCAAGATCCGGTCCCATCTCTTCCGGAGCGCAAAGATTCGTTTCCTGGAGAAACTTTGTTCTCTCCCAACAACCCACACTCATCTCACTCGGAGACCAAGCATGAGGAGACGTTCGACTTGCCAAGCGAGAATCCCAAAAAAGCCAAACTGCCTTCGAAGGCCTCTAAAGAGACTGCTTTTGACAAGACTTCCGAGGTATCAGGCGAGGACACGGAGGAAGAGAATATCAAGCTCGAGAAATTGTTGCTACAAGCCGAGTCAATACTGGATAAACTGGGCCTCGGCTCTCACGCTACAGCCACTTCCGAGAAATCACCGCCGACCCTCAAAGTCCAAAAAACCGCGCAGAGCAAGTCTCCGAATCAAGAAGCTGGGAAGCCCCCTCCAGCTGATCAGAACAAGCACATCCGCCGTGAGGGCCCCTCACCGCGTGGACAGGGTGCAGACGACAGGATCGACGCCAACGCTAGCGATAAGAATTGCACCGCCCAGGAATACCAACCAGACCAGGAGGTATCCGCTGCCGTGAAGCTTCGCTTAGCCCGGAGAAGGAGGAGCCTATCCACGCGCGACCGAGCAAGGACGAAGCCCAAGAGAGACTCACTTAGAGCCACGCGTGAGAAGGCTGCTGCGAACAAGTCTATGAAGAGACCCGCCGTCGTCAGCGCGAGGAAGCCCACGACGGTGCCAACGGCGCCGGAAAAGCAACCCTCCTCACGCGTACGCGTGGCCAAGCTATGGCCGCCCATGCCATCCCCCAAGGAGAGGCATGACCTGAAAATTCGTTTCTTGGGATTTGCGGATGACCCAGCGCCACCTGCGCAAAAGTCCCCGCCTACCTTCATGAGCAAGATCGCGAGCACATTTGGATTTGGACCGAAGAAATGAAAGGACCGACCGAATCAGGCTGTGCAAACCTGCATATGGTAAGGAAGGGGGAATATGTATCATGATATAATACACCATACTATCCATGTTGTAGTAGGTGGCACTTTAGCATCGGTGAACAAAAGGTTGACTTTGATAGCATAGCATGGAGCAACTCTGGGTTCACAATCGCATCTCAATAGAGCCAGAACAGCACACTGCATTGGATAACGGAGCCGAGGCCATATCAACCTCGACCCTTTCTGCGACAATCATCGATGGCCTCAACCCCGAGCAGTGGGTGGAAAGTACGCGATGCATTTGTGAATTGTCATATCGTACAGATACAGGGCATCCCACGCATCTCTTGGCAAACACATCGTAATCGAAAAGCGTGTAATGCCGTCCCAGACCAAGCCAAGTCCGAGCCTAGAAACCCTGCCGTATTCTATCACCTCTTTAACCGCCTCATGCCAAATTCATACACCCGTGCCCTTGCCAATCCATCTAATCCAGGTTACTCGTGACGTTCGTGAACTCGCCCTTGTCCAGCTTCGTCTTCCAGAAGATGGGGTTGGTGTCGCTGAATCCGTGTCGAACCCAGCCCTCTTCCTTGACGTGATACAAGTTGATGAAACCACCACTGTAGGCATCACGGTGCGTAGCAGCCAGAATACTCCGGCTACCGAGCTCAAGTGCCTGCTCATCCGTGAGATCATAGTTGTACTCGGCGTCCAACACACCGTACGCAAATGTTTGACCGGAGCCCACACAAAACAGGTTGCCCGCCAGCCGCGTGCCGTCCGAATCGATGTAGTAAAGCGCGGGACCCTCCTCCTTTGTGACACCCGCACACATGGTGCCCATTGAGAGGCCCATGCCCTTGTACTGGTAGACCAGGTTGGCGAGAATCTTAGATGCAGCGGCCACGCTGATGCGGCGCTTGTGTCGCAGCTCGTGCAGTCGGCACTGCATACCGAGCCACGCTAGCCAGTACTGGCAGTCAGCAGCACCACCAGCCATGGTGCCCAGCAGCTGACTGTTAATCTCAATCACCTTCTTGACTGTCTGCGATGCGATCCAGTTGCCGGCGGTAGCGCGGGAGTCTGTGGCGACGATGATGCCGCCCTGGAAGCGGAAGGCGAGAGTAGTGGTTCCGTGGGCGATCTTGATAGGGCATTGAGGGTTGGAGCGGTCGTCAGATACGGCGCGGAGCCACGAGGACGGCTGCGGTGGAATTAATTAATGATTGTTCATTTGCTCTGTGTTGCGGACATTCTCGTTGGGAAACGAAGCTGCAGAAAGCCCTAGTGCGGGAAAACGAGGCTTACCTGAGCTACTGGAGGCATGGCAAACTTTAGAGATGGGGCAGCCACGGCCTCACTGAATTCGTACTCATCTTCGTCGTTGAGGCCCTCGTTTTGGGCATAGGTAGGCCGGCTGTATCTTGCGACGAGAGTATCCATCGTGACGTCGTTTGTATGTTGTTACTCCTGTCCCAAGACAGGATTCTGGATCAAGGACGGTAGATTCAAAGGTCAAAAGAGCTCGCCTTTCTGACTTGGGGCGGCAATGTGAAGAAGCAGGGTCGTGTGGGTTATGGATGGTGGATATGGTGTCTCGAGGTGGTTTGCTTTAGTTTCGATGAAGTCAAGCTCAGGCAGCTGCAGCACGCGTTGCACCTGCCGGACGGGTAAGCTGGGTCACTGAGGCAGGGAACCCCTGCAAACATTACAAGCGGCCGATCTTCACAAGGGCAGGCGCGGCCTGGACAACGAACAGGTGTGCTTACCTTGCGACAACTTATTATACAACATTTCCAAAGGCCCAATTCACCCTCTGACGACGAAAAAGAACCACGCAAGATCAACGGCTGTAAAGGCCATAGACAGCAGACAACATGTTTCTCTTCGGCAATCTGCTCTACAGTAAGAGCTCCCGTCCACACCTTCCTAATACGCAATACAGGACTCTCGAGCAACAGAGCTAACATGATGTGCCAGCCATTATCCTCGTCATCAACGCCATCGCCATCCTCTCCGAAGACCGCTTCCTCGCGCGCAGTACGTGCGACATTCTGCTTGCCCCTTAAAGTGCGAATCACACGCACCAAACAAAGACTGGGCTAATCATAGCGACATTACAGTTGGCTTCTCCAAGACTTCCTACGATCCAGCCTTCGGCCAGGGAGCAGATCAGAGCGTCAAGGGAAAGATAATCAATTTGGTAGCGAGCATTCGGGTGATCATGAGAGGTACGTTTGGCCGCTTGCTCACCTCGCTGCGCCTCTCGAGGGGGGCTTGTGCCCGGTGACGACAATATGGAGGATGCGGGTACGAGCAAGCACAGGGGCTAACACACAATCCACGCAGTACCATTGATTGTTTTCAACACTTTGATAATAATCTACGAGCTCATACTTGGCTAGAGCGGAGCGAGTTTACGGCAAGAAACGGCTTTCTCTTGCGACAGCAATATCGCTTCATACTTTACGCAGACCAAGGGCTAGAAGAGGAGAGCAAGGAGATCAGTACCGTTCCCTGGCTATAATCGTGGGATCCTGTAGCACGGAATATCTGGGCGGGCTCTCCACGTGATGGCGCAGCCGCCATAGAGAGCTACTCAAGCATCTGGATTGCCATCACATGGCTTTCCCAACACGATTCGCCCCCGAGAGTGACACCGTTCACAACCATCTTCAGTAGTTGGACCTTGGATTTGGCTGTTTGACAGGTCTCTCAGAATGTGGATGGACAGGAGGTCTTACTAAGATCTTGACACCGTGTACGTGGGCTTGTGCCAGATCGTCTGCGAACATCTTCCAAGCTTCGACTGAACCAAAGAGCCTTCACATATACTATAAGTTTGACAATAGGCGGGCGGAGCAATGTTAATGCGAGACAACACACGCTTCCCAATCTCGTTGCAAATCAGCATTGGTGAATATGAGTGACTATCTTCAGTAGACAAATTCGTCTGCATATTCGGAATGGATCCTTTCCTTGCTACTGCCATCACTTGACATTTTATTTATGTACAGCCCTTGTGTAGAATGGTCTCCTTGTAACCCGTTGCAAGGGGCAGCACATAGGGGGACCGCCACCAACGGATGTCAAGCTTCATAACAAATTTCGCTTTCTTGCTGTAATCCAAATTCTGCGGCTGACAGGAACAGCCGTCCCATCGAGAACAACGCGCAGATGCCCCGCCGCTGAAATGCTGCACTATCAACCAACTCGGTCGAGTCAAAGAAGCAAAAAGCACAATTGCGACTTATTCTGCAGAGCGCCCTTTGTGAAGATTCTGTGGTATCCAGAAGCAAACAGTATTGAACCCAGCCAAAAGCCTCCCCACCCAACGCCGCCAGCTGATCAGCTGGCCCAGTGAATCGAGATTTTGAAGACCACCATAAAAATAACCTGCTCTCTAGGGGAACATAATGCTCTTTTTCCTTCCCACACTGAAGCTGAATCGTTCCTTCAGTCCATGCTTGCCATCAGCTCTCTCAGGCGGCCTGTCCGCGTTGGAGGACGTACGCGCGCCCTCACTGCCGTTGAAATCGGCGGTGCCAGAGGTCATTGCCGATTCAGAAGGTTCACTTTCGGGCTTGTGTGGTGATGGGGCTCTGCCATTTTCGTGGAATGGCCCCCGATCCTCCTCCACCGACTTCTCCGATTTCTCCCTCTCCTTCTCCTCTTTCTTGTGCTTGTCCTTGGAGAACAAGCCCCCCATGCTCAACGACTTCCGGCTCAACGACTTGCTCCCTCTGTGTGCGCGATTCATGAGCGGGCTTGAGCTGGCTGGAGTCGATGGGCTGGATGGAAGTGCATCCGGCATGATGCCAATGCTTTTTTTGCGTGTCTTCTCGCCACCGGCCGCCATGGCCTTACTCTCGGCGATTGCCAATGCCAGCTCCTCTTGGTTCTTCTTGCGAGCCTCCTGTAGCTGCTTCGCATTCTCCTTCCGCCGCTTCTCATCCTCTTTTAGCTGTTCTTTCTCGGCGACCTTGCGGGCCTTATCCGCAGCCTTTTGTTCCTTTTTGTCCATCTTCTTCGCTTCCTTCATCAACTTAGGAGAGAGCGGCGGAGCCTCATTCTTGAGGGCGGTGACTGGTGTAAAAGGTGTTGCTGACGGAGGTGCTGCGTTGAGGGGGTATGTCTTGATGGGTTCGGGTATATTCTTCGGAATTGGCGGGACCGGCGGGGTGTCCAGCGTTCCTGGAAGTAATCCAGGGGCAGTCTCTGCATGATCTAAGACGGCGAAGTTGTCCTGATCCTCCTTATCCTCTACTGGGGAACTGGGTGTCGTAAGTTGCCTCGTCAAGGGCGACTTGGTCTCTCCGTTGGTCTTGACACGCTCCAGGGCCAGATCCGCCTTTTCACGCTCTATCCTGACCTCTTCAAGACCTTCTGCTTCCTGCTCAGCCATCATTTTCTCGTGAGTAGTTTCTTGGTAGAACAAGACATAGGCGCAGGCCATGCCTGGCTTGTCACCAAAGAAGTTCCGCACGAAATGTTTGTCAACGGGTTCCACCATTTCATCATCGAATAGAAGCCAGCCCCTGTCTGGCGTCTTGATTACCGAGACGTAATGTCCGTGGTAAGCGTTGCCCCCGATATGCACAACCACCGCGTACAACTCGTAAAGACGATCCTGATCATCTGCGTCATCTGTCGTATTGAACATGCGCAAATGGTACGGATAGACGACCCGGTGAAATAGCTTCTGTAGTCTGGTGAAATCTTCTGTGTACTTGAACCGTTTCAAGTGCAGGGCCATGACCTTGGGTAACTTCTTTATCTTCATGCGTTTTTCAGCTTCTTGCAAGCCGCCGCATTGGTCGCAATGAAATTTGTTCCTCTCGCAGAGCATTTCCTCATCCGAGAATTTTCGCAGGCAAGAGGTGACGGATGAGTGCTCTTCCAGATCGATCGAAAGGTCCAAGAATGTCTCGTCTCTTTGCGAGGCAGTCTCACACGCCAGGCACTTGGTCTCCGATGTCAAAACACCTTCGAATATGTCGTGTACCCACCCTGTGCCAGGCGAGGTGGCTCCTATGGCTTGTTGAGCCTTCATTAAAGCAGCCGATGCACCCATAGCATTATCCATAGACTGCGACAATCCGTTTGTGAGGCTGGCCGCCTCAAGCTCTTGTAGTCGTCTTGCGCTAGTCTCAACGTTGGATATCACATCGTTCAGAACCAAGCCGTAGAATTCGTGCGCATCCTGGTGGTTCTGGTTCCGAAACATTTCGTTGTCGCGTTTGAAAATTTCGAGGAAGCGCTGTGGGCTTAGGACACCCGTACGAGTTTTGCTCTCAATCAGTGCTGTGAAAATGTCCTTGAGACCCGTGAATGTGCACTCGTCCATGCCATATAGCCCACTATTTTCGACGCCGAGTTCCAACACCGGCCCCTTGATCATGGCCTGTTTCTTTTTGTATTCCGGTGAATCTGGCTTGTCTTCGGGTCGCTGCTGTCCTTGTGGTAATTGACCAGCATTCAGCTGTTGTCTCTGTTTCATGGCTTGGCTCGTTGTCAAGGGCTTCTGCTTGGCCGCTGGAGGGTTCGCATTTCCGTTCATAGGCGGCCTGATGGTAACGTGAACCTTCCTTCTGTCTTCATTTGGCGTATCTGTCGGTGATAATGGAGGATAGTTGACGACGTTGTTTCGAAACGTTTCGCAGTAGTAGAGTGCTTGTACTATTGAATTACAGTAGCTGTCCCACAGTTAGCGCACAAAGCTCGTGGACAAGATTTCGGGAAAAACTTTGTACCATGTGTTGCCAAACTGTAGAAATACCTGGTTAGTGTCTATGTTCTTGTGGAGGGCTGCGATGTGTACGACGTACATTCTCGAGTCCAAAAAACTTGTCGGTGCCGTCTTTCCGTACAGGTCCTGCATTTTGCAGCATCTTCTCCAGTGGAGTTACTTCTACTGGCGGCTCGTCCTTTTTCGCTTTTACTGTAGGGTCTTTTGTCGCTGTCGAAGCGCCCTGGTATTTGTAAGTCAGCAATGCTCTTTACGACTCAATTTCCGGGGGAAAGGGCGACAAAGTTGGGACGACTGCTGCGGCACCAAGCAGAGCCTCACTGGGGAAAAGCCATTGCACCCGACTTACGGTACTGGCGCTTCGCAGCTTCTTCATGAACCCCGACATGGTGAGGTCGCAAGGGCAGCGAGGCTATTCTACGAGGGAGGATCGAGGTGGGCGGAGGAGGGGGATGTCGAGCCGGTCATAAACCGGTCGAGCCCGTAAGATCAGGAGGAGACGCGGGCTTGAGAATTCAACATCCGGAATGCGCGCGACTTTCGGGCGGCAGCCCACAAGAGAGATGGCTCGTATGTAGGGACAGTGAGGTATTCGGCGCGAGGGTATAAAACCAATTCAAGACAAAGTTTGGCGGTTTTAGGTACGAATGTCGAGGTCGTTGCAGCAGCAAAGCAAGGCTCGGGGCATCGAAATGTTGGTACTTTTAGCCGTATGCAGGTGGGTCGCAATCATGAATCGTGGACGGAGGAGCCGGGAGTTGAGAAGAGGAGACGAGTATGAAGGGTGGCTACAATTGTGCGCCTGGCTTCCATGAGATTGTTGGGACGAGGGGAGGAAGGCTGACAGACCAGAGGGTCAGGAGGCGCTGGAATGTGGAAAGGCAGGTACGAGTAGAAGGCGTGGCCGGTTGAACGTCGAGGTTGCAGGTGAGATGCGGGAAATGCGAGGCAAGGGAATATGCGCGACAGCGGTACAAGTTACAGCAACAGGTAGTAGAGGATCTCGAGTCCACGCCAAGTGCTGCACGTCCGGGGCAGGTTGCCTAATTCCCCATGGAACAAGTGGGACAATTCCTAGGGTCTAGCCTGAGCGCAGTAGCCGTTTGGAACTTAGCGGGTACTGTGTGAGGCGGACACAAAAGTTGAACTGTATAGGGTCGAGGTGGGCTAGGTAGTACCTTAGGCAGGTAGTCAGAGTAGGTACTTCAAGCCTCCCCTCCAAAACTGAGTCTGGCGATTCAACACTGGGTATGCGCAGATTTTGGGACAATTAGCGACAGCCGAATGAAATAGCGTATCAGAAAAGACATGATTTTAACATCCGGCGGCTCTCGTCAAACTCTAATTAGCCATTGGAAGGGTTCTGAGGGGGATCGTCTGGCTTGAGGTATGCCAAGTTGTTGCAGTTCGTCAGGCTAACATGACTTGTACTGTGTGACTAGGACTGTAGTAAAAGTCAACGTCTACTATGTACTTGGATGAACACACTTCACACTCTATCCTACTTTAGCCACTCTTTGCGTAGGTAGGTAGATGCATAGACAAGCAGGCGGTATATCCCTCAAACACCAAGGTAGGAAGGAGGGGCTGTGGTTGTACTATAGTGTGTAGGTAGTCTGCAGGAGGATTCAATTATGCAACACTGGGAGACGTACTGCAGCATTCCGGTCTTACGTGCTTCTCTACTGGTGCACCACCAGCTCCAAAGCTTACCTACTCACCTACCTGCCAGGTACCTTATCACCTGAGGATCTTCCAGGTCAGGACTTGTGTGAGGCCATCGTTCAACAGAAGCAAAATAGTCTAGGACCTAGCGTTGCATGGCCTATTACTGGTTCTCTGATGACCACCCGTGGGCAACCACTGGCCACAGAGCTGGGTCCAATCAACGTCCGGACGTCGCTATACAGTGCGTTCAACCTGGGTTGATGGGTTTTGGGGCGTGTGTCACACGACCCCCGGCCGCCTACCACATGGCTTGTACCAGGTTTTCGAGGCCGGTAAGGAGCCCGTCTATTAAAGAAACGAGCAAACGGAGACATCAGATCCTCAATATCTCGGGACGATTAACTTTCAGGAACAACAATACACGGCTGATAGCCACATATATAACGTGCCGCCACTTTATATTGCGGCATTACCTCCACCTTCTTGGCTGCCCTTGCGCTGCCATTGGCTTTGGAGTGGCACGAACCCGAGCCGAACACCAAGCCCAAAAAATACCTCTTAGCGGTACTTCGGTCAGGCCTGGGTCTAGTTTGTTACTCCGCGTTTGGGAGGCCAGGTTGTGTCTGCTTGTTCCCATCCTGTCGGGTCCCCGCCGGGTCGCCTGATTGCTGAGGATGAGCGTCACATTGTCCCATTCTACCGTCACACACACATACACACACACACCCACCCACCCACGCTCACACATACATGGTCCATTCTCCATTTCGAATCTCGATAAAATTACGTGCACCGGTCTAATCAATTCTTCCATATCCACAATGATCTCGTCTTCACTGCCTGCACAGAGCTGATGGTTTTTTGGCACCTTGCAAGGCGACGCTAGGGTCAATCATCTCCGACAACTTCTTGGGCTCTCAGAACTGAAACCCGAAGCCGTCGTCAACGTGCAGCAGGCGATCCTCCTGTATTCGTTCGACCACCATCTCTAGTTACCTAGTGGAAGCAACACGAAGTCTGTTCCCTGCAATATGTGGGGTACCTAGGTAGGCGACGAAGACCCCTGCTGTCCCGAGCCGACGGATCCAATCTCGTACAAATATCGACTATTTGATTATCACGCCCGCTTGACCACACTTAACCATCCGTCATCACCAATCTAAGCTGCAGCCTTCTCTTAGGAACCAATCCACAAACACCCCGTTCATCCTTCGTGCGTAGCAAAACAGCATGCTGTCGCTCAATTGCTGCACACCTGCTAGCGGCAGATGATCAGCACCAGGTCCCCAGTTTACGTACACGCAATGCAAGCAGATCTCCCACTCGATCCTGGTGGGAAAAGGTTGGCGCAAGAACCTGCAGCAAGGCCTGTCCGGGCTCCGCAAGACTTTGCACTGGGCCGCGGAGTCAACCAGTTGCTGCCAACAGTGGCACCACCACCACCACCACCACCACCATCATCCTTCCTGTCTTCTCGAAGCTTTTTCAAAGGTGCGGACCGCTAGTGAA
The DNA here is from genome assembly GCA_027946515.1 of Gnomoniopsis smithogilvyi. Classification (NCBI taxonomy): domain Eukaryota; kingdom Fungi; phylum Ascomycota; class Sordariomycetes; order Diaporthales; family Gnomoniaceae; genus Gnomoniopsis; species Gnomoniopsis smithogilvyi. Next base: position 5,730,283 of record JAPEVB010000002.1, read on the forward strand.
GTATGCCGCACTAAACGCACACAACGTGTTCTGAACCAACCACGCAAGCCCTAGGTGCGGAGGCGACCGAAGAAGCACCGGCGGCAATCATTCGGGATGATGCTTGTAGGTGATGATGATTCCTATAACAATTATAACACTAGACACAAGCACTACTACTACGCACTACATATACACCGGCAACATTGTTGTAAGGCTGTGTCGGACATAGCTGTCTACTGTGTATCCGTTGTACCGAGAGGGGATGCGTGCGGTAGATCTTGATCAAGGTTCCACCAAGGCCACGAGTTTGTCCACCCCCATCGTGCGCCGTGGACAAAAGGTAGTTAGTTGTGCTTTACCACGTATGGCTCGGACTATCGGAATCTGTTAGCCAGGACTGGCTGTCTTGGCCACGGCAGTTGGGAACAAAGGTTCTCAAATAGCCGCTTTCCTCGATCACCAATCTTCGAAGTCTCCAAATTCTCGTAGCTCCGTCCGGCCTGAGATGGCTTGAGCTTTTCAGCCCCCCTTTGCAATTTCTATTTATTATGGGAAATATTGTGACCTTTTCTTTTTCTTTCCTCTTGTTTGGACGGGGATGTGGGGGGGAGGGCCAATCAAGAGGAAAAAGTTATTGCCCTCCAGCCAGCTGAGAGGCTTGCATCAATATACAACGCCAAACATCTAAGCAGGTCGGAGTCTGTCCCACAACCTAGCGTTGGCCTCAACACTATTGGTCCAGACTGTCAAAAAAAAAATCATAAGACGATGTGGCAGGAATGAGAACGCAGCAAGTAACAAGGGTCCCGCGATACCTTCGTCAGCCGCGCCCAGCGGAACAGGATTCGTGCGTTGTCCGACCTGACGTTATTTTCACCTAGCCACTAGGCTACCTATATAATTATCTGATATCGTAGTATTGAATCGAATCTGAATAGAGAGCAATCAAGGAAAACAACTTAGCCGTCGCCCTAGAAGTCAAGCTCCCTGCTAGACTATCTTCATCCGTATAGATCCAGGGTGTATTGTCGGCACTTACAGTATTGTACAACTTGGGGCTTACAATTCAGCTCACGAGCCGTTTTTCGTACCCGTGTGTTTCGCTAATGGGTGGGTGCACATCCAGCATACTAAGATTTCTGACTCGTGCATTAGGTGTTGAGCTTCGAGTTTCATCTCGATTTTGTGAATTTTGGCTAGCCAGTATAGCCCTGAGAGAGCTAGACTTGTGCCCAACGCGGCAATGCATGTCAGGACACACAAGTTTGGCACCTGATCACACTGCTTCGCGCGCATGCAAAGTCAATGGATCTGACCGCAACATGGTATTTCGCAGCTCTATCAAAGCTCTACTGTGGTAAAGCAACTCCTTGCTTCCTATGTGCAGTTCAAGCAAGTCAACGAATTCTCATTGCGGAACCGAGATCTTATTGCTTCTTCTCCTGCACGCTCTTCTTCACACCCTCCACAAAAGCCTCTACAGCCTCGCCCCCGCCAAGTGGCACACTCCCACCCCTAACACACCCACCATTTTCAACCTTCACTCCAAGCGCCTCCGAGATAGTGGGCAGTCCACCATCACGAATAGCCATTGTCAGACTTGCCAAGCTCTGGTGAAACTGTGGACTACGCAGGACCTTCTCTAGCAGGCTCTTCTTTTGCGACAAGCTCATGGCGGCAACGGCGGCAGCCGCGGACTCGGACGAGGGCTCGTTGTCGACGTCGCCGCCGGACGTGGAGGTGCCTTGCTGTGCAATGACAAGGACCACGGGGGGAAGGAAGGAAAGCAAGGTGTCGATGTAGATCTCCTCGGCTTCGGCGATCATGGGAATTGTGGCAGATGTCTCGAGGAGGTCGCTGAGGAGTGGGTAGAGTTTACCCTCGGCGGATTGCTGGCCTGCGCTGCTGGGCATACCACCCTGGCCGCCTTGTATGGAAGCGAGGAAATTTCGTACCGCTTCTTGGGCGTCGGCTGGAATGTTGCTTGCACTGCGAGAATTGTTAGCAATTATTATTACGGTATTGGACTTTCGCAGGTAGGTAAAAGGGTAAGGGTATATGAGATCTGCTTTGGGTCTGTGAAGTCCATTCTTTGCTCATAAATCATGTCTATTAATACATCCATCATACGCCAATCAATGCCACCATGTCTTGTTCTTTTTGTTGGCCTTTCCGGCTGCTTCCTGACATGCTCATGCCAAACGGTCACATGCTCTCATGGGAGCAGTAGACTGCTTCCCGCGTCTTGATTTTCATGCGGAGGTGCTGTTGCAGCTAGGGTTGGTGGACACTAAATGCAGGGGAGATGAACCTACGCTCGTGCGCCATCAGCTCCACCGTCTCTCGAACCCTCACCTTCCTCCCGCACATCACCGCCTGTGGCATCAGCACCGGCACCGCCAGCTCCGGAGCTAGGCTCATGACTCTGTCCATCACGGCCTTCCGCATCCTCCATAGTCTCGTCGCCGTCGCCATCCCTGCGGCCAGAACCGCCACCGCCCCGCACGGCTGCCAGCTCGGCGTTGACATCGACCTCCTCGCCCTGTAACAGCGTGTTCACGATCTCGCCAATCTTGCGGTCGCGTGGACTCAACCAAGAGGGGTCGCCGGACGTGGACTGGGGATGGCTTTGCAGCCAAAAGAGGTGGCGCGTGGAAGAGGACTCAAACTTGAGGACGAAGATGCGGCCTTGAGTCTTGGCGCTTGCAGGGGTGGAAGATGACGACTCTACAGGAAGAAAAGAACCATCGGTTGGGATCATGGTCAGGTCGAGCTCGGGCTGGTCGGCAGGGACGCTGCGCTCGCGCCAGCAGAAGTGAAGAAGGTCTGCAAACAGTGTCAATGGAGGGGTCCCGGGGGCATGAAGCAGGTCATCGGTCCGTACCATCGTCTGCGGCTTGGTAGAGATAGATATATCCTGGTCGTGGTGAAGGCTTGATCTTGTATGGTTTGGACGATTGCTGCTCCGGTTGGTTAGTACACAAAGAGTGGTGAATGTAAGAGGAGGCGGCATCCAGACTACTTACGTCGACCTCGCAGATGCCGGCCTTGAAGGTAATTATTGGCCGAATTGACATTTTGAAGGGGGATGTGAGGAGAACTTTTGCAAGATACGGTAAGCGATATGGCGTACAAATCAGAGAAGTCTAGAATTGCTCCGCGTGGTTTGGAGGAAGCTGGAATTAAAAGGCCGTAATAAAAGTTGTTCACGATGGCATGAAGACAGGAGCTACAAACTAACCCCAAGCATGATGACAGCTTAGGTAGCAGTTTCCTGACGTTGCTTTCGACAGGGGTCTGCCATTTTCCAGCCGACACCCGCTGACTAAGTCGACATCACGTGTTCCTCCCAAACGAAGCCACACCGGGGCTAATGGGTAATTTTCAGAGCAGGAAGCAACGACTCCATTTTCACTTAGACCCGGTATCGCCTTCAACGACCACAACCACTACCCTAAACGACATCCTACTGTTCGTCTTTCCTTTCTTCCTTGGTCCCTTTTCGCAGTCGTCCAATCAAACTAATCCTTCTTCCCGCCTCCAGCAACCACCAAAATGTCGGCCAAGGTTGAGACCAAGAAGTTCGGCAAGAGCGAGCGGTCGGTCCCTCACCACTCCGAGAAGGCCCAGAAGTGGTACGCCGCCGAGGACGAGAGCAAGCCCCGCAAGGTACGTTGTGTGAATTTTTGAGGCTTTGATTTTGTGTTGGTGGGTGGATACATGAGGACGCGATTGCAGTAACGGGTTTGGATTCAGCGAACAATGGCCATGGTGGGCAATGCGGAACGATCATGACCAAGCGATGAAACAAGCGGCACGATGTACCAATTGTCACCCACGAAATACGATTGATGATGGATTTATGCGACAAGCGACGACTGCAATTCTAAACGCACAACCACAAATCACAACACTCCATCAATACGCGACAGTCACTAGCGGTCACCAACAGAAATATGGATTTGGGATCGGAGATGGATTCGTTTGGCTGTAGTCATGACAAAATATGATGTGCAGGAACTGACAACACTTTCACAAATAGGTCCGCAAGTCCATCCGCTCCTGGCAGCCCCGCCCCACCCTGCAGCCCGGTACCATCCTGATCCTGCTGGCTGGCCGCTTCCGCGGCAAGCGTGTCGTTCTCCTCAAGACCCTCGACCAGGGTGTTCTGCTCGTCACCGGCCCCTTCAAGATCAACGGCGTGCCCCTGCGAAGAGTCAACTCCCGATACGTCATCGCCACTTCCAAGAAGGTTGACCTGGCTGGTATCGACTCCAAGAAGATCGACGAGGTCGCCCAGCCCAAGTACTTTGTTGGCGAGAAGTCCAAGGAGAAGAAGGCCGGCGAGGAGGCTTTCTTCAAGCAGGGAGAGAAGCCAGAGGTACGAGCCACTTCCACAACTCGAAGACGCTGGAGCACGCGCAATGATCTTAGAGGCTTGGACATGAGATCAAGGCAGTCGTGGTCTTGCGCACATGTGTGAAGAGAAAAGAGCTGACGAAATTGTGTGCACAGAAGCCCCAGGTTTCCTCCAGCCGCGCAGCGGATCAGAAGGCGGTCGACAAGTCCCTGCTGGCCAACATCAAGAAGGAGGAGCACCTCGCCAGCTACCTGGCCTCTACCTTCAGCCTGCGCAAGGGCGACAAGCCCCACGAGATGGTTTGGTAAATGTACCGGTACCTCTTTGAGGTAGTGGTGGTGTTGGTGGTCTGATCCACGGGGGTGAAGGGCACAAGGCGTTGGTCGAACGAGAAGAACGAACAGCACGGGAAATCTCTCTACGGGCAGACAAAAAAGATGAAACTTTTGCTTTTGGGAGGGTTTTACAGGAGCGCCGCTCGGAAATAAGGACCCGACGGCTTGGCCAATTGCATCTTCCACGTTTGCGGCGTCTAATGAGGGAATTCTTCACCAGTGATCATGAAAAAAACACAAGAAACCAAAAGACGGTTCAGCCGTTTCTTTCCAAGACAAAAGTCCAGGTGTCAAGATTGTGTTCAGAGGAATGCAGGCAGGGCGTGAAAGGGCAATATGACGGACGTGCTTGAAGGATGTGGTTGCATGTGATGCTGCTGAATCACCACTCTGGAATAAAATTCCACATATGTCCAGCTGTCGTTTTGCTGAGCATTAAAGATCCAGCGTCCTCAATGCGTCAAGGAAAAAACTCATGTGACACTTGGTAGGATCAATTCATCCATGAGCCGCATGCGCGGATGCGAATGTTCGTGTAACCAGACGCTTTCTGCTATCCTTTCATCTGGGCCATTGGCCATGAACGGCTGAACCCATAGTTTGTCGAACCTTTCCGCAGATGGTGTGAAAGATTCCCTTCTTCATATTATGCTTCCGTATAAGATGCGAAATTTCCGAGTACCTGCGTCGTTCAGTCCTCCTCGCTCCCAGCCTCGTTGCCATTGTCTTTCGACTTTTGGAACTTCACCCTGCCTGTGGGTATATATGCCTCGACCGTTTGACCACCGAAACTCCGCCCGTCCATCATCTGCACACATGCTTCCGCCGACTCAGGCCTTTTGTATTTGATGCTGACAACACCATCCTTCTCGAGGTCGTACAGCACCACGTTAGTAACCTCACCCAACTTTTCACACTCCTCACGTATATCCTCCTTAATTTCGAGCAGTGCGGCAGGATCCTCTTCTAGCTCCTGCAAGGTGAACATGTGCTTTAGTATGACCATCTTGTCGCGCTTACCAGTGCGCTGCTCGGGCGGAACGTAGACATCCTCATCATCCGACCAGTCGGCCAGTTTGCGGGAAAGCTTCTGCGTCTTCTTGATGATCTTCTCGCGATCCTTACTGTTGTTTCCAGCGGCCCCTCTGCCGATGCTTGACTGTTGGGTATCCTGTTTGCCTTCACCCTCGCCCTCACCTTCACCTGGCGGTGCCGCTTGTACCTTCTTATAGCTGGACTCGGCAGCCTGCACGCGCATCGTGCCGGACCCCAGCCCGGACTCGCTGTAGCGGAAGTGCGTGTCGTCCAATAGCATGATGGCCATGTCGACGCTCTGGGGCTTGAAGAATACAACGAGCGCATCGCCCTTGAAGTTGCCCTCAGCGTCGTTGTAGAGCTTGATGCGCGGGCGGCCGCTGTCGATCTCCTCGGCAATGACGCCGCACTTGCGGCTGAATACCTCGGCGACTTCGTCAACGGTGACATCGAGCGGAAGACCTGTCACGTAGATGGCTCGGTTCTGGGGTGGTTGCTTTGGCTGGGAGGCTTGCTTCTTGTTCTTGCGCTTGTTGGAAGAAGAAACTGGATTGGTATTGTCCGGGTCCTGGAGCAGCGCGCGACGTGTGTCAGTGTGTCGCCAAACCCTTTCTACTTCCCCTGAGAAATCGGTACTGCAATTGCTACTTTGGGCTCTCCGGTGGGCTTTGATCGCCCACCCGTCCATTGTGCACGGTGGATGGTGAGAACAAGGGACTCGTGTGGAGGAGTCGTGCGACAGTTCCAAGTGGATTGGACCAGCATGCGCGCTTACCTCCATTTCGTCTTGCTTTCTCTTCTTGCCATTGCCAAATTGGGCATCTGAAGGCGAAGCGGCACCATAGGCACTTTGTTGTTGTAGTATGAGGGCTTCCTCATCCTCATCTGCCAGAGGTATCCAGCGTCGCAGCTGCGCGTCGAACTCGAACTCGGTGCCATCAGACTCCTGCACGGCAATGTGCTTGTTGTCTAGTTTGGAGAAAGAGATGCGATCGTCATTCTCAAACTCCGCTGGGTCTGTTGGGAAGGTGAAGACCTCTGCGACCGGTTGCTCTGCCATCTTGTCTGGTCTGTCGAGTTTTTGTGGTGGTGGCCAAGATCTGGTTGCGAGTCGCGAATCTTTTTCGATTGCATTTGGAGAGCGGACGGACTCCAAGCTCTGACGAAATGTGTATGTATTTAGCGACACCCCCTGTTCGGGGATTGGCCTGCCGAATACCAAGAGACACTTTGAGTCACCGGCTTCTAAGGCGGCCCCCGCCCCCAATCTTTCTTTCTCTGTTTTTGTTGGTTGCTTTCTTAGAAGGAGAATGTCCCAAAGAAGGAGGAGGGAGCACATCACAGTAAAGTCTCATGGTGCAGTGTTTTATCAGACGACCGAAAGCCAAAGCACTCGATCCATTTCATGTCAACTGCGTTGCTAATCAGCGATCGGTTACACAAAATTTGTGTACATGACGCATCTACAACATAGAATAGCCTACCCAATACATTGCCTGATGAGTCTCTCGAAATCGAATGAGGCGATATAATTCTTACAAAAAGATTACATCCATGAGTGATGATCCCATAGGCGATCATCTCATAGGCAAGCATTTATTGAGCGCGTATGGCTTCACTAGCACAAGCGGTCATCATATAGCCAAGTATTCCTGACTCATTTCCAGACTAAGAGATATAGTATGTAACGAATTTGTGAACCTCAGAACTACGGAATATAAAGATTCAAGTATTGTGTAGCACGACATGGTTGTAAGTTTTGGCATTGCGATCATGAGTTCCCTTGTTGAAAGGATAGGAAACCTAGGCACCATATACCATGCCCCTCGTATTGTCCATTCTCATGTTCGATTTATGCCACTATGTTAGCAATGAAATGACAAATCATCACGCTTTCTTCTGCTCAGCTTGAGGAGGAGCGGCGCCTCCTGTTGTAGGGAAGCCCATGAAGATCTTGAAATAATCCTGTGGAGTCATCAGCAACAATGCCCAATTCCAATCCTGGAATCAAAAGAAGCCACCATATGCTGGACAAAACTTACATAGATCATCCATTGCAAACCAGTCAAAGTGCCTATCATCACTATACGGACAGGCAGACCTGACCAAAGTCCACGGAATCCTATATCTTTGTAGATTCTCGAGACCACCGTCCCAAATCCCTCGCCCGGCTCACGGTAGGCGTTCAGTTTTGATACCATGACATCTGCTGGGTGGGACACAATGGCGCACAAGATACCGGCCAAGTAACCTCCAACGAACGATACACCCGTCTGCTGGGCTTTTGAGTAGTCATTCTTGCTACCTGGAAGGCCATCGTAGATCATCTCCACAATTGTCTCAAAAGAGGCGAACTTCATCATGGTGTACGGGATCTGTCGTGCCCACAGTGGGTACAGGCCTTTGTACAAGCCACCGAAGCCCTCAGATGAAGCAATCTTGCTAAAGCCGTCGAAGGTGCCAGCGTACGGGCTAGGGATCTTGGCCTGCATGCGGACCTTGACAGCTTCAAACGGGCAGAGAGCGATATCCGCTAGAAATTCTGCGGACGCCGATGCGGCCAGATATAGTCCCGTCTTGTACTTATGCGCGTTTTCGGGGCCAGCAAGATCTGCGTACGTCTTCTTGAAGTACTCATACCACCCGTACTTGAATGCTCCCTGGGCCGAGTATCCGAGGAGTGTGGGACCCCAACCTGTGAAGATGCCTCGGACGCCTTCAGTCCTGAAGATCTTCCCCCACGCCTGGAAGTTTCCCGTGTAAAGTTTCGAGTCGACTTGCCTGCGAACCTTGACGACGTCAAGGGGTGTGACAGCCGCGTGTGTCAAGCCCTTTTGTCCAGGTCAGCTATTTTCTTCCAGCGAGGTAATAGCTGTGAGTTTGACATACACAGGCCAGTAGCCCACCAAAGGTACAAGCAGCGTAGTATTGGCCAGAATACAACTCGATGGTGTCCTTTTTCGCCTTGGCCGTCGAAGATGCCTTGTTTAATTCAGCTTGGGCCTCAGCGGACAGCTTCTTTGCCTTGTCTTCGACAGTCGAATAAGCAGAGTATAGGTCCATGCGAGCTTGATATGGAGTAGCCTTGCTGCTACCCCGTGCCTTCACGCCATTATAGGGCGAATTTGGGAAGGTCCCTTGAAGGACTTCATAACGAGGGTAGAGGTTCGACATAATGACAAGTTCAGCCGGCGAGCCTCTCACGAATATCTAAACAAAGATGAGCAGTCCGCGCGACAACAACAACAGGACGAATTTTTTGCAGACAATTGTCAAAATAGACTTCGATGAGCGATTAAAGAGGAGAATGGCCGATAGAGGCATGCAATCTGCGTGAGGAAGAAATAGGAATGAGAAGGATTTAGGACCTGCTTATGTCCGAGGGCCGGGATGGATCGGGAGACAAACAATCCACTCTGCGAATAAAGGAAATAATCACTTTCGTCGGAGTGTACAACCAGGAATTAGTTGTGTAGTTGCTTGCGATAATAGTGAAGCGTATCTTTGAGGCCTCATGGAGTCCCGGGGACAATGTGAAGGTTCGGTCTGAGACGTTGTTACCTGGGCGGAGGAGAGGGTGTGAACAGGAGGGGGGGCTGAGGTCGTTCCCCAAACTTCACCATCAACCTACTAGGCGGCCCAGGTAAGCCCTTTCCTATCAAAGTACAGGGTTGAGTGACGTCGGTGGGGTTTTCGATATCAAGGCTGTCGATGGTACCGATTGTTTTAGTCGCCTACCTAAGTGGCCTGTGACCGGGCTCTTATAGTAAGCACTGTCATATTTTGTCAAAACGGGATGGTGAGAACCAGCAGTTGAGGAGTGAGACAAGTCCCCCTAGCCAACACATTACCAGGCCGTTTGGAAAGTACAATTTGTGATTGTTCCGCGGTGACTATTCCACAGACGACTCTCCATTCCATGAAGTGACCAGTCTATAGGTGGTTGTCTATTGAGTGATCATTCCACAGATATATACTTGTCCAAAGAACCCAGAACCTAACGAGCGGGGATCAAATCAATTTTTTTTTTAAAGAAAAAACCCTCCTAAAGTCAGCATACTCAGTTATTCGACCGTAGATGAGTAGTCTATATCGATCATTGGGACTTAAAGTGACCTTGCGTCCGGTGCCTAGAATACTACTATAATTATCCGCGGTCCTGCGAAGGTAAAAGAGGCCTGGGATCTAGGTGCGGTTCAGGTGCGGTCCAGGTCCCACTAGACCCACCGCTATTTTTGCTAGGATCTCGCCATGTTGCATCATCCGTCAATCAAGCATCTATTTTGCATTCTGGAAGTTCTCCTCCTCCTTGACACCTAGTCCTACCAAACCAATACTTACACTACGTCGACCTGCAATACTTTCCATCATGGCAACAGGAGTAGTTGCGCAAGCCCCAGCAAGCACCAGCGAGGGTCCTCGCTCAGCACCATTCGTGTCCAAGTGGGCATCACGATACCGCGGGGTACGTTAGAGCCTCTTGATGCAACACACCCCTCGAATTGCCCATCACATTTCCCCCTCAAACCACCACTAACACTTTTCCTTTCGAAATATGTAGGCTGCTGTAGAAGACCTCCAACCACCCGCCGCTCTCTCCCTCACCCCCTCCGACCCCATCTCCCTCGCCCTCGAACTCGCCTTTGAGCGCGAGTACACGCACCTCACCATCGTCGACAGCGAGACCCGCTCGCTCCTCGGCTACATCAGCATCCCGAACCTCCAGGCCGTCCTCGACAGCGGCAAGGCAAAACCCGAAGACCCCATCTCGAGTGCCATGACGCGCTTCCAGCGCAAGGGTCGGCAGTACAAGGTCATCACAATGGACACGCCACTGGAGGAGCTGGAGGCGTTCTTCGAGGGTGCCGCTACGGGCGGGCAGAAGCAGGAGTTTGCGGTCGTCACGGATGACAATCGGCGGTTCGTGCTGGGCGTGGCAACCCGGGCAGATCTGGAGGAGTTTGTCAAGAGGCGGCCGGCTTAGGTTGCTGGGCGAGATTGAGCGGGCTATCCCTCCAAGTCGCCATACGAAGGTCGAATCCAAGCGCAGCGGGCCGGGAAGCACTTGGCACGGTTGGGCGAGGGTATTGAGGCGCCACGAAGCAGAAGGGGTAGGCCGCCTAGGCCGACACGAGACCGTCGGCAGGAATGCTAGAGAAAGATACCCTGATAGAGCGAGAAAGGCGTCTATGTTGGGGCGAATGCATATTCATCTACGGGCGTTCGTCGGGTCATCAAAACAGGGCTTGGGGTGGGGAAATTGGTCCATTCAACAGGACAAGGTTGAAAAATCAGGGCAAGGTTTTACTATTCCTCAGCATGTAGGCGCAAGCACAGCGAACGAGAAAGGCTATTTGATGCAATGCGAACCCAAGAGCACCTAGTCCTCGCCGGAATGGTGGATCTCAATGAGCAGGAATCTTCCCTAAATGACTATCCTTGCAAAGAGCGGAAAGGATACTGCTTTATGTATACTCAATTCTTCCTGTGAGCCTGATGGGTCCTCCGAAATATTCTAAGCAATAGGTATTCTTCGACTAGAAGACAGGTCCAGAGGAGTGTGTGTCCGTCTATCCAGGCACGCAAGCCATAATGCCAACCTGCCACAGTGGAGCCTATTCCTACTCCGGCACGTAGTCGTAGAACATCCTGAACTCTTCCCTCTTAGAGCCCTAGCAAAGTGAAGCGTTAATATCAATCAGTCGACGCTGATAAGTAGCGATCATCAATAGTCCGACCGGCTCACCTTTGTAATGACGATGTTCCGAGCGTACCTCCGCTCCCCATTGACGACCTGGAACCCCCACGTCTGCGCCGCGGTCCAACCATTGTCGTACGACTCGACGTAGCCATACACCCACTCCTTGGTGCCCTCTTCCCAGTTGGAGTTGAGGAAGGCGTCGTCGCACGGAGTCGAGAGCCACTGGGTGCGGCCCTTGACCTTGCCAAAGAGCCAGTCACTGTGGTCGCGCCACTCGTTGTCATAAATGCGGTTCTCCGTGGTGCCCTTGACACCGCCGGTGGCCGTCTGCGAGATGTCGCAGTGCGTCACCTTGGCGTCGTCCTCATACTGCTTGACGTGCAAAGTGACGGTGGCGAGCCCGATCGCCTTTCGCGTCAGCCAGCCGATACCTTGCAACGCGAGGCCGGCGTCGGGACTGTCGGAGAGGGTTTTGTTCTGGGAATGGTCAGCAATGTTGTGAAGCAATTCTCTGGGGATAACAATGGTTGATGGTTGAGAATCAAAATGATCGTCTTACCATAACCCAAGTGCCATTGAGGTCACGTAGTGTCTTGGTTGCCGGAGCTGCCATGTTGGGGGATTGTTGTGCTACTTATGTCGATAGAGTCAGAAACTATGCGATCTTTAAAAGAGAATAGGATCTAAGTGTCTTTTCGATGTTGACTCAAACATAAAGATGTGCGAACTCACCTAGACACAATGCGCTGTGACGATGGTGATGTTCAAAGCAATGAGACAGATCTAAATGTAATGAAACGATGAGCAAAGCGCCCTTATTAGTGCACTGAGCGGCTTGGGTTGTGAGGGGGCCGAGGCTGCAGGTATATTAGGTACAGTACAGTACACTCTAGTTCAGTTTGGAGGTGTCCAGTTTGATGCTGCACCCAAACTGGAAAGCTGACTGACTGACTAGGTACCTACTTATCTACCTACCTAAATATGGACGGGAGATCACTTCCTTACTTACTACCTGGTGTACTAAATGGAGGGGAAGGAGGGCACCGATCTCCGGTCCGTCCCTGTCTAATGCTGCATTGATTTTCGGACGACGAACATGACCCAAAAATGGCAACCTTGACGATCACTGCCTCGGGATGTCAGCCTTTTTCCCATTCACGCCAACCCAACTCGTGAACAATTACAATCAGCCAGCTTTTACAACTTGAAGACAATGTCCAACTCCCTTGAACTAGATATTTTATATACTCGTTTCTCGGAATTGACTGCAGAATTTTTTCTATTTTTTTTTTTTTTTATCTTTTTCGAAATCGTCCAATTTGAGCCTTGCTCGGTCAGAAAGGGCCTCGTCTGTCCTGGCGACCTGCATCGATTCACTGGCATGTGATCCGAATCAGCCACGGCCACCCCCCCTCCGTCCCCTCCCCCAAACCCTAGGCCCTCATTCCCATGAAATAGCCACCGCTCCTCATCATAACATAAGATTGATGTGATGGCATCCCGTATTGTAGCCATGATCCTAATTAAGGAACATTGAAACAAGGTTCTGAGATAAGAGTTACACTTCCAAGTTCTTGAAAAGCTGCTTGATGACAAGCTCCGTGTTTGCTAGACGAATGAGACATGAAGTGACATGCTCCTTTGCAGATAAGTCCGCCAGGCTTCTTGGTCTTTCACGACTGCCAGTACGCTCTCCTCACCACTGTGAACTTCCCCTCTAATAAGGGAAGAAGAAGAAGAAGAAGAAGAAATAGTCTTTGTAATGGGAATAACATTATGAATATGTGCAGCAAGCTGGCTGTATTTGAGCATTGTTCAAGGACCGGCAGGACCGGATCTCTCCTAGTGACCTTTCAGAGCCTACTATGTAAGCAAATCCGTAACTCGAATACCTCCTTATATTGTCACTATGGTCACAATGTCAAGCAAAGATCAATTTCTTGGATGCCAAGGGACAATCCTGTACATATATTAAGAATGTACAGCACACCGATTCTAATAAGATCGCCCAAGCTGCACTGCTATAGTTCTCATCTTCTGTGGCTGGCATAGGCTTGCTGCTTATGTCATGGATGTATAACATGCGATTGGTCGAATCCGTCAGCATATCAAAATGCCCATGGATTCATCAATCACCACATCTTGGAAGGATTGTCTTCAACTGTCGTATATAAGACGTGCCAAGACAGCTAATATTATACGGAGAATATTGCACCCCACCAGGAGCTTTACGCAATGCAATACTATCGAATAGCCAACTCTGGACCCGGCACGTTCTTCATCAACTGTCAAGGCAAACCTCCAACCTTGGGAACAGTCTATACACTACCTGATAGCGAATTGCCTTCCTCTCCTCCTCATTTCCTCTCGATTCATACAAAGTGCGCTCTCCCTCTCTTTATATCTCTGTCTCCCCTCTCTATATATGTTTACATATTGTCTTGTGCCTTCGCGTATGGGGCAAGTCAATCCTAACGAAAAATAGACCAGATCGCGGCAAAAGATGAAGCCATACAAGGGCAACGTCCTAGAGCTTCCAGACAACCTTTAACTGGCATTGAAACCTAGGATTTCCCCGATATGACGGAATTGGGTTGACGGCGCAGGTCCACGAATCGAGAAAGCCACCTTTCCTGTAAACATCGACAGGATAGAACAGAATACCAATTGGCCTGGTAACGATTTTGCAATATTGGGTAATAATTATTTGCGCGAATTACTGGAATGATCGCCTGTGATCTCTAGTGAGCCTCATTTCACATGGAACGGGTCGATGCGTCTAGTAACTACGTTCCTAGCCCCATAGCGTAGCGACCTCTCTCGTATGCTCCGCTCTGAAATTTGGGGCGATGCAGGGGATCATATTCACATCACTTGAAGAGCCAGCCCCTCCCCCAGAGGCAAGTATCAGAGAAGGACCACACACATATCGGGACCTCGATTCCGTGGACGGCGAGCCCTTGGCTCTACAGAGTACCTAGGTACCTACTCATTCAGATCGCGATCAACCCTCTCATGCGTATGATATGTGACTGTCACGGGATAAACAAAAGATGGCAGCGCAAAAAACCCCATCAACGCGCTGTAGGTCGTGTCTGCTTCAAAAGTACAGGCGGGGACTCTCGTGTCAAAGCATGCCTGATTCGTTACCTGGAGAGTGGTGACGGTGGGGCCCTCCACAGATTGTCCCGCTGCGGCATTTCACCATGTATTTGAGACAGGGATGATATGCTGCGTGGACATCATCCCAGGCAAGAAGGGGGGCTTCTTCTTCTTCTTCTTCTTCTTCGCGGTGCTGCATTATCATCCTGAAAGGGGTGCGCTATTGTTTCTCAAATGCCGAGGTGATGATGATGGCTCTTCCTCGAGACCTCCATGTAGCTTTGACGAAGCTACAAGGCTCTCGCGTGCCTTGGCGTCAGAACAGCATGGGATCACTCTGGGTCGCCGGTCCCGCTCTCCGAAGCACACTCCGAGGCTCCCAAGCGAGATACAGAGTGGAGTTTGCGGCTGCTTGAGGATACATTTGTAATCCGACTTTCGCAGACTCGTGGGGCGGCATATACAAGTACAGTGTTTGAAGTAAGGATTTTCCGCGCCACAGATCTTGCTACTAAGTGGAATTTTTGCTTCATCACGATGCTAGACTACCTATGTATCCGTATGTCAGCGCTAGCTCAGCTTCTTGGGGAAGTTGAGCATGTAAACGTCAGAGAAATGTCTCCCTAGATAATTTAACGCATGTGAGAATCACTTGGACTTAATAGCCGGGAGCCGGGAAGAGGCGTTGTTGACGTGCAGCGAAGGGGAAAAAAAATAAGGCACCAAAAGAACCCCAGAAAAGAAATGTGTGCGTTCTGACGTGTGATGTGGTTGGGTGGAATCTGCCAGCGCTGTGATACAGCGCGACGCTGCCGCCGCTGCATTACAGGTGCAGCACCTCGCATGGCATGGCCTGATCACACCATGCAACATGTCCCAATGGAATGGAACGCGGCGCGGAAGGGGAGCAAGAAGGAAAAGCATGGAGGGGGAAGAAGGAAAATCTCGTGTCAGTGATCTGTCAGACTTACACATGTATCCAGCACGGTTGATTTTTGCCACTGTATACATTGTGCCTACATTATCTTGTTCGCCTTCCAACCCATATCCAAAGCCCCTTCTGCGCCTCGCACTCGCTCTCCCCTATATATTTACGTTTCTGTCCATCAGCAAGCACAAAAGGCCGTCTTTCTCAGGTTACCTTCCTCTTGCATCGATCCATGGTTGAGCGGTAGAGGAAGACCATGAAGGAAATTGATATCGTGTTGTTACGAAATGGAGGGTAGGTAATGAGGCACGCCACATGACCTGTAGCGGAAGAGCCAGCGGTCCGCGGTTCGCAACCTATCGTGGTGAGCGCAATCGTATTGCCTCGTCTGCGATCGTGTCTCTTCGCTTTGTCTCCCTTCTCTTGACGTCGCTGGGTGCCACACGAACGCGTTGAGAGTTGTGAATGGTTGAATGTGTTCGTTGAGTTGCCCTCGTCAGGAATCTCGACCTTTACTGTCCTTTTGTCGCTAATTGTCTTTTGCGGATACGCATACCGCATACCACCACTATGGCCACCACTTCATCTTCTTATAACTCTCAATCACCTCCTCCAGTAGCTCCTTGCTAATCGTAGGTTTCGAGTACTCGAAACCGACCACCTTGGTCAGTCTGCTACCGTCCATACTCAGGTCAGTATCCTTTAACAACTCCTTCTCCATGTACGGTGTCAAAGGCCCAGGTCTTGTGATCTCAGCCTTTTCGAGCAGCTCAGCCCACGGACCCAGCAACTCATCGTTGACATCTTCGACGACATAATCCATATTGAGCTTGGCAAATTGGCTGATAAGCGTGCCCTGGAAGCCCGTCTTGATGCCGAAGATCTGCCCAATGAGTTCGGCCATTTTGCCCTGCGTGGTGACGCCGCTGTCAACGACGTTGAAGACGGGTAAAGGCCCACCCATAGCCTTGTCGTCCCAACCCTTTTTGCCCGCCGCTTCCCATTCTGCCACAGCCCACATAGCGCGTACCACGTCTTCAATATGCACGGTGTTTGTCCGCAGATCCTTGGTCCACAGCCACTTCATCTCGGAATTCGATGATTGATAGGTGCGCGCCATGCACAGCGCTGTTGCGACCCATTGGGAGGCGTAGGGCCCGTAGACGTGGGCGAGACGGATGATGACGAGGTTCAGCCTGGAAAGGATGATCAGCCTGAATCTGGGATGGACATTCTTCAGGAAACACGGGATAGATCTTACCCCTCAATTTTGGCAAGCTCTTCCTCGGCCTTCAACTTGAACGTTGCGATCTTGCTCCAGGGTTTCAACTTATCCGTCTCCTTGCTTGCAGCTGAGTCTGACTTGTATACCATGCCCGTGCTGAGCTCGATGAAGGCCTTGACGCCTCGCTTAGCCGCTTCCTTACCGACGGCAAGGGAGAGCTCTAATGACCGCAGCTTGTACACCTCGTCCTCTTGTGAATACCGGGTCTCGCCGCCACAATTGAAGACGTAGTCGAACTGCTTCCCATCTTTTCGGTCATATATCCTTGCTAGTGCTTCTGCATGCCGGGTCCAAGCATGGTGTCAGCAAAACTTTCTTGGAGTGCACGCATAGAATGGCGGCCGGGATTGAAGGGGACGGGATAGAGCAGTCGGCAGAGGGTGGAGGAAAGAGGAGGATGGCTCACGTTCTCTGCTGGCGTCGGCTTGCATGAATTTGTCGCCTGCACAGGCCTCGTCAAACTCGGGAGCCAGCCATGCTAGCTGCGGCAGCACCTTGTCGACGACGCGCACTTCAGATGCGAGGTTGTTCTTATGGATGTGGAGGGCAAGGAAGCGTCCAATGTATCCCAGTCCTCCGATGATGAGGACCGAGGGCTTCTCCGCCATGGTGAGCCGATTTGGGAAGAGGGGGAAAGACGCAGAAAAAGGGGCCCGCGAAAGGACTTTGTTGACGAGTAGACCCGAACTGGACAGAGGGGGCGCTCGGTCCAGGTGGTGGAAGTTCAGGCCGATAAAAGATCAGATCGAGGATTGAGGGGTGCGAGTGGTCCAAGTGCAGGACAGGGCAGGAGTCGAGACAGAGGCAGAGTTGGGCGGGGTTGCAGTCGCGATGTAACTCGTGCGTGCAAGTGGAGGGTCTTGATCAAGGGTCGGTTTTCGATATGAATTGTCAAGGTACACTGTCTCGGTTTAAAAGAGTCAGGGTCCAAGTCGATGCTGCGCCTTTGCGAAGAGTCCTCAATTGGTACAGGGCTGGTTGAGTGATATTTCGTATATGCTGCGGAAGATAGGACGGAGTTGCGATGGTACAGATGCGTTCTTTTGTACGGTGGTGTCTCGAGGGCCAGTGTAGGTCAGTTGACCAAGAGCAGAAAAATTGATTGGAGTAGAGCAGGCGGTCGAGGTCCAAAGGCGATAGGCGAGATTAAAGCTATGATACCTAGGTTCAGTACTCGTATGTGGTCCGGTCGATCCAGGTTTGAGAAGGGCACTGTGCTGGGATGGGCGTGGGCGCAGGCAAGATTCGTGGTCTGTGGAGGTGACGGGTCGAATGGACCGAGATTGATGAGGATAGTCGAGGTCAATTGAACGAGAGCTGCACCAGGGCCAAGAGCTGGGGTTCGAGCTTGGGGCAAGCAAGATCTTTGAACTTCGACGAAGACGAAGAAGAAGAATAATAATAATAATAGCAAAGCAAGAGCAAGAGCACGAGCACGGGGAAGGGTACGTGGACCACTGGTATCTCTCTCCTTCTCTTTTTCTTTCGTCAAGGTTGAGTTGAAGCTGAAGCTGAAGCTGGGATGTTGTGCGGACGATTTCAGGACAGGTCTGAAGTGGATCCTCCTTCATGCGATGCGATGCGATACTGCAATGCCTGACGAAGCGATGGATGACAGCCCTGTACTAATATAAATAAGGTACTTGCCGCCGTCATGAGGCCAGCTGCAGATAGGAAGCAATGGTTCCAGAATAAAAGCGGGCACCAAGTGACCCAAGTGCCAGCATGTTGGCATGGTGGAGGGAAACATATATCAGGAGGTAGGAGGTAGGACGTCGACATTATTATGCGGAGATTTATCGACAACGAGCACCTGAATTTGAGCCCCAAGAGGGATGCTCCCAGTACGTAGCACCAGTCCCCTACACTAAGCCTGTATGGGAATCTCAACATTGTCTTTCCACCTAATCTACCTACCTACTTTAAGCATAGCGTCCCCTTTTCTCGGACGACATTTACTGTAGTACAATGCGCACCCAGCTACTCTCGAGACGGACGGCGCATGTGAGATATGATATGACGAAAGAAACTTGACTCTGAACCTCAGACCTGTGCGCGGCGAAATCGACGACGAGCGTTTCTGGTGTGACCCGACATAAAATTACGACGGCGCCCCCTTACAATCGCAGGACGAACAATCAACGTCTCGCAAAGATACACAGTATGGCACCTTGATGATCGACGCATTTCATATAACCAGGAAAGCCAGGCCAGCCCAGTCACAGCTACCTCGGGACGTACCAATGTGTCATCCGTCATCTCGTCTCGTGTCATGACATTGCAGCTCTCCCAAACGGGCAGCATATCTGAACAAAATTACCCCCACCAAGATACAGTACATCCAAAAATATATGCCTACTGTATAATGCAAATGCCGGTCCAGTTACCTAGTAGGAACGCCCGGACAACTTTGAAGAATATCGCACACACATGGCAACTCGTCTTTGTGCTACAGGACCAGAAACACGAGACTGGTCAATTGCCTGCTTGTCATGCACATGCAGCTCCCAGTAGCTAGCTACAGCTTGTTAGTGCTTTGGAAAGAGTGTGTGTGTGGGGGGGGGGGGTTGGTGTACTGTAGGTACCATCGAGACACTGGGCATCGGATGGCGTACCGACCTGCCGCAACGCCATGCCACTTCACCAACTTTTTTTCATTCTGGTTCGCGGCGAACTCGTCCTGGTTGGAATGCCCTAGCATCTGGCCACTGTTTCAAAAAGAAGGCCCTCCAAGATGATGAGACCGGGCTGGACGGGGGAGCTGGTCGCATCCTAGCCCCTAGTTCTCCCAAATCCCAGCTTCAGCTTCAGCTCCAGCTCCCGGCTCCCAGCTCCAACTCCTACTCCATGCGTCGAACTTGCGGGAGAAGATCGCGGCGAACGATATGAAGCAATTCCCCCGGCATGATGCATCTTCATCAGCCCACTGAGATGTTCAGGGGGTTCGCAAACAGCGCAGCATCCGCGACACCAGTCACCGGAACTTTCCGTCTTTGCCCTTGCCCTTGCCCTTGCCCTTGCCCTTGCCCTTGCCCTTGCCGCTTGCCCTTGCCGCTTGTTCAGCAAGCTAGGTACAAAACCTTCCAGAAGACTTCCATCAAGTTACTCAAACGGGGCTGCCATTCGTAATAATTGGCTCCCAACGCTTTTGATATTCGTGAACAAGTCAGCTTGAACCGCCTGTCAATAACCTATACAGCTCTTGAACCATCTCCGTCTACAGACGTCTGAAACATGATCAACACAGAGTGAGGTTGTGAGTGTCTTCCATCGGGTGATTTCTGAATCCTCTCGTGACACCGCAGACGCCACGCTGGCGACCGCCTACCTACGCCTTATCACCATCCTTGGCGGAAGTTTCCTTGCCAAACATCCACAACATGGGAAGCATGCGGACTCCTTTCTGTCGCGTCAAAGTGACAGTTTGGATCACGTTCCTCATGGAGTCAATGCAGAAAGAAAAAAAAAGATTTTTTGGAAAAAAGGGTCACGCCCTGCAGCTAAGGCTGTTGTTTGTCCACAATCCAATTTCCCCTGCAGGAACCTGCAGCAAAACGCCTCCATCGTGGCCCTAAGAGGGAGGCGCCGCTCCAGCGGGCCTTGACGCACCGAACCTCACTTCGAACCTGCCTTGTCTATGTAACTGTGCCGCAGTCTGCAATTACAGAGTATTGTCAACACGAGGTCATCATCTCGGACTGGTGGATATGAAGCATGTCCCTTTCCTCGACGTTGGTCTCCAATCTCTTTCAATGCGCGTGGGCTGAGGATCTCTTTGCAGTGGCCCATTTTGCAAAGTGCACGTGTTCGACGTCTGTTGGGTCAGCAGGCATTTAAATCTCCGTTCGCCGCAAAGGTGGCAAGCAAACGCAGACCGTTGTCTGCCGGCAATTCCGACAAGTGTTGTCGAGAATAGTAGTCGCTGACGGCCTGAAGCTAGCTTGGATGCTCTGGTGAACGAGGCTGCGTGACGGGTGACGGGCTCACCGAGGAAGGACGTGCAAGGTGGCGAACGTCCTTCCCGATTACGGTGACTCGGCTTGAAGGTCCAGTGTGTATCAGACGATGGCGGCTTTCGTGGAGTCTCTCTCTCTCTCTCGAATTGATGTTCTTGGCCTCTTGATACTTCGAGACCGTCTGAAGTGGTTTGAACACGGCTACACCATCCGGCTCCTTGACTTTGGCTCGCATGATTTTTGTTTCTTTTTCGAACTTTTTGACTTCGACCTGAACATGCTACAGATAGACGATCTGTTGTTAACTTTGAACTTTATCTGGGGTACCTAGGGGATCCCTTATCAAATGTATACGATCGGAAGCCTCTAGTGGAAGCGACACTGACATTTCTTAGCCGAATCTTGCTATATATAGGTAGACTTCATGCCAGTCATTCACATTGTTGAGCTGATTCGAATTTCTGGGGTCGGGGTGTGAGCGGTATCAGGCCATTGACACATATAAGCTCAAAAGCCTTCAAGCTGCGCGAGCAAAGTCACGAGCATGTCCATGGGATGTGTACTCGCACTGATGTCAAGCAGCTACTCAGGTTTGCTTTGTGATGCGAGATTATCCAGAGCTTATACTTTGCGTGTGGGTTTCCTCTTGACTTCTGCGCACATACTTCAGACAAGCTTTCGCTTGCCCATTTTCCGATGTCTTACTATGGTCCATAGTCCTCTTCAAGAGTCGTCGGTCAGTCCAAACGTCGACCTAATAAGCCCGGATGCTGAAAAGGGTGTGTTAGTCGAGTCAGGAGAATGTGCTTTCAAAAGAGGTCACAGAGTAATCGTAACCTTCACGACGGCGACGCATGGGCACGGGGGTTTTGCATACCGCAACGCAAAGCTGAAAAGACACTGCGGCTCTTGAGGTCCAGGTGACAAGTGAAGAAAGCACAGGAACACCTCCCAGCGAAAAAGGTGGAAGTTACCTCGAGTTGGGTTTGTGACTATGCCGGATGTAGCTACACAACTTCGCGAAATTCTGTGACACGTCGGCGGGCTTATTTGCAGAACGAGACTCCCAAAAAGACTTGAGTGTGCGGCCAACATCCACCTGCCTGTCTCTTGCAACGATAGCACGACATGTCTGCTCAGGGACATTCGAGACATGAAAGGCGTGGGGTAGGATCTTGTCAAACGGTGGTTCGCGAAGCCAACACATGTCCAACACATGTCCAACACACCACAAGGGCCCAGTGGAAAACGAAGGATGGTCTCGTCTCTCAAAGCAGCCGGGTACCACGAACATCGTTTCATGTGTATTGTTCATCTCCGTGTAGTTTTGTTATCCCACCTACGCAAGCATGCCCTCTGCCCCAAAACGTCAAGTATGCCTCGTGTGAGATGCGCAGATCTAGCAGTGCAAAACGCCACGTCGTAGAATTATGACCAAAGGCAAGAGGGCTCACTTCCACGCTGGGTCCAAGTTAGTCGAAAGCAGCCGGCTACCTGCGCATACTGCCAATGATCTCTCTCTGCGCGTCCCGATCCCGCTGACCCTCACTCAGACTTCCAACGCTTCGCAAATCCCCAACAACGTCCTTGGCCTTGCCAAAGTATACTTCTTGCAATAAGTTGCGCATTTTGAGCTCCATGTCCTCTACCAGCTTGCCAATATTGGCAATGTGGCTCTCGTCTGCATCAACGGGTAGCTCCTGTTCGATCTGCCGCGTCATGTTGCCGCTCAAGTCCATCTCACCTAGAGCGGCGCTGTTTGCGGCTGCTAGGGAGAGCATTACGGTCGAGGTCATACGGTAATTTGTAGTGCGGCCGCGCTCGCTTGCTTCGAAGACGTGGATCGAGTCCCACACGCCCGAGGAGCTGCCGCCGGAGGGAGAGGCTGAGACGGGATATTAGCTCTACCTGCATGTAACTGTCACGAGAAGAGGGCGAGAAACGTGTCTCGCTCTCTGCTCGCTTGTCCAGTACGCCTTCGCTTGGGGTAAAAAGGGTGGCCCGGGGCCGGCGAAAGAGGTTGGGGGGGGGCGCCGGTGGCTACGTACACTTCTTCAGCAACACTACGCCTGCGAATCCATCATCCAAGTTCCATAGGTATACCGACGAGACACCTCCCTCATAGTATAGCTCGCGGTAGATATCAAATGCCTCGTTTGCCTTGACTTCCATCTTGCGCACCCTCTCACCAGGCACGGCACCCTCGCCTGCGCCTTCATTACCGCCTGCACCGACACCACCGGGTCCGGCCTCGTCCAGAGGTGGATCGAACAGATTGGACCATGGCGAGCGGTAGGAGTCACCGTCACGGTTGTAGTCGCAGAG
Organism: Gnomoniopsis smithogilvyi; assembly: GCA_027946515.1. Lineage (NCBI taxonomy): Eukaryota > Fungi > Ascomycota > Sordariomycetes > Diaporthales > Gnomoniaceae > Gnomoniopsis > Gnomoniopsis smithogilvyi. Next base: position 5,753,292 of record JAPEVB010000002.1, read on the forward strand.
AAGGTAGTCGCGTCCGGACTGCTTGCAGCGTTTGACGACGAGGGGCTGGTCGACGGACGACAAGAGGTCTTCTGTGAGGTCTGGGGCGAGACGGATGATGTAGTCAAGGTTGCGCTGAGTGTGCTTGGGGTTGAGGCGGCGGAGGAGATCGCTGGGAGCTGTTAGCTCGGAGCTTGCGAGGGAGACGGTGGTGACTGGACGTCGACCGTCAGGGGTTCAAAGGTTTGGGATGGACATGAAGCTTACAGCGCCGAGTCGAAGGGGTCGGCGGCAGACATTCTGGATTCGCTGTTGCTGGAATAAGACCCGGCTCCGAAGTTTGTGATCTCGTGAGCAATTGAGTGTATATTTCGAGTGTGTTCCGCAAATGGTAGGTAGGTAAACTTGTTGTTGCAACACGCAAGGGGTATAGTTGAGAGTCGTCTTGTTACGAAGGTTTAGGTAGGTAGTTAGCCCTGTTAGCCTCACCGACGTTGCCCCTCCACACTCCAACAGTCCGGGGGAGCACAATCCTTGTTCAACGACAGTGCGCCAAGTGCTTGTTGTATGCCGCCGAGGATCGATTCTCAATAAGCTTCTTTTCCAGCCATTATGATGACTTTTCATTGACAAAAAGAGTAATCCTTGCTTGCAGGAACATAACCTTACCAGACTTTCTGTACAGCTTCTCTCGAAGACGACTCAAAGCTGAGCGGACAAGCCTAGCCTGACAGGCCCCAACCTGCCGTTTCGAGGCTCTGCACCTGCGCGCCATGTAGTTACTTAGTACTTTGGCATTTAGCGGACCCGCTCACTCTGCAGGGATCTTACAGTGGAGATCACACGCACCTGCCCGTCTCGTCTGAGGTTCATGTTGGAGAAGGCACGGCTCACGACTTACCTAGGCAAGGCCCTTTGAAGAACACTGGTTTGGAGTCGAAGGTAGACTTGTAGTATTAGATGTATCGTCTCCCCTTCTCCTCTGTCAAGACCACCACTGGCAAGCTTGTTGCGAGAACACTTACGTGCAGCCCTCACTTCGTCTCTTGTGCAGCTTTCAAACCCATCTCACGCACCACGTTTGCCTTGAACCTCTCAAGTCGACGACTCATCAACATGGATTCCAAGGAGCTCAAGGCTTTTTTTGCTGATGCCCCTCCCAGCGTTGTGAGGCTCGAGATCGCCAAACACTTTGACGCTCTCACCGACAAGCAAAAGCGCTACGCACACTACATCGCAAAGTGAGTGGTTGAGAACAGCCTGCCCCCGTCCCTGTTATTATCCACTCCCACTAATGCAATGACAGAGCTTCGTTCGCTGGTCAGCGCATTCAGATCAGACAAGTGTCGCCCGAGTCTGAGCCCATCTTTGATCTCATCCTCGCCCTGCACAAGAGCGCCAATGGAGACTGGAAGGCCCTTGGCCAGAAGGCGGGTGTCGCCGAAGAAGATGTCACCTATTTCCTCCAATATGCCGCTCAGGTGTTGGGAAATGGCGGGAATTACAAAAGTTTTGGTGACTCCAAGTTCATTCCCCGTTGCAAGGAGAGCGATGTCGAGAAGTTGGCCGAGACCTCCCCCGAGGCTAAGAAGTTCTACGAGGCCACCAATGGCGGCATCTTCTCCTCAAGCAACTCCGGGCTCATGCATCTTGGCTACCCAGATGACGGCCACCTTACCACATACTACGTCGACTCTCCTGACATCACCAAGGCCGAGGTAAATGCAATCGCTAAGTGGATGGAGGACAACAAGCTGTTGCCTGAGAATACTCGACTGCGGAAGAATGGCAACGTCTTCGAGATCCTGATTGCTTCCGCTCAGACTAACATTCCTAGTGAGGGAGGCGATATTGGAAAGAAGACGGAGTTTCAGGTCAACGATGGTGTTCTCGCGGGCAAGACTGTCAAGCTAGTCTATGGCGACCACGCCAAAGAGATGGCTGTCATCGCAGCCAACATATCAAAGGCTGCTGAGAACGCCGACAACGACAACCAACAAAAGATGCATACGGAATATGCGAATTCCTTCGATAACGGATCCCTTCTCGCATTCAAAGACAGCCAACGTCATTGGATTAGGGACAAGGGCCCGGATGTTGAATGCAACATCGGCTTCATCGAGACCTATAGGGATCCTGCTGGTATTCGTGGAGAGTGGGAAGGCTTCGCAGCTGTGGTCAACAAGGAACGCACACGCGCATTCGGCGAGCTTGTCTCATCTGCGCCCAAGTTGATCCCACTCCTGCCTTGGAGCGCCGAGTTTGAGAAGGACAAATTTTTGGCTCCCGATTTCACATCACTCGAAGTTCTCGCATTTGCAGGTTCCGGAATTCCAGCTGGCATCAACATTCCCAATTACGATGACATCCGGCAATCCGAAGGTTTCAAAAACGTTTCCCTTGGCAATGTCCTCTCAGCGAAGGCACCCAATGAAAAGATCCCTTTCATTCGGGACGAAGACCTCGAGATCTACAAGAAGTATCGCGACGGGGCCTTCGAAGTCCAGGTTGGCCTGCACGAGCTCACCGGCCATGGTTGTGGCAAGCTGCTTCAGGAGACCTCACCAGGAGTTTACAACTTCGACAAGGCCAACCCACCCATCAGCCCACTTACCAACAAGCCTGTCACCACCTGGTACACTCCCGGGCAAACTTGGGGCAGCGTTTTTGGCGGTTTGGCAGGAGCTTACGAGGAGTGCCGAGCTGAACTAGTAGCCATGTACCTAAGCTGCGAATTCCCCGTCCTGAAGATCTTCGGCTTCGGTGACGGTTCCGACAACATCGATGGTGAGGCGGGCGACGTACTCTATGCTTCGTACTTGTCTATGGCGCGCGCCGGCCTAGCCTCACTGGAGTACTGGGACCCGAAGGCTCAGAAATGGGGACAGCCTCACTGTCAGGCTCGTTTCGCCATTCTGAAGAGCTTCTTGCAGGCTGGCGAGGACTTCTGCAAGCTGGAGTACACCAAGGATGACCTGTCAGATCTGACTATCAAGTTGAACCGAAGCCTGATTCTCACCAAGGGTCGCAAAGGTTAGTACTAGGCGTCTCATCATTTCAAGCAGATTCTCGAACGAACTCCGTGCTAATAATGCTCTAGCTGTCGGTGACTTCCTCCAGAAGATTCACATTTACAAGTCCACTGCGGACGTTGAGGCTGGCACCAAGTTCTTCGGCGAGGAGATGTCCGGAGTAGGCTTAGAGTTCTGGGGCTCCAAGGTTCGCCAGGTTGTTGTTGCCAACACGCAGCCGCGCAAGGTATTCGTCCAGGCCAACACCTACCTCGATGAGAGCACCGGCAAGGTCACCTGCAAGCAGTACGAGCCCACGCTTGAGGGAATCATCCAAAGCTGGGTTGAGAGGGAGGAGCAATAGGAACTGGGGATCAAGACTCGAGCTTTGTTGTAAGCTAGACGCAACCTACAGAGGAGAAAGTCAAATCGGGACATCAAGCATGATCGTCTTGAAAAAAAATTATTGTTCTGTAAAGTTGGTGTACTGTATAGTCGAAATAGGGATCAATCTGAGACTAACCAGCCTTCACACATAGAACTAACCAGAACTCCATTCTCCAGTGCTGCCTATCAAGAGCCGCGCATCCAATCGACAAACTCCCCAATTTCCTTGGTCTGGATATGATCAAAAGTGCAACCAAACACTCACCGAGAGGGGGGGGGGCAATATATCGCTCCCACTAGCGAACTATCCCTGCTGCGTTAGGGACCAACGGTGAAGGATGTGAGAACTCACAGTCCAAGGATGAATGTGTTGTTCCGACACCATCCGGGGGGTGCCAATTTGTGTGAAAGACCAATGTCGGCCGAAATGCCGAGACGAATCAGTAGGGGTGCAAGTGCATATGGGCTGCATGCTCCGCGTCAGTCTTCGCCCAACGGATGCGGGTGCTTGGGAGGTGCCTGGCATCACGAAACAAAAGAGCCAGTCTAGTCTCCTTGTTTAAGAGGACTGCAGCATCAGGAGGGACTCGAGGTCCACACGCTCCTCCACCGTGTACCAAATCGCAGCCTCGATGATCTTGCAGACCACGCGCAGGTCGGTCTCATCTATAAAATCTCGTGTCAGCCAACTTTTTGCAAGTCCTCCTGGACAGAGGGAAAGAGGAGACGAGATATTTACTCACCTCTAGGTGAATAGATCAGCACAAAGGTCTCAGGGAGCGGGCTTCGCACCCGCATGGGGAACCACCACCTCGCCTTCACTTCCTGACCGGGCGCGCGGCCCCATGCGAGCGGATGGCGCTGGCCCCAGCCCTTGGCAAGCACCTCGGCGATGTCCTCAGGGTGCAGGTTCATGTGCATGCTCCAGTCCGAGTTGTGGATGTGGCAAATCTCACCATTGCCACACACATTGACCGGGTGGCGCGCAAAGAGCGCGAAGCCGTGCTTCTCAAGACAACTCGTCGCAGTGCCGAATTTGGCCGGGTGCTTGGCGGCCAGACGGGTGAGGGTGGCTTTCAGCGCAGCGAATGACCCCGCCGAGCCGTGCTGGTTGAGCTGGCGCTGGGGAGCGAGGCCGGCGACGGTGGGCGTGGGGCCCGGGCGATAGGGGAGGTTTTGGGGTGCGAGGATACCCGCTGCTGGGCGCGAGGTGGTGCTGGGGGAGACGGATGGCGGGGAGAAGGGGTCCCGCAGGATGAAGAGGCGGAACCAGGCAAGGCGGGCGTAGCCGGCGAGAGTGGGGGGTGTGCCACCTGGTCCAAGAAGGAGGAAGTTGTGGTAATCGTTGCGGATGAGCAGGAGGATGGGCACAGCGAGGATGACGGACTCAAGGAAAGGACGGGGGACGAAATGCATGCCCATGAGGAGGAAGAGGGAGCCGGCCAGGAGGGCGTTGGCGTCCAGAGTCATAGAGAAGGGGTCTTGTCGGATGACCATATTGAGGGCCGGGCCTGGGGAACTGCCCATGAGAAATTGCGGCTCCTCGTCGCCATAGAAAGGGCTGTTGCTTCCCGTGGCGGAGAGTGAAGGGGACATTTTGGAAGCCACGAGGGATTCGCTGGAGGAGACGGGCTCCGTTTGTGCGGGGGCAAGTAAGGCCATGGTGAGATATTGTAGCGTTGTAGATTTCACAGGGGGAGGATGTTGGAAGTATTGAGTACCTCAAGAGGCACTTTCAGGAGACCTGGTATTCTCTTTTGAGAAAGTGAAGAGGCTGAGTTGGTCTTGGGCTTGGAGGAGGTCTTGAATCACAGATAGACAGTCTTATAACTGAGTCAAACTAGGTCGGTATCAATGCCGCGAACGGACTTGTTGCGACGTGGCGGTGGGCAAACAGCAAAGCCAAGCCAAAGCAAAGAGGAAGACGATGTCCAATCTTTATATAGGCTCGTCCTGTACAGATGAGAGAATCCGCCGTAGGCATATAACTTTCTGGGAGGACGGATGAGTGAGTGGAGATGGGTTAGGGTGACTGCAGACTGACGTAGATCCAGGCCCGGAGGTTCTGAGACCCTTTTCCTGTATTCGTTGATTGGTGGTGTTGGTCGTGAGAGGCGTTGTCGAAGCTTAGTTTTGTGGAGTAGATGCTCCGTGATCTGATCAGTCCACCGGGCGAGGTCAATCAATTCCTCGTGAAGCGAGCACAACAAAGTGAGCCTTTCCGTGTGACTGCCAAATTGTTTGTTATCTTAGTTTGGTAGAAGGCCCGGATGAGAAAGTCTATTGACAAGCCAGGAGAATGAATACGGAGTGTAATTTTCTTTGAGGCAGAGGGAGCGTTGTTCGCGTTGGAGTTGCAAGGTATATGAACTGTCTCTAGATGAATATGGTTCTTTGGGGAAAGAAAGTGACCCTCGTGGTTCAGGTCAGGAAGGGGAGAGGCGGGATTTTCATCACAGCATTGGGAACGAACGGCACGAGGAAGCTGGGCAACTAGGTTGTAATTTGGAAAAGTACGGTCAGCTGTCACGAGTTCGGGTATCAGGTTGACGGCCAGCCTGTGTGTAGTAGCCTCAGCGTTAATGCAAGCCTCCCTTCCGCGCCCCCCCCCCTTCTTCCCGTCGGCGCATGGGCGACGTCGGACAAGGAACTATTTGTTCCTGTGGTGAAGTAACAGTAGTAATACACGCACTAAATAATACTACCATAGGAGCTATGCGGGACCTAGAGAAAGAGCCGTTGTGTCAGGGGGAAGATCCCCCCCCCGGGGGCACTTTGTGTTTGCCTTATTAACAACAGGCGATGGCCCAACGAGCAAAGTAGACTTGCCTTGGTGGTGGAAACGCCCAGTCTGGGCAAATGGCCCGCCAAGGTTTCCTGTCAAAGCGGACGATCAGGAAGCATACTGCCAAATCTTGCCAGGAACGGTGCCTGGCGGCGATACTGTCCTGTCGAAGGAGCGAGTGGCAGCCGGTTAAAATCCAAAAGGTTAGCTATGAGACGAACATAAACTGAGCAAGAAAGACAGAAAGAAAATTAATAACGCAGTATTGGGTAGCAGTTGTAACATGTTTGTTTGCTGACCCGGCGAGCTTGTCGGCGGCATCGGAGGCTGGGGCTCGGCATAAAGCATCTTGGAAAACACACCTTCACAATCGTGAAATACCTACCTACCTACCTACCTACCTACGGACCGGCGGGTATTTTAGTCAAACGGGATGACGTCTAGTTGCTTTTGGTGGAGGTGGACAGCCACTACGAGTTCGTCTGTGTGGGACGGGTGCGCGACACAGCGGTGGAGCCCCTTTCCCTGTGGTAAAGAAACAAAAGCGGCGGCTGCGCTACGGATGTCGGCGGGTAACATGGTCTGCAGGCCCTTCACGCCGTGCGGTACGGTGCTGTGCTGTTACCGTGCTTTGTATGCGGTGGCACCACTACTAAAATAAGGTATTTCATTCGTCTGAAGCTGTTGTGTCGAATCGCTAGCATGACGCTCGAGCTGCAGGCTTGGACTGCCCATGCTTGAATCAGGCTCATGTGCTCCAAGAGAGATGTTCTGCCGATGAAACAAAAACAATGCTCAGGTGCCCCAGTTTCCAAATCGAGGCTGCAAATTGGGACGACCCTCGATGTTGCCTTTCGAATTATTGAACGAGGGGTTTCTGGGTATTCCTGAATTTGACGGCCCTGAATATCAAAATCCACAGTGACCCTTGTTTTTGGCCGGTGGGAGGGGGCAAGTCAGGAACATGAGTAAATTCAGGAGCAAGACGCAAGGTCACCTCGAGAACAATAAATCCGCAACATCATGCCATGTTGTTGCCTTTGCCTCAACGCCTAGCTAGCAATGAATTAGAGACATATTCTAGAGGATAATCGGGTTGGGAGATACTTGGAATCATCTGCGGGACAGAAGCTTATATTTTAACATGCCTTGATATCATCACACTGAGTATAATAAAGATTGTGTTCGGTTTTAAGATGTCAGGGGTCGTGGCAGTCAACGACTGTGCGGTGACAAGGGTCATTTACTATTGTTTCGGGCAAAGGTCGTGTCGGCCTTATTTTGACTTGAATAAGGACGCTTATTAGATCAGTCTGACCATTGCATTCAGGGAATGGAAATAGTGGTTTGTGGGCCACGATTCAACTCAAAATTAGCAACACAAATCTGAGATGGATGCATGGTCCGAATGCAGAACCAAAGGCCCACCACTATCTTCCAAGTATCATGAGCGATTCCACGAAACTGACCGGCAGTGAGCACCTTGACGGTCTTCCTTGACTTCCAATGTGTAGGTACCTACTAGGCAGGCAGGTAGGTAGGTAGGTACTAAGACCAATTATAATTGTCTAGCGATTGTTGGCAAAAGGTTTGGCTCTTGAAGATATGAATGGAGACGGATGCGTTCATAGAGACATTCATTAATTCTGTCCGTTTTGGGAATTTGAAGCAGTCCCAAGGTAGGTACATAATATTGATTATGGCCCAATTCGACCTAGTCTCCCATATGGTCGGTCGAGAACATGGGAGATCCAATTTTTATCAAACAAAAGCCGTGGAGACAAGCGGCGAGTAGCCCTGGCAAGACGTAATCAGGGCTACCGGGAGACACGCAGAACTGACTGTACCTCATACAAAAGTACTGTGGTAAATCACCGAGGTGCAACCTTGAGTTCCACAAATTCTCTCACTTGGTCTAAGGTTGGTCTGTCTGTCACTTGTGCCGTCTCGTCTGAAGCAAGTGAGATCAGGACAAGATCTGACCCTGTTACCCCCCCCCTGTAAGAATTCACAGGATAACGGGACAGGAAGTTCTTTACTGTAGATTCAATTAACAGCCGTGTATGCAGGTAGAAGCAGCCTGTCCAGCGTCCAGCGCTAGGTGCAGGATCGTTGCTCAGCAACTCTTGGGTGAAAAAAGATGCAGAAGTACCCACCCTCCCTTCCACCCAGGTCCCATAGTACTGTCTGTACAAGTACTATTGGCATTACCCATGACGGCACCCTTGGTCAGGGACTTGGGATCCCATTTCAATCTTATTACTTGGTATCTTTTGTTGCCCGCATGCATCAACGTCGCTTGAAAAGCCGACAGGCCCGCATATAATAGTTCAGCACTCGCGGCCCCCCCCCCTCAATCAATCAAACTTGATTATTTGATCGCCCATGTCGAATCCTGGGAATGCCGCATGCATAGGTACGAAGCCCTGGGTACCTGACCTTGTTAGTAGTCACGTAGGTGGGCAAGGCCCATTTCATCATCCATGTAGCTTGGTACTTTCCAGCCTCCTCGATTCAATCACTCTCCTTTTTTCCTCTCGCCTCACACAGTATTGTTTTCTTTCTTCTTCACTCCCCAAGCCACGGTGGTGCATCGCCTCCAACAATAAACACGGCTTCCCAGACGCAATTCGAGTGTCAGACAACTTTCCGCCTATTGTGCTGCATTCCGCAACGCTACGCCCATCTGACAGCTGGGAAGATACGCCGTCGAATTCCTAGTACAATATCTACTTGCCGGTACTTACTGTACGGTATACACACCTTACCTTTAGCCGCCGATCCTTCAACTTTGATCCTCCACCACTACCACCACCACCACCGACTCTATCCATCTTTTCGACACTCCCCGGCTCCATAATTGTTGCCAACTCCCTATCGACCTCCAACCCCCCCCCCAAAACTCCAATCCTATCATAACCCGTCTATTCAACCGCCCCTCCATTCTGAAGAGCTGCCTTGTTTCTGTAATTTTTTGTGTTCTTCTTTTCTCTCTTCGCACGCTCTTCACCCGATCAGAGACATATTCCTCCCTACTTTCGCATTCAGATGCTCTTGCGTGCGGAAGGACCCTCAGCAGGAACGAAACATTGCACGGCAAGCCGTCCTATGTCCCTTGTTGACTGCTGAACTGAGAGTTGCTTGTCCGGCCTGCCCCTCTGGCGCGCCGCACTCCTTTGACTCGTCGCTATGGGTATCTCAAATCCCCTCCGTCAACGCCAGGGGCCCTCATTACCAGTCTACGAAAAGTTGTCAAAGGACCAGCTCTCATCGCAAGACGACGACGACTACGACCTCACAGATGATGACCGTGACGACTCCTCCACCGCCTCCTCCCCAAGCCGCGACTCGAGACGAACAAATAACTCTTGGTCCTCCAAAACCGCCATTCTGAGGAAGAAGCTCAATGTCAATGCAGCTGCTGCATCATTAGCCCCTCCAAATAATTCTAATACAAACATGTTGAGCCCAATGCTCACCCCGAAACGACACACCTTCACCCTCTCCCGCACTCACACTGGCGGACATCGCTATAGGCTGCCCAATAAGGTCACGAGATTTCTTTGCATTGGCCTCTTGATTGGCATAATACTATTCATCTCTGCCCTGGTCCACGCTGGTGTCGCGGAAAATCATAGGATATTAAAGGGGGAGTTGCCCTCGAGACCCTCCGGGCCGAATTCGTGGGAGTCCTTCAATTTCCTGACCCGGTACTATGGCGGAATTAAGACTTTGGTGCCCTTCAAAGACAACGTCCCGCAATACCCCAGACCTGAGGACGAAGTTCCTTTCAACGACAATAACGAGGCTGGCCCCGATTTCTACAGTGGCTCGCGCGAGCCCTCTCAAGATGCCTTGCCTCCAAGCAAGGTATTTGTTACCGACTACCAGTCGTCTGTCTTCAAGTCGCAAAAGGTGAACGACTGCTTCTTGGACGAGGCGCAAAACATCAAAGTGCCCTACGTGCGATACTATGACGGACGACCGGCCGGATTCCCTGAGCCGGTTCTGGGCTCTTATGACGTCTTGTCCTTGCCAGAGGACATTTGCTTCGACCGCCACGGCAGATTTGGTCCCTATGGGTTTGGGTACTCTGTCCGATCCGGTGGGCTGGGCGTGGGCGAGCATGGCGATCGTGAGGGATCGGAACTTGTATGGAACAGCACCCACCAAGTAGATTGGCGCAATATGGACTGGTCCGAAGTGCAGCGCAAGTGCTATGTGTCCAATGCAGAACGCTACAAGCCGCTCGTCGCAAGACACCACCCTCCCCGCGGCTTCTACATCAACGAGAAGATCGAGAACACGACCCTCTTCAAAAGAGATGACGGCCTGCCACAAGTGGGCGAGGCTCAGGCACCAACGCCCGAAGATCTAGCCAGCTCCTTTAAAGCAGACGTCGTGAAGGCTCCCAGTGAAACGGAGCCTGTCAAGGATGTGGAAAAATTGTCCAGGACTGCTGTCGTCATCCGCTGCTGGGACGAATACGAGTGGCGGACTGAAGATATTTTGTACATGCGGTCAATCATCAGCGAGCTTTCACTTGCGTCGGGCGGCCGGTACGACGTCCACCTCCTCGTACAGGTCAAGAATGATGCCATGCATCCCATCTGGGCCGACGACGAGGTTTATCAACAAAGGATCAGAGACACGGTTCCGGAGGAGCTGCGAAGCATCGTTACCCTCTGGACTGAGACCCAGATGCTGTCGCTGTACCAAGGCATCCATGATTTGTGGACTCGTGGCAGGGACTTGCCTGTTCATGGTGTGTACCGAGGACTGCAGATGGCCATGCAGTACTTTGCGTATAACCACCCGGAATATGACTATTTCTGGCAGTGGGAGATGGACATCCGCTACACCGGCCATTATCTCGATCTCTTCACCAAGCTCGAGGATTGGGCCAAGCAACAGCCACGAAAAGGTCTCTGGGAGCGCAATGCGCGCTTCTACCTGCCAGCCGAGCATGGTACCTGGGAAGACTTTAGTCAGATGGCACGCGTGCAAACCGAAATGGGTACCCCCGGCCCCGACAACATGTGGAACGGCCTCGACGGCAAGAAGAAGAAGCCACATGATTTGACCAAGGGCGAAAAGGTGATCTGGGGCCCGGTCCGTCCTACAGACCCGAACGATTGGTTTGAACCTGAGAACGACCCAGTCCCACCTACCACATATGAGCAGGACAAGTACAAGTGGGGCGTTGGTGAGGAGGCTGACCTGATCACCCTGAATCCCATGTTCGACCCAGAGGGGACTACTTGGCTCCTTGCCGATGATATTACCGGATATAACGAGTCCGAAGGTATCGGCAAGCCGCCGCGGCGCTCGCAGATCATCACAGCCAGCCGCATGTCGCGCAAGCTTCTCCTGACCATGCATCGCGAGACGGCTTTCAAGAAACACCACGCATTCCCCGAAATGTGGCCCGCTACTGTCACTCTCCAGCACGGCTACAAGGGCGTGTTCGCCCCCCACCCCCTGTACGTGGACCGCGAGTGGCCCACGCAGTATATGGCGCACATTTTCAATGGTGGGCGCAATGGTGCCTCGGGCGGATCGCGGACAAGCGTGTTCGGGCAGCGGGAGCACAACATGCAAGGCTTGACGTGGTTCTACAACTCCGGCTTCGCGCCGAATCTGTACCGGCGATGGCTAGGGCTGAAGGTGAACAACGACGGCGGCGAGGAGTTCGAGCTCAACCGCGACATGAGCAAAGACGAGACGTCGGTCGGCCAGATGAGGGGCGGCGAGGGCCGCATGTGTCTCCCGCCGATGCTCATTCACCCGATTAAGGGCGTGGATCTGCCGGTCGAGCAATACGATGAGGTCGAGGTGCCTGAGTCGGATCCGAGTGCATGAGAGAGAGAAGTATCGTGGAACATCTATATACAAACTACCACTCCCGAGGGCAGTAAGCAGGCGGACCTGCCGGGAGAAATGGGTGGCTTTGCTCTACGTGTGGCAATAGTAACACAACATCATACAACATCCGATCCTGGATGGATCGGCCGCTAGCCGGACGCCACCCAAAACACACACACACAAACACACACGCGATCACAGCACGGCATAGGCAAATGGTATGCGGGCAGAAGTATGCATCGAGGAGTTCATGGCGTCGGTCTTTTCCAAAGGTCCTTGTGTTCATCCCAAGAGACCGCTCACCGGAGGGCGGGAAGTGTCATTCTGCATGGCATAGCAAGTTGCCACTTGGCAGGCAGGCAGGCAGGCAGGCGGGGGTTCGTTCCGGCGTTCTTCTGGCGGCGGCGGCTCAAACATGTTGCTGTGCTTGAGGAGACTTTGTTGTATCTCTCTCCCTTTTTCGTATGTTATCAAGGTGGCGCGATTAGGATCAGCCGGCTCGGAGAGCGGGAAAGAACATTGCTGACGGGGTCCGGCCTCTTGAGATGTACATATATTTCAAAATTTCTTCTTATCCATGTGATGGGGATGGGGAAACAGCCTTAGATTCAACGCATACCCTTATGGAGCTGCGTGCGGCACTTTAATGACGAGTGATGAAATGAAAGTGTAGATACCTTTACGTTTACCCTTGCAAGCATGCGTCTCGTGCCTGATGATGTCGTAAGCCCTTTCGTGGGCATTGTCGTGCTAAGAGGTTGGTGCCCTGCTGCCTATTCAAGTTTGTCTAGCTAGACACTCTGTCTTCAGTTGGGTTCAGTCGTCTGTTTTTATCTCCCGCAAAATGACCCTGGCCCCCATCGAGATAGGTGTGAGAGTCGAGACCATAGAGCAGAGGCTTTGTTCCCCCAGCCGTAGGCGACGATGCAAGCCCGTTTGATATACCGCCACCACACAGATCTGTGCGAGGCTCTGATGGTTCGATCATCCGGGTCAATACAGGGCAATAAAGTCACCTTGATCACTCCAATGGTACGTGTTATGGTTCGGTTACTGTATGGTTGAAGCTGGACTAAATAATATTTGCATCTAGTCTTCGGACGCGCGTGTGTCCCTCGGATAAGTCGCTACTGTTTTTTTTTTTTTTCTCTTCCAGACTGCACCTGAGTTGTAGAAGCTTGTTTTGGTTGCTGAATCAAAAGAGAGGCACTCATTGCAGAGACCGTCAACATGCAATGTTTACGGCGAGGCTCTTCTTTGAACGGGTATGCCTTGGGTCACGCACTCATTTGTATCCAAGATACTAACTAGTTTTTACAAACTTGCGCATAGTCAATGAGACATTGCGGGTATCGACACGACTTCCTCGGAGGCAGGGACGGCTTGTTACCAGCATTCAATTCATACATTTTCCCAATCGTACCATGCGTTCATAGCTAGTTTCCTGCATTTCCTTGCCCCCGATTTCCAAAGCAAATAGCTCGTGGTTTTCCAAATACGCCGAACAGGTTTAACGAACCAAAAGAACCCGGCTCGGGCCAGGATGTCTTGTATTTGAAAGAAGAGACTCCGCTGCTACAATGCCCCATGCGAACGATCCTCCCGACCATGCCCGAACCTAGACCACCCTCTTCACCTCGAAGAACCTTCTCAGCCACCATACCTGAAAGACAGACTCGCCCACGACGACACCCAGGATAAAGACGTTCCACCATTTGACGCGGCTGTTTGTGCTCTCGGCAGTGTTGCGGTGAGTGCGCTCGCGGACGACAATGTACGATTGCTCGTCCTTGACTTGGGCGAGGAGCTCGGACAGCTTCTTGACTGTTCGTTTGGGATTAGCTTACCAATTCGAGGGAACAGTTTGGGAGGGATGAGCACACATACCTTCGGCCTCGAGAGGATCAGACGGGGTGTCGGACTCGGACACGTAGACTATACCGTGCACGTTGAAGGAGACCTCCTTGCTGCTGGCGCCCCAATGTTCGTTGCCAAAGCAGTACATGAATTTGCCGTCATGTTTGGCATCGAAGGAGTGGTCGCCATTAGAGACAGACTTCTCGAACACCTCGTACTGGCCCATGGGATTTGTGATCTAGTATGATTGGTGTTTCGATTAGCTGTTGCCCTCCTCTCGTTCGGTGTATGAGGAGAGAGAGGGGGGGTGGGGCGAACGCACCCAAAAGTCAATCTCGAGGTTTCCGGCACTACCAAATTCCCTGTCGCCGACCTGGAAAGACACCGTCATCTTGTCGTCCTTGTGCAATTGCTCGTGAAAGCACTCGCGGCCGTGGGCGGGCAGCTGGATATTGTGGGCTGTGACGGCCGAGAACAGCCCGGCGGCTGCGAGGAGCAGCGACGAGGCCGAAAGAAACTGCATCTTGGCGTATCTGCAAATCAACTTGAGGGCGGAGGGTATCTGACTGGTAGATGCAGTGTATGGTGTCGGGGTCGTGGGTTGTGCAACGGCGCGAATGTCTTCAATGCTTCTCTGCTGTCGTCCAAATCCAACGTTAGGGACAAGTTGCGGCTTCACATTCCGCGACAAGGGGGTAGGGGTAGGGGGGTTGCCACGGGCAGCGTTGGAAATACCCGATATCCAGTCCGCTCCAGATTACGGAAGGCGCATGGACCCTCAGTTGCAAAGAGCCAACCTTGGAACAAAGACCCACTGTAATGAATGGTCTGGAGGTTCAAAATGTCTCCCTGCACAGTTGCCTCAGCACCCCCCCAGCCCAGCCCAGCCCAGCCAGCCCACTCTAAGTCCAAGGGCCCTCCCCCCCCCAGTCCACCAACGAGCAGCCAGCCAGCCAGCCTGGGCAATCGCCAACTGTTCCGTTCTCCTTCCAATACGTACGGCCCGTTTTTTCTGTGCCTTTGCCTTGACTTGCCTCGCTCCCTTCACACCACACCGACACAATCGAATCGCACACGACATCGTCCTCGAGCATCGCTCATCTACCAAACCAGCCCGACTCCATATCCAGCCTCGACTCGTCCATAGAGTGAGGTTTTTAATCAAGGTGAGTCTTTTGACTTTTGCGGTTGTTCTGATTGTGTCCTTCGTGACACGTTCTCATCTTCTTGGGCCCCAGCGGCGAGGACCCCCAAATCCACACCTCTCTCTCTCCGTCACCCATTGCCACTGCCATCACCACCAACGTCGCCGTCATCCACCAGCTGCATCGACTTTAGGCATTGACCGGGCGCCTACGAGCACCGCGCATGCCCTCGATACTGCTCATCAACCCCAATCCTCCATTTACATCCAACCCTACACTTTAATCACGTATAGGCTGCTATCCGGCAGCCTGCCGTGGGCTTTGTCGACTATCCAAGTGGCCAAACGTGTCCCGTCCTTCCGCTACGGTCTTACCTGTCATCTACGACACCACACACATTAATCGCGCCCTGCCCACCACATCTATACCACGACATCCACCCAACTACATTCATCGCTTGCGCCTTGGGTCCAGCAATCACTTATCTTATTCGTTGAGGTCGGACGGGCGCCTACGTACATCCACAGCTTACTGATATCAATCCACTGCAGGTCACGCGTCACACCTCAACCTTTCCCACTCAATCTACCGACGTCGTCGTCGAACAACAGCCAAGATGGGTATGACACTGTCCACCATCTGGAAGCAATGGCTTGGCAAGAAGGAGATGAGAATTCTCATGGTCGGTCTTGACGCTGCCGGAAAGACCACCATTCTCTATAAGCTCAAGCTCGGTGAAATCGTCACCACCATTCCCACCATTGGTACGTCGCCTCTACTTATCCCAACACCTCTCGACTATCTGCATACCATTCGCAATATAGCCAACCAGCGCTAACGCCCCTCATCTCAGGCTTCAACGTCGAGACTGTCGAGTACAAGAACATCTCCTTCACTGTTTGGGATGTCGGTGGTCAGGACAAGATCCGTCCTCTGTGGAGGCACTACTTCCAGAACACCCAGGGTATCATCTTCGTCGTTGACAGCAACGATCGTGATCGTGTTGTCGAGGCTCGTGAGGAGCTCCAGCGCATGCTGAACGAGGATGAGCTGCGTGATGCTGCCCTGTTGGTCTTTGCCAACAAGCAGGATCTGCCCGTGAGTTTCCTGACACCAACTGGGCTCTTAAATTTAATAAAACATGATATTGACAATGTGTAGAATGCCATGAACGCCGCCGAGATCACAGACAAGCTTGGCCTCCACAGCTTGCGGTCGCGCCAGTGGGTATGTTGCGATGCCCGTTTCCAAAGATTATATGAGTCCATTTCGCTGATCATCTCACAGTACATCCAATCCACTTGCGCCACGAGCGGTGATGGTCTCTACGAAGGTCTCGAGTGGCTGTCCTCAGCTGTCAAGCAGAGGCAGTAAGCTATCACGGTCGATGAAGTTGATCCGCTGGCCACATTCGATTGCACTCCGCAAGGCAATCTCATAACGATCGAATGCTAGGGGCTAAAGGATGCTCGTCCTATAAACTTTGCATCTATAGTGGTGGTACATGAGCAAATCAAATAGGGGCTGCTCATTGGGGCAGGTCGGGGTACTGCGTGCTTGGTTTTTTTTTTGCGGCAAGAAGGGCGGCAAGGGGCGCAATGGGGGCTCTAGGAATCTTTGTACGATCTGTGGAATGATTCTCAACTGTTTCTTACGAAAAGCTATGGGCCCCCTTCTTCATTGGCAGCATTGTGAAAATCGGAGGAGGGGAGACATACATCCCAGGAAAGCTACCTCACGGTGTGCCTTTTCCATCCTCTCGGTCCTCTGGTGGGCTTCAAGATGTGCGCGCGGAGTGGAAAAACAAAAACAGGAAAGTTCGTCCACATCATTTCGCTTTTCCCGTGCAAAGCAGGAGTCGTTTCTTGTTCGTACTCGTCAATTTACATAGACTGGTTAATCGCTCTTCTTTCTCTACACCTCGCACGTCCTGCGCCTCGACAACTGCGAACTGTCCCCTAACTTCCCTGAATTGTCAAATCCCTTGCCTTCAACAACTTTGTTCCTCTTTCTTTTCCACCCTCTGGAATGCTGTTGTCTTGTGCAAAATGCACCACGTCCACGCGTTCACGCGCATCAATTTAAACCCGCGATTGAGACAGTTCTAGCTTCTTTCATGGCCGTAAGAATGTCTTGCATCAAGAAGCTTGGGACGAACGACAAAAGTGTCGTCATACACGGGATTTTCTTGACTTTGTTAACTTTTTATATTTTTTTATGTAAATTTCTTCTTCTGTCGGAACCATTGTCCCTATCCAAGAAGCGAGAGCGAGTCCCGAATATCGACACATGAGAATTGAGCATCCGTCTCGGCACAAACTAGGCTGTGGTGATAAGTCATCATTAATTAGTTAGTTAGGTAGGTAGGTAGGTAGTTGAGGACAGAAAGGAGAACATAAGTTTGCGCTAGGGCTGGAGTTGCGAAACACAAACAAGTGTCACTTTCTTGGCCTTCCCCAGCCGCGGCAATACTTGACACGTTTGCTAAATCCTGCCGCACGTTCAGGGTCCTAGTGTTCGAGAAAAAGTTGGTTCGGAGAGGGTTGGGTGGAGGAGGGGGGAGGGGCGTGAAGTTCAGATGGAGTTTCGAAACATCTGTCTACGACTTTGCGAGAATGAAACTGGGTGCTTTTTGATAAGTCATAATTCTTGCTTTATTGATTCCTGGACCCTTGCCTACCATCCACAACCCTTCTCAACATGTGAATACATAGTAATGATTGTCTGGTGGCTTCTAAATCAAAAGATTTACCAATGGCCTATTGGATATCCTGAGAAGAGTCGAGTGTTTCAAACACAGTTAGATAAAAAGAGAAGAACGGAGATTTCCACGTTCATGCAGCGCCTGGGCCCCCCCGTTGAACCATTTTGATATTCCCCATTACAAGCCTGAACGCCCTCATTGCTCATGTTCCGTAAGATCGGTCATCTTCTAGTTCGCATCCTGCGACTTGACCGCCACGTCCAGCCCACTGCCATCCTCCTTAATAGTCACCACGGCGGTGTCGTTCATCTTCACCTCGCCACGGATGATCTTGTCTGCAAGCTTATTGCCAATCTCATGGGTGATCAACCTATTTAATGGCCTCGCACCGAACTTCGGGTCATAACCCTTGTCCGCCAGCCACGTCCTGATGTCGTCTGGAACTTCAAGTGTGATGCGCCTGTCATTTAGACGCTCTTGCAGTTCACGAAGACGGATGTCGACAATGTCGCGTAGTGCTTCGCGCGAGAGGCGCTTGAAGATAATAAACTCGTCCTGATATGGGTTAGCGACTTATTCAAGTCTGACCAGGGAAAATAACTTACAATTCTGTTCAAAAATTCTGGAGGATAGTTCGCCGCCACGACGTCGAGAACAGCCTTCTTCACTTCAGGGCTGATTGAGCCGTCTTCTGCCTCCTTATATTGGACGATCGGGTCAGCGCCCACCAGAATATTGGCGCCGAGGTTGGATGTGAGAACAATGATGGTGTTCTTGAAATCGACCTTGTGTCCCTGCGCATCTGTCAAATACCCTTCGTCCAACACCTGCAGAAGCAATGCTGAAATGTCCCGATGCGCCTTCTCGAACTCGTCAAAGAGCAAGACGGCATAGGGCTTCCGACGCACGGCCTCGGTCAGCTGGCCAGCGTCGTCGTACCCCACATACCCAGATGGTGCGCCGATCAGCCGGGAGATGGTGTGCTTCTCCTGGAACTCGCTCATATCGAAGCGAACGACGGCGGACTCGGTCGAGAAGAGGTAGCCTGCGAGCTTCTTGCACAGTTCCGTCTTGCCCACGCCTGTGGGTCCGAGGAAGAAGAAAGACGCAAGCGGGCGGTTCTCGCCGGATAGGCCAGCGCGCTGCATGCGTACTGCGTTGGCTACGGCCTTGAGGGCCTCGTCTTGGCCCTTGACCGCTTGGCGAAGGTTGTCTTCCATGTGCACAAGTTTCTCAATGTGGCCGCTCGTCAGCTTGGACACCGGAATACCAGTCACCCTGGCCACGACCCCGGCAATGTCGTCGGCTGTGACGGAATCGTGAATGAGTGTGTCGCCAGCTTCGGCGGCTTTTGCCTGCTCGCCTTCTTTGGGAAGCTTTTGCTCCAGGGAAGGGATGACGCTGTAGCGTAGCTCAGACGCGCGCCCAAAATTGCCCGTCCGCTGAGCCATCTCGAGCTCGATCTTTGCTCTCTCCAGCTCCGCCTGCGTCTGCTTGATTGCCTCGATCTCGCCTCGCTCGCGATCCCACCGCTCTGTGAGCACATTGGCCTCCTCCTGCAACCTCTTCAGATCCGCCTCCAATTTTTCCCTTCGCTCGCGACTCGCAACATCTGTCTCTTTGCGCAAGCTTTCCAGCTCGATCTGGATCGTCATGATGCGCTGGTCCAATTTCATGATATCCTCCGGCTTGCTCTCCTGCTGCAGCCGCAACGAACTTGCTGCTTCATCCATCAAATCAATCGCCTTATCCGGCAAAAAACGATCGGTGATATAACGATTACTCAGCGTGGCCGCAGCCACCAGTGCCCCATCGGTGATGCGCACACCATGGTGCACCTCGTATTTGTCCTTGATACCTCTCAAAATACTGATTGTGTCCTCGACCGTGGGTTCGTTCACCAAAATTGGCTGGAAGCGCCGCGCGAGCGCCACATCCTTCTCGATCAGCCGGTATTCATTCAACGTCGTCGCGCCACAGCACTGCAGCTCGCCGCGCGACAAAGCCGGCTTGAGCAGATTGCTCGCGTCAATGCTGCCCTCCGCCTTCCCAAGTCCCAACAGCGTATGAAGCTCATCAATAAACAATATCACCTCGCCGTCGGCCTTCTCGACCTCGCTCAGCACCTTTTTCAAACGCTCTTCAAAGTCCCCGCGAAACTTGGCGCCGGCAATCAAACTGCCCAGGTCAAGCGAGACGACGCGCTTGTTCTTGACACTCTCGGGCACGTCGCCACGCACGATGCGCAGCGCGAGGCCCTCGAGGATTGCCGTCTTGCCCGTGCCGGCCTGTCCAATCAGCACAGGGTTGTTCTTAGTGCGTCGCGAGAGCACTTGGATGGTGCGCTGGATCTCGGCGTCACGTCCAATGACCGGGTCGAGCTTTCCTTCTTTGGCTTTGGCGGTCAAGTCGATACCGTATTGCTCGAGTGCGGGCTTTTCTTCCTCGCCGCCGAGGTTCATGCGGTGGGTGCCGCCCGGTGGGTGGGGACGGCCGTTGGCATAGTGGCGGGTCGATGAGGGGAGTCGGAGGGAGGGGTTTGCGGTAGTCGGTAATGATGCTGAGGCTGAGTTGGACAATGTCTCTATCGTGAGAGGTCGGAGGACTGTTGTGCGTGGTGTGAATCGGCTCGCTGGCGAATTGGCGATGCGCCGTGTCGTGAGGAGGAATTGTCGTCTTGTCAACATGGTGGGGATTGGACTAAAATTAAAGAACTAAAAAGGAAAAGAACAAGAACAAGAAATCGAGTTACGTGGGAGGTTTGGAAGGGGAAGAAAAACATATTACACTAGGAAAGAGAGCTTTGTATACTGGGGGGTCCGCATAGTCTGGCCAAATTCAACGACGACATAAATCATGATGCCGAGCTCGGGCGACTAGACGTTTCTCGGACTTTCCAGAAAGTTGCAGCTTATCGATAAAGCTCTACCCCTGTCAACTTTCCAGACTAGGCAAAAAAAATAAAAATAAAAAAATTTGTGTCGACTGCAGCAAGTGCTTGTGTCTCTTATAACTCTTGCTCACAAGTCCAATCAGACGCCTTGACAAAGAGAAGAAAGAAAGGTATGTTATGCAATTTAAAGCAAAATCTTCTTCTTTGCGAATCTTTTACAGCCATTCAAATGATGAGAATCTTGGTCCGTGTTTCTGAGCCGATTAAGACCCGGTTATATGAGGAAACCAACAAGCACTCAGTGCATCTCTGATCTCCCAAAAGACTATTCTTTCTTTAATCATGGTGGAAAACGTTGGTGATCAGTTCACTGACTGGTATCTAGGTAATAATTCAATCTGTAGACTCGCTGTTGAGCACTTTCGGCGGCCAATATGGACTGGTAAGATGCGGATAAGGCGTTTGTAGACCATCACATGTACAGGTGGAATCATGCATGTGCCTCATTAGAACGCCTCACCCAACAACACAGCGTCTCTTGCCTCCCTTTTCACAGCAAAAACATTGGATGACTATCCGCGAGACAATTCACAACAGGTAGAGGTCTAGTGGTCAGCGGACAGTCTGGAAATTTGAAGTACCATCCAGGCTCATGAATAAATTGTTGAAAGAAACTCCACAATCGTTGAACGACCCATCCTCCAGTATCCTATCCAAATGCCCAAACTATTTTGAGTTCCACAGTAACATCCATCACATCATAAGAAGTTCGCACATGAGTGCGTGCAATGCTAGTCATGTCTATCCGGGTCGAAAAAGGGTATCTACGCCGCCCGTCGGCACGCCCGCCCGTTCCTTGCTCCTATGTCATCTCTTAGTGGTGGAAGAGACGAATGTTCTGTTCTATGAAGGTGATTCCTAGTTGCTCCGAGGTCTCAAAGACGGGCTGATCATTCTGACTGCCACCTGGAGCGGCGATATATTTGGCTCCAGACTTGGCAGCACGGTAAACATTGTCGGTGAATGGGAACTGGTCACGTTGTCAGTACTATCGGGGTGACAATATTCGTAGTAGAACTTACGAAAGCGTCGGATGACACAGCGACGTCAGTCAACTTGCCCAGCCACTCCTCACGCTCCTCGGCGGTGAAGATCTTAGGAACCTCCTCAAATGTGGCCTCGAAAGCCGCGCGCTCGGGACCGTCCTTGGGAAGTTGGCCACTGACCAACAAGTCGATGGCGTTGCTCTTGTCAGGACGCTTGGTACCCTTCTTCCACTTGATGCCAAGGACACGCGGGTGGAAGCGGAGCCACCAGTTATCAGCCTTGTCACCAGCCAGACGGGTACAGTGGATGCGCGACTGCTGGCCGGCACCCAGACCAATGACCTGGCCACGGGTGGCGTAGCATACCGAGTTGCTCTGAGTATACTTGAGTGCGATAGTAGCCACTGTCAGATCACGCAGAGCGCTCTCAGGCACACTGGGGTTGTCCTTCGGTGTGATAACCGTGCCAAACGACTTGGGGCTGATCTCGATGTCGTTGCGTTGCTGGGTCAGATTAACGCCGTATACGGTTCGCGTCTCCCTCTTGCTTGGCTCGTACTCGGGGTCCATCTGCAGGACCAAGTACTTTCCACCCTTCTTCTTCTTAAGAATATCCAGGGCAGCAGCGTCGTAGCCGGGGGCGATAACACCGTCAGAAACTTCCTTGGAGATGATGCTGGCCGTGGCCACATCAACGACATCGCTCAGCGCGATAAAGTCACCGAAGCTGCTCATACGATCGGCACCACGAGCACGAGCGTAGGCCTGGGCCAGACCGGACTCATCAATACCCGGAATGTCCTCAACGAAAAAGACCTTCTTCTCCTCGGCACTCAAGGGCTCCCCAATGGCAGCACCGGCGGGCGAGACGTGCTTGAAGCTGGCGGCTGCGGGCTTGTCGAGAGCTCGCTTGAGCTCTGTGACCAAAGGCCAACTGTTCAGGGCATCAAGCAAGTTGATGTAACCAGGAGATCCACACAGCACCTTGAAGGGCAACTTTCCCTCCTTCACGTACGCAGCAGCGGGCTTCTGGTGTGGGTTGGCACCGTATCGTAGGGCCATGTACTGCAGACCATCGGCGGCATATTGCTTTCGGAAGAAGTCGGAGATGGCTGCATCGTAGTCTGCGGTGTGCTCGAAGGCCTTAAGCGCGTACAATTTGCGGGTGGACTCTTTGACCTCACCGGCCTCGAGCTCCTTGAGGAACTCGGCATAGTCGGTCGGATCGCTAAGGATGGTAACGCGAGAGTGGTTCTTGGCAGCTGCACGGATCAGGGTCACGCCGCCAATGTCAATCTCCTCCACAGCCTCGGGCACAGTCACGTTGATCTTGGCGACGGTGTCCTTGAAGGGGTACAGGTTGCAGATGACATAGTCAACCTTGTCGATGCTCTGCTCCGCAAGATCCTTGTCGTCAGAGGCGAGGTTACGGGCGAGAATACCGGCGTGAACGGCTGGGTGGAGGGTCTTGACACGGCCAGCCAGCATTTCGGGCGCCTTGGTGATGGCTGAGATATCCCTAGACAATACACCCGTTGTGAGTTTCCCCTTCTCTATGCAACTTCCAGTGCTTGGTTCGTTCATACTCAACAGGAAAACCAGACTCCCGAATCATCTTTGCAGTTCCTCCAGAGGCGAGGATGCGCACATTTTGCTGGACGAGGCCCTTGGCCAGGTCGAGGAGACCAGTCTTGTCGTAGACGGAGACAATGGCGATGCGCTGCCCCTCGGGCCCTTGGTAGCCTGACATCTTCAACTATCGTAAGTCGAGAAAAGACAGTGTTTGTTATTGATGACTAGATGGGGCTCGAGCCAGTCCAATCAATCAGTCAAGAAAGTGGACGAGTTGTAGTATGGAGAAAATATGCAAACCAGCCTGGAATTGAATTCACCCCGCCAATTCAAAAAAAGTTATCTCACAACCCCGCGGTCTGCTTTGATCGGCCGGGATCGGTGCTTTGGGGTTTACTGGGGGTGCCCGCGCTACGGGAGGGATACAACCCTGTAGCGCTCCAGTTTGACGCGACAAATAACCGTCCTGCTCAACTACGCGTTTTGGATTCCCAGTGTTCGTTCACCTTCGTGTATTTGTCTGGAAAGACCCGCAATGCCTCGCTATGCCTATGTACGGTGATCATGGCCTGAAACTGGTATGTCTTTCTTTCTCAATAGTCGTCCGGACACCGCGCATGTTGTGACTGCGCGCTGACAAGCAGTCACAGGTCGTCCAAGCGAAACGGGCACAGAATCTCGCACATTTGCCTCCATACGAGACTGAACTCGTCCGCGAGACGGCTCGCGAAGTGCGCGACCTGGATCGCGATGTCGCCAACATCTTAGAGCCCTTCCAAGGCTCCTTCGATCCAAATGCCAACCAAGGCGTGGCTGGGACGCTTCTGACAAACCATTTGTCCATGCGACGAAACAAGCGTTGTCTGCTTGCATATCACAGAACCAGGACGAACAAATTAGAAGAGCTGGTTTGGCGTGGCGCGGATGTCATGGACCTCTCCGGCCAGCAAGTACGGGATGGAGCTGCTGAAGGCAGCGCGCCTGGGCCAGGTGGACGTTCGACAGACAGTGGGACAAGCAGCTTGAGTCCTCAGGAGGAGGATTATGTCAGACAATACGGGGACCTGCTGGCTGCTTACAAAGGCCAGTGGACTGACATTGATCTGACGGGAAGTCTGGAGCCACCCAGAGACTTGTTCATTGATGTTCGCGTCCTCAAAGATGCCGGCGAGATCCAGACTGAATACGGGTATGTGGGAACTGCTTGGTACATGCTGTTGCTGGGTCGTGCTAATACTTTCATCATCACAGTGCCATTACCTTGACCAAAAACAGCCAGTTCTATGTGCGGCAGGGCGACGTGGAGCGTTTGATTGCTCAAGGGTATCTACAGAAGCTCGGCTAGACATTTGGCAGCTTTCAAACCCCAATACAGCTCGGCGGATGGCCAGTCCACTGACATTGGCTGAACTTGGCGTCTTTCTTGAGAGAATTTATTCATTCGTACGATACCTGTAAAATTACAGCCAACGTCGTGATGAAACGGGGATCTCTGCAGCTAGTCGGCTGAGGTGTCACTGTCGACACAGCCAAGATCGTCAGCCGACATGTCCTGACTCTGCAAAATGTCTCCTCTATGAGCAAAGAATGGCGCAATATCATCCATCGAGATGAGTGTGGATGCTTGCCGTTACACAGCGAACGTGTTAACCCCCTCATATGCACGAGATAACCTTGGCATCCGCATCATGGAGTCTAATCAATGAAGCTCGTGTACTGTCGAAGCTGATACATTGGATTGTGTGGAGTCAAGCTCGATGCAGAGTGCAGGAGGGACGATGCAATGTGAGGGAATTGTATGACCACGGGCGGGACAGACTGCGAACCGATGTGGCTGCAGGCGTCTTGGTAGCACAAGACGGGACCTGACGCGTACACAAGATGTATACCGCACAGTGGGATCACCCCACGAGATGATTGCTCCTACAGCCGATGTACATCACATGGACACATGGGAATTCCTGCAACACTGTGGGAAGGGGGGGGGCAGGTCTGCCAGAAGACTGGGACCCTCGACGGCAATTACCTAAGAGCTACAACTTCACATCTAGCTCCCGCGTCCAACATCCAAGTGGTGTTTGGGGGATCCCAGTGTGTCGAGATCGTACATAATCCACCATAGTATCTAACTTCTCTAAGACAAGCGTTGCGAGGTATGCCGACGTTTACAAATGCGAATAGTTCCAAGTCCCGAGGCGTATCAAACCTACCTAGTGATGAACTTGACTTGACGTTGGACATCGCTCTCAGACTACTGTAGTAAATTTGCGACTCAGCCGTCTAAATCCTCCATTAAGTCACATTGGTGGCCCCCTGTGTGGGGATAGGCTTCCTATTCGCCAATGGCTGCTGCTTGGCCCTCTTCTTTGCAGTGTCCGGAGCGCGGCTCTGCTCTCGTCTTTCTCCACTCCATTTACTTTGTCCACTCCATCTCTCCAACTTTTCTAGAAAGTACCTTTTTATCGTACACGTTGAAGCTGTGCTATTCCCTGCCATGTCATCCCACTTCACGATCTTAGAGGCCGTCGCTATGCGCGACATCGGTCTGGCTACTGCAACATGAGGAAGAAAAAAGCTAGCTTCAATGAACCAGACTTTTCACGGAGGGCGAGGTACCTATTCGATTCGCCGATGATGGTGGGGACTAGAATATCGCCCCTGAATCCTTGTTTCTAGCTGGAGCCTGGTGAAAGTTTTGCAGGGACTGGGCTGCTGCTCCGGGAGCACATGCTTGCCCAGAGATCGTCAAGCGAAGGTAAAAGGCTCCAATTTCGGGCTCCAAATATCTTTTCTTATGCCTCTTGGTCGCGTCAAGAGCTGATTTAGCTTACTGTTCTTCACGATTGGAACGTCGTGGTGTGCGGACTCTCTCGACAGCAAGTGGTGATCTATTAGCTCCATTCCAGCCGTCCGCCATAATTTCGTCACAAAGGGCGGCATATCAGAAACAGGCTACGCGGACTTGCTCACCTTATCTTCACCCTCATTTATTGGACGGGGCGTTTTTTTTCTTTCAACGGCTGCCAGATCTACAGCATAACGTGCTGTCCGGTATACACATTCATCCCCTGTCCACTTCTTTCGTTCGAATTGCGCCATAGTCGTATGCTTCAGACGATCCTCACGAATTTAGCCCAGTAGCTGCTGGGGCTCATGAGCACCCTTTGATGCAATCTCCCATCAAGATAGCATCATTCTAGCTGCAAAGATGGCCTCACCTAGATCGTTAGGCTTTCCTTGGAGACGGTCACAGTCTACCAGTTCGCGCGACAACGACACCTCGACTGGGCCACTCAGTCCTCCCCCGGCCCGAACCGGCCCTCAGAACATTGTCGAGCCAAGACCCGCGTCCTCCTCAGTACCTCCGGCACACAGGGAGCCCATACGTTCCTTCGTCTCTGGCGGGGGTGGTCGCGACAGTTCAGGTACGTGTTTCGTCAGACTTAGTACCTTGATGGATGAGGCTTGGCACCCTGGTGGATGAAGCTGAGCTCCCATTTATGAGAGCTGGCTGGCGCATCTGCCACTTAGATTTTCAATTTTCTTACACGGCCAAGCGGTCTATGCCTCATATTCGGACAAGTCCAGAGATTCGGTGGATTGCACCAGGTCATAGCAAGGACTAAAGATCATGCTAACTGTTACCCACGTTTCAGCACGGTTGGACAGTGCCGAGTATGCGAGGAGTGTCCGTGAAGATACGGCCGAGCTTGCTTCTTATTTTCTCTCCGATAAGAAAAGCAGTCAAAGTCCCAACTTCTTGACACGCCCCAGATCACAGTCTCTGAATTTCAGGCGGGAAGGGTCGCCGCGAGACCCATTTTGGGATGATGATGATGCCTTGAACGAGGCCAACGCCGGCGCCGCTTCCGATACGATCGTGGAGGTGTCTGAGCCACCGTCTCCTGATGAGGATGATGACATGGACTACCAGGAAGATGATGGGCCCTCGATTCTCACCAATATGCTGAGGAGATCGCCGCCGGAGAGTTACCAAGATAGTCCAGGCCTGCTTACCGGAGCGGACCTGCCATTTGGACGAAAAGCTGGTCAAGACGGCAGCAACGTGATATTTCCTCCGGGCGAAGACGTTCTGCCCGAGGAAGCCACTGAGACTACGCCATTGATTCGTACAATGTCAGCAAGGTCACGTAGGAGTGCTCCTCATCCGCAGAACGGCAACTCGAGCGTCGATGAAACCCTGAGCGACGACATGGATATCGAGGGCCAGTTCAAGCGATCAGAGCCCTCACACTGGCTGACCAAGAAGGTGGCAAGCGTGCAAGCCTTTGCCAGAGCAAACAGCAATCCTAAAGTTTGGAATGGCAAGGCAATGGTGCGTACACTCCTTGTGCCCGTTAAATGCTTGCCTGCCGTTCTTGTAGGGCTCATCCTGAACATCCTGGATGCGCTCTCGTACGGCATGATTCTCTTCCCACTGGGCAACCCCATTTTCGCCAATCTAGGGCCGGCTGGCATCTCGATGTTCTACGTCAGCACCATTGTATCACAAGTCGTCTTCTCCACTGGCAGCATTTTCAAAGGAGGCGTAGGGTCCGAGCTTATTGAAGTCGTCCCCTTCTTCCATAGCATGGCTGCGAAAATCACAGCCAACGTTGGAGAAGACCACCCGGACGCAGTCATTGCTACTACGATATTCTGTTTTTGCTTCAGCTCCATCATCACCGGCGCTGTCTTTTTTACCATGGGCCAGCTAAAGTTCGGCAATCTGGTTGGCTTCATCCCACGCCATATCCTGATTGGCTGCATTGGCGGCGTCGGATGGTTCCTGGTACAGACTGGATTTGAAGTGTCTGCGAGACTGGAAGGAAGCTTTCGCTACGATCTTGAAACTCTAAGACTGATGCTAAGGGCTAACACGGTTCCGCTCTGGACAATACCGCTGGGCCTTGCGATTGTTTTGTTTGTCATGTCGACCACAGACAAGTTGAAGGACAACCACTACGTTCTTCCTGTTTTCATTTGTTTGGAGCCTGCTATCTTTTGGTTCTTTGTGACTGCGCTCGATTCGCTTTCTCCCGAACCATTGCGAGAAAAGGGCTGGATATTCGAAGCACCACCTGCTGGGGAGTCCTGGTGGTACTTCTATACACTTTTCAGTAGGTCCAGACCTCGGTTACGAAGGATCAGACATTTAGCTGACCGTCACACAGAGTTTCGTTTGATCAGTTGGGAGGCGGTCGCTGAATGCGTGCCTGCCATGCTGGCACTCACCTTCTTCGGTGTGCTCCATGTCCCTATTAACGTACCGGCCCTCGCCCTCCAAACCGGCGAGGATCATGCCAACCTTGACCGCGAGCTGAAGTTGCACGGTCTTTCGAATGTCATTTCCGGCTGCGCAGGTAGCATTCAAAATTATCTGGTCTATGCCAACAGCCAATTCTTCATCAAGTCGGGAGGTAATAGTCGCCTTGCGGGTTACCTACTTGCTATCTTTACCGGTATCGTCTTGGTAATTGGCCCAGTCATCATTGGATTTATACCAGTCATGATGGTTGGCACTTTGATCTTCGTGCTTGGCTTTGAATTATTGTTGAATGCGCTATGGGATCCAAGGAAGAAACTCAATTGGATCGAGTACCTGACTGTATGTATATTCTGACCAGTGCCAATGGCACCACCATCGTTGCCTCAGTCAAATTGTGCTGACTTTTGTACAGGTCGTTGTCATTGTTCTTGTCATGGGTATGTATGACTTCGTCGTTGGCATCGGTATTGGCGTACTGCTTGCCTTCGTTTCGATGATCTTCCAGGCCTCAAGAGTTTCCGCGATCCGGGCTACCTTCTCTGGTGAGGTTGTGGGCTCGACGGTCCGAAGAAACCCTTCTCAGCAACACTACCTCCAGAAAGTCGGCAACCAGATTTATTTGATCAAGCTTACCGGCTTCCTCTTCTTCGGCACAATCGTCAGCGTGGAAGAGAGAATCCGTCGACTCATTGACGACGAAGAATTTACAAGACAACCTATCAAGTTCCTCATTCTCGATCTTCACCACGTCACAGGACTTGACTATTCAGCCGGTGAGGCTTTCAGTACTGTGAGCCGACTACTCTACGCCAAGAGAATCGTGCTGGTTATCAGTGGCGTGGACATGGAGGGGCCCTTGGGGCGTGACCTGCGCACCGTTGGCCTCGGGACGAGTTCCAAGGACACTGAGGTCAGCTTTTGCCCCAATCTGAACTCTGCTCTTGAAAGCTGCGAGAACGAGCTCCTGCGGACCTTTTACGCCAGCCAAGAAGCAATTCGCGCCTCACGTCACGCCCCCTCGTCAAGCCTCGACGTTCCTTCAGCACGGAAAAGTCTCGGTCCGGACGATTTCAACGACGCCTCTTCCCTCCTTGCCAGCTCACCGCGGCGTAGCCACCTCCACCAAGCCGCGCGTGAGTCTCTCACCCAGAAAGAAGTCATGCGCCTTTCTCGGTGGCAGAATTTCAAAGAGCCTCTACGACTTATGTTGCAAATTTTCCACGACTTGTCAGATAAGAATGAGGATTTCTGGATCCGTGCCAAGGACTCCTTCAAGCGACGCGAGGTCCGCCAGGGCGAGACGCTGTTCCGCGCCAACGAACCCGCCTCAGGATTCTATCTGGTCGAGAGCGGCATACTGCGCGCCGAGTACGACCTGCCCCAAGGCTGGCTATACGAGAGCATCGTGGCTGGCACCACGTGCGGCGAGCTGCCGTTCTTCAGTGACACGGACCGCACTGCGACGGTGGTGGCCGAGAGAGCTTGTGTGTTGTGGGAGATGGACCGCAAGGGATGGGAAGCGCTGCAAAAGCGGGAGCCTGAGGTTGCGGGAGAGTTGTTGAGGATCAGTTTGAAACTCACGAGTGAGAGAATGACCAGCATTACTAGCTATGTGTTGACTATGGCAGGATGATTGAGAAGGTGAAGGGACAAGTTCTGTGCAACTGGTGTACGCGAACTGGGCGTTTGGCTACAAAAAAAAAAGAAGCGAAGCTGTTTTTCTTCATATACCATTGGCTTGGGTACGAGGGTCATAAAGACCTAGGCACGAGCGTCGAGCTGGCTAATATTGAGATTGTTATTTTGACGTGCACTACCTACTGTATCGGAGTCATCAGCTCAATTGATGTGTATGCAATTGCAGAACCAGGCCCTAAGATGATACCTCCGCCCTGATTATCGAGGTGTTCGACACCATTCTAGATGGAGGTCTAGTGATCAACCTAGAAGCTGTGCATCACACACCATATCTTTTCCTATAGCTTTTGACATTAGTGGATGCGCTGGCTGTATGGATGGTCTGCTTTCAAACTGCTCCCTTCACTAACCACTTGCAGGAAACTCCATCAAATGTGCTACATAGGTAGTATCTATCAGTCTAAGTGGTAGACATAGGCAATTTGATGACTTAGCCGGGGCGGTGGTCGGGACCAACGTGAAATTGGGGCTGCTTTCATGGTCACTTTCATGGCACAGGCAATGTTAGCAATCAGTAGTAGCTTGATGATGTTCATTGTGAAGTCATAAGCTCGGGTTTTTTATATTCAATTAGTTGTGTGGTAGTGATGTTGAAACTCCCAGAATGACAGAGCGTGTCTGCACTTATTGGATTTGGTAAGTGTTTCGAGATATATAAAATTCAACAAGAGGAAAGCTTTTAGACCATTGTTAGGTTACCACCAGATTTGCTATCGAAAGGAGACAGTTGGACTGATGGGTTGAAAAACTGTTTTATTTTGTTCGTGAAGGGGTAGGGTAGTAGACGATAGTTTAGTCGTCAGTCACTCAATATGTGAGACTTCGGGGAAATATGATTCAATTTTCCACATCACGACCTTAGCTTCCATTTTAACAAACACTGAAAATCACTCTGACCAGGCTTTTCACTTTTCGTATGGTCTGCATAGCTATGGTAGACAAGCATAGTCTAGGACTGTGAGTCAAGGAAGACACATGTTTGCAAATTGAGAAGTTAAGATCCCCTAGATGATACCTAGATTACCTGAGACACACCAATTCAGAAACTTGACTTTGCTCACATACAAGGAGTTTTGATTTGAATATAGGATAAAGTGAAGGTATCGCAAAGGCAGGTTAAGTAGAAATTCTCTGACTTTCGATGCGACTCCACCAGGAAGCATGGAAAGGTCAAGCTGAGTTTACAGATAACTTTATAAATGACCTTTCAATTTGAGTGACAGTGCAAGAAACCTGCTAGTTCCTGCTCAGCAAAGGGGCAGGAAAAGAAGAAGAAGTGGTTCTGTCTACAATCACATACCACTTGTGTTAGGTCAGATTACGCACCTACAATTCACAGGCTGAGGTAGAGGCAAGGCTGCCAAAGCAGTACAAACTGCTACTGATAGCATCAATTCTAAAAATAATACTAAGTATTAACAGACACCACTTTCAGAAAGGCTTCCTATTTTGCAAAGATAACACTTCACTATGTTAGAACCCAGTGGACCTGAAAACCAGCAGCCAATTAATTATACCGAAATGAGGCCATGACACAGTACAAGCTTGGCACGTTAATGAATACATAGGTACTGTGGTACATGAGGAGTAGTACATGAATCTGCAAAGTGAAAGGGTTTGAATGAATTAGGTAAGCTTATCGCCTATCACTTACACCACGCTACAGGACCCCTACCGAGAGGCGCATGGCTTTCCGTTTGCGAAGGAATTCTCATCGCAACCACATTCCCCCCGCCGCTGACGCCCAGTTGTCTCTCATTGAAACCATTTTGTGGTCTCCCCAAAAGTCCAAAAGTCGTCGATATCATTCGACAATTGCAGTGATCGGGACATTCCTTTCGTCGCATCACTCGCGCATCAACAACCTACCATGGCTGGATTACTACCCAAGATCGACCGCTCCAAGACCATTCGGTCGAGAGACTACCGCGGATCCAGCTCTTTCGCGACCTTCCTCATTGTCGGCCGTAAGTTTTCAAAATTTACTTCCGCGCTTTCTTTCTCAGCGCATAGTCGTGGAGAAGGGGAACTACATGCTAACAGGGAAAAAATACAGCCGTCTGCTTCTTTCTAGGCATCATTTTTGCCCAGTTCCCCTACGACTACCCCCTCCTGTGGACTTCCGATCCCGTCGCGCCCTCCTTCTTCGACCAGCTCGAGACCCACCTCAAGTTCATGCACCAGTCGCCGCCACTCATCGCTCGCCTGCTCCACATCATCATGGCCGTCGGCTTCCTGGGCTTCTTTATCAAGCTGTTCAAGCCGTCCGAGAGCAACATGCTCTTCGACGGCGCCTCGCTTGTCCTGTTCGTCATTGGAGTCGGAGTGTATGTCGCCAACATTGTCAAGGGACTGCGGACTGTCTCTAGCGATATCTGGGCAAACGGCGGTTTCGAGAAGCATGATGGACCGCTGACTGGGGAGATCGTGCTGGGCCGGGAGGATAGTCTAAAGGTCATGGCCGCAAGCAATACCATTCTTGTGCTGGTGTTGGTTGGTGTGCTGGTCCTCCAAGCGGGACAGTGGTACGCCGAGCGTAAGGAGCTGGATGATTACGAGCATTTCGAAAAGGCCGAGGCAGCGGAACAGGCACAAGCACAAGCCAAGAGCTCCAAGAAGAAGCAGTAGCTCTTTGTCTCTGTGGGGATTGGGCATATGAAAACGCCGGCAGTCGGGATTTTCTGTATTCATGGGGCTTGGGCTTCGGACTGTATGTGCGGAGAAAGCGGGCAAAGTCTGATTGCATAGCGCTACTAGGGTTTAATTGGCAAAAGGTTTGCAGGGCCTCTTGCGATGGCTTGGACAGGCCTAGGTAACACTCGAATGCTTGTATAGAGCGTAATAAACATGGGCGATGAACCGCCTCTCAATCCCACAAAACGAGATGAGATATCTCTTTTAGGATTGGTTCATTTAGGTGTACGGTCCGGGTAAAGAATCCTATGTATGCACATCTAATTCCATAGGCTGGGCTGGATGCGAAGGAAGACGGACCTTCTTGTAGTGCGACCTTGATTCTTTTGTACCCGACTGTGCCCAGGTGGCATGGCGCTTCCAGGAGACTCACGATCTCCGTCATTGCATATTGTATGAAATTTTTGAATTAATCACTATCAAAGTGCCTATCCCAGATGAAGGAGCGTAGTGAGTTGGGTTTCTCTTTCATCTCATAATCCATCAAAAAACATGTCCTGTCATTTTCAGCCTTGTGCGTCTTGCGAGCAGCATTCTCTTTCTTTTTCAACCTCATAAAACTTGTCATCGCCCAAGTACAAGCCCGGCACCAGCATCGCAATCTGTGGGCTTGTCTGGCATTACACTTCAATAGAAAAAGGAAAGGAGAAAAAACAGGACCCCAAGGTATCATCGGTATCGAATCGTAAAAAGTGCGAGGTAGTGGAATGAGAAATTCATGGCAAGATAAAACAAATAAGGAAATGCAAACATGCTGAAGCGCCATTCCAAATGCAAGGTATCCGCCCATCGTCAGAATCATGGTCAAGCGAAATAACGAGGAAAAAGGGAAACAAACAAGAGACATAAAAGAAAGCTAGATCATGTTCCCGTTCACGCTCACCTCGAACCCCTCACCCTTCTGCTTCAGCGCCTTAGCCAGCATCAGCTCCCTCATCCAATCAATCCTCTCATCCCGGCTCCTCACCGCGAAATGATGCGTCTTGCCCGTACCGTTTGTGCCCTCGGACGGTGGTGGCGGTGCTGCGTCCCAGCTGCCACCGCGCCGATGCACGCCAGCCAGCGAACTCTCTCGCTTGTGCGACCTCACGCCTCCAGCACCCTTCATGTCCGTCTGTGGGACGAGCTGGAAGCTGAAGGCCGCAATGTCTTCCTTGGTCATGCCCTTGTCCTTGCGGATGCTCATGGCCTTGAACGCGGCGTTAAGCTTGCTAGTGGAGGCGAGCCCCGCGCACGCGATCGCATAGTCGTCGATGTCAACGTACTCAAGCGTGCGGTCAACCTCGCGCCGATCCTTGTGCATGGCGAGCCGGGTGCCCTTGAGCGTCACGTACTGCTCATGCCACTCGTGGCGCAGCAGCTTGGTCTTGCGCTTCTTCATGTAGCCTTGGTACTGGTAACCTTCGAGGTCCTTGGGGTTGCCCGCGAGCGCCGAGGGGTTGGCCATTGTGGATTTGCCAGAGACGCTGCTGTTGGGCGTGTGGTAGCTGCTACTGCTGTTGTTGGACGAAGAGCTGCTGCCCGGCGCGGCGGGGATGGGCGCGATGGCGGTCTCGAAGTGCCGTGTGCTTGCAGGTGGAGACCATGGCCAGGCGCCGCGGGGAGGGGCTTGCAGTGGGCGTGGCTGCTTGGATCGGGGAGACAGCTGGTTGGTCTCGATGGGAGATGGAATGTTGCGTCGTGGAGCCTCGACGGGTGCCGTCACATCCTCGTTGAGCGAGGGCATGGTCATGAAGGACGGCCGACGGAAGGTCGAACGGGACATGGAGCGCGGCGGTGGGTTCGAGGCGGTATGGTAGTTCATCTCTGGTGGTACAGACTGCGACGTATCTCGGGCGACGGGTCCCAGGTCCTCAGAGATATAGGAGACATTCATCTCCGAGAAGGGCGTACCGAGGCGATACACTCCAGTTGGGGTCTGAGAGCGGGAGTCTGGCGACGGCGAAGGTGTTGGCAGTGAAGCCTGACGTTGCTGAGCCGCGAAGGAGTGTTGCGTGGGACCAAAAGTATGGGCAGAGGGAGGGTATGCGGAGCCGGGGCAAGCAGAGCCAGGACAGGCAGAGCCGAGAACCTCTTCGGCTGGACGACTGATCTGAGTGGGGATGGACAGCTTGGAGAGGGCCTTGAGACCATTGTGGGGCGTCTTCTTCCGGGGAGGGAGCATCTCGAAGGGAGGCGTCAGGGGTACTCCTTCGGCGGCGGCAGCAGCATGCTGGTGTTGAAGTTCCAGGAAGTTGCGGACGTTACTCTGTTGCTCTCGGTCCCGAGCATTCTGCAGAGTGGCCTGTCGTAGGTACTGCAGTGGAGGCAGGCCCTCAGTGCCCATGATGTCCGAAGACGCCACGACAGACGGTCCAGCATCAGAGACGGGCCTAAAGACGACCTCATCCTCAGGCTTGATGGCTTTGGCAGTCTCTGGGTTCCCTGGGTCGCCGGCGATCATGATGACGCCGCCGCTGTCGAGGTTGACGTAGGGGTGGTCATTCTTGAAAGCCTCGATCATGCGCTGCTGCTTCCGCCACTTGCGACAATTCTCGCCCTTGGAGCAATGGTGGGGCTTCGGCAGGACTTGCTCAATGCCGACGATGGAGACCGACTGATCAGGGCGGACGCTATCCTCATTATGATTCTTCCGCCGGCGACTGCTCTGGCTGCGCTTCAGATCGTTGGCTCCGTCCTTGCGTTCTTGTCTTTTCTGTTCCCTCTTCACCTCCCTGCTTGGCTCGTCCTCAATGGGCGTCTCGGGGTCTGGGGACGCAGCTCTGATGTCCCTCATCTTGGCGACCTCCTCCCAGATCTTGGTTCGCACGCCGAAGGAGGCGATACCGAGTTCTTTCAGATCTTCAAACTTCAGCGTAATCAGAATCGCGCCGTTAATATCGTTCTCGACGAATGTTTCCGCAAAGTGAAGCTCAACGCCGGCATTGAGCATCCACTGTGCCACTTTCTCCGCAGGCCATTGTGCCAGATTTTCCGTGTCTAACTTGTCGCTAGTAAACCTCAAGGGCCCGTTGCGCGGCGCTCTAGGGGTTGGGAAGTCCATTTCAAACTTGATGGGTAAGTTAAAATCAGCATCTTGGCCCGGTACTTTGGCTGTGATGGGCGACAGCGATAGTGCATTCTGGAATTCTAGTGAAGTCACCGAGCTGATGGAGCTGCGGAAAAGGTGAGGACCCCTGGGACCGACAATTGGTTTGACGGGGTCCGGGCCCATCTCGAACCGTGCAACTGATCGTTGCTCTGGTGTCCGGACTTCATCGTATGTTGATAGAGTGGTCATGCTTGGCCGACCCGACTATAATGCATGTACACGGTCAGCAGAGTTTTAAAACCCATCCGGGGACGCTTCATCGGTGACTTACAGAGTCAAGACTTAGCCGTGGCGAGGATCCATTGTCCTCCTCCAGCTCACTGAGAATATCATCCTCCTCCCAGTCGGTCTCCATGAACTCCGTATGAACTGAGTCAGGTCTCGTTTGTGCCACGCTCTTCAGAGAGAAGAAGTTGTCACGAAAGGTAGACTTCTGAACCATTTCATAATGTGGCCTCTCGGCCATGTTGTGTCTCGACATAGTTTCCTGATGCGACAAATGAGTGACATGCTCTATAAAATCAAACATCTTCAGGTACCATTGAACTTACCATCTTGTGTATTGAGCTTACAAAGTTCCTCTTAGTGGCTCTGATGGACCATAGGATAAGAGCTGCCCGATATGGGTGAGCCGTTGCCGGCGGTGTGGCTGTCTATATCAAATAGTGGCCACTTGTAGGTGTTTTGGGAAAGGTATTTCCGTTTCGTTTTCACTAATATGTTTCGTTTGTCCGAGCTTTGTAAAACAGAAAAGGAAAGCCAACTACGCGCATGTGTTCTAGGAATGTCGCAAAATCGAGAAAGAGTCGGACCACAGGGCTTGTCCGGATGCGGGCAGCCACACAAGGTTATGTATGGCAGAGACAAGCTAACACTGCTGCTGTGCTAGTGAGAACTGAGAAATACTCTGGGGCATTTCAGCACCGACCGGCATATGCAGGAAGACTGGCGGTCACAGGTGTGATAGAAGACCGTTCCAAATTGAGAGGAACGAGGTAGTGGCTGCAGTGGGGTCGGCTAATCACCAGGCTCGGACAGAACGAGAGAATTGTTGGTGACGAGAAAAGCTCGCTTGCGCCGAAAATGGAGCGGCGGTTGCAACCTCGTGGGACTCACAGAACGGTCGAGACGAAGGGTCTTCGATCGAGCTTGTCTGGTATAGCTCCGCAGCCTGGCCAGCTTGCGTGTGTCGCTACTCGCAACCCACTCAGTACCAGTGGTGCCATCGCCCAGGGTTATTTTGGTATACCTGTGAAGAACAAGCCTCCGTGGAGCGGCAAGCGGGCCCCAGTGAGCGGCCTGGTTGGCTGCAGTTGGGCATCAGGTCTTGACAAGAAATGGCTTGAAGCTGCAGCGAGGTCCCGCGATGGTCACTTCTCGATGGTGATTGGAGGCGTGGCTCAAGGAACCGCGCTAATGATTGGCTCCTTAGAAGCGCCGAGGGTGGGACACTGGGTCGACGGGAAGGATTTTGGCATGGACTTCCTCGTCTCCGAGATAGGTAGTCTGGGGACCAAGGACAAGGGCTTTATCGCAGGGTCTAGGGTCAGAACAAGAAATGCGACGTTGAAGAAGCATGGTTAGCCCCGTGTGAGGGGAGTATGCTGGGTCTGGGTGGGTATCCACTTGCTTTCCCCGGGAGAAGAGGGTGTGGCCTCTGCAGCTTTTCACAAGGCATCACGAGCTGCAGATTGCTGCCCGTTGCATTGGGTTCGCTAAGGACAAAGGCATTATTTCTTCGAGTCTTGGCTGGCTTCTTGGTTCCCGAAATCTCGACGCATCTTTTTTTTTTTTTTGTCTTTCGAGCCACGGTGTTTGGCACGACATGGCAACACCTGCGTGCTGCCAGAAGAAACAGATGCATGTGGCATACATAGGTAGTGAAATGTGGCTTGCGTGAGGTTGGAGTGTGTACCTTGCTGGCAGCAAGGAACGCCATACGAACGGAGCACGGAGCACAGAGCATAGAGTACAGAGCGCACAGTAGTAGATGTTTCCCCTCATCTTGTGCTCCTTCAGCTTGGATGGGGTCTTACAGCAGAACAAATGGCTGACCACTCCGCTTCTTCACCAGAGATCGACCATGCCAATGCAAGGGAGCACTTCACTCCGATTGCTGTAGATTTTTCCGTAGCCACCCTCCTTCCAACCTCGGTGTGTCTCCATTGGGATTCCCGCAGGTTTGACAAGATCGACCTTCCCGTCGCGTCAGCCGCGCATTGCAGTAAACGGCTGGATTCGCTGCTGCTTGCTTCTGAAGCCACGGCCGGTCCATGAGTGAGGCGGGTTCTCCCGGCTTACGTGGAGACCAGACGATATGGCTGGACGCCGTCCGTTGTTTTCCGCTCCCTGTTTCTGGGCACCCAATGGACTCCAGCTTTAGCATAGACTGTGACCAGCATTGAGAGGCACCTGACCTATGCGAGGTCGTTCAAAGGCTTTGTGAACGGAGCTGATAGCGGTTTTCAGACCAAAGACCGCTGAAAATGTCCACTAACTTGCCGTTCCTCATGCTTCTGATTGACTTGCATGTTTTCTGTACAGACAAGGAAATTTGACAACGTTGTAGCTGCGGCCAATCCCTGACCAGCAGCCAGGGCTCCTAAACCAAGCCTCATTTCTGTAAGTGTGCAATGTTGCGTTCGCAATCCACAGTTGGGCAAAGTCGTGCAGATGCCACTGTCGGTCCGCTTCCGCTTGCATCCACGCGGAGATGCATATGCAGTGGACTTGTGCCCATTATTCAGGGACAGAGTGGTGCCCGGGGGGTCCTCGCATTTCTTTATCGTGAGCGCGACCGAGGTTTTCAAAAGTTGCACTCGGGATGTCCTCGAAGGATTCGGCACCGGCTATGACCGTTGTGACAGTGGCAAGGGGTGACATACCTTGACCCGTTCCCATTTTGCAGGGGGCGTCTTTTTCTTTTTCCTTTCTTTTCTATCCCAAGTGAGACCGGGGACATGATTGCCTCATTGTCCCACTTTACACTTTGTCAGCTGCGGGTGGCCTCGAAGCGATGGTGGAGAATTGCGTAGTTGACCCGACCGCTGAAAGACGGCAAGTCGGCCCAGCCACCGACGACGGGAACGGTGATGACGATGAAGCGACATCCCCCCCCGCCTCTCTTATTACTCACCGACACTTTCGAGAAGAATAAATCGTGTTGAGCATGATTTTTTGTTTTGAGACCTTGACTCACAGGCCCTAGTCCAAGTCCTGGTCTCTCCACAAAGTATACTTCTGCCCGAACCCACGAGAATTTTGTCTCGGTCTTGCGCCGCCGCCCCACGTTTCGTCTCGGCCGTACACATGGAGGCGTGACTTGCGGTCAGTTTCAAAGACAACGGAGCGCATTTGTCCTCCGAGACTTTTGCCAAAGCTCCATTCTTAGCCCACCAGGCGGTGCACATGATCAAGAACGATTGGAGAGGAGGCTGGTTTCTGTGTCCGCTAAACAGGGAAGAATTGAGGCCTCGTTGAAAAGCTCCGCAGGAAGATCTCATCGCTTGCCTGGGTTGTGGGGCTGGTGAAGATTGTCACGAACGTTGTCGCACGCGGCCGAATTATATACACACACCCCTACCTGGAACAGGCAAGTGGACCGAGAGTCATCGACGGCTCCACGAAAGGCGATCCCACAAAGCACGGCTACAAACGTCCATAGACAAGCTCAAACTTGGCTGGCATGGCGAGTCTCTGAATACGGCCTCACATGATGGCATCGAAATGCTCGCCGAGACCAATGGGTCTGTGCAGATTGTAGTGGATGGGTCGACATAGAAACGAACACTGGCTGGCTCCACGATGAATGGCGAAGCATGCTAGATGAGCACCCACTCCTTTGGGATGGGAGCAGACCGAATCAAGAAGCCAGGACGGCATTCGTCTCGGTGGCACTCATGCAGGCTGGTCTGGACCTGCTGCCATTTGTTGCTCGAGTGCGAGTAATTGCGTAGGACCCACAGAGCTTTTCTTCTCCGTGACCTCGCGGCCTCGGTACCCATGACAATTTCTCACATACTTCTGTCATATATGACATATCAAGTAAGGCAAGTGAATACCCGTAGTCTTTCCAATGAAAAATTCAAGATCCTTCGTCCGTCGACGAAAGTGGGGATGTGGGGATAGTTCGGTTTAATTGTCAATTGTGCATTGTTGCAGTTTCTGTCAACCATTACCCACCTGCTTGCTTGCTGGCTTGACAGGAACCATGCCGTCGTTGCAGAAGAACCAGAAAAACAACAGGGAGCTAGGTTGGACTGCCACGCGAGCCAACAAGAGCCGCGAAGAGGCGAGGACAACCCTCGAGAACATTGGCTTTGAAGTTACCGGGAAGTACCCTGCTGAAGAGGTCTGCTGCGCGATGGGATTTCGAGGAAACCACCAGCTTCGTAGATGGGATTCGTCCTTGCTCTGGCTGTTAGGTTTACACATGAATCATGGGTCGGAGACTAATCTCTTGGTCATGAGTTAGGATGGATCAGATAACAAGCTTGGAGTAAGACGGGATGGGATGGCTCATGACCTATGCGAGGTGTAGCCAGGTAGGCGAGGTCCCGGCACAGCTCCGAAGCTTCCCCACATGCAGCTTTGATTGCTTTTGGTAACGGGCCAACCAAAACACTACCTAGGCTGTGCTGAAGCCACGGCCTGCTTGACGTTCCTGAGAGTTTCGTGCAAGGCTGCTCCCGGGCTGCATACATCATGTCAACGATCGCTTGATTAGATATTGCCAAAAAGGGCGAAAATGAGTATCAGGTAAACGAGATATATGACATTATAGCAGACCGTGGTACTGCGCAGCCTGGGACGGAGAGCTTCGTAGCGATCCGAGCGTAAACTCAGCCCGGATGGTGGGTTGCAGTTGCAATTGGCGGTTGATCGCAATCATTTCGAGCCATAAAGGCCCTCGTGGGCTTTGGGGGTGGTTAGTTGATCGCACTACCGTCCCGTTGCAAGACGGCCCACGATAATGTGGCTGACCTTACTAGCTTTAAGCGAGATCTGGTTTGGCCGAGTCTAACGGGAGTCTTGTCTTAGAAGTTAATGGATCTTGACCCGACTCAATCAATTG
The DNA here is from genome assembly GCA_027946515.1 of Gnomoniopsis smithogilvyi. NCBI lineage: Eukaryota > Fungi > Ascomycota > Sordariomycetes > Diaporthales > Gnomoniaceae > Gnomoniopsis > Gnomoniopsis smithogilvyi. Next base: position 5,794,362 of record JAPEVB010000002.1, read on the forward strand.
ATCTGAACAATAAATGACACATGCCAGCTGATCGCCCCGTCGTCATTTTGGGGAGCAGGAGAAAATCTTCTGCCGGCGACCGGACCGAGGACTTTGTGGGGCCCATCCTACTGTTGCAATGCGGCACAAAGAAAGCTTGCCGATATTGCCAAGGTAGTGCCAAGGGCAGAGGACATTCAGCGATTGAGGCGCGATATCCAAATTTGTTAGCGGATCGCCTCGTCTCCGAGTGTATCGTAGTATCGTGCCGCAAACCCACCCGCGGTTGCGCTTGTCGACAGACTTTGTCGGCTGAATGTAGGCGAGCAAAAATAGATCAGGGTAGCATTGACCAATGTGTGATGCACAGCGAAGCGCCATTGGAGGGTGGTCGTGACGCGGGAGCTATGAACATCATAAGCGGCCGTGCCAAATATAGATCAGCCGCGAGAAACTTTGGCGCGCGCATCTGCTACTGCTGCGATCCTTTGTAGGGATGAGCCTGTCTCAATGGCGGCAGAGCGGCTATCAACCAAAGTCCGCGACGCACTGACCCTACAAAGCGGCTCGTCAAGCCCCACACGGGGAGGGAACACCCGAGGTGACAGGGGGAGTAGCTCCAAAGGAGAGACAAGGACAAGTCAGGCGTGTCCTGACTCTAGCCCCTGTCACTTCCCGCCGCAGGGGCCTGTGCAGTACTCTGATTGGCTCATAACAGCGTCACATCGTCCCCTCCCGCTTGCTGCTAATGCAAAGGTGGGCCGTGCGGTCACGACGTCTCGTCAAATCAATCACCTAGAAGGCCATCGTGGACTGGAACCTCTCATCCCCGGACAACCAAGATTGCGACTCGACCACACCACCACAAGAGCCCACTCTCGGATTGCAGCTTGCAGATGCCGCCCCCCTGGACCTGCAGATGCAGACAATGTCACATTGAATCGATGCTATTGTGGTTTTCATGGGGACACAGACCACACACACTCACACACACAGAGAGAGAGAGAGACGCAGGAAAGAGATGAGGTTCGGTCCAACATACCGGCTAGTCGAGAATGCTCGACTCGATTGGGTATGCGGCACAGCTCTCCTTGGGCTGCTATGCTAGACGGCAGCGCGGGTGCAGCTGCATGACGAGAGCGTCAGTTCCCGCCCCGGGCACGTTGAGTTTTCTTGTCTCAACTGTAAATTGCTTGCAGCAGATGTGTGTTGGACAACGTGTACGCCAGTGATACAGGTCACACGTGGCCACGAGAGATATGTCTCCGCACAAGCCTGCTTGTCAAGTCCTCAACGCCCGAAGGCAGTTTGAACCGTCTGGGCTTTCATCTCATCCCTGCCGTGGTACCTGCTTTTGTGATCGGCAGTCACACGCTTCCATGGTACCACGTACCACCGAAGCGTACTCACAATCAATTCTCAGCATGTAGAAATGCAAGTCGATTGCGCCTTATGCCCATCAGGCCACCGTCTGGGTTGTCTGGACTGTCTGGACTGTCTAGGCAAGGTTGCGGGGTGTGGGTAAATCAGTCTTCCACCATCAGGATCCCAATCTCGGCAGAAGTAATCCAATGCTACCCCTCAGCGAATGCTATGGTGAGAGTGCCAGCCCAGCTACGCTCAACAAAGACAATGCGCTCGCATGTCCGGACTACTTTTACGCCAGCCAATATCGCATCGATCTTGGTTCCTCGAATTTTGGTTGGCTTAGACTTGCTGACAGGGAAATCATGAGGCATCTCACTGCTCAGCCTGGAGTCTAATTGATCGACATGAATCAATCACTTACTCTTCGCAGCCATAGAATATCAAAGCGGATATGGGGGAATGACACGGGCAAACTCTACCTAACAACATAGTATTATTCTTATGATGGGCTTCTCACTGCGACCCGATGTCAGTGGGTGCAACGAGCGACATACCCAAAGCATCCCGATTTGGATGTGGACCCATTTACTTGAGTACTAGTCTTTATGCAGTGAGACTAGGGTACTACTGCATAGTACTTTGTTGGCTGCACCTCATGTGAATTTGCACCAGTACAATCCAGTCATAGTCATCGTTCAGTCATTCATCCGAAGGAAAAGGACGGCAATCGGACGGGACTCGATCTGAGTCCGTGTCCTCCACGATGTTGCCTCAGAGACAAACACTAGGAAGTTTGCAGCCACACAAGAGGTTTCTGAGTGCTTCGAGAGACGTATCTTGAGTTGCTTATCAAAGTGAACAAAGACGCTGTTTCTCTCGAAGTATCATTGCCCACAGGCGGGGCGTTGAGATTAAACTTTCGGGAGTTTCCCGCGTCCACATCTGAGTTGAAATGGTGGGTTTTCAGTCATGGGCAGGGGGTAGCGTATCGCGATTCAAGGTATTCCTGGCAGATCTGCTATGGCCATATGAGAACGTGTAAGGACGGATGACCAAGCTTTCTAAGCCCGTTGAGCTTGTTCCCACCATCAGCCCAATCTGTTGGAGGCCAGCCCCGGGAATTCGCTCTGCAGAGCGACCTGAGCGAAAGAGGCACTTGCTAGGATGAGCGAGCTATCTACAGTTTTGCATGACTTTTGCATGCTGAAGGCCGAGTGCGCCAATAGCTCTGCATCTTGCCGTCCCTTGTACAGGGCAGAGCTGCCTTTTCCGTCGCTCATCAGCGTAAGCCTACATATTCAGCGGCACGATTCCACCTTCCCTGTTCCCTTTGTCCTACCAGAGCTCGACAATAGCATCCTGGGGTGGGGTTGCATGCTTGGCTCCACTTCCGAGTGAGACCCTTCACGCGATCCGTTCTCATTGGCACCCATAAGCGCAGGACCCACTCCTTCACATCCTGACTTGCGAGCGATAGAGACAAAAGTCACAGTCCCACCAATTACGCTACGGCAGGATACCTGCGTCTCAAGCGGAAACCTCTCCGATATGCACCCGATGTGCAGCTGGTCTGGTAGGGCAATAGGATGGGGCCCCCAACACTAGCAAGGCGTGCTTGCTGGCTGGCAGTTCCAAATTTAGAAACAGCCGTCGACCTGCTGATCCAGTGTGGTTCGTGGTCTGGACAAGCGGCCACGATATAAGTCTTTTGATCCATCCGACATCAGGCTTGTGATGTTTTGTTTCTCTCTCATTCGAAGGTCCCAGGGTTCATTTGGTTGTCGTCCAGTTATAGTCCTCCTCTTTTCCTCTAATATCCCCCTCCGTCACTCAATACGTCGATACAGGTCTATCGGTTTCTCTTTCCATCAGCCGCCTTTCATTTAATCAATCATTCAGCAAGCAGGCCTTGCTCGGAACCGGTCGATCATTCGCAATCAGACGAAAGTCGCCGGCAATATTTAATCTTAGTCTCTAGGTTTGAAGAGACTGGGGCTGTTCATTCGGCACATCGCCCCTGGAGTGGTCAGTCGAACTCGTCGGTTTTGTTGAGCGACCGCGGATTGCGACACTCGAGCTTCTGGACCTTGACCGGAACTTGGAAGACCCCGGCTTGTGGCCATCCCGCTTCTTGTCGGCCCACAAAGTCAACCAGGACAGACGATCCACACACCCCCGGCCACCACTCTTTCTACGGCCACCCCCCCAGACCAGGTACCCCTGTGTCTTGCTCTTCACGCCTGTACCTGTCTTGAATAGGACGGAGGATACAAATGTCCACACTATCCCCCGACCATCACCACCACAGAGAGGATCCCATGAGGACATCACAAGTCAACATGGCCGTCGCACAGCCAACAAAGACCAAGTCGGCCTCCAAGGCTGGCCAAAATGCCAACTCCAAACAGAAATCACAGATGCACCGTCGCTCAAGAACAGGTTCGTGCCATTCTTTCTTGTTCTCACTGTTGCTGTCTGCTTCACTGATACCAGTGCCCTCTGGTCTCCATTCACCTCCACCACTGGTGTCCCCCCCCTTCCTTCTTCTGCTATCAATATTTCTTTCATGGCTTGGCCAGTAGTGCCTCTATCTTACGAGCCCTATCAGCTAACATGAGTGTGTCCCACAAGGCTGCTATACATGCAGGTTACGAAGGAAGAAGTGCGACGAAGGCTCGCCAATGTGTTCGGCTTGCAAACACCTCGGGCTATGTTGCGAATACAAGCGCCCAATGTGGTGGAGCAACAATGATGCGCGCAGAAAACACAAAGACGACATCAAGATGATCATCAAGAGGAAGAAGCTTTCTGAGAAGGCCTCGCACTCTCACTCCCACACCATCCAAACATCGATGCCCTCCCCACCTGGCTTGTCGCACTCCCTCCCAACTTCTGCAACCTTTTCTGATCCTCTCGACCGGACAAGGTCGCAGTCGATTGACTCGCAATTCTCGTTCAACTTCAATAGTCCGCCTGCCGTTACTGAAGGGTATGCTTATACCTCGCAAGTACCTCCAGAGCTCATGTTTGGCGCCATCTCACCCTACACGCCCTACGAGATTGATGTCAAGACGGAGAGGCAAATGTTTGTGGACGATATCCCAACATTACACGAGTCAACAACCTCGACGTTCAGCACCTACACCACCCCGCCACCTCCAGGAACCATGCTGTCCTCCGCGTTCCCATTGGAAGGCGCTGAATGGACCGAGCAAACCTACACTGAACGGCGGGAGTCGCTAAGCGAAGAAACCCTGAACTGCAACTTCTTTGATTTCGCACACGGCCCTTCCACGGACACGCGACAAGTTGCCATTGAGCTTGATGAAGGCGACCAAACTTTGTTGAATCACTTCATGTCGTTCGTTTCGCCCACTATCTTCCCGATCCTGGAGTCAAATCAGCATGGATCTGTTGGATCCGATCTCATCCTACCTGCGCTTCAAAGCAACAAGGGCTACCTGCACTGCTGTCTCAGCATTGCAGCGCAGCACTATAAGGCCATGGTGACAATGCAGACTGAAGAGGTTGATAATGACTTCATGCAGCAAATCGATAGCGACATCATGCGGCACCGTTACTCTACCATTTCGTCTTTGTGCGATGCGCTCAATCGCGATGAAGATCACCAGCAAATTCTCGAGGCCGCTCTGGGCCTGATTTTCTTCCAGTGCTGTGTTGGCCGTTTCGATGATGCCCTTCCTGACATCGCATGGCACCAGCATTTCCAGGCCGCAATCTCGCTGGTACAGAAGCTAGATCTTCCGCACCGCGTTTCTGATGAGCAACATCCGCTCAGCCAGACTCCCTTCAACATGACCCTGACGTCTTGGATTGACATTCTTGGTGCAACGATGCTTGGACGCGCCCCAACATTCGCGCATACTTACCGTGAGAAACATCTCTCACAGGTCAACCACACTCTGGGACTCCGTGAGCTCATGGGCTGCGATGATCGGGTCATGTACCTGATCAGCGAAATTGCCTGCCTCGAGGCTCTGAAGCGTGACGGCATGGATGACATGACACTGTGCCAGCACGTCCACGTTCTGGGCGAACAGATCGGCTTCACAGAGATGGGTGAGACCGGACCCAAGATGCCTTTCAATGCCAACGGCACACTGTCGCCCAAGCAGCTGTCCAAGAACATGACATTAGCTTTCCGCCTCACTGCACGCATTTACCTCTGCAGTCTGGTGCCTGGGTTCTCCCCTTCCCAGCCCTCTTGTATCAACCTCATCGAGCGCCTCACCACCGTCCTGCAGCACATCCCGTCGGGTCCAGGCGGCTTCGACCGCTCTCTGGTCTGGGTATATCTGCTCGGTGGATCGATGAGCGGTGTTGGCTCCAGCTTCCGCACATTCTTCGAGGATCGTGTGTCACAGCTTGGCGACCAAGCCAATTACGGTTCTTTCGGCCGCGTTGCTTGCCTCCTCCGAGAGGTATGGGCTCGCAACGACGAGCTTGTTTGCTCCCCAAGCACGGCCACCGATGCGGCGGCTGGCATCAAGCCTGATGAGCCGGTGCAGCAGGGACAGCAGTATGTCCACTGGCGGGATGTGATGCAGATGAAGGGCTGGGACTTCCTACTCATCTAGAAGATGATACAATGGAATACCCTGACTCTGCATCCGCCTGCTTGTCTCTGTCTGCTTGACGTGGCAAAGTAGATTCCTGCTTTGTCGCATGAAAACACAACATATACATAACTACCTTTCGTTCAGCATATACCCATAATCTTTCGAAGATTTGACCCTAGAGGGACAGCCGCAAGGCGACATTATGAGATGAGGAACGACGTTTGATACCAGTCTTCTTGGACGACACCGGATTTTGGGCCAAGGAAATGATAACCTTTTCTTTCGCAGCTGGGCTGGGAGCTGTGCTTTTTTTTATGGTGAAACAATTGGATATACTGGAACAACAAGCCGAAGAGACGGTGGCAGCTTGCTCTGCGCTCGATGGAAAGAAAACGAATAAACTCCTTTGCCGCTTATTCTTTGTCCGATGCTTGAGTATCGAACACACTCCCTCATAGCATTGCATGGACCAGGATTTTTTGTGTTTTTCACATGGTTTGGAGGCATGAGGATTCGATTTATACCAATTTCATTCGAGACGATTGTCTCTGGAAGGCACTTGGGGGCCTGGGAAAGATAGATATATATCAAGACCAGCCACGCGCTCATCGAAGTGTAGCCGCCGGTGTGCTCAAAGTATTAATGGCAGCGCGCCAACAATCCTAGTCAGATAAACAAAACAAACAGAAAATAATTTCCAAATCAACAATACTGTGCACTTCTATTGGTGAAAATTTGCGCCGGTGATGAAACACGATGTGTGCGAGTGAAATTCTGGAATGAGTTGTTCTTGAATGTCGAGGTGGGTAGACGCGCGCGACTTGAGGTTGAAGCTATCGCAGGCCATCCACAATTCCCCAGCGGCAAAAGCAGTGCGGCAGCATGAACGGCGTTTCGCCGGGCGGAATGCACGATCGCCTTTGGATTTTTGTTAAGAAATTTAAAATTAGCTTTGAGGATGCTATAGAGTCTGTCTATTTCACTACATATCATCACATCCGAAATGACTGAGCTGGGAACTTCTATCTACAATTGTTTCTCGACCAAGGCTGAATGGAGCCTTGGAACGTCGCGCTCCCAATTACGTCTGGGGCGCTCAAAATGTCCGAATGACATACATGGCTTGTTCAAACGATTGAAATAGACACAAGAAGATTGCGCTGGTAGCAAATTCATCTAGAAGCTCACTCTGGCACTTCAGTACGTTGCCGTTGCGACCCCCCTACCCTCTTCTTAAAAAAAGCGGAACGCACACAAATTGATTTTCATTTTGGCTGGTATGACTTACACCGACCCTAACCCTTTTCAAATTCACTTAACCGGCCCCCCTCCCTCCCCTCGGATTCGGCAATAGGCCATCCAGTGTGGGCAGCGACAGGCCTGAAACGCAAATTGGGCCTTGCCAGCAAAAACCTGCTTTGTAATTGCACCACGACCAGTCATTCTCACAACATTTGCCACCCCTGCGACGTCCTCTGGTTCTGGACTCTCCGGACTTCGCCTCAGTGGATGTGAGCAACTTTGACAGCCTGGTCGGAGCAATACATGGGAAGGGGTTGAAAGGGAAAGAAAAAAAGCCGAAGAGTCATCGCTCTAGGGTGGGACTCCAGCTTTCAAAGTTTGTCTGATGTTTCCCGTATCGGTGCATGTCCGTCCGAGGTTGAATAGATTCACGCCCCCGAGTCGGTGAGGTGAATTCATATCCATTCACAGCCTCACGAGGGGACCCCCCCATGCGACGTCACTTCGGGCCGGCGATCATATAGATAAGGCTTTATTTGTGAACCTTGACGAGCTGAGGATTTGCGGTCTCGTGAGCAATAGGTAAGGGCAATCAAATAGTTCAGTGGTATCTGGGTCCCGCCGTTGGCGAAGCAAGGGATTGAATTTGGTTCGTGGCTCGGCAGAATACAAGACCACAAGGATGGGAGCTGAAGAGGAAAACGGGTCGAGTTCGCGGTCGATGGCCGCTCCCCCAAAACCTGCTAGTATAGCCTGGGATGGCTTATAGGGAATGCTTCGCGATTTGCCAAGGAGGCCTTTTTCCTTCTCATGTGATGATTCTCCTTCCCCTCCCCCACGTTACACCCTCCGTCTACGGCCGTTTGACACTATGGGATGATGGGACGATTGCGGGATGGCTACAAATGGCAACCCCGGAATCAGGTGTGTTGGCCTGCTGCGAGTGGCTCCAGCGGTGAGCATACGAAAGCCTGCCACGTATGTTTGGTGAGGCCTCACTCGTGACAGTTGGTCACTGAACAGCTGTATTTTTGGGCTTCCCTACAGGAAAGACCTGCAGTTTGGTATCTTGCATGGCACTGCCCTGTGTAGATGCGGCACTTTTTTTGGGGGGAGGGGGAGGTTCCGGTTACAATTGCTGCAGCTTGTGGCCACGCCCCTTCTCCCGGGGGCCATGTACTGCGGCCCATCGGCGGGTATGCACGGCCAAGCGCCAACAGTGATTATCAAATTTGAAGGTTCTGCTGGCTCACGCAATCCTTTTTATAGCACCACTAGTTCCATCTGTTGCACGACGTCCTTTCTCGTGTCCTCCTGTCCAGCCGCCATAGCTAGGTTCGCTCCTTACTTGTGCTATCGGCTTCGCCTGGACTTGGTGCCTACGTCTTGATACATGAAAGATATGGCAGCGCGTGTACTTGGATCAGGTACGACGGCTTTGAAGTTCAGATCAAACTACAAACGCAAGACAACCCAATTTACACGTCGTTGTAGATTGAGAACAAGAGACATGGTAAAGAGATCAGACAGTCCGCAAGCAGTCCACTGAAAGGGAGTTCTGTCGTGTATATCCTTCGGTATATTCCGTGACAACCTCAGGAGGAGACGCATCAGCGTTTTGCCCAATCTAGCCATATGTCCATATATCTTTAAGTGCACACTCAGCCCGACAGTCTAGCATCATTTCTAGTAGGAAGGAGGAACAAACAAGAGTGTGAGAATTTCCAAAAAACATTTCACGCTCGATTGTATAGTTCTGATATATCTTATTGCCCTCAGCTGCTGAGATGAGAGATGCCATGCTGCTGAGGTAAGCCTGAAGTGACCCCTGCATTTGAGAAGGCCCGGCCCGCGAAACATCTTGACCCTTGTTTTGGATCTGGACAAGCGACAGCCAACCACTGCTTCTCGACAACTGTCTAGCGCGACTGGGTCAACCTCATCTCACTCTTTCGCTCCACAAACTCCCAGCACAAGCCTAACACTTGCACACTCCAGACCATATCGTATCCCTGCGTGGCTTTGACAAGGTCAAGCGCTTCGTCTCAGCCTGTCATTGCCGGAGCTTCTGCTCGGTCGAAACGACCATGCCTCAACGCGGCTGCTCTAAGATTCGAGATCCAATTTTAAGCGACCAAGCAGTCTTGCACGGGTAGAGGCGCTGCGTCTGGCGCCATTTGCTTCTCGCGAGTCCCCACAGCCACGGCGGCTACCACGAGGACCAGTCATCTCGACTGTGTTTGATTGCCCTGCCGCCGAAGACACCCTGCTGTGTCTATTCTGTAGGCTTTCGAGGTCTCCGATCGGGTCACTTGCCGTCTTGCATACGCCATATTGCTAGAGTGCAAATGGAAACAATGGACAAGGCATGGGTCTGTCCAGGGCTACCCTTTGTGTAAACTCAACACAAAGGCCATTCACTCTGTCTGACCCCAGATGAAGGGACGTCATCTTGCTGGCGGCAGTAGGTTGCTCTAGTGGTGAGTTTTTGCCGGTGTCTATCTGACTTGATGGCCCCCATTTGCTCGACCACCCCTTCTGCTGATGGTTCCCTCGGTTTTGTCTTCTCTTCACGATTCTTACCTGCCCTTTCTCATCTTCTGCTATCTTTCAACCAGTATCTTTCGTGTGCGTGTCACTACCTAACGGGGTGGATTTTACTGTTGATCCTACTTCTCTGCCTGTGGCTGCCCTTTTCAGTGACAATAACTTTGTGCTGCCTGTTTCACCCACGCCCTACTTTCTTTCACATTTACAACCTACAATAGTGTTCTCCTGGAGAGATCTGAAGCACGCAAACCAAAGACATACACACAATATAGACGGACTCTTCAATCCGCCATCCCAAGAGGGAAACAGCACCCTCCGGCTCCACGCCGGCCTAGAGCCACGGCCAACAAAATCACACATCGAAACAGCAAACACATAATGAAGGGAACTCGGAGCCCAGTGTCGTCGAGGGCATTGGCAGCAGTCCTGTTTCTCACAATACCGTCGTTGACATCCGCTCTCGCCATCCATGACCCCGTGTGGGCGCGACCACGAACATCGACATCACCAGAGGAAATCTTCAGCCGTGACTCAACATGTGGCGATTCATCATACGTCCAGTGCGCAGCAAGTCTGCCCTCCGACTTTTGTTGCCCCAGTTCCTCAACATGCATGGCGCTGGCGGGCAACACCACTGCGCTGTGCTGTCCCACTGGCGGAGACTGCTCTCAGATTGAGCCGATTCCCTGTGATATCTCTCTGGAGGACAAATCGCAACACCCAAGCGCAACGGTCATGACGAGCGCATTAACAGGCACTTTGGAGACATGTGGCACCAAGTGCTGTCCATTTGGCTATTCATGTTCCGACGGAGTCTGCAATATAAACAGCGATCAAACCGCCAAACCAAGCACGAGCTCGGTGGCTTCCTCATCGACAGCAACCTCCACCCAAACCTCGACCGGGACGCAGTCTGCTGCAGTAAGCCCGACTTCTGCGACTGACTCAAGCCCAACCTCGACTAGCACTGCGGACTCGGGCTCCGGCTCAAGTGGGTCCTCAACCGCCTCATCCGGTGCCGAATCGACCTCAACCGCCAGCAGCAGCAGCGATACCAGCACCGAAGGCTCTTCCAGCAGCCCCGCCTCTTCTGCCAATGCAGGCGTGGTAGCCGGCGGTGTGATCGGCGGCATTGCGGGCCTCGCACTGATAGGAATGATTATTCTCTTCCTCGTCAAGCGGGAGCGCAGACGCAAGGCAGTCTCTGAGAAGGACGGCGACGATGCCAACTCGCGTTCCTCCTCGTCCTTTGGCAATATTGGTCCGCATCCCGAGATCTCTAAGCCTATTCTCAGCGAAGGTGGCACCTTCCGTAGCGACTTTACGCGTAAGGTGAGCACCCGCTCGCCAGGCTCGTTCCATAGCGGCGCTGGTCTCGGTCTACATGACGGCGACGATGGTGCGTCTTTTGTCGAAGAATTCGACGACAGAATCCCGAGTATGCACGAGGTGCCTCGGTCGCTACCGCAGCAAATTACCACTCCGCCCACCCGTGCGGTCAGCTCTTGGTATGGCACGTCCTACGATCCAAATGATCCGGGTCGGCATTCCGAGTACCAACCTCCCGTCAAGATGCCCTCGGCGCGGGCGTTTGGCGGCAATGACGCCAACGTGAGTGCCGGCCACAACTGGCTAGGCGATCCACTGAGCGATTTCGGTGGCCCGTCGGCGAGCAGCAGGGAGACAGGCGATGATTATATTGATGTCTTTGCGGACAGCAATGCGCTGGCGCCACCACCACTGGACTTTGGGGAGAGAAGGGAAACGAGGTTCTCGGAATTTGCCAGACAGCCGTGAGATCATTATGACAAGTTAGGGAGATGAAAAAAATGATGATGAGGTTGTTAGTGAAGCATTGAGGCGTTATGGAAACAAAGAAAGATACCTGTTACTATGGGAATGCGAATCTTTAGATATTCGCCATTATTAACTTACCTTTTATATCTTAGTACCAACAAGTAAATAATACGTTCACTTCTTTATAACTTGACCCCGTCTCTTGAATGTGATGTGAATGCCACACCCGAGTTATCTAGCACTCGTTCTGACCGATTGGGCCTGTCACTACCTAGGTTAGGCTACAGACTTCGCCTTCGAGGCGATGGACAATTTTGGACAGCCGTGCCAGGTTCCTTCTCGCACGATTCTACGAGTCTTCCACTTTGACAGTTTTGTTGACATATGACAGGCCTTCACACAGTCCACTGCAACCTATTTCATCTTTTTTATTCTTGCATGTCCTATCTGCTGGACATGATCAAAGTGGTTTTACATATGCTTCTCAAGATGATCTCAAGCCATCTCGAACGGGAGCTTCCTCAGTCTATTTCGTCCTGTCCAAATGTATAGACACAACCCCTACTGCGCACCTCAGATCTGATCTCCCACTGATTGCTGGAACTGGCCCATGTTCGGGCTTGCACTCATGGGCTTGTTGGCTCCCAACTGCGCCCTTTCTGCAACCTTGCCCCAGTGAATCACATTCCACCATCGCCCCAAGAAAGACTCCTTGCCGCCAATGCCGTGGTCAAACATCCAAGCGTGCTCCCAGGTATTGACACACAACACCGGCACCACGTCCGCCCCGCCCGGGTTGCGACTCGTGCTCCCTTCGTAGCCGGTGCTTCCGTGAAGCTGCGCGCGGTTGTTGTGCTTGTTCATCATGTTGTAGTAGTTGCGGATCACGCTGCCGCTCTTGTCATCAAAGCCGCCCTCCGAGTTCATGTCCGTGCCCTGGCCGCGCCAGTGCGCCTGCGGGTACGGGCTGCCGGCCTGGTAGGTGGTCAGGATGCGGAAGGGGTCGGCCCGCATGCCGTACGTGTTGCGCTGACGCACGAGCCAGACGAACCCTGGGCCGAACATGGCGTTGGCTGTGTTGAGCATGTCGCTCTGCAGGGTCTCGAGGCTGCCAAAGGATGCCACCAGCTGCTTGCGCAGGTCTTCGGGCATGTGCTCGTGAGGGTCCTCGCCGCCGTGCGGGGCGATGCTTTCGAAGAAGAAGTGGTTGTTGTGTGCCATCGAGGCGTAGTTGAAGATGGCGGCGGACTTGGCCTCGCGCGACGTGATGATTGCGATTTCTTTAACGGTCTTATCTTCGAAGCCTTGGCCTGTGGTGAGGTAGATGGTCAGTTGAGGTGAGCCTAAGCGTCATTCTTCAAATCGGTCCAGCAAGGGTGTACATCGCCATGTGTTTCCCTGGTCCTGTGCCGCCGGGGCCCTTTACTGTAGAATTGTGTCCGAACGTACCTGCGACTCTCTCATTCAGCTTCCCCAAGCACCACTCCATATACATATTCCAAGCAGCCGCAAAGCCTTCCTTCGAGTAGAGATTCGGCACGCCCTCTCTCGCAAATTTGTCAGCAAAAGGCAGCTCAGGGACCCTGTGAGGACCCAGCGGGGCCGTCTGTATCGATCGCCGTTGTTGAAGCTTTGGGGCGGCAGCGAGGACAAATGGGGAACATGTTGGGCTTGGTGTTGAGGCTGGCCGTAAAAGGCCTCCCCTCCGTGGTATCCTTAATCTTGGCTTCAGCATGGTGTTTTGGTTGTGAGTTTCGACCTCTCCCTTTCCCCTTCGCGATGGCAAATCAGTCGCGTGGTGGTTTTGGGCGATGATGATGAACTTTTTGAGAGCTAAAGTTGCGCACGGACGTCAATTGGGATCTACCCCCCGTCACCCCCATTAAATTGACTCGAATAATAAGAAATAAATATCCTGCGCAATCCCCACCATTCCCTCATCTCAACTATTTAATGGATCATCACGTATTCTCATCGCTCTTAGACAGGCTTAATTGAAATATCCATGTATTCAATAGTAACTAAACACCTGTGCTATGCTTTTAAAAAAAACCCTGAACGCCTTGAGCTCAACTAAGTCGCATCCCAAAAATCAGCGTCGCTTTCTAAGAGCTATTCCCAACCACATACTCCGTCTCACCTTCAGCCACTACTCGTAGCGGGCTGAACCAGAAGAACGACAACACTGGCTTTGCGTCAGCTTCAAATCGGCCAATTACTACGGGGGAGGGATGCAACGTACAGAGATATGATCATCAAACCCAACGCCACTAGCGAGACCAATATAACGGTACCTCTGCTTGCGGGGAATTTGCCCTTGATGATCCATTGCTGAGCTTGGAAATACCTGTGATAACCCAGGAACAGCATCAATATGCTGATTCCCAAGAAAATCGCACCGAGTGGTTTCCCGAGTTGCTGCAGTGTATGCGCATTCGCACTGTCTGCTTTCGTGAGCGACGTGTTCAACCGGAAAAGCTGCGTCACAGCGATTCCGATAGAAGCAAAAGAAAGTGACGTCCTTAGCCATGCGAGAAATGTCCTTTCTACACCATGAGAGCCTCGTTAGCACATCGCGACTTCACCTTATCAGCAGACGCGACTGACCTAGTGCCAAGTGGTCCCTCGCGACAGAGCCCTTGTTCTCCAGCTCTATTGACCCGAATTTGGCCAGCTGAGCTTTCCACCAGGCCAACGCCTCTTTGTCCTGGTCGTGGTCATCTCCATTGCCCTCCATTCCACTTGCGGTCTCTCGCCTTCTCCCGGTGTTGCTCTGCGGCGTGCTGCCATTTCTCCTTGCTCTGGCGCCGTTGCTCTCCGACGTTGCCGTACTCTGATAATTCATGGCAGGAGGCGCACTCCGGTTTGGACCTTTCATGACGATTCCAGTAGTCTCGTTCGGCTCCGGATTGTCCTGAATCTGATCCTCGTCGCGCTCAAGGAAGACTGCGGAATTGTTGGGTGGAGTACCACTTCCTCCACGCATCAATGAGCCCCGAAAGACTGGAGGGCTCTGGCCCGGCGACATACTCTCCGCGCGTTGGCGTCCTAGCTGTGTGCAAAGGGCAGCAATGGTCAGCGGTTGAACGTGGGGACAAATCGAGGAGGCATTGGACTGTTGTACCAGGATTATGGGACTAATAAGAGGGCGAGTAATGTAGAGTTGTTAGGGGAGGCATGTGACCGTTACAAGACTAACGTAGAGCCCGCAACCTTGGCGCGGATCAAAGAATCGGACGGGTCGCTTTGATACAACACCCGAGGATGGGGGGTTTGCAAGCTCAAAAATTAAAGTGTAGCAAATTTACCTCTAAAATCCCGTCTAGTCTTTCCTGCGCAGCTACACGTCTGGCGACTCTCGCGCGTGCTCCACTACTTGACCTCCGCAGCTGCAGCGTTGGCGGTCTCGAAGGCGCGCTGCTGCTCGTGGTCAATATCGGAGCAGTCGTTGGCGTGGGAAGCGATGTTGCCGAGCGAGAAGCGTCGCCTTCGTCTTCAGCCATCATTATCATCAAGCATGGGGGGGGGGCGGCGCGCCGACAGTTCGTTTATATACGAGGCGCAACGTGGAAAGGTCCCAAAGATTTAGAGTTTATGCGGCCGATGTCACGAGCAACAAGACTGGGGGGAAGGCGTCCCGAATTGCGATGCCGGACTCGAACGACAAAGACCTGCCTCGATGGGAGAAGCCTGCGCTAGGGGAAGTGTAACCGGTATTCAACCACAATGCAGAGATCAGGAGATTTTATTACAACCAAGTGCTGCGAATCCACTCTGAGTGCGTCGTCGTTGCAGGCGCGTCGTAGCACAGGGAAAAGATAAGATCGGGCGGTTGGTAAGATTTCGGGATGCAGACCGAGGCCCACTCGCCACCGACGGCACCGAACCGTAATGCGTGCCTGCATCTGTCTATCCCCGAGAGGCTGGCTCGGTCTTGTTTATCATGCTGAATTTTCAACCTTCCTATCGTTCCCGTATACTATATGCTGGAGCAGTGAGTTTGTCGGTGATACTGTCTACCTGGTCTTATTTGAACACATTAGTCGCCCAGGGGGGAGGGGGCTAGTCCCCTCCGCGGCCGGAGGAGAAGAAATTCTCCATATTCTTTCACTACGGACTTACTCCCCGCATTATGAGGAATCTAGCTGGACAAGCAAACCACTAAATATGGGCAAGGTAAATTGTCATTTGCTTAAGGCGTAGTTGATTTGTGTAAAGAGAACAGTGAAGAGCGAGTCTAATAACATGGGTCGCGCACTATCATCCGCCTTCTCTGAATACTGAGGTCTGCTCAACAGTGCCTTCTGATTCTGCGATGGGTCCTCCACCAGGCTGGACCATATGACTGATTACTCAAAGTAGCTGTGAAGTAGTTGCATTCAGCATACAATTGAGGCATATCTGCTATCCTAATTAGCAGTCTGTTTTCTGCTTGCACAGCAACAAGAGTATTGGGTTGCGGTCCGGGGGAGGGGGTCAGAGGTAGACTCACCGCGGGAACTCGAATAGCCTGATGTCTTGTAGCTCGTCCCTTGCACTCCAAACTTCCGATCCGATCCACTCTGCTGAACATTCGTCTGAGACGAATATTAAGGCATATTTGAATTTCGTCCCACCCATCCAACATGGGCCTGATGCAGTCCTCCTCGATGCAGACCCGCTGCTTCCGAATAGTGAGGCACATGATGCTCGAGGGAATAGCCTGAAAGTTGACGACCGATAGTCCTGTTGGCAAAGAGCTGAATGTTTTACTGATTACCGTTAGGAACCACCTTGGCGTCCTCAGAGTCTATACTGCCTCTCGACTCTTGAATTTGAGACGACAGGCAGAGATCTCGCCAAAAGTCTGGCGAAGAGAAGACCGTGATGCATATTCGAGACGACCTAAGTGGGCAGTTGGACAGAATATCTACTTGAAAATACGCCGGAAAGCGATTGAACAGATCTTTGCTCAATAGCATGGGCGTTCCTTTGTGTAAGAAAGTACCTGGAAGGCACAAGGCCTTTGTTATGTGTACGACAAAGAACCTCAAGAGAGGCTGCTGGGGGGGGGGGGGAGATGGCCATCCACGACCAACCAGTCCGAATGACGAGCTGACATGCGGGATTTCGTGGCTGACGTAAAAGGACCGGCGGCATCCAAAGGAGAGAACCGGACAATAACCCAACCAGCCAAGGCAATGTGTCCATCAAGCCAGTGTCTCTGCCAGCTTGTCTGCTCGAGTGTCCACCACCACATGTGGAATACGCAGTGGTGTACTATTTGCCACATCGATGCCTCCTGAATTGCCCTCAAACACCTCTCTCTCTCTGAAGCAAAGGTAACGGCATCGTTGAAGAAGAGAAGCCACCGGTCCTGGGCTCGTTTTGGATGCAAGTATAGAAGCCATCTGGCGATCAGCTGGACCTCCTTGAGCACAATCACACTTCTTTGTTCCACACGCTCCAACCTGGTCTCGCTGGTCGCGCTCTTGTGCATGTAGCCGTACTGTTGAGATTGTTGATCTCGATAGTCCCAGGGTTTCGGCAGCAGAAAATGCTTCGATAATGCACCAATGGTGATTGCTCATTCCCTGGCCAATGCCGCCTGCCCTCCAACAAGCCTTTCGTGTCGAGGTAATCTCGTACTCTTGGCGTTGTTGGAACAGGTCAAAGTACATGAGCCCGTCGCATTACTCAGTTCGGCACTGTTGGTACCTTTCAGTGTCGGATCCGAGCCAAAGTCATCAGGAGCACTGCGTCGTCGCCCAAACACTTGCTCATGACTTAGAGGGCCTGCAGCAGAACTGATTCTGTGGTCGTCCGGCTGGCTGGCAGTGTTTCTGCCCACCTCTGCTTGGGAGCTCTCCATTGGGTGTGTACTTCTAGATACATCGCTGGCTTGGAATTTATAGAGATCGAGGATAATTCCGAGCGTCCCCTCGTGAGGTCCGGCCCCTTGCACTCTCTCGGCGTTATTATCCTCAGTGACATTGTACAGAACGGGCGATGCACTTCTATCGTACGGGCTACCGTTGGAGGAGATTGTTGCAGCGTTCAATTCGGAGATGACCGGGGGACGCTTGATATGAGGCTCTAGAACTTTGGCAGCAAATTGTAAAAATCGTCTCCCAAATTTGGCACCGTCAAGGCGCAATGTTGCTTGGCCATCTGTTTCCGCCTCAAATTCCAGAGCTGTCAGTCAATCGTGCCTCGGAATTCACTTGGCAGGACGGTACGGTAATTGAAGTCTCTGTAGGACACGTCGGTTTCATGGCCGGAGGCATGAGCGTGCGATCTGTCGCTAAAGTGGGTTCAGATAGTCCTGATGGGAATACTGCAGCATTGCTATTCCCCAACCTATGAGCCCGGCTTGAAGATGTGCCACTAAAACAGTCTGTATGTAACTTTGGTTGAAGGCTGGTGTGCTGGGGCTGATCGACGTCTACGTCGACGTCGACGTCAACGTCAGTGCTTTCTTGATCTTCGAGGCGTAAACTGTTGGACTGGCCCTTTGTAGACGACACGTTACTACCATCAAAAAGGAGGGACGGAAGCTCCAATGCATATCGTCTGAAAGCAGGATGACTTGTTCGATTCTGCAGGCTGTAGGACTGATTGCTGGCGCCCATCCTCCGCCTGTGCAGCGTCAACACCTCTGCAAACGGACGCTGCCGCCATATTGTCTAAGCTGCCCGCCCTGTCATCGCTATCCTAATGCGCAATCGCCATCATAGATTGCACGAAAGTACCCTCTGAAGGGGTTGTTATGCGAGATGCCATCGTGGTACAGGACGTTGGGATGGAAAGAGTTTCGCAGCTGCGGCTGAGAGAGATGCAAACACATCGACCAAAATGAAGAGAGTGAGCTTTGGGGTGAAGTGGTTTTTAACACAAGCCAGCATAAACGCTCGGCGCCACAGTATATTGAAAGACGTCGCGGACAATAGCCGAATTTCACATGAAGATAGGGACGTGGCTGAGTTCAAACCCTGAAATTGACGAATTAACATGCTACGATATCCGCTACTGTTGCTGGCCTGATTGCCACCGTCGCCGGTTAGCTTGATGATCGTCACAAAAGCGATTGGATCCTTACATTCCATTCACATACAGTAGCCCATACCCGCCGCGGAGGAGTATCTTCTACTTGGGCCATGACTGACTCCTCTGCGTATGACCAAATGGAGACATTCCGAAATTTGGCCTTGAGAGCCCACGGGATGGCGGATGCAAAGACGACAGATCTAGCGTGGCAGTTCACAGCTGGCAGCTGTGCCTTGCCTCCTTTTTGATCGCCCTGATGATTCCAGTGACGACATCAATATCATCCATGCTTCAGAGTGCCGCCTAGTCCACCGCTGTTCGAGGTTTTTCGGAAAGAAAAGAACATAGCGACCCTATAGCAGAGCTGGGTCGAGGGTAGATGTAGCTGACCGTAATCATGACTTGTAAATGCGGGTATCATATTGAACGCCGAAGAAGTCCACCCGCCTTCCCCTCCGTTATGCATCTCACCGTTAACCATATCACAGTCTGCAACTAACATCGGTGATGGGTAGAGCAAAGACTCAAAGAACCCATTTAGAGCATCCACGGTCCTCGCCACCTTCTGTGGACCTTGGTAGTGCGTTGCTGGTAAAAAACATCCGCCCGTGGCGTCAGTTCGACTAGTACGGTCGGAGCTTCCACTCGACACCAGTCTCTCCTTACTCGAGATCCTCTCTCCTGAGCACCTCCCAAGGCACGACCATTGTAACACCGTGACTTCATTGTGCCTTGCCATTCTTGTTGGCCTTTTCAGCTTTGAATTGAGCGATGTTCTTCTCGACCTGTTTCTCTACCCTCGCTTGGAGCTCCCTGCGGTAGCCAAAGAAGAACAAAAGCTCCAGCCAGACGAAGAGTGGGGCCAGGAGCAGGGCCTGCATAAGGTTGTCGAGAAGAGCCGGAGCACGTCCTTCGAATTTCCCGTGGCCAACGAATTGGAGGATCCAGGCCAAGGTGAAAACACCGCCGGCAACGATGGTAGCAGTCCGGGGATCCACGGAGTAAAAGTAGTTGTTCGCAGCGGCCATTCCGATGCAGATGGCGCACAGGAGGCTTCCAGCCACTGGCTCCATCAAGACATAAAACCCTCCCCATATCAGGGACCCGATTGTGCACATATTGAGGGGGAGATATTGATAGGTGAGCCACTCGGGTAGCGGGATCAGGACGCCAGAGTTTGCAGCCTAGAGCGAGAAAAAAGAGTCAACTATCGGAATCTCGTGATCGGGGACCAAAGGCAGACGCACCAGTAGGAAGCTGGTCATGAGTATTATCGGTACGCAGACCATGTGAATGCCCACGTTGATCGCATTGCTATGGTATGAGCCATAGAACACGAGGTGTTTTTCCAGATCAAGAGACATGATCGGCAATCGTCGATGACCTGATGGTGTTGATGCAGGAGGACGCGAAGCAGAGTCTCGGTTGTGTTGTCGTACGCGCCGGAGGACGCCGGGCCAGAGGGGTGTTGGTCAGCAGGTACGCGCTCTTCAATGCAATAGACCCTCGAACGAGTGGCAAAGGTTGAGAGGTTGCTGGATGTAGTGATGATGTTGGTTGTCAAGGGAAGAGAACTCCTGAAAGGGTCGCGAAGTCCAAGAATTCAAGTGTGACTTCGGGTCGGGAGCCGAGGAAGCCTGAACTTGTTCTCTGCAGCATGCGGAGAGGTCAGTGAGGCGGCATCCTGCATTGACCAGGATGGTGTGGGGCTTCCATCCATGTCGCCCCAGACTCTGGAATCCGCTGGCCGCAAATCTCTCCTCTAAATGGTCTGCTAGGCAACTTGTGGTACTATGTATATTAGCAAGTTGGTAACTGAGCTTGTGCTTGTGAGGAGTATTCTCCTGGGCAAGGTGTTGTACAGTCTGCATCAATCTTGCCTGACAGTCTCAGCTTGCGCCACACTGAAATACATGAGAAATTTTAATAGACAATACTTATTACTTTCATGAATTTTCAGCTATGTTCACGACTACCCTATGTTGAAGTCAACACTCAGAGATAGAGGCAATAGACATGTCTCATGAAGTGATGTGGCTCCCTTGCCAATGTTACAACCACTAACTGAAATGGTCTGTAATTATGGTGGTGGCTTGTTAGTGGGCCCCCACCAGAGAGAAGCTTGGAAAGATGTGCCTTGTCTGCAGGCCTATCCCTGTACTCCACGTCCTGGCTGCCAGGGTGCTTGTTGAGGCTCTAAACGTGACAGGACCTCAATTTGTTGCTGCTGCACTACACACTCGCTTTCAAGCCAACAGTCACGCCAGCTTCGAGCCCTGCCCGTGCCGCCATCTCAGCCAACGCTCCTGGACCCTCAAGAATAATCTCTCCAGGAGATACTGAGCCACTCACTTACCTCTCCGACAGCAGCGCCGTCCCTGCTCGAATCGGTTGCCCCATCCCACGGATCAACCTCCTCCTCCCAACGACACAGCCTGGCGCAAGACCCCTCATCGCGTCACTTCCATCGGCGCATGCCCCCGTATCCTTCCGTTAATAAGCTCAGGCTTTCCTCAGTCGACCGAGTCCGTCCTTGACTTGACGCGACACCTACCTCCACCCTGCTGCGCTCCGCAGTACAAACGCCTGCCCATTTCAATCTGCTCGCCCAAGACCCAACAACCGCCCATCACGAGGAGGAAAGGACACAATGTTCTTCCTTTATAACCTCACCCGTCATGTCACATTGCATCCTTCCTACTTTGGCAGGAATATGCACGAGCTGGTCACCACAAAGCTGCTGAAGGATGTGGAGGGCACGTGCGCTGGCCACTACTTTATCGTCACCATAATGGACACATTTGACATATCAGAGGGTCGCATTCTACCTGGCAGTGGCTTGGCGGAATTCACTGTTGGATACAGGGCTGTTGTGTGGCGGCCCTTCAAGGGCGAGACAGTAAGATCTGGCGGGGACATGTTTGCTGCCAGCTTCTGACAAATCTCCAGGTTGATGCTGTTGTCGGACGCTCTATCAATGCCCACGGCTTCTTTGCTCATGCTGGCCCCTTGCGCATCTTCACGTCCAGTCACGTAAGTCAGCTGCGGGAAGAAAGAGCATTTCTTTGGGCAACAGTCGTGAATTAACAAAAGGCTCATAGTCTATCCCCAAGACCTGCGTTTACGACGCCAACGCCACACCACCTCAATTCACCGATCATGAGGGTTTGACCATTGAACCTGGCACCCACATTCGTCTCAAGCTTATTGGTATTCGAACTGAAGTCACTGAGATGTGGGCTGTTGGAACCATCAACGAGGACTATCTTGGGTGAGACTCCCCTGCCGTCGTCCCCTTCCTTGTCACTGTTTGTATTTGTGCTTGCTGACATAGCAAACAGCCCTCTGGCGGAGTAAATAAAATAGTGGCGCTCGAAACAACACCGACAGATACGCCGACTTCAATGGCGTGCGGAGACCACTTTCGGCCAGCGAACATGATAGTCCGTGTTTTCGAGATAAAGGCTTGATGGCTGTCGAAGGACGACGCTTCTTTGGCGGAAGTGCAGCAGTATTGAATGACCAGAGTCCTCAAACCCTCAGATTTGCATCCGTCTTGATCATGGTCTAGCATGTCCGGCTCTGCCTTCAATGCCTCATCCTGAATCAAAGATCAGGACCTGCAGTCATAGACCCATGGTTGGGGGACATGTATGAGCATCCCAGGGACATATTCAGCGTCGTTAGAATAGATGCCTCGAAGGTCACTTTCGTGTGACCGCGAGAATCTCATTCGATGACTGGGCAGCGGGACACTTGTGGCCCTTGTGATTTTCCATGAGAACTTGGCTTTCCATCTCATATATACAAATCGACCATCATAAAAATCTTCCGCGCACGCTGTTCGTGGAGCTTCAAAAACTCGAAGTTGTCTTTAGCCCGGCGTTGAGGAGATCTAGAGTTTACTAGTCTTGCGTCAACCGCACGCCCGGACTGCTCTTTCCAAGGAGCCATGACGTTTTTGTCCTCCAAAGCAAAGTATACAAAATAAAAACACATCAAAGAGATTCTTCCTTCGCTGTCACTCTCTCCACATTCTGATTGAACATTCACCAAGAACATAGGCCCCTCGTTTTCATCATATCTTCCAATCGGTAGAAATACCGATCTGTTCTATCGTTTAGAAAACCACCAGACAAACCATTTGGACCGAGATTCTGCGATTAGGGTAGGGTTATCTTCAACGCACAACAGCGAAGAAAAGCGAGATTGCGCTGCAGCTTCGTGGGCACTTCGACTTGTTCGCAAGACATTCGGATGAACACACTCGCCCACTACACAAACATACCACTCGTTACTGACTTCGTCTACACTTTATGATATCCGTGATCAAACAGCTCTAGAGAAGCAACACACTTCCCCGACAAGACTCCCTGTCAACACGGCATCGAGCACTCGCGTACGAAGCGTTCCGTTTCCAACGCGTAAGGGAGCCTTTCGAGGAGCTAACGCAGTACTTCACTTGCTCTGCCGAGGAGAACGGTACTTTCGAAGACGGAAAGCGTGCTGCGTCGTCTTGTTTTGTTGTTCCGCGATGAAGGGATAGGTATATTCTGCCCACCTCCGGAGGCCAATCTTCAGAAGTTGAAAAACTTCGCTTTGTTGGCTACGAACACACTGCTTTGGTCTGGCGGTAAACGGATTTGCTACTCGCGAAATGCCATTCGCACTGATCCATTGAGCACACTTCGCGTGGTCCATTTGGGTCGAAACAGCCTTGCTCGACTTATCCTTAAGTTCGATCCCACCAATACTTTGCGTTCGACTGCGTTTTGCTTTTCGCAACAATCTCGTTTGACTCCAACCCCTCGAGCAGAAAATCTCACAACTCCATCTCAAGTCTCTTCCTGCTTCCTGGCCACTCGCTGCGTTTCGCCACTCTCCTTCCCATCCTCATGCCACCGTCTTGGCGTCAACGATACGGTCAAAAGACCATGACCGATATGGAGAAACTCAGGAGAGCTGTGGCCTGCACCGGGAGGGACGAGGCAGGAATACCGGAGCAGTCCTGGTCGGGGAAAGTTCGCCAGATGGACTCTATTTTGGAGACCATCGTTTGCCGCGTATCTGGAGATGAGCTCCTGGAAACAGATTGCCAGATGGGCGGTAAATGGGAGCTGCATGTTGAAGATGAGTATCGGCAAAATACAGCAGGTGTCTACCCTGCTGAGGTGATCCGCCCTGGGCATACGCTCCAGATAGAGATCGCAAAATACTTCCGCGGACAGCTCCATGAAGACTATCCTCCCGTTTTTGATGATGACAGCGAGGATACCGACGTTGAGGGCGAAGCGGGCAGCAACTTTCCTAGCTCAGACAAGGACTCTGGCGCCGAAGCAAATGATCAAGGTGGGCTCTCCGCTGGAATTATTGAGCGGATAACCATAAGCTAATCAGTCTGCAGCCCCTTTTGACGCCCCTGAGACTCTTTCCAATGCGCGCCAGCTAAAGGGGGACACTTTTCAGCATGGCAGCCCATCATCGTCATCTTCTGAGGCCTGCGTTGTTGCTGACGACCTTGACGCAGAGCAGGATCGCCTTGCAGCTGTGTTTGCAGACTTTCCAACTTGCATCAACATGACCAAGCATCTAAGTGGCATAGATGATGAGCATTATGGTCTCCTGGCTATCATTCAAGATGCTGCTTGGTCCCAGATCAGCGGCGAGAGTTTGACAGCCAGGGTGAGGCAATGGATTGCAGATTTTACCAGTGAGTACATAAGTTTTCTCTGCATAACATTTTGTTGTACTACACGTTGCAACAAGGCATCCACTGACATTAGTTTCACTCAGTTAACAATGCTATTGTGCGCAATGGCAATCATTCAGAAAATATGGCTACATCTGATTCCCACATCTGGCTCTTTGCAACACCTGGCTATGAGTTCATCTGCAATACTGTCACCCTTCATGTTTGGTACCGCCGTCGACCTGCCAAGCAGCACTAGGACATGCAGCTTTGTGTGGCCACACCAAAGAGGCCTTGCAAACAAAAAAGAAAAAGAAAAAATGGCACAGGGGTGATCAGAAGAAGGACAAATCATCACAACGACGAGAACGACGCCCCGCCAAAGCCTTGCAATCGTCGAGTGCTTTCAAAATGCACATGGAAGTTCTGTCACCAGCCAGACCAGGACAACTTCGGACCGCAACTCATTGTGACCGAGCCCAATGGAAACAGCCACTATCTTGTGGAGCCCGAAACCTTCATGCAAAAGCTCCAATAGCAATCAGCAAGTCTCAGGGAGGGGGACAAAGATATGTGCATGACTGAACAAGTCTTTGAAGCAATCATTATGAATGATGAAGACTATGACAGAGGATATGCTTATGATGGTGGCGGAAAACAAGGACCAGTTTGCATTGACACTTCTCAGACTGCCGTGACAACGTCTGCAAGGTGGAAAGCACGGGTGCGAGGGGGAATTGTGCCGACATGGAAGAAGAGAAGATACAGCAACGTCTTGCCGCTCTACTATACTCGTGAGAGAGGCAGCTCAGATAACACTTCTGATAGTTCTGGAGGGACGGAACAAGCGAATGTGCTCGGCCTCAGCGGCTCCGAGAGGAGCGGACGTCTTCGCAGCGATTTTGAAGAGGTTTCCCTTATACTGAAGCTTTTCCGGGGCTTAGGTCTTTGGCGAGCCATAACTTGTTATTGCAAGTAATAACATACAAAGCTAGCGCAGACGTTGGTTGCATTGCAAAATTGTGAGCGTGTGGTGACTGCGTCCAATAGTAGAGGACGCCCGCCAAGGTCATCAATTGTCGTTGTTGTATGAATCTTTACGCTTGAGAATGGATCAATTCAAACTCCGAAACTTAAGCTCAATCTCTGAAATATAGGTAGGTGTCTTTGTTATTTTGTCGAATAGGAGCTGGATTTGCCAGAGCTGATGACTACCTACGTACCCAAGCCGCCTTTGCACTCCCTATTTTCTGATGATATTTTCTGATTATCTGGAGCTTACAGGTTCACAGGAAAGACTCACTCGGCTGCAGTCTGCGGCATACATGAAATGAATATCAAGTGCGTCTTGAGAAAGAGACTGCTCAATACTGATGCGTGCTACCCAGTTATCACTTTAGTATTGGCGTTATTGTGGGGGAAAGACTAGTTATTAAGAAAGTCATTCTTCTTATCAGCCATCTGTGGGGAAGACTGGCCCGTTGCGCATGCAACTCTTACCAATCTGTTCCTCTTCTCGACAACATCTCTATACTTGTACAAATATTTTCCATTTAGTAACAGATAGGCCAACAACATGAACCAAGTCCCAAAACTTCCCTTAGAGCTTATCTACCACATTATCGACAGTGTGCTCCCCGGTGACCCCCGTACTGTGCTGCGACCGTCTGGCTCAACTACCAAGACGCTACTCTCACTCACTCGGGTCTGCCGGGCCATTTATCCCTTGGCCTCAAACCATCTCCGAAAGCACTGCATCTACATAGACAATGATCAACGACTACGCGACCTGATCCGCTGCGTCGAGTCGGCCTGTGGAGGAGTGTCCTCGTCCAGCAACGACCGTCACTCAGATCTTACTACCACTTCTGTACCCCTCTCGCTACCACTAGGTGTCGCGCTGTGCCCAATCACATCCCTATATCTCGCACCTTTTCGCGACACTATCGACAATTTGCCGATAGCGATCTGGATCCGCGAACTCTTTTGCCTTGTCCAGCCTACCTTGAGGCGCCTGGTCATTGATATCCCGCTGCGTAGCCTTTATCCGGCCGATGATCACCTAGACGTCCGCAAGACATTAAGGGAGGCTTTTAGCATGCTGACGAATCTTGAGGAGTTTGTGAGCGTGCGAGACGAGCTTTACCTAGACTTGCTGGAGCCTGAATGGCGGACGGAGCGTGAGACTGCGGTTTGGAGCTTGTGGCCGAGGTTGAAGCGGCTGGCGCTATACCAAGTTGCTGCTGACGAGATGTTTTGGGCGAGTGTCAGAGCGATGCGGGACTTGGACACTGTGATTCTCACAAGAGCAGATGATCTGGAGAGAGTGTGTATCAAGAGTCACTATCTTGATGCCAGCACCACAGGACCTTCCGCTGGAGAGAGTGGCTTTGTGGATGAAGCTGAGACGCAAGATGAGCCCCAGAAAATATCACTAAAGGTGGTGCTCGTGAATATTTCCAACCAACAGCCAAATAATTTGGCTGGAGAAAGGGAATGGGACAAGGTCGATCCCGGGAATAGAGTCAAAGTCATGTTGTATGATGTGCCAACAAGCTTCTATGGAGACGACAGTCCATGCACTCTGTGCCAGCAATGGGTCAAAGCAGCATCCTTAAGAGGGCAAATCTGGGACTGGGAGGGATCATTGGTCCATGCAAAGCAAAGCGAAGAGCCCTCCTAAGTATCACGTTGCAGGACCAATGTTGGTTTCAGCACACTATAGAGAGAGCAGAGTCCAGCGCGGCGTGGCAAAGTAAATATAGATTGGTAATGCGTATACTTCAAATCATTTCAATCAATGTGTAATCCAATCCAATGCTCTGTTGGCCAAGTCCACATTCCAGAAGTGCCTGATCACAGCTGCCCATGATGTGCTACACAGCTGGGAGGATGGAGAAGACATTTCATCGTTATGACTTCACTAGAATGGTAGCGACTGGAATTGGATCAATGGACTAGATTTTGGTGACAAGATACTAGCTAAGAAATTTTCCCGAATAATGAGGATGCTTAAAAGTATCTTGGAAGAAAACGCCTGTACCTACCGTGCCGAAACAAAGCAAACGCCTTGTTACTATATCAGCCCACATGAAAATAAACCAGAATAAAGAAGCGCCTTAGAGGAAAAAGAAAAAGGAACAGCACCCAAGTCTTTGCACTTCTTACCTAAGTTGGTAGTAGTAATCAGAGTCATAAGGACTAGTGCGAGTGTGTCGAGGGCCAGTACGGGAAGACGAAGACTGACCTCGCGAAGGGGGTCGACGAACAGCAGTAGACCGCTGAAGGCCAGGCTGGGTCATGGATCGACCAACTTGCTGCTGCGCTCGCTGAGTGCCCGTAGGACGGCTAGGATGCTGCTGCTGCGTCTGTGCATAGGAACCACTGGGAAGACGCTGCTGGTATGTAGCGCTGGGACGGGTCGGCGGAGCAAGGAGGTATTCTGGGCTCTGGATCGGCACAGTGGCAATGGCAGTGGCAGTGGCAGTGGTAGGATGGGCAGACGAGCGAGGAGACGCAGGCGGGGAGTATGTATGATGCTTCGGCTGCAAATGAATCAGATAGAACGGGTCGTTGTGGGATGTTGCAAAGCACTGAGGGCATAGCGTTTTGACCTTCGTCACAGACCTTGTAGTGTTTGCGCACTTGCCAAAGAAGCGAGCCTTGAAGCATTTCTTCAGAACGACCTCTTGGTTTCCGCATCGGATGGCGACATCCTCGAGTACCTTCCAGCTCGGCCAGAGATGCCTTCTTGCTGCCCATTGCGATGCCATCTCCCCGTACCAGTACGTTACAAACTCCCGACACATTTTTTTTTTTGTTTTTTGTTTTTCTTGCTTTCTTTCTTTGAGAATATGTTCTCAATATTTGAAAGTTTGAAGGTAGTTTTTCTCGTATGGTCAATGAATATTTTCGAAGGGAGTGGAAGTACAACAGGACAGACACGGATGGCGACCTCGTACTGGATGTGGGAAGAGACGGCAGAGGTGAGTATTTGTATTAGCTGCTCAACAAAGCCCTTTGACGAAATCAGTGAGGAAATACAATCAAATTGTCATGCTTTAGCAGTATTGAGATCCGTTTACCCGCCGAAGGAAGACATAGACAGGATGCATCCATTGATCAAAAGCCCGCCCACCCAGCCGCTTTCTTACCCGTCCTCTTTAGGCCAACAAAGTGGCATTGTTCGAACGAGGCAGTAGAGTTCTGCTCTTTTCAATACAATGTCATTGTGTCGATCGTCTTGTTGTCCAATGTGAAGTGCATATAGGGTAGGTTCCTGGCCAGGTGCGAGCCACTTGTTCCCATCCTCTCGTGTAGACATCCGATTGTGGCAGCCTAAGACTCTGGTTGCAACGAAAGATTGACTTGATATTTCTGATAAACAAGGCAAAAGCATTGTTAGTAAATAATCTTACTTGCTTCGACTATTACCAGGCAACAGGCCACGAAACTTTAGTATCAGCAATGATGTGGAGTTTCCTCTTCTGGTTTGGAAAGAAGTCAGCTGTCCAGCCCCAGCCTGATTTTATCTATTCCATACACTCCAACGAGAGTGAAGATTACATCAGAGAGTCTGAAGTATATATCAACTTCAAGCCTATGTCTGAGAAAAAAGGCCAGGTTGCCATATCAACGAAGAATATCAAGTCACGGAAGCAAGCCAGCATGGGGAACATTACCATGCCTCCTGCATGCGTGATAAAACCAGGTAAGTCATAGATCATTATCAAGTAGAACATTCTTTTCTGAATATGCGCCGTTCAAAGACTACCTCTGCTATTCATAAGTGAGGCCAAGTCAGCATCAAATATGATTTAATCCAAGGGACTCTGCCACGCATCGTTAGTTGTGTTGCCGATCCAGCCTTTGTGACCATGTAGTGGAATTCCCACGCGACGTTGGCCGCTCTCAAGTCGAGTCAAGTTTCCGGAGCCTAAAAGGCAATGTGGCTGCTCACACTAATACCCACTACATGCGTCACAGAATTGTAGAATACCCTTGGACGGCTTCTGTCTATCCCCGATATAGGAATCTGAGTGTACTTTGGTGAAGAGCGCTTCTTCAACCACCGAAACAGAGGAGCATGGCCATTGGACCTTGTCCCAGGCGCAATAAGGATGCTGCCAGCACCTCATGGCCCACTCGTCACAATCATGGCACTTCAGCGCAGTCCACAGCAAAGAGACCGGACGGATCGGTTATGTTTACTTCATGTCCTTTGAAATTTCATTTACTAATGTGTAGAACCAGGTGGGTTGAACCGGGATTAGTATTCCCTCTTCACTTCCACAAGGCTTCACTTCCTGCAACCCAATGTCTTGAGCATTTCATGTAAGCGACTGACTGAAACCTCAACCTTGATGAGTTAGACTTTGCCTCTGCTCCGCAGACGCCTGACAATTTCTTCCACTCCCCTAACCCAATTCTAAAAGACGATATTTTCATCCGTTCCGTTCCCATCATATCATACGAGTCACCCCCTAGCAGTTGGCAAGCAGGTAAACACCGGCCCCTTTCTCTTTGCTCGCCTGGAAGCTGACGCTCTCATCGCGAGAGTCAGTGGTGGGAATCTCGAAGAGGTACTCCAGCGTGTTGCCGGTTGAAGAAGGACAGGCCTCCGAGTTGATAGTGAGACCATATTCACCGGGGTTGACACCGACAGTACCAAAGTAGGTCAGTCTCGCGTCAGTAGACACGGCGCTCTTGTCTTGGCCCTTTTCGCGATCACTGACAGACAGCTGGTTGTTACCATTGATTTTGAGCGCACTCATCATGCCGGCCCAGGTAGAAAAGGGGCCATTGTTGTTGGGCGTGTTCTTGTGAGCCAGCTGCGGAGATGTAAGAGAGGCGTACGCGCTAGCATTGTACGAGGCACTGTAAACGTCAAGGCTGACTCCAGAGGAAGCGGAGCTGCCGCGATTCGAGGATGAGGTTACTTTCATGTCGCCGTGTTGAGAATCGGGCCATGAGACCATGAGCTGGCAGTCCCAGGAGCCAGCAGTAATGTTGTCGAAGGCAACGTACTGGTGAATGCGGTTGAACTTGATTCTGTCGGCGAAAGAAATAGACTGGGCGACGTGAAAGGCCTTGGTGGTGTTGGCCACGTTCTCTTGCATAACATCTGGAAAAGCTTCCGAAAGCTGTCGCATGGTGGAGGGGTAGTATGTGGTGCAGGTGGACGGAGCCACGTGGGTGGGAGCGACCTTGGTCTCGGTGATCTTGGTGGCTTTGGTAGCCTTGCCAGCCTTACCAGCCTTGCCTTTGGTAACCGTGTTGCTCATAGAGGGCTTGCCAGGGGTGGGCATTGAGAACGAACTCAGGTGTATAGTGGTCCACTTCTCCTCGGGAGGATAGACTCCATGCTCGATGATGGTTTCCGTAACCACCAAATCACCTAGAGTGGTAACGTCCTGATTGGCGTTCGCGCCTTGGGTGGCAGTCACCTCGTGGGGAGTAGCGTGACTAACGGTGGTCACCTCAGCGCTCGTGCTCGTCTTGAAGGGCGCCACAACCTTTGGAGGAGGCAGAGCAACACTGAGACCAGTCAGGCTGAACAGAACCACAAGGAAAGAGTTGCAATGCATTTTGAAAGGCTGTTGATGAAAAGATTTCCAAGTAGTATGGGATAGTTAATGTACAGCTTGTGTAGTGATGAGTCTCCCCAAAACTATGATGATGAGTGCAGAAGTTGTAGCGGACTGATGCTGTTTGTTGTTTTCCTGACTTGCCCACGTTGAGGAGGCATCGATGGATGTAAATACCACCCTATAAAGGCCTTCAGGATGACAGCTTCCTCACCTGAGGATATCCAATGAAATTGGGCAACAGAGACATGGAGTTTTGTCAGAAGCACCTTCCCGATAGATGGGCTCACTCTGCAAACAGTGGATAGAGTCCGTTGAGACCCAAATCCTTTGATTCGGGACATCTTCAAGACAAGCACCCACTTGATGATCCGCAAGAGCTAAATCTAAATGGCAGGAGATTGCACTGGCCTCCATCCATTCTCTAAGCATGCTCACACAGTTTGCTGAACAAAACCCCATGATGATCTGCACACATTGCCTTTTGACTGCCAGGGCCACATAGACAGGACCCACACCCAGGCGGCCCTTTATTCATCCAAAGAGGGGGTTCACTTGAGTCTCTGCCATTATGCCACCTGTAGATGCACTCAGACATGGGCTGTTCAGCTGACTCTATCCGTCTTGATGAGGACAACAAGATCTGCCAGTAAGTCCATTTGCTATGTAGGATACCTAGATACCCTTTGCAATTCATCTGGATAGCAGTGGTCAGAACAAGGAGGAAAAGACAACTACACCAACACCAAGGTGCCATGTACGACAGGATCAGTTGCTCTGACCGAGCTACCAGATCAACCTGTCAGTTTTCCGGGGTAATCTTGCAAGCTTGACGCCCTATTGGGACTGAATTCTGTGTCCCAGGTGCAGGCAAACCTTTCGGGGAGGCCCTAAAATATTGCTTCGGCTGTCACTACAGAGGGGGCGCAAACGGCTGCTTGCATGTGCAGAATATGGAAGCCTTTTGAGGTAAGAGGGTCGACAAATTAACATGTCACAACTGAGGAGCCTCCTATGTCCCACTCGGAAGAAGTAAAGACCCTTGCCCAGACTAGATCGGGAGTCTACTAGCAAAGAAAAAGTTCCTTCACCGTCCACAACGATCTGTGCTACGAGACACAGCATCTGCGCGAAAACAAAAAAAAAAAAAAAAGAGGACAGAGCCTGCAACGGCATGTCTTTCTTCCCGGGTGAGATACTGGAAGAACCTGAGGTAAGGTACGTACCGGGTGAGCCGCCTTGGGGCATGGGAAAGAAGCACGGGCCCCACCATACTATCCCTGCAGGTGGCCAGGGTTTATTGCCTTGCCTGCAGCTTCCCGAGAACCCACCCCAGGAAACATTGCACCTGGCATCGTTCTACTAAGTAGAATGAGCCTTCCAGAACAGAAGGGTCGCACAAACCTGGCCCATTTCGTGCTTGAGCGCCAGGGGGTCGAGCGGCTTGCATCGTGCGTGTCCTTTGGCTCTGATTAAGCGAGAGGGCCAGGAATGTCCGCCTCATTTTAAACATGTCTACGTGAGTAGCTAAGTAGGAGGTGGGTTTGCTAAGGTTTCATGAGTCCTGTCTCGTGTAAGCTGACTTGCAACTGCCTTCTTCTATGTAAGTTGAAATTATGTGGTATGGTGTCTTGCTAGTGAGAGTACGTATAGTGTAAGTGTCATAAAGGTACGTATTTATCTAGGATGGCAGGCCATGATGTACTGTGGTAGTATGTGAGTGTGTGTGGTGTGTGCTGGCAAAGCTCCGAACTCATTACTTTTCTCGGCCCGGATGGCAAGTGCGGGGAGAACCGATCTAGGCCCTGAGAGATACTCTTTATCAGCATCATCCCATGAACAAAGCAACTCACCAACTTGCACTTGTGTTCTCGTCGTTTGCTTACGTATTTTGGCCGTTCTCACACTATTCCTTTTTTTACTTTCCCCCCTTTCCTTCTGAGAGAACTCTCGAGGAGATCTCTTTGCTACTGTACGTTGACCAGTCTCGTCACACTTGGACCGAAAGTGCTGATCTCATGCTATCTGGATAGCGTTGGAACACACTTGTGACAAGCCGCCCATCTCGTCCCTTCATTCCAGTCGCTCATCGTGTCCCCACTCGCTCGCGAGATCTTGTCAGAAAACAAATACAGAATGGGCTCCACAGACAGGTCCCAGGACGAGTTCATTGTCCTCGTCACAGGGTTTGGTGTAAGTCGCATGCTCCGCCTGAGCATGCCGATACCGTCCATCCCCTTGTCATGGGACTGACACTCTCCCCTCGTAGCCATTCAAGAATGATTTTCCGCGCAACCCCAGCTGGGACATTGCTTCGACTCTCCCGCCCTACCTGCCAGGACTAAACGCCAAATCCTCCACCGCCGTTCGCGATGCCTCCATTGCCCTGCCGCCCGTGCGCATCGTTGTCCACCCCGAGCCAATCCGCGTGACCTACGCCACTGTGCGAGCACTGATCCCCAAGCTATGGAAGCCCGAATTTAGCGGGGTACCGAGGATTGATTTCGTGCTGCATATCGGAATGGCATCCACCCAACCAAAGTATTCCCTGGAGAAGCTGGGCCACCGGGATGACTACAAGATAAGGGACTTGGACGGCGCAGTCCCCATACAGGACCAAGACAGTCCTGACTGGCCATGGACCAACGTACCAAGCCAGCTGACCACAGACCTAAATGTAGAGGATGTACACCAACGATGGACAAAGCATTTGCCCGTGAGTCGTTTTGCTTTAGACAGCATCAGGGGATGCGACCTTGCTGACATGAGGGGTTTGACAGCACAACCAAATCCCGCTGATGATCTCCACTAATGCGGGCCATTTCCTCTGTGACTATATCTACTTCAACAGCCTGGCGCAGTGTTTCAAGGCCAATGAGACCAGGCGCGTTGCTTTCCTGCATGTGCCGGCTGCCAAAGCTGCACCAGAGGAGCACTATCAAGACCACATCAAAGTCGGAAGGGAGATCGCAACACAGCTGATCCGGTCGATTGTGGAGAGTGAGCTCTCCAGATCGAGTGGCGACGCCTAGCGCGAGGCAAGTTTGCAAGAAGTCGTTGTAGAGGTCGATGCGCCAACGAGCTTGGCCGATCAGCCAGAAACGCTTTGAATAAATGCTGCCATAATGGGGCAGGTTGTTTTGGGATTGTCCGGCGAAATAGCGTTATGGCAAAGGTATTGGGCATTTTGCCTGCATTTTTAGATGGCTTGGTCCTTGGCAGGTCTTGGAGCGTTAGGCAAACAGCGAGGGCGTTGCAAAACTTGGTCTTTCTTGCGGGTTGAGCGTATGCGGTCTGGTTTACGAAGTCGATGATGAGATGGGCGCATGAGGTGTTTGCTTTTGCAGTCGTCCTCTCTCGACCTTCAGTAAGAATGTACACCATGCCAAGCTGGCCTTTGCCCACACGCACTGCGAACACCTAATAGTCTACTCCATTGACTGGATACCTAGTGAACAGCTATGATACAACTGTGGTACTGACGGGGGGGAAGGGGCTGTCGGAAGCAGCGGGTCTCCACATGGATTCTTCTGACAAAAGTCCATGCGCGAAGAGGAACTGCGAAGCGTCCAATGTTCTCGTCAAGGGGAATTTCATGCCCCCGCGTCAACGGCCTCATATCATGCCAATGCCTCAATCGCAATTGAACGTCCACGGCGCCATCACAGCCGCTCCGCAATGATCATAGACAACGATAGGTAGCCAGCTTTCGCGACGCAGCGCTAGAGGGTCTCATTCCGAGCTCATAAGCCAGTGTGCTGAACATGCTCGGGGCGCATCTGTCCTCGGAGACGACGGCATCCTGCCACCCAGTACACAATACCCAGCCCTTTCTTGGTCTCCAAGGGCTCCTGTAACTGGTCCTATAACTTCCTCCATGAGTTCTTGTTAAATATATTATGTTCGACTAATCATCGCTGCAAACATCGAACTCACTGCAATCGGTCCAAAGCGTTGGCCAGGGGTAGTTTGATGCTGGACAGCTTGTTGGTCGCTTGCGAGTGCCTAGGTATGTGCTCTAGTGGAGCAGGCGCGCCACAAACTAGATCTGAGGACACTGAAGTCATCGTATAACTCCGCTCATGTACAAATCCACTGAATTGAGTCTAAGCATAGCGATTGCTCGCAGAAGAATCTGACCAAGAAGCCTTTGATGAATCGAACTTCAAGAAGCATAAACCAAGCCAAGTCAAAGAACCAGTCTTTCGTCTTAAAAGAACAAAGAACTGACCAGCCTTTACTTTGCCATTGATCCTCCATATACGCTTTTTCTCTGCCCACTTTCATGGCAACGCCAGACCTAGAATCTCACATCCCAAATACGGGCATGGTCTCGCTTCTGCTGTAGGGTGGGAGAGCGAGCCCAGATAGAGGTTAGAGCTTCTTGGCCAGGAACACGTCGAAGAACAAATCGACAGTAGAGCCCACCTTTGGCGTTCCTCTCCTCAGGAAGCCCTCTGGTAGAGGCCGTCGTAGCGAATTCCGACGGCAGGAGACATTTCATGGCTTGAGGAGCTGCGGAACACGCGGACCGGGTGGCCAGGGCTGGATTTGGATGGCAATGAATGTGTTAGGATCTGCGCACTTCCCTGGGGAATCTGGCGCGTGTCGGTATTTGTTTGACTGTTAGGACCAGAGTAGATGATAGTGTCGCCGTTGCTGAACAAGCGATAATAACGAATGTTAGCATGCTGCGGTGTGATATGTATGGTTGATATAGGATGGGGTGGGCATGCTTCAAGATGACTTACTCTTTGTCAACGTCCTTGTAGGAGCCAGACACCACGACACTGTACGCTCCCAACCCGCTCTTGCCGTGGATCCCGCTTATTCGAGAACCGTGACCACCGTGGAAAAGAGCAACGATCTGGTTAGGAAACCAGGCTCCAGGCTCTAGACCATTGTGACCGAAGACGTTGGCCCTGCGCTTTTCTTTGAAGTAGCGGCGATCAAGGATAAAAGTCCTGATCTTCCCAAACTTGGGAGCGATACCGTGCATGATTCCTCCTTGGCCCCAGATAGGATCACTTTTGGGAGGCAGCTTAACGGTAGCATGTTGGGCAAGGGGTTTTTTGGTGGTAGAAGCACTTGAATCGTCATTGCCATCAAGGACAGTAGGCAAAGAGCTCCCAGCGTCAGAGTGATCTTCTTCGTTGTCGTCAATCGCCGCAGTCCAGTTGCAAGCTTCATACTCCTCATAGAGAACCCTCGCACGATCCTGAATATCCTGAGGGAAATGGAAGCGCTCATCATCGAACATGAACTTTAGATAAGTAGCAATGGCAGCTTCCTCTTTCATTCTTGGCGAAATGTCAAAGTCGTACTCATGAAGCTTCAGCAAACCATCGATTCTCTGGAGCCACTCTTTCGTCTGGACTGTCTCTGGTAAGACGTTTCCAGCGCGTTTACTTTGGGTTGCGTATGCTTGCACAGCATAGATGCGCTCATGTACTATCCATTCCTTTCGGGGTTGGAAAGCGCGGGCAACGTCAGGTACGTTGATGGAAGGTAGAGGAAAGGTTGGAGCAGTGGAAGCATTGTCCTCACTCAAGGATGAGGAAGCCATTTCCTGATCTAGGATGTCAGCGAAATCTACATTGGAGTCAAAAATTCAAAACATACCGGTACGGGAGGCCTTTATGCTGATGAAGATGTGTCAATGGAATGGATTTGATTTTGAGCAATGGCTGAAGTTGTTGTGTCAGCACAAGAAGTTTGTAAAGAATGGTGACTCGTTGTTGTACTTGGTGGCATTATCAAATCTGATAATTGGCTTGTTCCAGGCAAGAGTGATATTTGCGTTTGTACATGGAAAAGTTGTTCAAGTTGGCGAAGAGCTTTGAAAAGCTTCGAAGGAAGAGTTGTAAACAGCTGCCGGTGTGCTTTGAACGATTGACTTTGGACAAAGCTCGGCAAATGCAAATGATTTTTAAGTAAGTTGGGATATCAGGATTGCTGGGTTTGACGAGACTTTCCCAGTGAGGTGGAAATCGTAGCTGCGTGCCTTTCAAGAAGGAGGAGGAGATTGAGACGTGATGTTGTCACGACTACCGTTCAAGCCGCGGACCAGGTAGCTAAACAGTGGCTTGCCTTGACTCTTGCTTGTATAATCAGTCTCAGCTAGGTAAGTACTTGATTAGAACATAGAGAAATTGGGCATATGCTACGTATATTTATCCAGTGCAATGGGTTGAAAAACAGCTAATATTCCAGCTCTATCGTCTTCTGAGGGAAAGACATTCTTACCAATAAGGCGCAGCAAAATGGGGACACCCGTGCAAACTGCTCTCCCGAGAGACGGACCATGACCTGCCTTCTATCCCAGTCATGGCGCAAGTCTCATTTGTTGTTATTGAGCGACAGCACATCGTGTACATACATACATGAACAAGAGGGTGATACGACGGAAGACAGGCAGTAACAGCAAAGGACGGGTCGGAAAAGCTGGCAGAAACATCGAGGTGGACAGACAAGTAGGATGGAGCAATCGCCTGGTTTGAGCTGTTCACTCCTGATAAACAGCAATATACGCCCGCGAGGTGCCTCCCTACTTGCGATGGCAAATCTCCGCGTCTGGACTTCGGCGGCACTTCTTCGTCTGTCCCAACGCGCGCATAATTCGCAAGGCGTAGGGGATGTGTAATGGTCATGCATAGGCAGGCGAGCAATGCGCATCTTTCACCTGTCAGTCTCAACGCAGAGGGTCATTTGTAAATTTGTATTAATCCAAGTCGCTACCGTGGGGTATTCACATCCTGTTCCCTATATGCTGTGGACATCTATAAGGCACCACTATGCTCGTGTAGCCAAGATGGCCATCAACCCAAAAAGAGTCATGCATGTCTGTTATCATCGCTCATATGCAGGTGATCATCCTCATCTTCCATGTAACTATCTTCCAAGTCTCAGCCTGCCTACCGCTGGTAAGCAGGCAACAGCTCCGATGGTGGTCTGGCAGCCTGCCTTGACGAAGACCCGGCCAGTCCGCCATACGAGAATTGGTGACCATATTCGTCCTCTTCCGTGAGTATCGGCGCCGATGGCTCAGCCTCTTCCCCAGCCAGCATCAGCGGCGCACTCGGGCCAGGAGCTGCAGCACCCGCGTCGCAATCCGCGGGAAATTCGGGCGGCGCGCTCGCTTCGGCGAGTAACCGTTGCCGTTCCAGCTCCTGTTTGTCGTCCGTGCTGCTGGCGCCGGGCATAGATGAACTAGCAGCAAGATCGTCCAGCGTCGGTGCCGAAGCTTCGGGAATGGGTGGGGGAGGCGCAGATGGTGCTGCCGTAGAAGGTCCCGCACCATCTGAATCGGCCGCGCCAGAAGATGCCGAGGTCAGTGCTGGCGCCGGTCCCAACGCGTCGGGTTGGCTTGGAAGTAATCTCTGCTCTGCTCTGCGTATCCTTTCCTTTTCTGATAGATTGCTTTCGTTGGGTAATTCTGGCGGGGGTATGTATGAAGGCGCGGAGTGGGATGGGGGCAGTGGCTCGTGAGAGCCTCCATTCCAGAATGGATATTGGTGGGCCGCATGGTCGGTGGAGAACGGTATATAGTCTGGTGATGCGTATTGTGGTTCTCCATACTCCTCATCCTCCCATCCTCCAGGCCATCTGCCCTGCTCGTTGTAGGGTGTAACATCGTCGTAATTGGTGTGTGCAATTGCTTTGCCTCGTCGGGCGCTGTCCGTCGTGCCCACGATGACCTCAAAGGAGTCGTAGATGACTCCCTTTTCACGCTTGAGGGCATCAGTATTAATCAAGCTGCCGTCAAAAGAAGTGAGACCCGCGGTCATATCCGTCAACAAGACTCCTCCCCCTGCCAGCCTCGCGTTTTGTACGACCTGAATAGCATTCGACAATTTGCCGCCCAAGTCAACAATCACTTCCAACCTATATTTGAAACTGATCATTTCTCCCGGAACTCCTCTGATTGAAGGGAATGCCCCCTCAGGTACTCGGACCGATGTTGTGATAGATGCTGTGAAATCGATCGGATCCACGATAAGCGGACTGAAGGCCTGCGATAGATCTTTTCGGAACACGCTGCATGATCCGGCCGATGATAATGATAATCCGCCTAGACCTGTCTTTGATTTGGGATAGTATTCCTCCTTCTCCATCCTGCGCCTTTCCTCCTTGGACAAATTCTTGAATAAGGACGCCGGCGGCGCCGAATCTACACGACCTTGCCGGTACAAGGTGACAATGATGCCGTGCATGCTCCTGACGGGCTTGGTATGCTGAATGTTTACTTTGACCGATAACGTGTCACCCGGTAAACAGCCGCCCTTCATTAATTCGATGGATGACACGATCGTCTTTTTGCCTGGTGATTTTCTGCCTCCGGTCGTCTGGATCGTACCGATGCTGCCCGCCACGTTCTGCTCGCCGCCCCTCGAGCCCGTGCTGCCACTGACGGCACTGTCTCCGCTGACTTCGCTCCTCAAGTCGCTATGAACAGGGCTCCTTGGATTGTGCTGTGTATCTTGGCCATTTTCATCGGTGATATTAGATCCATCTGTTGAGGTTTCGATCACTCGTGTGGAATCAGGGTCAGACATGGTATCACCATTGTTATCCGAGGTGGCAGGCTGCTTTTCGGAAAGAACTGAGCCAGGTGCCCTCTTTTTTCTCGCCTTCTTAGAGATTGGCTCGAGGTAGATTGTCCGGGGCCGCGGTAGTGGCAGAGAGCCAATATCGACTTGCTCGATCAATTCGACGTTTCGTTCGCAGCTCATCGTCGGCGAAATCGCAGTGGGTCTCGTGAGAGTCGCCGTTATGGTATATGCTATTGCTCCGCGCTCGAACTATCACATTGTCAGTCACTGGCATAGAAATGGTAGGCACGCCTCGCGATTGGACTCGCTGAGCCAGGGCATTCATGCTCACCTCTATACTGCTGGGTAAACCATTTTCAGGAAATAATAGTTCAAAATTGAACTCGTATTTCCCAGCTTCCAGCCGTCCATCCGCGCAAAGGACTTGTTCGTCTCGAAATAGTGATGCATAGCCATTCCCAAGATACCTGAATTGTGACACACCCTCGGAAGCGCTATCGGGGACGGGTTCATTGGCGGCGTTGGGGCTCTTGTAGACGCGCACAAAGCCACGCAATGCGACGGTCAGGTGTGTGACCCTGATGGGTTTCACAACGGCTAGGTGGACAGCGCCCTTGACCGAATCGCCCGCATTGTACTTTCTGTGGGGTTCGGCAGGTCGGATGTGGAAGTCGATGAGATTGCGGGTGCTCCTCGATCGGATAGGAAGAGCGAAACGGGAGAAGAAGGAGCGGGAGGAGGGTTGTTCTTCGAGGGCGGTCGAGGCGTCATTGCTGCTGGAGATGGCGACCATTGGGTCTGAGATGGGGCGCGCGCGTGAGGCTCGCGACGAGTTCGGGCCCGTCGACCGCGTGCCGTGCTAGTCGTGATCTGGATGAGAAGAGTGGCCTCCAGATCGATGGAGCGTCTTGGTGGTATGGGGTTGTGGGGTTATGTCTTAACGCCGTGTCGTGTTGTTTCGTGTCGTGCCGAAACCCGAACGCCTTGAGGGCCTCGCAAGCCACAGAAAGGGAGCTGATCTGTTGGCGACTGGTATTTTGACGATGAGGCTCAACGTTCGAATGGCCAAGGTTGTATGTCAAAGTCTTGGCTTGGTGCTAAGCCACTGTCGACGACAACGTTTGCCACTTGTGGAGGTAGATTAAATTGGCGGTTGAGGGGGGAACACTGTGAGGTGGAAGTGCCGGCAAGGGACGACGTCGGCACGACAGCAAGGCGAGCCGAACCAGCTGGGCCACGTCTCCGTCTCTGCGACTTTCGGCTGGCGATGATGGAATTTGTTGGTCTGGCACGGAGTATTATTATCTCGAAAGTCTGACAGACAGACTGAAAGTCGGTAATCGGTTGTCGAGAGAAGTGCGCTATTGCATGTGCCAAGGCAAGACAAGATAGACAGATGGCTTGGCCAAAGGTCGCCAAGGAAGAAGAAGCATAAAAGACGGGCAGACGGGAAGGGACGTCGCGGGTCGATGCGAGACCTGGGTATGGGGTTACGAAGTTTCTATGGTACGGTAGTCGTAACTGAGTGGTGCGTGGTGAGTGGTGGATTGGGTTAGATAATAAAAGGTTGTGAAACGCCTAAAGCAGAATGGATTGGGCTCTGGCTGGCTGAAAGCCTGAAGGGGGAAACCTTTTTGAAGGGTGGAACAAAGAGGGGCGCGCGGGGGAAGGCGAGGTAAGGAAGGGCATAGGAGTAGGAGGCAGGTACTGTGGTAGGAATGGTCGAAAACAAAAATGGCATGGGGTCCCAAGCTGTCCCGAAGGTAAAAAGAGAAAAGACAGGTACCATGCCAGACGATTAATGAGGGATACCTCCGACCCACGCTATTTTTGGGCTGGCTTGAATTCTTGTTTGTCGAGGTCCACGCAAGCTACCAGGTAAAACTCATCGTTTTTACGTCCAAACGTTCAAATTTCCCCGTTCTTGTTTGAGATGGGCTACCTCTGCCGTACTAGAGTAGCGTCAACAGGCCCACGCTTTGGACCCGAGCACGTTGCCGTTCAGCCTCTCGCCCGAATGCCCTAAGCAGGGTTAAACTTGCACTTGCGACTACAAAGATTCTGTACAAGCACACGACACTGGTACACTTCCATTCTTGCAGTCTTGCAGTCTTGCAAGAAAACAACGACGTCTTTGCTCAAACTGGCGAGCCATGCATTGGGTGGTAGAATTTAGGTGGCAGGGTGGCTACGGTCCCTAGTCCCTCCTAGTGCCGTCATCCACGAGGGAGAAACCGGGGGAAGTGGGACTGCGGCTCTTACCGTGCCAGGCGTGCCTGTTTGTGCGAGCCTCAACTCCCATCCCCTCAACCCCCATTCCCAGCTTCGCTTCCTCCCTGAAATGACAATGTGAAAACACTCCCGAGCATCTCGACTCAGTATCCTACCAATGTTTCCCGTCTCATGGCAAAGAAGCAACCTCTTCTTCCCCCTTTCTTCCTGAACTTCGTCCGTGTCTTCCAAGAAGCGTTGACGAGTTCATTCTGACGAGGTCATTTTCCCGAAGAATCAGCGACAAAAATCCAGCTTGGCTCGTGGGGCACCTGCAGCACCCCCGAACACCGTCCCCCCGGGCCACCAGGGAAGGGGGGCCTTAAGGTTACCGAGACATTCAACGTGGAATACGGAGCTTCACGCAGCAACTATCCACGTAAAACAGCCTTGCGCAAATTGGTATACCAATGTAGTAACAATACCCATGACCAAGTCTCAGCAGGTGACACACGCATCGCATTGACGTGTTCGGTTGCAATGACTCTCTCGCCCTGAAAGCAAAAAAAGTCGATCGTGTCTTCGTGCTACATCAACAACAATAGCAACAACAAGAAAAAAGAAAGAGACGCTGAGTCAATCGCTCTGAAATTCCCACTCCTCCAAACCTTACCTCGGCTGTGACCTGAAGAAAAACAGAGAGAAAAAAACCACCCGATCTCTCGCCCTCTCTTTCTCTCTGTCTCTCCCGCGCCCATTTTCATGTTCATCTGGATGGGTTATGGACTAGTTCCCGACCTAGATCACTGCTAAAGTGATCACTATGTCGCGATCAAAGCTATGTGACAAGCAAACCTTATCAAAAGCCTCGGAAATGACTGCCGGCATTGGAGCGGCGCCCCTCACACGTACTGACTTCGTGTGCTATTACGACTCACGCTCTCCACACCCCATGAGCGCGCTGCTCGGGCTCGATTCAGCTTCAATCTACCGCTTTCGGAAATCAAATTGCCGATCCAATCAACAAATACGCAATAGTTCATGTTTACATGACCAAGCAAAATTACTCTGCGGACGAAAAAAACAACTATATTGACTTGTTGTTGAGCCTCAGGAGATGTTCTGTCGACGGGCCGAGGAGCAGCCTCGAGTCACAAATCAGAAACCGTGTTTCACGCCAGACCGCGTGCAACCTGAGCATTCATCCCACCACTAGATGATGAGCTGAAGGAGCTCTGGTTTACTTGTAACGGATCTTGAAGACACCGATAGAATGGTGCCACCTGTTCGCCTCGTCTACAACAAACCCCTGCCGACTCCAACAGAGCCGCGCACCAGGGTCGAAGAAGAAATCAATGTTCCCCAGATAATCCAGATCCAGACCACACCGATCTGAATCTCTGTCTCCAACGGGGTGCGTGGTAGGGCTGATCTGGACCCCAGTTTCTTGGCGGGGCTATTTTTAATGCTTGCCATGCTCTGCCAATGTTGTGCAAGCACATCACAAAGCTTGGTATTTCCAAAAGTCTCAGGCTCGTTTGTCACCTCGAAACATCTTCCATATAAGACTGTCTTTAGGCCATTATCAACATCTCCTTCCCCATCTTTGTGTGAAGAAAGCGAAAGTGCAGCTGTTGATCCGTTCGTCTTGTAAACTGCGCGAAGGGCGTACGCATGACAATAGCATTCCGCCAGTGCTAACCTGCGAGGCTCCACCGCGCGCCCCACGTCTGTGTTTGACGTTGGTATCAGCGGAAGGGTTTTGGCAACCAGGCGCTGATCAACAACCAAAATGCATTGAAGCTACGATGGCAAGATCGACGCAAACCTGTGGCCATTATCGAAAGATGCTGCATTGTCCAGTGAGTCTGTGTCTACATGGTACAATCTCTCTGACTCTTGACATCATCGACTTTTGACAGCATTAAATTATTCACAGCAGTGTACGAAGTACGGAGTAGCCGGGTGTGAAACTGACCACGGTCGGCGTGATGGAACCAATTGAGGATGGTTACTGACCCGGAGACCTGACTGATCTTTGACTGGGCCAACGACAGACTGGTAAATCGTGATTCATCTTGGCAAATAAAATGCGTGGCAAGAGTCAAGAAGAGAATGATGACTTTCCTGAGGCAATCACGCTGCAGTGGACCAAGCTAGTCACCAGTCATGGCCAACAACAGCTGTCAAAGCAGACTGCGCTTGCAGTCCAAACCTAACTCACGCAGACTTCTCAAGCTCAAGGAGGAAGACGTTGTGTGAGAAGCGAACCAAAACACACAGTTAGAAGGCAGCACACTACAAAACGATGAAATCAAGACAGGAAGACGGTAGTCGATGAATATACTTCACGCACCTCGAAACGCACTGCTACAAGCACTGCCTGCTCCCCTCTTCACAAACTCCCGACCGCACCACCTTGAGCTCTGCCTCAGCGTGCGCAGAGCCTTGTGCATCCTCCAGCTTGGCCAGTGCGTCCAGAAAGGTCTGCGGCGACACGATACGCGGGTGGCCTACGCGTGCTGCGTCAATTCCGTCGCTTGTGTGGTACAGCGCATCGTCTATCGAGTATGACGCAGTGGGCATTTGTGAACCCGCCGCTGGGGTGGCGGTCGGCGATGAGGGCGGATTGGGAAGGGCAGGCTACGCCGAAAAGGACAGACGATATGGCAAGAGGGCTGTGCGAGAATGAAGAGTTATTCAGGCAGGGACGAGGGGAAAGAAGAGGCATGGAGGGACCACATGTTCTTTCATGAGAATTTGTAAAGTAAGTTCGAAGAGCCCTTAAGGTTCCTAGTATGGTAAAGGAACGCAAACGGATACCGCAGCAGAATCCGAGTACTCCAAGCTCGTTCCGAAAGAGAGTCATGAAGGTATGTTCACAAAAACGTCTCTGTGTTCACGGCGGTGGAATCAGGACTCAACCGAAATCATGAACTCCTCGGACTCGGATTCTTGCGCACTGTCTATTGAGTGCAACAGGCCCCGAGTCGAGCGCTTGAAACGCAAAAGGGGGACACAAGTCTTGAGTGCCGACGGTGAAATTAACACAGAGGCCCTTTTCCTACCGACGGAAGTCCCGTCGGCGAGCTGGGCGTTGTCAAGTCATCTTCACCAAAGACGCTGCGCGGTTGTGGCAAAGTGTTTGTCTTGACGCGACAGCTAATGACGAATCTAACCAGTGGTGAGATGATGATACTGTGCCTCACTCTTAATGGCTTATGAATACCTCGTCAATTACGTGTAATAGAGATAGATGCAAAATAATAAAACATTTTGGTTTGTCTATCAAAATTGGGTATTACTCTCTCCTTGATATCGCGACAACATGCTCAATCTATTATTAACGAATCATCTGTGCATTACAAGATGTCAAGACC
The DNA here is from genome assembly GCA_027946515.1 of Gnomoniopsis smithogilvyi. NCBI lineage: Eukaryota > Fungi > Ascomycota > Sordariomycetes > Diaporthales > Gnomoniaceae > Gnomoniopsis > Gnomoniopsis smithogilvyi. The sequence continues at coordinate 5,839,323 of JAPEVB010000002.1, forward strand.
AGGCCGCTCCATGCCTTCTTTTTTTAAAGGTATAGGTAGGTGCTCATGTGATCGATGCAAAATGCCGCCCCCCTTTTTCTTTCCATAACAGGCCCTTTTTTGTTGATTATCCAAAAGCTAAATCAGCTGATTCATGTCCGTTCCCGCTAACGTGCCATGCAGTTGTGTCATTGTGATATTGCCCAGATCCAGAACGCCGAAAGCAAAATCAAAGAGAGTTAGTTGGGTGGTAAGCTTTGGCGTCTTCCGCAAACGCGCGTGACTGAAGGGCTTCTTTCCCCCTCCTCCCTAGAAACCGAATCGCGAATTCTTCTTTGAAGACTTTGTCGCAGATTTGGGAGCATTGTCCTTCTTTTGATCACCCATGTCCTTCAGGATATCATCAAACGTGCTACTCTGGTTTCTGCCATGGCTCTTGTTCTCCCTTGCACTGCCCGGCGTCGCAGGAGAATCTGGACCCCCGCGCAAATTACTCGAGCTGCCCGAGTAATGCAAACTTCCCGGCGCCGCGGCGCCACTGGCACTCTGTGGCCGAGGCCCGGTGGAGTCGGAGCGCACGGACATTTGTGCGCTGTACACGCGGCTGGAGCGGCGGTCGACGGGTCCGTTCAGAGGCATGGAGAGGGGCTCAAGGTTCACGAGGCCAGCAAAGGAGGCGCGGTAGCCCGAGCCGGAGCCGCGACCTTGGGCGAGGCCACTGCCTGGTTGAATAACGCGCCGCTGTGGGCCGCCGGCGGGTGACCCAGGGGCGGACGAGGCTGGGGAACCGCCGTTGCTGCTATTGTAGCCGACAGGGTCCATGTCCTCAAAGACGGCTCCTGGAGGTTGCAGTGGCGAGAGGGCCATTATGTCTGTAGATGCCGGAATGCCTGGTGGTGCTGGGAGACCAAGGAGGTCCGCAGAGCCGCCAACAGCCTTGGCCTCGTCCCATTTCCTGGCCGAGACCCAGCAATGCGATCGCTCAAAGGTAGCTTCTACGGAAAACATGACCACGTCCGGTGATAGCTCCACCTTGACGGAACTTCCTGGAATTTGATACCACGCCTTCCGTGTGGCACCAGCGTCCTCAACCCAGGGCGGATTACCCATGGGCGGTTGGCAGAGGAAGTACTCCACACTCTCTGTGAACTGCAGGTCGGGTGCGTCAATGACCAGTAGCGGGAGAGACTGTATTACCACGTAGAGGAAAAGCCAGATGCCCATCCTGTTATCGATCAGCTCAGACGAGTTCTTGCCCTTGGCCGCCTCCATGTCGAAGTCCTTGAAATGCTCGAGGAAGGGCGTCGCCACACTATCGGTATCAAAATTATAAGACTTGTGCATGATGAGCTGTAGTTCGTAATCCTTGATGTTCTTATCGAACTTTGCCTTCTCTTTCTCCTTCATCTCGTCATACTTCGGCAAAACGGTCTTCATTGTTGGTGTTTTGGGGATGTCGAATGGGATTGGTGGTAGCACCGGCGGTGAAGATAGGTCGAATTCGGTCATGATCTTCCGCAATACCCTGATGTGAAGGTCCTCATCCTTGGAAGACACATCCTCCGGAGCCTGGTCAATGACGCGCGGCGTGAGTGAATCACGGTCCACGAGGAGGTCGTACAGGGAGCACAAATCTGCATACAACGCCTTCAAAACCAGTCTGTTGAGGCCGCTCTCCGAGAAGGGATTTTTCTTGCTTCTCGCCTTTGGTGGCCAGCTTCCGAATAAGCCTTTGTAGTAATCGAGTGTGAAAGTTCGCATCCTCTGGAATGAGGCCCTCCAACGGTTGGTACGGGCATCTTTGAACTCTGAAGAGCTCGCAACGCCTGCAAACAGGGCTGGAAATTCGAATTCTTCCAATCTCTGATTCACGTTGTGCTGACGATTGAGCAGTTCCAGATTCGCGCGTTCGAGTTTCTGCAAGACTCCTCGAGAGATTTGCCTCATGAGCGGCGATTTCAGGGCCACAATCGCATGCCATTTCCCCACCGCGTGAGTGTACGCCTCGTTGTACAACTCCCAGCATTTCATTCGTTCACCAAGAATAAGAGCCTCCAAAGTCTTCTCACGGCTGTGGCGCACATCAGCGAGAGCGAGTTGCGACATGTAAAAGCCGAAACTCATATCGACAGCTTCCCCCCAAGTTGTTCCATCCATACTCATAAAGTCAAACTCTTTGCAGAGCGAGGAGATCTCCAGGAATGCTGAGAAGATTGTCGGATGCGCCTTGGTCGCGACAAGTGGCTGGCCTGTTAGGAAGGCGAACAGGTTTCGAACCGCTATCAGGCGCTGAAGGTCGGGTTTTCCAGAATTGTCATGGCTAGCTTCCGTCTGAGGCCCCGGGGGAGGTATGTATAATTTGGCTTCGCCCGCCGATGTGTCCGGCACGCCGAAATTCTGGAGCATGCGAGTAGCGTCCTCTGCTCCCAAGGTATTACCGAAACTCTGGCCTCTCGCACGTCCAGTTTGACTGCACTCTAACTCGCCCTGAATCAACTCATGAAATACTATGGACGCCTCGATCGGCCATGATGGAATCTTGAAAGAGGGCCCCCGGTTGCTACTCTTCGGAAAGAGATAAACAAGAACGGTGCCGTTCTCATTCCATAGTTCAGGGACCTGTGTATAGTCAGCAACTATTGAAGTGATAGCCCTGCGTGTAGCGTCGCGTCTTGGGAGATGGAAATAATTACCTTGTCGCCATTTTGAAGGAACGTGGTGTTGTAATCCGCGTGGCTATCAGACGATAAGATCCATGCCTTGTCTGCTGGCATCTTTTTCCATTCTTTCGAAGACATTTCTTTTGATACGTCCTTTGATGCTGATCGTGACCGCCCGCCCGGCATCCAACTCCTGCGCAATCTTCCTCGGTTGTCGCCGTCATTGGACTGCCTTGATATCGGTCTCGGCTCCATCGGAGTAGAGACGGTTCTCGAGTGGTCGCCTCCGGAAGTGCGAGGCAGTGGTTGCGCCGAGCTACTCCTGACTCTCGGCACTTTATTTGGTGAAGATGGTCGCCTTGTGGATTGTAGTCTTGCCCGACCTTGACCTTTTCCATTTGAAGGCAGAGTTTGTGACTCGTCGTTTCGCTCCGCGCTCGCCCTCGACCTTGCGGAGTCTGGTGACGGAGGGGACTCTGTCGACCCAGTGTCTTGGGCGTGCTGCGGTACAGGTTTCCTTGGAAGGGGTTTGTCCAAGGACGGTACCCCCTTTTGGTGCTTTCGTAAGGCTGGCATGTTGGCACTAGTCTGGCCCTCGGTCGGAGGTTCAGTAGATTCAGGAGAACCTGTGCGCACGAAACCAAAGTCCACGTTGGAGTGCTGTGAAGCAGGTGTAGCGGTGCCAGGTGCCAGGTTTTCTGAGGAATTATCGATGGTCGAGACCGAGCCGTTTGTGTTAGAAGCGGTGTTGGGACTGTCGTCGAACGAAGAAGACTTGTTGGAGAGTTCGAAGGCGGAAGGAATGGGCTCTCTCAAGACTGCGGCCTCTCTTATTGTCTGGACGGAAGGCAAAGCTCCAGTTGAAGTCTTTGGGCGTAAATGGTCATTTACTAGAAGGGATGACTTCTTTATAGAGCCGACGGAGCTTGTGGGCGAGAAAAGGGACGTCAGCACATTCAACCTTGACTTCCTGCGCTGCGGTAGTGCAGCGCCTGACTCGTCATGCTGGTCTGTAGGCTTCGTGGACTCCGGCTCCAGCTGCTCCTTGACGGGCTGTCCAAGTGACCCAAGCTGGTCTCTTTCGTGGGACCCAGTGTGAAGCAAATTGGATACGGATCTGGACGAGAACGTCGCGCGCAGTGAGGGCCTACTGCCGCTGCTGGTAGTCTTGGAAGAGCGGGACGACTTGCTCAACGGCATGGTGGGGGTGGGGGGGAGGTGGTGCCAAGCTCGCTCGAATAGGACAAAATAGAGCGAGAGGCGGGATTTGGTGTTGTGTCTGGAAGGCTTGAGGTTTTCATGAAGAAGGCAAAGAGCAAGTTCAAAAAAACAGAAAAACTTGAATAAACTAACCCGAAGGTTCTACAGAGAGAAAAGGGCAGAATCCTGCACGCTCTGAACTCCTGAGGCGCGCGCCCAGTCAGAATTAATGGTTTTGGCTGTGGCTCTCTGCGCAACGGGGTCAACACTGGTCACTGGTAATCGTACCGCAAAGTACCGCGCATACCCGAATAGCAGGTACTATACCTGAGAGATCTGGATGGAGCCAAACAAACAGATGATCGTCCCCGTCTCGTGTGGTCGGGGCCACTCTGAGGCCCTTGAGAACTTGGTGATGTGTGGATGGGGCTGGACGGGGGATCCCAATTCAGGTCGCTCCAGCAGTCGTGACGCGGTGAGGCGTTCGGGTTGGACAGTGCCACCAGAGTGGAGCAATGGAATGTGTAACAGAAAAGATGTTTGTCGGGGGCCCTGGTTCAAAGAGGACAGGGAGGTGGCTTCGGGCGTGTGGGGAGAAGTTCGCTGTCTGGCTGTGTGTGGGTGAAGGAGTCAGGGAGTCTGAGCGGGTTTGAGGCCGAAAGGACGAGGAAAGGAAAAAAAAGCTGTGATCTAGAATTGGCATCGGCGTCAGGGATGAGCAAGGGGAACAACAGACGATCAGTACCCAAATTCCAAGGATGGCATAGCACCTTAGAGCACCAAACGAAACAATCCTTACACCTGGTGAGTGAGTGTTTTGACTAAGAAACCCGTCATGCGCCAACCATCGAGCGAGTGGAGATAGTTGGTACCAAGTAAGTGCCGTGGCATGCGCGTGGCTTTGCAGCATCAGACGCAAGTGTTCCCCGTATTGCGCCAGTCGCCTAAAATATGCAACGTGATGGCTGGCTGTAGAGCCCTGGAAGCACGTTACCGAACCTGTGCCTAAGTAGGTACCTACTTGATGTGTGTAACTGTACCTGTCCAGGTATCTGATTATACAGCAAGGGCCTAGACAGGTAAACATTGAATGTGTCAACCTTTTCCTTCGCAGCCGTGCCTTTGAAGATTGGCCAGGGATTACTGTGGCAAGAAAATATTCATTACATACTAACAACTAGGTACTATACAAGTTAAAAAAAACGACATGTCGTCATTTCTTACCCACGGATTTAAAGAAGGCGGCCACAATGCAGGGTCTGGTGCTTTAGCTGAGCTTGGCTGAGCCATGCGTGCACAGCTGAAAACCAATTAGAATGCTCCCACCATAGCGAGGAGAGGTGCAGGCTCGCAGTGCTTGGGTAGCTATGTACTCTGTACTCAGGTACCTTTTCGCCATAAGGTACGGGACGGGACGGCCTATCCCCGCCTACCTAATGAGTGCCGCAACTCCGGAAGCACGAGCTGCGTCGGGTTCGTCGTTGCGAATAGTTTTTTTTAGTCTTTTTCTTTTTCTCTGGGCTCCTTTTTACCAGCAGAGAATCGTACCATCTCACAAAGCAGACCCCACCGTCGACAAGATTGCGAGCGCTCGTCTATTGCTACTTTCGACAACCGAATTCATGTGTGCATTTTGATCCCTCGGCATAGCAGATAAATTGGCAACTTTACCAATTAATCCGAAGGTTCATCTTCACCCCATACATCTCGGAACCGACAGGACAACCGTTTCACTATCGCACCGACCGGCCCCCAAACGTGCCTGTACCCGCCCCTAAATGTAAATGCTAATAAACTCCAGGTACGCCAAAGACGAGCCCGTCTGCTCGGGTCATCGGCGCTAACCGCCAATTTGACCCTTTAATCAAGGTGATTTAACGGCCTTTTGTTTTTTGCCCATACGAGGTTCCTTGTGGCCGTCATGGACTTAGGCCCCGGTCTGTACAAGTAAGCCTCTTGAACAAAAGGACTTGCTCGTTCATAAAAAGACATCAAATCAGATTTTTTATCTTTCTGGAACACGGTCGGCCGGGTGGGTGGTTGACTGAGACAACCGTTACCATGTGGTATTCTATCTTTAGCCACGGGCCACGCCTTGAAGTGTCTCTTGTGCTCTCAATAGGACACAATAATATACAGACACATGACTCAAAGCTCTGCAAAACCCTAGCACAGGACAGTTGGGGATGTACGGAATATCAAACCTTTGGTAGTAGCTTCCAATAAGGAAATGAACCTGAAATCGTCATGTTAGCGTACTGACCGACTCGGCACTGATCCGAACGGGGCTTTCGTCAAGCTCAAAATTAAAGCCACACAGACATTGCGTTGGCGTCCCACGTGAACCCCATCAACCCCATCGGAATTCATCGCAGTCCGAACTTATGACCGTCTATCCAATCTTGCGAGGTCACTGGTGCGGCACCCTGCCTCTCTTTGGCCTGATCCGTTCTTCCCGGCTCAACACTGTTTCGGACTCTGTTCATCTGCAAGCTGGTCTTTCAGCTTGCCTACCCACCCGTACAACCGAATCGGCCGTGGACTTGCAGTTAGTCTTGTCAGCATCTTGGTTACTAAGCCTCGAAACAGCGTCGATCGAGTGGCCAAGGGTGCCTCTCATTTAACGTTGCAAGGCCTCCAGGGAGAGATTATGGGAATCCATCCCTGGAATATGGGTCATTGGGGCGGTTTTGCAAGCCACGCGAACACACACAAACATCCAACAGTCGATAGTCGTTCACCGTCATACTCTACGCAAGTAATTGGGGGTACAGACGAACGTCTTTACAGATCACATGCAAGTCCGATCTTCTGAGCTCGTATTCTTTCTCTAACCGGGCGTCTCGTGGTCGTCTGAGGGGCCTCGTCGTGTGAGACATGCCAAACACGATCGACCATGTCGGTAACAGGATCCCTGCATATCAACTGTCAAAATTGTGCTGGTCAAGCTGGTCTGGCCAGTATTTTCTTTGCTCTGGGCTGGCTGCGCAATGCAGAGACAGCACCGGGCGTTCACGGCAACTCCTCGCCGCCTCACGGATATTTTTTCCATCAGATCACGACCAAGTTCTCACAGCATGGCTCTCGAATTTCCTCCTTTGTGCTACCGGCGGCTCGCCGAGACTGATCTTAGCCGCGTATTGCAAATCCCCGAATCCGAGCCTCGCTGGGAGCCACTTTGCACTCGCGGCCATGAAGGCACCGCCACGCCCAATAACACATGCCCTCCCGTCTAGGCGCCCCAAATATTTGCTCATAGTTCTTGTCGCAATCTCGTCCTTCGAGCTGAACACACACATCATCACCAATCTCACGGCCGAATATTTTCCGAAGCTCAAGGTCCATTTCCAATGACCGGCATCTTGAATAGGTTCCCTGTCCCGCTCGCCGTAAATCCGGCTTCCCGATCTGCCTGCTCAATCCACTCCCGCGATTTCTCGTAAGCCCTTTGCCGGACCTCCTCCGGCAGCTCTCCCCGCACCTCGTAGTAAGCGGCGACCATCCACTCGGCCGTGATCCAGCCTCCCTCGGGAAATAGCTGTCGCACCGCCTCCTCATTGAGTGTGCTCATGAGATTCTGAAAGGACGCGCTGGTAAGGTCGGATAGCTTCATCCCAGATCCGAGGAGCATCTGCACCACAAGCTTTTTGAAGTGCGCCGTGCTCTCTTTGGGTCGGTCGTGGCGCCATTCTCGGAGAGCGCCGCCTAGGGCTGTGCTCGGTGGCATGGCGCATATGTATGTACAATATGTATGTAAGCTTCCCCAATATCGACGCACTGGAGAAGGGGAACTTTGTAGGAACGAGCGTGATCCTTTTGTTGGAAGCCGAACAAGTCGTGTACTGTCCGCGCTTTTGTTTTGGGACGCGTCAGCGTCGAAGATGTGAAGCTCGCATTGCTGCAGAGGGGGGGGGAAGAGACTGCCTACAGAGGGACTTCCCATTATCATCTATCTGTACTTGACTGCATTTAAAAAAGTGGAGCCTGGTCTAGAACATCGTCGGCCAACCTTGCCGTTCATAGTTTACTGCTTTTTTATGCTTTCCGCCGCAAACGGGACGCAACTTTAGAACATTCTCCCCTCCCGTTGCCTAGGCGCACCCTTAATCGGGGTGCATGGTGCCATCGCGGCATAGAATTGTCCCGCATTGATGCTTGGCACTTGCCGCCAAAAAAATATCACAGGCGCTTTTGCAAACTTGCTGATAATCTAGTCGCAACGGCCATTTCTTCCGACCTCTCGGCGTGCCACATGCCACGGCAAGCATGCCTCCTTCTTGTGCTTCTTAGCCACACAATGTGACATGCTTGAGCACTTTAGGTATGGGACCCTCGGCATTGATTCCTTCAATCCATCCAAGGCCTTCCCCGCCAGTACAGCCTACGAGTCAACTCCTTGTGTATTGTGTGCCCGAAAGCGAAAGGCAGTCTCATACACAAAGATCAAAGTCTTATGTGTTGCAAGTGGGGTGGGGGTGTGAATTATGTGGGCGCGCGGTTGGGCATGAGTGTGATGAGATCGATTGCGCTGCTCGATAAACTCCAAACAGCATTATGCACTTGAAATACTCTTGTCTCCATCTTCATTGCGCAAGCCATGCTCGAAACCTTTCCACTGCGACCAATCCTCGGAATCCTCGTCGAGACTCCATGATGGCTGGATCGAGGGCGGCCCAGCCGGGTTCCAGCTAGTGTCTGAGGGTGTGGGCGCTGGCGTAGAGCGTGGCGTCACAGAGAAAGACGACGCAGGGTATAGCAGAGACGGAGGGCCTGACTGGATGCTCACGTGTGTCAAATGATCGCTCGACTGATTCGAATGGACGCCAGTGAGCTCGGTGTCTCGTGGAGAGAGCACCAGCGTGGGGACTATACTTGTGGGATGGAGAGCATGCCACCTCTCTTGAAAGGACTGTGCCTCTATTGAGAGGGAAGAGCATCAGCATGTAAGTTTGTCTGAGAGCCTTTTGAGAAACTTGGCAGTTTGGCACGCACCTTGTGCGGATCCGAACTTGATACGGACGACCTTCGTATGACGCCGGGCCGACACCGATGGGACAACATCCACCATGACAAATTCACCCTGCCGCTTGAACATCGGGGTGTGGACTTTCGTGACCGCGCGGTAATCAGCAAGATCTATCTCTCGGTGTTTCCTTGTCCCAGTCGAGGATGGGAAGAACGACATCGTAGCGATGCTTAGCTCGTTCTGCCTCCTCCTCTGCCAAAGCCGTATGACTTGACGCCTGGCTATGACGGTGCTGGCCTCTGTGATCTCGATGGCGTCAAAAGCCTCGCAGAGATCTCGCTCTCGGAGAGTTGACTGGAAGCTCCTACAGGCGTCGAGGTCCTCGAATTTGTACTTTGGGTCAATATGGTAATTGTGATAGCCCTCCTCGTCGGAGACGGTGATGACATGGGCTCTTAGGAAGGACACACGTCTTGAGTCTTTCTCTGGTGTCCAGGGAATTGAACCGTATGGTACGATGTGAGTGACGTTGATGGTTTTTTCGCAGTTCTGGTATTGCAGTATCCGAGTATCGTCGTCTCGGGCCAGGATGTGGACTCTTTGAAGCTTCAGCTTTTGGTGTTTCTGCGGAGCATTATGCAGGTATCTGGCACTTGGTCAGCCACAACAGTCCATGTTCATACTCTTGAAGGGGCTGATTTACAGGGTCGTAGGTGCGTCTTTATATGCCGAAAGGGTTGAAGACCGCCGAGAATCTGAAGATCGCCCGCGTTAATTGACCTGGGTACACAAGACTGTTTGAAGAACGACGGCACAAAATAATTGATACCTGCTAGCTCTCGGGGCTGGGAACTGTCCAAGACCTCATCGTCCTGATTTGGAAGACCTATTCGAACGCGGAATCTGTGCACTTCTTCGTCTAGCTGACGAAGCGTCCGCTCGACCGAGTCGGCACTCTGTGTGTTCTTCAAACTCTCGACCAAGTACGAGATCTGTTGTAGCTGTTTCTCTGACTCTGCGCTCGCAGGCTTATAGGCATCGAAAGATTGTTTCGTCGCAACAACTCCGTCAAGTGAGGCATTCTGGATAGTCTGGACTGTCACACCTCTGGCCCTGGACGGTTCAAGTCAGTTGGAATCACAACGTGGGGATACAGGCGCAAGCCTACCGCACGAGAAGCTGCACCCAACCGGGTACCAAAATCGTCGAATAATGCTCATCGATGCGCGCTTTGTACTTTGCTAGTCTCTCATTGCTGCTACTCGACCACATACTCCGGAGGACCGCGTTGACAACGCCCTCTCCTTGCCGATCCTCATGCTTGCGGAAAAGTGACGCACAGAGTGTCAGTGTCTCCTCGATCTCTTCGATATCCTCAGGGTGCAGGATGTCGCTTGAAGTCTGCACATCCTTCTGGAAGTCAGCAAACTTTCGCTCCAAACGCCTTATCGATTTCTTGAAGTCGCGCAATTCCTGCGGCGCATTTTGCATGCGATCGAAACTCTGGATGACCTTCTCAACGCCGCCAGCGACCTGGAGAATCAGTGACACCACTGCCAGGATCGTGCCTGGATCCATCAGCAGCACAATTTCCAAAATTCATTCTACGATATCGAGCATGGTTGGAGGGCAATCATCCAGATTTTGACTTGGGCAATGGCTCAGAAACTCTGGGTACGAGTTTAGGGCGCCAAGGTCTATTTACACACACTGACCTCATTTCTGGGGGGCGATGATTTTGCAGCAATAACGGGCTGATTGACGGATTTGGCGCGAGTACGGGAATGCCTTGCTGTCAGCTCACACACTCGGTCAAGATTTTGGGAGCCCACGTGCTTGTCTCACTGGAATTGACGAGTTCGTCTGCCTGCTGACAGGACACTATTGCAGGACTCAGCCAGAATGGTGTGAACTCCAGCAAATGGGCACACGGCTTCCTGCAGAAGAGCGTAAGGCTCAGAGGCGCAGATCCAATATTGTGGCGTTGTGCGCGACAACATTGTCCACCTTGCTTGTGGTCACACAAGTTTGTATTTTAAATAGGGTCATTTAATTGACTCTATAAGCTCGCATGCAGACGCTTCTCGGAGTATATAGCGGTCGGCCGTCACCATAGTGCCCGTTCTTCGTTCACAGAAACGCTTCAAGCTTCCAAATTCGATAATTATGGTTCTAGATGAGACAGATGTCCAGGGAAGGAAGACACCTCGTCGCCGATCGATCTGGGTGGATGTCGGTCGTGAGGTGAAACATTTGGAGATAGACTATGTGAGAAGACCACTAATTCACACTCTATATTTTCCTATTTCTATATGTGCTGACTTTAGGTTAGAGTGTTCGCGAGCGCGAGAAGCAGGTCTCGCGAATTGTGGATGATGGCGGATTCAAGTTCGCCGTTTTCTTTGTGGCAGCTTCGGGATTCCTCGCTTCGTCCTTCAGTCTCTTCGCCACTAATGTCATCAACACCTCGTTATTCTTTGTGTATCCGCCCGCAGATAGCCTTGGGGGTCATGCCAGCCTTGTCCTTGATGAGATCACGCTGGTCGGCACAATCGTGGGCATGTTGTTCATGGGTCACTTTGCAGACCGAGCCGGCCGCAAGAGGCTGTACGGAGTCGAGCTGGCCGTTGTCATAGTTGCCACTTTTGGCGTCATACAAGCTTCCGATGGTCTTATGGTGCAATCAAGTACCGGTCCTTTACACTCGATGGACATATACTCCTGGCTAATGTGGTGGCGTTCCCTGTTGGGATTTGGTATAGGGGCCGAGGTAAGCTCATTCCCACATTTTCATGCAAGATTAGTATCAAACACTAATTGAGAAAAGTATCCTCTCTCTGCAATCATCACAGCCGAATGGGCGTCTACCCAGTCCCGCGGCACTATGCTGGCAGCAGTCTTCCTTATGCAGTCTGTTGCACGACTCCTCGTAGACGGCTTGAGTCTCGGGATCCTGGAGGCTACGAGCCATCGATGGAATGTACACAGTGACTCGGAAAGTGAAATGCCCATGCTGGCGGTCGACCAAGTCTGGAGGTGGACCGTGGGCATCGGGATCATACCCGCAGCCATTGCCATAATTATGAGGCTCACTATCCCCGAGACACCCAGATATTACGCGGGTATCATGAAGGATTTACGAAAGGCTGTGAAGAATACCTTGATGGTGTATCACAAGAACATTTCAGAGAAGGTCTCCAAGCCAGCCCCGATCACTGTCGAAGAGCGCCAAAACAGCTCAGATGAAGGAGAGGTATATTGGTACGAATGGTATATCCTTGCTTGGCAGTACCTGACAGGTGAAACGAAAGTGTGGAGGACACTGGGCTTGATATCACTTCTCTGGGCCCTGATGGACGTGTGCTTTTATGGATTATCAATGGACCTTTCCAACGACCTGGCCATCCTTGCTCATGACCCTGCCAAAGATAAAGCAGTGTGTCCGAACAACCCCCCTTGGAATCCCGACTGGTGGAATTGCAGTCCGCTGATATACAATGTACTCAAGGTGAATTCGGAGAGGTTCATATGGATCGCCTCGCTACCATCAGTCATCGGAGGAATTGCAGCAGTTCTAGCCATCAATCGCTTCCGCAGAAGGCATCTCTTGGCAGCGACTTTTATATTGATCAGCTTTTTGCTTGCTGTCGCTGGCGCCAGTCTCATCGTCACCGCGGAAACGAGTCAGTCGCACCTCATCACCGAGGTCGTTTATGCCATCCTCAGCTTCGTTTTCAATCTGGGACCCAACACGCTGATCTTTGTCACGGCTGTGGAGATCTTCCCTACTATCTACCGAGGCACATTCTTCGGCATCGCTGGTGCGATGGGCAAGGTCGGAGCCGTGGTGATCCGCGTGGTCGTTGCTCACACTGTCAGCCGAGAGGCCTCGTTGGGAATTAGACTTCTTGTCTTCATACCATTGATGCTAGCGTCGGCAGTGCTCTCATGGAATTTACCAGAGGTTCAGATGCCGACGAGCTCGAATATCAAGGAAGTCCCGGTTGAAGAACAGCAACAAGACTTTGATAATCCGGCCGCTCCGGGCAACGAGGAATCAGTCGGTTCAATACAGCAGGGGGAAAGGCTCAATGACCGTCCTCAGGTTGGAAGGCGGTCATCAGAAAGCTCGTTTGGAGAAGCACGGCTACAGCCAGAGCCACAGACTTCAGCAAAGTTCCACATTCTGCAGAGGTTGAAGAACAAGGCTCTTGAGGACATTGCTCCGAATCCAGTCAGGGATCATAGAATTTAGACGCCTTCAGAACAAAAAGCTGCTATCGAATAAGCAATGAATTGAAAGATGAAGACGAGACGTCCACCTGCTGGCCTTCGCTCTCCACCGATCCCGTGGCTTTGGGCCCGCTCCTCACGAATTCAGAGTCATTCAAAGTGGCCTTAAACGTACCATTCAAGTAAATACTACATTCGAATTCGAACAATGTGGTGACCCGCGGCGCTGATTCTAGTACCCTAATAGGATGGGCAGCTGTCTCGAGGTGGAACGTCCCGGGAATATCCAATGCGAGTCTTCATTTTTCACATGTCTCGCATCAGAAACGATAGCAATAGGAAACTTTGGGGTATGACCCGTTTCTTGAGGCTCCGAAATGCGCTTCCGATAAACCAGTACTTACGCCTGTATGGACTACACTCAAATCCAAAATTTCGTCCCCTCTTCCCCACAATATCACAATCAGGTCCTCACTTCATCATGTCAGCTTGTGACGTCCTTCGAGAAGCATCATAACTGCTTGTGATGTGGCTTTGAGGGACAAGTCAAGGTGTTGTAACTACATGCACCCAGCGTGGTCTCGGAAGCCCGCACTCAGCCACACACGACGTCACTCACGCTGCTCTGCTCGTAATCACCCAAGCACCTCGCGCTGACTGGCCATTTAATTTGCCAGCGAAGCATTAAAATCTCGGTGTGTTTTGATTACGGCCCAATAAATCTGGCGGATTTCCGCATTACGGCCTGAACCTGCAGCTAGAGGTGGAGATGCTGGAGGACGACATCCTCCTGGACACCGAAAAATACCCTCGAGGCGGAAGTGTTATGCATGGGTATTCACATGTCCCGTTGAATTTCGGTCTGCGTAGCGGCAGAGCCTCGTCATAGTCTTCCAATCAGAATTAATTACGATGGCCATCAGTCTCAAATTGCTGAGTTGAACGGTGAGTGAGGAGGGCGTCTTCGACCTCCGAGACCATTTCTCTTTCTACACTTCTCAATACGAGTTAACTTTACAAAACCTCATCAATGAAAGGCCGCCCGAAGACTCCCTGCATTCAATCAAGTCAAAAGGTAACCAGGTCTGCTGCCAGACAATCCAGGCTCCCCAATACACTACCTTCGAAGCTTGTGTGAAGCCTTCTTTCAGCGTTGCTGCCTCATCGCTCTGTATTACCATGGAATCTCAGTTCCGTACATTATTCGACGATCTTCAGCCCGAGGACACCGGGCCCTCTTTCTTTCCCTTCCAATGCGGTCCTTCTTGGTTCGATGTTCACAATCAACCTCTCGCAGGAGGGCCGGGCCATCAACTGCAGCCACCCTCCTCCGCCGACTCGACATCCTTTACCTCCGATCTCTCCGACCAAGGCTTGACACAAGGCTCCACTCTGCCTACTGTGCTTGACGAGCCCACTTCTCAAGGACCATATCTAAGCCAATGCGAAGTCGACTCAGCAACACGCAAGCAGAGCTGCGTTGAACTCAAAGCGCCCATCGTGGACCTTCGGTACATTGGAGGAGGACCGGAAATCTTTGTCAACGGACAAGTCGCGCTCCCACCTCAACTTCCTCCCGAGGACGAATTTCGGACAGACTTGAGGCCAATGAGCTATGCTGGATACCTGGACGGTGACTGCGAACCCTTCCCGGGGTTGGCCTTGGGCTTGGACGGGGATAGAGTCCCCTCGACTACTTCGTCTAGTTTCGACATGTCACACAATAGCCCGTCCATCATGGATATGTATCACCCATCATCACAGTCTGTAGTAAGAGGTCGACGCAAAGGCTTGTCACGGGAGGTTCGAGAGAAGGCAGCTGGTGTACGAGACGTGGGAGCGTGTGCTCGCTGTCGAATTCGAAGAGTTTCGGTAAGAACGAAGCAGATGGGCGATGTTCTCAACGTAAGACAGGTCTCTTCTGACTTTTTATCCAGTGTGATCAAGACTGGCCATGCCAGCGTTGCGTAAAAGACTTCCCACATCACCCAGAGTTCTGTGAACGCCGACGGTCACTTGCAATAATAGCGCATCAAGGACAAGGAAGTATGGAACCCATCACTTCCACACAGTATTGCAACAGCTTCCTGATCTATGCCGATAGATATTTGGCTACTGAGTCCCAATGGGGTAGGGTGGCCGGGCCAACCTTGTGGCAGCCCGGTACAAGCCACTGTGGCCTTTGACAAGACTCTTGAGAAAGAATCATCGAATTTGGACCTAGCTCTTCAACTGTATCTTAGTGAGCTGAAGCCCTATCCATTCCCATGGACAGATCGATCCCACCAAGTCTCACCAGCAGCCGCGACTTGCGGAGTTGTGCCGATGTCCACTGCAGGCAATTGGCCAGGGATTTTGTCACAACCCCGATCTCAGGAGTATCATCTAGCGTCATTTGGGCCGCCTGGTCGGCTTCTAATGTGGGCTGAAAGACAGGTCTTAAGCGAATCTCGGAGCGGTGGAAGCTTTGAAGATGCCATCAATGAGTTCATCTTTGCCCTGAGGGACACTCCCCTCAAAGAAGGCCATAACACCATCAAGGTCCCGTCCAAACTTGTTGGAGGCGTATGTGATTTGGTCTCCTGGATTAGGATCTGGCAGGCACCGGTCATTCACGTCTACGGTATCGACCGGAAATTTAGCCTTCCAGCATCACAGCAGTTGCCAGAGACAGTGACTTGGGAGCTGAAGAGCCAGGCAGCCACAGCCATGGTCCTGAGCGAACGCGTGGCGCTCTCTGAGCTGGACGACCTGCATCGTCGGAGAAATGAAAAGGAGAAATTGGCTGTGTGGGCGTGCCTCTGGCAGATGATACTCATATATCGAAAAGCCAAGGCTATCTACGTGGAGACGTATCGTCCTGAGTGCCATTCAGGGAAAATTTGTCTTGCTGCTACTGAGAAGGCTGTGGAGGAAATACACCGCCTCCTCCTGGTCAAATATGCGGCCTATTTCGGCTCATCCTCACCCATCTACCAGAGGAGCAAACAGCAGTCAACATGGTCAATGATTGAGGGTGATAATCGGCTCCGCACTGCCTGGAACAACATTATACACCGCCGCACAGTATACTGTAAGTTGTTGAAGAAGGAATCCACCCTTCCACCCCCATCCTCCCCATCCTGCTTGCACAAGGTCTAAGTGGTCGACCAGGCGATGGTGCATACCCATTGACTTGTCTTGCTAATACGCTCTTGCGCTCAGACAGAGGTATCGCTCAGTCAACAGAACCCTTAGACGTGAATACCAAGATCTTGATTGTCGACGTCGAGGCCGATGCGGAGCGGAAAGCAAGGCAAAGAGGTCGAGCCAGTCGTGTGTGTTGATCTGTATGAACCTTGCTCCTGACGCTTCACAGGTGCGCAATTCTACGCCTTGTGTAGTTGAACAGGTCGCTTGGAAGTGAGGCAAGTGTCAAATTGAAATCTGTGGTAGCTGTCCTCTGACCACGTCTGTGTCCATGCACACAAATACCATTACCAAGCAAAATATGCCACCTTATCATGGCCACATCGCGTAATACATCCGCACACCCCTTTCCGACCTCCCAAAAAGCCTTGACCACCGATCCTTCCACATAACCAACTCAGACTTCTCGTACGTTCCGGTCTGGAACGCCGCCCCGCCCGGCTTTGCCTCGAAGCCCTCACTCTCCCCCGTCCCGTACGCTAACCCCCTCCGCAGCGCAACATCCCACGCAAAACTACTCTCCACAATTCCCAGCATCGTTCCCGCGCGCAGCAAAATTTCATAGTCCAGCAGCGCGCGCTGGTCCCAGGTCAGCCCATTTAACACACTAATCTCCGCCGCATCCAGCAGGTCTCGCTTGACCACCACCGTGGCATTGAAATCTGCCGCGCGGGCGCGGAAATTCTTTACGTCATCATCTTTGGCTGTCAAGCCCGTCGCAAGGAACACTGTCCGTGGTGGTGCTCCTGCGGGAAGCGGCGTCATATGGTGTAGAAAGAAGTTAAAGTGATAGGGTACTTGGTCCTTGTACGGCGGCCATCCCCCTTCGCGCGTGTCTTGCTCCGTGCGCAAGTGAATGCCCGTGAACCCGCCGCCGCCGTCGCTGCTGGCGCCGTCGACAACAGTGCCTGCCTTTGGATTTAGCAGTTTGACCGCGTGCGTTTTGGCGAGGTTCCACAGTGCCGAGGCGGCAAGAGCTCTGATGTCGTCGCGCACACGGAGCAGCTTGCCAAAGTCTGCGCGGAAATGTGCGCCCGTCTCGTTGAGGGTAGGCCAGGCGAAGAGGGTCTGGGCGAGATGTACGCGCACGGGATAGTAGCGTTTCTCGATGGGGAGCTCGCGGTCCATGAAGGCGGTGAATCGGGCACTCAATTCCTCGGGGTGCTGGACAATCGCGGTGGGAGTGTCGTCGAAGGTGGCAAAGTCCTCGGTGAGCTGATTGACGTTGACGGGGAGGGGCTTGAGTAGCGAGGGTTTGTCGTAGAGTGCGTCGAGGGAGTCGTGAACTTGGAGCTGGGGACAATGCCTTTGTAGGGAGGCGACTAGGTGTGGTTTAGAGAACATGTAGTCAAGAGAGAGGCCTTTGTGAGATTGGCCGCCTTGAAGATTGGATATATCTGCCGGTGACCGTTGATGCATCCGCGGGAGAATGAGTTGGGCTGTATTAATAGTCAGGATTTATCGTAGTTTGATGGAGAAGGGTGATATGAAAAAGCGAGGCAAACACGCACCTCCTATCTCAATCGCAAACCGTATGCAATTCAACTGTCCATTCTTCACCTCTCCAATGCCTCCAGGTACAGGATCACACGACACTACCACAGGCTGCGACGGAGGGATCCAAGTCTTGCTCGCGCACAATTTGGCCAGCGCAGAGCCATCCATCTCTCCTCCGACCTCATTTTCAAGAAAGTCTGATACGAATAGCTTCTTCTCATCCTGAAAAGAGCGAAGTAAATCGGCGTAGTGATCGCGTACGTACTCTGACGAGTGGGAGCGTAGGTAAGGGATTACGAAATAAAGAAAAGCCAGGCTTGCCACTAGGTACCTTGTGAGGTGGAATATTCGTGAAGAGCCGACCATCTTTGGTGCGAGCACTCTGGAACTGCGCCTAGGGAGACATGCGTATATGAAGACGAGGTCGACTCATGGTAGGACAGAGGCAAATGGACGTCAGAAGTCAATTCATTGTGACTGATCTAGGCAAAGGAGAGCTTTGATATTCGCTGATAAGACTTTCAGTATGGAAAGCAAAGGCAGAAAATGCTTTTTCCTCACTCCCTTGGAATAAGAGCAGGAGGCTTCGTGAGGCTAATGGGCCGGTGGCGTCACGCTGTTCCTCAGCTGTAAGTACAGGGGAAATTTAGCGACGATGTTTCTCGATTGGGCTTAGAGCGTCGTCACCAAATCAAACAAAGCAAAGCGCACAACCGGTGCCACCGTCCTAAAAAAAACCCACGATCAAATCGCCTTGGAAGAGCAAAGGCGACGATTGCGGAATACGGCCGGCTTCCGGATCGAAAGAAAGCCAACTTTGACACGGCGCCGCGTGGTGGGCCACGTCTGCCGATGCGACCTCCTCCGGCCCCCACTCGGCCTAGGGCATGGGGGGCTCCTCAAGACAAACAAATGAGAATAATCTCGTTTATCATCTAGGCAAGCGAACGGGCCGCTTGAGTGTTGGAACATTGTTTTCTTGCTGCTGAAGACGAACTTATGGTCCCAGCACAACGCCCGCTGCGCGAGACATGGGGTCTGCTCATCTGGCCGTGGGGGCGCCCCTCGCTCGCCGAGCACTCATCTCGCCTCTGCCGTAGAACTCTCAAGATTAGCTGTGCGACCCTAAGTATGACGCCCAGTGGATGCGATATTACGCATAAAGTGCACAGGACCAGCTCCTCCCCGCCCAGCAGCGAGCGCAACGCGGGAGATGAAGCTATAATTTCAAGTGTCCGAGCGGCGAGGATCTCGGGATTTGACTGGCGAATATCAAAAGGCAGGTCTGGCATACCAAGCGCCGAACACTTCCCGGACTTGGCCTGGCGACTGCTCAGAAATTGCTGATGAGCATAAGGCTTGAGAGTATCAAAACAGTAATAATTCCTAAGGATTATCTCGCAGATCTGCCGCTGTGCCGTTATAAGGGGATCTTGAAACTCAATTGCGGCCGTCTGTACGAGTTATATCGTAGTATAGTCATGGTTGAGGGAGGAAGATAGCGATGAGATTATTTGGCTGACCCATCGGGTGCGAGAACAGCTCTCGCGTCCCAGGTGTTCGCATTACGCGCCTCGGAAGCCGGTCGTTTCAGGATTTATAGGGAATGAGATCGCCATAATGCGCCCACGGCATGAAGGATGAAGTGCTCATATTACAACAGATCTACCTAGGTACTAGAGCGATGGTATACCAAAGTAGGATCATAGCATAGCACAGGGCTATCGGGAGAGACCCGGGCCACTCGACGGCAAAGTTCATATGATTGTCACTTCCCGAACACCCAATCCATGGAAGGGCTTTTCAGACACGAGAGAGCTGAAAGTCTTTTTTTTCTCTTTCTTTCCCCAAGAGTAGACAGACTATTCAAGGTTCTGGCAGCAAATGTCAGTACGGCTGAGAGTGGCCAGCCACAAGTGAGAGGATGTGTATGGCAGACTGCGACAAAGTTTCCACGTGGAGGGCGTAAGGCGCATGATCCAAGCCCAAAGCCACAAGCTTCTCACCTGCATATGGGCATCTGGGTCAATGCTCCACGCCAGGTGATGGTGGTCTCCCAAACGAGAGCGAGACATCAAGTACTCGTCGTCGGCTTTCGGAAGCTGTTGCAATACGCGACATCTCGCAAGCCGCCCTGCATATCTGCCATCACCCATGTCTAGGTAGGAATTGGGTCGTAGAGGGGCTGTTCAATCCCTGCGCTGTTGTCAGGCACGGTGTAGATAGATAGGTAGATAGATAAAAACCGATGGACAGACAGATAGACAGATAGACCTTTGAGAGGCCGTGATCTTAAAAAAAAGGTGATATAATAGCGCACGGAGGACGAAACATGGGCACAGCAGACCAAATAGATACTATAGTACCTACGTCTTTGTTCAGCGGTCCCGCTTCTAGAATACAAGATCGTAGCAATTTGAATTGAGTGCAAGGTCCACTTGCGGGCCGTTGGACGGGGTTTCTAAGTTTATTACTCATGTTCAATGCTCCGAAGGTACTTGTACTTACCATACGTACCAAGTAGTTTGCGTACGGAGGATCCACCCAACATACCAAGTACAGGTATCACATTTTCCGCATTTCCACACCTCCACAGCGGAGTGATATCACCCGCGCGCGAAATGGAAACCAAAAATAGATTCAGGAACAGCAGCAGCAGCAGCAGCAGCAGCAGCCGCCGCCAAAAAGAGGAAATAGCATGGCTGGGTATCGAGGGTTTTAATTCTTATTACTACTACTACTACTACCGTACAGCACACGGAGTCCAAGGTGATGAAGGGGTGCATGGTGAGATGGACCAGTTAAAAATAGAGGGGTGGGCAAGACGCGTCCTCTTCGTGACGCGTGATGAACGCGAAAGAACGCGGGTTTCGACCAAACAGCAAAAGCTAAAACGAGACAGTGCTCACCACTAAAACACACCCACTCCACCCCACCACCCCAACCCCTGGGCCCTACTAAGTAGGTGCATTTGCACTTGCTCGCTTTGGCTCTGAGCTGCATGTGACCTCTGGACGTTCGTACATGTACACCCCCCCTCCAACTTTCTCTTATTCTTCGGTGTCTTTGTTCGTATGCTTGTATCTTTTCCTCTCCCGCCTTGCTTGTGGTACATGATTGTTTTTTTTTGGTCGTTTGTTCTTTCGATCTATGCGTATTTAGTACGGCTAACAGGGAGAGCAAGTCAAACAACACGGCATATGTACAAGTATCTACCTAGATACCTAGGAAGGCTTGTGCGCCTAGCAGGTTTCAACAGCATCTTCCTGGACCCTTGAAGCATCCACATCGAGACCCTACTTATACTAAGTACAATAGAAATGAATTGCTTGCTGTGATTAATTTCCAGCCTCACTTCTGTTGCACCGGGGACCTGTTGGAAATTGGAATCTCTAGCGAACCCGCCATAAGCGCACGGTCTTTTGCCCTCGCAGCGGCCCCGTCCGCGAACCAAGAGTCAAGAGTCAAGAGTCAAGAGTCAAGAGTCAAGAGTCAAGAGTCAAGAGTCAAGAGTCAAGAGTCAAGAGTCAAGAGTCAAAGGTCCAGCCAGACAAGACCGGACCTCCCAAGCATCAGACGCTGTTCAAGCATCAAGCATCAAGCATCGAGCATCAAGCTTCATCAGGGGCTACCACATCGACAAGGTTCGCAATCTCGATTGCAGATGTTCGATGCATCCGACCGCTTCCTACTATGGGACTGAACATAGGTACATACCCTTCAAATACGGAGTACAAATCGATCAATCTGGACAACCGTTCCAAGCGCGGCAGACACACACACAACCACTCACAAGCATGGTAATCTGCCACACCTACCACTGACGAGAGGGCACATGCTATCTGGTGATCACTCTTCCTCGACTCGGCCTCTGCCTTTTTCTACAAGTTCAATAACCACCCAACGACACACGACGTTCGACATCGAGGTCCACAGGCCGAAGCGCTACTGATACTGCTGTACCCTACACGGCAGCACTGTGTCATACACGGCGGATCCACCACCTGAACTTAACCTCAACCCACATCCACGTCGCTATCCACTTCAGGATTACTTGCAGCCAGCACGGTCCAGCAAGTGGCACGGTCAACCACTGTTTCCTCGCCCGAGAACCCAATCTTGCACACGTCTGCTGCGGGAGTCTGTGTCCCATGTGCATGTCTGCCATCTGGCATCCACAGCATCCACTCTCCGATCGCCGTCGCAAGTTGCCTGTCGCATGTCGCATGTCGCAACAAACTTTCCGCGTTTGCGCCAACGTAAACATCAACATTAACAACAACAACAACAACAAAACCTTCGGCCGAAACGGACAACTCATCCCCAACGGCGGCAGCCGAAAAAGCATCTAACGACCCACTTGACGTGCTTTCCTCTGTGTGTGTCTCTCTCTCTCATGAGCTGCGCCCGCATCGCATTGATGACACTGCCTTGCATTCCACATGCCTGGGTTGTGTGTCTCTAGCTCACTGGCCCTCGCCTCATCTACCTAGCCTCATCATTTCTGCCCGGGACTTGAAGTTAAGTTAGGCCAGCTCCACAAGCCTAACTACCTCTCTCTAGGCGCTACACTAGCTACCTAACAAGGTCCCCCACTGTCAAGCGAGCCTCACCGACAGGCGACCTGCAAACTGCAACCTCTACGGCCTGCACAATCTGCAAGCAGACGCCAGGGGATCGCAGGACTCAAAAGCAGCCCCCAAGGTGCGTGTCACAACGATCCTACATGCCATTCTGTAGTAGAGCGGTACAAGCTAGCACAGAATCCCTATCCCACCAGTCCCGCCCGCTCCACGCGCTGCTCCATCCTGCTATCCTATTGTCTCTTCTGTTTGGCCCGCCCAGCCGCATTACGCCTCACGCCGTTCCCACACCTTTTTAACCCCCCCTGCTCCTCCCATCCTTTTTTCGCCTGTCACCCGAGCCCGACCAGGGAACCTAGAACGTGCGTCTCCGTTCCTACGGTCCACGGCGTACATATTCAAACACCCGCCTCATTGACCATCGGCTCTCACCACTCTCCCGCCACGCCACCCCTTCCCACCCCCCCTCAATACTAGCCACCCGTTCGATTTTCTTTGGTCACCACTCCCTTCATCACTTCACCACCATTTCCCCTCCCAACCCATGGACTCTTGCAATATTACCTTTTTTGTTCTCCCTCGCTACCGCTTGATTCGCCTCCTCCACAGCGTCTCTCACTCGTTACTCATTGCCGCACAATTACGACTCTAATCCCACATATCAGCCATTTCGCGCCTCTTCACCGTCAAAGAAAAACGCCGTGGCGCTCGACCGATCCGGACACTGCAGTCCCAGCCACTGCATATTAGAGGTCTTGGGAAACCGAATACTTCCATTATCCAGTGTTCCCTTGTTCGTGGAACACAATAGTCCACCTCGACGAGACCGTATTTGCTGGCGCACGCACAAAATCCACCCCTACTGGGACATCGCTTCTTTTTAAAAGAAACCTCTCGCCCTCCCTTGCTCTCCGCGCGAGACACTCTTCATTCCTGCTTCACATGCCCGTCGCGCTTCAACATCAGACACGATGAGCAGGCATCAGGAATTTGCGACCATGCCACGACATGGTCGCTTTGGCGCGCAAAGAACTCCGGAACCATGTTTAGACGGTCAAGGCCAGCCGCCGGTCACACCACGACCGCGCTTTAAGCTGAAGCGACGACACGTCTCTGAGTATCTTGCTGCGCCCACACAACAGTTTTTGGCCTCTGTTGCCGCTGCCGATGTACCGATACCGAGCATTGAGGAACCAGCGATTGCAGACTTCGACTCGGATTCGCTGCCACCTTGGAGCGACCTTGAGCGCATGGAAAACGATCACGAAAATAGTGGACTTCAAAATCCATTTGGCCGCAAAAGACTAGCCACCCCGCCGCGGACGCCTGCACCCGAAGACCCTCCGTCCCTCACGCCTTCGAGATACCCAAACTGGAACATAGACTGGATGAGCGACTGCGAATCGAGTCCAGAGCCAGAATCTCGCCCCTCGACGTCGCAATCGAAACGCACGAGCAGTTCTTCATTTAGTCAATTGTCCTTCTGCTTCTCAGACGAAGATGTACATTTCAGCCCAGAGATAACAGCGCCCGAAAAGAACTTTGACTTCAACTTGATCGAGACACAACATGACGGGCCCCAACCACAAAGCGGCATGAGCAGGATATCAAGAAAGGCCCCTTGGACCAAAGCGATGTGCGCGCATTTGTGGGCGACATACAACATGTATTTGTCGGATCCTCGTGTCACACCATTCCAAATCGGAAAGAGCGGCCTTCCACCAGAGGGGGTGTGTAAAAGGGTCGCGCGGGAGGCCGCACGGAGTTGGAAGGGTGCGAGAGCTGTTGCGAGGTCCACGAGTGCGTCCGATGCGAAAAGTGGTAGCTCTACTCCCACTGCGGAATCGTCTGGAGCTTTCATGCAGTGGCCTCATACCGGTGCGGCTACCAGAGCACAACTTAGGGTCCTATGCAAGCAAAAAGCCCGAGGTCCTGACGCAGGCAAACTCCGATTCGCATACTTTTCCCGAAGCCCGACCCCGTTCACAAACACCACGGCCCGATGGGTCCGCCGGTCCACCCCGGGCGCAACGGCTCCACCTTTCGAGACCCACGACATGTCCACATCTCTGGCGATCAGTACTTCTGAGGCAATGAACCCTGAGGGTCCCTTGGCACGCTTGACCAACTATGCACCAGAATCACCAGCTCCTCCCACTCCCACAATCCTTGACTACCATTCTAAATCGAGTATGGTTACTGAGCCCTCACATGATGAACGTCGACGACTCGGTTCTCCGATCAATGCGAAGAGTTATGGGCCCAGCGCATCAGCCTCTTTGACAGACGCCTTTGGCCTCCCAGCTGGTGCGGGTGAGCGACAAATCCATACTGTTGGACCTCGGCGGAGGCTCCAGTCCCCTGTCCGACTCAGCCGGTCATCAACCCATAAAAGAAAGACCGGCTCGGCACATGAGGCTCGCAAGCGACCCAGTTTGTCTACCGATATCTGGCTTGACCCCATATCAGCTAGAAGCAGCGAGCACAATGCCGCCCACAAGAAGAGCTTCAGTTTGGATTATAGAGAGGACGATTTCTTTGCCTCTCGATCTCAAACGCAACTTTTCGTCGACACAAATCAAGGATCCAGCCCACGACAACCTGCCGCCGCCCCCATGGCTTTACCACAACGCCTGGGGTCGCCGTTTTCGGGCTCTGCCTCCAGCTTCAGTGTTCCAAATCGATTTAGTCAGCCCGTCGACTTCGAATCCTCGGTATTCGGAAGGCGTTTTTCGACCTTACACCCGGCGCTTAGCTCCCGCCCCAACGAGCCTGCAAGCATCAATCTCGCTTCGAAGCTTGCTTACATTGACTCTCGGTTGAAAGACTTCAATAATCCCAATGGTTGTCGATGACCAGACTTGCAGATAATGCACCACGTGGGATTTGGTTGCATTGTTAAATTATCGCTTCAAACGCTCGTTTTTGTTCGTTTTACTTTCTTTTGTTTCTCACGACGTGATCAGACCGCCCACGCCACGAAACGATAGCGGGCAATGCATCTACAAATTCAAATCGACAGGCGAACAGGAGTTTGCATACCCACTGGAAATACTCGCGATGCGAAGGGGAATGAATATCGCATGCAGCGGCCTCTCTGTCAAATGCCGGCGTTTTGTGTCTCCATCACGACCATGGAGGCTGGTTGCAATTCAGAATAGGTGGATTATTCAGTACAATTGGTTCATTCAAGCCAGTACAGCTTGACAGGCATCAGCACTTGGAACTTGGGGTTCATCAACGCATGCCCGACCACCTTACCTTGGACAGGGACAACAATACGTCAATGAGACTACACGAAGTCAGGATGTTTGGCGCATGCACTATGCCTATTGACACATTCGTTTGGATTCCATTTCGAATGTGCCCGACTTTTTTGTTATGACGATATCACAATTACTGAGATGAGATCTGCATGAAAGCGAACTTAGCGGTTGGGAAATGACTTTGATTGATAGAAGGTGGCCAAGGAGTTTGGAAACGGAGAGGCGTGGAAAAAAAAAAGACCTTGGAAATTCTCTCTTGGACAACCGTATATATGGCGCATTGAGACCACAGGTTCAACAGCATATACGGAACAGCTCTAGGATGGACAGGGTCACTTTGTTCATGATGACGGATATGAACAGACTCACTTGTGTAGTGAGCAGATATGACTATGAAGATTTACCTCAACAAAGTTGCATGTGTAATCCAGCCGACTGTGTGTCACTCAAGTGATATCATGCCTGATAGTTGCAATATAAGCCATAGAACAATGAGTCGAAGTATTCACGCGCCCTTCTGGTGAGTACGTCTCTCTCTCTCTCTTTTCTGGCTGTGTGCTATAACAGCCGAGACTCGTTCGGCCCGTGTTAGTGCCCAGTCATTCTCTGATCATGTTTGAATCAATTCACCCTATAGCCGTCACAACTCCCAACTTTTCTTCCCTATCACATTCTCTCCCGCTGACTCTCAGTGAGAGTAACGGCATTGCAGATTGCTTGAGGACCCGCAGTTTTGTTGAATTGTGCTTATACATACCCAGAACGGAAAGTATCGAGAACATGAAAGACACTGTATTATCAACCAACCATCTTCTTCATTCCTCGTCTTCCATGTTTGCCCGGGGTCAATTGGATGAGATTGGAACTAATTGACTTTCCTCGAATAAGTCACATACGCCTTACAAGGGTCTGCTGTGGGGGGACCCCACAAAATGGGATCCCCCCGAGAACAGGGATGCGCGTCTCGGGCAGTAGCCGTCGCCAACGTCGAATTTCCCAAGCTTTTTGTAATGCTGCTTCTCCTCTCCGCACCCCGGGCTTTTGTATACGTCCGTCCTGCCCCCTCCACTCCTTTCAAATCACTTCCTTCCACCACTCGCATGACCCTCACACGCTCGGAACCATAAATGACGACAATATGATACCAATCCGAATGGGCAGGATACGGCTGAGACCGCCCTTCCTTGCCCTCCTTGCGCTGTGTGCTCTGCTGCTATGCGCCGGTCCTGTCGAGGCGTCTGTGGGGGACAGATTGCCCGAGTTTAAGGAATGCGTTGAGGTTCGCCAAACACTTGATGATATTCTTTCATTATGGTGTGTAGATAATCGTCGCTGATTCACTTTACGACCAGGTGTGCAAGCAAGAAAACTGCAGCCCGGGCAAGCCGCAAACTCCAATTCGTGAGCAACAACTCCTCTCCCCCCCTTCCGGCCTTCTTCCTACTCCTCAGCACAAAGTACTCAACAGACAGCTGACAACATCATTTATTTCACACACACAACAGCTTTTTACCACCGCTTACTCCTCTGGGACTGTCCCTCCGAATGCGACCACACCTGCCAAAGCATCATCACCTCCGCCCGCCTCGCCGCCCACCAGCCCGTTGTCCAGTTCCACGGCAAATGGCCCTTTACACGCATCCTCGGCATGCAGGAGCCCGTCTCGGTCCTCTTCTCGGCCGCCAACCTCTGGGCGCACCTCGACGGCCTGCGCAAAGTCCGCGCGTCCATCCCGGCCTCGTACACCCTGCGGCCCTTTTACATTGCGCTCGCCTACGTGGGCGTCGCGAGCTGGGCGGCCAGCTGCGTGTTCCACACACGCGACTTCCCCCTGACCGAAGAGCTTGATTACCTCGGCGCGGGTCTCAATGTGCTGTATGGTTTATACTATACCACCGTGCACCAGTTCCGGCTGGATCGCCCTACGCCACGGCGGCGGTCTGTGTTGCGCGCGTGGACGCTGTTGTGTAGTGTCATGTACCTTGCGCATGTGGCCTACTTGAAGCTGTGGCGATGGGACTACACATATAACATGGCGGCCAATGTTGTTTGCGGACTTGTTACCAACTTGATGTGGAGTTATTACAGTTGGCGCAAGTATGCCCAGTCCAAGCGGACGTGGGCCACATGGCCTGGTATTGCGGTCGCATGGATCATACTAGCTATGAGCTTGGAGTTGTTTGATTTCGCGCCTGTCCTGGGCGGGAGTGTGGATGCTCATTCGCTGTGGCACTTGGGGACCGTAGGTCCCACAATACTGCTATACAAGTGAGTTCTTCTTGGTGGTCGCTGATTTTTTGTTTTTACTTCTCCTTCTGTTTCGTGCTGTGGGGCGTTGGGATAATGCTAACAATGTAACCAGTTTCTTAGTCAAAGATTCGCAGGATGACATGGCTGGTAGCTTTGAACGTTTCAAGGCATAGTTGAGATGACAACTCAGAGCAAATCGACTACTTAAGAAAATGTTTCTAGTAATTGTGAGCCGCGGCGATTGGCTTGGACCACATACCAAGTGACAGGAAAGGGACTGGACTAAAGACACCGCTTCACGCTGTCATGGAAGCATCAAAAACATCAAAATACCATCCATCAACCTTCCAATGACCCAGACCCATATCACCTTGTTTATGTGCATTGAAAGTGCTTGGACTGTCTTTGTGTCACTTGGATGTTCAATAACCTTTGTGACTTTTGCTTGCTGGCTCCTAACTCATAGTGTTCTCAGGCATTCACCGTCTGGTGCCAGGTTCCCCATAAGCCACATAATGCTCAAGTAACGCCTCGGTTCTCAGCATCTTGCGTCGAATTCAATACCAGCGCCAGTTTCCATAAATTACTGATACCCTCGTCAGGAGGCAAGCTACTCGCTCGTTGTAGACCATGATTCTTCTCTCTTTGGCAAATCATCCGACCTTCCAGGGTAGCGACAAGCTTCCCATCTCTTGTATCAATTTGGTCAAGTCTTTCACCGCGTATCACCCATTCTCGACACTTTGGGTCCGTTTTCAACCAACTTAACCCTCAGCCGGTCCAGCACCGCCTGCCGCTTCTGCATCTTCTCACGAATAGCATCCTTCTCCTCCAGTGTGTACCCACTGACCTTCTTCCTGGGCGATGGTTCACCTCGACTCACACTACCGTTTAATGACCGACGCGGGCTCGGGGAGTGGCCTGTACCACTGCCCGTGCGAGTGAGCGAGAGTCTTTTGTTAGAAGGCGGTGTCCGGAATGTCTCGGGCGTGCCCTCTCGACAGGCCGAGGGCGCGAGGCTGCCCGTCACGCGGAGCTTGCGCATTTGCGATTCGAGGATATCAATCTCGCCACTGCGCTTCTCCGCGGCTGAGGTCATCTTTGCAATGGTGCGTATGATAGCATCGACTGTAGGCTGGGCCGAGGGCTTCCCAGAGGCTGATGCGAGCTTTGTTTTGAGCATTGTCAGCGCGCTCTCGGCGTCGGCCATGAGTTTGGACACGCGCGCATAACCTTGACGGAGGGCGTTCTGCTGCGCAGCCTGCTCCGTACTCAAGGGCGTTTGACGCACAGCATCGCCCTGGTCAGGGTCGAGCACGGTATCAAGAATGCGCTTCAGATCATGTTTCTTTGCACGGAGCTTGGGCAATTCTCGCACGAGGTCCTGGCATGTATCCCAAGTGTCTTGGACATCCTGGACACGGGCATCTGCTAGCTCCGGCGCAAGCTCGTCGTCGAGAATGTGATTTAGATCTTCCGCCTCGCACAAGACCCAGTCGTCAGAGTTGTCGAGGTCCTCCTTGGTCTTGAACTCATTCGACTGCCGCTGCTCGTGGCCTGTGATGAAACTGGCTAGAACGCGAGCGTTCATACCCAGAGTCACCAGCATACCATTCATATCGCGGTACAGGGCCTCTACTTGAGCAGCGACCGTTGACGCGTGAGAATCTGCGGTAGTGGTATTAAAAGCAGTGAACTCCCCAATTTCAAGAGCGGGCTCAACAGGGCTCTCAAGTAGTGCCTGAACCCGCTCGTACTCCTCGTCTTCTAGACTCTGCTCTTCTTTCTCCGCTTGTTTCTTCTGTGCCTCCCTCTGGAGAGCAACATTGGGGTCCTCTTTTGCTGGAACACGGCTGCTGACGCTTTTACTGTAACCCGAGCTCCGGGGTCGAGGTGGACCACTAGGGGCGCTCACCGAGCGAGAGCCCTCACCTGGGAGCATCCTCGGTGGCAGTGCAGTCCGGATAGGACTTGGCGAACGAGGGCTGGTGAGAGCTGGCTTGGGAAGAATCGGTGCCTGTCCACCAAAGACAGAGGATCTAGAAGGTTGTGCAACATCTGGGCGTGGCACCAAGGAAAATGTGCTACCTCCAAACCCTCCAAAGGAGCTGTGAGGCGTTTGACCTGGAGTATGGCTTGCACCAACTGAGCTCGGACTCAGGTCTTTCGCAACATCCACGCCACTTCCCTCACTTTCAACTTCTGGCTCTTCTTCATCCGACCCACCTTCCTCAACCTCTTCCCCACCGTCATCCTCTTCCTCGTCCTCATCGTCTCCGTCATCATCGCTATCCGGTGCCTCAGACAAATCGTCGCCGGAGCTTTCGGGGACCGAAGGAGCTGCAGGTGGATTGAAAAGTGATGATTTCGTGTCGGCCTTTGGCTTGGTGAAGTCTGGAGGCAGAGGGGCCTCCTCCGGAACTGGTGAATCTTCTTTAGGGAGCGAAGGTGGCACAACCTCGCCTTCAGACTTTTTACTCTTTGGAGCAACAAAATCGGGCGGTAAAGGAGCATCTTCGACCGGTTCGCTGGGTTTCTTGAGGTCTTCTGTAGTTTTAGCGGAAGCTATAGAAGACGAAGAAGATTCTCCGAATGGGTAAGCGGCCTTACTCGTTGCGTCCGGTGGCAATGGAGGATCCGCCGGAGCATCTGCAGCAGCAGGCTTGAATGGATTAGGCTTGTCACTGCTGCCACCAAACAGTGATCCAAAAGGACTTGCACTAGACTTCGCCTTGTTGTCGACAGAAGCAAACGGATTAGCTTTTGGTGACTGAGACCGACCGGTCGTAACGGCAGTGGCCGCTTTGTCGAATGGGTTAAACTTGGGTGGAGCAGGGGTGGAGGTAGGGGTCGTGGATCCTTGAGGCGGGTCGAAGATGGATTTTGGCTTCTCCTGCTCGACGGGCGTCTCCGCACCCATGTTTTCATCCTTGGACTCAGTTGATTCGGCTGGTTTGGACGCGGCATCGTCTAAAGACAAACCGAACCCTCCAAGACTAAGGCCGCCCTTGCCACTTGGCTTCTCGTTATCGTTGGCAGTAATTGGATCCTGTTTGAAGGTTGTTCCGAGAACGAAAGGTGAGCTACCGAATGTTGAGTCTTTCTTAGCCGCGCCGCCAAACACAGAGCCGGTGTTCGAAGCATTTGGTTGTGAGCCGAACGCCCCAGACCCAGAAGGTGTTCCAAAAGCACTTGCACCGCCACCGCCAAAGGCACTCTGTCCAGCTGTTGCTCCACCGAAAGGACTGGGCGAGGCTGGCTTCGAAAAGACGCTACCGCCACTCTGGTTGCCGGCCAAGCCAGCGAAGCCGCTCTGTCCCGCGAGTCCTGCAAACCCACCTC
The DNA here is from genome assembly GCA_027946515.1 of Gnomoniopsis smithogilvyi. Taxonomy (NCBI): domain Eukaryota; kingdom Fungi; phylum Ascomycota; class Sordariomycetes; order Diaporthales; family Gnomoniaceae; genus Gnomoniopsis; species Gnomoniopsis smithogilvyi. Next base: position 5,870,488 of record JAPEVB010000002.1, read on the forward strand.
CTGTCGTCGATCCAGCAGTTGCTGCGCCGCTGCCGAATACCTTGCCACCCGTGGAACTTCCAGCCACAGGGGCGGCGGAGCTAGAGAATCCGTGGGAGCCAAATGCGGGTGCTGCACCGGCCGAGCCTGTGGCCCAAGGAGAAGCCTTGTTTCCAAGACCACCAGATTGACCAAATGCCGGAGCAGGAGGCTTGGCTCCTCCGAGAGCTGAAGGGGCTCCGAAGGCTGGTGCACCGAAAGCCGATCCTGTTGCTGCCGTGAAGCTCCCTCCAAAGGGATTTGACTGGGCCGGCGCGGGTTTGTTGAAGGCTGAAGAGCCGAATGGAGAGGCTTTAGGCTGTGAACCGAAAGCTGGAGTTGGCAAAGAAGACTTGGGAAGCGCAGAGGGAGTAGATTGTGCCGCTGGTTCAGCCTGGAGCACAGCCATCCCCGGGTATGTCTTGCCTTCACGAACGGCATCATAGTAAATCATCCACCATGCGCCAAGAACTCCGTTGTTGTTCAGAGCCCAAGCACCAGGCAGTGGTCCTGGCGAAAATTCAATCTCCTCATCAGCAGGGTCTGGCTTGTATACCTTGTCCTTACTGGACAGATCAAGAGCAACACCAATGGGTGTGGTATCATTAAACTCTTCGTCGGTCGGCAGCTGCGCTCTCCGAGAATCATCGCTGAATTCTGTCGTAGTGAAGACATTGGTGACCTGTTCTGCGGGTATTTTTGGGTCGCTGCTCAGTGAAGCTTTAGCTTTCGTGAGTAATCCAAGACCGTCTGACACAGAGGATGACACGATTAAGAGCTCCTGGATCGCTGGCGGATAATCACGAAGCCGAAGAATTGTGTGATGAGGCGCCGACTCGTTGCCGAAAGGCTGAACAGGATCCACAAGTCTTCGCGTTTCGAATGACGGCGTCTTCCCCGCGGGAGCGCTTCTAGTGATGGCGAAATATTCGGAATGTGAAGGATCTCCAGCATCATTGTATATAGCGAGGAACAAATGGTTCTCCAGCCACGAGACAGAAGCCACGGGGAAGTCTCCGACGAGAGATTCTGGCTTGGGTATCACGGCCTTTTCTGTGCCGTCTGGTGTCATTTGGATGATAGTTCCGTCCGCCAGACCTGCGACAAGTTGCTTGCCCTTGGTACTCCAGCCAACAGAGGTCACTCCACTTCGGAGAACGGGGCCGTTGCTGCCGGCTGCCAGGCTTTCCTCTTTGAAATTGGCCATGAGTAGATTGCCATTGGTGGTAACGACTGCGCAAAATTCTGCTAGCTCAGGCATAGGATTTGGCACCAACGTCTTGACAATCTCACCACTAGTGCCAATCTCAAAGACAGACTGCGCACTTCCTTGTAAGATAGTCTGCGTCTCATAGACCGCTAGACCACCACCCTGCTCGGCAGACATGATCAAGTATTTTTCGTCGGGGGTGAATGCCAGGTGCGAGATTCGCATGGGCATAGGTATCTTGACATGGCCCTCGAAGGCCCGGATCTCAGACTCGCCATCTTTGGGGGCTTCAAACGCCTTTCGTACGGCGTCTGTCGGCGAAACATAGATAGTATCGGGACCAGCTGCGGCAACAATAGCCTTGCGCGATGCGATGGCGAGGAGCGAGGCTGTCGGGGCGGGTGGTGGGGACCATTTGGGCGTTAGTTGGACCTTCGCGTCCTTTGCGACGGGCAGAAATCCGAGACGCTGTAGATGATGTATCAGCAATGGTAATATGATACGCTGAAGCTAATGATGCAATTACCTCGGTCTGGATGAGTTCGAGATCTGGGCCATCCATCTTGCCGTTGATTGCCAGTTGCCTTTTGACCGGCGCGACGGGACCAGAAAACGATTCTCGCGTCAGGCCCTGATCATCGACAGACCGTCGAGAGTAGCTAACAAAAAGTATTTGAACACCAAATGAGAGGGCAAGGACAGAAGACGCAATGCAAGGGTTTCTGTCAGCGAATAAAGTATTGTCAAGGGAATTGCAAGGTCGCTTGGAAAAGAGAGGGGGTTTGAAGTCGAGGTCAAAGAAAGTATTCTTCTGGTTGAACTTCTAGCATCGCGGTTGGAGGTCAACCTTAGACCCCTGCTCATCTAGCAGCAGGGATCACCACAGTAATAGCTCCGATTTGCCTGGGGAATGAGCGAGGCAGCTTCCCACTGTCCAGCCTCGTCATGCTTGCCTGCCTGAGCTTCCCAACTTCATCTCAAACGACCAACCTGCCCGCCTCATCCATCCCACTCAACGCGCCGACTCTTCCCAAACTGTCACCATCTCCGCGTCCAGCCTAGTTTGACATCCTCCCATACCGAAGCCGATATCATCATTCTCTTCAATCATAGTCAGAATGCCGGGCTTCGACTTCTCAAACTACAATCGCAACGCAGCGCTGCATGCGCGTGGCGTCCCTCTTCCCAAGGCCACCAGCACAGGAACCACTATTGTGGGATGCATATTTGATGGAGGTGTGGTGGTATGTACAACCTGTGCTCTGACTATGCTTTCATGCTCTGCCTCAAACTTATTTGAGCTGTCATTGCGTCTCTCCTCCGATAAAGCAGATGGAGACCATCAAGCTAACGCTGTCTCAACTATCACAAGATCGCAGCCGACACCCGTGCCACTTCGGGTCCTATCGTCGCCGACAAGAACTGCGAGAAGCTGCATTACATTGCCCCTCAAATTTGGTGCGCTGGCGCCGGTACCGCTGCCGATACCGAGTTCACGACCGCACTGATCTCATCCAACCTCGAGCTTCACTCTCTATCCACAGGCCGCAAGCCGCGCGTCGTCACCTGCATGACCATGCTGAAGCAACACCTATTCAGATACCAAGGCCATATTGGTGCGTACTTGGTGGTGGCTGGCGTCGACCCCACAGGCACCCATCTGTTCACCGTGCACGCCCACGGCAGCACTGACAAGCTACCATATGTGACTATGGGCTCTGGGTCACTGGCTGCCATGAGTGTGTTTGAGTCCAGTTGGAAGTCGAGCCTGACGAAGGAGGAGGCGATGGAGCTGTGTAGCCAGGCCATTCAGGCCGGTATCTTCAACGATCTGGGCTCAGGAAGCAATGTCGATGTGGCGGTCATTACGGCAGACAAGACTACGCTGCACAGGGGCTACGTCAAGCCCAATGAGAGGAGCCAGAAGCTCAAGAGCTACAAGTTCCCTAAGGGTACGACGGCGGTGCTAAACGAGAAGATCATCACCAAAGATGCTATCTCGAAGTTTGTGAGCGTGCACGAGCTACCGGCCGAGGGTGACAAGATGGAGGTTGACACATAGATGGTGTCGCTGTTTGACAAGAGGGGGAAAAGGCAGACAATATGGCCGTGAGAAGGTCAAGAGGGGATTGGAGACAGGAGTTCTTCCACAGCCCCTTGTACAACACGCTTGACGACGAAATAGAGCATTGCGATTTGACGATCATCCCAAAAAGGAGCAAGTGTCCTCAAGATTAAAAAGTGCATGTTTCGGAGGTAACATCATGGGGTTTGTCTCTGGCGTACCTCATTCGTTGAAAGCCTTGAGTGCAAAGGATGTCCATAATCGAAACCTACCGTCACGCATCCCCGCAAAAAGATATCTGTGTTTTGGGAAGGACGGGCGTCAGGATTAATTGAACCAGTCGTCATCGCCCTTGTTTAGGACTGTTCCCTCATGCCCACATGCAGAGCGCAGAGACCAAAGCTGGACACTAGCCGAATTGCCAGATGAGCGTTGGCGGACTTTCACGGACTCCTGCAAATGTAAGAATGTGTGACCAAATTGCCCGTAAAGTAAGACCGATACAACGTGCAAAGGCAATGTTTCCTCGTAGTCTTTCATCCTTGACTGTTGGAGTCGCGAGACCAAGTCAACGCGCTGTAATAGCGTGATCTAATGGGGGACCATGCTGAATTGCAACCTGTGAGAGAGAGCTGGGAGCATTGCAAAAGAGACGGAGGAATGAGGGGAAAAAAATCTAGCCTGAGCTCCTTGAAATTTTGCTCATGTAATGCACAACACAATGACCATTATGGCAAGCAGATGTGTGTTTTTCCAATGACGATGATTAGGCTTACTACATTAAGCCGAGCTCGAGCAGACTGTATAACGGCCGATGAGCGTCAATCATCCCTACGAAATTCTTTTCAGTGGATTAATAAATGATCAATCTTGAGTACGAGGTATCTGAGGCTATGTGGACCGGCTTTATAAACCATCAGACTCAGCAATAGGGCATAGAATTAATCATGGACTAAACCCTGTGCCTTCGCTACTGCAGGCCCTTGAGTGTGCACTCTTCGCGTGCTTGGGCTCTTGACAAAATACATAAGAAACAATCCACAGCAGTATTGTCACGTATCTCGAAGACCAACATCAAATAGTAGACTGTCTGCTTCCATCTCTCCTGTGATACAATGATACGAGTATATGAACTTGATCCCCTCAAGAACGCCTTTTCCCAATGAACACCTCATACACCTCCAACCCCAGAAAAGTATATGTAAACGCCGGTGACGATGACGCCTCCTTTCTCCACCCACGCAAAATGAAACCTTAGCCACCTGCATAAAGACAGGCGCCAGAATCATACCGTCGGTGCAGGTGAGTCAGTATGACCAACCCCATCGGGGTAAATTCACTGTATTGCGGAAACTCCGTCGCATCGTGCGTTAATTTACTGCGCATGCTGGGTATATTGCTCTTGGTCTTGACAATAGGTGTCCCCCCACAGTTTCTGAAATAAGTGACTCTTAAAGAGCCTGCATTGGTAGTTCGCAAGCCAATGCTACCATCCACGAAAATACACAGAGCCTCGCTGCTATTTCCAAGGACTTGATTCATGTTAGCGACCAATTCTTCAATGCATCGGTTGCATATTAAGCCGTTTGCCGCGTTTCTTCGCTTTGCTGTTGACGATTTCCCACGTCTTTTCGAAGACCAGCAAGCTCAAGCTCCAAGAAGCCTATTTTTGTTTCCCGCTGGGCTAATGTAGTTTCCACAGACGCAAGTCGTGCTTCGCGTTCATTCGAGACATTCTCGACCGTCGCAAGTCGATCATTGAGGTGCTTAACACTCTGCTCGAGCTGCTGAATATACGCCCAGACGCCCTGATCGCCCTGCGCAAACAAATTGGCGGACGAGTCACCACTGCCCGCGTGATTATTGGGCCCACTTGCAGCTCGTGAGTGCGCCGAGGGGTTGGCTGCCAAACCTGGAGCACCGTGACCTTGGACTTGATCAGTTTCTTGCTTCGCACGGATAGGATGACGTGTGAGAGGGTGGGTGGTACCGTGTGGAGGGGGAAGCGGTGGGAGAGGATGTAAATCTCGATCAGAAGGACGTCGAGTATACTGCGGCGGCTGCTGGTACGACGTAGCCAAGGTGGGGGAGCGTTGTCGCGCCTGGTCATGGACCACAGGGCTCAGCGGCTTGGGACTTTCGGTAATGCCTTGAAGATGCAACAGTGAGCTTCTGTTGTTGTTGCTGAGAGACAAAGACGAATCGTATGAATTGAGATGAGAACTGTGAGAGGGGTTGGAAGGGTGCCCACCGGCAATATTGTTGGCCAGACTCGATGAGGCAGCAACATTGTTGCTGCGGTCGACGTTGGGCGGATAAAGCACGGCCGGCGCGCCTGGCCGTGAAGCAGGCGGATAGCTTCGAGAATTTGGCGTCAAAACGTCCGAAGAACTGGCAACGTGATGTGCCTTGATCGCCGGCAGACTTAATCTACGGCGGTCCTCTTCTGTCAAGTCCACATCTCCGTTTCCCTCATACACAACACCGCCCATGGCGGAGTCGTCACCTTCATTCCGAGATGGTCCGTCATATTCGCCTCCATCATCGTAGCTACCCATAGAGGCCCGACGACCAGCGCAACCACCTGCACCTTTGTTGTGACGAGCCAGCGCATCTCCTCGGGCAAATTTACGACCACATTTAGGACATTCATGATTCTTCTCGCCTGTATGTAATTTTCCGTGGCGCTTCAGGTCGTGAAGTCGCCTGAATCTCAATTTACACTCCTGACACAAATATGGTTTCTCTTGGCTGTGAGTAAGAAGGTGACTCTTCAGATTGTGGTGCCGTGTGAATTCGGTGTCGCAGTATGGACACTTATGCTTCTTGGACGAACTGGGTGTATGTTCGCCATTGCGTGGAAGGCTTGAGGGTCGAGGGGGAGGTGCTGGAGCTGGAGTGCCACTCCCTGGGGCTAGTATACCAGGATATGAGAAAGAGGTCGCCGCTTTGTCCTCCATGTGTGCATCTGGTTGAGACGTGTAACTCTGGCGATCATCCCGTTGATCGACATCCATGGGTCCAGGGCTATTCATTACGGCCTGAAGGTCGGCAGCACCGGCGGTGCTCGACGCACTTGGTGGAGGACTGATGTCTGCCCTCGCATCGGACACATTCGGTCGTGGCACGGTGACTGGGCCGAGAGCTTTGGTAGCCTCGGCGGCGAGCGCGCCGATCTCGTCCATATTTGAGGGTGCGTCCTGAGGACGGCTGACCGCTAAAGTGTTGGCCGACATGAGGGTACTCAGAGCCTTGTGTGTGGGATTCTCGCTGACACCTGGCGGATTCCGCCTCTCCTCCTCTTCCCTACGGCGTCGCTCTTCTCGTAGCGCGGCGACGCCAGTGAGCTGAAGTGGAGGCGACAGTTGCGCTGCTAAGCTGAGACGGGCAACCTTGGTGGGAGAGTAGTCGCGGTTGGAATGGTTGGAAGTGATCGAGGTTGGGGAGATCGGACTGTCCTCGCGCGGCCTCTTGTTGGAGGGTGACGGTAATTTTTCGACAGAGATCTGTTGGGGAGAGGCAGATCGGGGTAAGACTGAGACTGTGGAGGCGGCAGGAGGCGGAGCGGTGGTTGAGGCCGGGAGGGGAGACGCGATGGCGACGGGCAGGTCGTCTGGTGCCATCAAGGAGAGAGAGGGTCGGTGATGCGGTGTGCGGGGGTATTCTGTAATGGGTGTCTGTCGTCAAGAATCAATTCCAACAGGAATCATTCAATAGTCCTCGGCGTCGTCGATGCGCGCATCCAAAAGGAAAAGGCTACGACGCCTCGCGCATTCTCTGGAGGGCGCCGATAGCAATTGCGACGAGACGGATGGGATGGGAAGTGACGAAATGTCGAGGCTGTGTTTGATGTGGCGCGGTGCTGGGGAAGGAGAGAATGGATCGTGGCGCGAGCTCTCGGACGGGCTGGTGTTGTCGCTTTTCCTTTTCTTGCCGGGGGCCAAAAGTCCATGCGGGCCCCGTTAGGTTAGGCACTTTTCCAAACGGAGCATCTAAGCCCTAAAAGGATGATGTACTGTGGAGTTCAGCGGCAATTGCTTAATTCATTAGCAATTGAAGGTCTGTTTGCATTGATTGTACTGCGGTTTGGACTGTGTCGTTCGTTTGTTGGAGAGAGTGCAGGTGAGTCTGAAATAGAGAGTCTTGGGGAGTTTTCAGCTTTAAGGTTCAAGTTTTGGGGCTGGAAGAAGTAGCAGACCCTGCTAATCAATAGCACGAAACAGGGCACTCAAGGTCGCTCTCAGCGCCCTTCAACAGAATCTCAGATGAGTTTGATCGGGACCTGGAACCCATGAAGTGACAGCGGCAATGGACATAATGCAGGTAGTCGACGACAGCGAGTCACTTTTAAGATCTCAAATGTTCCGGTTCGTAAAGGCCGGGGGGAGGGGGGGAGAGGCGAAGTCCTGGCCTGTTACCCTGTAGACGTGCAGGGGTATGGGTTAGGCTACCTAGGTACTATCCAACCAGGGCTGTCAGGCCTACCTAGTGCAAGTACTACCTACGCAATGGTTTTTACTCATTTTTTTGAGGCGCTGCTTTCTGTCTCCAAGCTGTTTCCTGGGGCTTGGGCCGTGTAAGATGGCGCAGAAACCTCCAAGGTTGTTCCACAGGTACTATGATGTGTGTGTAAGGCACTGCTTGCCATGATAATGGAACTAATTTACAATACAGTGCCTCCCATATAGTGTGCATACATACAATACCTCGTCGTCTTATCGATAGATACCCATATTTCCCTTTACTCATACAATTTTCGAAGGCTGGCGCACTGTACATTTTCTTTACAAGGGCGTCATCGTTTTTGGACTGGCGCTCAAAATGTGCCGCCAGTGAGGCTTGACCCAGAACACCCGCCACTGTAACCTCGCCGCTGAGAAGGGAAGTGAGGGGTTCGCGCCACTGCCCACTAATGCGCAACAGGCAAGCCACTTGCACCTTTTGGGACGAGTTTTCGATGAAGACACCCAGTTGACCGATCCAACCTCAGCGCGCGAATGGAAGTACCTTTATTACGGTCTGTCATTTCTGGTAGCGGGATGTCCATGTATCCACCACATCGCGATCCAGTTCCGGCTTCGTGAATGGCTCGCGGAGGCGGTCATCATCAAAATCAAGAGTCAGCAAAAATCAGCTTGCGCCACACAATTTTTCGGCACCTCGCTGCGCACCTCACCGCGCCGCTGAAGTCAGACCGTCAGCTCTCACTCGTACAAGCTTTTGCACCACAACTTCACTGTATATTAACCGTCGATTCGTAATCTCGCCCCCAGCCTTACCAGTACCACGGCTCCAACCAGAGCCGGTCTCCGCCAACTCCAGCTCTAGTGCTTCAGGGTTTCGCTGTTGTGAGAAGGATATCCTGACTTGAGTAGAAGCAATGCCGAGGGTCTTTGCCTGTCTACCGCATCTGTCACTGGGAGACATTGCAGGGATTTGGTGAGTGAGTGCTACGACCCTCCTTGCTCTCCCCCTGAGCCTGGTACTGGAAGACACGATAGTGGTTGTGGCTGAAGAGACTGTCTGTGCGAGTCTGTCATACCACCCAAGATTGGCTGCCACTGATTTATTACTCAGCTGTCAATTTTGTCTCCAATCCGAAAAGAGCAGAGTACCTTCGTGTCTGTGCTGCATCAGGGAATACCCGTAGCGGCAGTAACTCTCCCGAAATGCCGCTGACTGTAAGTCCTGGAATAACATAGTACCATAACAATAGGATAGTAATAGCTGACTGTTTGGATTGATAAGATCTGACCGACAAACTTTGTAAGAGCCGCGCACGCAATAGCACCAGAAACTGGGACTGATCGTACCACAAGCGACCATCCCGCATATTTGGACGGACTGGATGGAGACTAATGGACTAGACCCGCGACAAAGCAACTGAGTGGCTAGTCATGAACCTGCGTCTTCTCTCACCAATCTGGCAGTCATAGCGGTCCGGAGGTGTCACCACGCGCGTGGTCAGCCTAGTAATCCTTTTACCACCATGTTGAAGCTGGGCCCACCGAGGCAGATTTTGGAAATCTCGGGGAGTTTACGTTTCCCGTGTCTGACATTGTCCAGCTAGGTGCGTTTGATCTGGGAACCCGGGTCAGGACGAATCTCAAGCAATTCATTAATTAGGTACCACACGAGTCTTGACTCTCCTCCGACAATGGTATACGCCGTAGGATAAGTTTTGGCTCCGGGTCTCAAGCCTTCTTATACCAGTTACCCTGGCCCACAAGAGTGACAAAGACCGATGGGGCCAAGACTTTCATCACTCTTCCTCGTCATCGTGGCGCAGTCGAGCGAAATCGCATGATGACTATGCATTGGTTTTCTATTATCATATTTACAACGGACTGCACTAAATGTCCTCCACTATAGATAACACTTGAATTTCATCAACAAGTATGTACAATTCCTAACAGTCAACTTTCAATCGACTCCATTTACAGCGAGCCAATGGTGGCCAAGCTAGACAGTGCCTCGCCGGAAGACGAGAACATGGTGTTGTCCGCACAGGAAGAACCCAGCGCAGCGTTGTCGATCCACGCAGGCTCCCAGTAGAAGAGACCAACACCGTTGTCGACAGCCTCAACAATGTCGGCGACATCTTGCAACCAAGTGGTCTGACCCGCAGCAGAGAAAGGAATGCTGCTGGCGTCACTGGGGAAGCTGTACTCAGGGTCAGGGCAAGAAGTGGGCCAGTTGGTCTCAGCGACAATGATGTCCTTGCCCCACTGGCTGGCCATGTTGGTCAAGCTGGTCTTGAGAGCAGACAAAGTGGCGTCGGCCGAGTAGAAGGGGTAATACGAGACACCCATGGCGTCAAAATCGGTCTCGAGGAAGGTGCCGACGGCCAACAGGCCCTCGTAGAACCACTGCTGCAGCGACCAGTCCCAGCCGTTGGGAAGATGGATCATGATGCTGGGCTGAGTGGTCAGATCACTGTCCTTGATGCCCCATGCAGCCGAGTGCAGCAGCGCGGCGATGTTGTCGAAGCCATTGTCGTCGTAGTTGCCCGTCGGGAAGAGAAGGCCGTCCGAGCACTCGTTGCAGATGGCGATGATGTCGGGCGTGATGCCGGCCGAGGCAAAAGAGTTGGACACCGACATGGTATAGTTGTAGAGCTCATCTACAGCGGGGTTAGTCTACCGATGACTAAATGCTCGCGCCACACCACCCCCCTTTGCCGGGGGTTTTTCGAATTTACATACCGGTCAGCTCAGAGATATCCGTGGGCCATCCGCTTGGGATCGCCTGGTTACCAGCGTCGGCCCAAGTATCACTCAGGTGCAAGTCCAGGTAAATACCAAGTCCTGCGGCCTTTGCACGCTTGGCAAGCGCCAGGTTGTAGTCGAGGTCATAGCTGCCATCGGACGGGTTGACCCAGATGCGTTGGCGGACGGTGGTGACGCCCGCGTCAGCCAGGATCGTCTCGAGGGCATCGGAGGAGCCTGAGGCAGAGCTGTAAGAAACACCAGAGTCCTCCTCGACCGAGACGGACGACCAGTCGACACCCTTGTAGGTAAGGGACGCGGAGGCGAGCGCTGCCCCCGAAAGGACGGGGAGGATCGTGTTGGTGAGCATGGTGGCTGGCAGAAAAAGAATGAGGATTTCGTATATATACTGTAGAGTATGTATTTACAACAGTGTTGACGAAGGTAGAAATAAACGAAGGACGGGCCAGCCAAAAATGCGGATCTACAAGCAGCAAAAGAAGGAGGTAACAAGCCAATTCTCTCCCTACGAGATCCTCAGCTCTACCAAGAACGTCGAGATGTTTTATAAGAAACCGCCCCAGGAGGATCTTGCTCGAGGAGGAGTGGAGCAAAGTGATCCATCATTACCGATCTAAGTCGAACATGTCAGTAATATCCGCCCCGGCGGCTCCTCACTCAGAGGAACGGAAACAAACCAAACACGGAGCCATGGCCCCATCTCGTGGAGGAGGTGTGGCACCTCCCTTTCATCTACTTGTATCTCAGATGGGGTAACTTTGTAGGGCTAGGCCCCTGGTGGCGCCTAGGTAGGTAGCTCGTCAACCTGCATGTGTAGTAGATGTGGAGTTCACAGAGCAAGGCCTTGTCATGTTAAACTCGGACGGCTGTCCTTTTTTTTTCTACATAGTATATGCAATACCTCGGAGCCGGGAAGGGGATCGGCGGGCTCCCCCATGCCCCTTGTACACGGGATGGGAAGAAACCTTGACAGGAGCCCCCGTTTGTTTGAAACGCTGATCCTAGGCTGTCCAGTGGACGCGCCCCTGAATTTGCTACATAGTACAAATTGACGGGGATTCTTCCGGCGTGGACTAAAGATTTTTTTGAGTTTTTTCCTTCTCCCATGTTTCGAGCGAGCAATGAACAGCTTTTGGTTCGCGGGTGCATGCAGGCGTCGTCAGCGAGGGGTGGTGGGTGAGGCCCGGCACTTGAGCCTTTTGTCTGGAAGATGAATGCGGGAGTCCTGATTTCTTATATAGATAATAGTTGTCGGTTATCGGATCACATAGTGTTGCAAGCGTGGCGAGCTTCGCCTGTGTCCGCCTGTTGGGCCACTGTTATTCGAGATGTGCAAGTTGTGTTTGATCAAGGCAACGCCTAAACATACCTTGTTCGTGGTCCATGCGAAGAAGACGAGTTCCTGGCTGCTTTGGGATGCTGCGTTGGGAAAGTGCCGTATATACGATGGAGTTATCAAGGAGCGCCCGATCTACCAAGAAATGAGGGGCTCTACATAATACGTCAGACTCCACCAGTATGCCCCCCCAAAAAAAACCTTGTTGCAAAAGATGCGTGTATCGTTTAAAATAGTGGTCCTATCAGGTCCTATGTGATAGATCGTGTTTTCATCTTTCGACTTCGATGTTGTGATGGTGATAATGGTGCTGGTCCATGAACCAAGTTTCCCGGGAGCATTGTATTGGTGGGATCTACTGGAACATCCGGGGGATGTTCACAAGGGGTTGGAGATGACATCCCTGTGAATCTAGAAAGTTCGGCCTTGTCAGCGAGCTCAGCTAGAGACATTCCCAGATTATGAAAATACTTCGTCCTGAAATTAGAGGGTCGTGTTGACAGGCTCCTCCAGGTAATAGGAGAGACAGCGGACATATGACCCGGTTTGGACAGACCTTTTGCATCCCTTGGGAAAGACCGAAGACAGTGCTACATCTTGCAGTTAGATAATCATAAAGACTGTGTATTATTTCACATCTCTTGTTCAGAGTGCCGTTCAGACAACCCCAATTATCAACTCAACTCGCGGAATAGCTTGCTCGTTCCCAGACACCATGCTCCGCGCCGGCCAACACCCCCAGAAAGATCATCGCCAACGAAAGAACGTGAAGGAAGCCTTACAAGTCAACTCCGGTCTATGCCCAGTCGTCCCATGCTCCATTCATGCACAAAACTGCCACACCAGACACCAGAAGCCGTCGCGTGAAATGCCATCGCTGCCAAAAGAACGTATAGCTCACACTCGTTACATCTTGAATCCAGTCTGTGCCCGTCATATGTCAATCAACACCTCAGACACCAAGCCATGATGCTCCGCTGTCCACACCCTTTTCCGCCAATCAAATGCCTCAAGCAGGATACCTGACGGCAGCATAACCTCTCCAAGTCTCACATCCAATCTCCTTACCCACCAACGTGTGAACCGCCTCCCATACCTCCCTTGAATATACTTCCCCAGCAAACGACTCGCCCTTCGCCGCAGCCTTTGCCCTCTTCTCCTCTACAATCCTTTGATTCAACTCCGCCATAACGCACATATGCAGTCCACCCGGCATCTCCTCGTCCTCCTCTTTTTCGTCTGTCTCCGGAAATGAATGAGCATGATGTTCAAAGAACATCACTTCCTGTGCACACTCCCCGACCGCCTGCTGCACGAAAGTGCCCAACGTCTTGGAACCCCTCATAAAGCCCCAGAGCACCATTGAACCACCGTGTCGCAGGAGCACTTCCTTAAATGCCATCATGCGCGCATCGGCCATCGCCGGATCGCTCTCGAGCAACCGCGCCGAGTACCGCGCGAAGCCTTTGCTGCCGCCCGCCGCCAACGTCAACAGCCATGCCAGTTCGCGTGAGGTTCGTGAGCGTAGGTGTGCGACTTGTGCGCGGCGGAGGTCTGTTTGTGCGCGGCGGCGATGTGCCAGGCTGTCGAAAGTAGTGGTGTGTGAATCAGTTGTAGATAGACCAATGGCTGAGTCCATAGCACTCGGGACTTGCTTAGTGTATTTGTGTATTGGGTATTGGGTGGCGAGGTCGGCAAGTTGGTCAGCAAGGTAGATTGCATCACAAAGGCCAACCTTGAACTTGTCTAGGCAATTACTTGTCATGCCGAGCATCGTCGTGTCTCCAGTAAGTAGGAACCCACAGCGATTCAAAAGAGAGTCTATCCGGCATTTACGGCGCGCAATTTCTCGGACAGTGGCGAAGGTGTTCCGTTCCAGAATGGTGCAGCGCTGTTCATCTTCTGAGCTGAGGAGAAGGCCCTGGTGAGGCCGGTGAGAGGCTGCGATCTTGGCTTTGGAGATCGAGTGCTCAAAGTTGGTGATAAGATCGTAGAGGTCCTACAGGATGTTTAGTCAGAATCTTTACTGGTCCGTATGATGAGCGTATCAAGTCTCACCTTGCAAGTCCGCATCATTGCGGACAGTGTCTGCAGGTCGCATTGCTCAGCAACATGGAGGATGATCTCCTTGTTGACTCGGTATTTATTGGAGGCCATGATGGGCAAAGACCGAAGTAATACAAAGTAGAGATGAAGGAACTACAGCCAAGTTGAATACTCTGAGTTCAAGAAGACAAGACAGCTGACAGTGCTAAGTGAGTGGTGTTAATGGTGGTGAGAGGGATTAATGTATTTTTCCAGAGCTCAAAAAAGAGGTATATGCAAGAAGTAGTGAGAGGCACGGCTATGTATTGTACGTCCACGAGTGGTGAGTTTGGTTGTGCTGTGAAATGGACTTTCCTGTGATGTAGGTAGGTGTTGCACCTTGATGGCACGGGTGGCTCCTTCGACTTGCACGACACGCGAGTAGGTATGTACCTTGATGATCAAAGAGAACCCGAATGGCGAGTCTGTTTGATCACACCTTCAGTGAATCGCCAACACCCAATGCATAGTGAAAAGACAAAAACCTGATTGCTCACTAGTTGGAATTGCGGCATTGTTGTTATGAGTTGGTATTCTTGTGTGTAATTTGTATATAGTGTATTAATGGCTGAATGAGCAGTGTAGTCATTGAATAAGCCATCAACACACAGTGACTTGGGTGACAAACCACCAAGGGAATGCATTGCAATGTCACCTCCCCACTGAGGCTTCTCCCAAGGGCAGCTCTGTTGATGACCGGGTGCTGCGTGGTTCTAGGCATGATTGATGTGCACCTAGTAGCAGAGGCTACAGTGATCTTGTTAATTCTCATCTGAGATGTGCTCGGAGAAGCCAACAACGCAAGTCCAGTCTAGTGCAGATGCTCCATCTTGTCAGGTCTGCCATATTCGGTTGCATCAAGCTTTGCCAGTAGTCCCGGGGGACGGGAGCCTTGACGGCTCGACAACAAGACCACGTAGCTTGCGAAGGATACAACCGGAAGGACTTGATCGATATGCCCTCGAGTCCACGTGAATTGGAGTGCCTTCCTAGCGTGAGGGCGCTATCAACTCTGGCGGAGTCTAATCGCTCGGCGAACTCGGCCACGACGTTTGTCTGGTGTATTCGATCCTCTGGTGACCACTGACTAGTTCAGTTTCTCAATAAAAGAGTTCTTGATCTGAATGCTCTTTTCTCCCACGGAACCAAGAGACTGGATCTTGTCGACCAGCTGGTTGTTCTTGTCCATTGCAAGAATCTCGTCCGAGCCACCGATAGTCTTCCCATTAATCATGATGTTGGGGACTGTGCCCCGGCCAGTCATCTCATGAAGCCTGTCTTGTATTTGCTTGCCCATCGGATGAATATCCAGTTCGACGACGTAAGGCTCGGGAGAGATCTTGTATTTCTCAAGGAGAACGCCCTTCGCTCTTTTCGAGTACTGGCAGTAGGTTTTTGAGAAAATAATGACTGTGGAAGTAGACGCGATCAGGCTAAAATCCACGGCTTCGTGACAGATGGGGGAGGCTCACCAGGTGATTTCTTGAGAATCTCGTTGATTGTACTCTCAACTCTGTGTTCTTCGTCTGTCTCCTGGCTAACGGCGTTGTCGTTGGCATCCTTACCACCCTGTCCGCCAGCGGAGCTTCCGACACCAATGACCTGCTCGGGCTTCTCGGGCCTTAGCACTTTGGCATTAGCTGAATCTTTGGCCTTGATCTCGGCAGCCTTCAGTCGCTCGCGCATCTCGCGCGACAGGCGCTTCTCCTCGTCCTCGGGAGTGGCGTCCTTCTTGGAGTCAAGCACTGTCTGGCCGCCTCCTCCACCATGGGCCTTGTCCAACCCCTCTTTTGTCCGATGTATGAAATCGCCAAGAGTCCTGCTGTCGACGTCCTCGTTCGCTCGGAGTTGCGCTGTATATACGAGAGTCATGACCACGATGGCCAGGAGCACAATCAAGAGCAGCCGCAGCCGCCGCGCGGAGGGCATGGTGGGCTGAGGTCTAGGTAGAGAGTATTAAGCGCGTGGGCGCCGACTGAGCCAGCTCACAGTAGGACAGTCAAATGTCGACGCGACACAGAGTGAACGCCAGATGGTCGAGGCGGTTGGCTCTGAAGCGCTGCGTAAGATCTGCCGAGTGGTGCAGGGCGATGGCGCGGACTTTTACAGGTTAGAGGGAAACGGGCGTCGGAGGAAGTCAGGCGTGATAGGCGATGAGCTAGCCAAATGTATTAATGGGCTCTGCCGCGCCGCGAACGGGTGTCAGCGTGTACCGACCGATAGTAGAGGTGATCGTCAAGGTGCTGTCCTTGTGTCTGTCAGATGGAGCTTCAGTCTGA
Source organism: Gnomoniopsis smithogilvyi (assembly GCA_027946515.1). NCBI lineage: Eukaryota > Fungi > Ascomycota > Sordariomycetes > Diaporthales > Gnomoniaceae > Gnomoniopsis > Gnomoniopsis smithogilvyi. Next base: position 5,886,710 of record JAPEVB010000002.1, read on the forward strand.
AGTTTGGACCATGGAGGAGAGAGAGATTTCAATTATTGGCATTCTTGTCAAGGCAGGGAGAAGGAAAAAGGAAAAAGGAAAATAGAAAGGGAAAAGTAATTGGTGAAGATTATTCGTGATTACTTCAGCTTTGAGGCTGAACCTTCAATGTTGAGTTGGTGCTAGGGGTGCTCGGGTTGTTCGATGGGTCTCCCAAGGTCGGAATTATGATGCTCTCAGTGCTGATGCAACCTGCAGGAGAGATGCCGAGCACTTACAGGGGCATGGTGCTGTACCGGGCAGCTATTTTCGTTGTGGGGATCATTTTGATTGAGTACCTTAGGTACATAGTACCTACCTACGCTTGGACCTTTCTTATTATAACGGCACGTTTCTGATGGGGGGTCGTGACCTACATATGGCTGATAAGTTGCTTTAGTATTTTCCGTTGATAACCTTGAATCCTTTCTTTAATGGCCTAGCTAATTCCTACACATATAGTAGGCCGGAGCTGTGCCGACTTTTCCTTTAAGCAGCACTCTCCGAAACATTAGTCTTGCTCAGCTGGCTTCAGAAGTTCGGATATCAGCTGGATTGTTGGGCATGACCGAGTAAGTACTGCCTGCAGTATCAGGAGTATGTACTTCACTTGTTACAAGGCTTGGAGGTGCTGACGACGCCCCAATTTCTTGATGAAAGGTCCCTGAGTTGATCCATAATGCGAGCTGCTCCACCGCCACCACTTGGCAGACGCAGACAGCGAGGGACTAGCCAGCGAATCAAGGACATGAAAACTAGGTAAATTTTATGGGATGCGGTGTAAATACCTACACGAGAAGAAAAGAACCCAAAGAATCTGCTATTGCTTCTCTTTCCTCCTCCCCCTGGCCCTATGATGCAACTCTTCAGTCAACCCCGATCGCGCGCATCTTTGCCATCGGGCCGAACCGCAAGGTCAGAGCCCGGATTCGTTTCCCCCAAATGTACAACACCACACAAAGGAACAGCATGGCATATGTTACACTAGTCAGCTCCCCAAATGCACGCTTCACGCCTTCATGCTGGATCCATTCCGAAAAGTACGTTGAAATCAGGCAGCCCATGACGTTTCGGAGGATGAAAACGATCACTATCGTCTCGCCTGCAATCTGTCCAGGCCGGAGCCGTCAGTCGTCCATCTTGGCATCAACGTTGATAGGGAGTCAGTGAGATCTCACCGGCCGATAAGCATCCACGGCATATGTTACAGCAATATTGGCAGCCGCAGTCGCCCCAAAGCCTTCCATGCCGAATCCTACCGCAGCGCCGCCCCAGCTTTGATGCGCGGCAATGATCAGCCCAAACAACAGCAGCCCCATCGGACCTACCATTGCGGGTATCACCATCGCAGGCAGCCGTATCTCTGGCTCTGGCTGCTTTGTTCCCCGAGCTGTCATTTGAGTCGCGATCAGATCGATCAATCGACCGCCCAAGTAGAAAGACAGCAGGGCCCCGACAAAGCCTGATAAGGAGAATAGGCCAACACTGTGGAGGCCCCAGGACCAAGGCGGTGCAGTGAAGGTCTGCGATGCCACCAGCTGTACGGCGATATTGCTTCAAAAAGGGGTTGTCAGCGCGTACTCGCGTCGTTATCAAGCTACTGATAATCGAAGCGATGAATCACTTACCAGCCTACGAAGACACCACAAATCAAGCCAGCTAGTACTACCGGAGGGTACGCGAAGAGAGTGAGCGTCTGCGCAATCCATCCAAAGAAGCTCGCCTGGCGGTCGTATCCCAAGGAGAAACCGAGAGAGGCTTTCCATTTTCTCTTTGGAGGAAATTCGGTTGCAGGCCGGCTCAAGTCCCTGCCCTCTGGCCCAACGACGTACGCTGTCTCCTTGATGAGCACAAGCGATGCGATGAATGAGACACCGGACACAATGGCCATCACACCGCAGATCCATTTCCAGCCCAAATATTCCGTGATGTATGCGTTGAAGAGCGGGCCCACAAAGGTCCCCGCTGAGATGGCCAGACTAAAGCACATCATTACATGACCTCTCTCGTGGAAGAAAAACAGGTCTGCCACCACGCTAGGCACGGGCGCATCGCCGGCTGCCGTCAAGAAAGCGCTTGCCATTCGTGAAGCTAACAGACTGCCATAGCTTGTGGAGTAGTAGCCCCAAATATTGGTGACGCAGAGGAAAAGGAATGACACGATGAATCCTGGCCTCTTGCCAATGATGCGGATTCCAGGCATCCAGACCAGATTACCAAAGCCCAAGAGCAGAACTGGTAGGGTCACTGCGACCTGTCGTTACTCGCAAAGTCACTGTGCGTCTTCAGCACTGGAGGCAACTCACCCACGTAACTCGCCTCGGTGGGTGTCTTGTGAAACTGCTTTATTATCGGCACGATAGCCACCGTGAAGGCTGATGCATTCATCAGGGCCAGGAAAGTGAACCAGCAGATCGTCAGGTATGTCGTGTACTTTTCCCATTGGGACCAGTTCTGTCATCCCAGGTTAGCCCAAAATTTGGACTTGGCAAACATGTGTACCGTGAGGATGAATAACGCTGAAGAACTACTCACGAGTGGCTCATTGGGATCATTCGTGGGCTGTGGACGCAAGATAACGCCATTCTTGGTTCTCTTCGCAGTCACGACTTCTACCACGTTTGGTCTCGTCGTCTCCGACTTGGGTATTTCGTCCATGGGTGCTTCTCACACCAAATTTCGAGTGAATGCTTGTGGTATATCGATCGCACAATTCACGATGTAGCAAAAGCAGACGAATCGTCTTTAACAAGGTCCTACTCTAGGCTGGCAGACGGAATGTTTCCCTTATCTTTCATTCTCCTGGCTTCTTTTATACTTCCGAGGTTCGGTAGAGCTTGATCGGCTCGCGATGCCAAACCTTCAACGTTCCCTTGAGATGCACATTTTGGCTGGTCCAGCCAATGACACGGAGCTGAGCTGCCGATGCAGGGCTCTCAATTAGCGATGCAACCTTAATAATAAGCTTGAAAGAACTTCAAAGAGAGCATGTAGCATGCTGAACGCAGCAGCAATTTCCGTTGAGCGACGCGGTTGCATTGCGTAACTGTGAATAGCTTGGAACTCTGCAGATTAAGTTTGTGCTATTTAATGGGCTGTCCAAATTTATCTACTGGCAATAGGCCCAATTCATCTAACCACTGCTTCTCACTTACTGTTATCAACTTGGCGGGCAACCTCGACGAATGCCAGGATTCATTCGGGATGAAATCCTGGCATCCTTCCATCTTGCTTGGGCCTGCAGCCGCCTCCAAAGCCAGTGGTTGATGCTCTGAACTGAAATGATTTACTGATCTGAATTTGCTTAGAGATTCAGAGCATTTACTCGACCCTCAAACGATACCACACCGAGGGGGCTCACTAAAGGCTGATAAAGACTGCAAGCAGCATTCATAATTCGGGTAGGCAGGGCAAAAGCCTGTGCACAAATTCAAATATTCAATTCCCAAATTGATCAAGAGGTTCTTGTTAGCTGCTTTGACTCAACAGAGATACAGTGTCCGCCGCGCATGCATATGAGTGTGTCCTGATTACAACAGCTGACACCTCCATCCGGATTTGTCAAGAGAGAAACTCCCAGCCATACGTTTAGCCTGCTGGCCAAGTCATTGGGACAGCTGCCGCTGATACATGAGCCCTTGGAAATGGAGCATTCCCGAGGTGGAATGCAGATGGCCAATTTGGGGTAGTTCCCAGTGGCGGAGCCAGAGCAGTTGCCATCGACGGTGGCTAGGATTGCAAGGGGAAAGAAGGGCAGAAAGAGAAAGAACTGCAAGTGGGTGCAAGCTCGTGTTCGGCGGGTGTAGTCTTGTGTCTTGAAGATGACTTGAGACTCATCGAATTTTGACTTGCCATGACCACGAGGGGTGGACACGACCGAGTTGTCTGCAGTTCCCACCTACTTGTCTTCCTGACACTCGAGCAAAGGCACTCACACAACCAAGACAGAAATTTCCATGCCCTTCATCCTGATGCATCTCGTTGTATCCAAGTGTACTCTCCTTCTTTTACCTGCAGCATTTCGGGTGTGCCCAAGACATGCACTCATGGAGGCGTTGCCGCCTCCTTCATCCTTCACCGGTAGCCACCTCCCACATTGAGTCAGCCAGGAAAGTGGAATGCCGAGGAAGGTTCCGAGCTTCATGCCACATTCTCTGCACAGCCTCACGCTCACACGATTTATCCAGGCGTCGATCAGCTCTGAGGAAACTTTCCTGCTGGCTCCGATGGCTTTTATAGAAGGGTTATCTGCCGCAACATTCTTACTGGTGCCGCCTAACTTAGCAACATTTTAATAGGTATTTTCAAAGTGTAGTGTCAGAAAGACCCTCCCCTCGAAGTATCGGCCGGTAATTCTGCTATGTTCTATGCTCTCAAAGATACTCTCGGAAAGATCGCAAGTCCAGGAGGCCATGTGAAATGAGTTAGGTCTGGACAATCCAGAGAACCTACCCACGACTACATATTACTATCAATATGACGACAAGGCATTCAAGAGTATGTACCACATTGCCTGTAGCCATACCTCGTTGTCCTGCCCCCTTCTCTGTTGTTGCCGTGAGCGCGGAAGTCACCTTGTCCACCTGGTCCCATCAGCTATTTTCAAGCGGACGGATGCATTTGCCATGGCATGTCTTGGCCTCTTCTCGTGCTTATCCTCTTACTTTGTCAACCTTATTCAACGACCTGAACCAATAACAAACTCCGAGGAACCTCGGCGTAATGATTGCCCCGTGCATACTAATCTTGCTGGGAGTGTTATACTCTCCCATGATCCCAACAACTATTCCAGTCTTTAGGCCCCAGCTTCGTTTTGAAGCTTCGTCAATTATTGTAGCGCGCACACACACAGTTACTGTGTTTCTGTATTGGTCAAGCATTGTTCTGTGAAATGGTACTGTTTGGCGTCGGGGTCATATGAAAGTTGCTCGCAGCTAACGAGACCAAAGCAATCAGTCCTCGCGGAACTACACACCCCAAAAGCTTCGAGTACCTTCTACAGGGCGCCAGTAATCAATTATTCAAGTGCGATGAGAATATATATCTTTGGTTCTAGCCTTGAATTAAAGACTTACAACACCCGAATACGATAGCAACCGGCAATGCCGCGGAAAAATCAGAATTGTAGATCGTCAGGCAAGCAAGCTATCTGGGTACCTACGTACCTGGGTAGTAATAGTTCGTTCCCCTCACTGCAATGTATTCGCATCGGGCCTTGCTCACCATGAAGACTGGCTGCTTCAATAAAGTATAGGTATTTACGCTATTTCTCTCCCTCTCCCAAACCCAAGCATTAGGTACGAGACTCAACATATAGGGATATCAGAAACCTCCGTATTCGATCCCGAAATGCCCTACTACGTCATCGCCCATGCAGGCCCTCTCACGGCTCAGCATCGCGATGCTCTCGCAGCCACTATCACAAAGATCCACACGACGCTATTCACAACCCCATCTCTTTTCGTGAATGTAAAATTCGAGGATGTTTCAGCCGCCTCATACTACGTCGGTGGCAGAAGGGTATGTCTTACCAATGCCAGCATCACACTTACCACGACAAAAGACCTGTTATCAAAGCATTGCCCTCCGAGGACATTTAAGCTTCACAACGCTCACAAGAAATAGGCTCAAGTCAATACCATCCACGCGAATGTGAGAACGGGAAGCTCTCGGCCCCGGTCGGCATACGATGAGCTATGTCGCCAACTTAGAGCCGCGTGGGAAGAGCTTCTCCCTTCGAGCACTCCTCTGCACGCCGTTTTTGTCCACGGTTCGCTGGTGGCTGGCGAGGAGCAAGGATTCCTTCGTCCAGAAGCCGGCAATGATGCTGAATGGGTGCGAGTCAATATGCCGGAATTTGAGAAGAGAGCAGCTGCAGGCAACGAGGACATGAAGCTCTTGGTAGAGGAATGCAAGACCAGAGGCCTAGGAGTGTGAGGATCTGTCAGGGAGCAGGAGGACATGTCAATTATGGATTTAGCTCCCGAGGTCGGCAGTATACACATAGCAGCTTCTGACGATGTGTCATCTTCGACTTCTCTGACGACCGACTTTTGTATGATAGTCACAGCTCTCAATCCCAAATTCCGAGCTCACAGAAGAATTCAAATTCGTATATATCGTTACTGAGAGACCTTTGCTCATCAGCATGAGTCCTGCTCGTTATCTGCTCAATTATATGACCCTTTACCGTCGAACGGCATACCAGCACCGAATCCCTTACTATCACCGCTATGATTTGCGCCTCTCAGAGGTCTCATAGCAATGATTTCACTACCACCCTTGTTGTCTTCAGCTGGCCAGTGGCTCGGACCCTGTTTCGAGTCACCCTCGATCTGACTGAAGCCTGAGGAAGTCGTGATTCTGACCTCCACCTCATGTGTGACCATAATTCTATCAATGTTTCGGCGCAGATGGGGCCAGAATACTGGCAAAGCAGCTACAATAGTCGCAATGTTGATTTCAAGAATCGATAGACCGATGGATGTGCCACCATACCAGCTTGGGTCAAATTCGGGCGATGTCGTTGCCCGATTCGAGACAATAACGGCGAAGCGGATAATAGAGCACATAGTAGCCCTGTTGCTTCTGTTAGTGGACTGGAAACTTCATGTGGCTGGATATGGAGATGGATCCATATGGATACATCTCATGTTGTACTCACGTTGCTCCTAGGGAATATAGGCCCATCAAGGCGGTGCGAGATTTCTTCTCGACCCCATCATGATTCAACAAACTCCATGAACACAGCGGGATCCCAAAGACAGCAAGATCAAGTGCCATGTTCGTTGTCGCATGTGAGATGTATGTGCCCACGAACACGTCGATGTTTTGCGAGCCGTACCCATAGCGTAGAGCTTTCTGAGTTGGGTCCCATAGACCAGAGACGGGCACGCAAGGAACCCAGGCCAAAAAGGAATATGCAAGGCCCCACAATGAAGAGATGGCTATGAATATCAGAGTGATCTTCCTGAGCTTCCTCGTTAGAGGAATGTGGGGGTTCTCCTCAAAGAGGCGGAGATACTGTGTGAGAAGAGACAGCTTCACAAACATAAGCCCCATGTTGTAGCCGCCATTGGACCACCAGAATGTCTGAAATTTGTATCAGTGATTGTCAGAGACTGCAGGACAATAGAGTAAACAAAACAAGAGACTTACTTGGTCGAAGGCTAACTTGGCTTGCGTATCAAGTAACACGAAATGCTGGCCAAGCCCATGTTTTACCACTAAAATGCAAAAGCAATCAATCATTCGATGCTCTTTTTCCAAGCATGGAGTCTTTGAAAGACCTACAGACACATGACCCAATACTGGCCACTAAGGTTGACAACTATTGTCTCGGTTACTGAGTGGCCTTGCCAGTTTCACACACGTGTGGTAGAAAAGACATACAAATAGAGCAATGATGAATACATCGTCAATTCCGGGACAACAGGTCACAAAGAACCTAACGTACACACGGAGTCCCGTGCAGCAGGAAGAAAGAATCTAAATAGAGTTAGCATCAAAGGTCGCCACCGCGTTCAATTGAGTTAAATGTGACTTACTAAACACGCGATAACAAAGCCATACATGACTTCTGCATGGTCAAAGAATGGAGTAGGCTCATTGAGATTGTTGACAGAGCCTATTGACGCGTACAATGATGTAGACATGGCATATGGCAGTTAACAGGACCGGTCCTGAGCCACTTGGGTAATCGGGCCTCGTACGACTCGCGTCGATGGCAAGCAACAAGACTATGGATTCGAAATGCAGGCGAATAAGAGACAAGAATTAAGCGTAACCCCAGGAAACACATGGAAATAAATTAAGATGGTGAATAAATCTCAAAACAGCCTGCGACCGTCCATCGCCCACAGAAGAAGTATCGAAATATAGTTGTATTCTACGCTGAGGTGTTGACGCAACGCTGAACCACGCCAATTTCATTAAGCTAGTTCGACCGGCACTTCTAGACGATCTGCAGGAGCCTCTGACCCACAGTTTTTAGTGATGCGGATCCTCAATGTGGATGCCCACGTTTACGATCTTGTGGAGCCCTCCCGGAAGGTTTCCCAAACGCATGGTGAGACCCCGACTATCCTACCAACGACAGCACTCGGCAGACTGATTATTCTCCATGTAGTAAAACGAGGGCGCATCCTTACGCTATGTAGAGAGAAGATGCAAGGATGACAAACGGTCTTGTAGGCTTCAATCAAACACACCCCCACTTAAGCAACCAAAATTCGAAGAAACATAATAAGGGCAACTAAGCTCCTTTCCCAACGCAACGGTGATACATGGTGTGGGCAAGCAGGGCAAGGAAAGGATTGCGAGACGACCTTGATAAAACATTTCAAGTTTCTTACCCTATTGCACGCTCCCCTGTGTGCCCAATGTGCAATTTGGCTGACCACCTAGGCAGAGTAACAACTCGTTCAAAATGTAACAATAGTCCAAAAGGGCGTCGATGTAGCAATCGAGCTTAGTATACGGATACTCCTGATCCACTAGATCCGCAAGGAAAGCCGTGTGTGTCTTCGGAATTCAAACATACAAACGCTCAGATAGCAGTCACATTGGGTGCCCCACTCAGTATGCAATACAGGAAACATCCCAGGTGTTGTAGAGAAAGAGTCCACAGATGTAGGAGAATCGCATGTGCTTCTCAGGGGACCGGGGGTCCAGATTGAGTCTCCATTCCCACTCATTACATGTAGGAATTCCTGGTCTACGGTACCTAGACTAACGTGGCTGTGGGAATTAATTCATCTTTGACTGTTCTACTCCTGCAGTACGTCACGTATCGCATTAGCATGCATCTATGGATTTAATGGACCTCCGGAAGAGTAAGTCCGGGCATTTGAGAGCCACTGATCTGAGATTATTGACCGTGCGCTGACTTCTCAACATATTTGAGCACCAATCAAATCTTTAGAGTTGCCTCCAGGTTTTCTGTACAACATCACACAACATCTGCATTTGATTCACTTTTCGACCGCAACTTGGGCTGGACCAGGTGCTCCGCTGATCAGCTGTCCCCATGGTGTTTCAATCATCTCTCAGATGATCTCGATACAAACCCTCTGTATCTGACTTACTTATTTCCAGGACTCTGACCTAGTTTTTCGTTTCCAATCAGATTGCTGTACAGTCACAGGTGTCGACCAAGCCTGAGATTGATGCTTCACCAGCGTTGTCGAAGTGGGACTTACGTAGCACCATACCGAATCGGAATCCTAGATTCCCATCGATGGTTGAAGTCGAGTAAGACCTACATTCAAACAAATGGTGCATGTTGCCATCTCGTCTGGGCCAACTTCGGCCTGGGCCAACTGCATCCATAGACATGACCCAAGAATTGGACCAGGGCGCCGCGCATCAATTGGAAGCGTTTGCGCCCAGCAAAGATTGAATGATTGGGCAATGAGGCCGCCTAGAGACCTTGACTGTTTGCTGAATTGACCTTGCAGGAAGTTGGACGTTGGACGGCGCCGGACCGGACCCGGAGGAGGCAGTCGGGAATTGTGGGTCAGACCTCGGGGCGGTCCGAAGGTCAATGCAACGACGCCTTTATGCCGCCCGCTGCAACGACCAAGGCTCACTAGGCTTCACAGGTCTTTGAAACATCTTGGCGCTTGGCTGGTGAATGGCCCAAGCGGATTGCGTCCAATTCTTGTCGCAACTTCGTTTTGACTTTCTCTCTCAAATGTCTTCCAAACCACCAACAGCACCTGCACGGCCAGGTCCTATTTGATTGTAATTTGACCCGTGTCTTGATGTCGCCGTCATGGAGTCCGCGAAGTACCACCGACTTGAGGAGCTGCCGGAGCCGGACTACTTCGAGATTGAGTTAGAGAAAATATACGGCCCGCCATCGACCAGATTAACGCGCGTCAAGCAATGGGTCCGCCGCAATTCCCTCCTGGTCGCTTTCCTCGCACTCTTCCTCCTCGCCGCCATTCTATACATCAGTGCAAAGACAGCCATCAAGCCGATGCTTACGGGGATCCTTCGGCCGGACAGCAATCAGCTTAAGCAGGCAGCGCTGATGGACGGGTCTCAGTCACAAGCTGGTCTTTCAAGCGCGAGTTCCACCAATACCGACGGAGAAGACGTAATACTAGACGTGGCTGGCTCTGATGTCAAGGGTGCCAATGGAGATGACATCGTGCTAAATGAGACGGGGAACAATCAGACGAACGTTATGATCTCGCCTGAAGACGCGAAAGACTCCGGAGACTCCAAGAACCCCATTCAGGTCCACCAAGACCCTGAACAGGATAATTACAAGAGCTTAGGAAACGAGCCAACTCCAAGTCAAGTCATCGCCCAGACCACTGCGGCTCTTCAGCAGCCCACACAGCAGCCTGCCACACCACCTTCAGATACACCTGTGGTTCAACAAGACAACGGCCAGGTCTCAATCCAAGATGCGACGCCTGAAGAGAAAGAACCACTCGTGCCCATACGAGCAACCTTCTACAGCGGCAGTGAAGGTCCAAAGTCTTGTCGCGGGCACCCCATAGCCTTGATCGACATGCCCAAGCCCCAAGGACCGAGCGTGCCAACGGCGAAACAATGCTACAACTTTCCTGGACTGCAGTCGTCGGGTTGTGCAGTGTTTATGGCCAACAAAATTGACGGATGCCAAGCGAGCGTGTTCGCGGAGACGAACTGTCGCACGTATATGAATACCATGGCGTTCATGCCGGAGATGCGGCCAGTGGGCGGGCACTGGCGGAGTGTCTCGGTTCAGTGCGGCATACCGGAACCAGATCCTGCATCACTGGGCAAACCACCCATGTTCGACCAAATGACGAGCATAGTCGACAACGACAAAGCAAAAGGAGGATAAGATTCATCATTGAGATTGCGATAGGCTCCTTGGGGGATTATTACAGGGCTTGCGCTTGGCTTTGGAGACAGCAGTCTTGAGGGCTACAGACCCATGACAGAGGCCTGGGTTGTTGAGCCTCATTAATGCGCAAGTCTGACTGGTGCGTCCCTCAAGGAAAACTTTGGTAAAGAAACCAAAGAACAATAATGATGTCAGAGATGGGGTGCTCAAGGATGACATACCTCATCCTATGCGTCAGGTAATAGCAGCCGGAAAAGTTTGGGATCCGTCTCGATCGGCCGACGAGGGAAGGGAATTGATTTGAGGGATTTACGACACTAGCACTAAAACAAACGCTTCTCTCCAGAAAACTGCATATGGCAGAACAAGAAGATGGGGATGAAGGAGGGGGGGGGACCGTGGGCTGACAATGGAGAGACCGACAGGCAGGAACTGACTTCGCGAGAAGGTTTGCGGTGACAGTGGGCTCCTTGCAACCAAGAAAGAACTTATACCATGCATCTACCCGGCGTTTCATCAGTTGTCAATATCTTCGAATAGAGAAGGGGCCGGACAAAACCGGGCTATGAGGATTGGGATATCGTGTTGCAATACATCAATCACACCACCTTTCCAAGTGTCAAACCACAGGAAAAAGCAGCCTGTGAATTCATTTGAAGCTTAGCTCTTTTGTTAGATCGTACGAGAATGCTTCATGAAAGAATGCTGGTTTTGAGTGGGAGCTTCCTGCTCTCTGGCCTCGTGTCCTACTTGAGTCCTTCTAGGCTTGACGAGTATGTGTTCGCAAAAGGACTGGATCAAGTTCGAAATCTGTTGGAATATATAGAAATGGGGCATCAAATTTGCAGCTGGAGACGCCGCACCAATACACCCACGGCATCCAGAATTGATGCTGCCCTCGATGGAGTGTCTACTGCGCTTATCATTTGCTGGCCTACTTCAATGTCAAATAAGCTGTTCCGGAGGACTCCTCTGCACTGCAGTAGGCAACGATGAAGACGGCTTAGATTCGCAGCAGCCAATACCTCTGTGCCTTGGTATGATTTTGCAAACCAATTATTACTTCCGAAACAGCCGCCAAGCTGCCCTAAGCGCTCTAAGGCGAGTGGCACCCGTACCTTTTAGGAGCCCCGGGAAGCGAACAGGCACGATATTGGCGGTCACTTGGCGCCGAGCGCTTGGTCTCAATGCTGCTTATTATCCAGCTTTAGAGCACTGACTGCCTGCCTGACTGTTCAATCCAGCCCATTGAATTGATTCAGGAGGCTTTTGTCCAAGCATTCAAGGACAGGCGAGGCATCCTTGCCGCCACGCATAATGGTGCGCCATACCTACATAGTACAATTACCATCTAATTCCACAAATCTGCGTTCTGTCAGTAGTTCATGATGTCAACGAGCCGCTGTCATCGACGTATATCAACCATGTCCGGAAACATCTTGGCCTTGCCAAGACTAGGATGCAATGGGCTTCTCCTGAATGGAAATTCGCATGTACCGATTCATCCCTTGACGCATTGCTGAATGCTGAAGGGTAGAATACGGGCACTAAAAGGCGTCCGTAGAGCGAGCAGGAAAGTTGTTGCATTTGCATGCTTCTATAAGGAGGTGGCTACTGGCAAGCGAGGGCATATAAATCAAGAAATGTAGTTGACATACTGGCACCATTGGGAATGCTAACACAAATCCATTATGGAGGCTAACACAATGTTTTACTGCGAGGGCTGTACGCCAAGACGAGCTTGTTTCATTCTACTTAGAATAAGGTAGTGCTGTTGCCCAGCTACATGCATACCCCCTCCAATCTTCTGGGCCGACTACAGTCGTCCGGAGTGCCGCATCCTACTCAGCCTACAAGGCTTCAATAGGCATGCATTTTCAAGGAGCGGTGTATCTGTCAAATCAGAATCAGGAACATACCTACGGCAGCGCCGCTTCTAGATCCCACAAGGTCAACGGCGGCGAACCACTTATTGTCTCGGCACACTACCGTGAATCTCAAGGTCCATCCCACCAGTCGAAATAGTTTGCTTGAAGCTGAACCTATCACCATTCTACCCTGGGCACTTCCAAGCACTCGCATCAATAAATGTCAATCATGGTGCGGCTTCTCGTCCCGCCCCCAAGACTTGTAACGACACACTGCAATTTACAACCTCCGTTAGTTGCATTCTCACTCCGTGCTGTGCAGGTCTTGGAAGTAGGGGCTTTGGTCCTTAGGAAGCTGTGCTTGGCTTGCCGAGTGGATGCACTGCCCAACCAATATACGTTGCCTGACCTCTCAACTGCCTTGAACCGCATTGGCCGCCCAGCCTTGCCAGTCGAAAGGACGCAGTCCACATTCCCCATATGGCAAGTGTGGTCATATACACGCAGCACAAAATTGTTACGGCTGTGGATGTGCGATGGGGGCTTTGTTGCCACAAGTCCTAGGGATAAAATAATATAAACATGCCATAGTTTCTTCTCCCTCGACTAAAAAGTTTTACGCCGTGGCTTTTGGTCGTTGACGATATTCCTTCATTTTGCTGGCAACATTCTTTTACTTTTTTCATAACATTCTTGCACAAAGGTAGTCTTTTCTTCCCTACCAGCTAATTTTTTTGAACCCTCAATTTTTTCTCCTTCCATTCGATACACCGCAAGACCAAGCCAAGCCAAAATGAAGATGACTCTCCTGTGGGGAATGTCCATGCTGGTCAGCGTTCTTGCAGTTAGCATTCCAGACAATCGTCGACGAGACACTCCTCTTGAAGTGACGGTTGAGAGTGTTGAGAACTCAGCCTTGAAGGCTTCCATTACCAATACTGGATCGGAGCCTCTAAGGCTATTGAAGACTGGGTCTATCCTGGACAGCGCAGCTATTGAAAGGGCCGAGATCTTTTCTGGGTGTAAGTATGCTGAGAGTAGAACCGAACCATGAAGTGTGTGAACTCACTGACAGATACTGGATAGCTGAACAACTTGCATTTGATGGGGTCCGATTGGCAGTCTCGCAACAAAACTTAGCTGAGGGAGCTTTCCAGACCCTGCAAGCTGGGCAGACCGTGGTGACCGAGTGGGATCCTGCCACTGTCCATGATCTCAGTGGTGGAGGCGAGATGGACTTTGTGATTAGAGGCTCCTTCTTGACAGCGAAGGCAAACTGTACAGAGGTCACCGGCGAGATTCCATTCAGCGCCAACGTTGTCCATTCAAAGGTCGATGGTGTCACAGCGGCTAAAGTCCGCCGATCTTTTCACGAGTCGCTGCGAGCCAAGCTCAAGCGGAGCGCAGTCCAAAATGACTGCACTGGAGCAAAAGGACGGTATGTGTTAAAAACATCTGGCAGCTTGAATATGCTCTGGGACCCTCCCAATTTTGCACAAATGCCTTCCATCATCAACATCAGTTCTCTGACTTTTGTGAAAAACAGGGCTCAAGTTACAGCTACGCAAAATTGTGCACGTATGGCAACAGCAGCCGAGCAGGCCGCCCGCAACGGATCCGGAGACAAGCTCATGGAGTATTTCAGCAGCCAAAGCACGTCGACCCGGCAGACTGTGGCCGGTGTCTTCAACAAGATAGCTGCGGAGTGTGACAGCACTACGTCAGGAGTGGCGGAGCAGTACTGCTCTGATGTTCTCCAGTACTGTTCTGATAGTATATTGGCATACGCCGTCCCAAGCATGGACGTCATGGTCTCGTGTGGGATTTACTTCGAGCAGCTTCCTGGTCTAGAGACAAGATGCCACAGACAAGACCAAGCCACCACGACCCTGCATGAGGTGACTCACTTGAGGCAGGTTGCGGGTACAAACGACTTCGCCTATGGCTATGAACTAGCGACTCAGTTGAGCACCAACCAGGCGCTGAAGAATGCTGACTCTTATACTCTGTTTGCGAACGGTAAGTCCTCATGTCTCACCTAGGTTGTGAAAGATCAAATGCTAATACTCCCTTGTGTTTCAGCCGTCGAAGTTGGATGTTGAAGTTAGCTGAGCGACGCCAACGGCCTTTGTACCGAAGAGGATTTCAGGATGTATATAGTTCAGGCTATCAAAAGTGCCCGCATTGCGAATTGATGATACAATATATCATCAAGCGTGACATTTTTTCTCCAGTAATGATACCCGTCCATGTCACCAAGCCGAGACAGAAGAAAACAAAGATCGAATGAAGTATCTGATCTCATAAGCAAGGATCTCTACCTAAAGGGGATCAATTTGGATGATTTTTCCGCGCTCGACTTAAGACAAGCCATAGAGTGGCAAAATCAAAATAGAAATCGATTCAATCCATATATCATGTGTATGCCTGTATCGGTTAACAACGATCAACCGTATGATTATTAAACTTCCTCGCTCTGACAAGTGATGACCCTGTGGAACGGTCTGCATTGCCTGGACTAGCCACTTGCCAGCCCTGCATTGTCTTCGATGAGCCTTCGGTTGCCAGCCTTGATTAAAGGGCAATGAAAAAGGCCAGATGCATTGTCGCGCCCAACAAGAATATCCATAGACATCGTCTTTCAAATCACAACTGTTCTGACCTTTGAATCGCTACTTGTCACGTAATCAAAGTTGCGTTCCCATCGACGGTCATCAGGACATGACTGTGTGGTAGCTCTCTGGCTCGTATGCCCTTGGATTCTGGTATGTCTGGTGTGGGTAATCATACTAATCACGACGTATTCGTCAAAAATACATGCGGTTCCGAGGACTTCGAAGCGGCAAAATTCGACATGGACGAGGCTAACGGTCTCGCTGTGATGACAAGACTCTTCTTGGCTAATGATGTACGGGCTTGAGCACGCATAAGGAATGATAGGTCGTCGGAGATTATTATCTCAAGACTTGGCTTTTGCTGATGGAGGTGATCATCAGAATTAGGCAAACCTCCGCATTGACTACGGTTGCTGCGGATATTGTGATGACGGAGATGACAAACTTGAGTCACTTCGACGGATGGCCACCGGTAGATGCTGTGCCAGAGTTCAGTGTCCAACGGTAATCTTATCGAGGAAGAATGTGACACGCGCGTCTTCCCGAACAAACAAATGGTACATCAAAATCTCCTCAAAATCTCCTCCTGGCTTTGATTGACCGTTTCTTCAGCCCATCTCCTGATCGCCTCTGCCGAAGCCTCCCAGCTTCGGTAGTCATATCAGGGTATTGTGTACTTTGGGAGGGATGCCGGAAGAAGTACGCCTCACGTGCCACGCAAGGGTGCTCCCAGAAACCTGGAAAGGGAAGCCTCGACAATCGTAAGACCGTACGTCTCTGTGTTCGGTTACAGGGTCTGACGGTGTCGGGGAAACCTTTTTGAGATCGGGACACCGGGGAAAGGATGAGCAAAAAGGTGGGAGGGAAGACGTCCCGGGAACGCCCAGACGACTATTCCGCTTGGACGTTGGCTCATTAGAATGTTTATCTATCTCTGGTCAAGTGTTGGTACCCTGTAATTCCCACAGGAGCTTCCTTGGTTTCGCAATTATCAAGGGCAATTTTACTGCGTCACAGCGTTCGCACTATAACGCGTGTCAACTGTCCAGGAACCGGGCTTCTCTCTTTTGCGCAAAGTCGCAACGGCCCGGCGTCGAAAAACCTTCCCGGGATGTCCCAGGTATTCGGGGCGCGGAGTACAAATTCGGCCCCAGTCCGAACATAACCTAAATCCAGGGCGCCGCCGCTGAAGACAAAATGAGCTCCTGCAATATTTTTGAGGCGCAAAAGTCCAAGAAACATTGTCGAGTCAATCTCAATTTGTTTTTAGCCAGCCGGCCGGCCCTTCTGGCACGAGATTCTTTCGAGACATGTTGGAGTCGGGTGACTGTCCATCCCGTCTCCATGGACTGATTCCAAAAGTGACAAATATAGAATTCCACAGCCCTATGCAAGACATGCAGGAGTCAGTGGTTTGTGGCTTGGTATCGTGGGTAGCGCGGGAGGGTTCCGTTTGTTTTGCACCCCCTGCACTCTACTTCCCCATGCAGGCATTCATGCGTTCTACCATGGAGACATACGCATGGCTAACCATAATGATAGTGTATACTACTGAATGTACACACTCTTCTCGCACCCTTCTCGCACCCTTCTTGCGATCTCCCTCCCTCCTTTTAGACATACGTTATCTTCCTGACGCAGCTGATTTTGGACCGTTCGAGGCCCTTTCTTCTTTGATTCTACTATTGGGCACATCCTCAAGGAAGAAGCTGTCCTTTCCTATTGTCTATGATCGCGATTGGACCTTCATGGCGTGTGGTAAGGGCGCAAAGATGCGGTTGACGCACATTGATTGTCTTTCAGACCATTTCCAGTTTTGGCTAGATAGAATATGGGGTTCAACGCATGGGGCGTGAACAAATATATTCCGCATGATAGGGGGCTCCACGAACGTGATCGGATGGGAAGATCCTTGAATAAACCAGTTTGTCTGAGACGATGAAACAAGAAACATCTTTAAATGGAAGAATGGGGTCCCCGTCAGCCACAGTGCTGCACTTGATTTGGCAATTTCATCTGATAGATTAATCAGAATCCCGGGTTCGTCTTGACTTGGGTAGAAGGAGAGAACATTCCTTGGGAAAATCAGCGCCCGCATAGCCTGCCTGATCAGTGGTAAGGCGCTCCATAAGGCATCACCAACACGCACAGGAATATAAGAATCCGCATCCTTCCCCCCTCCAACTTGTCCTACCTTGACTAGTCCATCATCACAACCAAAGAAACAGATCGAATCCACTTCTCCATTCTCACTTTTTCTTCTTCTTCTTCGAAAAGTATTTCTCATCCGTTGCGGGATTTCAACGCTGGTCTATAAAAATACTACTTTCCACTCACACACGGTTCCCAAAGTACGCCGGCGCGCTTGTACACTTCATCAACACCAACACCAAATCCCATCACCTACCAACCAACCAACCAACCAATCAAAAAACACACTTCAAAATGCCTGTCCACTTCGAGACCTCGACGCGCTTCCACCCCGAGACCAGCGCACACTCTCACCCTTCTGGTTCTCGAAGACGCTCAGACTCTATCCGGAACCGCACTCCCACTCCGGCTCCTCTTGACCGCCGCTCCTCGGCCTCCTCCACTTCCTCGACCTCTTCAACGTCTTCCAGCTCTTCTCGCTCTTCCCACAGCTCCCTGAAGATGACACCAATCCGTCGTTGATACCACTATCACGGGACGACCAGCTTCTTTTCTCAAAACATAGCGAGCGTTTCTTCACAAAGCCAGCGGCATTCTTCTTTTCGTCATGAGATTTCTCGGATTCCCCCTCATTGCGAACTTTTCAAAAAAAGATGACGCCAACTTGAGTGGTTGGTTCTTAGGGTTGTACGAGGATGCATTGGGATGGAGTTTTTAAGGCATTTTCTGTACACATCTACATATCTTCTCTGGAGCTGTTTCGTGCTTGGATACCCTCTTCACATTCTTTTTCAGGACTCGCGTCCGCCTCATCGACTGAGGATTTTCATCTTCTCTCTCTCGACATACAATCGTTTCACGGACTTGTAACAGCATTGGGACTTGGGTTTTCATGTTTTTTTTTACTTTGTTTTTGAGATGTACTAGAAAAAAAGATCATATATATACCTTTCTATCTGAAAACTGAACCTCGATTGTCAAACGCTTCTGTCCAGTCTCTGGAAAATACTCTCTTCTTGCCAGTGACCACAATCCAGTATGACTCTGCTTTCGAATCGTCTTCGAATGGCTGCGATTGCTTGTGTGCTATAGCCATCGTCTTGGGCATCACTGGCCTATGCATCAGGACGCGTAAGCACTGATGAGCTCATTACGGTCTACATACCCCCTTCTGTATCATTCTCCCCTTCCAGAGCCGAGCCAAGTCGCCTGCGATGCATCACATAGAAACGTTGAGAATCCTGACGTCGATCTCAAGCAGGTTTTCAAGATGAAAAGGGAAGAATCCAGATAAGCTTTCAATTGAACGGCGATTCATTGCGGGATGTCCGTGTACCGAAGCGTTTCCCAAGGTTTCCATAGTACTTTAAAAGGTATAATTGAAATGAGCACAAGAGCATGGGGGCTAGAAGTGCCATCCATGCACGTGGCAGGACCCTGATGCTTATTCGTCGCAGAATATACCCTTTCATAAATCTGGATTCTTCAATTTGTGACAGCTAGTACCACGGTGACAGAACCTTGCCATCACGTACCAGCTAGAACATGTTGGCGAATCCCAGAATGTGTAGGTATTGATTGTTAGGGTTAGCTGTCTTGGCCTCCCAGACTGTTTCTTAATTAGACTCTGAGCAGAATGTATTCAGGCCGGGGGTCAGCTAGGTAGATACAAGGTCTTTGCCTACTTTAAAGGTTCTCTGTATGCAACGGTTTCATTGATTAAAGTGAGACTGACAGTTCTTGGGCATGTTGTCACGGCGTAGATCTGCTATAATTAAATTCTCTTCGACCCTAATACATTGAGTTCATGAAACAATTGCAACCGTGAGGGTCCTGGGTGCTGATTTACCTTGTGTGGGTAATTGTCAAGCTCAAAGTGTAAGTACCTAGGTACGCAGACTGCTTCCGAATGAAGTTGGGTGTTAAAAGGGGCTTGTGAGTGTAAATTACTACTGTACCGGCAGCCATCACACTTGACCATCCCGTTCAAACACCGTGAAGCTCCTTCAATTTGGCCAGTGCCTCTGCCTTGTAAGCGTCAAAATCGATACCGCCGATAAAGCCCCATCTAGGGGCTAGAAGGCCCATCATTTTATCAGGTTCCAAGCCAGCCTCCGGATCTTGTCCACAAAAAATAAGTCCCGTCCCCCTGCTAGAATCGATGACTCTCTGACACCTCTCTTTCCTAACAGTGCTATAGGCTTGGAAGGCGTGAGTAATTTCGAGCGGACGTTTAATCTGGCCAAGCAGAGTCCCGAGAATCAAAGCATCCTCAAAAGCTTGGCCAGCACCGGCGCCCTGCCAGGGAGTCGTAGCGTGGGCAGCATCGCCGGCAATGCATACTTGGCCGTTGGCGAATGTGCTCGTGGTTTTGTGTTCCCACTGGGAATAAGCCTGCGGGTCGGGTTGATCGAGCATGAGCTATTTTGCATGCCATCCTCGTCAGCATACCCAAAATCAACGAGGCTAGATGAGTTGGGTAAAGACAGCATCTTACCTCTATCATACCCTTGCCAACAGGTCCTTCAAGCCAGTCACCCAAGGTTTCCTCCAGGAACTCCCGTGTCAAGGGCCTCTTACGATCCTTTGGGTGGTCTTTCTCGACAGCTGATATAACACACTGTACCTTTGTTCTATTGTCCAGAACATCATGCATAATGAACGCGCCGTTTCCTGCCCAGCCATATTGCCGATCCTGCTCGAAATACTCCGCGCCAAGAGTGTCTCGTGCCTTTTCAAACGGGACAAGATTTCTGCAATCCCAAAAGCCAGCAGGCGACGGTCCTTCTGCATCAGCGGCTGCTTGTAAGACATATCGTCTTACCGCGCCAAAGATTCCATCTGCGCCGATAATTGCGTGGAAAGTCTCCTTTTCTCCGTCACCAAAAGTAACCTTCAGATTACCCTCGGTATCAGGAGTAATGTCTGAGAGCTTCTTGCTTGCGTGAAGCCGGTCAGTCGGGAGAGGAGCAAGGAGCTCGCGAAGGAGCGAAGCACGGTGCACAACTCTTCCAGCGTCTTCCGGGTCACCGCCGCCACCGAGATCCATCATGATGGTTCCCGCATGCGGTCCTGATCCCTAAGAAAACGTCGTTAAAAATCAGCACATGCCTATTCGAAGGATTCAGTGGTAAGGGTCTTACAATGCATAGCCGTGTGGAGGCCTGGACTACCGCACCAGCCTTCTCAAGCAGAGCCTTGGCCTCTGTCTTCCCAAGCACCTGCTGTAGAGCCCGTTGCGCGTCATCGGCAAGTCCGACAGCTGCACCACGTTCGGAAAACTCTGGCGCTGATTCATAAACATGGACATCGAGGTGAGCATGACGAAGAAGGGCATTGGCAATAGTAGCGCCAGCCAATCCGCCGCCAATAACAGCAATTTTGATTGAAGGTGTCTCCGCCATGTTGCCTCAGTTCGTGATTGCAGTGAGAGACACAACAATTTCAGAGAGAAGCTACATCTAAGTAATCTAGGAAGGGCGGGACTGACACCTCGTCATATTGCGACTGTTGGTTCCCGTTGTGTGCTTGTTGGGGCGCAACGAGGATGTGATAACAGAATGTGGATAAATAGCTGGCTCCACCAGAAGGTATAATGCGACTGTCGGTCCGTAGTCTTGGGTGTGCACGCGCGCCAGGAGGATGTCGATCAACCGATCTCTCGAGAATGCCAGCCACACCAAACCCACCATCTCCACCACCGTTGGAACCAACATGTGCATGAACCAACCGCGCTTAAGACTGGCAGCCAGCATCCTTAGTGGACAAAGTTTTACGCAATTCTTGTATATTCCTTTTGCTTTTCATTTTTGAAAATTTCTACATGTGCTACCTGGTAAGACCATAGCCTCGCAAACCCGATATCCAACATTGCTAGGAAGCGCGTTACGTTGGTGGCCCGTGGGACCTTTTATGGTCAACACCTGCAGTGCTACCTATCTGTGTCATCCTGCGTCTGCTTGGAAAGATTATTCCGCAGAGAACGGATGGGAAAGAAGAGAAAAGAATGAAAACGGCCTTCATGGAACAACAATAACCCCGCTGTTCAGGGGATGGGACTGAGACTCATGCTTGGGAATACTACCTAGGTACGCACACATGTACGACGGAAGGTGGCTGATAGTGACATGACCCTGCTTCCAGACAGTGGACGCCGAGGCCACCCAAAGACCCGTGCAGCGCGGCCCGCCCGCCTACCAGAACGCGGCACCCTGACGAGTCTGCCATATGGTGTACCGGGTTGTATCGGGTACCTAGTATCGGCCATCGATGCATCATTGTTGAACGTAAGCTGGCTCGAACAGCGTTTTGCCTGCTGATGGGAGCCAATCGAGCATCTCCGGCTTCTTCACAACAGTAGACGGAAGACTTCTAAAGACAGCCCGTTCATTACTGATGAAAGGGCAGAGATCCTCCAGCTTGGACATGCAGAGAGGTATAGTACCTCGGTACATAGAGTGGTAGTCAGATTGTGTTGCATGCTTCCAGGGTTTCTTCAGTCAGCCAGGGAGCCCCAGCCCTATAGGTCTGTTGCAATAAGGTTCTTCCTTTCCTACCTCACTAATACTGTCCCCTATTTTTCTGTATATATGCAGGGTCTCATTTATATGAGAAGTCACAATAAATAATTTTGGAAAGCCAAATCCCTGGCAGAGAAGAATGGTAGCTGAGGACCTCGACGAACAGATACCGCGCATCCAGGAAAATGGAATCTTTATTCGAAACTGCAAATGCTTCCATATGATAGGGCCAGAGTATATGTACCTTGTCTTGCCGACAATCTCGATACAACAAGTATCACGATTCAAGGCTGACAAGACTTCACAAGTAAAGTAGCTTGTACATGGGCATCGGCGCTCGTGTCGTGTCAACAGATAAGGCACAATTGGTTAGGTGGGCTACCTACCTCGGTAGACGGCTAGCACTGATGAAGACCCGCCTCTTGCTGAGCCTGAAAGCCAGACGCCCGGCGTAAAACATCACGCGATAGCTGATCGAATCTGATAGAGTATGTTCAGAAAGGTATCATGTTCGCAAGAAAGCCATGCATGGAATCAGAGCTTCCTGCTTCTACCCTATGTACTCTAGAAAGACTCCCATCAGTGTTGGCTCACTCATGTATGAACATCTACTATTGGAACTATTAGGCAAGTCTATTGTGAGCGTGTATGAATGAATATCATGAAGGGCCTGTGAAGCCAATGGGAAGTAGGAAGAACTGTTCAGCGACGTGAAACTTGACTTTCTGGCCGTGAGCATCATGCACTTTCAATTAGCACTAGTACGCATAGGTGCAGCGGCGTCTCAATGGCTCGCCGATGTGAGTCATCAGGCCGCACATAATCAAAGTAGTCACAATTGAAGCTCTCTGCAAGCTGGCTTCTCAACTATAAGTATTTCCATTGATCTGTACTGCTGTACCGTTGGCCTGTTGAGGGACCAATTGAACCACTTCTTGTCATACTTTTCGCCCAACATGACCGCCAATCTAGAAGATGCCTGGAAGACCGAGCGCCTTTCCTTCCGTTCAATCCGCGAGAGCGATTATGAGTGGTGGTTCAACGACATCGATAGCGACCCGGTGAATGTAGCCCTCAGTAGCCCATTCTTTCTTGCGCCGCCCAGGCCCAAGAAACCGGAGGAGTGGTACAAGATGTGGGACGGACCCAACGAATTGCTCGATGTGGTGATCTACCTCTGCGAGCCTGCCAATTCCGCAAGACCGCTCAAAGAAGGCGGTGATGAAACAGACATAGCACAATCAAAAGAGACTCGTATCGGCTTCCTGCGTATTAGTTACGGTGGGTACGGCCCGTCGCCTCATAACCGGGCTTGCGAAATGGGAATCACGCTCACATCTTCGTACCAAGACCATGGATACGGCACGGAGTGTGTTCAATGGGCATTGGACTGGGCATTTCGCCGTGCAAATATGCACAGCGTGAATCTTGGCTCGGTCGAGTACAACACACGGGCCCACAGGTGCTACGAGAAGTGTGGTTTCAAGCTCGAAGGCAGAAGAAGGCAATGCTTCTGGCACGACCGGAAATGGTACGACTTGTTCTTATATGGCATCCTGGAAGAAGAATGGGAGGAACTGAGAAACACAAAGAAGTCATCATAGGGGGGGAATTCCAAGGTTCCTTCGACGAGTGGGCGATGAGGTACACCACGCGCGTTTGGGGGTCTGAAAAGCATCAATGGCCGACATCACGAAGAAGAAGCCTGAGCTACATGTGGTTCTCATTCGCTCTTTTCGACTAGCGAGCCAGACAAGAAAGTTTGACTTGCAACGAGAACATCCTCAAGACACGAAATTCGATATCTTTGGTCAAGTGGCCCCACAAAGTCAAGTCTCTGAGCTACCTAGGTACTCTTCTACCTCAGTTGCAGCACAGAGGTGCCCATAAAATGCATAGCAATATACTCAGCATTACAGACATTAGCATCAACTTCATGAACCCGACAATATATTCAGCATGGATGATTCAACCTGTTTGAGTTATCCTCGTGAAACAGTCGAGACGAGATCAAACCAATCGTGCAGTAGAAAATTGCTGCGTCTTGAAATTGATATGTTCGGATCAGTAGCTGAAAACCGGGCAATTGTGCAATTCTGCCATGTTGGCTGATCCCTCAGACAGGCCGTGTAACAATTTGGTCTTGGTCTCAAGAATAGGTTCAGCTTGATTGACATGTCTCAAATACTAAGGATTTGCCCAGGCATCGGATTTTGTCAAATGTGCTACTCAAATACAAAGCAAGCTGAACTACAACTTTCCCTTTACGACACATGACTAAAAACTCGGCTACATGGCTTGCTTGACGCGCCATGCCTCGTTTGACCGCCAATTTGACGCCAAAGAAGTTGAACGGTACGGAATCATATAGGTACGGCTTGTTGTTCGTATATGTGGCCTTCAGTTGAATGGGGCAAACAACGTGAGATTTCACTACGTGAGATCTTGTTTGGTATCAAAAGTCTATCACATTCTATCCCGAACGCCTCGCTTTTGAAACGATTTCTAACTCTAACGCTGAATTTTCCAGTCTTTTGTCTATTGCCGTGAACTCCTCGCTCAGGTGAACTGTACCTGCACCTCAAGATTTCCCGTAAACCATTGTCTAGGTACTACCAGCTGTCATTATAGTATTGGTCTCACTCCAGAAGAAAAGACTCAAACGACGTCTGAAGCGTGTGTCCACGGCGTGCGAATAGGACTTCGGCCTCCGGTATGCACAAAGATATCGTACATCAGGCCGCCAGTCAGGGTTCCTATGAAGGGCGCCACTATGGGGATCTGATTGTTTCCGGTTAGCATAAGATGGTCCAAACTTGGGGTTTGGGCAAAAAAATGCATCAGATAGTGGACTACATACCCAAAAATAAGTGTTCCCAGCGGTGAACACTCCTGTTCCGTACCCGAGAAAGTAAGAGACAAGCCGTGGCCCAAAGTCCCGCGCCATGTTCATAGCATACCCAGTTTCCCAGCCAAAGGCAGCTCCGATTCCAAAGATCAAGAATACCAAAAATATAGGCAACATATTGCCCACACCTGCGTCCACCAAGGCGAAAAGGCAGAACATCAGGATTGCACTGCTCAAGAACTCAGAAAAGAATTGACCTTTGGTTGAGATGAAGGCCTCTGGATACGTAGCAAAGACGCTCGCGGTCGAGGTAGCTGCATTGTCGACGGTGCGTATGTCAATGCCCCCCTCAAACATGTTGATGGCGGAGATATAATTGAAGTAGATGACCATCGCCCCCATCATGCCGCCAAGCATTTGTGCAAATGCGTAGATAGGCAACTTATGCCATGGGAACCTGCGAAACACGCAATTGGCGAGCGTGACAGCTGGATTGAGGTGACCGCCTGACTTCTTGGCCACGAAGACGCCAAGCATAACGGCAACTCTACAACAGTGACAGACTTGTCAGCGACACCATCAACTTAGAAAAGGGGGGCAAAGGGGAAGTATGAAATGAATGCTCACCCCCATGCCCAATTGATGCTCTGGAAGTCTCCTTTGGTACCCTTGCTCAAAGTGACTTGGGCCACGACACCATCTCCAAACAGAATCATGATAAAGGTACCGAAAAGCTCGGAAAAGAAGTCCTGGATCATTCGACTGCGCTCTGAGAACACCCCCACCTCGCTGTAAGGCTTTACATGGTAGCGGGTAGGTAATCCGGCTTTCGTGGCGTCTTTGCCTTGGCGGGAATAGCCTGGTAGCCCGTTTTCATTCTTGTCATCGCTCTGGATGTCGACCTTTGCATCGCTGGGGTACGGTTCAGGGAGAGGTCGCGACACCCATGGCGGAGGTGATCGAAAAGCCGGTGATGGTTGCGATTTATTCCACAGAGCGAGGCGTCCAGGCGTGAGATGAACGATGTTCAGATCAGGAGGCATCAGGCCTGCCTCCACAGCTGTTGTAGTCTTGGCTCCGAGTCAGGCACAAGCAAAAGTCAAGCCGGCTCGAATGTAGTGCTTTTGTTTTTTCTTCTGCGCCTCAATGTTGAGTAATTTCGGCAGACCTTCTTTCCTGCTTTAATTTGACAATGTAATATCGTGATGGGCGTACAAAAATACTAAATATCGCCCAAAAGCAGACGTCAAGGCCTAGAACATTGGTGGGTCTTTTCGAGTAGCCGCGACGTTACATGATTGTGTCAAGAATGCATTCGGCGACGTCGGCCGGTCCACTGAACTACCTTGTTTGGCACGGGAAAGCTATCCAGGGCCCGGTCGATCCAAAGTTTAAAATAGATAGGCAGGGTTGTGAAGAACTCAAAAACATTGTGCTCAGACCTGACCATATAAACATTTGCCTCAACTCCATGTGCCATGTTGGCCGGCCAGGGATTCTCAACGTCTCACGTAGTCGGCCCGTACTCGTTGCCCCGGCCCTCGCCACCTATCATTCGAAATCGGCCTCAAGACCTGAATTCAACACACCGTCAGACATTGCGTAGGTTGGCTATATTCTACTGTGCTCTGGGTTAATCTCTCACAGAGCTTGATTTGTGCGGGGCTTCGCGATGATACTTCAATGCACGGATAAGAAGATTTCTCTCATGGCATTTGGTTTGGCACCTCCTGAAGGAAGTCTTAGGGTACCCGAATCTCCATCTTTGGGCTCTGACCAAACAAGTTTGCAGACAAGAGGGGTCCAGCTACGATCCAGGGCCTCTTGAAGCACGTATGAGAACCGTATATCCATGACACGCGGCGCGGAAGTGTGGTAGGTTACCAGGGAGCCTATCTGTGGCATATGCAGTACGAGCCACAACAAAAACACCTGACATTACCTTTTTACTTGAGTCAGGATGACTGCGACATGCTCTGTGGCCAGACAGAGCAAACACATTTAAAATACAGTTTGACGATTATGATGAATACAGTTCTGCGATGATGTGCAAGTTGACCCCATAGATGCCATTTTCAAATTATCGGCCTTCCTGGGGTCTCACTCTTGGGGCATGCCTGGAACAGTGAAAACCAGCGTTTCGAACCACAGAGAAGAAAAGTAGGTCAAGAGATGAGATAGAGAAAGTAAGGGCTACAAGTGTTGGACGACTTCAGCATACTGGATACTGCCGCGAAGATTCTAGTACACCTTCACTCTACAAGACTGGACCAGACACCCTTTTGCTTGGCCCGACCCAATGGCTACCGATTATAGGGCAAGGAATCTCTCACTGACACTATCTAAGATATTGCTTCGGCCCACGCTGACACATTCGGACAAGGGCACATCAAACTCTGGACTTGAGCTCAAATGAAATTGGGAGGCAACCAGTGTGGCAGTAAGACGGCCTTGACGAGCCTCGGGTGCTTGGAAAATGTCCTGTCCTTGCCAGCGAGCATGTTTTGTCACAGCCAAAGTCTGTAAAGCAGGTAGCAACTCGGCCCTGGCTCAAACAAGAACTGATGGTGATTAGGCTGGTCTCCATATTTCAGTTTGTATCGCCTTGTCGCAATACCTCCAGGGAGAATCAACTCCGAAGCTGCGGAACTATCGTATCAAAACAATACATCAGACGAGACACTGCACTGCCACTTGAATGGAGTACAAGTCTATCAGTCCCATGACTGGAGTGTTGGCTTGTGCGGCGACACCTGTATAAGTAATTGAGCGCTCATGCCATCTCTGAGGGAAAGACACTACGTGGACCCAGATTGGCTTCATTGCTTCAGGCCCTTCACACAACAGTCCACGCTTCCTACCCTCTTGGAGGACACAAAACGAGTATCGTCGAGGCTAAGCACTGTCATAAAACTATCACAGTTTAATATCCTCTAAGGGTAATACCTCCCCTAACATCCTCGCCAATCTCCCCATGAATGCTCCTGATAATCTGGCCCATACGGGAGCTTGCAGCTGCGTCCTGTGCATTCGCGCGTCAGTGTCCACGAAGAGCAAGTTTTTTGAGTTTCGCGCAGAACAAACGAAAATACGGGGCTCTGTACTCCTCAGAGTCCCAACGCTCAAGTATTACCTGCACTCCCCGAGCATGTCTTGGGAAGCAAACAGACGCGCTGCCAGAGTGACTTACGATGAACTCGACAGCCTCCTTGATCAAGACCTTGTCCACATCCTGATCATCTGTAAACTTCAAGACCCAAATCAAGTCTTGCTCGACGACCTCTTCAGATTTGACCGGCCTCAAAAGATAGCTCATATGAATGACGGATTTGTGTGAATGCTCATTAACCACAATGCTATGTACTATTGAATCTTGAGCTGCATCAAGGTACGGTCCCGTGCTCATGAGATGAGCCTTGAACGCTTCATTGTCCATTCGCTCGCCAAGCTCAAGATTGCGAGATACGAGGTAGTTGTGGCCCCCTACAGACGATTTCTTAGTCTAATTGGCCAAGATCACGAGTCGTTCGATACCGAAGCTTGTCTCAAAAGGCGGGCAAAACTGAACGGGACAAGAGCACTCACAGGCGTGTATTGCATCCGGGGAACGTATGGCGAGGATCTCTTCCAAACTGGCAGGGTTTGCGTGCTTACTTGACAGCTCGAAAAGCTTTTTATAAAGAGCGGATTGCGTCATGTTGGGACGACAACGTGCGGCTTGTTCTCCTCCGAACTGGAATACAGTTCGGGCTCAATCGAAGTGGCTAGGAGACTTTGCTGCCCGAAATGGCTACGATTGCAAGATGCGTGATTGCGAAATTCTTTGTTCGAGCACTGGCTCTTTTCTGGCCATGGAAAACCCTGGAACTGCAAGATGAGTATTAATACTTCATACTTAGATCCAAGATGTTTTCCTATCTACAGCCTATCGCAGTGGATACCAGTAAGCACTACGGGTACGCAAAAGGGTTTGGCGTTGTATGCAGGTTCGGGTAATTGTATCGGACTCCGCAGTGGTCTTTTGCCAAAGCGTGATGATGAAAAGTAGTTATATCCTGGAGTTCTCGTAGAGGAAGAGGAAGCAGACGGCATTATCGCCATACTTCTTCGCAAGGCGATCATTGCAATAGCCTTGAACGCATTCAGCGCTTTTGCCAGCGTAGAAAATTAATAGAGCAATCTGAGACAACCCTTTTACACGCCTTCAATTTGGATGGAATCAAATGGTCCATCAGTCAGTGGACTCCTGAAGTAGACAGATAATGGAGCCAGAGAGATCTTCGAGCTGATGTCCCACATACCGGCACTGAGCCTCGGAATTTGGGGCTGAGCTGAAAACACTAATTGCTCACGGTCATAAGCAGGTGTGTGCGGTATGATGCTGATGGTTGAATATTTGTCTCTATCTATGAGTATAGACCATCTGTCGCGACTAATGTTGGTGCTGTCAAGGTCCAAGTGGACTCGCTGGTCGTGTAAACTTAGATTGCCCTCAGCATGCTGCACAATCGCTTTGTCCTCAAGTCTCAAGTTTTTGCAAGACTCTGCGTCATGACACCGCTTCATAGGATGCCAAAAGTTCGTTATTCCTCTTCTTGGAATCTTGTTCCAGGTAGAGCCCAAGATGAGGCGTTAATTTGCGCTTTTGGACATCAGTGCTTGTAGCGGTGGTAGAACTGCTCAGCCGAACGGCCTGAGCGTAGCCGACGGAATATGGGCGAGAGCTGACACAACTCATAGCTCTCACGCTCTCTGCGCACAGTGATGATATGCCTGACGTAGAGGACACTAATCATCAATATCTTCAGGACAGGACCTGAGTGCTCCCTGAACAGGCTCCACTGTTCCATCAGCTGGTGAGTCGAGATTGGCCTGGGCCCCAAATGAGGCCAGCCCTGGTGATCGCGGGGGTTCGTTGGTTAATGACACCACGTGAACCACGAGTTCCGTTGGTGTAGGGAGCCATTTCGGTGTTCGCATTGCCTCTGAGCCGTGTGGGATCTCGTGTGAGTTGTTGCTCTTTTGCATCGCCAACTTCAAATGAATGCTGCTCGCTATGCAAAGGAGCCAGTTCACGACAGACATTCCATGACCGTCTACATGCGTTCCGTCTCTGGAGTCCAGAAGTTTTAGAAGGCCCACTCAGGAAATGTTGATTTAGGTGACGGCTGGCTGAGTGAAATAGGTCGAAAGCTTCTTCTCGCAGTTGCCGATTATCATGATCCTGGACTGAATCCAAGCCTTCAGTAGCTACGCTCGGGATATGATCGAAAATAGCTCCGGAGCAAGACAACAGGTCTACTCCTACGAAGTCGTCGTTCAGGTGCTGCTCATCCTCAGTCAAAGACATCGTATTCGGCCTCGCATCGCAACTGCGGATTGGTTCACGTCTAGGTTGCTGAGAAGGGGTATGTCGAGGACCTCGAGAAGTTCCTGTTGTCTGGTCGTGCTGCAACATTCTGTTGTCCATGTTCTAAATGAGGTTCAATATAGGTGAAAGTCGTTTCAGAGGGCTGGATCAGTATTTTGGTAGGATTCTCCTAAGAAGGGGAGAAAGAAAAAAAAGGGAAAAAAAGGTTAGTTAAATAAGGTAAAATACGAATATGAAAAATCGAGGACAGTCCACTTGTCTAAGGTACATAGGTACGTATCTGTGTCATCCCACATGTCAGTCGCTTGTCAAAGGTCACTAATGAGCTGTACTAAGGAGGTACCGCCATGCCAGTTTCGCGAAGACCAACGGATAGATCATTTTACATGACGATGACGAGAGAGATGGGAGGGGTGAGGGGTCAAAAGTGCAAGAGCGCCTCAAATCCTTCACTTCTAGAAGATAGGCTGGGCTTCGTCGTCTGCTGGAAAGGGACTTCGGGAGGGAGTCCTCCAGCACTACAGAACAAGATAAAAGGCAGCAAATGAAAGAGTACCTATGTACATACCGAGAATTGAGTGAAACCTCGATAGCAGATTATATCTACCCTTTCTTGTGCCCAAATGATAGGAGTGTAAAGCACACAGCGGAAGAGGTAACACGAGGAGTTGGGTTGTGTTGTTTTTAGAGAATTGTACCGCAGGAGGGTAAACAAATATCGCAAAGATAGGGTACGAGCCGTGAATAGAAGATCGGAAAACGAAAGCTCTGGAAGCCCAGGTCTATGAATAGCACGATTCTTGGATCGTCCAGCTTCAAGGACGGCCAGTACACCGGTCGTTTGCTTAGTCCATGCCGCTACTATTTAGCCCAGGTACTCCCACATGTAGGCTATTGCACGATATGGGGCCGATTGCTACTGAGCTCTGTTACTTATTACAGCTGTTGAACCTGTCAACACGCCCTCTTGTTCCCTCTGGAAGGCTGTTGCGCGGCGTCGTGGTACTTGCAAGATCGATCTCCTTGCCACGCCGTCGTGGAAGCAGCTTGAACTAGGTGTTGAAGCGTATGTACTTGCGGACCGTGCGCTTCTTTTTCAGGCACGGCAGATCGAATTTCGAAGCAAATGGCTCATCTATGACCTTGAGCCTCATCATCCAGCTTCCGTTATCGGCTGGAATGGCTTATGATAGCTCCAGAGGTCAAGAAGTAAGTGCGTGGGCCAAGGGCTGTGTAGACACTGCAGACTACTGAGCTTTGTTTCTAGTCGCTACGAATATATTATAAAAGCAGCGGCTTTCCTGGACAATGTGTTCCGGTGTCATTTGTTTCTACTTCCTCTTCTTCAACTAACGCGCACTCCATCGTTTCTCAGGCAGTGAAAGAGGGCTTTCGGTCGCTTTCCTATTAGCTCTACTCTTCAAATATCCGTCACTCGCTTCTGCGGACCATCTGTTGCGTATCCTTAAGTCATGGTTCCAAATGTACTCCCATTAGCGGCCTTGGTCGTGGCAAGCTTTGGTGGGTCTGCTCTAGCCATAGAGAATCGAGATGGCTATGAGTCGCCTGGTATGACTCTCGTTGTTCAGAACAGGCACAATCAGCCAATTATCATGAGCGAAGACCAGTACACACTGATGCCAAACGACCCTACGCTTGCTCCGGGTGAGCACAAGATCTTCAAGACAGGCCAATGGTCGGGTAACTTCAAAGTGAACGAAAAGAAGGAAGGTAATACCGGCCAAGACACTCTGGTCGAGTTCACGGTCAACAACGAAGGCATCACGCTCGATGTCAGCTACATTGCTGCATTCACCCTACCAGTTGTGAGTACCACTGCCGTCTGGCTTACACATATGAGTATTGGGTCAAAGCTATGATGCTGACATATCACGCTAGGTGTGTGGGTGCAGAGAAGATGGGGCCGAGAACGTCACTCTTGTGACGGGGTGCAACATCGACTTGAAGAAGCTGAACGGAGGGTCTTGCCCTCCTGAGACCCACAACGGTCATGGCGGTTGTATGAATCCTATGAGGTTAGTATCTTTGTTTTTGTAAACCCAGCTTCCATCAATCACAAAATCAGATCGCCCGTTTCTTCCAGTAATATTTCTAATGCTTAGTAGGAGTCGTCCCGGGGACATCGGCGCCACATCCTTCTTTAAGCCTTGCGAGGGTGCTGGGTATACACACGAAGGTGATCATATGGTCTGTCTGCCCTGAATTCCCATATTCGGTTTAAGGAGCCGATACAAGGTGTTGTCTTGAACTCAAAACGTGCTGACAAATTATAAAGACTACACAAAATGGCGAGAAATGTCGCGAAGGCCCCATCGTTTGCTGCATCGGAAGTGATTGCCCTCCAAGCATTAAGCAGAAGAACTTCAACGGCACTGCCCATGACCTGTATGCAAACCATACCCGCGGTGGTATTTTTACTCCTGCCCATGGCTCTTCTCACCGCTATACCAACGCTACATTCCTGAGTCTCAGCAATTTGCTTGACTTGGTTCAGTAGGACTGGACAGGACAGTCTGGGCTATTCAAGGGTGGATATTCCGACCAATCACAAGAAAGGATGTACCTTTCGGCCTTGAAAGTGTTAAAAACTGCCTCCAGGGCACGGGGGGTGGGGGAACGCTATGCCGGCACCAGGTCCGATTGGAAAACGTCAAGATATATATCTCATCATGGGTCGTGGACCTAGTACCGCTAGAGGACAAGCTGCCATTTATCATGTGGCAGCACAACCAAGCATTACCTCTTTTGTCTCCAAGTAGTAGACCGAGTCGGCGCTTTTCTATGTTGATAATAATAATTGGCTGCGGATATGGTCAATCTCTTAAAATGGCCTGTGAAGAGAGCTGAAAAGGGGAGGCAATCTATGATCTTGATGGTGCGTATATTGCCACAGCTGGTGCTCCCTTGAGCTATCAACTGTAGTTTTTGTTCACAAAGTCTCCGTTTACATGGCGAATGTAAACTCGAGATCAATTCAGGAGGTTATTCATGACAGATTTTCGACGTATAGCAAGTGGATGAACAATCTCTCCGAATCGTAAGCCAACATTACCAGCCTACTGAGATTTCATAGCAAGCTCTCTCGTCTCTTTGCGAGCATTGCCATTTTGTAGCCATTCTGACCAATCTATTGGAGCCTAGTGGCTTTTAGAGATTCTTTGAAGAGCAGAAGAGACCTCGGAGCATATGAAGAAGCCCGCAGCTAGCTCTGCATGCACCGGTGTGAATAATAATCATTTCCCAGAAGATATCCTGCTTACTCGACTGGATTACCTCCTTAGTTTTGACGACGTCGAAAGCGATGCATGTGCCGGCCCGCGACCACTTACACGCAACATCGGCTTGCAAGGATGTACTATTCTGACAACCCTGGCCCCTGCTACCCGTGCCCCTCGTGCCCCGCAGCCCTCTCATCCTTGCGCGTTACTACCAAACCCGCGCAAGGCCATTTTTGAATAGGCCAAGTCGCGACTGATCGCGTCAAACTATCTATTGTCCTTCCTTGTCTCACGCACTCGCCGGTTCTGATCGAAGAGGAAGACGAGCCTATTCGATATATTTGCTACGACTATGGATATCGACGACATCCTTCGTGAGGTAGATCCGACCTTCGACACGGTGCCCCAAGAGACGCGCGACCTGCAGGCTCTCACGCGTGCTTGGGTTGCTGAACGATGCGCCCCGGAGCTTCTAGAGTGCGCGACACCTTCGCTTTGATTTGCTCTTGCCCAGTGTTTATGGATGTTGTTGCCAGCTCTAACAAGATCTTTCTTTACCTGCAGGTGGCCGGCCAACGGGCTCTTCGAGAGCATCAATGAGCGCATCAAGTCCCAGATCGAGAAGGTCGAGGACATGACAGGCGACATGGATCCGAAGACCAACTTTGCCCTGATTGTGATACAAACAGAATTAGAACGGTACAAATACGTTGTGCGTAGTTATTTGCGCGCCAGGATAGCCAAGGTGAGCCGTTTGCAACTGGCTTCACAGCAGCGCAACGCTGTCTACTCTTCGCGTAGTGCCCAACAACATAGCTGACGTCCATTCGAACGCCTGTAATTATAGATTGACAAGCACACCCTCTACTACCTTTCCACACCGACCATGCGCGCCCGCCTATCAGAGACAGAACTCGCCTACGCCACACGACATCAGGCCATGTTGCACAACCACTATCTTTCGTCGTTCCTTTCGTCGTTCCCGCCTAATCTGCAGAACCTGAATGATACCGCCGGTAACATCAGTATGATTGACACACCCGACCTCGATACGGCCGTGTTCATCCGATTACTCAGCGACTGCCTTGTCGAGGGAAAAGGAACAGATGAGGATGGTAGCATGGACGGCAAGAACGGAGATATCCTGATCTTACGGTGGTCAGATGCAAAGTCGCTGGTAGATGCAGGGAATGCCGAGCTAGTCTGACAACGACAACTGC
This sequence comes from Gnomoniopsis smithogilvyi, assembly GCA_027946515.1. Taxonomy (NCBI): domain Eukaryota; kingdom Fungi; phylum Ascomycota; class Sordariomycetes; order Diaporthales; family Gnomoniaceae; genus Gnomoniopsis; species Gnomoniopsis smithogilvyi. The sequence goes on from JAPEVB010000002.1 coordinate 5,921,406, forward strand.
GTGTACAAGGTGACCACGCGAGCCCAGGCTTGCTTGCAACAGAACTTCGATGACTCTCTCGGCCTCAATCCGAGTCTTCTTGCACGGGCGAGGATTCGAGACTTACCCGTGACTGCAGCAGGACACAAGTGCATCCGAAGATCTTCATATGCGTTGCACCGACAGAAGTGGCATCCCGTCTCGAAGCCATGCCATTGCCATCGAATGAACAAGATTGCTTCTTCAACAAGGTCTTCGTTTCATGGGTTTGCTGTTCCCCCCGGCTCTGACAGCTGTCATTGCATTTCCGGCCAGAGAAGAACCGCAACGACACAAAAAGGGCCACAAAATACGGCATCTACAGTGTCAGACTCGCGAAGAGCGGACTCATAATCTCGTTCGCGGCGCCTTGAATCGCCAATGTTGGGCAGAATTCAGCGTTACAAAGGTTGAAAGAGCACTAACTCCGACACGCGAGATCCGTCTGCAGAGGATGCGGAGTGCGTAGATATCGGTTCCCCGTTCTTTCATCGTTCTCCGTCAGGCCCGAGACCAAATCATTAGTGGCCTTACAAACTCCGTGTCTAGAGCACGGACTTTGTACGACTATCCCCGCAGCTATTCCTAGTGGAGGAGTACAGGCGCTGACAAACCCAATATCCAATACTTCTGGAATTGGATAAATATGTTACCTTCGTCTCACTAATGGGACTCGAGAGAATCTTTCACCTTTTTTTTTTATTGAAAAGATTGTTACCTCCAACACAAGCTGATCATAATGACGAACACAATTGTACTTGTCACTGGCGCCAACCAAGGGATTGGCTTCGAGATCGCGAAGAAACTGGCAACAGAACAGAAAGACTATCATATCATTATGGCGGGTCGCAGAAAAGAAGCTATCGAGGAGGCTGCCCAGAAGCTGCAGTCCAAAGGTCTCTCAGTCGAACCCTTGGTCCTGGACGTGACCTCGGACGCCTCGATCGAAGCAGCAGCGAGCTCGGTCAGCGACAAGTATGGGCGGCTTGACGTGCTCATCAACAATGCCGCAATTTCCACTGCTTCAGCGTCCGCCGATGGCAAGCCCAACACGGCTCGCGAGGAGATGCTCCAGATCCTGAATACCAATGTTGCGGGCGTCCAGGGCGTAACGGATGCCTTTCTTCCCCTACTCGACAAAGCAGCTGGTACCAAGCGCATCGTCTTCATTAGCTCTGGCATAGGATCTTTAACTTCCAAGGCAGACCCGAGCCATCCGCAAAGGCGGACTCCATGGATACCTTACACAATTTCCAAGACGGCAGAGAACATGCTGGCATTGTTCTACGCGGCGCAGTTTGATGGACGGGATGATTGGAAAATAAATATATCATGCCCGGGATATTGTGCTACGAATTTGAACAAGTATGCCGGAACGAATCCACCGGAGCATGGTGCGATCAATGCATGTCGGCTGGCGACGCTGGGACCGGATGGCGAGACCAACACATTCAGTAACAAGGATGGTATAACACCTTGGTGAGGAGAGAACGGCGTGGTGTTCGAGTATTGAGGAGGTTTGCGACGCTCTGGCGGGACTGGCTCAGGTTGGAGTGTTCCAGGTCGAATCTCAGCCTCTAGGATGCTGTCTTGGATCACCCGCAGGTGTGGCATGAGCACTATGGTCATCAGTAGGGCGATCAAATCAGGTTCTCAAAGCAAGAGTACGAACTGTAAAAGGGTTTGATAGCTTATTGTCAACCTGAGGGCGCGTCCCACACGATCACTTCAGGGGATGTTGCCAAAAAGGGTTTCACAATTGTATTCACGCGAAGGGTGTCATACTTCTCATACCTAGGTATTCTGCTTCATAAGGGTCACGAAGTTCGATTTGGCAGACACCAAGCGGAAAGGGATTCAGCAATCGTTGCCGGAATCATAGAAGCCCACACATCAAATATCAATGTCTAGGTCTTGCAATGGCCATAACTAATCCATGATCGCAAAGTAGATTCCATTACACTTATTATGGTCATGTACTGATTGTGTCGTCAAAAACAGATAACTCAGCAAGGAGAGGTGTGTATTTGCAGCACTCTGTATTGAGAACTTACCAAAGTACTTATGCAAGCTAACTGCTCCAGCTAAACTACCAAATTTTACCTGAGCATTTGATTACTTACAAAAGTATACTTGGGATGGGCAAACCAACATATCGGGTGCCATCCCATATAAGCCGATCAGTAGTGATTTGTATGGAGACATGCGGCTCCTGAAAGTCCTTCCATAATGCCAGCACGATGACGATCATGTGGTGCCGTCTCTAGTGGCATCACATGTCACCCAAGGTAGATACCATTATTCTAGGACCTCATGAAGTCAAAGAATGAAACAATGCACGGAGGGACTGTGCGTAGACTCTGTACCATCACAAGCCGGGTGAGAGCCAAAGTTATAAAGACTGCATGTGCCCTGGCATAAGATCGGGCTCGTCTAGACTCCTCGTCTAGTTTTCTAGTTGCTTCCAGAGAACCTCTACCTTTTCACATACCGTCTGCTCTCATCAATCATCTTAACGACACGCAAAGATCCCTCGCCAGCAAAATGCGTCCCGCTGTCCTTGGCATCGCGGGCTCGTACGCCATGCTCGTCAACGCCCAGGTTACTCAAAATACCGCGACAGCGACTGGGACTCTTACGCCGTTCCAGTCCACCCAAGCTACCTGCCTTGCCCAGTGTCATGTGGAAGACACGGGCTGCCGGGCTAAATGCGTCAACGTAAGTACATCAGTTACCGAAGGGGAGAAGGAAAGAGACGCGAGGGAAATTTGATGTTGCCCTGTAGGCATTGGATGCAGCTCTGGACGTTGGCGTGGAGTCGGTCGGGGTCCGGCGTGCAGGTGGAAGACTCGCGACCATTTGGGGCTCGGGATCTATCTGTCAGGATGGTCGATCTCGATTCTTGTGCGAGGCAACCCGAGATGCATCTGACACTGGACGTCTGAGAGTCACCCAGCGAAATTGGGGTTTCGCGCGAACCAGTCCGCCAGCCATCTCGATGCCTAGGTTGTTATTCCAGCCCTAAGCTCTCGTCATCGTCCGAAGCGCCCAAGCACAAGCCTACTTCCCATGTGATGCCTCGATGACCACATGCAAACGCAAGCACCAGCAGACTGACTAAAGCCTCATCTCAACACAGGCCCACAACCCCAGCGGCGACCCAATTCTTGCCATTCAAAAGTGCCAAGCGAATTGCGTCCAAGGCGACGGCTCCGTCGAGCAGACCTCAAACTATGGCATGTGTCTGCAGGGTTGCATTAAATCCAATGGCACCGCCTTGACCGTGGGCAATTCCGTGGCCTCGACTGCGTCAGGCTCTGTCGCGACTAATACCGCCTCGACTACGATCGTGCCCGCCACCACCATCGGCACGTCGACGGGCTCGAAGACCTCCTCGGCTGGGAGTACGAGCGCTTCGAGCGCAGCTGCTTCAGCCATGCACGCTGGGACGGGTAGCCTGGGTTTCCTTACCCTGCTAGCTGCGTTTGTCCTGTAGGACAGTTTGGTGAGGGAATGTGTCTGGAAGGCTCGTTCACACTTGCTGCTGATGAAGATGATGGTCAGAGAGACTGTGAGAACGGTGTAGCCAAGACGGATATTGCAATTCTCATCAACTATTATAGCTGAATTTACCACCACATTCATTGAAGTCTAGAGTCATCTTGGGGCCGAGTGACAGGCTTTCGAGTCGATGCCAATGATTGCTAGTATTCTGAGACATATAGATGCACCGTATTCAGCGCTCAAATACGCTATTAGCCCAAAGCAATGACGGGCATTCGCATTAGGGAATGGCGTTCTGCAATGGTGTACCGAGCCTCGTTGGAAAATAAGTTGACGTTTAGTATTCGATGAATCGCTGACCTAATATGGCAATTAATGAGCCGGGAGTTGAGTTGGGCTCCTTATTATCGCCGGTCCGGCTCCGAGATTCTCTCGTCCAAACAGGTCAAGCAGCCACACAACGTGCTCTCTTTCTGCCACGAACATACCCCACCGTTGCCCAACAGTCTTCCGCGCATGTCGTTCTCTTCGAGGTTGACACATCCTATCGATTGATCACGAAAGAAGCACCGGGCGGTCGATATGGGCAGCAACGACGAGCTCGTCCTCTCGGACAATCCAGATCACCCCGCCAACCTAATCCCCTCGCTATGCGCCAAATTCTGGACACTGGGATGGGTGACTGGAACAGGAGGAGGTGCTAGTATCCGCGACGAGTAGGGAAACTTTCAAACCTTCCTGCCGTGCTCCTTGCACTAACATCGTCCAGGGAGCTCGTCTACATAGCACCGTCTGGCGTGCAAAAGGAGCTCATGAAGCCCTCCGACCTCTACGTTCTATCCCTCCCACAAACCCTCGAGAAACACAAACAGGCCACAGCCACCCAAGGCGACGGGCCGATCCGCCCAGCTTCGCGCGTTTATCTCCGTTCGCCGCCTACTTTCAAGCCCTCGCAATGCACGCCGCTCTTCCTGTCCGCCTTCACGCGCAAGGGCGCCAAGTGCTGTATACATACACATAGTCCATACGCCGTGCTAGTGACGCTTATTCTAGAACAGCAAGGGCAAGGATTTGACAAGGAGTTCCGAATCAACAACATTGAGCAGATCAAGGGATTTGCGAAGGGTTATCCGCACAAAGAAGTCGGAAACTTGGGGTACCATGATACACTGAGGATACCGGTCATTGAAAACACGGCGCACGAGGAAGACTTGACCGAGTTCATGGAGGAGGCTATGGAAAAGTATCCCGATGCGTATGCGGTGCTGGTGCGGCGGCATGGAGTATACGTGTGGGGCAACAGTGTGGAGCACGCGAAGACGCAGTGTGAGAGGTTGGTTGATTCCTCTCTTGTTTCTTGCGCAGATCATTATGTTGGCTGAGGAGTGTGATATAAATGCTGACTTGGTCTGCAGTCTGGACTATCTCTTCCATCTTGCCGTTGAGATGAAGAAGTTGGGTGTACCGTGGGTGTCGGACATTGAGCCGACCCTTCCCAGGAACTCACTCAAGGCATGAGGCACAAATTTGGCCAGGCATCGACTTAACGTACGGACTCACGAATCCGGAGCTCAGGCTGTATCGTCCAGGCAAGCCTGACTTGTGGATCGGCTAGAGCCACGACTCCACCAAGTGACCAGGCTTGACTGCTGCCCTTTATTAGTGAGCTGGGAATTGACTAAAATGGCAAGACGCAGCCTTATTCATCTAGGTTGCTCTACTTCTATTTCTCGGGCAGTGAATCCGGTGGCATGGATCGCTATCCGCGAGTAGCCTCGCAGCCGCTAACATATATGGCCGGTTGCGGAAGACCAAAACTCCGCGGCAAGTCCTTGGACTAGTCATTGCGCAGCTACACTAAAGAAAAGACATGCCTTCTTACCGGTTCTTAGGACAAATATTGGTGAGTCTGCAACATGAGTGAAACATAAATATTCCATCGCCTGCACCAAAAAGAATTAGGCGCCAGGCATAGTTGTAGGGCGGCATGCCGAGTTGAGACGAAGCGAACCGTCAAGCCCCATTTCAGTACCTGCGATCAATTTTCCATCATCCACTGGCGCTACAATGGAGACAGACACTCTGAATGAAACCTCTACCTGAGAGGCTTATCCATCTTCATTGCTCCTAAACTCTTTTCAACACAATATCTTGGCAAATTGACCGGCTAAATTATAATGCAAGGGGTCATTTCACAGTAAATGATGTATATCAGTATGCTATAGCAGTTTGACCCTTCGACCGTTGTATACGGCCTGGTTAGTAACAACAATACATGCGTCTTCTCTTTCGCCCAACGACTATTTTCACATTGAACTTGTTGATAGATTTCAAATCGAACCTATGAAGCATGTTAAGGACAAGTGGATCAAAGTAGGGTCTATGAACAAGGAACTTCAACCCTTGGATTCAACACACTGAAAGCCAGACCATCATTTTGGTAGATTTTCTGCCGAGCTGGTGAAGGAGTTGCAAATTGTTTGTGGCTTTGAAAGATGTGCAGCAAACAACTTTACAATGCTTATGCATGAAGGGGCTGGGAACGGGAAAACATCCGAGAGCACCTAAGATTTGATCGGGTTACAAAGTCCTCGGGAGTTATCATCTTCAGTACAACCTAGTGTATAGTGAATACAGCTTTCAATATTGTACTACTCCTCAATGTGGCCTATTTTGGTTAGCCAATTTGCCCACGGAAGTTAATGATAAATGAAACTATTCACAGCCTCATCGGAAATGCCGTGCAACAGAGTTGTGAGTATTTCCACTAGGTACTAAGTCTGTGTAGAAGTTTCTAAATGCTTCGATGGGGGTGGTGGTGGGTCTCGGGGATCTGGATTTAGTCAATTAGCAGTTTCTCGGCTTCAGCAACACAGCTCCCCCCGCTCCCGCTTGGAGTAAGCGTCCGTGTAGCCCCTGCTGAACAGCCCGTGAATGCAACGCTAACCCCTGCCACCTAGCTGGAGCTTCCCAATACATAGCTGATTTTGGGCCAAAGGGGACACGTTGCCAGACTTGCCAGACGACACTCTTGTGCAGAAACGATAAATCCAGACACTCCGATCGTCTCCCAACAATCCTCTTTCTTCTGCTCGGGTCTCAGTTCTTGTCTCCTCAAGCTCTGGGCAGCATCCTTTGTTTTTTTATTCCTTCATTGAGAATAGTATCATCCTTCCGTCGGTCTTCTTGTTGACTCGACCTCGCCAAACCAGGGCTCAGCTGCTTCTCTTCTCAAACCCTTTCTGATACCCATTTCTTCAACCCACCTCCATACCCGCATCATCAGTAGCCAAGATGAGGTTCACCCCCTTCATTGCCGCTGCCATTTTGGCTTACGGCGCTGTCGCCGACGAGGCCCAGAAGCCCCTCACGGAGGAGAGCAGCTCTTCTACCGAGGCCGCTACCTCATCCGCTGATGCCTCTCTCCCCACATTCACAGTAAGTTGCCAGCTCACTTCCCATTAGCTCCAGATTGCATCACTATGAGTTCTGTCCTCAATTGGCATCCAGTTGCAATTGAGATGTGGTCAGGCAGCTTGTCTGAATTGCAAAACACTGCGTGAACACCAAATCATTCCCATTGGCAGCTCCAGTCAGCTAATTGTGTCATCAATCACAGCCCACCACCCTCAAGGCTCCTTTCCTTGAGCAGTTCACCGATGACTGGGAGTCTCGATGGAAGCCTTCCCATGCAAAGAAGGACACGAAGGGTTCTGATAAGGAGGAGGAGTGGGCCTATGTTGGCGAGTGGGCCGTCGAGGAGCCTCATGTCTTCAAGGGCATGGAGGGTGATAAGGGTCTGGTCGTCAAGAACCCAGCCGCTCACCACGCCATCTCCGCCAAGTTCCCTGAGAAGGTTGACCCCAAGGGCAAGCCTCTTGTTGTTCAGTACGAGGTCAAGCTCCAGAGTAAGTTTTACAAGCCTGTGCCCTGACTACCTTGCTCTGTTGCTAACTTGTCTGTACTCTAGACGGTCTCGAGTGCGGTGGTGCTTACATGAAGCTGCTCCGCGAGAACAAGGCTCTTCACCAGGAGGAGTTCTCCAACACTACTCCCTACGTTATCATGTTTGGCCCTGACAAGTGTGGTCACACCAACAAGATCCACTTCATCTTCAACCACAAGAACCCCAAGACCGGCGAGTACGAGGAGAAGCACGTCAAGTCGCCCAACGCTGCTCGTATTGTTAAGACTACGGAGCTCTACACTCTGATTGTCCACCCCAACAACACCTTCGCCATCGAGCTGAACGGTGAGCAGGTCAAGGAGGGCAGCCTCCTTGAGGACTTCACCCCCTCCGTCAACCCCCCTGCGGAGATTGACGACAAAGACGACAAGAAGCCCGAGGACTGGGTCGATGAAGCCCGTATTCCCGACCCCGAGGCCAAGAAGCCCGAGGACTGGGATGAGGACGCTCCCTTCGAGATCGTTGATGAGGAGGCTGAGCAGCCTGAAGACTGGCTGGTTGACGAGCCCCAAACCATCCCTGACCCTGAGGCCCAGAAGCCCGAGGACTGGGATGACGAGGAGGACGGTGACTGGATCGCACCCACTGTCGCCAACCCCAAGTGTGCCGATGTCTCTGGCTGTGGCCCCTGGACCAAGCCCATGAAGAAGAACCCCGACTACAAGGGCAAGTGGACCGCTCCCTACATTGACAACCCTGCCTACAAGGGCGTCTGGGCTCCTCGCAAGATCAAGAACCCCGACTTCTTCAACGACACCACCCCTGCCAACTTCGAGCCCATCGGAGCTATTGGTTTCGAGATCTGGACCATGCAGAACGACATCTTGTTCGACAACGTATACGTTGGCCACTCGATCGAGGACGCTCGCAAGCTCGCTGATGAGACCTTCCACCTGAAGCACCCCGTTGAGCAGCTCGCCGAGCTGGCCCAGAAGCCCAAGGCTGACGACAAGGCCAAGTCGCCCTCTGACCTCAAGTTCCTCGATGACCCCGTCCTCTTCGTCAAGGAGAAGGTTGACTTGTTCACCACCATCGCCAAGAAGGATCCCATTGAGGCCATCAAGTTTGTTCCCGAGGTTGCCGGTGGCATTGGCGCTATTCTGGTTACCCTCGTCGCTGTCATTGTCGGTGTCGTCGGCGGTCTGGGTGGCAACGCTGCCCCCGCTGTCAAGAAGGCTGCTGGTGATGCCAAGGACAAGGCCGCTGAGGCCAAGGACAAGGTCGCGGCCGCGGCTGCTTCCGGAGCTGAGGCTGTCAAGGACACCACCACCAAGCGCACCACTCGTAGCCAGTCGTAGGTTGACAAGGTGTTTCCTGGAAGGGTTGGAGGTTAATGTTGGTGATTGCGCGTGGGATGGGTAAAAGGTCACTTTTTCGAGACCCAAAATGAGAAAATGAAAAACAGGGTGCTTTTTCGCAAAGGGGGCAGGGTTTGAGCACGGCGTAGCAGGCGTGTATTTTCGGTTCGCGTCGCAGGAAATCCGGGACTGTTCATTTTAGGTTTTTCAGTGCTCTCTACCCTGCTAAGAATAAATTCATTCCTACTCAAAATACAAGGCCCCCGATGGTTGGTAAGAATGTTGCGCACTAGGTGTTCTGTTCTATGTGTAGTTCTAGAACACCTTCTTGCCTCGGTCCCCACTTGACGCCGGAGGGCCCACACCAGCTCTCAAGAGGTGACCCCGGAGCTCCATGACTAGGTCCGTGTCGACGACAACTTCAATGAGGCCGGCCAATTGGCCCGGCCCGGTCATGTTATCTACGTGAACATGGACATTACGAAGTATTTTTCCGCTCTGAGCTCCCGACCGAGGCCTAGGGCGAGAATAGTCAAATTATGGCTCCGTATATAACCGGTCCGGCAACTTGTCAGGATGGACTTGCCGTCTTGGGATCATCTTCCCCCGCATCGGACCCTGCATGACGTCCAAGCTCTCCATGTCTTAAGCCGACGACCGTGCCATTTGTGTGTGGTATTATTGAATTGTCCATCTCCTCCCGTTCCTACGTTGTCCTCCGCCTTGTTCGAGTGTGTGTCCGCGTCTATTTCTGGCTGGATCAATTGGTCTCGGCCCCCTTCCCCCTTCGTCCTGTGTACTACACTTTTGTGGTTGCCAAGTCCCAATCCCCAATGCGCCGACTACTCCTCTCTGGCCGCGCAGCGCGCTCCACCCAGGCTGTGACCCGTAGCAACGCAACTCCTCTTCTCTTCGCATCTTCGGCGACCTCTTCCGCAGCCAGAATGGCTCCCACTCCATCTTCTGCTGTGAGGAGGATATCCGCCACAGCGGCACATCTCAACCCGGCCCTGGCCTCCACGGCTACCAGCTACCCGACCACACACGAGAAGATCGCCGAGGTCACAAACACGCCGTACTTCTTGGATAATGAGTTTCATCCCTCGTCCGCGGACCAGCTCATTCCGCTCTATGACCCGGCCACCAACAACCTGGTGACTCGCGTGCCGCAAATGACTGACGCCGAGCTCGAGGCCGCAGTTGCCTCCGCCGAGAAGGCGTTTCCTATCTGGAGGGAAATGAGCGTGCTTGCGCGACAGCAGATTATGTTCAAGTTTGTGGCATTGATCCGCGAGAACTGGGATAGGCTGGCCGCGAGCATCACACTTGAGCAGGGCAAGACGTTTGCCGATGCTAAAGGCGATGTGCTGCGTGGGTTGCAGGTCGCTGAGGCGGCATGTGGTGCACCAGAGCTGCTAAAGGGCGAATTACTGGAAGTTGCGAAGGACATGGAAACGAGAACATACAGGGAGCCGTTGGGTGTTACGGCTGCTATTTGCCCGTTTAGTGAGTACTATCATACTTTCAGTGCCTGTAGATCAAAGTTCCGGAGGACTGACATATGGCTGTGTAGACTTCCCCGCCATGATTCCCTTGTGGTGCATTCCCATTGCCACCGTGACTGGCAACACACTGGTGCTGAAGCCCTCGGAGCGCGACCCAGGCGCGGCCATGATCCTTGCTGAGCTTGTTCAGAAGGCCGGCTTCCCTCCAGGCGTTGTCAATATCGTTCACGGTGCGCATCGCACCGTCAATTTCATCCTTGACCACCCTTCCATCAAGGCTATCTCTTTCGTTGGTGGCAATAAGGCCGGCGAGTACATCTTCTCGCGAGGATCCGCGAACGGCAAGCGTGTGCAGGCCAATCTGGGCGCCAAGAACCACGCTGCCGTGCTGCCCGATTGCAATAAGAACCAGTTCATCAATGCGGTCGTGGGCGCCGCATTCGGTGCCGCAGGTCAGCGTTGTATGGCATTGAGCACGCTGGTCATGGTTGGTGAGACCAAAGAGTGGCTGAAGGATGTTGCGGAGCGGGCGAAGGGACTGAGCGTCAACGGTGGGTTTGAAGAGGGCGCGGATCTGGGCCCTGTGATCTCGCCTGAGAGCAAGGCGCGCATTGAAGGGCTGATCGACTCTGCCGAGAAGGAGGGTGCGACTATCCTACTCGACGGCAGGGGGTTCAAGCCGGCCAAGTATCCCAACGGAAACTGGGTCGGCCCGACAATCATCACGAACGTCACCCCGGATATGAAGTGCTACCGCGAGGAGATTTTCGGACCGGTGCTAGTGTGCCTGAATGTAGAGACGCTCGATGATGCCATCGATATGATCAACCAGAACGAGTACGGAAATGGCGTGGCCATCTTCACGCGTAGCGGGCCCACTGCCGAGACGTTCCGGCGCAAGATCGAGGCTGGACAAGTTGGTATCAACGTGCCGATTCCTGTGCCATTGCCCATGTTCTCGTTCACGGGCAACAAGAAGAGTATTGCGGGCGGTGGTGCGAGCACGTTCTACGGAAAGCCAGGTATCAACTTCTATACGCAGCTGAAGACGGTAACGGCGTTGTGGAGTGCGGCGGATGCCGTGGGAAAGAAAGCTGATGTGGCTATGCCTACGCACAGCTAGATTTTCTAGTCGCTGAATTGGAGAATATCATATGTAATGATCTTTCAGATGAAAAGATTGAGATTCTGGACCACGGGCCAATGAGGCTTGATAGCTCGGTCAATCTATGCCACTCCTTGGGAGCATGTGATGTGACTTTGAGAAGATTGCTGCCATCAATACTACAGCTCACAATACGACTCGGATATAAATTAGAAGAATGCAGTACTTAATCTTGTGCCTTTATCCTTAATGTGGTTGTATGATATGCTGCAAATTCAGCCAATATGGGAACCTCGGAAGCTGGTATCTAATTGTCATTGCCCTAGTCCGGAGATAATGCCGGGCTCACATTAGTCGGCCACAGGTATACTATGTACATGCATCCAAACCACGAATGCATTTACATGATCAGCTTCCATTTACAACCAATTTGTGCACCATTCTGGGAAAGTCAATCATATTCCACACATTCCTTATGTTCTATTGAGTACATGAGAAGGCAAACGCATTCTACAAGTTGAAGAGAAGACAATTCAATGCATTGTCATCCGAGCTTAGAACGTCATCTGCCCGGCCCCGCGACTCCGACGCCGTCCAACGACTGGCCGTACTCAGCATTTCAACGGTTTGAACAACCACTTATGAGGATATCTGTGGTGAAACTCTTCTACCCTCTCCCCCAAGGATTGGCCCTGAGCAAGTCGAAGTTCGAGACCCTATGACTCGAGGTAGCTTTCCGAAGGTTGTTGCAAACCGGTGCAGCAACTCCGGGCCGACATGGAGATCATCAACCTCCCTCACGATCTCTTCCTGCTCATCGTCGCTCGGCTTTCTTCCCGGACAGTTGTATTATGCCGGCGTGTCTCGAAAGGATGGAATAACGTATTCACAGACCAAGATCTGAATCTGCAGCTCTTGAAGGACCGCTTTCCGAGATGTCGAGAGCTGCGGCTAGCATACGCTGCTGCTGTTGCTGCTGCTACTACTACTACTGCTGACAGGTGCAGTACCATAGCGTCTGTGGCTCTGGTGCCAGCTCCTCCAGAGAGTTTGAGCACCTTAGAGAGAATAAATGGGATTCTCGAATCCTCGAATGAGATCCAAGGGCAAGACTGGGCATCCACCTTCGCCTCAGTAGCCAGCAGGTACCATCACCTTCGCACCGCCACGCCGCGCTCCATCTCCAAGATCCGCCTCGGTACAACCGGCCGCGATAAATACCGATTCTATGGTGTCGCAACTTGGGATCGCTATCTCCGGCTTGACGACAAGACGGCACCTTTCCATTACCCTGATCCAAGCTGGTGCTACGCTCAGGAGGAAGGTCTGCTCGTGTTTCACGTCCATCCAGACGATATCGAGGACTCCCCGCGCACTTACGTTTACCCCTGGCGTCTGTTGGACTTGGAAACTGGAGAGAAAGTTGAGGTCGCCTTTCCGCATGATGATGAAAGGGTGGTGCGGCGCGTGCGTCTCGCTGCGGGCGTGCTAGTGTTCGAATGGTGCGAGCGGCTGGCGTATCATCAATTGAACGACCGGGAGGAATGCCATCGTCATTATGTCACAGCTTTCGACATTGTGCGCAATACTACAAGCTCCCCATCAAGCAACACTGGGACATGGGACACGATACAACGTGCAGAGTGGAAGCTTCACTTCCTCGGCCTCCCTCTGAATCACACCGACCGTTTCCTTTCGACGCATACGGCCACGCACTACGCCGTGTACGTATGGCAGCCGAACCGAAGTCCTTGGGGTGAAGATGATCCCATAGAATCCGTGATTGTCTGGGATATCTCCTCGTCCACGGAGCCCCCGAGGATAGTCAGGCGCATGACATGGCCAGTTCTGGCCTTTTACGGGGTGCGCCAGCGGGCAACGCCACGGTTGAGATGTTTGGGCATGGATGAGCGAAATATATTCTTTGTAGAGGAAGAACATCGTTGGGCACAAGGCGGACACTCGAGTCTGAGTCCTCCAAGGGTACATCTTGTGAAGACTACAGGTGTGCCTGTTATTCCCGGGCCCGTCAAGTGGCAAGCATCACACGAACATACCGCAGACCAAAACGGCGCACCTTCCGAGGATGAGGACGATATAGTCACCCACGGACCACCCTGGCTTGACAAATGCGGCGCCAACGGCGACGTCAACCTTTCCTTCTGCTCCCGGCTCGACAAGCCCTCGTACTTTCACTCCACAGATGCATCCTGCACCAGCAGCGGCGGCAGTCCAGGCATCTGGAACGGCTTCCTCCCGGGCTCACGCACGCCGAACTTTACCCAAGAAATCCGCGCCGCCATCAACGCCTCTCCCACCCGCTGGCCAGGCTGGGCACCCTGCTGGCGACACGAGGAGTTTCCATATCTCACCGTGAGCGAGATGGTGGATTTCAAAGCCGGTGTGTGGGTCACAGCGCGGCATTGCTTCATGCTTGAGACGCTAAGTGTGCACGCGAGGCCGAGCCTTTCTATCAGGGGCCCCGGTGTGGGCTCTTCTGCCGCTTCTTCGGTGAAGTCTGCTTCGACGGTGCAGGAGATCGATGCGGGTTTGACGCAGAGTGTCAACACGCGTCTGAATGGTAAATTGAAGGCTGGGGAGAATGACAAGAGGAAAGGCGGGCGAGAAAGGAGTGTGAGGGGTGGGGAGGACGAGATGGGTGGGGATGACGAGGTTCAGTTTGCAGATGAAATGTGGGATAGGCTTCTTGGTAAAGGGTTTATCTGCGGGGATGAAAGGTGGCTTATTGGGGAGGATCGGGAGGGAAGTATTACTATCGTGAGATTCTAAAAGCCGGTTATGGTGTTGGGCATCTGGTGGGAAACAGGAGTCAATATCGACAGAACACAGACTCACTACCACGAGCTCAACAATTCTCACGGCACATTGCCAGCAAGTTCAGGTAATTAACACATAAAGCTTATCCAATTACACAGGTGATCAAAGGGACCAGACCTCAGTCCTACTGCTCACCGAGCCTTACTTCGCTGCTTTACCACCTGCTGAAAATGAGCGCACGGCTGCTCAAGGATCTATACGCTTCTCGCTTCTCGCTTCTCGCTTCTCCCCCTTCCTCTCTCCTCATCCAAGTCGCCTTGAGAGATCGACCGGCCTTGCCTCTTTGTTTCTTCACTCTTATCCCTGTATCAAAAGAACTAACTGTCGTGCGATCCGCTCCAGCGGACGGGGATCCTTTTCTTACAGAAGCCCACAATGAGGCTTCAAGGGTGTAGAGCGTGAGAGGCAAGGAGTTTAGCGATGGAACCCTTCTTGATGAGACCGATTTATGTAAGGTGTCCAGGATCGGCTCGCCATCTAGCTACACATGCAAAGAGTATTTACTCGCAGAAGAGGATCACATTTGTAAGCTCAGTGCACGATGCAATGGCCCGTGGTAATAGTACAGAAAATGACACAGCAGTTCAAACATGGGTAAATCGAGGCCATAGACGACTCGTTCTCCTTTGGATGTTTGTCTAGATGGATTGCCACTTGGAGCCGAATAACATACGTGGCCAAAGCATGTAGACGAAACGATTGTTGAAAGATGAGTTCGAGACAGTCCACCCACCCCGGAAGGCCCCGGATCGGACAGTTCGACTCGAGCCCGCGGGCGGTAGGATGCAATGCCTCTACCTAGACAAATCCTACATGGCCTCTTGACCTGTACGATGAATACAAAATTTATTCAAAGATACACCAGCCTTACGAGCTTCTGAGATCTTGGATGCTGACCAGATCACTCCACTGGGGCCACTTTTGAGGATAATGACCACGTGCAAGTCAGCCCAAAGTAATCCCAAGTGGTTCGAGTGAGCCGGACCCGCCCCCGGATTCTGGCATTGGGGCCATTCAGCCAGCATCAATTTTTGATGGCATGGGAACAAGAGAGGGATTTGAGGGGTTATCAGCTTGGCAGGATGATCTGTCCCCCAGTGTCGTTGATGAATACGAGTGACTGGTGACGATATGAGATTTATGCGATATCAGTAATAATTTACTGAACCAATATGCATCGGGCAAATTCGTGGCGCATCGGCCGGCGCGTCACGGTCGCGTCTATTGGCGTTGGCCGTGTCGCATGAAAACGGGCACACGGCGCCTATGGAGACAGCTGGCAAGTTCTCCTCCAGAGGATGCTCATCTCAGAAAGCATCTCCTGGCCAATGTCGTGTGTTGATGAAAGATAACAGCCGTGCTGGGCAGTAATACTGCATAGTAGTAGTAAGTAGTAACAAGCCACCTGTCATTGCCCATGCCGTCTCCCGGGGTAGGAAGGGTGGAACCGAGGCTAGAACAGGACCTGCAGCAGTTGCGGGCCCCATATTGACGCATGTCGCCGGGGTTTTGACGAGAATGCACCGAAGGAGAGAAGCCGGATTTGAAAGGAAAAGTGGGCTCGATGGTTGACGACGTGGCCGGTCTAGTGGATTTTTGGTCGAGACTGGATACCTTACTTGACTGTGTCAAGGTAATAACAAAAAAAAAGGTTCAAAAGATCTGCCCCGTGAGCTTCAAGCCAGTGGGAATAGACACAGACACTATGGCGCTGGGCATGGAAGATAACCACATGGTGCTCCCTTGCGGACAGATCCTCTGGTGTAGGCATGTTCCAGACCCTAGATTTAAGTTCAGACTGAGGCGTGTCACACCACAATCCACGGTCAAACAGGAAAAAAGACATCGGGCTGACCCTTTGCGCGGCCCGGTGTCATCCCATCTCACCACGCCCGGTTCATCATATACATCGCAAGAAAAGAGGCTCCAATGTTTTTTTTTTCTTTGGCAGCCTCCGAGGTGTCCCGAAGCTGTGGACTGGGAAACTGGGGATCTCCACTTACACACATAAAGCCCCCCCAGGGCCCTTGCAGGTGACGAAAGGAAGGAAGATCGAGGCTAGCATTTATTTGTCTTGCTAGCTGTCAAAGAAAAAACTACTGTAGTAAAGTATTCTTATTTCACTGGCTACCTCTTCCTAGGGTTGGTAGACACTTATATCTTCTCTTACTGCCCAATCTGCCCTGCGCACATCCAACCAACCCCCCCCCCTCCTTTTTCTCCAAATTCGTATATTCCTTTTTCGCAGCTACTTCTTTTTGGCTATCCAATGGGCCTGAACACGGGTCGTCCTTGCCCAGTCAACCCGACTACCCAAAAGCGGCTCAGCTGGTTTTGTTTACAAATAATGCCCACGCCGCTTCAGTCTTGGAAATCTACTCCAACAAGCGCCAGTCTGGCACAGTCTCTCTCACCCATTTCGTGGTTATTCTAGTATTCGTTCATTCACTTCTTGTATCATTTCTTCTTACTCTTTTCATGGTCAAAAAAAACCCTTTTCTTTATACTGAAATGGTCTGTTGCTGCTCACCTCTTTACTGTCCTTGAGTGGCTTGGCTTGGCTCGTCTTCGCTTTCGTCAGCGTCTATTTTCATCACTTCACACAACAAATGCATTAATTTGGGGACTTGCCGGAAACAATACCAAACACTACACACTGAATCCTGACAAGGGCTCCGATCTTTACAAGCATATCCCATACAACGATTAGCGACGATGGCCTGGGACGCCCCCCCGTCGCCGCGATCCACTGCCTCGTACCCTCGGCCACCCGAATTTAAATGTTGACGAGCTTGACTTTTACAAATTCGCTCTCGACTTGTCCAACACCAAGGACGAAATGCTCAATATGCATGGCCAGCTGTCGCCCATTCACGAGGAGCGCCATTTCCCAGCCAGTAACGCTCCTCTTCAGATCCATGTCACAGCCAAGTTTCATGATCCAGCTATAAGATTCACCTACAATCGGTCCTACTACAGCTCTCAGTCATTTATTCCCACGGAACGAGTATGCCGCGGCCTAGTGCGGAGGATAAAGCACTGCAGTGAGGAGGTCATTACTCGCAAAGACTCGGACGCCCTCAACGCTACACAATGCCTTCGCAAAGGCCCAAAGCCGCTTCGTTTCGAGCTACTGTTCGAAATTACCCGCGCCGGTCACTCTGGCATTTGGGCGGAAGCTTCGTTCAAGTCTTATCAAAAGCACGCTCTTACCGGCGCCTCGGCCCAGGAAGTGCTGCGGGCGACTCATAGGATCGTCGGGTTGTTCATGAGGCGTCACGACAAGGGCTTCGAGTGGACAGATGAGCCTGGCTACGACCATTTCCCTGACAAGCCCGAGACATTCGAACCCTCACTTCATGGCAGTTTGAATCTTGCATGCGTCCCGCGGTCATTCTTCATCGAGTCTCGACAGACTTGGGAGTTCGTGCCGGGCTATTCTTTAGAGCTGACTTTCAAGAGTAGCAACCCAGCACGACGCCAAACTGTCATCAGAAAGACACTACGAGTGGATAGCGGACAGAACACACCGTTGAACCTGGGTCTGGGTGAGGACCTGCTTTGGCAAGCACAAAGGGCTCTGCAGGATGTGCTTGACCAAAAGAAGAGCTCTTTCGACCTCGAGCATGCAAATTGCGACGGTTTTGATGGTGTACCGGACTGCGACTGCCAACACTTTGACGAAGATGCTCTTGATGTCGGCCTGCGAGTTATCAACAATCTTGGGCCTGTCTATGACCACCTGCAACGCAGTTCCCAGAGTAGGCTGCGACTATTCACTCACCCAAAAGGTCAGGACTGCCTGGATTTCGTCCGCAAAATACAGGCACGGTTGGAAGGATTCAGAGATCAGACTGACCAAAAGGTGGCATTGCTGAATGACTTTGACTTTCGCATCGCTGAATTGACGGGTCACGGTTGGCATGGGAAGGGTTGCGCTCGTTTCATCATCGACAGCGAACACAACCACAGTCGTCGGAGTATTGAGGCTCTGTTGGACCGAATTAGGACTGGCGTGAGCGACGTTCTTCGGGGACATGATGTGGCCATTCGCATGATCGCGTACAAGCGCGGACACCTGATCTTAGACAAGGCTCTCATTGCTCGCGATCATCAGTCGACACCCGGCCTTCAATTCACGAGTGTTGACGAAAATGAACAGCAACATCTACTCAAGGAGCTCAAGACTCGCATTCAGTATGATATCGACATGATTTGCAAGGACACTTGCAAAATTGACGACATCCTCGAGCTTGATTCTGAATCATCCCAACGAGACCTTTGCCACCCTCGTCCAGCCTTTTCGGCGTCCCGACCTTTCACGGTTTGCAACACGCCGCAACGACAGGCTCGGCCTGGCTCACCGGGGAGCTTCTCGACACGGCCTCCGACACCGCCTGTGATTCCAAGTAGGAGCTCATCAAGGGTCTTTCCGCTTGTACCAGCGAAATTCCAGGTGGAGAAGAAGCAAACCAAAACGATGTCGTTGGATATAGGCTCAACGGTAGGCGTTGAAGTGCCACCTGTTCTTCTGAAGGATAATGATAAGGGCACCAATGTCGCAAACAAAATTCAGGTCCTCAAACCTGCAGCTGAGGTCTATCCGGCGTCGAAGGAGGAATATGAGACCGACTCGAACTCCACACACTCATCCATGCCGGCCCTCACCGAGAGCGATGACGCGCCCTCACCCGACCAGAGCATGCTTATCACGCCGAGCTGTGTACGATCCTCTTCGCCTGTCCAACACGGACTGTCTTCCATTGAAAACCTAAGGAGTCATCATTTTGTCTCCAGTCCGTTCGTGATGGATACGTCGGCACCGAATAGCACAACCTTTTCTGACATGGACCGTTTTGAGACGACCAAGGCTGTGTCCCAGAATGCCGCTGTACTGAGCGGTCGCCCTGGGACCCCAAATCATTGCGAAGCCGAAATGTCGGTCCCTATCAGTACTCCGAAGACTCTCGGGGACGAAAGCGGGGACGAGAAGACCCCGTTGCCTCTACATTCACTGGAAGCGGCCGACGAGACCGACGAGTTGGTGGACACAGACAATGGCCTTTTGCCGCCACACAGTACTGCCGGGACCGAGCCTTTGAAGGCTGCGTCACGAAGTCTCGCTATCGAACCCGATCAGGGCGCTACTGAGCAGACGCTCTCCAGCCAATCAGAAGACCATTCGTCCTGTGGACTTTCCGCTGAGGCTCATGAGGATGATGAGGGCATCACTAAGTGCGACTCATCAGAGACTCTCAGGCCATCTACAGTAATGCAACAGCGTTCCATTGATAGCCTGGCAGGACTACAAGACATACACCACATTGAAGCTCGCAATTTGAACTCGGAATCGGTTCCTGCGCAATCACGCCCCAAAGGTAGTGAGGAAGCAAGTGCAAAGCACTCGGTGCCGACGGCGGAATCTACACCCAATGTGGACACAGACTCGGGCACGAGCGGGTCGAGAGCCATGACAATGGATGATGACCTGTCGCGGTCCAAAATTGATTTCTTCGAGCAAGACGAGGATAGCGCCATTGAATCGGAGGCGAACGATGACGGCCTCCGTGTGCAGGCGGGACGGGGGCCGATGGGGATGTCCGACGGATCCGAGCTCACAGGTCATGTGATACCCCTTTCGGACTCCGGGATCGACATCAAGTCAACCTCGGAAGCGACCGAAGGATCCGGGTCCGAGATTGAAACAAAGCGTGTTCTTTCTCCAATCGACGAGAGCGCTTTTGAATTCGATGTGGACCCCTATCATTCCACAGGGCGAGGTTCGAAGATCACCAGTCTGTCTGGACTAAAGCAGGAGACCGTCTCGGACCCGTGGATCAGTGAGAATGCCCGACGCGGGGATGACTACGTGCCCGTCAATACGAAGGACTTGTCGATGAACTTAATCGAGGTGCCCGAGAGTCCGTCTAGTCAACTTGATTCGGCCAAGAAACCCTCGATATCGGCCCCGACACAAGCTTCTAACTCTGTGAAGCTTCTCAAAGTCAGAACCTCGGACCCAGCGTCTACAGCGCGTGCCGTTTCAAACACACAACCATCGCCAGTCCATATTGGATTGGGTGGTGCTCCGCTGTTCCCATCATTTCCCATCTTCTCAGCCTTGAGATCTGTCAGCCACGATACAAGGGCAAGTTGGTCAAGTTCATCCTCGTGGGAGGATGTCCCTGGTAGCCGACACTCTAGCGATTCAGTCGACACAATAAAGTGCTCTCCTGTAGCATCTAGTGATGACCATCCGGACTCTCCTAAACGCCTTGGGACCCCTACCGCTGGTCTTCTCGGTCTTCATGAGTCTAGGTGGGCTGAGTTCGGAATACGAACAGCGTTGACGGGCGCGCCTGCCTCTGATCGTCCGTCCACGGCGCCGTTGCTGCAGAGCCCCGATATTACCCGCCAGGATGAAGGAACAAAGGCAGAAGCTGATAATGCCGACGACAAGGTGGTCGAGCAGGGATCCTCGTCGCCGCGCAAGTCACTCCATCTCAGGCAGAAGAAGAGTATTGGGTCTATCGTCACGGCAAGCAAAATGAAGAGGAAAGAGAGCAAGGAGCTGCGGAGTCAGAAAAGTGTCGAGCTGAAGAAGGCGCCGAAGACCAAGTCGAAGAAGTCGACAAAGGAATCTACCGCGCCGAAAGAAATGGATGACGGCGCAGCTCGGTTTCCGCGGGCCATGATGCTCGTCGCTGGGTTGGCTTTTGCATCATCTGTTGTCAGCAGAAACCACTCTTGAAGATGAAGTCTTCTACCACTGATTGCAAGACCGAAGAAGGACATTGATATCAGATGGTCTATTTGCTGCCAAACAACACTTTCATGGCATCATTCTGGTATCAGTAATAGTATGCATTAAGACGGAGCATAGTTGAGAGAGCAGTGGAATGGCATGGCATGGCATTTTCGTGGGCGTCGTAAGCATTGCAATAGTGCTAAGGAGAAGCTCTGTCTCACACACAATGTGTGCGTACCACATCGCCCTTTCGGGCTTTTCTTAGGTTCGGAATATGTTGAGGGTACTACAGATGCCGTTCGAAAACTCCAAGTAGAATAGGAATCAATTAAAGAAAAATCACTACTATATGCAAAGAGATCCAGCCGGAAGATAGTGACATGGACAAGCTTTACAGTAGGATTTGCATTTACTCGACCGTGTCGCGAAGTACGACTGGGCTTACGCTAAGGTGTTCACAGGTGGAAGTAAAAATTTAATGGACGCTTCGCAGTTTGCAGTAAGTATCTCTTCATGCCGCAATCCACAGAACATCCCAAAGGCATCACTTGTGAGGCACAAGAGCCAGCTTGACTCCTGAGGTCCCCAACACTGAGCAACTTTACATCTGTAGACGGGATTTGCAACACCGTCAATCATATTTCTCTGGTCCAGTGACAACGACTTCCTGCTACATCAGCTAGCCGCCATTTGCAGCTGCGATTGGTGCAAAGCTCAGAGACACTGATGTGCAGGTAGGGCCTAGGTCGGATCAAGATGACTGTCCTGAAAAAAACTCAATCACTTTCGGGTGTGCGACCACCTTCTTTTCGTCGAAGCCGAGTACCTGGAGTCCTTCCATGGTAGCGGCTCGGGATAACGCAACGTAGCTCTGACCTGAAATATGGGTTTAATGGGCGTCAGTCAATATCCCAAAGCCTTCCTCGGGGTGTTGGAAAATTCGTTGCGTTGCTTTACCCTTTTCGAATACCTTGTTGAGATCGACCTTGACCCGTTGGATTGTCTGGCCCTGCGCTTTGTGAATAGATATAGCCCATGCTAGGACAAGAGGAATCTAGGTAGCGGTCAGAATCGACGCAATGTAGTAGCAAATGTCATTGAATTTCAAAAAGATGTCCCAAATCTGATAGGGGGAGCCATCACTTACTTGGACACGTCGCGCGAGCAGATTGCCTTCGCCGTCTTCAGCGCGGAATTCTTCAGCGGTCACTAGCTTTGTTTCCTTTCCCTTGAAGGTTGAGAACTCAACGAGTGGGAACACTTCTTTTGGCGTAGCAGCCTCCTCCTCCTTCTTCTTCTTCCGATTCTCCGAGGACGCGGGATCCTCACAGAAGGCAACTACCCTCCCAACACTGCCATTCACAAGCGTTTCACTCACGTTCTTGACAAGCATGACCTGGGCATCACGCTTCAACACGAGCGTCTTTACGACAGCCATATTGTCCAACAACCGTCGCCTTTTATCGGGTGGAGCAGGTCCTGTGTCTTTTGATTCAAATTGGTAGGCAGGTCCTGGGAGAGCCGCCATTCGTGAGGCATTGGCGCGGTCGACCTCGGCGCGGAGGGGAAAGAGTTCAGTTGGGAGCAGATCCCCTTCAGCTTGTGATAGAGGGCGGGAGAGGGTTTTGAGAGTTTGGGCAGCGATGTATGAGATCTCGCCCTTGCGCATGTCGTTGAGAAGAGCGATGAAACCTACACACAACGCCATTTCGAAGTTATTGAATCAGCGATATGAATATATCATCAGGAGGGGGTTTGTTTTTTATGAGAGGGTGAGTCTTTGGCTAGCACTTACGATCATCTTTCTGACGGAATACCTGGGTCAGCGTGATGGTTCGCTCGATGCTTGCCCTCCAAGCGGCGCTTTGGAAAGCAAAACATACTTCTTTGCCGGAGGGGGTGACTGGCGGGAGTTGAAAGAAGTCGCCCGTGATGACTAGCTGTTTGTTCGAGCAGCTGTCAGTGACGTCTCTCGCGACGAATCCGGCGATTCAAAAGACTGCCAACCTCTCATAAGAGACATTGGTGAGCACTTACTTGAATACCGCCAAACGGGCTGTCCGGCTTCTTGCGCAGCTCTTGTGCCAGAGCAGCAAGAGTATCGAAGAGTTGACCATCGACCATCGAAACTAGTCGAGCATGTAAGTTGATATTTATATACATATATATATCTGGGCTTTCATCTGAAAAATCCCTATTGCTCACCTTCGTCAATTATAAGCACTTTTACGGCCCTCCACCTCCTATGAGCTGGCCTGCATGTTTTGATGAAGCTGATGAGCTTGCCAATGTCATGCATGCCAGGCGTGACAGCACCCCAGGCGTGAATTGTCGTCCCTTGAAGGCTTCTCATTAGCACATCCAATACTCTTACTTTTTTTTTTTTTTTGGAAGCCTGTCTAGAGTGGGAATGGATCACACAGCGACCTCTTACCTCCAATGTTCTGCGCAGCAATGCCCGTACTGGCGCAAACGGCAAGACATTCTGGCTTTTTGGCATATTTTTTGCGCAGTGTCTCTATAATGGACCTGAGGAGAAGTGACTTGCCCGTACCTTGATCACAGTCACATTAGAAGAAACCTTTCGGGCTTTTGTCTTTACGATTTTCCAGAATCATGGGAGCAGTGCTGGCGATCCAGACGAACCTGCAGATCCGGTGAAGAATACACTCCGTCCCTCCTCAACGACCATACGCAGTATGGCCTCCTGCTCGTCGCTGAGCCTTGGTCCTGACTCAAACTTGGGTTTTGGGCAATCTGGGATCACAGTCCTCATTGCCGTGGTTTTTGGACGTCCTTGGCCGCTTGGAGTGGTGGTTCCACCGGCGCGGGCAGGTAGGAAGTACGCGTCGAGACGCGGTTGTTTTGATGATTTGTTGCGCACATTTTCAAGACTGTCTATAGGCTTGCGTTTCGGAAACGGAGACATTTTTTTAAGGTCTTGGTCACTAGCACAGAAGTATATCAGGATCGTGTGGCCAGTCGAGTCTGTAATTAATCTATGGCCTCACTCGCGTCTCCACACATGAGCAAAGTAAACATATGGCGAGATATCACGGGTTAGGGGTGGCCCACCTCTTCCTCTCAGGACAGTTCAGACAAAAAAGAGCCTCATAGACGGATAGGGAGTGGATGATAGCTGGATTATAGGTTCCAGGGAAAAATTGGTCCGGCGAAGGATGGCCTTAAGCGGTGAGAAGAATATCCACGGCTGGGACTGTATCTAGCCGCGAGACAGAACCGACCCCCCAACGAACCCATACACTAACTACAATCCATGACAGATGAGTTTGAAAAAGGCAATCAGTATGAGCCCAGACAGTTTAATGGTATGTCTGTCCTGCCGTGACTGAAGTGTTACCTGATACAATGTCGGGTTTCCTTGGACGAAAGACATTTCCTTGAAGTAACCCCTCGTTCGCCCTGCCAAGTTGGCCCAATCCGGATCTCGAGGCAGCGTGCAAACGGTACGTGATGGGTACCTGCAGCAGCTTGTAGCTTGGAATCTGTCAAGAACCAAGCCAACGAACTCTTCCAAAGGCGGTCATTATCCAGTACGGGGCAAGGGAATTAGGAAGTTGATACATATGCGGTCGGCCACCCGACACTGGCGCCAGCTGCCTACATCGTTTGTTTGTACATCCATCGCTCTGGCAATGAGTTCCGGTAGATATAAAAGACATCATATTTTCCTATTCCTGTGACATCCCCTTAAGACGCCTTACACCAGGTCGTCTACTTGGCGAAAGTGAACATGAGCGCCAATCACAGCTACGCCTCTCCGCCTACTCCCGCCAACACCATGTCCGTGGCCCCGCTGGTCCTCGCCATCCGCACTCGCGAGCCCCAGGTTAACGCCTCACCCAAGAAGAAGACCCCGGTTATCGTTCACACTGAGTCACTAAGAGGCGACGCTGTGCCTGTGAAGGAGATCAAGAAGGAGGTCAAAGAAGAAGTTGCTGTGCCTGCTGTCACGGACAGGTTCAGCGCCCAGTATGGTGTCAACTTCACCGGACTTGAGCCCTGGGTAAGACTCTGCCGTGATCTTGGTGTCCAGGGTCCTCTCAACAGCAAGACGCAGTGCAAGAAAGTGAGTGAATAACTTCTGGGCTGATTACACAGCCAAATTTCACTGTCGGCTAAACATCTTCCCCCTTTTAGGCCCTCGCGAACATTCGCGTCAACATCCGCGATTTTCTCGATGCAATCGACGCACGCGCCTCCACTGCTGCGTGCTACGTCGACCCTGTCGCGCGCGACGCCATACTGAACAATCCCCTGGGCGTGCGCTTCTTCGACAGCGAGTGGTCGTTGGCGGCCTACACGCTCGCCAACCACCGTGTATACTCACGCCGCGAAATTCGAGCTAACCAGGAGCACCCTTTACGGCTGTTGATGGCTCATATCCGCTCTCCTCGTGGTAGAAAGGCGAGGCGGGGCGCGATAGGTTGTTGATGAGCCGGGGAAAAGTTGGGCTTGCGGCTTTGGATGGTGTTGTAAAGATGTGACTTTGGATACCATCAGGGTGTCTCCAATGGGATACGTGTTTTGATTTGCTTCTGGGTATTGATGGAAATGTTGATCCTGATCAAAGCCAGTCTCTTCCTGACTGATTACTTCTGCGACTGAAGCCGACCCTTTATTTTGCTTATTCTTGCTCTAGGGTCTGATTTCCCACAACCGCACCTTGCCTACATCATTGCCCACCGACAGCATCATCTCCGCTTCCTTGCCACTGCCAAACGCTACCGCTGTGATCCTCCCGAGCGGTGTCTGTTCCGTCGGCCAATTTCTGTAGACTGTACAACTGGGTAGGTGCACAAGCTTGAGAGAATCTCTCTTGTGTTGACTCGCAAATGCAAGCAGTTGGCCATCAGGGCTGAACGTTGTCGTAGTGATAGGCGTTGTGAGCTGCTCGAAGCGACGGCTAGGCTCGGGCAGAGTCTTGATCTCCACTGAGCCGTCCTCGTTGGTCTTTTCGATCAGGTTAATCCGTTCGTAGAGATTCACCACCCCACTGTTTGAGCCCATCGCAACCCAACGATCCCCGCCAAGCCCCTCAGGCCCGCCCTTGCCACCCAAAGACAACACTGTGCCTCCGATAGATCCCTCGTCGCGCCAAAGACCGACAGTCCGCTTTGTCGCCAACGACCACTCGGCAACCTGTCCGTCGCGTCCCAAAATTGTGATACCCTCGCCATTTCGCCACCACGAGAAATCGGCAATACCGCCTCGACTATCCAACCTCGCCTGGGCAACCCACTGCATGCTCCCGGTGCTCAGAATGTTCAACATGCCACCGCCCTTGCGACTTGTTGCGATGAGCGCCATATGCTTGCCATCTGGCGCAAGACGGAAGCGCTCCATGGTGCGCTGCTCGTGTTGGTGACCTTGAATTTTGGTAACCTTCTTCACGAGACCGGTGGTCAGGTTCCAAGAGTGAAAGAACCGGCGCCGCCCAGCGAATATGATTTCTTCGCCGTTGGGGTGGAGGAACGCACTCCTCCGAATGGGTACTGATTTGACTTGGACCGAGGTGAGTTGTGGGTTAGGGATTGGGAGGGCGCCGGGGCTTATATGATGCAGGTAAAGGATCGAGGCGGTAGAGCTGGAGAGAAGCACGGGGTGTTGAGGGTGGAAAGAGAGCGAATCGACAGGACCCCGATGTGTGTCTGGGATGTCTCGCGTACGCTGAATGTCGAGCACTTCAGGTCGGAGTTTGCGCTTCTTGCGGCGTCCCTCGCCATTCAAAGCACTGGCGTCACGCAAGAATTTCTCCAGAGGCAGGGCGGATAGATCATCGTCCTCATCGCTAGCTTCCGAGTCGCTGGCTGACGCTGAAGCTGATGATGCAGCAGAGGATCTCCGTCTGCGCTTCTTCTTGCCGTCTGCGGTTGCCTCCTTGGCCCATGATGGAAGCGGATTGAACTTCAGATACTGCAATCGTAGTCGTCTCGCGTACTCGGCTCCGCTGACAAAGTCATCCGCCTCCGTCTCACGCAGCTTGCGCAACTGCTTGACTCCAGCAAGCGATACTGTCAGTCTCTCGTCATCGCTATCGACCCATGCAGGCTGCGGTCCAGATTCCTCTGCCTCGTGGGTGGCGGTTGTCGTCGTGATTTGTTTCCCATCGGCGCCTGGGCCCGTATCGAGCATGAACAGCGCTGAGTCGTCAAGTTCCTCCAAGTTTGCAGTTCCGGGCAAGACATCCCCATCGTCTATCCGTAGACCCTTGAAGTCGTCATCTGTGTCCGAATCCCCTGCATTGGCGAAGAGGTTTGCGCGGAAGCCGGCCTTGTTGCCTAGTACCAGCCGCTCAAGCTCTTCCTCATCTGAGTCCAACTCATCGACGACTTCCATGTGGTCGCCAGATCTTACCGGACCGTCCTCAACTTCCGACTCTGAGAAATGGTCATCAGAATTTGATGAGGTATCGTCAGATACCGGATCCTGGACTTTGCGCGACATTTTTGGTTGGTGGTTGGGGTTGTGTGAGTGATCGTAGAAAACTTGTCGAGAATTTTTCGCAACTGGCAGCCTCGCAGTAGTGGGGTTCAGCGGGCGATGCATCATTGGCTCAGTGGGTACATGCCCCACTTTCGCCCGAGACGCTGGGTCAGCCGCGCCTGTTGATATACTGTTAGACGATTCGTCGACGGATACCTAGGTAGATAAGCAGGCTTGAAGAGTGAGCATTTTGTTATATGCCTACTTGGGTACTGAATTGTGCGCAAATATATTTTCTACGCTCAAGCTGTTATTATGGCCCTTGTTGCCTATATATCACTGATGCCACCGACCACAAACCCCAGGCTGACGTTGAAGCCTTTGTCGTTTGCGCACCCATAATTTTGATGCGGATCCGTAATGAAATCACAATTTCCTCCATTAGTAAATGCTATAAATGCTTGGGTATACTGATATGTTTGAACGGCCCTCATGAAAATGTCCCATCTCACATCACCAGAGCTGCGAAGAAAACGAGACCACACAACCACATGGCACTCGCCTCCCAGCGCAACGTCGCAGCACCTCCGAGACCCCCTGTCGACGGATCGGTCTTGTTCAACTTGACCTCGACAATTTGCGAGTCTCCCGGAGCGAACAAGATACCCACGCGATTTGCTATTGTCGCGTTGATCTGCTCTGGTGTCAACAGGGGGTTGTTGATCGAGTCGCAGTCAGGGCGGCTTGTTGAGTTGTCGATGCTGTTGGTCACGGAGATGGGCAGGTCGAATATTGTATAGTAGCTTGTGTTGTTCATGCGGAAGTTCTGGCGAATAGAGATGTTGTATATGCCTCTTGCGCTGTCTGCTGTGGTCGGCTGTCCGTTCCCTATGAGGCAACTCGGCCAGGTCCACTTAACATGCTTGACTGTACTCCCGGGTTCTTGTTGCATGATGGGTCCGTAGGTGGCATTGGTGATGGTCCCGTTCGATATTGTGAAGTTTCGGCCCGTATCATAGCTGTACATGAAGATGGTGATGTTGTTGATCTGGCTGGGACTGTCAACCGCTGTATTGAGGGGCAGCACTCCGTCGGCGCTGACGTCGAGCGCGACCTCTATTTGTGACCCGCCCAATGGCGTGCCCGGCTGCGGCGAATCCACTATGGCGAAGCCTGGAGTGAAGATCTGGCCATTGGAAACAGTGAAGTTTTGTTGACCTAATGCTCCGCTGAAAAGGAGCGACAGCAGGGCCGCGGATAGGGACGGTGACACCATTCTCGTGCCAAATTGCTGGAGAATGGGAAGATATGAGATGGCGAAAGGAGACAAGCTGACAGGTTGGGAATCGGGATTATTTGGGTAATGCACAACAAAGACAAACTAATCAACGGCGGGCCTGTCAATGAAGGTGAAACGAACCAGACCGGCCTGCTGTTGTAATAGAATTGGTTGTAGCCAGGTCAAGCGAAGACAAATTCGGCTATGAGAAGGGAAGGAGTTTATTGGAAGTGGATTCGCAAATTTAGCAGGCGATTAAGTTCAAGCGCAGCCAAGAAGGGGACTCAACCTTCTGACCGACCAGTTGTATTTTGCATCGTGCGTCGTGCATATCCCATACTTGTCAGGCTTGATTTTTTTTTGGTTCGGGTGTCATCATGAACAGATCCCGCGCATGATCCAACCAGGCCAGGCTTGGAGGGCGAGAAATCCCGAGAAATCCTGGTCTACCATAATAAGACCTTGAGGATATTAGGATACTATAGTATGGCGTCACGTCGATCAGGACGCCATACCATAGGTACGCAGGTCTTGAGACCGTCCTGGTGCAGGGCAGGACAAAACAGCTAATAGGGTGCTCGCATGAAACGCAGCGAGATGTTGCTAATAATTCGACTGCCTGAATACACACTCTCTCTTTTGAAACCAGGTGCCAAATTGTGCTTGGAAATGATTGGTGCGAATTTTCTACAAAGGTATCCACTTGTATCCCATCTGCTGGTCTTGGGTAAGGGTAAGTTCATCCCAAAGCAGCGCGGGACTTGCCGGCGTGCGCCAGTATCGATAGGATCGTTGATGAATCGTGCCTACCCAACCCCCGAGCTGAGCTGACAGACAAGCAATTCATTTCGCGGCTGATACCTTCGAGTCTCAAAGTACAGTGACCGACCATGCTGCACTTGAGTTCATAAAAGTGAGAAGAGAACAACCTGACCGTACCGGGTGTAGACAGGAGCAGACTGAGAAGAAGGTTGCATTGACTCTCGAACCCCTGGCCGTGGATCATCTCTCACTTGCCGGTCTCATCTCCAGATCGTCCGTCACCCTTGGGACTTTTTTCATATTATCAAATCAGCATCAAATCAGCCTGGGTAGTCTCTGCTGTCTTCGTCACGCTCCCAGATCATGCCTCTTTTATGGCAAGGACCAAGGCTTGCTTGCCGAGTGTCCATCTCCAAGACCAGACCCTTTGGGCACTTGCAGCCAAGATGCCTCTCCACGCAGTTGCGGCAATACAGCCAGTCTAACCGCGAGCTCAAGAACCTTCTGAGGATCTCCCCAGAGGTCCAAGATGCTATAGAAAACCACAAACCCGTGGTGGCTCTCGAGTCGACCATCTACACACATGGCGCTCTGGGAAGGGAGCTTCCCCAAGTACTCAACGAGGTCGTAAGGCGAAATGGCGCTGTGCCCGCAACCATAGGCGTCCTGGATGGTATTCCAACCGTTGGACTAAGCCCGAAGGAGATAGACCGCATGGTCGATGAGGGTGCCCGGAAGATCTCAAGACGAGATTTTGCCTACATCGTCGGGGCCGTGAGTAGTTTGGGATTTTGCTCGTCAACCTCGTGTGTCCCGTTAACGAGCTAAATTCCAATGCAGGGTATCAACGGCCGCAAAATTCATGGTGGGACCACGATAGCTGGGACCATGGTTCTCGCTCGCGCAGCTGGCATCCGGATCTTCGGCACAGGTGGTCTAGGGGGCGTCCACCGTGGTGGTGAGAACAGCATGGACGTCTCAGCAGACCTCACGGAGCTGGGCCGAACGCGGGTAGCAGTCATCAGCAGTGGGCCGAAAGGATTCCTCGACATTCCACGTACCCTAGAGTTTCTCGAGACTCAAGGTGTCATGGTCGGCACTTTTGCTGACGGGAGGACGGGAGACGTCGATATGCCTGCCTTCTGGGCACGGGATAGTGGCGTCAAGAGCCCATTTGTGGTGGAGGATGAGTCTCAAGCAGCCGCGATGATTCTTGCTCAGGAGAGGTTGAACATCGAGAGCGGACTACTGTTGGCCAGCCCCATTCCTGAAGAGCATCAAATACCGCGAGAGGTCATGGATCACATCATCAACACGGCCGTGCGGGAGGCAGACGAGCAAGGCTTCACTGGGAACACAAATACGCCTTTTATCCTGAAAAGGATTCGGGAGTTAAGCAATGGCCAGAGTGCACCGGCAAATTTGCATCTGGTGCAGTCAAACGTTGCTCGAGCGGCCAGGGTGGCGGTTGAGCTGTACAAACTTGAGAACGACTCCAAGAGCGCACCCTCGACCACCTACCAGTAAGGGCCGCTGTCACTCTTGGGATTTGCCAGAATGAAAGAAGTCTGACAAAGTTTTTTTTCGAGACCCAGGTCATCTTTCCCAGTCTCTTCAAACTCCACAAAGCATGAGCAAGGTCTCCCTAAGGCTACAAACACCGCCAAAGCTGACATTGTGGTCGCTGGCTCGGTTGCCCTCGATTTGAACTGCGACTTCCACAATGATGTTTACGCCGAGCCAAGACCCCTCACCCCCATATTACATACCTCCAACCCGGCCGGAATCACACAATCCATCGGTGGTGTTGGTCACAATGTCGCTCTGGCGGCGCAAAGTGTACATCGCGCCCTTAACGTCAAGCTCTGCAGTATGATCGGCAGTGATATGTATGTTTTGATTTTCTCGGTAGCTGTGTAGTGTATACATGCTTACAAGATCCATAGCGCTGGCGCGACTATCCTCACGAGTATGGAGAAGAATGGCCTTGACACGACTTACATACGCCAGTTGGGCCCAGAGTATGCCTCCGCCCGCACAGCGCAGTACATCGCTGTGAACGATGGTGAAAAGAATTTGATGGTGGCCATGGCCGATATGGCGATCCTCACATCTCACTCTTTCCCAACATACTGGTCCTCTATAATCGAATCAACCAAGCCAAAATGGCTTGTTGTAGACGGCAATTGGGCCCCGAAAGACATTCACAGCTGGATTAAAACAGGCGGCCTCGCAGGCGCACAAGTAGCATTTGAGCCTGTCTCGACTATCAAAGCCGCAGGCCTGTTCCCCAAGGGCCACAGTCTGCCCCTCTTCCCGAAGCCTGCGATCGCGCTCGCAACACCAAATGTATATGAGCTACAGGCCATGTATCAGGCCGCTAAAGAGAACGACTATATGGACAGCATGTCCTGGTTCGGGGTCATCGACGCCTTCGGGATGCACGGGGGCGCAAGAGACCGCTTCGTAAGACTTACCAGCGCCGATATCACAGATGCCGGCATTCCCGTGCAGAGTGTGCAGCTTCTACCCTTCATACCGACCATCATCACGAAAATGGGCGACCGTGGCGCTTTACTCACGACGATCCTCAAGCCGGACGACCCACGACTGATGGACGCGGAGCATGAGCGCTATATTCTCACTCGCGGCGCGCCGGGCCACCCACATGTTGGCGGTGTGTACATGCGCATGTACCCGGCGATTGAGAGGGTGGGCACCCCTGTTTCTGTCAATGGAATGGGGGATACATTGTTGGGAACGCTTGTTGCGGGACTGGCTCTGGGAGGCCGGACGGAGGATTTGATAGACATTGCACAAAATGCCGCGGTTATGACGCTGAAAAGTCATCTGAGTGTGAGTCCGGACCTTGGAGCGCTGGAGAGGAAGTTGTTGGCGGCCTGTGGACGGAGAACGGACTAGATATTTAGTTTAAGTTCGCTGAGATGCCCATGTGAATTCTTCGGGCTCAAAATAGGGCGCATGGAGGCGAATGATCCCATCAAAACTGCGTTGCGTCTTGAAGCATGTCTAGTCCAGTCACCAGCCTCGCCGTCGTTTTTGTATGTCCGCTATAAAATGCTATCAGCAGCATCGACTCCCGTCCTAGCTTGGTCTGGCCAATACTGACAGCTAGTTTCCATGTGTCAGACGCAGCCCGGCAGCCCTGGCGTTCCCTGGCACGCCTCCAACGCTGCCACCATCAAAAGAAGCTCCCCGCACTTACAAACCCCGGGCCTCGGTTTCTCGTGATGATCCTGGCCAAATTGAGACGATCTCTATACAGCCGAGTCTTAATGGGCCCCCAGTGCAGAAGAATGGCGCTGTGGCTTGTAAATTGGTGTTCTCATTCAGACAAGTCTATGTTCTTTTGATCATCTAGACAATCTCTCTCGGAAAGCCATACATCCTCCTACAACTCGCAACATTATTCTCAACAAGCGCGCCACCCCTCTCGTGCATCACCCACCCTGTCCCACCAAAAAGTGCCCCTTGTCTTGTTACAAAAAGTTAAAGACCCGTGAGATGCCGATGCATAATAGTGTTGTCCCCCGCGAGGGGCTTAAAGGCGATTTCTTCATCAAGCTTCTCAGCAGGATCGCCCTCAACCCAGCACTCACTGGAGCTATCCTGCTCGCAGCCCGCCTCACCACACGCGGCGAGAACCTCTCGATCTTGCACCACACAGCCTTCTCTCGCGTGCGCACCCTGTTCCTCCTTGGTCTCGCCCGCGTAGTCAATAATTGGCTAACAGACAGAGCTTTGAACAATGGAATCTCCGACAAGTATGATTGGCGCAATAGGGAGATCGTAGTCATCACTGGCGGTGCTGGCGGTATTGGCGGCCATGTAGTCAAGTTTTTGGCCGAGAAAGGAGTCAAAGTCGCCGTGCTCGATATCATTCCAATGACATTTGAGAAACGTGAGTTGCCTTGCAAACCACCTCCAGGTATTGGACACTTCTTGAAGGGCACGTGACTGACAGAACACACAGCTCACAACGTGTATTACTACAAGTGCGACATTACCTCGATCACGGAGATCAAGGCCGTGGCTCAGAAAGTCAGGGCTGAGGTTGGATATCCGACCGTGCTCATCAACAACGCAGGTGTCGCCCGTGGCAAGTCGATTCTCGAGGCCAAGGAAAAGGATGTCCGCTTCACTTTTGATGTGAACACCATGGCGCATTACTGGTTGGTGCAGGAGTTCCTGCCTGATATGGTCGAGAACAACCATGGCATGATTGTCACAGTTGCCAGCATTGCCTCATGGGTCACTGGTGAGTCTTTCAAGCTGCTGCAATTTAGAGATATTACATCAAAAACCCAAGCTGATCAATTTTCCCCCTCCCCCGTTAGTCCCCAACATGGTCGACTACGCGGCAAGCAAAGCCGCCGCGCTCTCGTTCCATGAGGGCCTGACTGCCGAGCTCGCCACGCGCTACAACGCCCCAAAGGTGCGCACTGTGTCCGTCCACCAGGGCTACACCAAAACGCCGTTGTTCCAAGGCTACAACAATACCAAGGACTTCCTCCTGCCGACGCTCGAGCCAGAGACCGTCGCCGAGGCCATCGTGCGTCAGGTTCTCAGCGGCCGGAGCGGCCAAGTCATTTGCCCACCCCTGGCCAACGCGTTACCGCTGCTAGCATTTCTGCCTCTCTGGTTCCAGGACCAAATGCGAAAGGAGGGTGCGGAGATCATGCCGAAGTGGCATGGGCGACAGGTTGTGGAGAACTTGGAAACGTTCTACGAGGGGAAGGAGAAGGATGTCGAAGGCAGTCAAGTGCTTGTGCCCAAACCTTGAGGTGGCGATGATCAGAAGGGGTTCTATGAGAGCTCAATTATCATGGATTCGTCGACTTGTGGTGAAATTGCTATCTTTGGACGGGAGCGCTTGTGGAGTTTATCTGGAGTACGCTGCATGGAATCTTTAGGAATAGTAGGGATTAGCACTTCTTTTTCTTGACAAGCTTCCCAGAGGTCAATTTTCAAAGAGAGAACAAAACCCAACATTGACATAGGCTCGAAACACACTTCAGACTTTCAAAGCCTCATCTACAACATACTGCACTAATATACCTCGCTTGCTTCTGCTGCAATATCTGGAGAAAAACCAAGAAATGAGGCAGGCAGATTTCGTAACATTGAGGTATCTTAAAGTGAACTTTCTATCAGGAACCTTGTTGGTGCTGTGACACATTGAAAGGCTACAACATGCTCTCAGCCTCCCTCGATCATTGCATTTCAAAGATCAACCGTCTTGCCACCGTCAAATCCATTTGCCTGAGCAAAAGCGTAGCCCCGTTGGTTTGTGAGTATCCTCAGAGGCGTACGACGTTGCTGCGTGGTAGCGTGGAAGTCACAGTTGTAATGGGTATGTCCAAACGCCCAAGCCTTGACCTTGTTGCTGGTGAAGCACGGCTCACCCGATAGATCGGTCGAGAAAGCAGACGAGATGCTGCTTCCTGTGTGCCGCGAATCGATGGCTCTGGGATCTTGTGAAGGGCTCCAGTGCGTCAGGATGATGACTTTCTCCACGTCAATCCGTTGCTCCAGCTCAATTACTTGCGCATTGAGCCACGCCAAATCCCGCTGGTGAGCCTCGTTGTGAGCATCGACATCCCACTCCCCAGTCAGGTAAAAGTCGTTCAGCCCTTGATACACCTCCATTTGCCTTTCGGGAGGCACCAGGGAGAAAAGGCTGCATCCCAATATTGCCACGTCTATATTCGGGACGAGGTATGTTTTACGGTCCAGCAACACAAAGTTGCCCAAAGACGGGTCACTGCGAACTTCCCCCTCAAATGCTTGGAGAATGGCGATAGTAGCAGGCCAATTCGAGTGGTAAGCTTCATGGTTTCCAGGAACGAAAAGTACCGTGGTAAATTGTCTGAGTTGCCTGGTCAAGAAAGCGAGACACTCGTCTTTGTGCTTCTCGATGGTACCGATATCTCCTAGAAGAGCTAGAATCGGTGCTTTAGGCTCAATTTCGAAGAACTCATAAGATCTTGAGATTTCCAAGTGTAGATCGGACAATATTTGAATGGAGGCCATTGTGGTTCATCGAAATATATTCTCAAGCTGTTGCAGAGACAAGACTTTGCATGAGGCGTAACCGTGTAGACTTCAAGGACAATTGATTGCCAGGTAGTCACGAAGTTCAAGAAACAATATGGAGGATTAAAAAGCTGTTGCAACTAAGGAGTCACACGTTTCTTTGGAGCTGAATGTCTCATGTCTCCATTTCGCATATTGAAGCCAAAGGTCGTCAGTTGTCGTTGGCTTGCTGCCTGAAGCTGCTCGTCACTGCTTAGTAAGCCGAGCCACCTCCGTGTCCTTTTTCTATATTCCAGGGGAACATACCATAGTCCAGCCGATTGCAAGTGACGTGACATTTGTACCATCAAAGAAGGCCTGCTGTCTCAAAAAGATAGCCAGCCATTTTCAGAAGTATTCAGTCAGAGGAAAATAATACTTT
Source organism: Gnomoniopsis smithogilvyi (assembly GCA_027946515.1). NCBI lineage: Eukaryota > Fungi > Ascomycota > Sordariomycetes > Diaporthales > Gnomoniaceae > Gnomoniopsis > Gnomoniopsis smithogilvyi. The sequence continues at coordinate 5,957,355 of JAPEVB010000002.1, forward strand.
TGTGGCATGAGAGACACGTCTCTTCAGTGAGTCCGGTCCCATGCGGTAAGCGTACCTGATTTATTGTCACAAATGTTCGGCAACCTAAGCTACCTGTTTTTATTCACTAAACCCAAGAAGAAGAAGAAACGAGGAATTGGGGGGTGGGGATGGGGACAAAGATCCATGGTTCATTTCATTAAAGTCGGAGTGTGTACACAGTCTCAAGAGGTTTGTCAATTGTCATGGAAGGGGAGGAATTGACTAATTAGCGAAAAGTAAGTGGCCTTTTTCGATATAGAGCATATTACCAGTAACCTAATGAAATTTTTTGTCTATGAGCCTTGCCGTTTTATTCAAATGTACATCAGAAGCTACGAACTTGCCTGCCTGACAGACCTTGTAATTACTCATCACAAAACCCAACATGCAGTTTCAAGAGACTTCCACAACATGCAGCACCACAGACTCAGTCTAGGGATAGATCTTCAAAAGTGGCTCTTATAACATGCAATTATATCGGTACCCAGGGAGCTAGCTGTTAGAGACTTACGGGGAATAGCAATAGAAACATGATGAGAAGTACACTGGTTGAGTTCAATCTTGCTGGCCTGGGCTCGCTTTGTGTGAGGAATCAAGAAAAATGAGTTCCAGCAGGGAGTGCAACTTATACTTGACCAATCTTCATTGGTAGACCTCAAGGCAAGCAGGTCATACGGTGTTCACTGAAGATTGGCGCAAGCTCTTTATATACACAAGCATCTACAACCACAACGTCTAGGTAATTAGACACACAACTGAACCTAACAGATTTCAGAGTTTTCTTTGTGTGTTTGTTATTTTCTCAGCGCTTGGCTCAGGTATTTTCCTAAGTCGCCCAATCTCAATATTCGACCATCAGCATGATTAAATTGGCGGTTTGTCCAACCACTTCGTTGGTATTTAGACAGGTATGTCAAGATAGTACGATAGTGGAGTGGGCAATGCAGCCAGGAAGCACATGATATCTGTGGAAAGCGCCAAATGCACGACCGCAGCCACGTTAGCTCTGCCTAATAAGTCGCTGACAGGCTGACCTGCAAGGCGGCTCCACATCGAAGAGGTGCACGGCACCGTACTACTTCCGCGAACTCTACACCCTGTCAATCGACTATCAGATGCAGATCCAATTCGATCCTTGCGCTAGCTCTTTACTTGAGTTTTGGAATTGGCACATAGATTTGTTCTGAAGAAGTCGAATCTACGAGAGATACTCAGCTCTAGAAGCAAGGCTTCGTATACAAGCTCAGCTTTTCGATATGTGAAGGTCCTTGCCGAGAATAGAGACCACAGGGGAGCAATCGGGGTCTCACAACCCATGTCCTGCAGTTGCGCGTTCAAAACACAAAGGTGCATCAACATGAGCAGTTATGCTGCCGGTGATCCGTTGGGTACAGACGTGGCCCAAGGACAAGACGCTATACGCTGCCCAAATTTTGAATCTGTTCCATGCGCCCACTGTCACGAACTCCGGGCACAGGGCAAAAGCATCCCCGTAGTATGCTTGTAGACAGCCTCACGTAGTATGGCCCTCCTCCCTCCCTTCCTGTAGAGACTCGATATTGCTAAGAGACACTAAATGGAGTGACGCAAGGCAGGTTAAGTGCCGATCGACCATGCCGGTGACACTGGAATGGTTCAAGAAGAGTCGACTCAGTGGAGTTACATGAACCATATACTAACTGCATACCAGCTCGAATACGCTTGCGAGCGCCGAAGTACGGAAGACTCAGCCAATGTCTGCTCGGGGACGACGGGGTGACTGCTGGAGTCGCAGGACAGCGTCCGGGGTTTTCTGCATGCCGAGGGGTCCGGCGATCTGTACCGCTCCACTTTTGATCCAGAACGATGGTACGGTACTCATATCTTACTTTGCACAAGGGAGGATACTATGGTCCAACTTGCTTCGTCCCAGTGTTTAGTAATGACTTGTAAGCTAAGTAAGCCAAGCAAATTGCTTAAAATCACGCGCGAAAACTGGTGAGGGTCAGACCACTGACACAAAACTGGCGACTTCCAGATGGAGAATTGCTGACGATGATCGTAAACTCTGTCATATCTCTGAGCATCATCATTCGTGAAAGGGGACTAGGAGGATCACGAAGCCTGCCTATTTATGTACTTATAAGGACTAGCTAGTGAGACTCAGCACGGCACTGTAGGGCTCGACATCTGACCATGTGTGCATGCGGAGACAATATCGCGATCTGCACCTCTTGTCGGTGAACTCCCAACATACCTATGAACACACACTGAGTAGGTACCTAGGTACGTCGTAGAACGAACAGTGCTCTCAGTTTGCCCTTCCTGATCTGTACATCTTCAATATACAGAAGAAGAAGGCCCTTTCCGGTAGCAAGAGCCCTTCTTTTAGACGCAGGGGTTGTATCCGCATCTTCGGCTAACGTCTGTTTTGGGGGGGTGTAGCAGGGGCCAGAGGGGCGGGTGCAGTTCCAGAGCAGGCAAGGGTAGCTTAAGTATACAGGGATACCCCCTAGCCCAAGACGGCGGGAGCTAGCGGATGTTCCCAGAAGTCATACGACACATCATACGACCCTTAAAAAACAGTTGACAACCCGCCAAACTTGTCATTGAACAGTGTCAGACTGGTCACCAAATGCTTGAGACGCGCGACCTCCCAGCATTGCGCAGGAGAGAGAGAGAGAGAGAGAGTAAGAGAGAGAGAGAGCGAGGCGCAGGTAACTGGCCTTGGTTCTTGCTCTTGCTCTCTAAACCCCCTACGGCTCGTCTCGTCTCCTCTTGCCAGCCTTGAACCTTAGACAAGTCCTTTCTAGACTCCACGGTTCCTGCAACCCACCCACCCCCACGATCATAGTTGCATATGCGACTAAGCAGCGGAAGGCGCGCGTTCACCTAACTCCCACTTTGTCTTGTTCAGCAACTTTACCCAGAACCCACAGCATCACTCTACCTATCTTATACGATTTTGCTTACACCTCTCTCCGGAGTTACTTCCTACATCTATTTCTATTTGCATTGTCTCTCTTGTTGTCTGTGTTGACCAGCGTTTCAGCGCTACCCAGCCGGGCACAAGCTGAACACAGAAAACCTGGATAAGTTGGATTCGCCTCCTGACTGCGTCTATCCCACCCCAGAACCTCATTACACTAGGTCTTCGACGGCAGCGACACATTATCTGTTCGCCCACCCTCTTGTGGCTCCGATACGTCCCTTGAATCCGTCCAATTGCCTCTTTTGCAATTGAGTATTGGTCTACTGGATCTTGCGCAAGCGGGCCTACTTCGTGGTGCCACCAAATCGGCGACTTTATCGCGTCTATCATCTGCAGCCTGTCACGGCCCGAGGCTGATCCGGCCCAAGTCGTGATCGCCTCAACAAGCCCCACGGAATCCCCATAACCTGCAACGGCTCCATCGTTCTTTGCACGACGCCCAGTCTCGGATTCTATATTCTAAGCACTGGCGCATCCCCAGATGACCCATGACATGAGAGCCGCCGGATAGAAGGACCCTTTTCAGAGCACCGTTTTCTATCTCAAGCCTCTTGTCTTGCTTTTGTGCTTGACTTTGATATCCATAGACCCTTCAAGAAACTCTCACGACCGCTATTCCGCAGTTCTCCCTGGTCCTCATAACTGATTCCTCTCACCAACGGCACAAAACCCGCAGTCACACGTGTCACCATTCCGCCGCGGCGCATCGGTATCCCCCCAAGGCATTCAAAACGAAGTGGAAGCCCCCAAGGCTTGACCTAGGACAAAATGGCGCCCGGCATCTTAGACACACGCTCGGATAATACCCGCAGCCACGACGGTGTTGTCGAGACCACCGAGGGCGTCATCGGCGCCAATTGCGTCGACCGCATCACCTTGCTCCGAAGCATGCCAGAGGTTCCTTCACAATGTCAGGTCTGTGTAGTGGGCGCTGGCCCCGCTGGCCTGATGTTGGGCGCGAACCTGGCGCGTATGGGGATCAAGGCCCAGGTCATCGACGACCGCGCAGATCCTACACCAGTGGGAAGGTAAATTGCGCATGGCACAATCGAGTTGTGGCTTTCAGCTGGGCTAACCATAGTTCATAGGGCTGATGGTCTGCAGCCAAAGACAATCGAGACATTCCGACAGATGCGGTTAGTAGATCCATTATTGCAAAGAGGCGTCAAGGTCTACGACATTTCTTTTTGGCGCGGAACAGCGGACGAGCCCTTGCGAAGACTGGGTCGCGAGGTACATTACCCGCCCGTTATCGATGTTCTGGACCCTTATATCTTGTTGGTGCACCAAGGTATGGTGGAGAGCTTGTTTATCGATGATATGAAGAAGCGCGGTGTTGAGGTCAAGAGGAACTGCGCCTTTGAGTCGTACAGCACCTGCGATTCGCTGGTATCGAAGAAAGTTGGCGCAGCGTTGCAAATCAACACAAGGGTGAATGTGACGCAAGACAAGAGGACTATATTAGCACAGTACCTTGTTGGATGTGAGTTCAAGCAGTCTGGGTCCAGTCATTGAGGTTTGACTGACTAGTGCTAGGCGATGGCGCACACTCCAAAGTTCGTAAGAGCATCCCAGAGGCTCGCCCAGTCGGCATGTCACAGCCCGTAGTATGGGGTGTGCTAGACGGCGAGATCGAGACCGACTTCCCTGATATCTGGTCCAAGACGTTGGTATTCTCCCAAGAGCATGGTTCCATACTCATTATTCCTCGGGAACGCAACATGACACGGTTCTACATCGAGCTGAAGAGCGGGATGAAGGAGGACAAAAAGATTTTGGGCCAGGATTATATCATGGCACGGGCGAGGGAGATCATGAAGCCTTTCAAAGTGCACTGGAAGTATATTGAATGGTTCGGACGATACCAGATTGGCCAGCGAGTGGCAAGCCGCTTTTGCGACTCACACCACCGAGCATTTCTAGCAGGCGATGCGAGTCACACACACTCGCCAAAAGCGGCTCAGGGCATGAACACTTCAATGCATGATGCCTGGAACTTGGCTTGGAAGCTAAACTTTGCCGTGCGCGGGCTTGCAAAGCCTACACTGCTGGAGAGCTACGAGGACGAGAGGAGGAAGATCGCGTTGGACCTGGTCAACTTTGATTACGAGCATTCCAACCAGATTGCGGGTGGCGATGCCATCACGTTAGCGGACAACTTCAAGAGAAACGTAAGGTTCATTTCCGGAATCGGCGCGGAGTATAGCGAGAACGCTATCAACATGATGGAGAGTCAGACATGGCTCCTGGGTGAGGCCAAGCCAGGATGTCTCCTACCTCCGGCAAAGGTCACCCGTTACCTCGACTCAAACCCCGTCGATATCCAGCTTGATATACCCATGCTGGGCCAGTTCAGGATATACTTGTTGATGTGGGATGTTCATCAGTCCAAGCCATTCTTAGATAACTTTTGCGATGCTCTGGCTGCGGATGATTCTCTGGTCCGCCAACTATCTGTCGCAGCAAGCATCTCATATGCATCGCAACCAAGGATGCCAGCTCCCGAGGATATCTACGTTCGCCCAGAAAGATACACGGCTGTCAGCCACCTCTTCACCTTTGGCCTAATTAGTGAGTACAGCTTTCTCGAGCGATATAGGAGCCACGCTAACAGTCCCCAGCAACTATGCCAAAATCTGACATTGAAATATCCGACTTGCCTCCATTGCTGCAGGATAGCAAATGGACCTTCTACCTCGATGATATCCCGGAGCTGGACACCCGCGGTTCGCTCTGCACTAACAAATGGCTGGGCAGCCTTGGGCCTGGTGAAGTTGCCATCGTCAACGTGCGACCTGATGGCTATGTCGGCAGCTTAGGCCGCTGGGACTCGAGCGTGGATGATGCGGGTGAGGAGGCTGCCAAGTGGCTGGACTCATACTTCGATCGCTTCCTGCAGATTCCAGAGGTTCTTAAGAGGAGCCCTACACCAACAACGGCGGAGACTGCCAACGGTGGAGAGAAGAATTTCTGCAATGGTGCTTGAAGACAGTGGACCTTTTATTCGTTCTAGTATCGAACGGAAAATAGCTTGACACTTCCAAGGATGCTACATGGTACACGTTCTGGACTTTATTACATCCTGCACGCAAAGATGGGCTTGGTGCATTCGAGGCTGGGCCATCAAAAGCAATGATTGTTTTCCAGCTTGGGATGACATGGTTGGTAGCATGAGAGGAACACTTGGACGGACGAACTATCTATGAACATAAAGGCTCTTGACGATGAAGCGCGAGAGATCTTTGAACAGTCAGGCAGATGCTCTAAGTGCATGTATTTTAGCGGTTTGGTGGTCTGGTGACACAAAGTGGCATTTTCGCTGGTGTTTTGGGACTGGGCTGGTAGGGGTTATGACAGCAATGAAATAAGACACACTTACTACTCGAATCGAAGCTGTGAATCATTGATCGGAAAAGATGGCAATGATCAGATGGACAACACATTGTAGAAGACAGTGTATCCCTTAGTTGCGAACATTCATACCATTGCATGAGAGAACATCCCAGCCGGAGTGCTCACAAATGAATCGTCTCCATGATGCATTGTTTCCATTCATTGTATATCCATACTTGCTATACCATCTACAACTCATCTCTCACTCGCGCATCGTCCTGGGCGACCTCCTCGCCACCCTCGGCCGGCACAAGCACCTCACCTTCCCCTGAGCCCTCCTCATCATCCATCTCGACAATCTGCCCGACCTTTTCGACCAGACTCTCAGGGTCACCTTCTGCCACCCTCTCCTCCACCCCAACTTTCGCCGTCGGCACTGCCCCTTGGGAGCCCATATCAACTTCAACCCGCTTCCCACTCCCATCCACAACTTCCATTCTCGCCCCGCCCTTCCCACCGACCATTCCCACCGCCCCTGAGCCCGTCCTAAATACAATTCGCAAGGGCAACCATACAATCCACCAGAGTGGCCCGTACAAGAACCGCCGAAACACAAGCCACCCCAGCACGGCCACCAGCATCCAAAAAGTCGTTTCCAGATACCACGTATCGCTCTTCGTGCTCTTCATCAGCACCCCCAGCAACTGCCCGCTGTTACTCAACATACCGCCCACACGAGCATATGTTGAGTCAAGCGTCTTCAGGTTCGCCGTGCCCTCCTCCAGCGTCTCGTGCAGCGTCATGCTCCGCGCGAGCTCCTCCTGCACGAGCTGCGCTGCGCGGTGCAGCGATTGCGTGAGGTCCGAGGACGCGGTTACGACGGGGTCATCGTTACCGTTGTTGTTGTTGTTGTTTCGTCCGCGCGTTGTGTGACGCCGGCGTGGGCCTAGCGAGGGCGCAGGTGAGTTGGCGCCTGAGCGGTTTGGAGTGGATGCGGCGCGCGTGTAGGATTGTAGGAGGAGTTGGCGCTCGAGGCGGCGGGCGGCGGCGAGGGAGTCGCGTGCGGAAAGTTGGGCTTTGTGGAATGCGATGCGGCAGCTATTTTTTGACGAAAAAGTATGGGGTTAGCGGTGCCAGTTACGAGAGAGGAAGATACGGCCAGCATGGGGAAATTGGCAGAAGAATAGAACAGTTAGTGCGGGAGAACTCACCGCTTCAACTCGCCGTCGAGCCTCTTCACACCTTCTAATAACCTCTCCTTGCGTCTCGCTGGCTCGCTGCCTTCCTTCCCGCCCCTGAGATCCGTGGCCTCCTCTTCTAACAATTCCAGCTCCTCCTCCTCCTCTCGCAGCGTCTGGTTGATCTCCGCACTCAGCTCCGTCGCGACATTCTCATCGTCCTCCGCGTCGCCACCCTGCGGCAGCGGCACAGACCCTGGCTGGAAGTTGAGCTGGGCAAGCCGGTCAATGAGGTCTTTGACTTGCGAGGTGGTTTCTTGCAGGGTATTGAGGCGCTCTTGGAGGGCGTCGAAGGACATGGTTTGCTTCTAACTCGGGCTGTTTATATTTGAGAGGCGGGGCGAGTGAGGTACGGGTGTTGTAAGTCGGGAAAATTGAATGAGCGTTATGTACAACCGAGATTGTTGTGTTTTGTCATGTGTAAAGCTGGCAACTTTCGTGAGCCCCGACGTCACCCTTTTAGGAACATCGGGGGTTGCCCCTGGCCCAAGCTTCTTTCTAAATCATAGGCGGGCTCGGGGCAGGCCGAGCCCGCGTTTTTCTTGCGCAGCGCGGGAACTTCTTCAGACGAACGTCGAACTACGCGCCAACATATTGAAAATAGTAGCAATTGAACGACAACCAAGATTTGGCGAGAACACGAGCAGACACCTACCCACCCATTGTCTCTTGCCTGAACATTCATTTCTTGACCCAGTCTTGAGCCTCGCGCCGCCCGCCAATACTACCTGCCAGCGTCCTTACCTCACCCGGTCGAGCCATCCCATCCATCCATCCATCCATCGCCCAAGATGATCACCCGCTTCATCACCGAAGTTTCCACCAAGGTCAACCCCTTCTCCCCAAAGTCCAAGTCCGTCCGGCTCTTTCTCAACAGCCTGCCCTCCAAGGCACGGAGTGAAGGCACCGCCATTTCTACCAAAATGCTGCCACGGGCGACAATGGACAAGAACTCCTTGGTGGTGAAATTCAGTACGCACAATCTTCTCTTCCCCACCATCGCTCCCTCTTCCTTCTGGGTTTTTCTCCTTTGTATCTTTGGACACTGGGAAGCTGACTTGGTTTGATTTCAAGAGGACGGAAAGCAACTCGATCTCGACTGCGAGAACATGACAATTCAGAGTCTCATTGAGGAATGCGATAGACACTCTCGGGCATTGCAGAAGCAGGCCGATTTGGCCGACGCATAGGTGATGAGGATGATGATGATGATGGCAATAGTGGACGGTGGAGATTGTGTATTATACCCTTGAGAAGTCTGCGATTTATTTGCATGGTCTGGCGTTTTTTTTAGAGAAATGGAAGCTCAGTCCACAACGTGGCTGTAACTGGGTACAGCACAAATGCTCCCAACAGCATGCTAGTGTGGCTATAGTATCTGTGAGCACATGTGGAAAGGACTAAGCGACTTTCACAAAGACTCTTTTGGATGCCTTGCCCCAAGACTGTTCGTAGATAGCTGTCTTTAGGCAGGTACTCCCGTACAAGGTACTTCAATGGTTTAGGGATCACAAGATGGCGAAAGATTACATATTAGTCACGTCCAAAAGTAATAAAAATTTCAAGTCAGTTTAGTTGGAAGTGCAGCTGCCTCTTATGTACGCAAAGCATCTAGATAGACAATATCCACTGTTTGAACCCACGAATGCAACGCCCGAGGAGCCAATCAGGGTAGCCCCGTCGGCCCAGACCCGATGGGGTTTGAGGATTCGGGCGAGAATCAAGCGGTCGCGCATTGATTACGTCCGTACCAGGCAATCGCATCGTGTGTGTGACCAGTCCAGATAAGCTCCGAAGTAGCTCAACTCCATCCGTCACCGCTGGCAATCTATGCGGAGGCACCGGAGATGAAGAACCACTTGTCTATCGAGCTGTCAATCTTCTCGGCAGGAAGCTCCTGGTTGGCAGGAATGGGGGGCAGCTGGCTGGCATCGATGCGGCTTGGGGAGTGAGCAACGCTGACGTTGGTGCTGGAGGATTGTCAATAATTAAGTTTCCACAAGCAGTAGGAAATATTTGGATTGGGAAAGGGGCAAGGACATACGTAGAGACGCCACCAGGGGCAGTCTTGCCGGTGATGAGGCGCTCCCAAGCCTCGGCACACTCACGGACAACGTCCATGGCGTACTTCTTGTTCTTGCACTCGCCGGTGAAGGCGAACTGGTTCTCGGGCTTTCCGTCAGGGATTTTGTAGATGCGGAACCACTCGTTGGTGGCGCGCAGGAGACCGGGCAGGTGGCGCTCGACGTCCTCAACGTCGTTGAGCTTGGAAGCCAGGGGGTCGTTGACGTCAATCACGATGACCTTCCAGTCGGTCTCCTCCTCGTCGAGCAGGGCCATGACACCGAGCACCTTGACCTGCTTGACCTGACCAACGTGGCCAACCAGCTCGCCGATCTCGCAGACGTCCAGAGGGTCGTTGTCACCCTTGGCCTTGGTCTCGGGGTGGACGACATTAGGGTCCTCCCAGGTCTATAGATAGAGCAGAAATGTCAGTATGATGTCTTTGTACCTACCATAGCCATTTTCTCATGAAATTGGGGGAGAGGTCGTTGGTCAAGTCATACCTGAGGGAAGGCACCGTAGTTCCACAGGTAGCCCTTGTGGGGGAAGCAGTTGCGGACGTAGCGGAGCTTGCCCTTCTTGATGTCCTGCTTAATAGGGTTCAGGAGCTCCTCCTTGGAGATCTACAGCATCAAATCGTTAGTATATAGCTTTTGAAAACAGGTTGGGAGTATGTTGAAGTTCGCGAGGTGGCAAAACACATGCCCCGAATTGAGTGGGGAGCTAGCAAATATCAACAAAAGCTCACCTCGAGCTTGGCGTTGGTCCAGCGAGGAATCTCAACAATCATGTTGAGGATGGTCTGCTCGGCATTGGCATACAGAGGAATGTCGTGGAAGGCAGAGACGGGGACGCCATCCTTCTCAATGTACACACGGTGCTCGAGCGTGTGAGGCGCGGCGACCTTGCGGGTGGTGTAGGTAGACATTTTGGTGGTGGTGCTGTTGTTGTCCGACGAGAGGTGGCGGGCAATCTGAGCTGCGCGAAGGGACGAAATCTTGGGCAGTGAATTGGTCCTCCACAGGGGTGTTGTGAAGGAGGAGGGAGAGTATGGTGGAGTTGGCACGACAGAGAAGGAGAAGTGTCCAGTTGCTTGTGGTGAAGATTGGTGTGGATGTGGGTATGAATGTGGAGGGGTCTGGGTGCCGGGTGGAGGGGTAATAATAGTCGATGAAGACTCAGGGGCTGCAGTGGTTGGCCGTGGCAACCTTGATAGCGGGGCCGAACCCGCAATACCACGCCTGTTTGACGACCACTGCGACTGCTGATGCTGCTGGTGCTGGTGCTGGTGCTGGTGCTGCAGCACTTGCGGTGACGGAAGCTTGGGCGCTGCGAGCGTCCGGAGCTTCAAAGCTCTCAACACGGACGGCATGAGAAACTAGAAGGACGAACGGGATCCTTTTTCGCACAAGGGGAAGACCGCTATCAGTGACTGGGCAATCTATACTTGGCGCATCACATGAAAAAGGAAGGTCGGGCTCCTGGGTTCGAACTGACTTCTGGCTTTCCGAAGCGATAGTGGTGAGGATTCTGGGGAATTCCACGCTGCTGCCCACCCAAAAAATCAGTTCACCGGCATTTTCGTTTCCCATCTGTATGTCCCGAAAAGCCACCGGTTTCCATTCCGCCCCCCCGGCTTTCCCCTACCTTTTTAAAAAAAAGGAGTAAATCGGGCAAACTTGCCTCCCAAAACCACAACATCGATCGCATTCAACAATTGAGCCATTCATTGTTGAAAAGTTCATTTAAGTATAGCTACCGAACGCAACGTATCTACCTAGAAATCATAAAAATAATAAAGTCATCGCCTCCAACCTCTCAGCCAGGGTATCTGCTGCTGGGCTACCGCAAACTATCATTAAAGACTCCGTAATTGCTTCCATGCCATAAAAGAAGGAAGAAAGACAACCAGACAGCATCAGACCGAAGAAAAAGGGGCAATCTCACGTTCTCTTTCGCTCATGCCAGAAACACACTCGCATTCTCCCACACCGACGTAGAACAAATTCCCCGGCGCTCCTATCGCCTAGGCAAATTTCCATAAGCGCCCCTGCCAAACGCACCAGGTGCGTTCCCATACGCTCCCGTACTGAATCCCTGGGTAATGCTCTGCCGCACAATCGCCGCAGCAGCCTGAGTAGCAGCCATCCTTTCCTTCTGCCTGTGTCGTTCTTGCAGATACCGAGCCGCTTCTGGTCGCATGCGCAATATCCGAAGGATCATGTCGTCAGACGGGTCCGCCTGAGCCTCTTTGCGTTTCTCCTCCTTGGCTCGCCTCATTGTGCCCAAGTTGCGGGACATCATGATACTCTTACCACGGCGAATTGTACCCATGGAGCCAAAGGATGCCGGTGTATGAAGGGATGGCTGGAGCGCGGCCGGTGCGGATTGCCGGGATTGTTGTTGCGCTTGCTGTTGGGCGCGCTGCTGCGTGGCAGCTACCATGCGCTCCGATGTGCGAATGAGGGAGTCTGTCGAGTCAAAATACCAGAAATTGAGCGAGGCCAACTCATGCCACTTGGGTGACTTGAGCATTTCGGCAGGAACACCAAGGACTTCGCCGTCTTCATCTTTGGCATTGAAGAACTCAAACAAGACCTCCAGCCACTTGTAGACCACATCCAGCTCGACCTGTGTAAGAGGTTTCTGGGTAGAGGGCTTATCTGAGAGTGGCGGGACAAGCAGATTCTCAATGGCCATCAGAACTTCTTTCCACAAACGCGTCATAACAGCCAGCATTGTTGCATCTGTGAGGGTCTGCTTCATGATCGCAAAGTTTTCGTCAAAGTAATCAAACAGCTGTGTCAGAGCATTCACAATGTCTTGCTGCGTCACAGGTGGAGCAGCCGCTGTTCGCGTCTTCCACATGTTGCCGATGGACGCAGCAATGCCACGACTGAGAAGACTTTTCAAGGCCTCGCGAGACAATGAGGTGTTAATGACCAACGAAAGCTGTTGGTTGTTAGCCGCTGGATTTCCATGACAGCATGGAGACTTCTTACCTTGTCTGTAATCTTGCGCACCATGTCTCGCTCTGTCCTCTTCAGGTGCCTGAAAGCCTTTCCAAAATGGAACTGGATGTCATCCTTCTCGCCCTCCATACTGACCCTGATCAAGAGCCGACCTTGCGTGTCAAGGTCAAGCCAGAACTCTCTCGGCAAATAATCACTGAAGTGAACCGGGTCGAGTTTCAGTGAGGTCCGTCCAACAAAATCATGGTCTCCAAAAGTATCGTAATCCCATAGAGTGGCAATGACGTTGACGGCCCCTGTCACAGTAACATCAACCGACTCGTCCCAGCGCGGGTTGAGTGTCCTCGACACTACACGAGTCTTGGCCAAACGTTTCTGGTACTCATCCACTAACACCACGTACGGGTCGCTATATCCGTTCGGGTCGCAGGCTTTGATATCTTCAGCTTCAACGACTTTGACAGTGAAGACATACTTGTCCGGTCTGCGCACACGATCCTTCGGACCTTCTTTTTGCCTCAACAACTCGGCGCATGCATCAACATTCATCAAGCTTTCGAGCTTATCTAGCGACTGCATCGCGTATTCAATATTGTTCAATTTGACGAAGGACTATTTTGCTGTCAGTTTGGGGTCTCGACGAGGAGTGTACGGTTTCTTGACTTGCCTCTGCGTAGAATTGGAAAGGCTCTATTTTCTCCTTCGAATTCCAGGCGTCCTTCGCCAGCTGCATGAACTTCTCTTGGGCTGTCTTCTGTGCTGCTGCGACTTCTTGTGCAGTCTGGCGGTCCATCTCCTTGGCAAACTTTCCCTCGACGATTTCACAATACCGGCCAATACCGGCCGCGAAGGCCTTGGACAGGGTAGTCATAAATTTGGCATGATGAACATCATCACCCCACTGCAGCTTGAAGATCTGGTCCGCCGTCTGGTTGAATAGCTGGAAAACATCGATCACAGATGAACTGTGGCGTTGATCATCCGTGGGTATATCATCTGGGTGAATCGTCCTGACTTGAAAGTTGTCTTGTCGGATGGCCTCTTCGACAAACGATGTCATCCGCTCTTCTGCCTCGCTAATCCAGCGCCAGACAAACTCCTCCAGCACACTTTCGATGTGGAAAGCGAACGGCTTGTTGGGAAGATATTGGACATGGATCTCACGGATTCCGACCAGCTCCTTGTACAATTCGAAACCGTCTAGCACATTGACCTGTTCTCCGGCTTCTTTAGCTGCCAGCATGATAGTCTCGACGAGAGCTTTGGCATCCTCTTCGAAACTGGGAAAGATAGCTTGTACCAGAACCGCGAACGGAGACACGCCGAAAAGTTCAGGGTTCTTGGCGTATTTCTTCTTGATTCTCTGGCACAACTTCGTTACAGAACTTCCCAAGCTCACAACGTGAACGAAATTCCAGTCCTCTTTGTCCGCAGGAATTTCCTTCTCGAGAAAGGCGTGGTAAATTTGGTCAGCATGCTTTTTCAGTCCTTCGGCGAGCTGATTGGAAAAGGCATCCATGTCATCTGGTTTCTGCGTGAATGCAGGGTCGGGGTAAACATGGTTCAAGAGGATGCTCATTACCGCGCCAATTGATGGGGCTTTAGGCTCATAGCAGTGCATTAGCAATTCATAGACCTCTCGGAGGAGACAATCGTGCAAGGCGCTGAGTATCTGCTGGTAGAGCGAAACGTCCACCAAAGTCCAACGACTTGGGTCGATATCCGACAATGGTGAGGTATAGAGATGGATACGTGGGAGTTTCTTGGGTTCTGGCTGTGGATTCTTGGCAAAATCAAAGCACTCATCAAGCTCCTCTAGCCCGATTTCCTTGTCCAGGTATTTTCTCACGGCACCCTCTAGGAATGTAATATGTCTCGTGAACTGGGGCAATCGCCACCAAGTCGACAACTCATTGAGGAATTCCAAAGATTGTTGAGAAATTGGGACAAACGATTCTTCTTCATTGTGCGAGTGGTCGTACGTCATGGATTGCTGGACAATCAACTTGTAGAAGGCTCTCGGGTCAGGGGGAATAAAGGTGTAGCTAGCCTCATCCACGCTCCTGATGCTGGCCGAATCGTCGAACGAGAGGTTGGCTAGACCGAAGGCAGGATCGCCAGCAGGGCCAGTGGCCGAGTCGGAGCTGTTTATCATCTTGGCCAAGTCCGAAAATGCCTGATCCTCTCCGTACATGGATGTTGGACGGACAGGTAGAGGTTTGTCGAAGCTCGTGACGGTCTTGGTAAGGTCTGGCCGTACCCTTAGTATGTCCAGCATCATAGAGGTGAGATGATCACGCTCGCCCTTCTTCCACTCCTCGAAGGCCTCGTTGACATCAAAGTCTTGCCTTCTAAGCGCGCCATCCATGTTCGAGTCTAAACGATGCTGGTATGCCTTGAGGTCCTTGAGTGCAGCTTCCTCGGTCCATATATTTCGATTGGCATGGATGTCTGATTGCAGCTGCTCCGTGGTCCGCCCAAAAACTCTACCAACGATCTGCGCCATATGCATGTCCTTGACCTCGAAAGTGAGGGGGATGTCGACCTCGACCGTCTTGTGTTCCCTGTCTTGGCCAGTGTCAATGAACAGATCTTGGTCGTTTCTCAATAACTTCTGCTCCAGAACCTGCAGGCGGGCCATGAGTTCCTTGTCCTTTTCAGTTCCATGTTTCTTGAAAATGGTCATCATGAGCCTGACGAACAGGGCCAAGTGTCTGTCGACCAAGACCTTCCATGACAGGTCATCCGGCGCTTTCCCTTGACTCAGTGCCTTGACAGCGGCAGCGTAGAACTTGAGAATTAGTGGTTCGAGGGCGCGAGTTTGGTCAACAGTCTTTCGAAAGTCTGGCTGCGTGAACACCGTATAGGCCTCGGCAAAGGTCCTCTTCACGTTCGGGTCGGTGTAGCCAGGCTGGTCGAAAGTGCCCTTGACCACACGCTCCATGCGCTTCTCCAAGGACCCTCGAAAATCCCTGGGCAACTTGACCGTGCTTCCGCCTGATGGGATGAACTCCTTTAGCAGGTCACCAATGTTGTGCGAGTAGGTATGAGCCCTTGTGGGGGCCTTGGGAACGGTAATGTACTCCTTCTTTTTCTTCTTCGGCTGCAACAGATAGTTCAAGAGAGCGATGCTCAGGGCATAGTTGTATGCATCTTCGTAGCTGACCTGGGCCTTGAAGGCGCGCGAGCCAGCCCTCGAACGCCGCCGCGAGGTGCCATCTTCCTGCTGGAGGCGGTGAATGCTCCTGTTCAGACCTCTGCTATTGTGCTTCCCCGAGTGATTCGAGGCCGTCGACATGTTCGACCTCGAGGCTTGGGCTCCGTGAGTCGCTGGCTCTCGCTCGTTCGGTCAGTCGATCAGTCGGGATGTGGCGCCAAAGGAGGGGCGGATTTGTTTCGTTGCCGCTCGCAGAGTTGGGAGTGACGTCCGCCCCTTATGGCTCTCGAATCATGCCTCAAATTGTCGTTGATGTGCCTAGAAGCGGCAACCAGGTGGTTGATGCTCTAGAAACGAAACGTGTTCGAATGTGCAGTGTGCAGTATGCAATGTGCTACTAAAGAGCTTGTAATATAAAAAAGTTAAGAATCCGTTTGTACGTGAGACGGGCTATGACGCCGTTTCAATGCCCAGCACAGGCTTATGCTTCCTCGGCTGCTATGTTCAACGAGGAATGCAAAGGGAACCCTAACCACTGTTCAGGAGTGGTAAGGGTCAGTTGGGGCCATTGTTTTGTTGTTCCCGCTACTTGGACGTCATGCCGTCTGTGCTACCTTGCTACCCAACTGCAAGGGTGGTACCCCTTGTCTTAGGGTATAAATAGACACCCCCTTCGTTATCCACCAATATTTTTGATTACTAGAAGTTCTCATATGGTACAACTTCTGCAGACCCTCTTTGTTGCAAAGTCAGAAGAGATGATGCATTGTGTGAATGGACAGCAACGCGTGGAAGCCATGTCACTCACTCCCTTTGCTTTTAGCTCTTTTTCATGGCTTCGACATGTACATGGCATTAGCTGCATAGTAGTCGCGCAAAATCGGCGAACTTGACATCAAATTTCCGAGTATTAGAGATTGGCTCGAACTCATCCAGGCCACCGATTAGAGAGAATGAACATTTGATGAGAATAGTACTTGATTATAGTATTCAATCATCTAGTTCTCAAGCTTTGAACTGATCAAGGAGGTATGGCAAGGGAGTTGGTGACATAGTTGACCACTAAATATAAGAACCCAAGTCGCTTACAGGAAATTGTTTGGTATACCTAAGGTTCTAAACTACATTATGATGTAAAAACATATTGGAAGTTCAGTTTCTGGAGCCATGCAAAATACATGTCTTCTCTCCAACCATTACTTTCATACTAATTAGCCTAGATCACATCTTGCATCAACAGTCGCGCACTTCCTACTTCGCCAGGTCAGCTTCAGATGTGGTGGGCCTCTGAAGTAAGAAATGGATATCAGCTCGTAGCATCATTATCGAGTGTTACAATTTCAAAGGATTGTTTACCAAAGCTAATTCGTACTTCAGAGGTAGCACCTCGACCTCGCAAGAAGTCTTCATTCTTACCAGCCCACAGAACCACACGAAGCAGCGTTTCTTAGGCACGTTCCTCCAGACTATCGTATTATCAAGGACCTCTTTCATGGCCTATCTACTAGAGTAGGACATCAGTGTTGCCCGGATCATCGCTCTCGACGAAGCCCAGATATATATGGATGATGCGGCCCGAGCCAAGCACTCTGAATGAGCGACTGACCGTGTAAAGCCGTGTCCAGCCCCATTTCGGCACTGAAATCGTAAAAAGGATACAGGAGCTAGAGATCTCGCCAAATTTACTGGACGCGTGTCCCCTCACAATTTTGCATTGTTCTATGTTGCCAGACTGGCCCAGAACACTGCAGAGGCATCGCGCAGGTGTCTCGGCGGTGCCACGGCTATCAGAAAGTATACGGAACGGTGTTAGTGGGTCCTATCGTCTGGTTGAGGCACATAGAGGCTATACGTTCGAAGAAAGGGTCAGTACGCAGGCTTGGTCCGTTTTGCTCATATTGTCCAGTTGAAAGTGAGCGAGGCCGGGCTCTTTGCACCTGATGCGATTTCAAGACAAGGACGACTTGACTCGCGAGAGGGAGCATACCATCTGAGAATCGGCTATTGGGGCTCGTGAAAGGGTCGCGACGACTGATGGCGAGATGTGATGGCTGCAAAGCCCTATGCATGGATGCCACCTGAAGCCACATGTCGAAATGTCCACTTGGTGCCTGTCCTCGAGTTGTACCGCACCTGTTCCCAGCCTCCTTCATGTCGTCTATCTCGTGACGTAACCTCTAACTTCGGCGGCAGCTTGTTGGCAGTATACGTGTGGTCCAAAACGAGTCAGCTCGTACAAGAGGAACGTTTGCGTATCTTGCCGGTCGTATTGAAGGAGTCATCATTGCCAGCGCCACTATGATAGAGGCTAGGCCTGTCCATTCATACTTCTAGGCAAGCGGCAGGATGTTCCCGAATTTTGAAGCCGAATCAAAGGTATCTCCGTGGGGGCCTGTTAGGTTAGAAGTGGTGAGTCAAGGAATCGCTGATGAGGGATTGAGATTCAAGGCCGATGCGTGGCTGTTCCAAGTGACCCTACGAAGGATGGGTTTGTCTTGTGACAACGTAGCTGTTCTGTACTGGTGACAGTTGGGGGCGAGAAACACTAAACGTGATCGAAGACCCTGATGAGACTGGATCCCCAACTTGCAGAACGTTTAGAGTCAAGATGAACAGGGCCCCTGCATTCACCACCGCGCTGGGTCTGCCGAGAACATGGATGACAGGGAGATCTTGCTGTGCATGTATCCAGATCGACTATTGCTTGAAGATAACACGCCTATATCTGTCCTTGATAATACAGCAGTGGTCAGATGTGCATGTCTTTTTTCTTGAGTCATGGCATATTAAGCCTAGATTGGAGTTGGCTTAGTTGTCAATTAGGGCAGTTGTTGAAAGTTATACAGCAAGATACAGTCTGAATAGGTACTTTGGGTAGTACCTTCTAAGCGCTGTGTGGGGCTATACGCGTATAGATACCTGACCAGGTACCGGCTATTCTTAGCCCAGAGGAATCACCAGGAGGCTGCAAACTGCCCCATGAAACTCAGGTAGCACAGTTCCATCTTTAGTAGTGTCCCTTCAAAAACGTCCTGAAGAGCCTCTTTAATCATAAGACATATCTGCAGTAAGAACTTTGAATCGTAATATTGGGCAGCTGGTGTGCTTTCACGGTACCTTTTCAGGTACCTAGGTTATGCTGAGGATCAAGCATCACGCTAGCGCGCATCAGGGGCAGAGGTGCTTTGTATTTGGTACATAGGCCCGCATCCGCGCCACGCACAGGTCCAAACCCCGCGAACTGCAACTTTAGTTGACATGGACATCAGCCTGCCAAGCTGGAGCCTCTCACCTCTCCTACCTCCAGCTCTCACAAGCCTCACCTCTTGTCTCCGTTCTCCTACCTGATATTCAAACCATACTGATATCTGCAACTCACTCCCAACCGCAATACTACCTTTCATTATTGCCATCTTTCTTCTAGCAACATCACCACAGGTATCAACCCTGTCACAGGCCTCAATCCATGCCCTGTACTTTGCGACCCCTTACTACTCGACTCGAAACCATTTCTACCGCGCCGACTCGAATGCTGCTCACCCACCGCATTACTTCCAACACCACTCTGCTATCCCCAAATTAATCTTCTACCATTGCATGACCGCTATCTCTGCCTTCCCGACAGATTGCAAGAACTCAGAATATCCTGCGATCTCGCCCTCCAGCTAGCTGTCTTCCAGCTCTGGCAGTGGCTCTTTGCTCCTAAATCTTCAACATGGGCAATGTCTCAAGCAGGCCTGATGAGGGCGCTGCTTTGTTCCTTAGAGATCAAACCCGATGTGAGACTCCCCTGCTGCAAAAAGTCTACACTCCTGAGGATCAAGAGCACACCCCCGCTGACCATGTGCCTTTGTCTAGTATCTATCGCATCGCTAGTCGTTAGCAACAGTCAACGGCGCACCTCTATTCAGATCTCTCCCAATGGCTTCCCCGCCACAAGAGTAGTAGCATCACGATCCTATGGAGACAGCACTCCGATTGAGTTCATACAGGTATGTTCATGTCAAGACCTTCCTGCAAATTCAGGCAGATAAGGCTATTCGTTCCTGGACACTGACTTAGAATTGCGAACTGCAGGATCCCGAGTCTGTACCTGGCGCACCGAACTTCATTCTCAAGCTGAGCAACGATGACGAGCTCATGTTCACATTCACATTCCACATTCGCCAGACTTCTTCCCTGAGTTCCAGCCCCAACGGCACCCCTGTGGACACCCAAATAAATGGTCTCACACACGTCCACGCCCCTACATTGCGCGAAGTCGAGACACTCGTCACGAGGGAATTCCATGCCAACCCGAACCTACACAAAAACCCCAACGTCGAACTGATCGGTGATTTCACGTCCGGAGGTAGCCCGACCGTGACATTCGATTGGTCGTGGAAGTGGAAGCCACCAAGGGCTGGGGAGGACCCTGGCGGTGGCTGGAGAAATACCTGCAGTGTACGTTGTATGATCGCTGTGATAGATCCATTGCGCCTGGCTAATCTATCCTTAGTTTGTACAATATGATTCGCGCGCGCATGAGCTGCAGACCCTCGCAAGCTTCTCATTCTGGGTCCAAAGTAAGTTCAAGGCAGCCTTTTTAGCGAGTCGGTGCTGACATACTGCAGATACATCCTCGCCACTCTCAGCTCCGCCAACCTCACCACCTCCTTTCCTCCTCACCGTGCCCCCAAGGACTCGTGGTGCTTCCTCTCAGTCCGTCGAGTCGAGGATGAGCAATCTCGATATTGACGAGCCAGTATCTCCCCCAGCCACTTCGACGGAATTCAAGAATGCACTGTCGCCTCCGGCTGTCGGTAATCCTTCGTCCCTCTCTGTAATCTCTCAAGAGACTGTCAGAGTCGATGTTTCTTGCCCGCGACCCAGTGATGATGTCTCAGCTACGGACGACGGTCCTGTTTTCCGGGCGACGATCAAGGCTCTCGAGCAGAAGACCGGGAATATGAGGACACAGATGAAACGCATGATTAAAAAGGCCGAAGCCGCTCATCTTGCGCAGAATGAGTCAAACGAGGCTTTCGCAAGCTTTATCGAGGCCCTCAAGGATGCTTCTTCGACAAACGCCAATGCGGTCCAACCTGCTATCGAGCACTACTTCGACAAGATCGCTCGGGAGATCCTGAGTTACGAGAAAGCCAATGCTCGGAACCTTCAGAAAATTGTGATCGAGCCTCTGAGTAAATTGTATACTATGGACATCAAGCAGGCTGAGGCGAAGAAACGCGACTTTGAGGACGAAAGCAAGGACTTCTATGCATACGTGAGTCGGTACCTTGGGCAGCGCCAGGACTCGATCAAAGCCAAACACAGCGACACAAAGTATCAAACGAAGCGACGAAATTTCGAGCTCAAGCGCTTTGACTATTCATCCTTCATGCAGGACTTGTCTGGAGGCCGAAAGGAACAGGAAGTGCTGTCGCACCTCACCAAGTTTGCAGATGCGCAAGCAAGGTTATTCCTAGAGGCGGGACACAAAATCGAGCACTTCCTTCCGCAGTTGGAGGCACTGTCCAGCGAAGTGCAAATTGCCGACAAGGAGTACCAGTTCCAGAGGAGAGAACGGGAAGAGAAGCGCAGGGTTCTCGAGAAGAGTAACACCAATTACGTGGAGCCGGATTCCGTACCGACCGCGGCCATTCCGAACACTGGGAATGGGAATGGAGTAGTCCCAGAGAGCGAGATGAGCCGGGCGGACAGCACTGGATCACAGCTCAGAGCGATTGCCATAGGTAACTCCAACTCAACAAGTGGTACTGCTGGCGACTTGTCCAAATCACCAGGGAGTCTCAACCATGGTCTGATGGCTAGCCCATCACAAAAGTTCAAGGGCATTCGTGACCTTGAAGAGCGCGATGCTACACTTGCCGACCTGGCCGACAAGGAGTCACAGAGGAAAGAAGGTCTTCTTTGGTCTCTGAACCGGCCTGGCGGGCATGTTGACCCGCGCAACTTGAACAAGCAGGGCTGGCACAAGTAAGTCTTCCAACTTCCGCCTTAGGTTTCAATTGCATAACTGACCTTTTCAACAGGTTCTGGATTGTTCTGGACCAGGGCAAGCTTTCAGAGTACAGCAACTGGAAGCAAAAGCTCGACTTGCACATGGAGCCAATTGACCTGCGGATGGCTTCAGTGAGAGAAGCCAGGAACGCAGAACGCCGCTTTTGCTTTGAGGTGATCACACCACAATTTAAGCGTGTCTATCAGGCAACGTCGGAAGACGACATGAACAACTGGATAACAGCAATCAACAATGCGTTGCAGAGCGCCGTCGAGGGCCGTGTCAGGGATAGGCCACTCCAAGATCCTTCTCCGTCCACAGAGAGCAGTGGTGGATCTTTTAGAAGAGACATCGGTTCAATCTTGACGGGCAAGAGCCCCTCGCTCGGCCATGCGCAGGCACATCCGCCTTCCCTCATGCCCGGCCGGCGAACGACTGTGGGTGCGCGCCCAATGACCGCACGAGCACCCAGTAACACCTATGACGAAAGCCCGGACAAGCTCTTGCAAGCCCTGCGGGAGAATGACCAAGGAAATTGCTGGTGCGCAGACTGCGGATCTGGGTCGAAGGTTGAGTGGGTATCAATCAATCTGGCCATCATCTTGTGTATTGAGTGCAGTGGCATTCATAGATCGCTGGGAACGCATATCAGCAAAGTCCGGTCGCTTACCCTCGACATCACATCTTTCACGCCCGATATTGTCGAGCTGCTTCTATTAGTGGGCAACAGGGTCGCGAATATGATCTGGGAAGGCAAGCTGGACCCGGCGATGAAACCGGCGCCACAAGCAACTCGTGAGCAGCGGTTGCGATTCATCACTGCCAAATATGTCGACAAAGCATTCGTCGAGCCCCTCTCGTCTACCTTATCTCGGTATCCCTCACCCGACGACACCCTACTTGCAGCCGTCAAGAAGAATGAGATCCAACAAGTCATCTACGCCCTCGCCCTGCGCGCCAACCCCAACGTCCTCGACAAATCGCGGGGCACCCACGCTGTTTTCCTCGCCCTTGCGGCCGCCGACCCTGCAGCACCCGGCGCGTCTCCAACGTCTCCTCCGCCCGCCCAAGGCGACGGGAAACCCGTGCCTTTCCCCGTCGCGGAGATGCTCCTTCAAAACGGTGCCGAGCTACCCCAGGGTATGCCCGCCTTCCCCCTCAGTCGTAGTGCGCAAGCCTACCTTGAGCAAAAGCGAGGCAGGTCAAATGCAGCATCGCTATCAACTGTGTCGAACAATCTCGACTCGGTAGGCTCGCTGCACAGCAGCAGCAACCCGCTGGTAACTAGAGAGAAGAGTGATAGGGATAGGGAAGGTCGCATCATGAAGCGAGCAAGCGCTGGTGGTCGCCTGGCCAAGTCGCCTATTCCTGAGAGGTAGGGCTGCTCTGTACCGCTGTACTTTTGGCCGTTGAATCGTGGCAGACGTGGAGATGGAGAAGAAGGAATACCACAGGATGTGGTGGATGAAAGACTAGTGAGGCAGGTGTTGTTGAGGATGAGCTCTTCATCATAAGCGATCTCAGGGCACCGAGGCCTCCGGCGGTGGACACAATAAATACAGATTTGAATAGTCGCCATGCAACAGGCGATTGAGTTGGGATTTAGGTACGGGCAGGCTGTTTGATACCTCGTTTTGCGCTCTCATCGAAAGCAGCGGCGTCATCTGGATGGAAAGCCAGGGTTCTTATGGGAGCGAATACGCTACTTTGCGTTGCGCATCAGGCATTCAGGTCAGCATATGTTGGAATTGTGGTGGGATTTTGGGCTTGGCCAGCTGGTTTTCCTACATTTTCCGCCTCTTCTCCCCAAACAACAACACCAACAACAACAACTGGAATACTACACACTCACCATCCATCTATTTGTATTGGTGTTTTTGTCTTCTTTCCAACAGACGAAATTAAATACGCTCAAAGCACATATGCATCCGGCAAGTGATAGCCGGAGATTTGAGCCTTGGGAATTCAAGAACAGATGGTTAAACTCAGGTTCAGCAAGGGAAACGAATGGAGTCTTATACTGTAGTATTGTATGATCATGATAATGGCTGGCATGAGGGAACGGGGTGTTGAATGGAGTCGATTGAATGTACCGGTGTCACCATACTCGGGCTCGCAGACAGGTTTTCCAACTTGCTATAATAATAATAATAAGGCATGATCATCTCAGTTGTCTACATTCCCATGAATTCGCTGCCTGCCATTCAGTGGGCCGGTATCGATTGTCGGCGTTGCTGTCGGTATTCACGCTTCCTTGGCAGTTGGTGAAGATGAAGTTGCGAAAAGTTCACAATAATGCCCTATTGTATTGGGCCTCATTCGAGCTTTATAATGACTATCAGTACCCCAAAAACAACCCTCTTTCTCGACTGCAAAACAAAATGCTCGCCATATAGGGTAGGCAAGCACTGATGCTCGGCCCCGTTCGACTTGGATCCCCAAAAACGCCATGGCTTTTCCGTTCGACTGATAATCCACCAACAAAGAAAGAAACAACCTGTATGTACTTGCTTCGTGCCTTTTGCCTTCCATAAAATTGATGATGATAATAAGTACCTCGTACCTGATCGACTCATTCCCTGCACGTAATCCTAAGCCGCGTTACCACCTTATTCGCATCAGAAACAGTACGCAAGACGTGAATGCTTCCATTTCGTAGTCATTGATGCCAATAGAAAACCTTCTCATCTCCAAGCTCTCCTTGATTAAAGCTCAAAATCAAACTCGAATGAGTCTCCGAGTGAAGCTTCCCGGAAGCGCGTCGTTAAGGTAGTAGGAATCTCGCGGTACTAATGCTTGTTTTCTTTGCCTTTGAGCGCCCGTTTCGTCTTGGTCTTGCCGTTCTTTGTCGCAGAAGAATCCGCTGGCTCGGGAACATCGTCCTTGGTGTAATGACTAGTCACATCATGGGCAAAGAGTTCTTGATCGCCTTTGCCGCCCATAGCCACGAATTCCTCCGGATTCCTGGCGTCGAATGGCCTAGTCTCATGCGAAATCGTGTGAGGGTTCTTCTTTTGCACCTCCACGGGTTTGCCGGAAGTGCCACCAACCTTGGTGATCTCAACAGAGTTGATGTTGGCCAAAAGAGTGCGCTCGCGAACGACACCACGACGCTGTACATCGAGTCCTGCGATTCCGCCGACCAAGCCGTCTGTGCTGTCATTCACAGTGGGAAATGAAGCGGTCATCCACGGGTGAGACAGACACTGGTCGACAGTGAATCGCTTCTGAGGATCAACAACAAGCATGGAGTCGATCAGATCAAGCGCTGGATCGCCAACAGAGTCCCAGTACGGCGACGGGTAGTCAAACTTGCCCTCCCTGATTTGCTGCGAAAGCGTATAAGGAAAGTCCTTCGAAGTGAGCTCGTCAGAGAATGGTGGAAAGCCACACAAGCAAATGTACATCACCACGCCGAGCGACCAGATATCTACAGCCTTGGTGTACTTGCGATGCCTTGTCTCTGCTAGTATTTCGGGTGCGACATAGCTCGGAGTGCCACAAAGTGTCGTCGTGAAAGACTCTTCGCCAATAATCTTCGCAAGACCGAAGTCTGCAAGCTTGACATGAAGCTCATCGTCAACCATCAGAATGTTCTCCGGTTTGATATCACGATGAACAATATTTCGATCGTGCTGTAGGCTTCATCAGTGGAATGTCCATTGGTCGACCGCACTTAGGGTTGAAAGCTTACCAGATATTTGATGCCCTGGAAGAGTTGCGTGAATAATTTCCGTGTCTCGTCCTCTGACAACTTCTGTTTCATTACGATGAAGTTGAATAGTTCACCCTTCGCTGCAAGCTCCAAAACAAGAAACACAGCATCCTTCTCGTTGAAGGTATCTTTCAGACACAGCACGTTGGGGTGGCTAACGCCCATCAGCACAGCAATCTCCTGTTGCAAACCTTCTGTCTTGGAGCGCTCCTCCATTCCCGGCGTCTTGGTGAATATCTTGACAGCAAACCGCTTTCCAGACGCCTTCTCCACACACAAGAAGACCTCGGCGAAATGGCCCTTGCCCAGCTGCTCGAGCAAGGTGTATTGCTGGAAGAATTGGCTGGTGTGTCGTGTTTTGGGGTACTTGAAGATGAAGCGAGCCTTATCAAGAACCGCAATCTCATCGCCCTCTTTCAATTCTCGGCGTTGATTTCGCCCAATGATGGCTTCGTTCACAAACGTACCGTTGCTTGAAAGGTCCTCGACGATTGCAACTGTGTCATGGGCTTTGTTCTCCGTGAACAACAAGCAGTGGCGGTTCGAGACACTGGGATCATCCACAACGATGTCTGGAAAGTTGAAATTAGTCCAAAGACCAATGATCTCGTCTTGATCAGTGCGAGCTTACCGCACTCGGGATGACGCCCTATCAGGTAGCCTCCAGAGGGCGTATCCATAATCTTCTTTTTCTCATAGCTCAATTCCTCATTTTGTAAGGCCTTCTTGCCCTTCTTCTTTGGCACAGCATCGGCTACAGCGTCTGTTTTAGGACAGACACCTCTCTTCTTGAGTACTACACACTTCCCACCATAATTGGTATTTAGGGGAAACAAGTAGCCCCAGACACCCTCCTTGACCTCGTCCTTGACCTCCTTCGAGTACGGCTCGTTCGGATCTAACGACTGTGAGAAGCCTTGGGAGAAGGCTTGTGTGTCTTGCGGCGGCGACGAGAAGCCCTGCGAAAGACCTTGCAGCTGAGAGTAGACAGCGTCCTCGCCTCTTGGCAGGACTTGGCTCGGTCGGCCCTCTGGTGGCGTTGCAGTGCCTTCCTTAAAGAGCGTGCTGCTATCGTCGGCGGAGAGATGAGTGAGTGGTGAGGGAAGTTGCTGCTTGTGATCGACGGGAGTCTTCTTGTGGTCGTTCTGGTCTGCGCGTTGAGATGCGACGCGCTCCGACCGGCGCACCCTCTTGGACGAGTCAGGATCGCTCTCGGCGGGCGAGCCCTAGTAAGAGCATAGCAGAGTCAATATCAGGCGTCTCCCGAAGCAATTGCAATGAGAACTGTGGATCACAAGTGGACTGCGCGAGTGGATAGGGTAGAACGAACAGCAGCACGCTTCTGGCTTTGGCTCTCAGCGCGAGGAGCCATGTTTGCGATCGGGGGGAGTTTAGGCAGGAAATGACACGGATGGGAAAGGAGGCGGCAATCGGCGAATAGCGGTGCAATTCACAATGAAAGCTTAAGATGGAGAAATGCTGCCTGGAGGACAAAGATCAAGTAGGAAGCTCGAATGTTTTGGCGGAGGAGACGGAAGATGTGGAGTCTGATGTAATGTCAAGAGGTGACAAGATCATCATCTCCGGGGTGCCTCGACTCGCCCAGGTGCTTTACATAGTACAGGGCTGAGGACCAGGCACAGTCGAGTGGTCACTTTCCTTTCCTCTTTTCGTATGCGAAGGGTCCGCAGGGATTGTTTGGAGACGAGCCACAGGGATGGATCTGGTGACATCACATGCAGGGAACCTCGAGGATTCGATCTTGAAAGTAGTTAAAAAAAAAAAGTAAAAAAAGGTGCTATACTCTTCCACCTTGTGACTAGTTTTGCTGCTCGGATTGCTCGTCTGAAACCAATGTTCTGAGCTTGAAGGGGTTTGTCTGCGCATTCGTTGACCAAAAGAGTCATACGAGGAATTTTGGCACAGGTGATTACGCCACATTTACGGAATAACTGTCCGAGAAGTAGCCATTCAGCCTCACATGCCAGTACGAGACCATCCCATGAGATGGGGATTCGCTTTGTTTTAGATACCTAGGTACGCATACTTGTACGGGTACCGTCCCCTTCAAGAATGCTGTCTTGGAAAAGAAAAGGGATATGCGATTGATAGCGATACTCAGCAGCACAATCAGTAGATTGATTAATAGACATTGAGCATAGGAATTATGGCAGTTTATTTAGGTCTTCGCAATCTTCATCGTGAGGCCGCACAGGATGGACCACGGTAAGGTACTCAAGAGAGAGAGTAGTCGATTGCCAAGTACTCTCTAACACGGTTCGTTCAAGTTCAAAGCAGCATAACTCATAGCTAGAATACTCACCTTATGTGAGAAGCATTTCCATCTGAAAGCTTCCCAAATCCAATGACTTCACAAGTCAGGCCATTTCAGCAGCAAGGCGTCAACCAAAATATTCTCCGACAGTACAGTTGTTCCAAAATAAAGTGACGACCTGTGGCTCTCTTCTGCTCTCCTCTCCTGGTGAAGCAGACGGGCCCTCTCACCCAGATGAATTGTCGACCGATCAAGGCGCAGGATCACTTCTATCATCCGTTAGCAAACTGTATATACAGATAAAATGGCATCTCGGCCAGAGAGTCCGGTGCTATAGTCAAATGGCTCATACTTGATGCTTAGCGGGGATCACAGGACCGGGAAGTGATCAGATGAAAAGTAAAGCACGCGCCACAGAGTTCCCCGGTGTTCATGTACTAGTACTGTGGAAGCGCACCTTAGGTAATCTGTCGGGGGGGGGGTTCAAGCCACAGAAACCCCGCTGGCACACAACTAAAATTTCTCGGTCTTTTGAAGCGAGCCTTTTCAAACTGTGACAAAGCAGCTAGGACCACCAGCTGGGCAGTGGGGTCTCGGGTTGAACTGCTAAAAGAACATTTTCCTCCTGCAACTTAACAAGACGGGAATTCATACGAACAATACCAAGGGTCGGCTTCCTCTCTTCTCTCCCTCCCACCCCCCATTTCCTGCCACCCCTCCGACCTTTTCCCATTCCTCCCATCTCGAAACGCGACTCGAAAAAAAAAAAAATCATACCCTACCCGCCCAACATGGCGCCTCGTGGTCTTGTTTTCGTCGATGGCAGCACCAACGACATCCTGCAGGAGATTGCCGATTATATCAAGGTCGGCGATGAGATCAAGCCGCTGCTCGAGAAGGGACAGACCGAGGAAGCCCTCACGGCGATCGTCAAGGCCTCCTCCGTCTTGAACTCGGCGCCAGAGAAGGAGTTCGGTCCCGCCTACAACCTGCTCATCTTTGCCGTCATCAACCACTCGAAAGAGCCCAAGAAATACCTTCAACCCATCTGCCAGAACCTCACCAAGCCCATCACCTCCTCCCCCGCAAATGGACGCGACCTCGCCCTCGGCAGCTTGTCCACCATCTTCAACCTGCTCGCCAAAGATGACCCCGTACGGTTCAACGTCTTCATGCAAATTGTACGCTTCGTCAAGATGCACAACATGTTCGATACCATCAAGCCTGCCCTCAAGAATGTTCCTGGCTGGCTCGACGCTTGGGGCACCGAGGAGGAGGACAAGCAACGACTATACGTAGAGCTCGCCGACGCCGCTGAAGCTGCCGACGAGAACAAGATTGCATACGAGCACCTCCTGGAGGCCCTGCGAACTTTCGATGCTGACGACAAGGACGATATCGCCTCCGAAGAGGCTCAAAAGATCTCTCTGCGCGCCCTCAAGATGATCCTCGTCATCGACCGGCCGTGGGCCTTTGACTTCCAAGGCCTTCGCATTCTCGCTCCTGTCCAAGCCTTGGCCGATTCGCACCCCGTGTACGCGCAGCTGTTGGACATCTTTGCTGAGCAGGACCTGGAGGATTTCAACGACTTCAACGACGAGCACGAGGGCTTCCTCGAGAAGGAGAAGCTGGACCACCAGACGCTGCAGACCAAGATGCGACTTCTTACGTTTGCCAGCATTGCGGCCGCGCACCAGGACCGCGAGATCCCTTACGATGTGATTGCAAAGGGCCTGCAAGTCCCCGTGGAGGAGGTGGAGCTCTGGATTATCGATGTGATTCGCGCGCAACTGGTCGAGGGCCGTATGTCGCAGCGGGATCGGGTGTTCAAGGTTCACAAGACCATCTACCGTGTCTTTGGCGAGAAGCAGTGGCGCGAGTTGCAGAGCCGTATTGACATTTGGAAGACTACGATAAACCACGTCCACGGCGTCCTGCGGGTCCAGCAACAGGAGACCGAGAAGACCAAGGAGAGGCAGCAGCAGGAGACCGAGAAGAAGTTGGCGGGTGCTGGTTTCGGTGATGGCTTCAGTGGGGGACGTGGTGGGCGTCGGGCGCCGAGGAATGATAATGACGACTAGATACGAGTGGGTGTGAAGAGCGCATTGATCATTTCCAGAAAACAAAACCATATCCTTCTGGGTTGGATCCAACTCGAAGTAATGACCTTGTACGAAGGAAGCAGACCGACAGTCTATTTCCTGGTTGTGGGTTGTGGAATGATATCCTTTCGACCATGGTTTCGGGGCAGGGACATCCGCCTCAGGGTCATGTTCTGGCGTTAGGAGGATAGAGCAGGAAAAAAATGCCTTCGGAATAAAAAATTGCATTTTGTGAATCATGCTCGATAAATGCTCTAAAGGTCCATTCTCTGTTTTATGTATGCTGCTCAATGTAGTGACTGCGCCTGTAATTATCTAGGACATGTTTGCCCAAGCCATGCATGCCCTTCTATTCCGTATATATGTACCGAATCCATCAACACACGATCCGGCCCGCACGTCCAGCGTCCGTCACCTCGCTCTCACAAACCACCAACCCCCCTTCGGTGCCCAAGATCCTCTAAAACTCCTCTCCCAGTCTCTCCTTCAGCGCCTCCCTCGTCTTGGCCTCCACCTCCTCGGGGCTCGGCGTAGCATCAATCTTGACAACACGACCCTGCTTGCCAAAGTAGTCCACAACAGGCATGCTTGTCTCGACAAAAGTGCGGAATCTCTTGCGTATGCTCTCCTCATTATCGTCAGCGCGTCCACTCGTCTTTCCCCGCTCCAACAACCGCGCCTCCATGGCTGCCTCGGGGCAGTCGTAAAACAAGACAAACTTGGCAGCGCACACGCTCTCCTCGAACTTGAGCGCCTGGTCGAGCTTGCGCGGGAACCCGTCGATGAGGAAGCGCTGGGAGGTGGGCAGGGCGGCCTTCATGGCGTTTTCGAGCAGGGCAATGGTGACCTCCATGGGCACGATCTTGCCGTCCTTGATGTAGTCTTTGATGAGCTGGCCGTACTCGGAGCCTTCACGGTCCTGCTCGGCGCGCAGCAGGTCGCCTGCGCTGAGGTGCGTGAAGCCGTAGCGGTCGACGAGGCGCGAGCACTGGGTTCCCTTGCCGGCACCGGGGCCGCCGAGGACGAAGATCACTAGAGGAAAGGTGTATGCGTTAATTTTGGTGTGGTTGGGAGCTTGGGGGAGTTGAGAGGACTCGACGTTAGGGCCCAATTGAGAGAGCCCGGGGGTAACTATAAGGAGCTTACCTGTAGCATCAGAGATAGGCATATTGTAAATTTGTTTGAGTTACAGGAAAGGCAGGTATCGGCTTCAGGTACGTATGGCCACAGTGTAAGGATTGGAGGTTGTTGCTGATCAGGTCGAAGGTGAGAAGGTTGAAAGGTGATAAAGGACCCTGATCGACAGTCGAGTCTAGTCGAGTTGCCAGCTTGAAGCGGTGACGTTTGGTGGGGTCAGGGGCAACCCCCTTCATGAAAGTCAATGCTGGCCCAAGAGTGGTGTCTCAGTACAACCTCGTGTCTTTGAAACACTCTCATATATAATACGTTGAAATATTCCACGATGAGTTGTCTCTTCATCTAACATAAGTCCCATGGTTGAACTTTGGAATGATTTTATGCCTCACCTCAAAATTGCGGTCTCAAGAGCTCACTGATGTTCAGGTTGTGTAGAATATTTGTGGGATGTTTCTGCTCCAAGCCGAATCACTCGAGATATTTTAGGCCAACATAACAAAATGTGCGATGAATCCCAATACGGATGCTTTGAAAATGCTGCCCTGGATCATAGAAAAACAAAAATGATTGAGCTCGCCATCGTCTTCATTTCAAGTCACGCTCCCAATACGGTCTCGTTGGCTCCAAACGTTCAGACTCTGACCAAGACATTGGCATTCAAGCACAGTGGCTCGAAAATGCTTTGATATCAAATCGGCATTTCTCCAGTCTTCCAGCGTCAGATCCGTGTTATAGGGCCTGTCATGCTTTCATGTAAACTGGCTCGTGCCTCGAATCTGAAAATCACTTTCCAAACATTGGCTGTCACAGAGGCAAAGAAGGGGGATATGAAGCGTGTACTTGTCCGGTCATCATCAATTTCTAGACTAGACAAGCTATCCCACCCCCTGTCTGGACTTTCCAGGTCCCAAATTACCGAAGCGAACAGTGAATACGACGTCTCGCATTGCTCGCAAAGCCGCGTAAAAGTCAATAGATACAATAGCGGTCCTCAAAGTTATTTGCCCAACCCTAACGCCATGGTATAGATAGCTCAGCTCGGTCCCTGTAGAGCTGCAATAATGACAGAAGAAATTTTCCCAAAAAAAAAAAAAGCACACATTGTCATCCATCATCATCTACTGGAAGTTGAAGCTCGTCTTCGCCGCTGGTGGGCTCTTGACAGCCTGTCCAGCATATGCACCTGGAATTGGCACGCTATCATACACCGGCTCATCTGCCGCCGGCCCCACAGTGATAGAAGGTACGTCGGGCTTTGGCTGCTGTGGGGGGAAAGCCTCTACAGGCGATGGCTCCACAGGCGACAGACCAGGCTTCCTCGTTGCACTAGGTGCCTTGGGTGGTGGTGCCTGCAGCTTGAAGGGCTTATCAAGACCCCTAGCTGCCGCTGTGGCTGCAAATCCGCTCTGGGGTTCGGCGACGCGTCCGCCAGGGGTGAAGGGATTCGACTCCTCAATGTCGCCAAGAGAGCGGTAGGCTGCCGGCGGTGGGAAGCGAGGGGACAGGGCTTGTTGTGAGTAGGCGCCGGGGGACTTGGGTCCGTAGACGGAGGCGAAGGATGGTGACTTGGGGCCAAAGCCAGGAGTGTTGGGGGCTGATTGCGAGCGCAGCTGAGCAAGGTAGAGATCGGAGCGGGCTTTGTCGCGCATATCCATGGACTTCATGAGACGACGCTTGCTGTAGTATCGGTAGAAAACGATGGAGTAGAGGGTGATTGAGATCACCTCGACAACGACTTCGATGATGATGCATACCAAGCCCCAGTTCTGTAAGATGTTAGCAAAGGACCTCTTTGATGTGGAAGGAAGTTGAGACTTGCCTGAAGCCGGCACACGAGTGAATAGTCGACCTCTTCGCTGAAGAGTGCGTGGCGCAAGTTGTTGTTGCATGACCAGCCCCACAAGTCCTGGTTATTGCTGTTGGCTTTCGCATGCTGCAACACCGCGAGACTGACCAGCCAGATCACCATGCTGACCATGAACCATCCAACGGCGAAGAGGGTGTAGTAGACGCCAACCTTCGCAGCCCTCTTGTGGCCTCCCCGCGCGTAGCCGACAAATACCAGGATGCAGATGAGTAGCGATATACACGCGGAGGCGAGGATGAGACACTGCGGTACAATACTGGTGCCAACAGCCCATGCAGGCAAACCGTTCTTTGCTGTCAGGTTCTTGGTCGTGTTGAATATGGTCAGTGTGGACGACAGCATGGCGAGCACGATAAGACTGCAGCTGAAGTTCACACCACGGAGGGCGAACTTCGCCATCCTGACTCTAGTCTTGACTTTCTATAAAGTTGGTCAGCCGGAAAGCCTTTTGTCAAGTGACGTTCATGCTAGTACATACCAGATCCTTTGCTTGTTCAACATCTGTACCTGCCTCCCTCTTCTCCAGAACCTGCTCTTCCCTGAATGTTGGGCTGAGCGGGTTCAATCCTCTGCCTGGTGTTCCTGGCACCCGCATTGCACTCTTCAGCGGCGACCTGGGGCTCATCGGCATGGTGGCAGACTCCCGGTTGCTGTTGATATATCCAAATCCAATATCCGCCGGCTGAGATTCTGGAAAGACGTTCTGTTCTCCCCGCGGCTCAATAGGTGAATGGATGCTAGTGGCTTCGGCAAACCGTGGTGTCCTTGGTGGCTTGCCTAGTGATGATGTGGTAGAAGTAGAATCTGACGAGGATTTCCGCACAGGTTCAAGTTTGAGGGCGGCGGGCCGCCTTTTGTCGTCGTTCAGACCCATGGCGACAAGGGTATATATGATGGAGACCGATTTGAGAAAAGAAAAATCACCAATGTCGTTTGGACTGAAGATGACTGAGAACAAGGAAAGACAGGTGCCGTGTATATGTCGACGAGCAACTGTATGAAAGAACAACAGAAAGAGAAAAGTGAGATGAGTCGAGGCCAGCTATCGAGAAAGAAAAAAGTTCCCAAAGGTCCGGCTTGGTGGGAGGGCAATGGTTTTCAGTTGCCGCCAGCCAAGGGGAGGGGCGATCTCATTTGACCCTCTTGGGAGAGTGCCGCTGCCTTCTGCATGGGGGTGTCAGTGGGTGACACGAGTATTAGTAGAAGCAATCAGGGTTCCATACGCACACAGCCAGGGTACACGGCGCCAGCTACTGATCGACGAGCTGATAGGACAACCGCGTTGAGTGTGCCAATGTAAGCCGGCGACTCCTGATGAAGAATAGACGCTGGGTGTGATCAGCGAAGCGTCAACTAGGGCTACTGCTTCGACTGCGAGATAAATTTGGCAGTCTGTGTGTACAGATGCAGTACGATGCTGACTGGATGGGATTGCTGTGGGGCAAACCAGACAAAAGTATGACACGAAGCGAAGATGTCGAAGCAGGACTCGTGAGAGAATCTCTTGCGATGTAGGAGAGGGGCCAGGAAAGATACAAGTATCGGCACGGCGAACAGGCGCCGAGCACGCTCAGTCAACCATACCAACTCAACCACGCACTGAGAATATCACATTGCTCCCACACTTGCATAGAGCGGGAAGAAGCTCCCGAGGCGAGGCGAGGCGAGAAACATCCTTTGGCGCCATCCAAGCCCTTGTCGTTGCAGTCGCGGACTTCCATATCGAGCATTGGCAAGGTGATTGGCTTGCGTGATGGACCTCCACCCATTCTTCGGGCTCTGGATAATAAGTGCAAGGGCGTCTGGTTGGTGGCAGAAGACTGCGGGTCCTGGATGCAGATGCAGAAATGCGCCTGCAGCGGTGCTCTGGTTGGTGAACTCGGCGGCTAAGTGAGTGCGCGATGGCATGTCGTGAGGGGACGTGCTCCAGACCCTGGTCGAACTTCACCAGCCTTTCCAGGATCAAGATACCCACAATGCAACCTTCTCTTCATGTACAACACCCTATTGGTCACCCGCATGAAACTTGCGCCCAATCACCTCGATGGCTTGTATCCGCAGCGGCAAGCAACGTGCAACCCAAGTCATCCCGGGCCTAGCTGCTGGCTGGCTTCAATATCGCCTACTGCTTGAAGGTCGTTGCCATACACATCATTCTTCAATTACCTATCACTTGGCAAATGTGACACTGGCCAGCTCGTAATAAGTGATGAAGAAAATATCTTGGTTTGTAAATCAAATTTCCCACGCTGAGATGAAACAGCGTCTGTTTTTTTTTTTTTTTGTGTGTCCCTCTCTCTCTTTATGGCTGACACGTCTATTGCAGTCGCACTGGGCCCAAAATCTTACGGCGTCGTGGTAAGCAAATTGCCCAACCTTGGCCAAGTCTTTCGAGGCGACTCTGCAGGTTGCGCCAGCGAGTGGCATGCAGATCAGATGCTGCGAGGTTCTGAGTTTTCCTAAAATAGGATATCGGGAGGTGCTTTATTGGTTGCGACCATCCATTATCAAGAAAGGTATATGCCACCGTGCATGCCCAGCCGGAGCAATAGTCCTATAGTCTACCAGCTGGTCAGCATCTTCGTCAAGTCCTCCTATTTATAGTTGATAAACATATCTGCCGCTATTCTGTGGAACACTGTTCATTATCGACAGTTGCATATTGAATTCGGCACGGTCGTGGTTCGTTCCGTAAGCTTTGCAGATTGTCGATCCACAAAGCTTCAACCGCTGTCCAGAGGTCTCTCTAGCATGTGCTTACAAACAGCGGAGATCAAGCTCAGGATGCTTAGCAGATCCAAGGCGTAAGCGCCATGCGAATCAAACACTCGTCACCCTTCAAAGAAGGACTTACCTTTGCTGAGGGACAGTCTACTGTCTGTGGACGAAATGTTGCCCTGACTGGACATGTGTCGACATGGGGTTATTCAAGGCTCATTAATTTCATCAAACGTAGCACTTTTAATGCCTATAGGCTACCAAATGTCACAATCCCAAGTGAATGACAAAGTCCTTTGGCGATATAACGCCTCTGCAGGACTGCAGTGTCCCTGATGAAGCCAATGAGGACAAGCAACTAAGTGGACGTTGCGCGTCCAGGATAATGAACCAAATAACCTCAGCAAACACGATGTCTAGCTGTATACTGCAAATCCTCCGGCATCTCAACCATGAGATTCGAAGTCGCCAGGGAAAGTGAGGCCAAAGGCTGTGAGCATGGAACTTATCATTTCACCTACCCCCCCCTCTCCAGCTGAAGCGAATGCAGCAGCGAGCTATTATCTCGCCAAGGCTGCCATAAGAGAGTAATTCACGGCGCCATGTCGTGAGGGCCAGTATATAAGGGCTATTGCAAGGTGGAATGGCGTCTCGTGGGTTGCCCTTCCGGGCTGCGGAGAACGATCGGCCCAGTCGTACAGCACCATATCATCATATCCAGGAGCCACAGCCTCGACCAAACTCGCGCCTTCATACTCTTAAGCATTGCATGACACTCGCAGGACATATGAGTAAGCACCATATTCACCATAAGGCTCGGACCTCTCACAGTGCAGTAATGCCGCTTTGTGTTCGGTCCGACTTCAAGGGCAACAAGGACAACCGTCAAAGTATGAAGCGGCTGTAGACCCCATCTGTTCAATGCTGAGAAGGGAAAATAGTACTAGAGACGAAGGGTGCTCGAAGTGACCACGAAAACAGTCAGTCGAGATTGCAGCAAAGCTCCTTTGATCCAGATACCTTGTTCGAACCAGAGCACCACGCCTCGCAGGCCACCTATGGGCGCCCCTCGGACAAGACCATCCTCGTCACCGGTATCAGTGGTATCGTGACTGGCCTTAACGTCAAAGTAGCCCTGGAGAAGGGCTACTAGGTAGGTACGGGGTTTTGTCCGCAGCGAGTTTTCAGATCAAACCGGAAGCCGCGTTTCCTGAGCATGCCGTGCAACTTTCAACGACCCAGTCCTAGACATCACTGCTATCGAGAATTGTGAACAAGCCCCGGATGACTCAATTACTGAGGTATCAATTGCGCGTCACCCTTTAGCCATAACCACGTCAAGGATATTAAGGCCGGGCATCTTGACCTAGCCATCGACGGGACGATCACTACTCTCAACGCGGTCCAGAAGTACGTCAAAAATGTCTGTCGTGTTGTGAGGAGAGCTAGTCCGCTGCGAATCTGGACGTTTTGAAGGGTCGATGTGGCGGCTACACGTATGACGAGAAAGGTTAGAATCCAATGCTTCATGAAGAGGCCTCAACACCTTCGGTTGCGGCTACATACAAGCCTTGGAAGGTCTTTACCGAAAAGGGCCCCAGTGAAATTGTGAGTAACTTCGACCTCAAGCACATCTCTCAGCACTGGTTCAATGATTGATTTCATGTCTGTTTTCCAGGATCGAAAAGAACAAGGCGGCCTTCGACGTCGTCGCCCTTTGTCGGCCGGTTGTTTGGGCCACATGTCGCCCCCTCGGAGGGTCTCGACCATCTGAGCCAGTCAACCAGCGCTCTCTGAGCTTTGGTGGACCATAAGGAGATCCCACCGCCTGATTTCACGGGGTTTGTCGTCTCCAAGATGTGACATGTGTTCGTCCCACGACACTAGAGATGCTATGGGCGGGTGTGCAGCGATCTATTCTGGCCCAGCACTTTGACTAGCAGAAATTGGCGGATCCACAGAGAGACGAATAACAACAATTCGCAAGCAGCATTTCCATGGGGAATCCAGGTGCATGATGAAAGCGAGTGAAGGACGGCGGGTTATACGCGATCGAAGCAACCAAATCTGGGGAAGTCATTAAACTGAAATACCCGTCTCTGGCTCAGAATATGAAGGATTCACACCTCGAATTGTTTGAAGCGGACAAAAAAGGTTGAAAAAGGCTTGGAATCTGCTCTCCGGTTCTCACGCTGTATAGTATGAGAACGACCAATCTTCGTGGCTGAGGCGAACTTACATATCGAGGATGTGACTCTACGAGGATAGATCTTGATCAGTGGTAAAGTAAAGAAAGTACCCGCACAGACTTATTTCTCCCACAAAATCATCGTTCTGGAAATCTTGACCATATCCCTGGTTCGGGCGCAGGTGGCGAGTTGATGGCAGAGTATATTTGAGGTTTTTGCCAGCCATCGTACAGAATTCTGGGCTTTCGATCCCAACACTCGTAGACCTGCCAGAAGTTACAAGCTTTGTATCTGCGTTAATATGAAGTTCTGACAACCCAGGATCAATGATTGTTCAGTCCAGAAGCTTTGGCCGGGATAAATTAAAGTGGTCTAGCGGTTGGCGGGGTATATCGGCCCTAGCGCCATATCTGATCCAGCTAGGTATCTTTTTTCGCCTCCAAATCAAGTGAGTCAACCTTTCCCTACACAAGCGAATCGCAATCCATTGTCTATCCACAAGACAATCGCAACTCCAAAACCCTCCTTTCGACTCCTCGACTCCGAAGTCCTCGTCAGAGCTCGAGACTGATATAGGCACAAAAAAAATAGATCATCTAGTGCCCAGGAGAACATCGCACGAGCCGAGTGCCCCACTCTCACCTTCGAAATCCATCGACATCCATTTCCACGAAACCTTGACGATGGCGGCAAACGGCGAAACAGATAAGTTGGGCAACGACATAGTCGGGTCTGACAGCGAGGGCTCTGAGGTTGGTCTGTCGGACCACGAGATCGAGGAAGAGCAGCCTCTGAAGCCTGCTCTAAAGAAGACTGCGCCCGAACCCGCCATCGCGCGACCACCTTTGCCTCCTCAGACCGAGCCCAAGGACCTCGTCGTATCCACCCTCACTCCCCTCACCCCCGAGATCATCGCCAGGCAGGCCACTATCAACATTGGCACCATCGGTCATGTCGCCCACGGAAAGTCCACTGTAGTGAAGGCCATCTCTGGCGTCCAGACCGTTCGCTTCAAGAACGAGTTGATACGAAACATTACCATCAAGCTCGGCTATGCCAACGCGAAGATCTACCAGTGTGACAACAAGGAGTGCCCAAGACCTGGCTGCTTCCGCAGTTACAAGAGCGACAAGGAGGTTGACCCTCCCTGTGAGCGTGAGGGTTGCAGCGGCACGTACAGATTGCTCAGACATGTCTCGTGAGTCGCACCGCCCACGTCCCAGGCTGTAGTTGTGCTAATTCTTTCTTAAGATTCGTCGATTGCCCCGGTCACGACATTCTCATGAGCACCATGTTGTCAGGAGCTGCGGTCATGGACGCCGCGTTGCTTTTGGTTGCTGGCAATGAAACCTGCCCTCAGCCCCAGACCTCTGAGCATCTGGCAGCTATCGAGATCATGAAGCTCGACAAAATCATCATCCTGCAGAACAAGGTCGATTTGATGCGAGAAGAGGCTGCTCAGCAGCACTACCAGTCGATATTGAAGTTCATTCGTGGTACCGTCGCAGGCAAATCACCCGTCATCCCCATTTCCGCTCAGTTGAAGTTCAACATCGACGCCGTCAACGAGGCCATCGTCAATACCATTCCCGTCCCTATCAGAGACTTTTCCCAGGATCCCCACATGATCGTCATTCGATCCTTCGACGTGAACAAGCCCGGTGCTGAGATCGATGAGCTGAAGGGTGGTGTTGCAGGTGGTTCCATCTTGCACGGTGTGCTCAAGCTCGGCGACGAGATCGAGATTCGCCCCGGTATCGTCACCCGTGACGAACAAGGTGACCTGAAGTGCACGCCCATCTTCTCGCGTATCGTCACGCTCAACTCTGAGTCCAACGACCTCAAGTACGCTGTCCCTGGTGGTCTGATTGGTGTCGGTACCCGCATCGACCCTACTCTTTGCCGTGCCGATCGTCTGGTTGGTTTCGTACTTGGTCTCAAGGGCAAACTGCCCGATATTTACTCTGAGATCGAGGTCAACTTCTACCTGTTGCGCCGCCTTCTCGGTGTGCGCACCGCTGATGGCAAACAGGCCAAGGTTGAGAAGCTGGCCAAGAACGAGGTCATCATGGTCAACATTGGCTCTACGTCTACTGGCGCAA
The DNA here is from genome assembly GCA_027946515.1 of Gnomoniopsis smithogilvyi. Taxonomy (NCBI): domain Eukaryota; kingdom Fungi; phylum Ascomycota; class Sordariomycetes; order Diaporthales; family Gnomoniaceae; genus Gnomoniopsis; species Gnomoniopsis smithogilvyi. The sequence continues at coordinate 5,997,220 of JAPEVB010000002.1, forward strand.
AAATTGCCGCCATCAAGAAGGATGCTGCCAAGCTCATCCTCACCAGCCCTGCATGCACAAACATTGGCGAAAAGGTCGCCCTGTCCCGCCGTATTGAGAAGCATTGGCGTCTCATTGGTTGGGCTACAATTTCTGCTGGTATCACCCTCCAGCCCAGCACTGACTAGGATATTGTGTCATGAAAAAGGCGTTGGTGGGATGAGATGCATAGAGATTCTTTGGCTGCTAAATTCATGGATCTGGCTGTTCGGGGCCTCGAGCCGTGTATGTAGGGGGTTAGGAATATCAAAAGCTCAGAACGAAGAATCGAAAGTTGAAATGTTTATCATAGTGCCGACGCTCTTTGTTGAGACGTCTACGGAGTACTGTGCGTCTTTGAAGCGCTGTCCTCCCCTTTCGCCTTGCTCAATAGAGGGCTTGCTTGTGTTTCTTCCCACTCGATTTACCAAAGCACGTAGAAGTCCAACAAGTAGCATTGTCATGTGCTAACGTGATATAGCATGAGATACACACACGATCAAACATCTACTGATCGATATATCTGTGGATTAATAATTTATTCACATTTCAGGCTTCGCTAACCTGGTCTCTTACACCTGACAACTTGGCAGGTTTATTCATATGCAGGCTGAAATGCCTTAGATAGCACACCAGCTAGCTACTCTTGTGCGAGCAGACCAGCAATTAACACCGACCCAGTGCCTGACACCTCGCGTTTTCTCATATCTACTTCCTTGTCTTCCTGGCATGTTTAACCAAGTTCTCAATGACTCCCTCAAATGCTTCCCTCTCGGAAATTTGTTCATCCGTCCTCGCCTTCCAATACTCTAGTACTGCGTTTGCCGTGCCCTCTAAGCCCTGAAGCCGCCCTACGTGCGCCTTCAACTCCTCATCCGTCATTCCATCCAGCGCTTCATCCGTCGTCGTGCATAATTGCCGCGCTGCCACGAGATCGAACTCTGGTGGCGGCGCCTTGCCCCTCTTGCCAGTGGACGGACCCGTGCTGCCGGTCGTTTCCGCATCGCCGGGCTTGGGCGACTTTGACGCGTTCGGTGCACGGCTTCCAGATCGTCGTGAGTCGGTGGACGTGCGCGGCGAATTCATGGACGGAAGGACTAGCTTCTTTTGCTTGGAGGCGGGCAGAATCTCATCGAGGTCGACGGGGACGCCGAGAGAGACAAGGAAGAGTCGCCTGATGCGAGAGCGGATCCAGTCTGGGGGCTGGAGGGGCGGTGGGGCGACGAGCTGTGACCACAGGGAGGCGGAACGTGGGGTGAGGAAGATTGAGTTTTCTTTTGAAGGTGGTACGATAGGGGAGGTCTCGTCATCGCCGCTAGCTGTCGTGGGGAAGAGGGCGTTGAGATAGGGTTCGGTGGTCTTGACTATGTCGTCCGGGTCTAGCCCGTCGAAATCGGGTATTGGCTGTTGTGAAGGGTAAGCGGAGACCTTGAATAGGGGCGCAACGGACGCGTCAGGAACATACAAAGGATAGTGGCTGTACGGCTGGTGCTGATGACGGAGGTGCGGCGGGGGTTTCGGGTTCTTGGAAGCCGTCGTCAAAGTCGTCGAACTCGGCCTCCTCATCGCCCTCTTCGAAGTCGTCAAAGTCATCGCCGAAGTCACCGTCACCGTCACCGTCATCGTCACCGTCACCGTCATCATCGTCATCATCACCGTCGCTTCTCGGCTTGGCCACGGAGGATTTTCTTCTTGAGCGGACAGATCTTGGCGAGGACAAGGCTGGTGATATTGGTTCAACTACAATAGAGATTCTCAGTACCTCAAGAGGTTCATGAAGTAGGGCCTGCTACCACTTGAAGCTCGTACCAGTGCCATTCTCTACCACAGGCGACTTAACGACCATGTCTGCCGGCGTGTCCGCCTTATATTTGGTCTCTGGACGAGACTGGACCTCTGAGTTGCCCAGGTCTCTTCCACCACCGTTTTGGGGATAGGGTGGCCACCCGGGGTCGAGGACTCCTTGGTGTCCTTTTCCTCTGTCTCTCCCTCAGCCTGCTTCTTCTGGTCCTCGGGCAAGATAGCAATTTCGTCAGGCTCAGCATCCCCCTCCCTCATCTTGTACGCCTCCGTACCAGGAACCTCACCGTACGAGGGCTCATTGTTGACCTTCTCGATGCGGAGCTTGGGAAGAGGGGGAGGCGTTGGCGCTGCGAGGAGCAGACTGAGCATCGGAGAAGTGGTCCTCGGACTCGGAGGACTCTGTAGAGTGTGTGTTAAAGTCTAATTTTGTGTAAAACATCAAAGCCAGGACTGAAAGGGCAGAAACACAACCTACCCAGCTCATGTGCTCCTGGATCCTTGACGGCGCTGTCGGGCTGATCAGGGACCGACAAGCTCTCTCTTCTTCCAGACATGACCACAGTCCCAAGTGGGAAGACTTCGAGAACGTCGTAGGATGTTTGGATGGCACTGGACAGGAGGTCACCGCAAATCAGGATAGGTGCCAAGTCCGGAGGGAAGGAGGGGTAAAGAGTCTATCAAGAAAGGTTGTAGAGTAGAGAGAATAGGCACGTTTATGAATGCGCACAACAAGGTCACATATGTGAAATGTCAGAAGGGAACATAGAGGACCATCAAAGTTGTTCCAGATTGATGGATAAGGCAAGAAGGAGGGTAGACATGCAGTAACAACCTGGTCAACCTGGTCTCGGTCGACGAGTCCCGGCCCTGCCCAATGGTCCTTGACGTGGTCCAGGCCTTGATGCGCCGCAGCGGGTGTGGGGCTTTGGCGTGGACCCTGTCGACGGTTGCCGTTAGCGG